>CM060393.1:104262260-105672260 GCA_030545235.1 Helianthus tuberosus
TTTATAAAGCATGGTTGCCAAGATCATCACCATACTTCAAATATTCACACCATTCCCTCACTCCCTTCTCCCTCCCTCTCGGCTCACATAACCGCCACCACCATCACCACTTTAACACCATCATCTTCTTCCATTTCAAGCTTGTTCAACCATTAGAAGGTGCTTTGTGAAGATGGGAGCTTGAAGGACTTGAAGGAACTTCATTTCTTACTTTCTTTCACCACTTTCATCATCATTTTTCATCATCCTTGCACTAGAGATCTTCCCTAGCCATTGTGCTAGTAGTAAGTTCTTGTTTAACTCTTGATCACCTTATTTTTATGGTTAAAAGTTGTAGCATGATAATTATGTTTAAAACACTAAAGAACTAAGAAGATGAACATAAAGCTTTACATGGAGTTTACATAAAGATGAAACATAATGAAAAGTTGTTAGAATGTTGTTGTAGTGAATATGTTGTTGATTTCATGTAGATTCTTGGTTGTGTGATGTTAATCACCATATGGATCTTGTAAGATGATGTTTAGAAATATGAATTAACAAGATTAGAAGGTGATTACGTGATATATGAAATAATCATCTTCTAGTTAAACATGAACTTGAAAGAAATATATTCCTTGAAAAATAGTGAAACAAAATGAGTTTGTGATCATGTAGATCCGGGTTTTACAAAAGACTTTTCTAAATAAACCAAGTCCAAGAATCGATTTTTGGAAAATCATGACTTGTACATACACTACACCATTTTTGGAAATGAAAAATGTGTAGAAACCTTTTATTTACAAGAAGAGTTCAAAAGGTTAATTTTCTTGTAAAAATTGTTTACAAGTTGTAAACATTAAACTCTTTTAAGAAAATGATTTTTAAAGAAATAGATACGCTTTGGAAGGTAACTAAGTCCACTAAAAGCTTTACCAAGTTACTACGCGTTTTCGGAATGTATCAAGTTCATGGTTAATATGCAACGCATGCGGTTTTGCCCTTGGTGATGTTATATTGTCTAAGGATTGGTTGTTGATTGATTTTGAAAAGAAAATGATATGCTTAATAGCACGGACACCTCCGATTTTAGGGGAAACTCTGGCAAAATTTTCTAAAAATCCCAAGACTTAGAAAATTATTTTCTAATAAGTATTTACAAATGTGTTTAACTTTGTTTTTGGAAGTAAACTTCGCCATAAGTTTGATACAAAATTTCAAAGTGTCGGAGGTGGGTTTTCGTAATTAAAAGCGGGTAAATATATATTTAGAATATATATTCTACACTAAAACGCTTGTGTGTATACTTGTTTAATTTATGAACTAGTTATATTATTTAGGGTAAAATAATATAACTTAACAAAATACTTTGACAATTACAACTCCAAAATAATACCAGAAATGCCACGGAATAAATATTTAAGTTATACGTTTGATATTGTGAAACCAAACACAAAGACATAACTTATAAAATATTCCAGAAAACACTCTTACCAACATATTTTGGGTAATATATCATTTTTTGAAACTACAAATATACATGTATAAAGACCCCATCCTTGGGAAGGAAATACGCATACAAAATACTTGAGAAGTATGGATACGAAATAGTTGCCTAACTATTATTCCAAAACCTAAAAACAAAACTTAAGTTAAAATAATTATTATTATTTTAACAAGAAGTAATAACTTGGAATAATGTCAAGAAATCGTAACTCAAACCTAAATACAAAGGCAAGGCACGGCCCGATCGTCTAATAGACATTAGTACATTGTAGGGAGTCGTGTTTGCTGACGAGACCGGAGATTTGAGTACGATACAGGAGACGCACTATTGTGAGTTCATGTCCCCCTTTTCCTTAAACTGTTTTGTTTACTTACTTCGGGGGTGAAATACATGTTACAAAGGGATACTTACAATACTATTGGTATGATTAGCCTAGGAAAGAACCATAGATCATGTGATAGGGTAGGCGGATACTTGGGACCATTAATCCTCGTATCAGGACCGAGGGGCATGAGTGATAGATCTATTTGGGTGTAGCGAGCCCACACCCATGAGGCCGGGGCGGCCCATAGAGGTGAACTATGTCTTCCAGCCAGGAGCCCGGTACAACTTTGCTAGGCTTAAGTCTTCCTACACCGTCACACATATCAGTGGCCTTGCAAACCATTGGTGATCTTTTCCTTGTTTGCAATCATACCGGGACATACATACATACATACATACATACATACATACATACATACATTGAATACAAAGGTTTATACATACTCACATACACATGAACTCGCTCAACTTTTTGTTGATTTTTCAAACTACATGTATTTCAGGTAACTAGCGGATCTGGCGGGGTATGCATGTGTCTAGCTGCGTTGAATAAAAGATGTTATTCAGGGTTGTTGAGTTTAGAGAGTGTATCCCTTTCCTGGACGGGATACATAATTCTAAACTCAGGGTTGTATTTAAGTACTTTTGTTTGAGTCTTGTGAACTCGTTTAAACACGTAATGGTATGCAACTTAATTTGGCGTTGGTATTTTCAGACAATGTTGTTATGGTATTTTCTAAACTCTTTTAATGGATAACCATCTTGTGTTTTTATCATATAGCATTGTTATGATTGTTGCTATGGTATTAAGAAGTCACACCAAATAAACCCACGCTTCCGCAAATGCCAGGGTGTGATAATCAATAAGCACAAATTAATATTAATTAATCGTAGGGATACATGTAATTACGAGGGTTGTCACAGTGTTATCTGTGGTGGGCCCCATTACACCAAATATTGTCCAAACGATTCGGGGTGTCCCATAGATTTCGATGCTAACCCTCTTGTGCAGCCACAGTCATATCAGTCTTGGAATTGGCAACCAAAACAAACAACAGAGGACTTTCGTGACTGGATTAAGGCTGCTAAGGAAGAAAGTGATAGGGCAATTCAAGCCGCATTTGATATTTTAAATTCACAGAGCTTGAAAAGCCAAGGCCGTTACACTTATGATATGAATGGAAATTATCTAGGATATCAAACGGCTGAGGGTAAGATGGACTACACAAATCCAGATCCGGGGGAGAAATGTGCATTGAGATCTCACAGTCTGGTAAATATTACGATTCTACTTTTAATTATTATAATTCTCATGAATCATATTTACCCTTGTCTTGTGAGGATGATGTCGTGCAGGTTTCACATTCTGAGCCCTTGTATGAAGAAGATGAGGATCACACTCATGAACCGGAGACGATAATGGACGTTGAAGTCCCACCTCTGGTTCAGCAAGTCGTTAATTCCAGTTATTGGTGTCCCACGCCATGGGATATTGATGACGGATTTTGGAGTGATGATGATGAGGGGGTAGTAGAAGAGACAGAGTTGGAGGTGCTCGACTACACCGCAGCCCGGGATGAAGAAGTTTGTGAGCCACTGGACAAGATGGAGGATGAGAAGCTGGAGCATGTACCATCTTGGGAGGAAGAGTTTGGTGATGAGTTGGTAGGTTTACCAACTCTTGAAGATGAGGAATTTGACCCGGTTGGTGATCTCGTCTATCTAGAGACATTACTTGTAGAGACGCCGACCATGGAAATCAAATATACACCGAACGTAAAAGAGGAAGTGGCTGAAGAGTTTGACAGCTGGCCCGTAAAAGATTTAGATGTTGGATCGCCATCATATATAAAATCACGGGAGAAGGCACAGAGAAACTTGGATCAACATAGTCTGAGGGTGCAGAGATGGTACAAAAGGAAGCTTAATGGAACATTAAAGTGTACAGAAAACCATTCTCCTCATTACATGCCACGAATCAAGTTTGGTCCAGGTAAGTTTAAATATTGGTGGGTTGACCCATTTGAGTTTTCTAGATTGTTTTTCAATTTCACAAACGATTTCTTATTGAAAACTGGTAAAAGAGTGGAATTAAACGGGTTGGATAGAGGTTGGATAAAGGAGAAACCTCCTGATTAAGTTCAAGTGTGGGGAGGTTTTGTAAAGTTTTGTAATTTTATATATTCGGTAGTTTATAGAGTTTGTATATTTAGTCATTTTTTTTGTACCATGAGTCTAAGTTAGTATCGTTTGAGTCATTTTTTAGAGTCGGTACTGCTTTGGTTTTTGTTTGTTTTTGTCTATGCAGGTTTGAATTGTACCACCCGTACTCAATCTCCATTCGGGTGATTTTGGAGCTGATATTCGAATATCAGGCATTTACCAAGCATACCAGTCAGAGTCAAAGTCGATCGTGAATGGAATGCTATACGATCGAGCTGGATTGGACGAGAGTTTTGGAGCTTACGCGATTATAAAACCAGCTAAGTCCTTTCCAATTTGCCCTTTGTCTTTTATTTCTTATTTATTTTAGTCTTTTGAGTCGGTTTCCATCCTACATTGAGGGCAATGTAGAGTTTAAGTGTGGGGATGGGAAACTATCGTTTAGTGTTTAGTTAGTGAGTCGTTTGAGTCATAAAATTTGAAAAATACAAAAAAAAACAAAAAAATCCAAAAATCCAAAAATTAAAAAAAATAGAAAATGTCTCTTGTTTAAGATGTTTGCAAATAAATACGGAAAATGATAGAAAAATCAGGTATGTTTGGGTTTCAAATAATAATAATATGAGAATAAAAAGTTGAGCTTGTGCCTAATTTGGGTTGTGTGAGTAGGCACGATTCGGTTCTAGGTTCCTTTGATCTTAATATACCTTAATTGTCGGTTTACTAGTGGGTTCTCATATAGGAAAAGTGGGGAAATTGAAACCGCCAATAATAGCATAAGGGATGCCGTTATAAGCTAAGATCGTTAGAGTTTCTTATCATATCTCGTTGAAAGAAAATAAAAAATAATAAAGAAATAAATGAGCTAGAAACTAAAAAAAGTAGCGCATGCCTATGTAATCTTGGTTGGGGATAGCGACTCTACAACCGGAATACCTCTAGAATATGTGAAATCGAAATTCCGAAAAAATTAACGACGCCTATTGTAATCTTGGTTGGGGATAGCGACTCTACAGCCGGAATGCCTCTGGGTTAGGTAAAGCAACGTGTAAGCTCAAAAGAAAGAAAAAATGAAAAAAATGAGAAAAGATTTGATCTTAAACTCTCTTGATCTTGGTATAAAACGGTTAGGAAATAACCCAGTGGTTGTTCCTTTTGTCCTATAAGCTTAAGGGGGGATTAGTTGGACTTGCGATTCTTAGCGTGAGACCCTAGGTAGATTGACCGCACTTGAACTAAACTTACATGATAAGGGCTTAGAACCGGGTTTGGGTTTAAAGGGACACATATACTTGCAATCGCGGTTAACACGGGTTTCAGTTTTAATAAGTAATCTAAATTTTGAACCTGAATATTTCTGATTCTGATTCCGTTTGCATAAGTCTTTTTCAGGGACGAAAAAGGTTTAAGTGTGGGGATATTTGATACGCTCTGAAATATACATATTTTTATATCAATATTTCTTGCACTTTTGAGTAGTTTAAGGATGGTTCTTATTGAATATTATTCTTAATTGGTTCATATTTGAATTTTAAAAGTTCAAGAGAGCTTTGGGCAAAAAGATAAACTTATAGAAGTAAATTAACAAATGTACTAAAGTTTGTATTGAAAGGAAGTTGTTGGATTATCAATAAAGAATAAAAAAAAAAGATATGATTCAAATTATACGAATACAAAAAAAAAAACCCTAATTTTCTCTCTCTTATCTCCGGCCGCCGGATGCGCTCGACGAGGGAGGAATAGCCGGAATAGTGTGTGAGGATTACTGGGATTGTTCCTTGAGTTGTCCTCTATCCCTATTGTAGCCGTTTCAATCTCCATTCGCCTTCTGGGGGGAGTCGTTTTGGGTTTTCTGTTGTTGAGATTTGGTGCGGCTGTTCTCTTCTGTCTGTGGTATCTATTCCTAGTGGTGAGGGTGCTCGACGTTGTTGAGAAAGTTCTAAATAGCGTGAGGGGAATTGAGAACTGGCTGTTGGTGCAGTTTGTTCCTTCCGTTCATTCTATCTAGGTTCTCACAGCCATTCGCTCCTTGCATTAGGAATAGTTTTCGTCTTTTCTCATTATGGAAGGTGGAGACGATGATGGGGGTTGGAACGATGTCGTCAACAAGAAGAATAGCAAGAGTAATCGGAACTCGGATGTGATGAATTCTAAGGGGCCAGTTACTAAGTTCTTCGTATTGAATCTTCCGCTGGGTTGCAATCCTTGGGACGTGGCAGATTTTGTTAAAGTCTTCGGAGAGGTAACAGGGGTTTACATAGCAAGAAAACTGGACAAACAAGGAAGGAGATTTGGCTTCGTTAGTTTTTTGAACGTTCCCGATGTGAAGGAAATGGAACGTGCTTTGAATGGAACGAAGATGGGTGGGTATAAGCTGGTTGCTAACCTCGCCAGATTCGCGAAAGAGAATGATGGTATCCTTGGCAGGAAGGATAACGAAATGGTTGGTAACAAGAAGGACCCGAGTGCTCCCTTCCAAGGTAACAAGATCCAAAACCAGGCGTTCTTCAAGCAAGGGACGGGAAAACTTTTTAGTGAGTTGTTTCGTAATGATCAGTATAACGATGTGAATAAGGACAACAATCCCATTGATCCAGGTATTACTATAGAACTGGCAGATGAAACCTTGGCGTTCAAAGAATTGATTGGCATAGCATTGGTAGGTAGATACAAAGACCTGAAGGTCCTTCGGAATCTCAATACTATTTTAGCCGATAACTGCATTGTCGGTGTGTCCTTAAGTTACCTAAGGGGTCTGGCTATGCTTCTTAAGTTTGAAGAGGAAGAAACTTGTGTTAACTTTCTGTTGGATAATCTTAAGTGGAAGGAGTGGTTTTCTTCTCTGGATCATTGGGAAGGACAGTCCCTCCTTTTCGAGCGGCTTGCATGGGTTAAAATCCAGGGGGTTCCCATCCAGTTAGTGGACAATGATGTTCTGAACAATATTGCCGAGCATTTTGGGAAGGTTGTGCATGGTTCGCAGATGGAATCAGAAGACGAAAATCTTTCGGTTAGCTGGATCGGTCTGTTGGTTGGGGAAGGTGGGAGAATTCAGGAACACGTTTCGCTTAAATGCAAAAACAAGACTTATCGAGTATGGATTGAGGAGGAAATAACGGATTGGACTCCGGACTCTGTCGGTTCTGTGGTGATGCCTAGTGATAAGTCTTCTTGTTCAGAAATGCTTGGCTCGGAAGACCGTACTCAGGAGAATATCCGTGACTCTGTTTCTGAAGGTCATGCAGGTATTCCAAAAGTCACCCAGCAGGAAGATCAAGAGTTGGCTAATCTCAGTTTGAGGTCGGTAGATGTTAATGTGGATACTAGCTTGGAGAATGAGAATAGTGTGCCTGGTAATAACTGTCTTGGAAAAAGTTTGTCTGACACGTGTTTTCGTGGTGAGGTGGGAAACAAAAGTAACTCAAGTGGGCCCCTAAGGCCGATTATTGGCAACAATATTTTATATTTCACTTCTGTGGCTAAGGAGAAAAGGAATAAAAAAAGGACCTTTAAGATAAAGCCCAGGAGTAAAGCCCAACTGTCTTCGGGTAAGTCTAGCCCAGGTTCAGGTGAAAGACCAAAAAAGAGAAGCAGGGATAATGGTACTTTCAATTTTGATCTAAATTTATCTTCCAACGATGTGCACAGTGACTGTCCCGCTCCGGATAAGCCGGCTCCTCAGAACATGATCGCTGATTCAGGGGTGAGGGGGTAGGTTCTCAGTTGGACGGGGTTCGGCCTAACAGGTTAGACCAAAAGGATGTTGGAGACGGGTATGTTAATCGCCCTGGTTCGCCGGAGCTCGAGGTTTCGGATTCCTACGACAGTCAGGAGGAAGACGAGCTAGAAGCTACTTTGAACATCGGTAGAGTGGTGGGAGTTAGATTCCAGAATCATGAAGACCTCGTTAAAGCAGCGATTCTTGGTGAAGGTAACAATGTGGTTTTGCAATGAATATGGTTTCTTTAAATATTAGAGGTATTGCAGGGGGTGTAAAAGCTAATTGGGTGAAAGAATTGAGGTCAGTTAATAAAGTGGGGTTTTTCGCGATTCAAGAAACGAAGGTGGAGTTTATTCAGAAATCGGATATTTCGGGTCTATGGGGAAATAGTTCTTTTGAATTTGATTTTGTTCCGTCTGTGGGTCTCTCGGGGGGGCTTCTTTGCATGTGGGATCCAAATTTTTTCAAGGTTGATTCGACAGTTAAGAATAGGAGTTTTCTGTTATTGAAGGGCTCTTTGGTGGGTAGTGGTACTTGTATTAACTTGATCAATGTATATGTTCCCCAGAGTGTTGCTGCTAAACGTATTCTTTGGTATGATCTCTCAGAGGTGATCGATTTATTGGTTGGTCAATGGGTTATTGTGGGTGATTTTAACGCGGTTAGGTCTATGGAGGAAAGGAAACGTTCGAATTTTAAGAAAGTTTGTGCTGAGAATTTCAACAGTTTTATTTTTGAGAACGGGCTTCTCGAGTTCCCGATGCATGGTTGCAAATTTACTTGTATCAGAGATAATGGTAGGAAGCTTAGCAAATTAGACCGGTTTCTGGTGTGTTCAGAATTTTTTAATACGTGGCCTTCGGCTTGTGTGAGATTTCTTCCTAGTAGACACTCGGATCATTGCCCGATTCTTTTAGAGGTTCTTGATCTTAATTTTGGTCCTCGCCCATTTCGAATCTTTAGCTCTTGGATTGGTCAGCTTGGTTTTGAGGAAGCGGTAAAAGAAGTGACAGATAATTTTATTGATTCAGAGCCCCCGGATGCAAGTCTTTCAGCGAAGTTTGCTGCTATTAGAGTTCGTCTTAAGTCTTGGAGGGACGAGTTTGTAGCAAAAGAAAAAGAGATAGAAATTGTGGCGATGTCGGAGATTGAGGCTTTGGAGAAAGAGTTGGAAAATTGAGATCTTTCGGAAGAAGAGGAATGGATTTTGGCGGAGAATAGGAAAACTGTGAGAGAAGTAGACTATCGGAGAAATTCGGATTTAAAGCAAAGAGCCCGCTTAAAGTGGGCAGTGGATGGAGATGAGAATTCCAAGTACTTCCATGCCATGGTGAATAGCAGGAAATCGGTGAATTCGATACACGGTTTATGTATTGAGGGGGAATGGGTTTCTAAACCAACGCTTATCAAAAAACAGGTTCTATCCTTCTTTCGATATAAGTTTAAGGAAGTTTGTCCTCACAGGCCGGAGGTCAGATTGAGCAATATAAAGAAGATCTCGGAAGAAGATAGTAACTTTCTAGTGGAGCCTTTTTTAGACTCAGAGATTAAAGCTGCTGTGTTCGATTGTGGGGATGACAAGGCCCCGGGGCCCGATGGTATGAACTTTAGGTTCATTAAACATTTTTGGGAGGTATTTAAAGATGATTTTCGAAGAATTTTTTATTGGTTTCACTCGGAAGGTGTTATCAGTTTAGGAAGTGGATCCTCGTTTATCACTCTCATTCCTAAGGTTATTGATCCGGTTTCTCTTAATAACTATAGGCCCATTAACTTGGTCAGTGTAATTAGCAAGGTGATATCCAAAGTTCTCGCCAACCGTTTGAGAGCTGTTTTGGGTGGTGTTATTTCTATGTCACAATCAGCTTTCTTAAAGGGTAGACTTATTCTGGATGGTCCTATGATTGTTAAAGAGTTAATTTCTTGGATTAAAAAGAAGAAATCTAAGGCATTTCTTCTCAAAATCGACTTTGAGAAAGCGTATGATAACGTTAATTGGGAATTCGTGGTTGGTTTATTTCATCAAATGGGTTTTCACGACTTATGGTGCAAATGGATATTGGGTATTCTGAAGTCGGCTAACTCGTTTGTGCTTGTTAACGATTCGCCCACTTTCACCTTCAAGTGTGAGAAAGGTATGAGGCAAGGGGATACTCTGTCCCCTTTTCTGTTCTTGGTTGTCATGGAGGCTTTGTCGTGCATGATTGAGAATGCTAAGGAGGAAGGTATTGTTAGAGGAATTGATATTCCTAATAACGGCCCGAACATATCGCATCTTTTGTATGCGGATGATGCCATTATGATGGGTGATTGGTCTAAAAAGGAAGTTGTTAACATTGTCCGAATCCTCAGATGTTTCCACGTTTGTTCGGGTTTGAAAATTAATATTGAGAAGTCTAATCTTTTCGGTATAGGTGTGGGGATGGAAGAGATTGCGGAGATGGCCAAGGTGGTCGGTTGTAATCCGGAGTGCCCTCCTTTTAAGTATCTTTGTCTCAAAGTCGGAGCAAACATGAACCGGGTCAACAACTGGCAGGCGGTGTTTGACATTTTTCGTAGTAGATTGGCGAAATGGAAGTCTCACCTTCTTTCGATAGGTGGGAGGGTAGTTCTCATTAAATCGGTACTTGAAAGCCTTCCTTCTTACTATTTTTCCCTTTACAAAGTGCCTAAAAAAGTTATCAATGATCTTGAATCTATTATCAAGAAATTTTTGTGGGGTGGTTCTTCTGAGGAGAGAAAGTTACACTGGGTTGCTTGGGACAAAGTGACCCGGTCAAAAAAACATGGAGGCCTGGGTTTGTCTAAACTTCATCTTGTTAATACGTCACTTTTAGCTAAATGGGGTTGGAGATATAAAACGGAGAGAAGCTGTCTTTGGAGAGAAGTTATCGAAGCTCTTCATTCGAATAGGGTGGGTTGGGAAAGCATTCAATTCAAAAAATCGTTAGCAGGTGTCTGGAGTAACATTGCAAAAGTCTTTATCAATATAAAGGTTGGTGGTCAACCCTTAAAGAACTATCTTAAAGGTCTTGTTGGTGACGGGAAAGACATTGCATTCTGGCTTGATACGTGGCTGCTCAATGAACCTCTGAAGTCCGCGTTTCCGGATCTCTTCTCGTTGGAAACTGATAAGAAATGCAGAGTAGCGGACAGAATAAAGACTCAAGGTAGTACGGCTGTTTTGAATTGGAGTTGGGCATCGGATATGGTAGCGGCTGGGTTGCAACCGGAGGTTGATCGGTTAGTTTCGGTGATTGGTGGTTCTCATGTTACGACCGATAAAGATAAATGGAGGTGGAGTTCGGTCTCGGATGGTTCCTTCTCCGTAAAAGGGGTTAAAGAATTACTTAAGGAGGAATTACCTAAAGATTTCGGTTTTGTTTTAGACTGGTGTTCTTGGATCCTGGCAAAAATTAATATTCACGCATGGAGGATGGAAATGGATAGGGTGCCAACGGCTAAGGCTCTCAAGAGAAGAAACATAGATGTGGGTGATCTTACTTGTCTCTTCTGCAAGTCGGAGGACGAGTCAGTTGATCATGTCTTCGTCGCGTGTTATGTTGCTTCGTTGGTTTGGCAAGGTATTAGTTCTTGGTGTAAAATCCCAAATATTATAGCATTTTCGCTTAAAGATTTGCTCGATTTTCACAAAGGTATTAAGGTCTCGGATAAGAAAAGGATGGTGGTACATGGTATAATTATGATTACTTGCTGGTGTCTATGGCGTGCAAGAAATAATTTTAAGTTTTCTAATGCTCCGGTCAAGATTGAAGGCATTATAAGTGAGATCAAGGCCATTAGTTTTTTTGGGTTTTCTTCGAGATCTAAGTATAAAGGGATAGTTTGGTTCGATTGGGTTTCTTTTTTGAATATGTAATTTTTGTGTATAGTTTTTTGTCGGCCCGGCTTGGGTCGGCGTTTTCGTTTTAATGAAGTTTACTTTTCAAAAAAAAAGGAAGTTGTTGAATTCTATTGATATAAGTAGAGTTTAAAGGTTACTAAATGAATGTATTTAATGGTCATCAAAGTTAATTATTCTATTTTTTTTAGGTTGTACGATACAACAGTGGCAACAACATGGAGAGTTCAAGCTTTTAATTAGGTGGAATTAATTGGAACCACATGAGATTTGGACTTCAAGCCCATTAAACGAACAAGCAGTTGGACGATTTTGATGAGTGGGCCGCCAAAGAAGTAAGAGATTATTCAGCCATGCATGTTTATATGAGAGTTTGGGAATTGTATTGTTTTCTTTTGGGGGGGCCTTGAATAATATATCAAAAACAAAAAAAGAAAAACACTATTGGAAGAGATACATAAGTGGACGTACAGGAGGTGGTGTGGATTCCTATACATTATATTCGAAAAAGCAAAAAAGTCTTAACAACGGCAGAAGTAGGAGACAGACGGTAGTATATACGACAGAAGGGGCGATATAGAGAAGAAGGGAATTGGTTCGAGAGGTCAGCCGCGATCAAGATTCAACCTCGGGTTTGGTTTGCACTTTATTAGTATTTTAAATTTTGTTAAGACTTTGTGTTTTCAGATTTGATACTATGTTTTGTTTATCGTTTGAGACTTGTTTCTTTTTAGCGACTATGATCCTTGGCTAGTTCTTTCATGCTACCTGGGTTTAGATGAACTTGATGATTGTAATGCGATTTTGACATGATTATGGTTATTTGATGTGATTTACATAACTTTGTCTTGTAATTGATCTTGATATTGCATGTTGGTGTGTTTTGATTGATTATTGGTTGATGAATTCAGCGGTTTAGGCACATAGAAATATCCCCTAGACTTAGAGTTTAATTTGAATCGTTGATCTTAGGGTTTTTCGGTTTGGATATTGAGTTGAGAAATTGACCAATTCGATTAATAATTAAAATCAATATACTAAAACTTGCATCTTCATCTTGTGACTCGAAAGACGATTAAGGTGAGCTAGGTTATTAGCTAATCATTGGTGGGTAGATTGGGTGACCGATAGCTCGGGCTCATTTATTACATCGTGGTTAAGGTTTCCTATGATTTCAATCTTCAAGGGTTGGTTTGCTTTGCGTTTTGAGAGTTTTGGGGGTAGAGTTTCTTTCATTGCTTGATTCTCGTAGGATTTGGTATCGATAGGTCGAGCCGGTTCGTTCTAGCACTTCGCATTTCGTCTTTATCTTTCGTTTGATACATCTCCAGCGGGGGGTTAATCGAGGGAGTAGGATATTTAACCATTGCCATAGTCAAGATAGCGTTGCATGATTCTAGGGATTCAATGCCTAGGTAGTTCTTTCTCATCATTGTCTGCTTCCCGTCACTTCACCATCTTGCTTGCTTTCTCTGTTATCTTATTTACTCGTTTTAGTAGAGTTAGGAAAAAATCTCAAAAACACAAATTAATCCAATTAAGTATTTAGTTTAGTCAGAGTCTAGTTTAGCGTCGCTAGTGTCTCGTGGGTTCGATACTTGGACTTCATTAGGCTTTACTACGTACGATAGGTACACTTGCCTGTCAGTGGTCTAGCATTAGGATAGTCTTAGTTTATAAATTTAAAACTAGGGTGTCTAGATTAGGTTAGCTTTTATAGACCGCATTTACCACATCAGTAATCTTGGCCATCTATTTATTAATCAAGGGCTAAGATTAAATGAGCGAAATTTAAGAAAAAAAATGAGGTGCGTGGGTTTGTATAGGGGTATTCTAGTCAATCTTAGGTAATAGTTTCTCTCTCCTCCAATTCATCATCATCATCATCATCATCATCATACTCAGTAAATCCCACCAATAGCAAAGCAAAGGTAGGGTCTGAGGAGGGTAAGATGTAGACAGCCTTACCTCTACCCCGTAGGAATAGAGAGGCTGCTTCCGGTGAGACCCTCGGCTCGATAGTAGTTTTGCATCAAGCCTTGGACATAAGTTACATAACACTCAGCAATCGGGACAAAGACCGATTAGTGCATGTACCCTTTTGTCTTTCAGCTATCAACGCCACCACATGATGCATGATTAACCGTCATCAGCTTTTAACGTTATTTCCACGAAACTAGCAAAATAACGTTAAAAATTAGTGCACTTTCACTTGCTGAAAAAAAATGTGTTATTTCTAAAACGCAATGGCTGAAAAACATAAAAGAATTATTTTTTTCTAAAACGCAATGGACTAAAAACACAGAAGAAAATGTTTTTTTTAAAACGCAATGGACTAAAAACACATAAAATGTGTTTTATCTAAAACACAATGGACTAAAAACACTTCAAAATGTGTTTTTTCTAAAACGCAATGGACCAAAAGCACATAAAATATGTTTTTCCTAATACGCAATAGACAAAAAACACAAAAGAAAGTGTTTTTTTTTTCTAAAACGCAATGGATTAAAAACACATAAAATGTGTTTTACCTAAAACGCAATGGACTAAAAATACTTCAAAATGTGTTTTTCTAAAACGCATTGGACCAAAAAAACATATTAAAATGTGTTTTCCTAAAACACAATAGACAAAAACACAAAAGAAAGTGTTTTTTTTTTCTAAAACGCAATGGACTAAAAACACAATAAAATGTGTTATTTCTAAAACGCAACGGACTGAAAATACAAAAAAAAAAACTGTTTTTTCATTCCTTTGTAAAAAGTAATGACTCGATTCAAAAACTCAGATCGTAAAAATGCAATTCAAAATTTTCTTACATAGATCGAAGCCAATTTCTTCAGATTTCTTCAACGAATGATGAAATTTGAATGCTAAAATACTTATCAGCGATCGAATGGAACGAATCGAGTGATTCGCTTCAAAATCACGGGAAAAAAATGAAGTATTGTATGAAATTAAACTGGGTTTCTTTAAAAAAGTTGAAGAACACGTTGATTGGGTATTTGAATCATTCATTGGTGACGAAAATTGCACTATAATGTAGTGATTAATGAGATAAAAAGTGAAGAAAAGGTTGAAGATGGTGGGTTTTGAAAATGGTGGGTTTTGAAGTTACAGAGAAAGAAGAAGGGAGAAAATTGGATAAAATTGACTAAAATACTGTTTCCTTTATTTTTAAATTTTGCACATATCAAAATTCTATTGCTTTCTATATTTCCTAGTCAAAATAAATTTTCTATTTGATCATTTTCCTAAAAGTTATTTGGGAAAATCAAATTAAATTTTTATCGTACTATTGAAAAGGAATATTTAACTTTTTAAACTGGTGGTTCTCTCCCCAGCCCAGTTGGTCCCATGTGGTTGGGCTTGTGTCTTCCTTTGGGAGGTCACAGGTTCGAAACCCGGCTGCGGCTTTTCGGGGGGAGGACGTCCCAATGATGGATCATTCCTACCGAGGCATGGTGCGGTCTTGAGGGCAACCCGGTTTTACCCAACTCTTACCCCAGCGAGTCTCTCGTGTGGAGGCAGTATGGTTTCCGGGCGAAGGTCAGCTTGCGCAACGGCCGGGGCCCGATCGAACATCGCGTCCGGAAGAGCGGGGCTGACGGGGGATTGTCTTCGACATGAACCCGGTGACCAATAGGTCATGTACATAGAAAGTCACCCTTCAAAAAAAAACTTTTTAAACTGGTTCCAAACCATGCGACTTTTCTTGAATTCGACTTATCTATTAGTTTTAGGAATGACCTACTATTTTCGCCATCTATAAATTCTAAAGAAAAGTGTACTTCTTACATACATGCAAATCCTACATTCCAGTCTATTTGGTAGCCGGGGTCTTTTGGTGGTTTTTGATGTGGATCGTACCTGTAATAAGTTGTATACTTGTTTATCCCAATTAAATCAAAAGACCCCTTCACGGCTTCACCATTTTAACCTCTTATGCAGTGAATTTAGATAAACGGTCCTTGACAATGTTGCGCATTTTCTTTGGGTATTCTCCGTAAACAATGGGATGCAAAAACCTACACAGAAAAACATTACTCATTTGTGGATCATGAGCTCAAAAATGCGGGTTGTCACACACTCATTTGGCAATTGGCTTAGACGTGCTTTTGTATTATTTCGCTTAGGTAAAGTTTCTAGGGTTGTCTGGGACGGTAGTAAATAAATAGAAAGAATTTGATTTAACTAGTTTTATTAGATTTTTTTTACAAAAGCTAATGAGTTATTTAGTTATGACTGATTGACTTCTTGAGTGTCTTTTAGATTACGTTAGACCTTTAATATTCACATTGTATATAACTCCTATTTTTTTTTTTTTGAACGGTGAGAATCTTTAACAGTTGAGAGAGAGATCCCACACCCTCTCAAACAGAGGGCCCTAACCCCACTCTGGCCAAATTATGTTGTCTTAACCGGGCCCACGCTGGCGTCAGAGCTTGGCTAACAGTGTTCCCCAGGAAACCATACCACTCGCTGCCAGTAGCAGGCCAAAAGAGAAAATCTCTCTGGCATAACGCATGGTGGACTAAAACCCGGGTGAGCTCTGGCTCGAACTCTTGATCTACGGTCTGGGAGAACTACCTTTTATTGCCTTTATCCACCAAATATGACACTAGTTAGGATTGAACTTGAGTCTCCAAAGAGAACCCAAGTCTTTCCAACCACTAGACTATAATTGTGATTAACTTTGAATTTAATGATTAACCAAGTATAGATTTGAATGACTATTGTTGCCACTATTTGTTACGGATTTCGTCGTTTCCATTAACTGACGTTCAAAGCTATTTTAACTATACAAAATGACTGTTTGACCCTTACCATTAAAGGACACACTTAATCTTTATAATCATTTTATTTTCCTTTATCCCTCATTTGTTAACAAATTGGATTCAACTTTGAGATTAAATATATTATTTATGTAATATTTAATCTTGTAGCCTTTATAATCATTTATATTATATTAGATCAAAATATATTAATAACCTATTATAATTAGTTGGTAATTGTTGATGGACCATATTACCCTTATTAACTAATTGGGTTTCCTCTTGGGTGTATAAATAAGGGGCTTATTAGAGAGTTAAAGGGTTAGACACTTTACACAATTACAAACCCTCATTAACATCAATTTTCGTATCTCTATCCCCATAACCGATTCTACCCTACTTTCGGTTTCATCACCATCATCACTTTACACCCTAAGGAGGAACCGGATCATCCTGACAACTATGTCGAACTCTATGGCTGGATCACTGACTGGATTCTCTACTGCTTTGAATGCCATAACAGGTATGTTATTCATGTTTTCCATTTAGTTTAAACAGAACTGATCAACATGTGGTATCAGAGCATATGTTGATAAATCAGTTCTGTTTTTCGTATCCATTATTCTGGGATCAAAAATCTGGAAAACGGAAGTTTTTAAAGCCTTAAAATCAAAACTGTTTTCGAGTTCTTTGTGGCCGAAATCCCTGTTTTCGGAAACTGTTAATTGATAAATCGACTCGAAATTATAAAGGATTAAACTTATTGTCACGAAATCCATTACAAAACCATTAAAATCAGGTTTCGGATTTCCAGATTACATTTTTTATTTTTTAGGGTTCATCATAATGTTCTAAGAAATATCGAAAATTCCATAAGATTTGGAATATAATTTTGGATTAGTGGGTGTTTTACTGTTTTTTGATCTGAATTTTATCTACTAAAATTTTCGAAAACTGTTAAAGAGACAATCAGTTATTATTTTCGAAATATTTGATAAGTTTAGATCAGCAACATAACAGGAAACATTATCTCACAATCCCTAAAAGTTTGATTTTTCAGTTATTATCACAATAAACAGCTGATAACAGAGGATTCGAGACCAGCAGACTACGACTCGAGACCATCAGATCTCGACTCGAGACCACAAGGTCTCGACTCGAAATCATAAAGGTCATCAGAAGCTTACAACTCGAAACAGAGGTCTCGACTCGAGACCATTAGATCTCGACTCGAGACCATAACGTGTCAACTCGAGACAAAGGACTCGACTCGAGACAACAAGGTTGTGACTCGAAACCTCATTATTTTTTTTAGTTCGATCCGCGCTAACAGGTGGTTTGCTATTAAATACTTGGTTTTGTTTATACTTAATTAATTAATCAGAATCAGATAATTTTTACAAAACCAAAATAGCTTAACTTGAATGAGCTTCTGATGTATTAATTCTGGCCAAAGTTGATTTAATACATCTATTTATTGTTCAAGTATTATAAAAGCTATGTTAAGTATGCATTACAAACGTGAAATGTCTTAATTCTGGCCAAAGCTGATTTAATTCATTTATGTTTAGCATGCTTGACAAGTGCATAACTAAAGTGGTTGTCTCATTTCTGGCCAAAGCTGATTTGTCACAATTACTTTGCACACATATTTAAATGATTACACTTCTGGCCAAAGCTGATTTGTCTTCGTTTAAATAGAATTTTACTAAGTCTATTATTTTGATGTTAGTAATAGACATTATCACAGCTTCATAATTAAAATGGTCATTACTTATGCCTGCCTTAGTATAACATGCCCTTAGATCACATTAGGACTTCTTTCTTAGTATCATAACTTGCTCATCTTATTTCCACTATCAGCACCCAATCAAGGGATTCCACCTTTGACTGGTGATAACTTTGCTGCATGGAAGGATGCCCTCATGCTTACACTTGGACTCTTGGACTTTGACTATGCTCTGAGAGAGAATAAGCCAGCGGACCTTACTGCTACAAGTACTGCTGCTGAGCAGTTACTTCATGATAAGTGGACTAGGTGTAACCGCATGTCTCTCATGTTCATGAAGCAGTCCATTCATAACTCAATCAGAGGGGCCATTCCTGATTCTGACGATGCTAAAACCTATTTGGCTTCTGTGGAGGATCAATTCAAAGGAACATCAAAACCACACGCTAGCACTCTTATCCTCAAGCTGGTGACGACTAAGTATGATGGGAGGAGCGGCATTCGCGAACACATCATGATGATGCATGACATGGCCAATAAGTTGAAGGGCCTAGAGATGGAGATCAGTGATGGTTTTCTTGTTCACTTCATCATCACTTCGCTTCCTTCGTCCTATGAAGCATTCAAGATCAATTACAACACTCAGAAGGACAAATGGACGATGAGTGAGCTGATCGCTATGTGCTTGCAGGAGGAAGAGCGTATGAAGATGGATCGCCATACTGATGTTGCTAACTTCACCACCTCCAGCTCTAAGAAGAGGAAGAACAATTATCCAAGAAAGGATGCTTCTAAGGTTCAAAAGCCAAATCCAACTCCTAATACAAGTGCACCTTCCAGCTCTAAGAACTCCTTAGGCAAACCCTACTGCAAGTTCTGTAAGAAAACAGGACATAAGCAAAAGGAATGCCCTGACTTCAAGGAGTGGTTGGCTAAGAAAGGTAACGATTTTTTCATGATACTTGAGTCCTTTAATTTAAATGTTCCTGCTAATTCTTGGTGGTTTGATTCTGGTTCTATGGTTCATGTTACCAATTCACTACAGGGATTCCTTACAATCCAGAAGCTGGGAAGAAACCAAAGAACACTTAAAGTTGGGGATGATCGGGAATTAGAAGTGAAGGCCATAGGAACATTACAATTATTTTTGAAAACTGGTTTATGTATTAAACTTTATGATACCTTATATGTTCCTGAGATAACTCGGAACCTTGTATCAGGACCAAAGTTAGACATGGACGGTTTTGTCGTTTCTCATGGTCATCGCAAACTCTCTATTCTCTATGATTCCGTTGTTTATGGTACTGGCATTCTGGATGGTGGTCTCTATAGATTAGAACTAGATGATAATTTTTCCAAATCTTTGTTGTCATATAATATTAATGAATCACTCACAAAGATGGAAAAGAAACAAATTCGAGACTTAGAGACTTCATCTATGTTGTGGCATCAACGTTTAGGCCACATCTCAAGAGAACGATTAAATCGTCTCGTAAAGGATGAAGTCTTACCTCCTCTCGATTTCACCGATTTTGGAACATGTGTCAAATGTCTCAAAGGCAAAATGACATTAGCGAATAAGAAAGGTGCCACTAGGAGCTCTAATTTATTAGAACTCATTCACACTGACATTAGTGGTCCTTATCAAATTGCTGGTATAACAGGACATACTTCATTTATCACTTTCATTGATGATTATTCTCGTTACATGTACTTGTATCTTATAAAGGAAAAATCTGAATCTCTTACAACTTTTAAAGATTATAAAGCTGAAGTTGAAAAGCAATTAGATCGTCAGATTAAAGTTGTGAGATCAGATAGAGGCGGTGAATATTATGGAAGACATACTGATGTGGGTCAAGCTCCTGGTCCATTTTATGAGTTTTGTAAGGGCCAGGGGATTGTGAACCAATACACCATGCCTGGTACACCTCAGCAGAATGGTGTCGCTGAACGAAGAAATCGTACCCTTATGAACATGGTGCGCAGTATGTTAGCCAACACTAATTTACCATTATTCCTCTGGACTGAAGCGTTAAAAGCAGCTGTTCATATACTCAATAGAGTTCCTTCTAAGTCTGTCCCTAAAACTCCTTATGAACTTTGGACAGGAAGGAAACCGAGTCTTAAATATATGAAAGTATGGGGCTGCATTGCTGAAGCAAAACTTTACAATCCTTTCCTAAGGAAACTTGACCCTAAAACAGTTACCTGCTTCTTTATCGGGTATCCTGATCATTCGAAGGGTTATCGTTTCTATTGTCCTTCCCATGTCACCCGTATTGTTGAAACCAAGCGTGCTGCGTTCTTGGAGGATTTCAAGGTCAGTGGGAGCAGTACCAACCCTTACGAAGAATTGCAAGAAGTACAAGACGCGGGGGGGAGAGACTCGTCGTTTATCATTACTCCGTTTACTCCTCTTGTACCCCATGCAACAACTGTACCTGAAGCCACTGCACAAATTCCATCTCCACAATCAGAACCCATTATACCTCATAACGAAGGCACGTCAAACGCTCAAAACCAAGACAACGCTGAACCCGATAATCAACTCAGGAGGTCATCAAGGCAAAGAAGGCCTACTAATTGGGATGATTATGTTACCTACCTGACTGAAATGGATGCTGGAAAGCTCAATGATCCTATCTCTTATAATGAAGCCATTAGCAGTGATCAGTCTTCTGAATGGAACAAAGCAATGATTGATGAGCTTGAATCCATGAAGAAAAATGACGTTTGGGATTTAGTAGAATTACCCAATGGTGCCAAACCTGTAGGTTGTAAATGGGTGTTCAAAACAAAACTGGATCCGAATGGGAACGTTGAACGCTACAAAGCGAGATTGGTTGCAAAGGGCTACACTCAGAAAGAGGGAATTGATTATCAAGAGACGTTTTCACCTGTCTCTCGTAAAGATTCATTAAGGATCGTTATGGCCCTAGTAGCTCATTTTGATTTAGAGCTGCATCAGATGGACGTCAAAACTGCTTTCCTTAACGGAGACTTAGACGAAGATGTTTACATGAAACAACCTGAAGGCTTTAAACCTGAAGGTCAGGAGCATCTAGTCTGTAAGTTGAAGAAATCCATTTATGGGTTAAAACAAGCATCACGTCAATGGTACCTAAAGTTTGATGAAGTCATGAAGAGGCAAGGTTTTATGAAGAATCAAGTGGATCAATGCACCTACCTCAAGATGAGTGGGAGTAACTTTACTATACCTGTCCTTTATGTAGATGATATTCTATTGGCAAGTAATAGTTTAGACATGTTGCATGAGTCGAAGCGTTTACTCTCGCATAACTTCGACATGAAGGATCTCGGAGATGCTTCTTACGTCATTGGCATCGAAATTCACCGAGATAGACACAAAGGGATCTTAGGATTGTCTCAGAAGACTTACATAGATCGTGTCCTTACACGTTACAACATGCAACAGTGCAAACCCTCCGTCGCTCCAGTAGTTAAGGGAGATGTTTTCGGTTCATTCCAGTGTCCGACAACAGAGGTTGAAAAGGAGCAAATGAGCCAGATACCTTACGCGTCAGTAGTCGGGAGCCTGATGTATGCTCAAGTCTGTACTCGCCCAGATATCGCTTATATTGCTGGAATGCTAGGTCGTTAGCAGACTAATCCTGGCCTAGATCACTGGAAAGCAGCTAAGAAGGTCCTTAGATATCTGCAAGGGACGAAAGACTATAAACTGACTTATAGAAGAAGTGATCATTTAGAAGTGGTAGGCTATTCTGATTCTGACTTTGCCAAATGCAAAGATGACAAGAAATCCACTTCGGGCTACATCTTTATGTTAGCAGGCGGACCTATCTCATGGAAGAGTCATAAACAACAGTTAACTACAACTTCCACAATGATGGCAGAATACATTGCTGTTTACAACGCAACCTGTCATGGAATGTTGCTTAGAAATCTGATCACTGGACTCAAAATCGTTAATTCCATTTCTAGACCATTGAAGCTTTACTGTGATAATTCAGCTGCCGTTAGTTTCTCGAACAGTAACAGTTCGACTAGAGCTGGTTTATATCTTGATACGAAGTACTTGTTCGTACGTGAACGAGTTGAGGAAAATAATCTTTGTATTGAGTATATTAGTACTAAAGATATGCTTGCGGATCCGATGACTAAAGGTCTCCCACCTAAAGTTTTCGAAGAACATGTATCGAATATGGCAGAATACATTGCTGTTTACAACGCAACCTGTCATGGAATGTTGCTTAGAAATCTGATCACTGGACTCAAAATCGTTAATTCCATTTCTAGACCATTGAAGCTTTACTGTGATAATTCAGCTGCCGTTAGTTTCTCGAACAGTAACAGTTCGACTAGAGCTGGTTTATATCTTGATACGAAGTACTTGTTCGTACGTGAACGAGTTGAGGAAAATAATCTTTGTATTGAGTATATTAGTACTAAAGATATGCTTGCGGATCCGATGACTAAAGGTCTCCCACCTAAAGTTTTCGAAGAACATGTATCGAATATGGGACTTATTAAAGACCTTGTTTAATGGCATATTGTACTAGCTTATGTTTTAATTAATAAAATTTCCTCAGTTTGATTTTGTATGTCTCTAACATATGTTCTGCCGGTGTAATGACATATAGACAAATATAAATACAAATCAGACGCTAAAGGGCTTATACATATTTTGATCGTAACTGTTAGGTTTTAAATTGAGGCTATAGTATGACTAATGGGGGTCCTGAGTCGAATGATGATTCAACGGCTGTATTTCTCTGCTATAGTTCTTGGTTTAAGGCTAAAATGAGTGTTAACTCCTGGCCAGGCTTACCTAATACTCATGATAAATGATTACTCGGCTAAGTGGGAGAATGTGAGATTAAATATATTATTTATGTAATATTTAATCTTGTAGCCTTTATAATCATTTATATTATATTAGATCAAAATATATTAATAACCTATTATAATTAGTTGGTAATTGTTGATGGACCATATTACCCTTATTAACTAATTGGGTTTCCTCTTGGGTGTATAAATAAGGGGCTTATTAGAGAGTTAAAGGGTTAGACACTTTACACAATTACAAACCCTCATTAACATCAATTTTCGCATCTCTCTCCCCATAACCGATTCTACCCTACTTTCGGTTTCATCACCATCATCACTTTACACCCTAAGGAGGAACCGGATCATCCTGACAACTATGTCGAACTCTATGGCTGGATCACTGACTGGATTCTCTACTGCTTTGAATGCCATAACAGGTATGTTATTCATGTTTTCCATTTAGTTTAAACAGAACTGATCAACATCAACTGGAACTAGCACACCCATGGCATTTTGTTACTTACTAAGCATATGAAAATGACTTATATTAACTCAAATATTGGCATTTGTAACCATTCATTACAACTTATTGATGCCTGTTTATTTAGTACTTGTTCTATTTCCCAAGTCCTTAGTGCTTATTTCTACTCAGTATTTTCTGGAACCAGTAGGCAGACATCTTGGGGTATCTCTTGAGCGTTTTGAAGTCGACGTAAACAATGCCAAACCGTGATGTGTACCCTAATCTCCATTCAAAGTTGTCGAGCAGTGACCATGCAAAGTAGCCGATAACATTCACACCATCATCAACGGATTGCTTGAGTGCAGCCAGATAACCCTTGTAGTAATTGATCCTCGTTGTGTCGTGTAAGCCCTTAGCAAGGGTTATATTACCCGGATCATCCATTCCTATCACACACATAATGAACACTAGAATTAGATGTTTATTTTATAAATGTTATATGTTTGATTCATACCGTTTTCAGCTAGAATAATAGTTGGGTTCCCATAACGTTCTTTAATGTACATCAAGGCTTTGTGTAGACCCCATGGCACATTGTAGAGCCAGTATGAATATGCCTGCATTTTCAACTATGTTATCCATGGAAGTTCTCTTAACAACATTCAAAGAGAACACATTTTTTCTTAGAAGAGTGATTCATACCCGTGGACCTATTGGGACACCTTTGCGCTCATCTGCAGAAAAGGTAAAGAACATGAGTTCGTGTTCTTTGCAAGTGCTTGTCGCTTGTTGAAGATTTTTTTTTTTTTTTCATATTTGTATGTATAGTGGGTTTAGAATAGTGGGTTTAGAAAAACCATCCGTATTTGTAGGTGATTTTATATTTGTGTTTATATTGGCAGGGATGATAAGCAAATTCAATTAGGGGGTGGGAATTCACATTTGTAAGAGTAAAATTCGTTTTTCTTATCTTGTGATTTTGATCTAGTAACATTTTTAATAATTGTTTTCTAGAACGCAAAACTCTCACACACTAAATATACACAAATGTCTACAACGAAACTAGAACCAACACCACTTGAAGGGCAACACTAAACTACACTTCTTGATACCAATAGACTACAACCCTTATTGATATTGTTCCAATAACTAACATGCAATATTCATTAATTTAAAAAAAATCTAAATACATAGTTTTGTTTATTATTATTATTATTATTATTATTATTATTATTATTATTATTATTATTTTTAATGTAAGTTTTATTGAACACCAAGTCATTCAAATTATATTGAATTTCCCATTAATAAAAGAGTTAAATGTCATTTTCGTTCCTATGGTTTGTCCCTTTTTGTCATTTCGGCCAAATTTTAAAATTGTACTGGTTTCTTCCCTAACATATTTGATACGTGTCATTTCACTCCAAATATTAAACCTGAGTCACTTAACTGGGGTTTATTATTTGGATTGAAATGACACGTTTCAAGTATGTTAGAGAGGAAACTGTTACAATTTTGAAATTTGACCCGAAATGGTAAAAGTGGACAAACTACGTAGACGAAAATGACACTTAACACTTAATAAAACTCATATTTAAATGTAGAAAAAATGGAATAAAATCGCGCAATTAGATTAAAAATTACTTGGGAAAATCAAATTATATTTTTATTGTAATATTGAAAAGTTTTTAATTGGTTCCAATTATGAGACTTTGCTTGAATTCAACTTATCTAGTTTCGTATACAGAGGAATATTGGATTTTAATAATCTCGATTAACTATTCGCCTTTGGCTGCCAACAGTCTCAACTTCTAAAATAACAACTGGTAGTCCCAACTATTGACATATTGGCCACCAATGGACCCTAACTAACAGAACTCTAACGCCGATAGTCTCCGGTTGTCGGAAACCATTTTTGGCCAGAAAAAGGTTTTAAAATGTTCGATCTAAGGTTACAAAGAGGTTTGGGACGAAAATGTTGAGTTTTCCGGCAAAAAAGAGTTTTCCGGCGACTTCAATAATTGGGCCTTTTACTAGAAAAATGTTTCTAAAGGTGCGTAATAAGGTTACAAAGAGGTTTGGGAGGAAAATGTTAAGTTTTCCGCCCAAAAATGAGTTTTCCGGCCGAAAATGTTTTTCCAGCGACCGAAGACTAACGGTGTTAGGGTTCTGTCAGTTAGGGTCCATTGAAGGCCAATATGTTAATAGTTGGGACTGTCAGTGATTATTTTTTAAGTTGGAACTACTGGCGGCAACAATGAATAGTTGGGATTATAAAAATCCAATATTACTTTAGAAATCATAGCAACTTATCTAGTTTCGCATATAGTTTTAGAAATCATCTACAATTGCGTAAACCACCTATAAATTCCAAAGAAAAAGTATAGTTCTTACATGCAAATCCTACATTCCAGTCCATTTGGTAGCCGAGGTCTTTTGGTGGTTTTTGATGTGGATCGTACATGTAATAAGTTGTATACTGGTTTATCCCAATTAAATCAAACGACCCCTTCACCATTTTAACCTCTTGTGCAGTGAATTTCGGTAGACGATCCTTGACAATGTTGCGCATGGTCTTTGGGTATTCTCCATAAACAAGGGGATGCAAAAACCTACATAGAAAAACACCATTCATATGTGTGTGGATCATGAGCCCAATGTTTAATTTACCCTCTTACCATCCAAGGTGAAAGTCTCGCGCTCTTTGAGCAGCCAGATTGTCGGCTTTTGATCTTGTGAGAGGTTCATACCAAACAAAGTCTAACAAAATCCCGATACGCCCTTTCTGTTTATCCTGTATTGTCATAGCATAAAAAGATCTACGGTGAGAGTGGTAACTGACGTACGGTCATTGGGAGACACTGCATAGATTACCGACCCAAGGCAGCCTTCGGCAGCAACTAGCAAACGGGTTCCTACCCATGGAAGGAAACCATCGGTAGATGGACAAAGTAGATACCGACGGACCAACACAAATATTCATATAAACTTACTTTTAGATTTATTTTTATGATTTTCTAATTTTCGAGTTATCGACAGTGTCTAGTGATAGGTGATAATGTTCTAGCAGTTTAAATTTTCTAGGAGTATCACTTTCTAATAACCTAATAATGAAGTTGAAACAATTTAAAATGTTTAATGCATCTTACTTGATATTTTTGACGGTATCTTTGGACTGCAGCTGCATGACTTAAGATTAGATTGTGGGTAACGATATATGGTTCGGTTGCCGAATTTCCAGCCGTGCAATTCCCGTATGCCTTGGAACACCTTCCGGGGGCGAAAAAACCATTGTCATAACCAAGGGCGGCTACAACTCTAGGCTCGTTAAATGTCATCCAGTTCTTGACTCTGTCTCCGAATGTGTTGAAGCAAAAGTCCGCATAATTAGCAAAATCATCCCTATTGTTTAAAATAAAAATGTGAATACATAATCCGACAGTGATATTCATTATTATATAAAATAATAATAATAATAAACATATTGAACATCCAGAAAATAAAACCCAGTTTTTTTTTTTTTTTTTTTTTTTGAACGGCCAACAAACTCAATCCCGAGTACTCTCGGGGCACCCACTGGACAAACGGAGTACTCCGAGAGTAACCCGAGTCCACCACCAATTCCGGGGCACATACTGCATTCAACAAAGATTCCTATCAGATTCTTGGCAGTAGTACATCTACTCCGAAACAGACAAATCTAGTTCATTGTGGTGATATTTTTATGTAATTAAGAAGCATATACTTAAATCTGTAGGGTTTTTTTTTTTTTTTTTTTATTTAACACATTTAAAAAGTACTAAATTATCGGAAACCATATTATTCACCCATATACATTATCAACTATTAGGGTTGGTGGCCCAATGGAAGAAGCAAAGCTTCTAACAGCACCTAAATTGAGTAGGTCATGGGTTCAAGTCGTTCAAAAAATGAATCCGTACATGCAATAGTGTTTGAAGATAGTGATTTTACAGCCCTCGGTATATATTAGGGGTGTTCAAAAAAATTTGGATCCGAAACCGAATACGAATCCAAAATCTCCGAAAATCTGTATCCGAAAATTCGGATATCCGAAAACCGGATAATCCGAATTTTCGGACTCGGATTCGGATATGAATTTCAAAAATTTCGGATAACCCGATTATCCGATAATTAATTTGTTTTATAAATATATATAGAATATGAGCATTATATTTAGTTTGAAATATAGTAAAAAATAGTAAATAATCAGATTCGGATGTTCATTTATAAATGTTTTAAGTTTTCAATGTTGAAAATTTGGGAAAACGAATATAGGTTTAGTTTTAATCTATGCACGCAACGATTTTTTTTATAAATTCGAATATTCGTTTGGATATCCGAATCCATATCCGAAATTTCGGATATCCCGAAATTTCGGATACGGATTCGGATTTTAATATTCACTATCCGAAATTTTTGGATATCCGATTTTCGAATATCCGAAAACCGGATAATCCGATCTTGAACACCCACTAGTATATATGCAATAGTGTTTGAAGAATGAATACGTACACAACTTGGTGGTCCAACCATCCTAGATACTTTTGCTCAAGGGCTAGTGGAAGGTCATAATGATTGAGATTGGCGTAAGGGGTAATGCCTGTAACAAATATAAATAAATAAATGGGAAATTGGATTTAAATAATCCGAACTTTCACCTGTTTGCCAATAACACTCCGAACTTTCAGTTTGGCCAGCAGCACTCTCAACTTTCATCCTATTTTCCCAAAACACTCCCAAACTAACATATCACTAACCAAGTTAGTTTTTAAGTTTTATTTATTACACAAACAGTCCCTATAGTTATAATTTACTAGTTTTAAGTTTTATTTATTACACAAACAGTCCCTGTAGTTATAAAAAAATCATAAAAATAAAAAAAAATCATAAAAAATCATAAAAATAAAAAAAAAATCTAAAAATTCAAAAAAATCATAAAAACTCAAAAAAAATCAAAAAAATTCATAAAAATTCTAAAAAATATCAAAAACATTCTAAAAAAATCATAAAAAACCGTTTCGACGCGAACTGTTTCGACGCGTACCGTTTCGACCCGGACCGTTTCGACCCGGACCGTTTCGACCCGTACCGTTTCCACCCGGACCGTTTCGAACCGTACCGTTTCGACCCGGACCGTTTCGAACCGTACCGTTTCGACCCGGACCGTTTCGACGCGTACCGTTGAAACGGTACGGGTCGAAAACGGTACGGGTCGAAACGGTTCGCGTCGAAACGGTACGGGTCGAAAACGGTACGGGTCGAAACGGTCCGGGTCGAAACGGTACGGTTCGAAACGGTCCGGGTAGAAACGGTACGGGTCGAAACGGTCCGGGTCGAAACGGTACGCGTCGAAACAGTTCGCGTCGAAACGGTACGGGTCGAAACGGTTTTTTATGATTTTTTTAGAATTTTTTTGATATTTTTTAGAATTTTTATGATTTTTTATGATTTTTTTATTTTTTTTAGATTTTTTTGATTTTTTTAGAATTTTTTTGATTTTTTTTGAATTTTTATGATTTTTTTGAATTTTTTTGAATTTTTAGATTTTTTTTTTATTTTTATGATTTTTTTTATAACTACAGGGACTGTTTGTGTAATAAATAAAACTTAAAACTAGTAAATTATAACTACAGGGACTGTTTGTGTAATAAATAAGACTTAAAAACTAACTTGGTTAGTGATATGTTAGTTTGGGAGTGTTTTGGGAAAATAGGATGAAAGTTGAGAGTGCTGCTGGCCAAACTGAAAGTTCGGAGTGTTATTGGCCAACAGGTGAAAGTTCGGATTATTTAAATCCAATTTCCCTAAATAAATTCATCAGTTACCGGTCCTTAAATTTGTTTACGTTAATTCAAATGAAAATAGTACGTACCTTTCTTAAGCATGTAGTCAATTAGACGATTATAGTAAGCAACTCCTCTTTTATTCACCTTCCCGGTCCCCTCTAAACATAATAATTAATTCAAACAAACAATGAACACACACTAATGCTATATGTATTGATTAAATTGCTTGAGGTGTGATTGATAGTTACTTGGAAATATCCGCGACCATGAGATTGAGAATCGATACGCGTCAAAGTTAAGATTTGCCATCATATCCATATCTTCCTGTACCATACAAATACGTTACATACTTACATATAAATATCTCATCTACTTGAAGGGTGCCCGCATGATACAATGAAGAACACATACACTGGCAGAGGTGTGCATGATTTGGTTTGATTATTAACCTTAACCGAAAAGAAACTAAAGTCATCGATTAATCTATTTTATTAATCAATCGGTTTTCTATTAATTAGTTCGCTTTATTGTGTTATATTATCGGTTTAAGGTTCAGTTCGGTTAAAAAACAAAACCAAACTTGATCTAATTTTTTTGCTTAGAAATACATGAAATGAATATATAAATACATGAAACTAATGTATAAATACATGAAATGAAGGTATAAATAAATGAAATCGAGATATAAATACATAAAATTAAGTTATAAAAAATGAAACACATGAGATTGAGGTTTAAAATCTCTCTCTCTCTCTCTCTCTCTCTATATATATATATATATGAGAATGATTCGTTAGGAACCACCCTTTATTGCGAGAACCAATATGAACACAACCAAAAAAAATTTAAAAACACATAATTTTTTTTTTTAATATTTTTATGAAAAAATCGCTGCTTTTCGTTATTAAAAAAATTGAAAAAAAAAATTGGCTACTAAAATAGTGATTTAAATAAAAAAATATTAAAAAAAAATTGTGTTTTTTAGATTTTTTTAGGTTTTTTTGGGGTTTAGTTTGTAGCATTTAGCTTGGGTGGGGGAGGGTTAGGTTTTTTTAGGTTTTTGATGGTGTAATGGGTTTATTTTGTTGTGTTTGCATTGGTTCTTGCGGTCCTCGCATGAACCCTACCCTATATATATATATATATATATATATATAGGTCAGTTAACGTACAATAGGGCTTATCGTACGATACGTACGCGATCATCCCAGTCGTACGATCTGGTGCGAATTCAATCTTCCACATGCGATTTTCTCCATCTACACACCCCATGCCATTTTTCACATTACCCCATGCTAGCCATTTTTTCACATGAGATTTCAAAACATGCGATTTCATGCAAGCCATTGATTTTGTCCATCTACACACCCCATGCCATTTTTCACATTCCCCCATGCTAGCCATTTTTTCCACATGCGATTTCATTTGCATGGGATTTCAAAACATGCGATTTCATTGCATTTTCAAGCCATGCGATTTCATTTGCCTTTTTATAACATGCAAAAATTGAATTTGCACCGTACGGTTGGGATGATCGTGTACGTATCGTACGATAAGCTCTATTGTACGTTACACTTTTTCTATATATATATATATATGTGTGTGTGTGTGTGTGTGTGTGTGTGTGTGTGTGTGTGTGAATGATTGGGTTCGGTTCAGTTAATTTTTGTTAACTGAGGGTACAAAAAAGATAACCGATTTTTGGTTAATTCGGTTGATTTCAGTTTGGTTTCGTCTGGGTTTTTTTTTCAGTTTCGGTTAACAGTTCGTTATTGTCCACCCATAGACGCTATTAATCACGTAACGCGTCAAATTCTTTTAAATCAAAAAAAGCCTATAGTAAAACTTCACGTAAAGCGTCAAATTCTTTTTAAAATAAAATACTTGTTTTTTAGTGTAATTTTTCTAAAAGTATTAACAATGAAAAACTTATTTTCATTTACAAATAGTAAGGGTAGTTAATTTAAAACATGGGGAAAAAGGTCTATTTATTATTTAAATGAACAAAAGTTGAGGCCACAAATGTGTAAGTATATTGCCTTAAAGACATATTTGCCTAAAAAAAATTAACACATCCTATTACACATTGAACAATAAGGATAAAGGGTGTGATCATAACCCTCATGACCACCGTGATCCTTTACATAGTCGTCATGTCACCCACCTATAATCTACCGTCAAAAACCACCACGCTAAGGGTGTGGTCATGACCCAAACCACTATCCCCTTTATTTTTTTTAATATATTTTTCTCAAAATTATCAATGGGAGGGCCATTGTAAACGTGGTTCAATCCACGCAAACCATCATTAATCAAGGAAGGGGACAATGTACTATTTAATTAGTGGTCTTATGTGACAAATAATGTTCTAATAACACACGCCCCCACAGATATAGCTAATTAAAATACAGTTTAATCACCTTTTGACAAAATGTCAAAAGGTGAATAAACCCAAACCACTTTTAAATTTGGCCATCTCACACTGGAAAGATACACTTGATGCGTCCTTCTGCCCAAGGCGACTGTCACATGTTCACGAGCTCCTTTCAATTTTGGTGGGCAAAAATGTCAAATGTCAAAACGTGGGTTGCAATTATAAGAAAAAAAACAAAATTGCAAAAGAGGCATCCGGGTCCATTCACCACTGCCCAAGGCGACTGTCACATGTTCACGGGCTCCTTTCAATTTAACAATTTTGGACCACTTTTGATTCCACTAAACGTGAAGATTTTTATTTCATTACATATTTATATTTTTTTCACCTGAAATCATATATTGATGTAATTATGAACTATTAGATTTAGTAACTAGAATTACCTTGTATCGATGATATTGATCCACACTAACTTCCCCCGTGGCGTTGTTCGGCTCAAGTCCTGCAAATAATTATAATGGATTGAGTTAATTACTGTTTTCGTCCCTGTGGTTTGTCAAAAATCACTATTTCAGTCCATTAGTTTAAAAATTGCGATTTCAGTCCCTGTGGTTTCACTTTCGTAACTATTTCAGTTCCTGTGGTTTCACTTTCGTAACCATTTCAATCCATTATTCTGTTAAGTACATGGACTGAAATGGTTACGAGGTGGACTGAAATGGTTACGAAAGTGAAACCACGGGGACTGAAATCACAATTTTTAAACTAATTGACTGAAATAGTGATTTTTGACAAAACACAGTGAAAAAACACTAGATTTTATAGGTTGAGTCACTAACTAATTATGAAACAAAGGAATCAGTTTTGGTAATGGTGCCGACAAAAAGAGTCGGAAGTCTTGAATACCAAAGAGTGCACGTTTTAATTTATAATTATGTAATGATTTCGGTTGAACATTCCACATCTTGGTATCTTTTAAAACAAAATATAACTCTAAAACTTCTCTACATATCATCATATATTCAAACTAAATTGTAAATATCATATATTGTCTACTCTACTAAATGATATATTCATTTTTACAATTTCTCCATACCCTACTTTTAACCCTTTTTTTCTTCGTATTTTAGTTATAATCATTTAGTTATGAAGGAGTGTGTAGCTATACTAACAATGCTTATAAAACATGTTTTATCAAATGATGTTTATAACTAAAATACTACAGTCGGGACGTTTGTTCTTTGAAAACTTAACTACCAACATAGGAGATAGCTTGAGAAAGAGTTCAAGATTACCAGGAGTCTTAATGAACTCGTCCCAAATGCTTGGTCCACGTCCACCTTTATGAGCCATGCCTTCTACCTGATAAGCCGACGTTGCGGTTCCAAACACGAACCCCTTTGGAAAGCTCTTACGGCTCACGTTGGCGGGGCGGGTTGAACCCACCGCCACTGCTAGGGAAACCACCAACACTACTAATAGTGGCAATGGTGTTCTCATGTTTTCTGTCTGGGAGGGCATGTAGGCAGACCCTTTGTATTTATAGTTGAAAAGCCAAGTAGAGTGCCTAGGGCTGTAAACGAACCAAACGTTCAGCAAACAGTTCGTGAACCGTTCGGCGGGAAGTTCGTTTATGTTCGTTCGATTAGCTTAACGAACGAACACGAACAAAAAGTTTCGTTCGGTTAGCTTAGCGAACGAACACGAACACAGGTCTCGTTCGTTCAACTACGTTCGTGAACGTTCGGTAATGTGTTCGGTTACGTTCGTTCATGTTCATTTGTTTATATTAAAAAAAAACAATAAATAATAAATCTTTTATCTAAACATATTGAAAACTTGAAACCATATTTTTTTCTAAGTTAGCTAAAATTTGGACATTCTAAGACATTTTTGGGGATAATTATGTCTAAGTTAGTTAAACTTGATTCATCTTTTGGTGGTGTAGTAGACTTCTTGTGTTTTGATTTATCATTTAATGGTTGTATTTAACTACTTATGTCAAATGTTTAAGGATAACAATGTTTTTGTGTTTTGTTTTCAAGTTAAATGTTTGTTTGCGTTCGTTTTTATTTGCTTTCATTCGTTTGTGTTCGAGACCAGTGTTCATGAACTGTTCGTGAACAACTGAATTTGCTTAACGAACGAACATGAACACAAACTTATGTTCGGTATGCGTTCGTGAACAGTTCGCGAACATGTTAATTTCCTTAACGAACGAACACGAACATGGCCTTGTTCGTGTTCGTTCGGTTCGTTTACAGCTCTAAGAGTGCCTTTGTTAGCCAAATTTGGTATATTATTTTTATAAAAAAGACGATAAAAATTTGAAATGTATAGTTATTATTGTTAAGGTGTGACGCAAAAAGTAGCAATCTCTATTATGCCTAGAAATTTGTATCTATCCTAAAAAATATGATATTTTAATTGGAGAAACGAGGAAAATTATGTAAGTGTATATTTCCTTGTTCATTAGGCTAGTGGGTATGGTTGATGGATCATCCTTGAGGATGATCCACCACGTATGCGCCACGTCATCATCCTCCCAAGATTGGTCCATCCTCCAAAACTAGAGGGCATGGTTAAGTTGGTCCTAGTCATCATCCTCCACCACTTTTATGTTTTTTTTTTTTTAATCTTCCACTTTTTTTAACATTTAACAAATAAAGTAACAAAATATTTTTCATTAATATTAAAACCACATTACATAAACATAAAAAAAACATAAAGTTAATAAAAAAAAAACATAAAGTTAATAAAAAAAAACCAAAGACTTAAAAAAAACATAGACTTAAATAATATTATGCTTCTTCATGATGTCGTTTTGAAGTTTTTTCAACATCGAACGTTTCGGCTCGGGTTCGTCCTCGACATTCATCATCATTATTTCCCATTCCTTGAGCCGAATTTTTTCATCGGAAATTCGGATTTTCTCATTCGACAACCGCACCTTCTCGCGTAACTTTTCTTCCTCTACACGAGCTTTTTCTTCCGCGAACCGGTCCTTCGCCTTCGTCTTTTGGGCCGTGACGTCATTGTACACTTTTAAGTGTTCCATAAACTCAACCATGTTCGGGTCCACCGTTTCCTTTTGTTTCCCCTTGGCCCGCTCCTTCTTTGATTTGTCTCGGCCCGGTGGACGCTCCGGCTCATGTACGGCGTACTCCTCTTCGTCAAAGGCGACGTCATCATTTAAGTTTAAGTTACACCTCGCGTCCGATCCACCGGCGCTAAAACTACTCGTTTCCGATGTTTTTTGCCGTTTCGTCATCGCCACCTCGTTGGGGATCGGCCTCCATTTTGGTTGGTCTTTAACAACCATCCATGCGCGAACGTGAGCAAAATTGGTATTACTATTGTTCGACTTATACTTCTCCAACGCCACTCGGAACACATCGTCGTCGCTCATGCCGCTACGACGGTCACTTGTATATAGTTTATTATATTCCTCGCAAAACCTATTGATGAGCGAGTTCATTTTCCGCCACTTTGCTGAGACTGAATCGACATCTCGATACTCGCCTTGACCCATATACTCGAGAAACTTCGCCAAAACCTTTGCCCAAAACCCTTCACCCGATTGGTTATTACCTATAAAAACAAAATATATAGAGTGTTAAGTAAATAAATAAACCTTAAAAAAAAACAAACTTTAAAAGACTTAAAAAACCCACTGTTAAAGTAAATAAAAAAAAAATTCTATAAAAAACAAACAAAAAACCCACTGTTAAAGTTACTAAAAAACAAAAAAAACAAACAAATTCTATAAAAAACAAAAAAAACAATTTCTAAAAGAATTAAAAAAAACGAAATGTGAAGTAAAAAAAAAAAACAAAACAAATTAAACTTATAAAAAAATACGAACCTTTAACCGGGTTGTCAGACGTGCCAATGTAGGCCTTGGCTAAGGCTTCTTCTTCGATTGGCGTCCACCTTTGCCCCTTTGCTTTGGACGGTTCATCACCCACCACTTTCTTGCCTTTGTTTCGTTTTCCTTTTCCTTTAGGCGGTTGGGTTTCGGGAACAACCTCCACATCGTCGTCGGGTTCGGATTGTTGAAAGGATTGTTGAACGGGTGGTGTCGGGTTCGGTTGGAAATTATAAGCACCCCGCATCATCATTTGTTGTAGGGCTTGATTTTGAGAAAATTGAGCGAATTGGTTTGGCGAGTGTTGGAATGATGCAAACGCATTTGATGAGTATTGCGAGAATTGGTTCGGTTCTAACGTCGGATAATATCCCGGACCCGAGAAAACATTAGGTTGGGTCGGGTTGATGGGAGTCGTCGGGTTATACGGATTGTTCGGGTTGTTCGGGTTGTTCGGGTTGGTCGGGTTGTTGAAAGGATCCATGCTAAAGTATAAGGTTTATAAAAGTGGAAGAAGATTTATAAAAATTATGTGAGAGAGGGATGAGATGTTGTGGTTAGTTTGGTGAATGAAAGTGAAAATGGAATTGAAATTTATAAATATTAATAATATTACCGTTACTTTTTGAAAAAAAAAATTGAATTTTTTTTTTTTTTATTTAACGGTCACTTTTGCATTGGGCCCCACCATTAATGGATCGTCGCAAACGTCTAGCTGCGGACGATCAGGACGGGACGCGGGGGGGGGGGGGGCGGCACGGTGTTTGGACCGTCGCCGTCCCAAGATGATCCGGGGACGTACCCCATGCCGACCAGCCTTACAATGGATACAAGATGCCTATACAGAATAGGGAGCAATCTAGAAATAATTATAAGCTTTTTTTTTTTTAACGGTAAACTTCATTAACGAAAAAACGACGACCCAAGCCAGGCCGACACAAAACTACAAAATTACATATTTACAAATGAACTCCAATCCTTCCAATCTACACCTTTGTATCTCGATCTAGTTGAGAACCAAAGAAAACTTAAAGCCTTAATCTCGCTAATAATATTTTCAATCTTAACCGGCGAATTCGAAAATTTGACGCCATTCCTAGCTCTCCAAATGCTCCAACTAGCAATCATAATGATGCCTTGAACCGCGTTCTTTTTCTTCTCTGACACTCCGAGATCTTTGTGGAAAGAAAAGAGATCACGAAGAGAAAAAGTGAAGATGTTGGGGATATTGCACCAAGAACTAATACCACTCCACACTGTCGACGCGATGAAACAGGCCACAAACAAGTGATCGGCCGATTCCTCATCAGAATTACACAAGGGGCACGATGAGTCACCAATCCCAACATTTCTTTTCCTTAACGCTTCGGCTGTGGGGACTTTGTTCATCTCCAACCTCCATGCATGAATGTTGACTTTCGCTGGAACCCAGTTGCACCATTCCAACACAAAATTAATCTCCTGCATATGATCCTCTTTCAATAACTTTTTAACCTCTTTTACCGAGAACGAGCCGTCCGCTTCGGAGGACCACTTCCACCGGTCCTTTTCAGCCGATAAATGAACATTGTCCAGCAGCCCAACTAACTGATCAAGGTTGGAACGAGTACCTGAATCCGATATGACCGAGTTCCATCTCCTATTATACCTGTCGTCGCCATTAAGACTGTTAAACCTGTCCGCAACCGAGGCCCTTTTTTCAGCTTCCAACCTAAATAATTCTGGGTAAACATCCTTGAGCGGTTCTTCTAGGAGCCATGAGTCAAGCCAAAATGCAACATCCTCACCGTTACCATATGTTCCTCTCATGAAATTACTTAATGGGCAGCCACCCACCTTTGTGTTAACGAAATTCTTAGCTATATTATTCCAAACTCTGGTAAGAGATTTTTTACGCGGAATACACTCCCATCCCGTCCTACTAGCATGAAGGGCATTGATTACTTTTTTCCATAAGTTACTTTCTTCCGTCTTGTATCTCCATCCCCATTTTGATAATAAGGACTTGTTCACCACATCTAATTTACTTAAACCCAAACCTTCATATTTTTTCGGACAAGTAACCTTGTCCCAAGCAACCCAATGCATCTTTTTTTCTTCTCCAGAACCACCCCATAAAAACTTCTTTATCATGGATTCTAATTCTGAGATAATCTTTTTTGGAGCTTTGTAAAGAGGAAATAATTATAAGCTATCAATCAGGGATATTACAAATAATATGTCACAATATATGCCAATAATATCGGGTGATATTATTGGCTAACAGTCCTTCACAGTTTGAGCCGTAGGCGATCAAAGGCATAAACTGGATCGAAACCATTGAAACAAGTGCTTCGGTAACCCTTTGGTGAAAATGTCCGCGTACTGATAGTCAGTTGGAAATGAAGGACTTTTACTATGCCAAGGCGAACTTTTTCCCGAACAAAATGTATATCCAGTTCAATGTGTTTGGTTTGTTGATGTTGCACAGGGTTACAGGCTAGGTACATTGCGGAGATGTTGTCACACTAAATGATGGACGCGTTGAGAACCGAAAGATGTAGTTCCGATAGTAAGTTGCGAATCCAACTTAGTTCAGCAACAGTATTTGCAATGCCTCGGTATTTGGCCTCAGCACTGGACCGGGATATAGTTGGTTGTCATTTCGAAGACCACGAGATAAAATTGCCGCCTATGTACACGCAATATCCAGAGGAAGACCTGCAAGAGTCGGGGCACCCGGCCCAATCGGCGTCAGTGTATGCTGTCAATTCCTTGGATCTGGATGGCATGATAAGAAGGCCTTGGGATAGAGTGCCTTTGATGTATCGAAGTATGAGTTTCAGAAGTTGAAAATGTGGCTCTCAAGGGGCATGCATGAAGAGACATACTTGTTGTACCGCATACGCAATATCTAGCCGAGTGATGGTAAGGTATTGTAATACACCGGCCAAGCTACGATATAATGATCCATGTCGTCAGTTGCACTTAGTTTTGAACCCACATCAACTGGAGTGCTAACCAGCTTAAAGTTTGACATGTTTGCACGGGCCAATATATCTGCTGCATAAGTGGACTGAGAAAGGAGCAAGCCGTTCTTTTGTCTTTGTACCGCGATACCAAGAAAATGGTGTAACTGGCCAAGGTCAGTCATGTTAAACTCCGCTGACAAAAAGCTAATGATACTCCTTAACAAAGAGTCACTGGAAACGGTTAGAATAATATCGTCTACATATAAAAGCAGATATGCAACTTGGTCACCTTGACGGTAAACAAACAACGAATTGTCACACACACTGCTCGTTAACCCACATTTGGAGATGTAACCTTCAAATCATTGATACCATGCTCGTGGGGCTTGTTTCAAACCATATAGAGACTTGTTCAACTTACAAACTTGATTTGGGTGAGATGACGAAGTAAAACCTGGTGGCTAAAACATGTACACGATTTCTTTTAAATGACCATGAAGGAATGCATTCTTGACATCCAATTGATGGATGGGCTAGGCCTTCGATGTAGCAAGACTCAAAACCGTGTGAATGGTTATAGGTTTAAACAACTAAGAAAGTACTTCGTTATCTGCAAGGGATGAAAGACTATAAATTGACTTATAGAACAAGTGATAATTTAGAAGTGGTAGTTATTCTGATTCTGACTTTGCTAAATGCAAAGATGATAAGAAATACACTCCGGGCTATATCTTTATGTTAGTAGGCGGCGGACCTATATCATGGAAGAGTCATAAACAATAGTTAACCATAACTTCCACAATGATGGCAGAATACATTGTTGTTTACAACGCAACCTATCATGGAATGTTTCGTAAAAATTTGATCACTAGACTCAAAATAGTTAATTCCATTTCTAGACCATTGAAACTTTATTGTGATAATTCAATTGTCAATAGTTTCTCGAACAATAACAGTTCAATTAGTAGTTTATATCTTTATACAAAGTACTTGTTCGTATGTGAGCGAGTTGAGGGGGAAAATATTTGTATTGAGTATATAAGTGCTAAAAATATGCTTGCGGATTCGATGACTAAAGGTCTCCCATATAAAGTTTTCATATGGGATTTACTAACGACCTTATCTAATTGCATATTGTACTTAGGTTTTAATTAATGAAATTTCCTCAATTTTGACTTTGTATGTCTCTAAGATATGTTTTGCTAGCTTAATGACATATAGACAAATATAAATACAAATCAAACGTTTAAAGGGCTTACTTGTGAATTTTGATCGTAACTGCTAGGTTTTAAATTGAGGTTGTAATATGGCTAATGGAGGTCCTGAGTTGAATGTTGACTCAACAACTGTATTTCTCTACTACGGTTTTTGGTTTAAGGCTAAAATAAATATTAACTTCTGATCAGACTTATTTAATGCTCATAATAAATGATTACTTGGCTAAGTGAGAGAATGTTAGATTAAATATATAAATTGTATTTAATCGAGTAGCCATTATAATCATTTATATTATATCTGATCAAAATATTAAAATTATACTTTATTATTATATTAGTTGGTAATTGTTGATGGATCATATTACCTTTACTAACTAATAAAGGTTTCCCTTTGGGTGTATTTAAGGAGATAACCGGAGAAGTTAAAGGGTTAGGCACATGGGTGAAACCACCCCTTGGCCAAGGTGGGTGGGCACACCTCTTGAAAATCAGTGTTAATTTGCGGCAAAAATCCTGACAGCACCTCTTGGAAATTTCGTTCGCACCCTTTAGAAATTTTCGATCGCCCCCCTTAGAAAAAAAATATTATGAATTTATAAAAAAAATTTAAGTAAACTCTGATATTTATTAAAATACAACCTAAATTCCTAATTTATATAATTATTAACCACTCTAAATTAACCCAATTAACAATCACTTAACCTTTACTCATTTAGCCCAATAAAGAATACATAACCTAATTACCCAAGCCCAATCCATTCTAATTTGAACAAAAATAAAATAACCAAACCCACCGCCCTTTTCCCCTTTTCTCTCGGCTCCCACTCTCTCCGATCCCTAGACCCACGCGCAAACCACAGTCACAGGCGATCGATTTCTCCTGTTTTTTAGCCAGAGAAAAAGTAAAATCCGGCCACCCTTCCCACGCAAACAACAGGAACATCACGCACTGGGTATGGTTCGATTATTGAAGTTGTTATTCTTGTTTTATTTGGATTTTTAGGAGAAATAGAGTTGTAAAAGGTTTGAAATTTTTACTTGTTTTGATGTTATTTGAAACTTTAGTAGGGTGATTTTGTAGTTTTAGTTTGTTTAAATGGCTAGTTACAAGGAATCATCAACTAGGGCTTGAAATTAAAATTGAAAATTATAAAGTTTGGTGATGATTGTTTAAGACTTTAAGTGTTTAGTGATCCTTTGATAGTTATATAGAGAAAGACTTGTTTAAGAAGTAGCTCTAGATGATGTTTTGGATGGATTTCAAAAAATGAAAACCCGTAGCCCGATATTTTAAATATGTTCGTAACGACATTTGACGTGTTTTTTATGATTATATAAATTTTAGCTTGATGTTCTTTTATTATACATGACCCGATCCGATCCGACACTGTGACAACTGGCCCAAAACCGGTAATTTCCGTACTGTTTTAATTAATATTTATTACCTACATTTATGTATTTACACATCAACATTGTGTGCTCATTTGATATACAATTGAATTCATGCATGTTTCATATATTAACTGTCACATCATACAATACTTTAAGCGTTGCATCTAATTGATTAGCAAGCTCACCGGTTAGACAAGTTTCATCAGCATGTCTGCAGAAAACAATTAGACAATAGAATTAGGACTTAGAAGTACGTCCAACATCAAAAATACATTGGAAACTAAGTAGGTGAACAAAAGTTAACATAAACACTTTCCGGAAGCTAAAACAGACACCAAAAAGCACCCGAAACGCACTTTAAATGCAAATTTCTGTAGAAATTTAGCAAAAACGGCAATTTAACATCAAAATATTATGCAGAATTAAGGTTTAAATGTCTAGAATAACTTGTAAAGTGCGGGACTGAAAACTATCATAAAAGATACCTCATAACTTACAAAACTGCGCAATTTAGCACTTTAACGAACCGATAACCGAACGAATAACCGGACACTACCCAAAACACCAAAAATAGACTAGAGGCATTGTTTTAGTGATATAAAGCTAGTTATAATGCTAGAACACATTAAAAATCATAAAAACACATAAACACACTTAACCTTCCATTTAACCCCTAAACTTACATCTTCTACCCACAACTTCCAAACTTTTCCACTTTACCCCCCCCCCCCTTATTTGAAACCGGCCCCAAATGTGGCCCCACAACTTTTCCAATAAAATATTCACTAATGTAATCTAGATATTGGGCATTAGACACATTGGTTAATCACTTGTTGGAAAGATTATAACTTAGACTTCAAGACCATTTCTCATTCATAATTTCCTTTCCAACTTCACCTCTCTCTCTCTTCTCCCCCCTGCTCACGGCTACACACCACCACCCACACACTTCCATTTTCAACCATCTTCCAAGTAATCCAAGGTGATCACAAGGTGTAAGGAGGCTATCTAAGAAGGCTTGAAGTGCTAGAAGTTCAAGAACCACTTGGAGGAGCTTTTATCCACTTGATTTCTTCATTCTTTATCTTCATCTTGTTTTTGCCACTTCCCTAGCCATTAGAGCTAGTAGTAAGCTTCAAAAACTCTATTTTTCTTCATGTTAGTGTTATGTACAAGTTACACTTTCAAAGAAACTAAACTTTAAAGTATGAAGACATAAAGATCTAACATAATCTAAAGAAAAACAAGTGTTTTTAGTGATATTTGATGTATGTAATGAAGTTGATGTTGTTGAATCTTGTGTGCATGTATAGATTTATCATGTTAAAGCTTGTTAGAAGCTTTAGATCTAACAAGTTTAAGCATGGATCTTGAAATATCCATGGTTAAACTTGAAGATGAACTTGAAAAGCCTTTATGTAAACTTGGAAAATGATTTTCAAGCATGTTCTTGTGTTCTTGAAGAAACTGAGTTTATGTAAGACTAACTTATGAGACTAAACATCATAAAAAGTTTGTAAAAAGTTCATCAAGAAGCTTATTTTTTAATGATTCATGCATGTTAAGCATGGATGGCAAAACTTGATGATGAACATAAAGATGGTTTTAGATTATGTTTTTCATGGTTTTAAAACCCTAAAACTTGTGAATGGTTTATTTAGTAAAATAAAGTTTCACACAAAGTTTGTAGAAATTAAACGAGAACACTTATTTTTTAAAGATCTTTGTATGTAAAGTGTAGATCTAAAAGACTACACATTTTTAACAAAAATCAAGTTCATCATAAGGTTTTTCATGGTGAATTTAGTGTATGTTGTTTGTGAAATTTGTTGGAAATTGATTTTGGATGATGAAAAGAAAATAAACACATGTTTTAAAAACATGTGAAACCTCCATTTTTAGGGGAACTATGTCAAAAATTTTATAAAATTTTGACACTTAGAAAAATATAAGTTTTGGTGAAACTTGTTCCCCAAAAGTTCACCTAAAAATATTTACGAAGGTTTTCTAATTTTTATACAAAAATTACAAGTAAGAAATAAGGATTTCTTCAAGTATAAAAACAATATTAAGTATGTATATTTTTAGGGAAAAATATATATATTTAGTGGTCACAAGGTTATGTGCTAAATGTATATTATATGTATTAGTGATGTTAGGAACTTGAAAAAAAATACACTAAATACTCCCAAGGAGTATCCTACAAAAATACACATACAAATACTTAAGAAATACACAATAATACAAGTATACAAAATTACATATAAAATGATACATGGACAAATACAAAATATATATCAATATACATATATTTTCTATAAAATTAAGGACCTGGACAATTATTGGACTTATTGGACAATTTTATATAATTATGGACTTATACAAAAATTACTACAAGTAGTGGAAGAATTATAAAAGTGTGACAAAATATATACAAACCATAAACCTTAAAAATATTATTACTTCTAAGAAATAAAACTCAGGAAAGTAATAAAATCAAAGAATTGATTTTTGGTAAATAAATACAAATATACAAGTATTTACACTTAAAATACAAGTATACTTTCCTAAGTATACTTACACCTAAAAATAATATTAGAAATATTATTTAACAAATTACCTATATTTATTTTTGACAATTAAATATAAGTGACAAATATTTGGTAAAAGTTAAAAATATATTATTTTTAACAAATAATATTTTCAAATCCTACTTGCACAAATGAATATATTTTTGGGGTAAAAATATATAACAAATACAATATTAAGCATAATGTGGCATACAAATATGACACCTTAAATCCAAAAAGTAACTTGTACTTAGAAGTTTACAAGTTAGGTGATTAACATACTTAGAACGTCTATAGGTCACGACACTCGAGTAGCAAAAGCCGGTGCAGCTAGACGCTCAAGACGCAAAGAAGTGAGTTCATGGCCCTAATTTTAAACGTTTTTACTGTTTTCTAAACATTGGGGAAAACACATGTACAAATTGGTATGTTTAAACAAAGGAATCATACATAGATCACGTCACGAATAAGGTATACGTAAGCACCATCAATCTAGTTTAGACCGAAAGAACAAGGGTTAGATCTAACAGGTCCGGGCAGCCTCACTCTTTTGACAACACATAGTCATGGAGTGTCTTGGGTCACAGTCGTAGGGTAAACGATGTCAAAAATCGCCTAGGTTTGGATGCTTCCTATGTCGTCACATATGTTAGTGGCCTTGCAAACCCTTAGCGATCTCTATTCCATTTCATTACAATTTACAAACTTACATTTTACAAATTACATACCATGCTTTTACACAATAACAAATGTTACATTTTACTCAATCTGCATGAATTCACACCAACTTCTGTTGACGATTTTTAAACTTACATGTATTTCAGGAAATTAGTGGATGATGTTCGCGGGCTCCTTGTCAAGATGTTTAGTGTCCAATCTCCGTTGGCATCTTTTGTGGATTTGTTTACTATATCCCACCTTCTGTGGTGATATAGGAACAAAACCTTGATCTTTGTTTTGAAATTGTGATGTGAACTTTCAAACAGTTATCTTTTAGTTATGATGTAAACTTTAAACTAATTTCTGTATTTTGGATAATCAAACTTGAATGGTAACTTGGAGTATGTTTTAATTCATGTAGCAATGTTTACTCATCATATGCAATGAAAACCACTCAGATCACACCTCGTGCTTCCGCCTTCGAAAGGGGTGTGACAGATTGGTATCAGAGCTTCGATTGTAGTGAACCAGGATTCCTTCTCGAGTCTAGTCTACAATCTTATGATCCTCTCACGAAAACAATTTTTCAAAAGTTTTCTTTGCATAAAACATTCCGCGACATCCTCTATGTAAAATTGTTTTTCAAAAATCAAGCAAGGACACTACGAGACTTAGGGTGCACTGGGGTAGCACTAATCGTCAACTAGGGACTACTTGCTTATTTGTGTGTAACTATATATATTGATTAAGTAGTAATAATTAATATATGTAAATACACCATGGATTTTATGTTACAGGTACTCATGTCATCTTCTGAGAGCAATGGTCTGTCTGACGAGCATGATCCTATGGCGATCTTCTTCGATGATGAGGTAGCACCCGCCCCCGAGATCTTCACGTCTGACTCCAAGACTGACCCGGAGATGATGTCTGATGATGACGATCTCGACGATTTTCAGCCTTTCGCCCTACCAGATTTTGGTGACGACGTCCCTTTCATTGATGATGCCCTAGCTTTACCTTTACCCATCCATGATCAGCTTATCATTGGACATCCTGAAGGTGAGCATCTTGTTGAACCTATTCTGATTCATGTTATTCCACTTGTTGCCATCCCTGTTGAGAATTGGACTTTCATTGTTGATCTGGATGATGATGTTGATGTCCCCGTGTTTGAGGTGGAGCACCCTGACGACGACCTTGGCGATGGCGGGGTTTTCGACGTCGCTGTCCTAAACGTAGCATCTCTTGTTGTGTCTGTCATCGATATTTCTTCTAATTCTGACCTTGATTCTGACGCTGACTCCTTCGAGTCAGTGACCTCTTCTGCCCTTCGAGCCGCAGGATTAGAGGCTTACACTACCGACGATGATGATGCTAGATCGGTTGCACCAGCTACACCTACTCATGTTCCCACTCTTACTGATACACCTCCTCATACTCCGACCCATGTTGCCAGTGGCAGCTCTTCACAGCCACCTTTCCTAGTGGACCATTCTAGCTGGATACGTAGCATCTGTTATGCTTTAGCTTTTCCACACACACCTCCTACTCATGGGGGAGAGCCCTCAGGTCACCCACAAATACCTCCACCCGAGTCGAGTCCATGTCTTCAGTCACCTCGATTATTCCCTCCATATAATATGCCATTGTCTGATCCATATCATCCTTCTCATTACTCTGGTTACACCAGAGATGATCTCCTGCTATCACTCCAGCTTTAGGTAGAGATCCTATGTTGTAGGGTCTATGAGTTGGAAAACGAGGCTGATGCTAGACGACCTTCCCTACCGGACTTTCCGCCACCAGTCACACCGCCACCACCATCTTCACCCCCACCAGCATCTCCACCACCTATACATGCACCTATTGATGGCCATGCTGCTTGATTCCTTACACTAGACCAGCAGATTAGTTTTCTGATCCGTCGAGTCCACGAGCTGGAGGATGAGGTAGCTCATCTTCGTAGTTTGGTCCTTCCTATGCCCCCACCTTCTCCACCAGCCCATTAGATTTTCTTTGCAGGTACTATATGTTGGAGCATTATTTTTGGGTATGAAGACTACAACCGAGTTTTGGGTACAACTTGAAGACGAAGGACCGCCAATGTGAAGAAAGATATTTTTCCTTTTATGTATTAAAACTTGTACTATTGGGTGATGTAACCCTTATGCATTTTTGTTTTCTTCACAAACAATTATGTAACAAGTTGTCCTGATATATAAAAACTCGGTTATTATCTTTGTGACGCATTATTATTTATCTGTTTATGCATGCTTGTTGCTTGTATGAATTGATTTATATGTTTGGTGGGTTATTTGGTTGTGTGTATATATGTAAACGCATATATATATATATATATATATATATTCTTTTACTATCTACTATGATGGTATCAGACAAATGCCTAACCCTGTTGTGTTGTGTTTTGAAAGAAACATGCCACCCAGGAGAATCATGAACACTCGAGGTTCTAACCCACCCCCGCCGATGCCAAGAACTGCTGAAGAGTTGAACTCTCTTCTCGAAGAAAGGATTTATGAAGCCCTCGCCCAGTACGAGGGGAACCGTGCCGAGCACAGTGGAGGCTCAGGAGGTACCGGTCGAAATGGTCATGGAGATTCATCTGGAAGAAACCCTAACCAAGGTAACATTGAGTTGAATTGCTATAATTTGATGGAACATATGAACGACCATTGGTTCATTGTTTCATTGATTGCTCATTTACGAATCGGTTGCATAAAATTCCAGGTTGCACCTACAAGTAGTTTCTAGAGTGCAAGCCGCTGAATTATGACGGCACCGGAGGTGCAGTGACTTTTGTGCGATGGACGGAGAAAACGGAATCCACGATCCAAATGAGCAAGTTTACCACGGATCAAAAAGTTACTTTTGTTACTGGGTTATTCGTAGATGAAGCTTTGACTTGGTGGAACCTGCAAGTTCAAACTCTGGGTGATGATGCAGCGTATGGTATGTCTTGGGATGATTTGAAGGAACGGATGAGGGAGAAGTATTGTTCATGTCACACCCCCAAAATACCACCTAGGGAATGTCCCTGTTAGGCGTGTGACATTCCAACAACGAGCCACTAATTACATTGAACCCATACAAGACTCTAAATAAAATTCTCAATTATTAATAAAAATGCCATCAACAAGTTTAATTGAAAACCAACATGTTCAGCGGAAGCAAATAGTAAACTGAAGTTAACTGTTCAAAACCAAAGTATAGTATCAATAGTTCAAACACATGAATCCCTCCAGTCGACCCATGACCACTCCAGCTGCTCCAAACAGCAAGTTCCAATTCCAAAACATCTAAGGACCTGCGAGCATGCAACAAGTGTATCAGACAACGCTGGTAAGTTCACATCTTTTTCGAAAACGTTAGTTACCAAGTGATTATTCCAGTTCATTAACAAATGCAAAAGTAATATTGATAATATCTCGATACTGAACAAGACGGCTCCTGATGTATGTTTTGTGTAACACCTCGTAAAATCATATCCAATAAAATAAAGACACGTGTCATGTAAGGCAAACGTGTTATAAACCTAGATCAAGTTAAAGATGTATGGTAGGATTTAAAAGTGTCGACATGTTAATTAATACCTCTGAGCGACCTAGTTATGAATCCCAAGACCCTAATCTATTTTATAAACATCTGATATGCTAAAATCCGATTATCCCTGATAATGTATAATTCAAATTTTGCAAAAGATGGGATTCTAGGTGCATTTACGACAAAATTCATTTTAAAAGCCTTCTTAGATAGGTCCAAGAAACCTCATGTACATAGCAACACATGCAAGGACAAGCAAGGCATGTCTATATGGTCCCTCTACTGAAAACAAGACATAAGATTAGAGGTTAGCAAAGTTGCATGGTCAAGGCCTAAGAAATTACAAAGATTTTGTTTTCTGATGAAGGCTTACGGACCAAAAAGGGGCCACCTTACGGTCCGTAAGGTGGCAGAGCTGGGCGATAAATTCTGAAGAGCGGATACGGACCGCAAAGCTAAAGGCTTACGGTCCATAAGACCTGTAACTGGGCAAATTTTTGGACAGTTGCCTGTTATAACAAGTTACACCGCCATAGAAAGGTGGTATTCGAATTCAGGGGCTTTGCAACTGGTTTTTGGCAGTATAGGGACACATGGATGCATCTGGGATCAATCCTAGACTATTGTGGAGAGATCTTATGAGTTCAAGTTGGGTATATATAGAACTTGAAGTTCCAACACTTCTTGCTTCATTTCAAAACCAATTCTAGCATTTCTCTGGAACTCCTGGGACTTCAAGCAGACTTCCATCAACTTCTACTTTGTAATTAGGACCCTTGTAAGTGCCCTTAACCCCTCTTAATTCAGTTTTATTAGTTTAATGGCCTAAAGTCAAACCCGTCGTAATTAAAGTTTGACTTAGTGATTAATCACCAATGGTCCAGTGATTAGTAAAATTAAAAGTAGCTTTGAGTTGGTAATTATATGGGTAATAAGCCCATAAAAGGGCACCATCTGATTCCCACTTTAACTAGGTTAATTCTCATTCATATAACTTGGTAATTAATGTAAGAACATGTCTAAGCATGTTCAACCCGACAATTTTCAGTTTAAGCTCGGTTCGGAACCGAAAGTCGCAAAAGTAGACTTTTGCTTTGACTTTCTGTTCTGACCCAATGTAGCATATTTTAGAAATGCCTTAGAGCTCTATTAGGACCAGGTTACAAGTTAGTATAACCCTCTGAGGTTATACAACTTGGTTCATTAGTTATTCGATTCATGTACATGTTTCCGTTATATGCCTAAATATTGACCATAATGCCCTTTTGACCTTAAAACAAGAATTTTGAAAATGTGAGAGGACAATAATCTTTATTACTGATTTATAAACACGTCCCTAAATTTTCACATCAGTTAGAGGTCTAGATTAAGAGCTATGCTCAATAGCGTAATTAGAAAGTTTTTTTATTAATTAAACGGCGTAATTAACATAAAGCCTATCTAAACCCAATTTTTAAAACCAAACTTTTTACCCACTGATGTAAAATAATATTTTGGGATTTTTGAAAATTTTTATTTATTTTTAGGCTGAGCATAACATAGGGTTCTAGCTTTGATTCGGTTATTGTCGGTTTCGCCCTTTTGGCCTATAAAATGAGTTTCACAAATCATTTTGATACCAAACCTTTTTCTACTGATCCTATATGATAAATAAAATATTTTTAGCCTTCTGGAATGATAAAAATATCAGCTTTCCTTATAAAACCCGGAAATCGCTTAAAACCGTCTTTTTACGCGTTTTTAACGCATAGTATGTATTAAAACTATTTTAAGTATATAAGACTTGACACCTACTGATATTTTTAGTAAATTTTCATAATTAAATAGTAGGAAAAATTTTTAAACTCGGAATTCTAATTTTGACCTTTAAAGCTTATGTGAAATTACCAAAATGCCCCTTCGGTGCATAGTTTGGTTATAATTAATAAATTTCACATATATCCAATACCATACTGATATAACTTATTAAAGTAAGTATTTTTACTGATTATATCAGACCTGAAACTCAGATTTATATTTAAACTCTTTTAAAGCTTTAAAATGACCAAAATACCCCTACGGGGCATAATTTGAGTTTAAATTCGTTTTGGGCAAAATAGAAGATATCTTACTGATGTCACCACATATTTAAGGCATATTAACTTAGGAAACCTGCTCATGACTGATTTGGTTACCTGTTACGCATTATTCGCGTTCAGTGCAGTTTATGTAACTAGTTTGCATAAATTAGCCGAAACGGGTCAAACCTTATCATTTTTATCTCAAAATCCAGAATGTGTTTAGTTTACCCATATTATACAAGTATACAAACTTGTCGGTTCTAAACCACATTCCAATCCGGTCTTCGCTTAATCTTGCGTTTGAACCGTATATCCTCATTTAAAACTAACCAGTCTAAGCATAGGCTTAATTAAGACCCGTTAGGAATCTAATAGGTTATAAAAACCTTCGTTCCAGATTTAGGGGCCCAGTAAAAGCTACATGTACTTGCTTGGTGGTATACGGCTGGGATAAATTGTATAAATTTGCTCTGGTAAATACTTTTAACTTATTTTCCCTTATACGGGCTTGGGGTACGGTATATAAAATACCGCTTGGTCGGGCATTGAATTTTTAATCATATGAAGGTTAATTTATTGAGATGACCCGTTTAAACTGTTTTGTTTGCTTAAAGCCTTTGGGGGGTTAATGACCATGTCCCGGATATCCTTGGCATCATTCATTGAAATGGCCACGACCTAAGCACAGGGTGTAGGCATACACCTGCCAGTGCATATATATAAAAAAGGTATAACCGAAGGTTCGAGAATAACTCGCTGCGGGATTATATCATGTGGTGTGTCTATTAATCTTTAACCCAGTATTCAACCCGGGCTACTGAACGTATAACGAACATGTAATTCTTTTACAAGTTTATATATAAATAATTATCCCAAGTTATAAAAAAATGTTTTTGTGCCTTGTGCATTCAAATCAATTTTTCCTAAACCTTTTCAAAATGAGTCAGTTAATTGTATTTACCAGTGTAAACTGACGTATTTTCCCAAAAAGGCTAAGTGCAGGTACTAATCGAAATAGGCTGGCCTCTCCTTAGCATCAATAAGAGTCTTGCAAGCTTGGATGCGTTTTAAATCTGATGAACTATGTTTCCTTTTTATTTGATCCGCCTGTGGATCCATTACAGTCCGTTTTGTGATACTTTGATATTACTTTATATTCGGGTTGTAATGTGATTCATCTTTTGCTACCGCTGTGCATTTAAAATTGTGTTGTTTGACTATGACGATATCAATTACGTCACGATACTCCCCACCGGGCCCACCGGTAATACGTGGAAATATCGGGGTGTGACAGGTTGGTATCAGAGCCAACACTGAGCGAATTAAACACTAGCCTTTTGTGTTTAATCTCAGTTACACAGTTGCACATTCCTCAATTTTCGAGTCTAGACAAAGAACTTAGGACAAATCCTGATTTGTTTTATTTTTGTCCTTTATATATTTCCTTGTTGTTATTTTTGTCTATGTCGACAGGTTCAATCATGCCACCAAGGATCATGAGGGGAAGAGGAAAGGCACCAATCACAGGCCACGACCATGAGGCCGGGCCATCACACAGACGAACCCCACCGGTCACTATGAGCACAAGTCCACAGGAGCATTGGAGGATGTATATACAGCCAGCGAGGCGATCTGTCTCGCTAAGTTCGTCACCATCCTATCACCATTCCTTCGGGCCTCAATCTGAAAATGAGCCCCACAACCCGCAGCGATCTTTCATCCCCCTCCAGAGGTCCAACCCTCACCATTCATTCGATGACCCAACACTTGTCTTCCAAAGCCAGTTCAACCCGGCAAACTACATTGAAGAACCAGTGGGTTTTAACCCATTGGGACCTGAAGACCACTTCTCGGGCGACCATGCGGTGGACATGGACGAAGACACGGATCCCGCCGAGCCTCCAACCGAGACCCCTAACCACCCCATATAGATCTCTGATGGGTCATCATTCCATGGATCACCGTACCGTGGTCCAGACAGTTACGAGGCGAGATTCGCCCAGTATAATTGGGTGTTTACCCCTTCGTACCACTCCTCGCCTCACCAGCAGCAGCAGCAGCAGCTAGATCCCTCTAAGGATTCTCGTTTTGTGGCAGTCACTCCACCGCCACCACCACCATTTCAGCAGCCGCCTCCGGAGCCACCAAGGCGACGAAGATTAAACGCACGGATGTCCGTACGAGGAGGAGTGCGTATCAGCTCCCCTCAACCTTCGAGTGGCAGCCACTACCCGCCACTCTATGAAGACCCGCAGATGGGTGGGCCTTCAAACCCCGTCTTGGAAGTAGACTCTCCGCCTGTCGCGCCACCACCGTTGGGTTTTGGTAACCCAATTCTTACATACGCCGGATCAGCGGCGTGTAATCCCTTTGAGCAGCCGGCCCACACCAACTACAATTATGCTGAGGTTGACCCATACCAGGCATCATGGAATTACTATGCTCTCCACCCTGAGGGGCCTTATGGAGCTCCCTGGGGAGTTGGGTACTCAGCTTATGAGTACCAAAAACCGCCACCTCCTCAACCTCCACATCGGCAGCCGCCGCAGCCGCATTTGATACCACCAGAGCGACAACAGGAAGTTCTCGAAAGGTTGAGCCAGGTAGAGCGGGAAGTTCAAGCAGAGCGCCAGAACAACCGCGGATTCTTCAAGGGTTTGGCAAGCCTAATCAAGGGGAAGACCAAGGGAAGGGATTTTTGAAGATCCTTGTTTATTTATTTATGTTGTAATCAAGTCCCTGCGTTGTAACAACCCTCGGTAAAATCGACACTCTCATAATATTTCCGACACCATTGTATATTTTAAAATACCCTCATATGTCTTTATATACACCCCGTATGTGAAAGCCGAGCTGAAATATATTAAATAATATTAAAAATAAAATAAAAATCTGAAACTTAGGTTGAGGCGGGCCGCGTAGAACCCACCTCAATCTTACGCGGGCCGCGAGTGTCCTGAATGGTCACGCAGCCCTAAGCTGACACGTGTCGACATCGTGGCGGACCTACATGCTGACCCAGCTAAGCTATATGTTGACTGGATGTTGACGCGGGCCGCGTAAGCGACCCTTGTCTTTCACGCGGGCCGCGTGAGAGTCGGGATCAGCAACTATATAAAGGAGGCCTCGGGTTTCATTTTCCGTCGTTCATTTCTCAATTCTCAATCACAATTTCTGTAGTAGAGTTATAATACGCGAGTATTATATCCCCCTAAATTAGGGAGGTTCTGCTCCGTTGTAAGTATTATAACCCCGGTTTCATAGTAGATATGCTGCCCGATTGATTTAGGGTTCCGTAATAACTGTCGTGGTTCTGCCCGACGTAGTTGTTGGAATGCCGTCTCGGGGAGGGTATCATTAATATTTTCAAAGGGTTATGATACTAACCAATGTACATTTGTATAAATTATAGATTATATCCAGGAAACCCTTACGCGAAGTCTAAGATAGCAATGTGAGTTTATCCTCTTTTTGTTAACTTTTTGTAATGTTTTACAAAACCTTAATTATTTTACAATGTGATTAAGCGGTGATTGAGTCTTTGTAGTTATTCAATTACTTCCGGTATGTTGGGGTTTTGTATACAAAATTTACTACCTTGTGAGTAGTAAGTCGGGGATGACAGTACGTTACCATTGGACAACAAGTTAGCCAATGTGTAATATGACCCACAAGTCAGGATTGACAGTACTGAATGAGTAATTGTGTAGAAATAAACAATGTGATCGCTCTCAATACTGTTTTAATTGATAAAATGTTTCTTGATTAAACTGGGATTCACTCACCAGTATTTCCCACTGACAAATGTTTTTAAAACACGTTTCAGGTAACACAATGTGACAGCCCATTAGTAAAAAGCCAGCTGGAGAGCACTGAAGGCTTGGGAAAAATGTGGCTATAAAAGTTATCTAAAAGACGATGTTTTAAATTCAATAAAATAGGGTTTATCCCTATAAACGTGTTGTAATAAGAAACTTGGGTTTTGCCCATGTGATTATTAATATAAAATATGGTTGTTTTACTCTGATAAACATTTCCTAACTGCGGTCCTGATGTAAATTCCGCTGCCAAATTAAAACAAACCTGATACCACCGTCACTGAGCTCGCGTCCGCCCATTCCCGGGGATTAGGGATCGGGGGTTGCGACATGCGTGGACATCTGTCTCTGTATTCCGCCCCTGCGTGGGCATGTCTTTCTGTTTAACCCCTGCGTGGGTATGTTATGTTTGTTTAGCCCCTGCGTGGGCATGTTATTTCTCTTTAAGTCCCGTTTAGGGCAACCATGTACTTTTGAATTTTGTAGTGGAATGATTAAATTTAAATTTTCATTTTTAATTGTATGCATAAACATAAAATATGGAATAAATGAAAAATAATGTTCCTTTTATAAGATCTACCATTATAATAAAATGATAAAATCTAAAAAGGACAAAACCTAGCCCATGTGCCATTTTAAGACAGGGCCAAGATGGTAGTTCCCCAAATTAGATTCAGTTCCCTATTAATATCTCAATTTAGGGTTGTTCTACGTTAAAAATAAAAAGAATCTTAAAGGTAAAACCTAGCCACATGTCATTCTAGATATGGCCAAGACGGTAAAACCTATTCAAAAGATTCAAATCCTTGTCAACATCTGAAAACATGTTAACACTCCTGGTAAAATGTGATTCGATAAAATCGCATAAGTCATCCTTACATTGAATTCTTCCAATTTCTTTTATTATATTAAACATCCAATAGGGATGTAATGCCTACGGGCTATATTCATTGTCATATAAGACAAAAGACAGTTGTGGTCTTCGACCCCCTGTTAAGAAGAGGTGATAAACTATGATTAAAACTTCCATACCTTGATCCTATAAGATCATGATTAAAAATTTAAAACTTTCCATGTGACTTGGCCTTTTTGCCATTAATATATTTTAATTATAACTAAGGATTATTATAATAAAAGATCCTGAATATATATATATATATATATATATATATATGCTTAACAAATTAGTCAAAATGGTTTCTTAATACCATGATTAATAAATCATCTAGAATGATAAAACTGTTATAGACCTCTGAATAAATTGAAAAATCATTATTTTATGTAGCAATCAAGCTACATGTCTGGGTCAGACGAGGTCAACAGTCACCCCAGAGATAATCATGACACCTCCAGAGTCAACGTAGCAGGAGCAGAATTACAAGCATTGATAGATAATGCCGTTATGCGAGCCCTGGACAGACAGCTAAATGAATCCAGTGGTACCCATGTAAGGACTCAGTCTGTACCACACTCTACCCTCAAGAACTCATACTGCTCACAATAGTAATTCCCATCACTCATCAAACCAGAGGAGTGTTCCATCTAAAAGAATCGTGCTAAACCAGGAATCACGTGATATGGGTTGCTCCTATAAGTATTTTGTTTCATGCAAACCTAGGGATTTCACTGGTGAAAAAGGGGCTATTGAAAGCATGACATGGTTAGACGAGATGGACACCGTGGTTGATATCAGTGGTTGCGCTGATAAGGATGTGGTAAAATTTGTATCTCAGTCATTCAAAGGTGAAGCACTAGCTTGGTGGAGGTCTTTGATCCAAGCTACAGGGAAAATCCCATTGTACAATTTGTCTTGGGAGCAGTTTGTGACCTTGATTAAGGAGAATTACTGCCCTCAGCATGAGGTTGAAAAGATTGAAGCTGATTTCTTGTCGTTGGTTATGAAAAACCTAGATTGTCAAGCCTACCTTACGAGCTTCAACACTATGTCAAGACTGGTTCCGTATCTGGTGACTCCGGAACCCAAGAGGATAGCTCCTTTCATTGGGGGATTGGCCCCATAAATCAAGGCCAGTGTGAAGACCTCCAGACCAGCTACTTTTAGGTCTGCAGCTGATATATCATTGTCTCTTACTTTGGACGCGGTCAGGCAAAGATCGCTCAGAAACACCGATGCTGAGAAGAGAAAGCGTGAGGATGACAACTCACGACGGTCAGATAAGAAGCATAAAAGAAACAATAACCACAAGAAGAGTTCTGGAAGTAAAAAGGATGGTCAACAGTCGGGTGATAAGCCCAAGTGCAAAGTCTGTAAGAAGCACCATTTCGGGAGGTGCAGATATGAATCAAAATCCCAGTCCCAGCCGAGAGCTTGTGGGATTTGTAAATCCTCTGAGCACAAGACGTTAGAGTGTAAGAAAATCAAGGATGCAACGTGCTATAACTGTAATGAAAAAGGGCATATCAAGTCCAACTGCCCAAAGTTTGCTAAGAAAGCTGAGGATAGGAAAAAGACCAATGCAAGGGTCTTCCAGATGAACGCGCAGGAGGCGATCCAGAATGACAATGTCATAACAGGTACCTTCCTTATTAATGATGTTTATGCAAGGGTGTTATTTGATTCTGGAGCAGATAAGACATTTGTTGATGATAAGTTTTTTCAGTTGTTAAACCTGCCTGTTAGAACCCTAAGCATAAATTATGAGGTTGAATTAGCCGATGGCACCATAGAAACCGCATCAACCGTGTTAGAAGGATGTTTCATATCCATTAGGAACCACTCTTTTCCATTGTCCTTACTTCCTTTGAAGTTAGCTGGTTTCGACATAGTAATAGGCATGGATTGGTTATCCCATAACCAAGCTCAGATTGTGTGTGACAAAAAGCAAGTGGTGATCAAGACTCCGTATGGTGAGCCACTTACCATACAGGGAGATACTCAGTATGGACTGCCTAAGCAAGTGTCTATGCTTAAGGCATCAAGGTGTATGAAGAAGGGTTGTGTCATTTACATGGCACAAGTGACTATTGATGAGCCGAAGCCTAAGATTGAAGACATTCCCGTCATTTCTGAATATCCCGAAGTATTCCCTGAAGAACTACCTGGTTTGCCACCAGATAGGCAAGTAGAATTCAGAATTGACATTATTCCTGGAGCAGCGCCTGTTCCAATAGCACCTTACAGGTTGGCACCAACAGAGATGAAGGAGTTGAGGACACAGTTAGATGACTTATTGGCAAAAGGTTTCATTCGTCCTAGTTCATCTCCATGGGGAGCAACAATCCTGTTAGTGAAGAAGAAGGATGGATCGATGCGTCTATGCATCGATTATCGCGAGCTTAACAAGGTTACAATCAAGAATAGATATCCATTGCCCAGGATCGATGATCTGTTCGATCAACTTCAAGGGGCGAGTTATTTCTCCAAGATTGATTTGAGGTCAGGCTACCATCAGTTGAATGTTAGAGATGAAGATGCGCACAAAACTGCATTTAGGACTCGTTATGGTCATTACGAGTTCCTAGTGATGCCTTTTGGGCTCACTAATGCACCAGCAGCGTTCATGGATCTCATGAAGCGTGTCTGCAAGCCATACTTGGAAAAATTTGTTATCGTATTCATTGATGACATTCTGATTTATTCAAAGAATCAAGCTGACTATAAGAAGCATCTTCAATGTATTCTGGAACTACTTTAGCAGGAGAAGCTCTACGCCAAGTTTTCAAAGTGTGAATTTTGGCTTCGTGAAGTCCAGTTCCTTGGACATGTGGTTAGTGAGCATGGTATCCAGGTGGATCCCGCTAAGATCGAAGCTATCATGAATTGGCAAGAGCCAAAGACGCCCACAGAGATCCGTAGCTTTTTGGGTTTCGCAGGATACTATAGGCGATTTATTGAAAACTTCTCAAGGATTGCAGCACCCCTAACTTCATTAACCCGCAAGAATGTCAAGTTTGACTGGGGACCTAAGCAGCAAGAATCCTTTGACATTCTCAAGCAGAAGTTGAGCAATGCACCTGTGTTAACATTGCCTGAAGGAATCGAAGAATTCGTAGTTTATTGTGATGCATCGCACACAGGTATGGGATGTGTGCTCATGCAAAAAGGCAAAGTTATTGCCTATGCCTCTCGACAGCTAAAGGTGCACGAGAAGAACTACACCACCCATGACTTGGAGTTGGGTGTCGTTGTATTTGCACTAAAACTGTGGAGACATTATTTGTATGGTACCAAATGTGTGATCTATTCTGATCACAAGAGACTCCAACACTTGTTTAATCAGAAGGACTTAAACATGAGGCAGCGTCTATGGATGGAAACTCTAAATGACTATGATTCTGAAATCCGATACCATCCAGGCAAGGTGAATGTAGTCGCCGATGCCTTAAGTAGAAAGGAAAGGGTGAAACCTATAAGAATCAATGCCAAGAGCATTGAATTAAGGAATAGTTTAAATGAAAGGTTGTTAGCGGCTCAAAGAGAAGCTGTACTAGAAGCTAACTATCTGGATGAAAAGCTAGGAGTAACTGCTGAACAGTTATCCTATGGCAAGGACAGAATCCTGAGATTAAATGGACGAATATGGGTTCCAATTTATGGAGGACTTAGGGATGTGATCCTCCAGGAAGCCCACAGTTCTAAGTACTCCGTTCATCCTGGAGCTGATAAGATGTACCAGGATCTAAAGGCAAATTTTTGGTGGATAGGCTTGAAGAAGTCTATAGCTACCTATGTAGCCAAATATCTGACGTGCACGCAAGTTAAAGCTGAACACCAGAAGCCGTCAGGTCTGCTACAACAGCCTGAACTTCCCACCTGGAAGTGGGAAATGGTGACTATGGATTTTATCACCAAGTTGCCAAAGATGAAGAGAGGGAATGATACTATTTGGGTTATAGTGGATAGACTGACTAAGTCAGCCCACTTCATATCGATTAAGGAAACACACAGCTCAGATAAGTTAGCTCAGCTGTACGTGGATGAGATTGTATCTCTCCACGGAGTGCCAGTGTCTATAATCTCTGATAGGGATACAAGGTATACATCGCATTTCTGGAAAAGCTTTCAGCAATCCGTAGGCACTCGATTGAATTTCAGCACAGCATATTATCCTCAGACGGATGGTCAAAGTGAACGTACTATACAGACACTCGAGGATATGCTACGAGCTTGTGTTATTGACTTAGGAGGAAGTTGGGATGATCATCTTCCATTAATCGAATTTTCATACAATAATAGTTATCATTCCAGTATTCAAGCTGCACCTTTTGAAGCTTTGTATGGAAGAAAGTGCAGAACGCCCGTTTGTTGGGCAGAAGTTGGAGATGTCCAACTAACAGGACCCGATATAGTCCTGGAGACGACAGATAAGATTGTGCAGATACGAGATCGTCTCAAAGCTGCCAGGGATAGGCAGAAAAGTTACGCAGATAAAAGGCATAAACCTCTAAAGTTCGAGGTAGGTGACAAAGTGTTACTAAAGGTATCGCCCTGGAAATGGGTGATGCGATTTGGCAAGAAAGGTAAGTTAAGCCCAAGATACATAGGGCCATTCGAGATCATCGAATGTGTTGGAACAGTGGTTTACAAGTTAAATTTGCCTGAAAAGCTCAGTGGAATCCATAATGTATTCCACATCTGCAATCTGAAGAAATGTCTAGCTAATGAATCACTAGTCATACCACATACGGATGTGCATATAGATGAGAGCCTGAAGTTTGTTGAAAAACCTTTGTCAATTGAGGATCGACAGGTTAAGAAGCTTCGAAGGAAGCATGTACCGATCGTAAAAATTAAATGGGATGCCCGTAGAGGTCCCGAGCACACGTGGGAGGTAGAATCCACAATGAAAGAAAAGTACCCTCATTTATTTCAGTAAATCTCGAGGTCGAGATTTCTTTTAAGGGGGTGAGGATGTAACACCTCGTAAAATCATATCCAATAAAATAAAGGCACGTGTCATGTAAGGAAAACGTGTTATAAACCTGGATCAAGTTAAAGATGTATGGTAGGATTTAAAAGTGTCGACATGTTAATTAATACCTCTGAGCGACCTAGTTATGAATCCCAAGACCCTAATCTATTTTATAAACATCTGATATGCTAAAATCCGATTATCCCTGATAATGTATAATTCAAATTTTGCAAAAGATGGGATTCTAGGTGCATTTACGATAAAATTCATTTTAAAAGCCTTCTTAGATAGGTCCAAGAAACCTCATGTACATAGCAACACATGCAAGGACATGCAAGGCCTGTCTATATGGTCCCTCTACTGAAAAGAAGACATAAGATTAGAGGTTAGCAAAGTTGCATGGTCAAGGCCTAAAAATTACAAAGATTTTGTTTTCTGATGAAGGCTTACGGACCGCAAATGAGCCACCTTACGGTCCATAAGGTGGCAAAGCTGGGCGATAAATTCTGAAGAGCGGATAAGGACCGCAAAGCCAAAGGCTTACGGTCCGTAAGACCTGTAACTGGGAAAATTTTTGGACAGTTGCCTGTTATAACAAGTTACACCGCCATAGAAAGGTGGTATTCGAATTCAGGGGCTTTGCAACTGGTTTTTGGCAGTATAGGGACACATGGATGCATCTGGGATCAATCCTAGACTATTGTGGAGAGATCTTATGAGTTCAAGTTGGGTATATATAGAACTTGAAGTTCCAACACTTCTTGCTTCATTTCAAAAGATGTTTTGAGTTCCATCAACTTCTAATTTGTAATTAGGACCCTTGTAAGTGCCCTTAACCCCTCTTAATTCAGTTTTATTAGTTTAATGGCCTAAAGTCAAACCCGTCGTAATTAAAGTTTGACTTAGTGATTAATCACCAATGGTCCAGTGATTAGTCAAATTAAAAGTAGTTTTGAGTTGGTAATTATATGGGTAATAAGCCCTTAAAAGGGCACCATCTGATTCCCACTTTAACTATGTCAATTGTCGGGTCAAACCTGATTATAAAAAGTCAACAGAAAGCAATTTTTCAAATAAACACATAATTAACAATGTAGAAGCCATGTAACCTGTTTTGTCATTCATATAACTTGGTAATTAATGTAAGAACATGTCTAAGCATGTTCAACCCGACAATTTTCAGTTTAAGCTCGGTTCGGAACCGAAAGTTGCAAAAGTAGACTTTTGCTTTGACTTTCTGTTCTGACCCAATGTAGCATATTTTAGAAATGTCTTAGAGCTCTATTAGGACCAGGTTACAAGTAAGTATAACCCTCTGAGGTTATACAACTTGGTTCATTAGTTATTCGATTCATGTACATGTTTCCGTTATATGCCTAAATATTGACCATAATGCCCTTTTGACCTTAAAACAAGAATTTTGAAAATGTGAGAGGACAATAATCTTTATTACTGATTTATAAACATCTCCCTAAATTTTCACATCAGTTAGAGGTCTAGATTAAGAGTTATGCTCAATAGCGTAATTAGAAAGCTTTTTTATCAATTAAACGGCGTAATTAGCATAAAGCCTATCTAAACCCAATTTTTAATACCAAAATTTTTACCCACTGATGTAAAATAATATTTTGGTATTTTTGAATATTTTTATTTATTTTAGGCTGAGCATAACATAGGGTTCTAGCTTTGATTCGGTTATTGTTGGTTTTGCCCTTTTGGCCTATAAAATGAGTTTCACAAATCATTTTGATACCAAACCTTTTTCTACTGATCCTATATGATAAATAAAATATTTTTAGCCTTCTGGAATGATAAAAATATCAGCTTTCCTTATAAAACCCGGAAATCGCTTAAAACCGTATTTTTACGCGTTTTTAACGCATAGTATGTATCAAAACTATTTTAAGTATATAAGACTTGACACCTACTGATATTTTTAGTAAATTTTCATAATTAAACAGTAGGCAAAATTTTTAAACTCAGAATTCTAATTTTGACCTTTAAAGCTTATGTGAAATTACCAAAATGCCCCTTCGGTGCGTAGTTTGGTTATAATTAATAAATTTCACATATACGCAATACCATACTGATATAACTTATTAAAGTAAGTATTTTTACTGATTATATCAGACCTGAAACCCAGATTTATATTTAAACTCTTTTAAAGCTTTAAAATGACCAAAATACCCCTACGGGGCATAATTTGAGTTTAAATTCGTTTTGGGCATAATAGAAGATATCTTACTGATGTCACCACGTATTTAAGGCATATTAACTTAGGAAACCTGCTCATGACTCATTTGGTTTCCCGTTACGCATTATTCGCGTTCGGTGCAGTTTATGTAACTAGTTTGCATAAATTAGCCGAAACGGGTCAAACCTTATCATTTTTATCTCAAAATCCAGAATGTGTTTAGTTTACCCATATTATACAAGTATACAAACTTGTCGGGTCTGAACCACATTCCAATCCGGTCTTCGCTTAATCTTGCGTTTGAACCGTATATCCTCATTTAAAACTAACCAGTCTAAGCAAAGGCTTAATTAAGACCCGTTAGGAATCTAATAGGTTATAAAAACCTTCGTTCCAGATTTAGGGGCCCAGTAAAAGCTACCTGTACTTGCTTGGTGGTATACGGCTGGGATCAATTGTATAAATTTGCTCTGGTAAATACTTTTAACTTATTTTCCCTTATACGGGCTTGGGGTACGGTATATAAAATACCGCTTGGTCGGGCATTGAATTTTTAATCATATGAAGGTTAATTTATTGAGATGACCCGTTTAAACTGTTTTGTTTGCTTAAAGCCTTTGGGGGGGTTAATGACCCTGTCCCGGATATCCTTGGCATCATTCATTGAAATGGCCACGACCTAAGCACAGGGTGTAGGCATACACCTGCCAGTGCATATATATAAAAAAGGTATAACCGAAGGTTCGAGAATAACTCACTGCGGGATTATATCATGTGGTGTGTCTATTAATCTTTAGCCCAGTATTCAACCCGGGCTACTGAACGTATAACGAACATGTAATTCTTTTACAAGTTTATATATAAATAATTATCCCAAGTTATAAAAAAATGTTTTTGTGCCTTGTGCATTCAAATCAATTTTTCCTAAACCTTTTCAAAATGAGTCAGTTAATTGTATTTACCAGTGTAAACTGACGTATTTTCCCAAAAAGGCTAAGTGCAGGTACTAATCGAAATAGGCTGGCCTCTCCTTAGCATCAATAAGAGTCTTGCAAGCTTGGATGCGTTTTAAATCTGATGAACTATGTTTCCTTTTTATTTGATCCGCCTGTGGATCCATTACAGTCCGTTTTATGATACTTTGATATTACTTTATATTCGGGTTGTAATGTGATTCATCTTTTGCTTCCGCTGTGCATTTAAAATTGTGTTGTTTGACTATGACGATATCAACTACGTCACGATACTCCCCACCGGGCCCACCGGTAATACGTGGAAATATCGGGGTGTGACATTTTTCCAGTTCCCCAGTGCTCCTATCAAAACACTGGGCATGACTAGGTCATTAGTTCACACCCGTCCTCTCCGGTACGGGGTAAGGGTGCCAAACCTAAGTAGCGCTACTAACCAATACCCCGTTACCTCCCCGGTAACAAAAGATGGGACTTAAGACTGATAGAGTGAGATTATTATCAATTATTCCAGTTTTACCCAAAAGACTTATCCCTCCCCGGGATACCCACTGACTGTCCCATCCACCGGGACGCATGCTCAAGAGTAGTGAACTCACCTTAGTTTTGCTCGGTAAGATTAATTTACTTGTTTATCGTTGGACACCCATACCCTAATATGGTTCCAATGGCAGTTAGTCTCGCTTACACATAAACCACATATTCTTTGTAAAAATTCCACAAGTGGTAAACAAGTATGGCACGTATTATCACACAAGTTACAACGAGCATTCGGGCCATAAGTATTCTCACGTTACAGGATCATATATCACAATAACACATAGTAACAGTCCAATCCTCATTCAATTGAACATGTATATAATGACAACAATTCGTAATACTCTATAATCTTTTAGTTATAACAATCTTGTATCCAAGCTGTATACGACCCAACATAAACTTATTGTTTTCACTTCGTTTGCGTAGCCCAGTTGCCGAACAAGGCCCAATCCAAATTATGTGTTATTATTATAACTCTTTAGCCCAATTATACCAAACCAATTTATCTAATTGAATTACATATGAAAACATAGGCCAAGCAATATTCAACAATATTCATATTGTTAGTATTAAACTACCAAACCCAACTGTGTGTTTCCTATGTTACCCGTACACTATACCCGGCCCAACAACATAAGGTCCAAATATACATCCCGAACCCAATGAATGGTCTGCTGCGACTCGCTAAATGGTAAGGCCCAATAATCTTTGGTCCAATCAAAAGTGTGTGTGTGTGACGGACCATAGGTGTGCGGCCCACTGTGTTTACCCAAAATTGAATATGAATTAAATGGGATCAAGATAATGGCCGACACCAATTGATAGCTTATTGGACCTTTAAACTTTTGTCATGTAATCTTGAAAGAACTATCATTTGATTAGACCCACCCTCATGTGATACTGACAACCAATTAGGTGTTGTAGAATATTTCCAAACAACTTTATTCAATATGGCCAACATCATTGCATGTGATAAGGTTGAAGGTGCAGTTTATCATTCCAATCAATTAACCATTATCGACACATAACTAACAAACCCTATTGCATAAACTTTCCATATAATCGATTTACTATCATCAACAGTTCCTAGGTTTTGTGTTATTTTCATAACATATCTAATCAATTAATCAAACAACATGTTTTTCAATCATCAATCATCTAATAAATATCCATATCAAACAATAATCATGATCTGTGGCCTATTACATACATGACTTGCTAGCAACCCCTAGTCAATATATAGATAATAGACATTAATCCAGCCAATTACTACATGTTAATGAGTCATTCAACCTCAAACATCTTGCAAGTAGTACCCTAAACCCTATCTAAATCATCGAATCCCATAATCATCTCATAACAATTTCATGATTACAAAGCTAACCACCAAGAAATCTATTATCTTGCAATTAACTAGTACACAAGACATCAAGCACAACATAATCACATAAACAGGAGCATCACATAGGAATCAATATGAATGTGGTTACACTAACCGAATGACTTGATCCAAAGGAGAAACCCTCGAGAGAGGGGGGGGCACTTCCACTACCGTCGAACAATAAAGAAGGAATAGGGTTTGTGTACGTGTGTTATTATGTTACGTATCTAACATTAGAGCATGCGGGCTTCAAGATGTGTGGGTCGAGGATAGGTTCCGAGTAATGTGGCCTCCGGCCCAAACCAATATGAAGTTTAACACATATAACACATATAACACGTTTAACGACTTCATGTATAGTTAACATGCACACCTAATATTTAGTGATGTACACGTGCAATCCAACGCCAAAGATTGTGGAGTTTAAGTAACACTACCCTTAGAGATTCGGGTTGTCACATCATCCCCAACTTGAAAGAAATTTCATCCCGAAATTTGACAATTAGCTAGTCCAAAACGGCCAAAATATTAACTCATGATCCAAAACGACGAGATGTTAACTCAGGATGACTGTGGATTTTCCGCGGGTACCACATCATCCCCAACTTGAAAGGGAATTTCGTCCCAAAATTCGTCAATGACAGCAAAAGTTGTTTCAACCGCTTGAACAATTGAGAATACTAGAGATCTATCAAACGCTCGCGTTTCCGCGTGAACTCCGGTCCACGTCTTGAGTTCCAACAAACTCTCATGATTGAAATTCGACTGTGTTAACAGTGGGTTCCTCGAGAAGGGTATCGCAAGTGTTGCGTCGAGCAGACGCTTCTTTAGGTTCGAGACATAAATGACATCGCGTACATTACCTAATTCGTTAGGTAACTCGAGTTTGTGAGTTATATCACCAACCATTCCATAAATCCGAATGTCCCGGTGTACCACAAACTAAGCTTGCTACGTTTCCCATAGTGTACCGCACCCTCCCAGGGTGAGATTTCCGATACATTCGCCTTCAGCGAACTCCCAGTGTTTCCTAAGCTTATCAGCTTCCCTGACGGTCACGCATTGCCGCCAAACGATTTTCGATCTGAGCAATCTTCCCAAGAGGTTCGAGTACAAACTCTGGATCTGTGATTAGGTTGTTACCCACCTTAGTCCAACAAGGAAGTTGGCATTGTCATCCATGCAATGCCTTAAACAGAGCTGTATGCATACAAAAACGGTAACAGCTGCAGTAGAGCTCACCCAAAGACAAGTGTCCTTCCCAAATGTTTACTATAGTCAATCACGCACGTGCTCGCCGCATGTCTTCGTGTGTCAGGATGGTTCGTTACCCTGCCCGGTTGTCCTACAGTAATAAGTAATGCTCATGCCTAGAAGTGAGCCAAGGGTGTTACGTATTGCCTGCCATAAATCAGGTATAGCTCAAAATCAGAGATACAGGGGTTGGCACCTCGTGCCCAGATAGCCGCCTCTCTCAGAGGAATATCCACAAGCTATGAAGACTCATCAGTTTCTTTGATTGCAAGAAGGTGTGCTGGTAACGTGAGACAATCAACGATCACCCAGGTGGTATTGTTTCCGTTTCGAGCTGCAAGTAGACAGAATCCATGGCAGTCTGTTCTCATTTCCATATAGGTGTTTCTGGTTGCTGATGCTTCACCTTGACTTCCCCACAAGCCAAGCAACATTCGCATACATAGCTAGGCGGGCATTCATGTCCGATCACCAGTGCAAGATTTATAGATCCTAATATTTCTCACCAAAACCTAGACGACTAGGTTATCGAGGCCGGTGTGCTTTGCTCAACATGAGTTCCCTACAGGCGGGCATTCATGTCCGATCACCAGTGCAAGATTTATAGATCCTAATAATGATATCCACATTCGTTCTATGAGATAGCGTATATCATCCGACCTGCCACAGGTTGCTTCTCCATGCCCCACATGGGTTCAACTTGAAAATTCTCTTCCTTCAGCTCTCCAGTTTGAACAGAGCGAGTCTGATCAGGTAAGTTAAAGTCGATAGTGAGCTGTAAAGCTCGTGCACATCCAGGTTTCATAGTCGAAATCATTCAAAGGTTCCATCTAGCAATGTTATTACATGATTTAGCTCCTCCGAAATAATGGTACACGGGAGGCCCTTGTGATCGGTCTAAGTAACGCATCTGGTACCGTCCAAGTAATGCCTCCAACTTGAATCCAAAGACCATGGTTTCCACTACGTAATTCCACTACGTAAGCCATCACTTTCTCGTGTTGTATCGGCCTGTAACTGGGACTCTGATTCGAATCATCATGGTATACCACTAGGTCGCCCGTACCCTCGGGTAAGGACATTACTCAGTGTATTGTGGAGTTGAGTTTCAGAAGCTGAAAAGACGTCCTCCTGTTTTGTCTCCCATGATTTTACCGCACTCCGCTGTGCTAAAGAGGTTATATCGGCGCAATCTTCGAAAAACTCACAATGAATCTGTGATAATGTCTGGCATCACCAAGGAATTGCTGCATCCCTGAAGGAATCTTTGGTGTCGATCAGTTTTAACCAAAATGGGTCTTAGCGAGATCCACGTGTATTCCCACTTCATTGTTTATATGATCAAAAATGTGTACTTCTCGAATCCTGAAATCACACTTGGGTAGACTTCGCACGTAGACGCTCCTCCCCTAGAAGCTCTACGATGAAATACAAGTGTCGTTCATGGTGCTCCTTTCTCCTGAAAGTGATTCAAAACGTCATTGATAAACACGGTTAATGAGTTTAGCGAGATGAGGTGGACACATACTACTCATGTGATCCCTAAGGTTGCTAGTGTGTTGGATAACTTAAACAACAAAACTGAAAACCTTAGTGGTCGTACCGTGCCTATAACGCCATGTTAGAAATCATCCTCCCCTGGGTCTTCCTTCAGGTGACAGTCCGATCATAAGTCGGCTTTCGAATAGAAACTTGATCATTTTGGCGGCTCAAGTAGGCCGTCGATGCGAGATAGAGGGTAACGGTCTATGATTGCCACCTTGTGGTAGTATGTACACGTACGAAAGGACTCGTCCTTCATTTCCTCAATAGAGCTCGGGCTCCCCAGGACAAGGGGCTAGATCGCTAAAACTCCCACCCGGTAGTTCCTGAAGTTGATTAGACAGTTCTTGCAATCCCTCCTGGTACAAGACGGTATGAAGTACGAGTGGTCAAGGTTGCTTCTGGCGTGAGATTAAACTGAGATTCTGCCTAACGGTTGTGGAAGTAAGCCCAAAAGTTCCTCGGGTAGCAAACCGAGAGGAATCACGAACAATTGGTGGATCCTCGATCCTCTTTTTCCTTAGCCCTAACATCAGTAACGGTTGCTAACACAGCGGAGTAATCCCTCCGTAGACACTTCTGGCCTTCATAGCTGAAATGGCGCTAACCTTTGCACTACTCTGATGCTCTAGAACAAATAACGATTCTCCACACAAAGTTTTCTCCTCACAGGGTATATCTGTGTGATTCCTGGATAGCCAATTCACACTAACTACTGCGTTGTAACCATCGAGGATAATAGAAGGGAGGTCGAAGTCAAACACTTGTCCCACAAGGTCGAGTTTGCACCCCAGCGAACATATGAGATTTCAATTGTCTTGCCATCAGTCGATTCCACAACAGGTTGGTTTCAAGAAGCATCAGGGTCAAACAGAACAAGAACGAGGCGTTTAGTTATCAAGAACGTGCAGGCCACCATGTTGCTATAATCCTGGCGTCGCCCATGCCAATCTTAAATGCCCTTCGACGAACATCATTTCCAGTGTTGTTATTTTCCTCACAAGGAATTTCAGTACTTGTTGTCAACCCCTTGATTGTTGTCGTCTTGATTTATCAACGGCCAATCCATGCCGTAGACACCTTTCCTTTTTCATACTGTAGGCTACTATTACAAGTATCTTGAGGTTGCCATGACTATTGCCTCTAAGGTCGTTGCTTGAAACGGATCCTTACGATCTTTCACCACCCAAATCCATCTTTTCACATTCTGTACCACGTCCTAAAGCGCAACACACTGTGTTGGTAGTCACACAGTTGACCCCCATAAGTTGCTGACTAGGGTTAAAGATTCGATCGAAGTCAATTTGCTGGTGCTCGCTGCCGGTAATCTGGGTCGCCCCAATACTGAGGTCGGTAAGGTACTACGCTCGTCCTCTTGTCCATCGATCTTGCAAGTTAATGGAGTGATACACAGTATGTTGCTAGAGTGTTACAGAAGTGATCGCACTTCGGGATCTAAGCGTCAATACGTTAAATTCCAGCAGACGAAGAGAAGTATAGACCAATCATTTGACGCTGCGGCATCCAACTCAAGGACGTTCGTGCAAGCACCTAACATTCTACACGGTTTGCTAGGCGTTCAGATGCGTATTCAGGTAATACTCGATAGCATCAAGATTCGTAAGGATTCAGAAAGGAGTGAAGAGATCACGTTCAAGTAGGAGACAACCACTGCTGTGACTCCTATGGATTTGTTACGTTTCTCATGATCGAACAACAGAACAGAACCCCTTTTCCACTTGTTAAGTCTCACTGGGACTCGCATGCACCCCACATTATTATTATGTGTGCACCCATAATAATAATAATCCAATTTGCATGTTTATCTCAGCTCCTCTCAATTCGTGTTAAAAGGTTCCCTGAATTCGAGCAATAAGACATACGACACTACAACATAGATCATGAAAGTTCAAGAAGAGTCACACTCTTAAAAAACGTAACATGGGTTGGTAACATGGAAACTCATACTGTAGTGCCAAGTGTACATTCACGTGTAATGTCATACATAAGTGTACACTAGATATACTATGCAATAGTAAACGAGAAACGAGCCTTGCAGTCTGGAGCTGAGTGTCATGGTCAATTTCGGATATGTTCGGTTATAGTCTGGTTTTATAAAAAGAACGTTTTAAAACCAAGTTCACTATAACCAGTGGCTCTGATACCAAACTGTCACACCCCCAAAATACCACCTAGGGAATGTCCCTGTTAGGCGTGTGACATTCCAACAACGAGCCACTAATTACATTGAACCCATACAAGACTCTAAATAAAATTCTCAATTATTAATAAAAATGCCATCAACAAGTTTAATTGAAAACCAACATGTTCAGCGGAAGCAAATAGTAAACAGAAGTTAACTGTTCAAAACCAAAGTATAGTATCAATAGTTCAAACACATGAATCCCTCCAGTCGACCCATGACCACTCCAGCTGCTCCAAACAGCAAGTTCCAATTCCAAAACATCTAAGGACCTGCGAGCATGCAACAAGTGTATCAGACAACGCTGGTGAGTTCACAGCTTTTTTGAAAACGTTATGTCACGGCCCCCGACCCGGTTTGACCCGTTTCAGGAGCCGCGGGACAGAAATCCTGCGGTGTTTAATTAATTGAGTTTGACAGCGGAAGTTTTCATCAGGATCTTTTAAAATGTAAATATTTCCCGATTATTTTATTTCACAATTCGGGATAAAACCCGGTAATTTACAATAGTTTGATTTCACGAAGAAATCTTTTATTTTTACAAAACATGTTTCTTTATTTTATACTGAGCCACTTCCTTGAGCTTGTAGTGCTATATGGAACTTTTCCTGATTCATAACAGGTCACCTGAAACATGTTTGAAAAAGGTTTTGTCAGCGGGAAATACTGAGTGAATCATTCTATTTTGCATAATGATGCATAGTTATTAATTACAGCATAAGAGCGATTACAATGGCTTCTATCTTATTTTTATCTGGCATCCTGTCACAATGGTGACATGTCACAATGGTGACGATGGTCATACCACTATTTAGATCAATGAATCTAAATAGTGACGATTATCACTGTAGGTCAATGAACCTAACAGTGATTATCCCGAGTAGGTCAATGAACCTAACTGGGAGAAAATTAGTAATGTGCACAATACCCCACTAACCAGTAATTCAAGATATCCACGACTTAGTCCCTGTAATTATAACCTTGAAAAATAATTTGAGGTATTGTAAAATAGTTGATAAAAAGAGATTGACTCACAAACTGTGAGAAAAGGAGAATGACTCACATTGCAGATTTATACGGGCAGAGCCTAGCCTACTGATTAGCCTTTTATCCTAATTTCAATAACAAGCACACAATTTGGGGTTAGTAATCAATCCAGCATTTACGATAACTCACGAGATCAACCATCACAACGAATGACAAAGTGCTATGCTTAAACATCCATCGAATTAACGACTAATGACAAAGCATCACCCTAATGTGGGCAGCACTTAAACATCCATTGAGTACATTGATCGATCGGACAATGAATCGTAATAGCGATTGTGCTAATACCCTGATTGTGGCGTCGATTTAGTGCCTGTGTGTGTTAATTGTGATAAACAGAGCATAACTCCGTGTAGAATTGGAATTTCTTCGTCTTTTCAACTCCCAGAATCAAGTCCCAAACTCCTGTATTTATAGGTGAATTTTGTCCCTTAGGCGGCCCGCGTGAGAATTAAGCTAACTTGAGGCGGCCCGCGTGAGAACTATTTTCATGCATAGGGTTGCCACGTGTGGGACTAGATCAGCTGAGTCGACGGTTTCTGAAAATTCCTTTCTGCCTACGTTTTAAGTGGATAATCGTCAATAGGGTTTAACCCCCCCTGAGTTTTAGGGGCCCTAATCCTGATTCTGAAAATTATGAAAATTTTAGGGTTTGTTCAGAATCACTTGGGTGTCTCAATTAGGGTTTCCTATTGGTCAATTAAAGTAATAATTAGTACTTTTTGATGAGAGTTGTTACATTCTCCCCACCTTAAGAAAAATCTCGTCCTCGAGATTTACCGGAATAATTGAGGATACTTTCTCTTCATTTCGGATTCCAGTTCCCAAGTATATTAGGGTCTTATCTTTGAATCCCACTTTACTTGAACTAACACTAATCATTTGATCTTTCTATCTTCTATCTGAAGAGGTTTTTTTTCACATATTTGAACTTTTCGTTTACCTCTATATCTTGAAGAGGTAATACCCAAAGATTTATCTGATAGATATTTCTTGAAATTGGATATATGGAATACATCATGTACTCCAGCTAATCTTCCTGGTAGTTGTAAACGATAAGTAACTAGTCCTATATGTTGGATTACTTAAATGGTCCTACGTATCTTGGACTTAGCTTTCCTTTCTTACTCCTTTCCAAGGAGATACTTTCAATTACATTTTGTCTCCAACTCGAACTCCAACGGCTTTCATTTATTATCTATATAACTTTTCTGACTATCTCTAGCCGTTTTCATCCTTTCCTTTGTGATACTGAATATCACAGTTGTAGTCACTTAGGATTTTCATCCATCTCTTTTGTCTCATGTTTAATTCTTTTTGCCCAAAAATATATATCTTAAATTCTTATAATCCGTATAAATAGTACCCTTACTTCCATACAGATAATGTCTCCAAATCTTAAGGCAAAAATTATGGTTCCTAATTCTAACTCATGAGTGGTATAGTTCCTTTGTTCTTTGTCAATTACCTTGATGCATACGCAATTACCTTTTTGCGTTGCATTAACATGCATTCAAATCCTAATTTTGAAGCATTACCTTATACTTCAAAATCTTTAGCTCATAAGGCTAATATCTGAGTATTTGGTTAATTTCTGCTTTAAGATCCTCATTCAAACTTAGCTATTTTACAAGTTAACTTAGTTAATGATATAACTATCTTAGAAAAATCCTTAATAAATGTCTGTAGTATCCGACTAAATTTCTAATTTCCATTGCGGATTAGGGAACCTTGCATTTTGGTAATATCTTATCAGGATCTAAATGAATACCTTCATGATTCACCATATGTCCTAAGAATTGCATTTCTTGTAACCAAAATTCACACTTCAAAAATTTGGCGTAAAGCTTCTCTTTTCTTAACAAAGTTAAGAGTACATGCAAGTGCTGAAAATGTTCTTCCTGATTTTTGGAATAAATAAGTATATCGTCGTTGAAGACAATTACCAATTTATCCAATTATGGTTTACAGATCCTATTCATCATGTCCATGAATTTTGCAGGTGCATTCTTTAATTCGAAGGGTAGGACTGTAAACTAATAATGACCATACCTAGTTCTGAAAACAGTCTTAGGTACATCTTCCTCTGATACTTTTTAATTGATAATATCCGGAACATTAGTTGATCTTAGAAAACTATCTATCTTCCTGGAATTGATCAAATAGATCATTAATTCTAAGTAATGGGTATCGATTCTTAATTGTAACTTTATTCAATTCTCTATAAGCAATACACATTCTTATTGAACCATACTTTTTCTTAACAACCAATATTGTGCTAACCGATAAGGTTCCCTGGCTTATCGGTAAAATTCCTGGAATTAGATAAATCCTAAATTCTATATCCCTATCTGGTGGTAATCCAGGTAAATCTTCTGGAAATACATCTGAGTATTCTGGAATTACAGAAATTTCCTTAATTTCTTTATCTTTAGTATTGATGATTATTGAAATCATATATACTATTCCTTGCTTTCGTTCATAATTAGCAACTTCCATTATTGATTATGAACTTTATGGTTTTACATGATTTATCTCCTTTAATCATTATTACTTTTCCAGTGGTTGCTCAAACTTTTATAGAATTCTTATCACAGATAATTCGAGCATACTTGTTTACTAATCAATCCATTCTAACATATCATCGAATTCAACCAATATGGTTGCATAAAATTTATGACTTAAAAGTTCTATTTCTACGTTTTGCAGAACCTTATTTACTTTAACTAAATTCCCATCTGCCAATTCTACTGTAGAAATTTATCTAATGCTTGTTAACGGTAAGTTAAGAGTTTGGCAGAGTAAAGTATTTATAAAACTTTGGTTTGCACCAGAGTCAAATAATACTATTGTGTAAACGTTGTAAGCTAAGAACATACCGGCTATCACATCTGGAATCATCTCGGCTTCTTGAGTAGTCAGCTGAAAGGCTCTCGCATTCCTTTTTGCTCCTTCTGCTGGCTTGGCTTGATTGTCAAATGGTTTATTTAGTTTTGGACAATTTGGCCTAAGATGTCCAGATTCTCCACAGTTGTAGCAAACTGAAAATTTCTTCTTCCTGCAGTCTTCCTCTTGATGTCCTGGAATTTTGCAAAAATTGCAATATCCTTTGCATCTTCCAAAATGCTTCCTTTTGCAGAAATTGCAAAATGGACTATTAGAAGATTGCCCATTCCCTCCTTTCTTGAAATTGTTATGGTTACCCGAACGGAATTCTTGGGTAATCTTTTGGGCTACTTCCTTCCTTCTATTTTCTTCTCTTGTCCGTACTAGTTCGTCAGTCAGAGTATTGGCTAATTCCACCGCATCATCAATCGTGTGAGGTTTCGCAGCCTTGACAATATTACGGATTTCGGAAATCAATCCCCAAATATAACGAGAAATAAGTACCGGTTCTGGCGAAGCCAGGGTTGGTACCACTCGAGCATATTCAAAGAATGTCGTAGTATAACCTCGACAATCTACATCCACCATCCGATGGGTTAGAAACTTATTTGCCATTTGATCTTTTTCATATTCAGGACAGAATTTTCTTTCTACAAGACTCTTAAATTCTTCCCATTTCATGGCATAAGCCCTATTTCTTCCTTTAGCTTGTAACACTGTGTTCCACCATTCTAGTGCCACTTCTTTGAAAAGATTTGACGCGTACATGACCTGATCATCCTGAGCACATTTACTTATGGTAATTACTGCCTCGGTTTTCTCTAACCAACGTAGTGCCGCAGTCGCTCCTTCATTGCCTGCAAACTCAGTGGGTTTACAAGCAAGAAATTCTTTGTAAGTGCAACCAGGTGTTGCAACTTTCCTTTTCTTAGGGAGCGGAGCTTGCCGTGGTTCATTATCATGATTAACAGGATTACCGCCTCCATTTACGCTATTACTGAAATTATCTTCAGAAATGCGTTTACTAGGAACAACTTGTTGCGGTTCGATTGGATTTTTAACAGCAGCAATGATTGCTGGAATAGCATTGGCTATCCCTTGAGCAACTATTCCTGGAATAGTGTTGGCTATCCCTTGAGCAACTATATTTTCTATATCTTGCCTAGTCACATATTGATCCCCCGGTTGTTGCTCAGATTGATTAACCTCATTAACTGGTTCATTATTAGCGTTTTCCATCTGATATCTAATTTATATATACATAATTAGTATAAAGGAAATAATCCAATGTCATAATTTAATTGCACATAATCACATAAACGAATATGCAAACAAAATTTGTAACTTTCTAAAATTTCCTTATATCTTGCTTCTATATACACCCGTTTTATTATTTATTTTACACATACCGATTTTACTATTACTATTACACAATCATAGTTTCATAATCCACTATCCTTTGTCAGGTGATATTCTAGTAACGGCGTTCCTTCTCATCGTATTTCCAGGAGATCTGTCCCAAAATCTCTTGGATCCTATTCCCAGCATCCATTTTGTCAAAATGACGAAGTTCAGTCATATTCTCGTTACTCATTGGTAAATTTGGTAAAGGTTCTGGATTGAACTTAGGAAAAAGCTTATAAGGATGGTTTTGTAACAGTATTTCATTATTCAACCATTCGTCTATTTGCCAGTGGATTGAAGGGTTTGGAATAGCTGGTTCTACTCTTATTGGTAGTTGTGTTTCAAGAGAATGAATAAAATCATTTTCTTTAATAGGCTCAATAGTATCATCGGTTGCCATTATAAAATCTAGTTCTTCTTGAGATGGTAACCCCCCAATTTGCCTAGAACTTTCCCCAATTTCCATTTTCTTAGTCTTAGGTTTCTCAAGAGGTAAAGCGTTGAATTCTATAGGTTCTTCTATGTCTGGAATATACCTATTGAAATCTCTGGAAACTTCGATTCTTACTGGATAGAGATTTAAATTCTGAAGGGCTTCCGACAGATCACTCATGCTGTTTACACAATTACTAAGTTAAAAATCATAGCAAAATTTTATAGAAAAACTTTTAAATTTTATTTCATATTGGGTAACTATGAAACAACCGAATATGAAAACATACTAGGTTTTATTTGTAAATTTATTTATTGAATAAGATTTCTAGACTGTATATAATAAAAGTGCTAAACTTTTGAATCAGAATATTTTTTTTATATTTACTACTACAGTAGCTAACATATAAAAATCTGCCCATACTGTTCAAAATTAATCAGATAATAAAACATATAATCACAAAATAGCAATTAATAAAAATTAAGTATTTTCTAAATACTTAATTGGCTTAAATCAGTGGCTCGATAAGTGGCTCTGATACCACATTTTTCTGTCACGGCCCCCAACCCGGTTTGACCCGTTTCAGGAGCCGCGGGACAGAAATCCTGCGGTGTTTAATTAATTGAGTTTGACAGCGGAAGTTTTCATCAGGATCTTTTAAAATGTAAATATTTCCCGATTATTTTATTTCACAATTCGGGATAAAACCCGGTAATTTACAATAGTTTGATTTCACGAAGAAATCTTTTATTTTTACAAAACATGTTTCTTTATTTTATACTGAGCCACTTCCTTGAGCTTGTAGTGCTATATGGCACTTTTCCTGATTCATAACAGGTCACCTGAAACATGTTTGAAAAAGGTTTTGTCAGCGGGAAATACTGAGTGAATCATTCTATTTTGCATAATGATGCATAGTTATTAATTACAGCATAAGAGCGATTACAATGGCTTCTATCTTATTTTTATCTGGCATCCTGTCACAATGGTGACATGTCACAATGGTGACGATGGTCATACCACTATTTAGATCAATGAATCTAAATAGTGACGATTATCACTGTAGGTCAATGAACCTAACAGTGATTATCCCGAGTAGGTCAATGAACCTAACTGGGAGAAAATTAGTAATGTGCACAATACCCCACCAACCAGTAATTCAAGATATCCAAGACTTAGTCCCTGTAATTATAACCTTGAAAAATAATTTGAGGTATTGTAAAATAGTTGATAAAAAGAGATTGACTCATAAACTGTGAGAAAAGGAGAATGACTCACATTGCAGATTTATACGGGCAGAGCCTAGCCTACTGATTAGCCTTTTATCCTAATTTCAATAACAAGCACACAATTTGGGGTTAGTAATCAATCCAGCATTTACGATAACTCACGAGATCAACCATCACAACGAATGACAAAGTGCTATGCTTAAACATCCATCGAATTAACGACTATTGACAAAGCATCACCCTAATGTGGGCAGCACTTAAACATCCATTGAGTACATTGATCGATCGGACAATGAATCGTAATAGCGATTGTGCTAATACCCTAATTGTGGCGTCGATTTAGTGCCTGTGTGTGTTAATTGTGATAAACAGAGCATAACTCCGTGTAGAATTGGAATTTCTTCGTCGTTTCAACTCCCAGAATCAAGTCCCAAACTCCTGTATTTATAGGTGAATTTTGTCCCTTAGGCGGCCCGCGTGAGAATTAAGCTAACTTGAGGCGGCCCGCGTGAGAACTATTTTCATGCATAGGGTTGCCACGTGTGGGACTAGCTCAGCTGAGTCGACGGTTTCTGAAAATTCCTTTCTGCCTACGTTTTAAGTGGATAATCGTCAATAGGGTTTAACCCCCCCTGAGTTTTAGGGGCCCTAATCCTGATTCTGAAAATTATGAAAATTTTAGGGTTTGTTCAGAATCACTTGGGTGTCTCAATTAGGGTTTCCTATTGGTCAATTAAAGTAATAATTAGTACTTTTTGATGAGAGTTGTTACACGTTAGTTACCAAGTGATTATTCCAGTTCATTAACAAATGCAAAAGTAATATTGATAATATCTCGATACTGAATAAGACGGCTCCTGATGTATGTTTTGCCCGTACCCCAGTACTCCTATCAAAACACTGGGCATGACTAGGTCATTAGTTCACACCCGTCCTCTCCGGTACGGGGTGAGGGTGCCAAACCTAAGTAGCGCTACTAACCAATACCCCGTTATCTCCCCGGTAACAAAAGATGGGACTTAAGAGTGATAGAGTGAGATTATTATCCAATATTCCAGTTTTACCCAAAAGACTTATCCCTCCTCGGGATACCCACTGACTGTCCCAACCACCGGGACGCATGCTCAAGAGTAGTGAACTCACCTTTGTTTTGCTCGGTAAGATTAATTTACTTGTTTATCGTTGGACACCCACACCCTAATATGGTTCCAATGACAGTTAGTCTCGCTTACACATAAACCACATATTCTTTGTACAAATTCCACAAGTGGTAAACAAGTATGGCACGTATTATCACACAAGTTACAACGAGCATTCGGGCCATAAGTATTCTCACGTTACAGGATCATATATCACAATAACACATAGTAACAGTCCAATCCTCATTCAGTTGAACATGTATATAATGACAATAATTCGTAATACTCTATAATCTTTTAGTTATAAAAATCTTGTATCCAAACTGTATACGACCCAACATAAACTTATTGTTTTCACTTCGTTTGCGTAGCCCAGTTGCCGAACGAGGCCCAATCCAAAATATGTATTATTATTATTATTATTATTATTATTATTATTATTATTATTATAACTCTTTAGCCGAATTATACCAAACCAATTTATCTAATTGAATTACATATGAAAACATAGGCCAAGCAATATTCAACAATATTCATATTGTTAGTATTAAACTACCAAACCCAACTATGCGTTTCCTATGTTACCCCCGTACACTATACCTGGACCAACAACATAAGGTCCAAATATACATCCCGAACCCAATGAATGGTCTGCTGCGACTCGCTAAATGGCAAGGCCCAATAATCTTTGGTCCAATCAAAAGTGTGTGTGTGTGACGGACCATAGGTGTGCGGCCCACTGTGTTTACCCAAAATTGAATATGAATTAAATGGGATCAAGATAATGGCCGACACCAATTGATTGCTTATTGGACCTTTAAACTTTTGTCATATAATCTTGAAAGAACTATCATTTGATTAGACCCACCCTCATGTGATACTGACAACCAATTAGGTGTTGTAGAATATTTCCAAACAACTTTATTCAATATGGCCAACATCATTGCATGTGATAAGGTTGAGGGTGCAGTTTATCATTCTAATCAATTAATCATTATCGACACATAACTAACAAACCCTATTGCATAAACTTTCCATATAATCGATTTACTATCATCAACAGTTCCTAGGTTTTGTGTTATTTTCATAACATATCTAATCAATTAATCAAACAACATGTTTTTCAATCATCAATCATCTAATAAATATCCATATCAAACAATAATCATGATCTATGGCCTATTACATACATGACTTACTAGCAACCCCTAGTCAATATATAGACAATAGACATTAATCCAGCCAATTACTACATGTTAATGAGTCATTCAACCTCAAACATCTTGCAAGTAGTACCCTAAACCCTATCTAAATCATAAAATCCCATAATCATCTCATAACAATTTCATGATTACAAAGCTAACCACCAAGAAATCTATTATCTTGCAATTAACTAGTACACAAAACATCGAGCACAACATAATCACATAAACAGGAGCATCACATAGGAATCAATATGAATGCGGTTACACTAACCGAATGACTTGATCCAAAGGATAAAGCCTCGAGAGAGGGGGGCACTTCCACTGTCGTCGAACAATCAAGAAGGAATAGGGTTTGTGTACGTGTGTTATTATGTTACGTATATAACATTAGAGCGTGCGGGCTTCAAGAGGTGTGGGCCGAGGATAGGTTTCGAGTAATGTGGCCTCCGGCCCAAACCAATATGAAGTTTAAACATATTCGCGGCCCAAGTGAAATAATTAAGCACATGTAACACGTTTAGCACATATAGCGCGTTTAACACATATAACACGTCTAACACATATAACACGTTTAACGACTTCATGTATAGTTAACATTGTAGGATCGTTGTTGAACCCGAATGAGTCAATCAGAAGAGTCTTTTCTCTGTATCAGAGACGGAATCAAAGATACAGACGCTCAAACTAATTATAATGCTTCTTTGATTGATTTAACAACGTTTACAACCTAAAAGCAATCTGGCAGCACTTCGTTACAATTTTCAGAACCGTTACCAAATGAACAACATGTGCACTATATATAGTGGAGACAGGTTCGCTTATATGGACGTCCATATGAGCGGACCTATTAGCTTATGGTTCGCTTTTATGGACAATGTCCATATAAGCGGACCTATTAGCTTATGGTTCGCTTTTATGGACAATGTCCATATAAGCGGACCTACTTGCTAATCCACCAACTTTCAATTCTCGAACCTCGTGCACTGGTTATTCTAACCTATACTATATCATAACATGATACAAGACGAAGTCAATAGACGTAATGCACTAACAGACTCCCCCTCGGATATTGACGAAGTCTTCAGTGACTATTCTCTGTTATGACACCTTCTTCAGTCTTAATCATTCTGCATCCTCACTCATATTGTAATATTGTAAGCATCCATCACTCTCTTTCTCAACTTCACACTTTGACTCTTACACCAGGATCTCATCACTGGTTCTATCATCAACAGCTTTATCATTAGCAGGCTTCCCCTTTCGTCAATCTTCCGTGCTTTTAGGGATCGACACCTAGCTTTTCCAGCAACAAGCTCCTCCTAACTTTTAGCTTGTCTTCAGACTCCCCCTTAGACTCAGCTCTCGGGATCGTAGTCTGGATTACCTGCAATCACTCATACAACTATAAGTAACAACATTTTAAACTTCCAGATATTGTAATCTAACAATTCAATCTCCTCAAAATCACTTCTCATGAATTTGGCAGTTTCATCGAATCGTATCGGAAACTAGCTCTATAACAATATAAGCATCCAAATCCCCCACAGTTAATCATCCAAGTCCAAATTAATGACCTTGGAGATATCACAAACTGTTTTTGAATTTTTGATTTTAAAACTTCAAGTTTCAAATTAATGAACTTGTTTTATTTTCAGAAACACGATCAGCTTACTTAGATTTTGAAACTCAGCACTTAGATATCGGTTGTCGAAAATAAAGCAGAAATCAAAATCTTTTTGTATTTTCTGAAAATATAAAGCAGTAAAGAAATATGTACAAACATATTTACAGACAATATTTTTGTTTTGAGTATGCGTCAGAGGATCATATCAGTTTATGACAAGTCACAAGTACCGTTGAGCTTAATTTCACTTTAATAATTAAACAATTCACTTAGATTGTCGATATACTTATCCACTTAAATTTTCATACAAATTTCAACTGATTCAGGATACGAATTATGTATTTTAAGAACTTAAACCCATTCATGTGTCCCACCTCTTGAATATACTCCCGTATCCAGATCCCAATATTCAGTCTTACAGGTAATTATAACACAAATGATATCTGTAAGGGGTTAATAAATTATGAAGAATCATGAGAGCTCAGGTCAGAACTACCGTTCAGCAGAGAGATCATGACTCAACTTTTGGGTGTGTCCCCTTTAGAGGATCTTTTTACAACAGCATTGCTAAGCAATTTTATTGTCTTATCATTGATGCTGAGGGTGATGCTGTGTTTCAAGCATTTGCGGAAAGTATTATTCGAGGACTAGGTCAGAACTTCCATTCAGCAGAAGTCCCGGAATAATACCCCAGATATCACTGAGTATAAAAACCTAGTATATCAGATTATGAGACCTTTCAAACGAGATTCCAGGGGTTACCTATATATCCAAGTAGTGTTCCCCACGAAATAAGCAAGTGTTTGAATTTAGGTTTATATCCCGAAAAAGTTTACTAAGTGTATAAAAACCTATCGACACATCCACGGTGAGATCGTTTAACACATTTAAACTTTCCATTTCTTTAGCATACTGTAACTGTCTACTGATGTACTATCATTTCCTCTTTTTACGCAAAACTCAAATTTTTGAATTTTATCATGTTTTTGGCTTTTTCAAATTTTCAAATGTTTTTGGATTTTCTAATGACAATTTTTCTCCCCCTAAAATGCAAAACCATTTAAAGAAAATTTGACAACCAATACTGATAGCTTTGTCTCGCCATCCATTTTCTGCTTCTCATGCACTGATTTGCAAAAAATATAACGTACCCCCATGATTTACAACACATTGATATTTTACAGTTTGAAAACCGTTTTTCAATCTGATGAAAGTAATCATGTTTGTTCAGCCGTGAGGGTTTCGGCGTATTCAATCAACATACATTTAAACAAAATTAAAAAAACAAATATATTTTTGGTTTTTCAAATTTTAACAAACTAGAAACATATTTTTGGTTTTTAAATTTTCAAGTTTTTAGGGTTTTGAAAATATTGTTTATTTATATACAGAAAACAATCAAACTAAAATCCCTGTTCAACCAAACCAGGGTCCTGCAACCTCTTCCTGTGCCAGGCTGCTCCAACTACCATTCTCACAATCTTCAGCTTCGTTGAGCACCTGCACATTTCAAACTTTATCAATCATTTGAACAATTTAGCCCAGGTCTGTTGGACCTTAGGCATTTCAACACAATAATGTTCATTTAATTTCGGAAACTCTTTGTCATTTAAAACTTTTTCAGAGTTGACTTCAACTTTCTCATCTTTTTCCGACGTCACTTGTTTCTTAACACTCCACGTTTGACCTTCCGGAGTACCTCTTTTGTAAAAAATTGTCTCTTTTTGAACCTTTTGATTTTTAACAACATTTTTAGGTTTCCAAAACTCTTGAGGTTTTGTCATATCAACAGATGTTCTCCAACTCTGTGTTGTTCTGAATCTGGGTGTGTGAGAATTCCAGGTCTGTCTTGAATCGAACCTGTTCGGGTTTGATTTCCAATTTTGATTTGAAGCAAACTTGTTTGTATTGTACCTCCAAGTTTGTTTCGAATCAAATCTGGTTGACCTTGGTTTCACATCCTCATATTTCTGTTTTTCAACATCAACAGGCTTTGGATTTGGACACTTTCGAGCAACATGTCCAATTTGATCACATTTAAAACACACTTTCTTTGAAACATCCTTGGCCTGTTGTTGTTTCTTTTTCATAGCATCAAACTCTTCATTAGACTGTTGTCCAAATTTGAGTTTTTCCTTTTCTTTCAAGCTTTTCCCTTGAACAAAATTCATCTTTTGTTGCAAATTTGATTTTTTACTTTGATTCCAATTCTGTTTCTTTTTATAACCCAAACCAGCCTTCATGTTTTTCTTCTTAAAACCAGGTTTGTTATAAAAAAGATTTATGACCTTTACCAGCAAACTTTGGAATCTCCGACTTCTCAATCTCAACCATTTTGAAAACTTTATCAACCTTTTCTGAAATCACATTCTGAATCGGGAATACAACATCCAAGAATAATTTGTCCGATCCAATCATGGTATAAACCAATCCTTTTGAATCATCATTCAAATTTTTCTCGGATTTTGTGTTTTTCAGATAACCATCATAAAGATTTCCTTCATCTTCATCCTGTGATTCAGACTTACCTTTTGTAGACTCATCTTTCAAAACGCTTTCAACAACCTTACTTACCACCTCTGAATCATTAGCATCATCAGATTTGGAGTAAATCACATCAATACTTTCAGGTAACTGGTCAGCTATATTCAAACCCTTTGCCACCTTTTCCTCATCATAAAAAGTATAATTGTTTCTCAATGGTGGTGATACCTGATGAAATTCTGAACCAATACCCTTTTTGCAATTTTCAGTATCTTTGTCATCTGGTGTGATGTTGAAAATGCGTTCGAGAATGTACGAAGAATTATGATAACTTTGAAGTTTTGTAACAATCTTTTCTTTTTCAGCCAAGACTTGTTTAAGATTAGCAATTTCATCAACACATTTGTTTAATTCAATTTGCTTTTCTTTAAACTTTCTTTCATACATTTCTTTAGTGACTAAAGTTTCTGACAATCTTTGATCAAAACTTTTGACTTGGCTCTTCAAAGTATCATAAGCTTCTTGTACTCTCTGACTCGACCACTTTAAAGAATCATACTGTTTTTGTAAATCTTGAAATTTAGATTCTTTTTCAACACAATCGACACATTTTGCTGAACACATTTGTCTATACACATTATTATCTTTTTCAAGATCTTGACACTTCTGTGTCAGCTTTTCAACCTTTAGTTTCAAAATTTCTTCTTTGTCAATCATTTCTTTACATTTTATTGTGAAAACATTTTCAAGTTTAACTATGTCATTATCTTTTGTTTTTATGATGTCATCTTTTTCTGTACAGGCTTTGCACATTTCTATGCAATTCCTGCACTTGTTTTCATTGTTATCAACAATCTCAACATTTGATAAGTCAGAAGATTCATTTACCTCATTTTCTTTCAGCACCGATTCTTCTGTTTCAGCTTTCTGAACTTCTTCTATCTTTTCCTCTTCAGCTTTCTGTTCCTCTTCAGCAACAGTCTTCGCAACAGCCTTTACTTCTTCAATCATCTTCTTCAATTCTTCTTCTTTTCTCTTCTTCATTTCTACCACCTTCGGTAGACTTGCTTCACAAACCTCTCTTATCTTCTTCTCCAAATCAGGCAGATATGCTTTATCAGATAACCTTCGTGTGTTGAAAGTAGCCTGCCTTGGAACCAAATTTGTTACAGCTTCGAAATCCACTTTTGATGGGGTCAACAACTGGATTACCCCGTGGATACATGTAACATTCCAACTCTTCATTCCATCTTTTTGCTCTCTGGGCTTCTTTGAATGGTTCATTTAATTTTCCGATTTCCCATCTTGCATAATCTGCTTTCCAATATCTATCAGAATCAGCATCAGCCACAAATGCATATCCAACTGCATCTTCTTCAGGGCAAACCTGACTCCAGTCGTAACCTTCATCATCATAGATAACTGCAAGAGCCCTTGATTTTTCTTCAGGCTGTTTCAATCTTGGTGGCTCAGACTTGTTATGATGGTAAATCGCTTTCTTGTAATAATCTTCGTTGAATGGGTTTGCAGATTCATCATTAGCATATGCATTTCTGCACTCGCGCTTGAAATGACCTCTTTGTTTGCATTTGAAACATGTCACCTTAGATTTATCAAATCCCAGTTTGGTAGATGATCCACCAATTGACTTTCTCCCCGTGATCTCCATGAAACGCTGTGCCCGACGAACTGCACTGGCCATGCACCATCTTATATCCATTAGTTCCATCTCCTCGGGGTCTAATTGGTCATAATCTTCTTTCGTCAAGTTGGTATTACCAATCTTCCCTGCAACGAGGCTTTCATACGATTCAAGTACAGATGCCAAGAAAACCATCTGTTGTTTTGCCGATTCTTCGCTGAAATTCTGCCCATTCTTCAGATCCACTGCGATATTACACTGAAACAAATTCTTGGAAGCAGATTGACTTGAAGTGTTTGAAGAAAATCCACTGTGAAAACCACTTTGAAGACTTTCATTGTTCACTGAATTTGAACTTTCTGCAGAAAATGCTGTTCTTGGAGATCCAGCCTATGGTGCATTTCCTCTGTAGTAAAGCTCCACATTTTGCTGATAAGCTGGATTGTTGACTTTAGATCTCTTTATCTCCAACTCATGGCTTTCAAGCCTTTCAATCAACAAATCCACTTTCAAATCTTCAGGCTTGATTGTGTTTTTCAACATTAGAGCGAAGTATTGCCAATCTTGATCATTGGGCAATGAATCAAACAATTTATCCACCAGCTCCTCTTCAGAAGGTAAAATTTCATGTCTGATCAGCTCCATTTTCAGATATCCGAATCTCTCGATCATTTTACAAACAGATTCATTTTTCATACAACTGAAAAGATCAAACTCTTTACGCAACAGTTTCTTTTTGTTTTTAACAATTTCATTACTTCCTACACACTTTTTCCCTAACGCTTCCCACAAACTCTTTGAAGTTTTTTCTTGTTCAAGTAACGAAATAATATCCTCTATTACTGACTGTTTGATGAATGTAATCATTTTATATTCAGCTACAACATTTTTTATATCTATGTCTGAGAAATCTTTTGGATCTATTAACTCTCCTCCCTCTTTTACTGGTTCAGTGTATCCATCTGTCATTTTTAACCAACTTTCAGGAGCGAAAGCTTTTACCCAACCCTCAAATCTGTTTTTCCACCAGTGATAATCTTCCGCTTTCATTAGCTTTGGTGGCTTCTGTTGGCTTCCGTACATGTTCTCAAACTTCAAATTCTCCGAAATCTCTCTTGAATATTCTTTCATCTCAGATCTTCTATCTGACGATTCGAAAGTGAACGCTTTGTAGAATGTGTTGTAAAATTCTTCACCGTTGCTTGACATCTTCAATTACTCTTCCTCCTGAGCTCTGATACCACTTGTAGGATCGTTGTTGAACCCGAATGAGTCAATCAGAAGAGTCTTTTCTCTGTATCAGAGGCGGAATCAAAGATACAGATGCTCAAACTAATTATAATGCTTCTTTGATTGATTTAACAACGTTTACAACCTGAAAGCAATCTGGCAGCACTTCGTTACAATTTTCAGAACCGTTACCAAATGAACAACATGTGCACTATATATAGTGGAGACAGGTTCGCTTATATGGACGTCCATATAAGCGGACCTACTTGCTAATCCACCAACTTTCGATTCTCGAACCTCGTGCACTGGTTATTCTAACCTATACTATATCATAACATGATACAAGACGAAGTCAATAGACGTAATGCACTAACAAACATGCACACCTAATATTTAGTGATGTACACGTGCAATCCAATGCCAAAGATTGTGGAGTTTAAGTAACACTACCCTTAGAGATTCGGGTTGTCACAGTTCACGTGCTGAACTTCAGAAGTTGGAGACCGGGTTCTGGAACTTGGCTATGGTTGGTGTAGATATCGTTGGGTACACCCAAAGGTTCCATGATCTCTCAAGAGTGATCCCCAATCTTGTGACCCCTGAATTCAAGCGCATTGAGCGCTACATCTGGGGATTGGCTCCTGAGATTCGTAGTATGGTGACATCGGTTGAACCTGCAACGATCACTCAGGCTGTAACTCTGGCTGTCAGCCTTACGGAAGATGCTGTTAGAATGAAGAAGTTGTCCCTGAAGATAATTGAGAAAATGGAGATACATGCTGAGTCGTCTAGGGACAAGAAGAGGAAACATTCGAGCCTTACCCAAGCAACCCGCAACAACAACAAGAACTCTAATAACAACAAGAAGCGTGACTCAAATCCGCCCCTCGAGGCGAAGACATTTGCTGTTGCAAACGAGACTGGGGTTAAGAAGTATTTGGGCAACCTGCCCAAGTGTGATAAGTGCAAGTATCACCATCTGGGTGCTTGTCATGGGCCGAAGTGTGAAAAGTGTGGTAAACCGGGTCATTGTATTGAAGATTGTTGGGGAAGAGGTAATGGAGGAGGAAATGGTACTGCTAATGGGATCCGCAATGGAAACAACGCTGGTAATAGAAAAGGAAAGTTAAGAGAGTTATAGGGTGTGGTCATGACCCTCATGACCACCGTGACCCTCCACGTCAGTGCCATGTCACCCACCTGTAATCCACCATCCAAAACGAATACCCTAAAGGGTGTGGTCATGACCCAAATCACTATCCCCTTATTTAATTTAATTTATAGGGGAGGGTTCAATCGAAAACTCTTTTTATTGTGAAAACTAACTAAAAAAAGCCTAAAAAACATACCAAAATTTTTTTTACAATTTTTTTTATAAATTTTCGCTACTTTTTTTATATATATAAAAATTTCAGAAAAAAAAATTGTACTGCACATATGCAATAATACGGAAAAGCCAAACCCACCCCCACCCCCCAAAAAACTAAATTCACCCACCCACCAAAAGCCTAACCCCCCACCCCCCAAAAACCTAAACCTCCCACCCCCCACCCTCACAAAACCTAAAACTAAACCCTAAACATAAACTCGAAAAAAACCTAACCCATCCCCCCCCCCCCACCCGCACCCCTCCAAAAACCTAAACCCCCTTCCTCACACCCAAAAACCTAATCATAATCCTAAACCTCCAAAAAAACCTAACCCTAAAAGCTAAACTAAACTCAAAAGCTAATTTTAAGCATATAATGCACATGTGCAGTACAAGTTTTTTTTTTTTTTTTTTTTTGAAAATTTTTTTTTGTATATATAAAAAGTAGCGGAAATTTATAAAAAAAAATGGCATTTTTTAAGCTTTTTTAGTTAGTTTTTATGTTTTCACTTTAATTAGGGGTTTTTAATTGAACTTTCCCCTTAATTCATATTCGTCTAAAGAAAAAGGAAATTATTTCTTGAAAATAGAAAGGAGGACCATGGTTTTCATTGTTAATCCATGCAAACCATGGTGGATCATGCAAGAGGTGGTGTAGCCTTCCATCCATATTCCTACGTAGTGAATTATGTTCCAGCTATGACTCCCATACCCTTTAGCTTATCATGCAATAGGTAATGGTTCGGATTATAAAAATCATTTTAACTTATTAGTTTTTGTTTACATGTAATTTAGGTAATAGTTATTTTACTTTTACATAACCTTCATTTCACGCTTTTTATTTAACACCAATTTCTAAAACGTTATAATTATGCTAGCTTCTTACTCAATTAAAGTTAGACCATACGGTGTGGAGAGAATTGGGGTGGGATATTATGCGACATGTGAACCACGCGTCAAAACGGGGCGTGGTGTTAAAATGGACGGTGTGGCTTGGGACGTGGAAACGTGGCTTTTTTCGACACATGTCACACACTTTTTGTATTATTTTATAATTAAAATTATATAAAATGTAATAAAAACTTATAAATATATTACTAGAAAAATAAATTTAAAATAAAAAACATTACATAAAATAAAAATACGAAACTAATCAATAACGTCGTGGTAAATGCTGTGAACGGGACGATGTGAACGGCGTTGAACAACAACGCCATTTTTGAACGCCCACACTGTATGATGTTAGATAAATGTTTTAGAATCATTTGTATCATATATCTTATAAAAAAATCGGGGTGTTGAGAGATTTAACCCTTGTGACGAGGATCACGGTGGTGTTTCTTGTCACATCCACACAAATGGAACTCCGGACCAAGACTTGTTGCCTATTAATTAGACCAATATGTTAAGTGATAGTGTAGGGTAGATTCTGTAACGTATTTAGCTATATAATGAGACCACAACTGGAACCCAATCATATCACAAATCAATACAAACAATATATTTTTAATGGCTTATCTTGATACAAGAGGTAGAGCTCAACCTTAGAGCATTCACGTCCAACCCCCAAATTATGTGAGGGGAGTTTTTATTTTATAAAAAGTGGTTGTAGGTGGTTGTGAGTAGAGGAGAGAGAAAATGTAAATTTGAGGGGATACTGTTCACCCTTTATAATTTTTTTAGGGTGTTAATATTAACACATGGTAAAATCTTGTTTTAACATGGTGTATACGGGCCGTATAAGGTTATACGGCCCGTATAGAATAAAATGAACTGACAAAGTCTGTGGGCGCAGACTTTGTCAGATTATCTTATTCTATACAGGTTGTATAACCTTATACGGCCCGTATACACCATGTTAAAACAAACATTGGTCGTATACAACGTATATGATATCTTTATATGGACCGTATAATTGTATACGACTCGTATAGATAGGAATTTTTTTGAGTTAATGTTCACACATTTGGGTTTCGATCTGGCAGTCTATATAGTGTTCAGAACCATCAAATCGAACTGGCTTCTGCTATCAAGGAAAACGAGTTTTAGTTTTCTTTTTACTTTGAAACAAATCCCATTTCATTAAAGAGAAAGAAAACTCAGACAAATGACCATTTGATAAACATAAAACAAGCATGGAAGACTTTTAACCATCAAGGCAAACGGGTTTCAGTTTTCTTTTTATTTTGAAACAAATCTCATTTCATCAAAGAGAATGAAAACTCAGACAAACTGGTTTCAGTTTTCTTTTTACTTTGAAATAAATCCCATTTCACACATTCGTGTTTGGCAATTGGACATCAATTGATATTGATGTCCTAGTTTGGTGGTTTGTTTGAGTTTCCTATTCTCAAATTCACAATGATTATCAAGAGTCTACGTCAATAACTTCCGAGTATATTTTGCAGGTGCTTAATGTTTATTAATTGGTCGTTTGTCTGCGTCAATAATGACCATTCGATCTGGCAGTCTATGTAGTGTTCAGAACCATCAAATCAAACGGATTCTGCTATCAAGGAAAATTGGTTTCAGTTTTCTTTTTACTTTTAAATAAATCCCATTTCACACATTCGTGTTCGTCAATTGGACATCAATGGATATGGTAACAACTACCAAGGGGATATGGGTATGTTGCATAATTCATTTAGTTTCTGTTTGGCACCTTCAATCTTCGTTGCTACATTAAAATTAACAAAACGGTCTCGGCTGCATGAAGCTTTGATGTATGTTGCAAGTTAAACCCACAATAAATGTATGTTGGTTAATTGTAAGTATTGCATTTGCGTTAACACGCCACATTTCATCTTTTGTTACTCTTTTCATCGATTTCAACAAATCTTTTCAACAATCAGTAAGCAAATACACAACGGTTCTCCAATTCTAAATCAGTAATGTAAGGAGAAGCGTTGAAATAATGGACATCCATCAAGCCCAAAAAGATAACTTGTGTTCAGAACCATCAAATCGAACGGCTTCTGCTATCAAGGAAAACTGGTTTCAGTTTTCTTTTTACTTTTAAATAAATCCCATTTCACACATTCGTGTTCGTCAATTGGACATCAATTGATGTTGATATCCTAGTTTGGTGCTTTGTTTGAGTTTGGTGGTATGTTGATGACCATACGCGACAAGGCGGTGGTTTTGGAGGGAAGAGATTCACAGTTACGAGATTTGAGTTGGGTTACAAATGGGTTGTATCGGTTATTCAGATCTCTATTCGGTCATCTTTCCAAACTTCAACACACGAATATGTGGTTCCCAATTTGTAACTTGTGTCCAAGGTTTCTTGTTATGTAAAATGTGAGCTTTTACAGCAACTATATCGATATTCTAGTTCTCCTTTTCCTTCAATTTCCAGAACATTCTCCCAAACCATAACAAAGTCATTTTCTATCAATTTTCAGAACCTTCGTTGTGAACTTGAGAATAGGAAGCTCAACAATGGTGGTTATTAACTAACTCAAACAAAGTTTGTAGTTCTAAATCCTCAATGTTACTGCATTTTCGTCAATCCCACATATACTAATTAAAAAAAGAAAGTTGATTAATTGTATACGGGTCGTATAATGTTATACGACCCGTATACAAGACATAAAACAGTGCTCGTATGTTGACTATATGATCAAATAAAAAATTATAAAGGTTTTATACGACCCGTATAACTTTATACGGGCCGTATACATTCTTGAATTTAGTCAGCAGTCATTCCTTCTTAATGAACTCAAATTCAGGAAATGATGAGTAATGTAAGGAGGAGCGTTGGAATTCAAGGATTTAGACGCCATGTCGCAGGAAGGTGGGTACAGAAACCACGAGAGGGTGTGGGATGGAGTGTAGTGATGGTAAAAAGGTGAAGGTTATTGGTTATGGTGATTAAAGGGAGGTGAGATGTTAAATGAGTTCCTCACCGTTCACTGCTTTTTTTAGCTGCTTCTCTTGTTAAGTTTTTTGTATTGACAACTAGTGCCTACCAAATAGTGAATAGTTGATATGATGATTATACCACAAAACTTATAGTGAATAGTTGATATGATTAGGCACAACAGTTCTCCAATTCCAGATCAGCGATATTGTTGAATCTGTTGCTGCAGCTCTATACATTGATTGTGGATTTAACTTGCAACATACATGGATGGTTTGTTCACGTACGAGGCGTGTCAGAAGGATGGAAAGCAACTTGTTGTTTAGACACTTATCGCATCCCACTCTTCTGACACCAAAGAGAATGCAACGGAGATTGAAGGTGCCAAACAGAAACTAAATGAATTATGCAACATTTCCGCATTTTATCTATCATGTCATCGATCAACTGCTCATCATGGCATCTAAATCCTTGAATCTCAACGCTTATCCTTACATTACTCATCATTTCCTGAATTCGAGTTCATTAAGAAGTAATGACTGCTGACTAATTAGTGGAAGAATCTCGTTCCGTATTTTCTCCTTTTGCTAGTTCTCGAAGAATCTCGTTCCGTATTTTCTCCTTTTCTAGTTCTCGAAGAATCTCATTCCGTATTTTCTCGTTTTCTAGTTCTCGAAGAATCTCATTCCGTATATAGATGTCAATCAAAGTTACACAAGGCAATTAAGCCTTACAAACACCATCTAAAAAGTTATATAATATGCTTTAAGCATTCTGAACCCTGGCTACAAACAACCCAACAAACCCTAACTTTCACATGGACAGTTGTTTGGAATTGTTTGAGAATAATTTGAAGGCTCACAAATTTCAATATCAGATCTGTATTCGGTCATCTTTACAAACTGTAACACACGAATATGTGGTTCCCTTCACAAAGCCACTGTGTTTACATGTAGTGTACAGTGTTCTAATCTCACCATATTCAAGCATTCTGAACCCTAGCTACAAACAACCCAATAAACCGTTATCTGCTCCATGTAGTGAATAGTTGATATGATTAGACCACGAAAGTACTCCATCCGGTAGTTAACAGACGATAATCGGCAGGGTTCTGTCGACAACCCATATGGACAGTTGTTAGGGTACAGAAGACGATAACTCGTTATATGTATTTTTATGTATCAGCTTACGATTTCTTCTAGAGGGTTCACCTATGGTAGTGTTTTTTTCCTTTTCTAATATCACCATATTCAAGCATTCTGAATCCTAGCTTCAAACAATCCAACAAACTCCGGATACTGAAAACGCTATCTAAAAAATTGCTAAAATTTATTAAACAACAACAGGCCCGCAAAGCCCATCAACGACTGCGTGTTGTGGGCATTGAGGCAACAATAGATAATGAACGAATTGTTGGACTTCTTGTTCCAAATGCAGCTGTAGGATCCGTACTTAAAGGTCTCTCTCTCTCTCTCTCTCTCTCTCTCTCTTACATAGTTGATATGATTAGACCACGAAAGGACTCCATTCGGTACTTAACAGACGAATAACAGTATCATTTAATGAAATTTAACGTACATACCGCATTCGAAGATCCTCGCATCACAAAGCCACTGTGTTTACATGCAGTGTACAGTGTTCTAATATCACCATATTCAAGTATTCTGAACCCTAGCTACAAACAAACCAACAAACTCCAGATATTGAAAACATTATCTAAAGAATTACTAAAATTTATTAAACGGTTGTTCGGTTTTACACACAAAATAAATAAATAAAATATATACGGGCCGTATACAGATCTTAAAACCCAAAAACTGATCAAACCTCAAAAAGTAAACACATTTGGCCGTATAACATTGTATTGCTCGTATACACATGTATACGGGTCGTATAATGTTATACGCCTCGTATACATGTAAAACAAAAAAAAGATTCCACTGCATTTATTTCTTTGCAAAATCATTCTATACGGGCTGTATAACCTTATATGGCCCGTATACAGGGCGGCTATGAGGGTGTGCGGGGAGGACTTTCGCACAGGGCGTGATTTCGAGGGGCACGTGTTTTTTTTTAACCGATACATATATGTTAATAAATAGAAATCGAACAAACAATATACATAAAATGGTCTTTGGTGCAGTGGCACGCGTGTTTTGGTTAGTTCTTTGGGCCTGGTGAGACCCAGGTTCGAGTCCCTTGATTCACTTCTTTTTTATTGAGTTTCATTTAACAGTTTCCAATAATTGCACAACTGGTCCCTGCACTTAAAAGTTCTAAAGAATTACCAAATCAGTCCCTTCAATTAGGAAATTAGTTTAATATAAAATTTATAACTAGGTTAGTTATTTCTTTTGTAATTATTAACGGGACTAACAAGTTTCATTCATAAAATTAATATTTTAAACCCGAAAAAACTAGTTATAGTAATTTCTAAATACGCGACATCTAATATAAATAAAAAAAGTTCGTTTAGGATCCGGTTTTCAAAACGGATGGGTATGGGAGATCCGTTTTTGGCGGATGTTACACATTGTTTATCGAATAATACGATTTTTTCATTTTCGTAAATGCCTTGTTTATCGTTAAGATATAAGGGCACATTTTTTTGACCTCGAACATGGTACATGAATTCTCAGAGACGCCACTGCCCGTATACACTAGGGGATGTGAAAATAAGATTATAGGGGTGTGTGTATATTATCACTTTTTTAAATATATTTTGAAAGTGCTTGTAACGGGAAGAGAGAGAAAATGTAATGGTAAATGTATTAAAAATATTATTTAATTGAAAATGAGAGAGAAAAGATAGTGATTTTTAGTGTAATATACAGGGTAAAAAAATGGGGAGTTGAATGTGAATGCTAGGAAAACCCACCATTGACCTCTAGATTCGTCGCTATCAGTCGAGGGTTTGCACCTCCAGTTATTCCATTCACTTTCTCTAATATCGAGCCGGATGTATAACCAGAGGTTTAAAATTAGGAATGCGAGATAAAAAAAAAAGCAAAAACAATTCATTAAACCACAGAATTATATAAACAGTTTCATTTCTTGATTGTCTAAATTAACATGAAGTCAATAAATGTTACTAATATTTGCAAAATGAACATTAACGGGTCAACTCGAAACACGACCAGAACGACACAAATTCTAATGGGTTGGACATAGCGATGAGCATTTGGTACCGGGTAATGGTACCCACTTTTCCGTTTTTCAGTACCGGTACCAAACCGGTGTATTCGGTACCGGTACCCACTTTTCCCATTTTTCGGTACTGGTACTTTCGGTACCGAACGGATACCGTGCTCGTCCCTAGTTAGACAAGAATAAGCATATGCATCGGGTTAAGGTTAAAGATTTTAACCCACCAACATCGTATGACGCCCAGAAACCCTATTAACATCACAAATCAAGGTTTTATGATGTTTTTATCTTTGCAAGGGAAACAACTCACAAAAACCATCGCCTGTCACTTTTTAAAACAAGTTACACTTTTCATCAAAACACTTTAATCAAAATCTAAAAGATAACACATTTGTAATCAAATCATGAAAAAGAATTGTTAAATGATTGTTCAATTTTGTTATTTAACAAAAAACACAAGATAGAATACATGACATGAGATTACAGTAATCTGAAGCTCTGATATAATCTTGCAGAAAAAATGTCAAAACTATCAGTTGATCTTTTTATCACAAAAAAAAAAAACCAACCCAACTGATGCTAGTAATTGAAAAGACTGAAAGCTTAACTAAAAACTGTTTAATGGATATGAAACTCTAGATTACATACAAGACATACAACATCCGTATTGCCACCTTCAAAGGCGATTAAATTGAATCATTTATGGTTGTGCAGTATTTTGAAACAAGCAAATGACAAAACCTTGTTTCATCTTAGAAGTAAGCCTGGCAAAACGATTTTCAGTCAAAGTTACAAGCACTGGGCTCTAGATTCAAATTAATCAAGCTTAGACTCTTAACAATGTAGCAAAAAGTGCATCTTACACCCTTGAGAAAAAATTCAAGATGGTGTTTTTGTTGCTCTCTGATTTGCTTTCAGCTTTCTTTCCGCTTGTTACCTTCTTTTTCGCTCCAGACTTCATAACAGATTTAGACTCTACGCTTTTCTGCGAATTGGGTGTCATTTCCAGATCTTCGACTTCTGTAACCTCTGAATGTTCAGTAGCACATTCATTCAGCACCATTGATTCTTTCTTTCTCTTAAAAGGGTTGTTATTAGGAACCACTGACGATCTTTTGGCAGGATTCACGTGAGTATCGTTGTTTGATGGAGATATCAACTGTTTAAGATTCGATAATCGTTCTAAACTGGGTTCAGGCTTAGTTCTGTCCACCACTGTAATCTTTTTGGTTCCGGGTTTACTAGATGAGACAATGGTAAAGCAGCCCTCTGTGGTTGCTTCTTGTTTCGTGAACCGGTTGTTGACTGCAATTGATTTTTTTGGTTGACCATTACAGCTAGGAAACTCATTAAACCCCTTCATGGTACAAGGGTCCAGTTGACCTTCGGCAATTGCAGAAGCTTGTGAAGATGATAATTCACTGACCGTTGTCAAGGAGGACAAAATTTGAAGAAAAAACATTACCGCCGGAATGGATATATCCATAGGTAAATAAATAAAGATGCCCACCTAGTCGGTGAACATTGAATAGATATAAAGGATACGGTCCAAGGAAGTCAAGCTCTTCATCCGAATAATTTAGAAGCGTTTCCCCAAGTGGTGTCAAGTGTTTTAACCTTTTTGAATCTGCATCATAGCTGCAGAGGATGTAATACTTGTAGATATCATTATATAAAAAATGACGTAAAAATGGCGAAAAAAAGGAGGGCACAAACATTCTGGCATGCTGAAAAACAGCTAATGCTTCTCTAAAAGATGTGAAATAGTCTTTGGGCATTTGATCTCCTTTATCATACTTTAAGACAGATAAGACCTGTAAAAGAACAAATCAAGGTCACTTATTTTGTCATTACAATAACCTCATTTTATACATTTCGTATAATATGCTTACACGGTCTAAATTACGATACTTAGAAACCAAAGCATGAGCCTTCGCAATCCCAATTCCAGGCACAGATGGAAGAAAATCACATCCAGCTAGAACACACATGCCTACATATTCACTGCTATTATTAGTTTAATTAAATGGTTCAAATGGGTAAATAACGGTTAGCCTAGTTAAAATAGACTCCGAGGCCAAGCTTGTCAAACAAGTTAAAATAGACTCCGAGGCCAAGCTTGTTAAACCCTCTTAATCATTTCAATTCAAAACTTTATTATTATAGTTTTCTTAATCAATATTAACTATTTGGATTTATATGTGTATGGTTACCAGTGAACAACTCTTTGTCAAAGTGTAGGAAGGAAGGTAGACGTCCCACTGAATCAAAAACTTTATCTATAACTATCTCTTCTCCATTGCCATATCGGTCCATCTTGAAAATAACCTGTTTCACATTATACATCCCGAAAATGTTAAAAGAAACATTAATTATGGGACCCACCGAATCCTAAACCCGTCGCAGATATTACCTACCAACTATTTTATCATAAGACATGGATGAAACTAACCAAGAAAAAAAATAGGCACAGCTCACTTTATAAACCTTACTTTTATATTATTTTTTTTTCTGATGATATACAGCCCATGAAAATTATTTATTATAGAAGATTACCAAGGTCGAAGTGAAGTTCTTACAGAGGAGCAACCATAGGCAAGAAGATCACTGTCCTCTGATATAACTGCTGCAATTCCACCTTTGTCAGCATCAAGACTGGATAAATACGCTAATTGTGCATCCGCCTCATACGGTGCGACTACAAACTCTATATTCTCTGATCTTAAAATCTGGGAATGTAGCGCCAATTAAACAACAGAATTTCATTTAAAACCAAAGTAACAGCTGGATATTTAAGTACCTGAATAAGTTGGTGTGCCATTAATGGTGTAATGCTCACTGCCCTCTGCATCCAAAAATGAACTCTTCGATTAAAATTTTACAAAGTCAGGGGTGGACACAGAACCTTTTTTCACAAGGGTCAATTCTTTTCCTCTTAACTTTGAAGAAATCCTCTTAGAAAACGGTTTTTTTTTTTCAAAACAAGAATAAAATCCATGTTCATCACCTTAAAAATTACAAAAATCATTAAAAACCATTTGACGAATGGCAGCAAAGAGAAAAAGGCCAGAAAAATCTTTTAAGAGGAGCCAACAAAGTTTGAAACCTGGTAAACTAATTCAAGGAAAATCAAGGTTAACCACTCCAACCGTCTATCTTTTTTTATTTAAATCACACAACAAACATATAAGAGTTGTCCAGTAAACTATGGGATCAATAAATTTTTAAAGGTATACGTAACATATACAAAACTTAAAAAAAGATAACGTGTAAGGTCGCTTGACCTAGGTACCCATCCCTCGAGATAGTGACCTATTAAAGGGATCAAACCATTAGCAAGTACCTGGAACATCTCTATTGCAGCATTTGTATCGCCTTCTTTGAGCTTCGCCATTGCTAATTCACGATTGTCTTTCCTTTTACTATATAATATATTAACAGAAATCAACTTGTATGTACCTCAATTATAAAGAATAAAAAAAATTTAACTAGAGTTCACCTGTGTCTTTGTTGCTCTGTTAGGGCCTTGCAGGGGATGTTACAACCATCAAAAACTAGCACCGGAGTAATATTATGATGACGAAGCATATTGATTCGATGCATACAGTAGTTTATGTATTGAAACTTTTTGTCCCCTTCCGTATTCAGACAAAGCTCCATACTACATGAATAGGCTATTCATTTTGACAGAAATGTTAGTTTTTATCAAACATCATTAAGCATAACCACTAGGATAAAATAAATATTAATCATTAGTAACTAATGAGTAGACTCATTGGGAGCAGCCTCTCTGACTTTCAGGGATAAAGGTAGTGTTAGACCTCATCTCACCCTCCTCAGATTCTACCGACAAGTGGGAGTATGTATGTATGTATATATGTATGTATGTTTGTTTTGTTTAGCGACCTTGGTTTTAAAAAGCGAGAGACACAAAAGCGACGAGATCTAAAACCAAGGCAAAGGCGCGAAGCGCAAAAGTGGTGGGTTTTTCATACCCGAGGCTCAAGCTAATTATATATATATTTATATATCTCATACATATCCCATAGGTTTTTAGCTTTACCTCCCCAAAATATAGCTATAAGTAGGGTTTTTGTATGATTTTAGTTGCATGTACAAGCCAAAAAAACCCAAGATACCATAGTTAGATGCATAAAAACGCCTCGGGTATGAGAGGCGCGCGCCTTAGGGTGTGGGGGGCGCTTTGCGGGGACTTCATGCGGGGAGTGGTTACCGCGCGGGGAGGAGGTGCCGCCATCAAGTTTCACCGCATGGAGGGGATGGATTTCGGTGAGAGGTTACCGCATGAAGGGAGAGAGGGAGAGGGTGGCCCACCAGCTTTTCAACCAATCAAATTATTTTCCTTTTTTTTCTTTTTGAATAAAAAAACAAGTCCCCCAAGAGAGGAGTGCCGCCATCAAATTGATGGTGTGGGGGGAGTTGACGTGGCGCGTGCTGATTGGCCACTCCCCTCTTAGAGGAGTGCCCCTCTCACCCTTAGGCCAAAAAAGCCCACAAAAATCCCGAAAAAGTGTGCCTTTTTGGCGCTTCTTGCAATTACTCTAGGCGCTGAGCGAAAAAGCTCCAGGGCCCAGGGTGTGCGCCTTGCGCAAGTTAGCGACTAATGAGCAGTAGCGGACCCAGAAGTTTTTTCTTGGGTCACTAACATTCGGTGTTTGAATATCTATCAACTAGATGACACATTAGTATCCTATTAAAAACAGATTTTGGGGGACAACTGCATTGCAAATTACATACAAATTGATTAACTTTAGACATAATGTGAAGGGACTATCTGTTTCAGTTGAGCAAATGTATTAAAGTCGATAAAATAGAGAAAGAAGACATGCCTCCTTTGTGAAGCCATGAATAAGCATCAATGCCCACCTGTAAAAATCAAACAAACAAACAATTAGCAAGAAATAGAGTATCCCAAATCAATAAGTATAGATTGCACGCCACGCACGCGTTTGTGTGCATATTTCTTGATGTGAATGGGCTCAACGTAGGGTTTCATGAATCTGAGAAGATCTTTGATCCCCATTTGCTGTTTGATTTTTCGATGGGTGGATTACTGCGAGGATAGGTTGGATCTGAAACTTTTGTACGGCCAGTGAAGCTTTTCTTTCTTTTTTTTTTTTTTACCGCGAAAGAGTGTTTTGAAATATTTGAGGGAAAGCCTCCCGCTACTGCCTAGTGTTTATGCATTTTGGGTAAATTATAGGTTTGGTTTCAATCGCATACACTATTTCTTCCTTATAATTATACTAAAAAAAAGCTATATTTTCTCTCCTCATATAGGGTGTGAGTTAGATCGGCTATGTTGTATGAGACAGATTGTTGGGAAATCAAAAAGACACAGGCACACAAGATGGAGGTAGCGGATATGAGGATGCTTAGCTGGATGTGTGGGCACACACGTTTAGAACGAATAAGAAATGAGGTTTTTAGAGAAAGGTTATGAATGGCTAGTATATCAGATAAGATAAGAGAGGGAAGATTGAGATGGTTTAGACATGTGAAGAGGAGGCAGACGATGGCGCCGGTTAGAGCTGTGGAAATCCTCACGGTGGAAGAGAAGCGGAGTAGAGGCAGACCTAAAGTTAAATGGGATGAGCGGATTAGACAAGATTTACTAGAGTTGCACCTCTCCAAGGACATGGTCCAGGATATGAGTTTGTGGAGGCGTAGGATTAAGGTTAAGGATGGGTAGGAGGAGGTACAGTGATATCTTAGCTCTATAGTAGGGACTCTGATATTCCTATAATTTATGTGTACTTTACATGTTATTGTATAGTCGTATTTATGCCTCTATGTCTTATAATGTCATATTATGCTCCTACTTATTCTTTGCTACTTTTCCATCAATGTTGCTTTTGTTCATGTTCTTACTAGTTTGTTGATCCTTATATGTAGTTTGTTTGTTTGTTTTGTCCGTTGTTTAAGTTGAGCCAAGGGTCTCCTTGAAAGCAGTCTCTCTATCACATGGATAGAGGTAAGGTTCGTCTACATCTCACCTTCCTCATAGCCTACTAATAGCTTAGCTATTGATGGAATTTTACTGGGTATGATTGATTGATAATAATAAGGAAAATTGGTATTTAATAAACCAACATTTAACCTGTTGGTAAATAATAATCCAACCTACAGAATTGGTATATAATAATCCTACCTATCATGTTGGTACTCAATGAACTTCTGTTAATTTTTTTTAACTGAAGTTAGTTTTTAAGTTTTATTTATTACACAAACAGTCCCTATAATTACAAGTTACTAGTTTTAAGTTTTATTTATTACACAAACAGTCCCTGTAGTTATAAACAATCATAAAAATCCTAAAAAGTCAAAAAAATTCTAAAAAATCATAAAAAATCTAAAAAAATCAAAAAAATAAAAAAAAAATCATAAAAAATCAAAAAAATTCTAAAAGTTTTATTTATAAAATTAACGTGTTTCGCTTTACGGAAATTTTGCGAATTTTGATAATTAAATAAAATTTAACATTTGATATTTGAAACTGAACTCACGTATTAGATAAAATTTAATATTTGATATTTGATAATTAATAATAATAATATACTGATATTGATAATCAATAAATAAAAAATATACTTCTAGTTCATTATTCATACAGGACTATCCTTCATCAGTAAACATACTTTGAACCCAGTATCTCCAGAGACCCTAACCCTCATCGATTCTCACCAAATCAAATTCCCTCCCCAAATCATTTCCATCACCCTACAGCCGATTTTTAGTATTCATCTTTATCATTAATTGAAGCAGAGGTACAGATCTTCATAATAACCACAGATCGATTCTCGTACAGCCGATTTTTAGTATTCATCTCCATCTCCGTTGATTAAGGATCGATTCTCAGTTGAAAGAGAGGTAGTTGTTTGCCCTATCACCACAACCGCTATAATAATCCTCCTAATTACCTCCTATTTTGTTTAATCTCGTGATCTGCTATGGGTTTCATCGATTTCTTCGTTCGGTCGGCTCTCTTGCAGTCGGTTCTTCGGTTTGGACGACCTCAATACGGATTTTGGAGCCCTAGATGTCCCCTGGTGTAAGATCCGTCACTATTTGATGTTATGTGGTTTGATTTTGTCTGATTTGTATTAATATGATAGTTTGATTACTGTTACGCTAGAATGTTTTTGTTGATATGCCCTGTTATGATTAAGATATAGTTAGAGTAGTTTTAGTGTAGTTATTTGTTGATTTTTTAGAATTTTTTTGATTTTTTATAATTTTTTTGATTTTTTATAATTTTTTTGATTTTTTAAGATTTTTTTTATTTTTTTAGAATTTTATGATTTTTTAGATTTTTTTTTATTTTTTAGGATTTTATGATTTTTTTTATAACTACAGGGACTGTTTGTGTAATAAATAAAACTTAAAAACTAACTTCAGTTAAAAAAAATTAAAAGAAGTTCATTGAGTACCAACATGTTGATAGGTAGGATTATTATATACCAATTCTGTAGGTTGGATTATTATTTACCAACTGGTTAAAGGTTGGTTTATTAAATACCAATTTTCCTAATAATAATAATAATAATAATAACAATAACAATAACAATAACAATAACAATAACAATAATAATAATAATGTTTTGTCCTAACAATAACAATAACAATAACAATAACAATAACAATAATAATAATAATAATAATGTTTTGTCCGTTCTGAACATAAGTTTGCATTTACGCACATATCTTACGTTCTGAACATACCCGGACATCCAAAAATTTTTGTAATCATTAAAATATTTTATTTTAGTGATTGGAATGCAAAAATACCATTCTTCGTGAAATTTGGATCATTTTCGCGTCCGTTTGAGTTTTCGTCGTAACTAACCAAATAACGCGACCGTACTCCCAAACGAACCGACATCCAAGATGTTTTCAAGCATATTTCATGTTCCCTATACTTTAACATCCTTTTAGAGCCTTGAAATTGGTTTAACGAGGCTTAAACGCGTCGAAAAACAAGTTTTAAGCATGCAGGGACCTGTTCTGCCATTTTTGGAAACTTTAAACTAACCTCCCTCATGCCACGCGCACAGACCCAGGTGCACCTGGCGCGCCACGTGATAGAGGCACTTTTTCAGCAAATTGGTTTTCTTCATACAGCAGCTGTTCCTTGGGTTTTATACATGGTTTTATCATACTTTGAGCTGGTATTTGGACTCCCCTAGTATTTAAATCAGTGGGTAACAAATGTAGGGTCATGATCAAGTCTCAAAACATGTGAATGATCATAACGGTTCTTGAATTTCTATATAAACCCAAGAATTCTCAAACCCAACTTGCTCATTTCCTCTCAAATCCGATCATTGAAGCTATCCCTCTGGTTGAAGGCTTCAATCTTTAGTATTCTTTGTTCTTGATCCAAGCTTGGACCCTTTGTAAGCTTCTTTCATGCTTGTTCTTGTATTTCAAGCATGAAAGTTAAATAGTGTTTGACTTTCTGCTTTGACCATGTTTTGGTCAAGACAAAGTTCGTTTGAACTTTACAACGTGAGCGTAATCACGATAGTTATTAGGGGTGAGCAAAATCAATTACCCGACCCGACGAAAACCCGACCCGATACCCGAGAAGCCTATAAATAAATACCCGACATAGTACCCTATATGTAAAAGTCGGTTTTGGTTCTTTTGTTAATCGGGTCTATCGGTCTTCGGGTAAAGAACCGACCCGGATACTCATATCTATACACATTCAGATCTAACAATGAATTGGTTTCATTCATGTATTTTAAAAGATTAATTGATCTATGCGTTTTATCTGATGATAGTAATATATTTTCAATAACTCTAGATATTAATGCTCACATGTGTGCAACTGTTTATACATTAGGCTTGACATTGCAACATGTATAGCTTAATCACGGTTCAGATCAGATGATACACAGGCACAGATAATGGAAATCACACAATCCTAGTTCCATTTCAGCAATTCAGCCGATTATTGACTGCAGAGTTTCAGGGAACCATACCTCAACCAATCAACCTCGTGAACTATCGGCAGCAACACTTACAAAATTTATGAAAAGTATTGAAGATTTATTGAAGAATTGGATTTAGTTGTGATATATCTTACTTATTGTTTGATATATCACGAATAGGTTAACTTATTATGATGGGCTTTGGCCCAGATTAGTTGTTTGTTCAGAATCAATATACTAAATCGGTTCCAACAGGTTTGGCTTCGGTTCTTTGTTGTTCCCGACCCGACCCGATACCCGACATACTTGATTTACAGGAACCGAACAAATACCCTATACCCTATATTAGGGTCAGTTTCGGGTACTTTTCGGTTTGGTTCTCGGTTCTAATCGGGTCGGACCTATTTATGCTCACCCCTAATAGTTATAGTCCCTTGTGACTATACCTACCGATTACCACGTTGATTAGTCGAAGTGACGAGTCAAAGTTTCGGTCAAAATGTCGATTATGCGCATTTTGCGATGGAACTATTTTCGGGTATCAAAACACTTTGTTTTGATATCAAACCTGTTTTCTAACTTAGTTAAACATGTTTTAACATGTTAACTCGTCACTTTTAGTATAGTGCTTGTGTAGGGTCGTAAGTCAAGCGGTCTTGACAACCGCTTAGACTTTCGAACCCGACCCGTTTGGTCAATCATTAGGATCTGACCAAACATCTTTTGTGACCATAGTTGTATAGGGAATAACCTTTCGAGGTTATACCTTATGGTCACTTAGTTTAATTAGTTGTATGATAGGTAGTTTATATGCCTTAGGAAAATGACCAAATTGCTCTTTTCATGCATAATTTGAATTTAAGCATATTTAACTTAAATTTTGTCACTTAAACTGATTATGCAACATATTTAAACATGTTAGGGAATATAATACTTGTCATAGGACTAGTTAGGCGTCTCGAACGCGCATTCGCGCGAACGACGCGTTAACGTAGCGTAAGCTACCTTAACGGGTCATAACGGGTCATAAGCACTTAGGATAGGTTCCGATTTAGAAAGTAGGCTTTGTTAAACCATATCACATGAGTTTCAATACTCATTTGGTTTACGAGACCTCATTCTACCCGATCTCCCAATTTACGTGTCGATTTATTAACATAGTGATCCGATACTAGGTGCCACTTGATTCCTTGATTGCCCGAGCTTGTTAGTTCACTTAAATCAAGGACACCTTGCAATCTCAAGTGAGTACATAGATCCCCTCTTTTCCATTTTCGAAATGTTTTGGGGTGATTCATATGTGCTAAACGATTTCGAGTTTTCTAAAACGAATGTTATGGTTTATATTAAACACAACGATTTAAATTATGTGAACAAACTTGTTGGGGCATTGGTCGAAAGACAATTGAATGACATTCATTAACTATCTTTAAGCTGCCCAGTAGTATTTTATGGTACCATAAGATATTATGATACCATAGGATCTGACAAATCCCGTTATCGAACTTTCACCATGGTTATGGGGGTAATGTGGGTAACGACAGAACCTGATGATTGTTAGCTTACCTTTGGTGGTTTGTTAATACGAGTTAAACTATTAGGACGAGTCACACACTTTTAAATGCATTCAATAAAATGACCAAAAGTTAGTTTTTCACAGTTTAAACACGAACCACTGGAACTATTGAACTATGTGAACTATTTGAACTATGTGAACCACTGGAACTATCTGAACTATGTGAACTATTTGAACTATGTGAACCACTGGAACTATCGGAACTATTGAACCATTGGAACTATTTTATCTATGTGAACTATTTGAACTATGAACCATTGGAACTATTTGATCTATTTGAACTATTTGAACGATTAGAACTATTTGAACTATTTGAACGATTAGAACTATTTGAACTATTGAACGATTGGGTTATGGTAAGTGATTAGGTAACGGGGCGGGTGTAATGTGATAAAAGCATGCTGGATACGCCGCTGGTACTTCCTATATATAAGTGCTTTTAACACTTTACATGTCGTTACGTTACGTTATCTAGATCACTTGGACAAATGTTTTCAAAACAAAATTACACTACAAGGTTTACTTAAAGATATAAACCATACAATGTTTACTTTCAACGATGATTTACTACTTGGTTTACAAAGACAAATGCTTTCCGTTAAGATTCATGGCTACAATGGTTTTGGTTTATACATATATCAACTTGTAAAAGTTGATAGAAACATACTGCAATATCAAACTCTTTTGTTTTCAAGGTACACACTCGACAACTCTCGTAGTTGGACGAGGTATTGCAATATGAACTCAAGGCCATGAATCTAACACACTCACAAAACCTATGTACTCGCCGGCATTTTTATGCTGACGTATTTTCACATATGTTTCAGGTACCGTAGTTTGATGATGTTTGATGATGATTATGATGCATGCTCACATAAAGATGGACGAGGCCTTAGTGACTTAATAACAATGAAGGACAATATATTCATATTTTGCTTTTAATATTCGAGACAATGTAATAAACTTAATTCAATAAAACGAAACTTCAATCCATGTGTTGTGAAACAATGATTCTGTCGCTCCACTCCCCGACGTTTCCGCCGCGGTTTGTTGTTTTGACGCGGTCGGGGTGTGACAGAAGAGTTGGCATCAGAGCTCATGGTTATAGGGAATTAGGTTATTAGTAATTCTTTGACCTAGACTATAACCTTCCTAGGACCCTAACACGAGTTATCTTGTGTCTAGTCTTAAAACAATACCGTTGCCTATCTTTAGGTGACAACCACAACAAGAACACGAATTACAAATCCGATTTGAAAACTAATCATCTATTCTTAGATGATTTATTATAAGGTTTTGAACCTTCAAAGTTTTCAAAATCCCGTCAAAGTTTGGGTCTTAATAATGTGAACACGTGCAATCTGGAAGGGTGGGTGCCCGTATCCCGAGTTTTCTGTCTAAGGCTAAAGTGTTCGTACAAATCCACATAATCGGACCAGTCACTCTTACCTGGGAAATCTTGGGGTGAGTGTCCACTTATAGGCTAAAGCATGTCTTTGCTATACGTTATAAAGACCTATTTACTTTGTTCAGCCATTGAGCGTCGTTTGTTTGTTCGAGGTAACAAACGAATGATCGCCTTTCTTATGTTTCGTTGATATCTTCAATATCCCTTTTGTCCATTCAAATGTCAATCTCACTCGTTTCTCATGTTTTCTTGTTCTTTTTAGAAAATGCCCCTAGACGCGATCAACCTAAAAATGTTGCCCTCGCAGCCACAATCGTTCAGCAGATGGCTGCTGTGATTCCGAACTTTATTGTCACACCCCGACCGCGTAAAACAACAACCCGCGGCGGAAACGTCGGGGAGTGTCGTAACAGAATCACTGTTTCATAACACATGGAAATTGAAGTTTTGTTTTATTGAATTAAAAGAGGTTACAATGTCTTAAAACAAAGAGACATAACATAATTAACTAGTCTTGCATCTTTTATTGTCACTAAGGCCCAAGTCCACCTAAGTGTATCTTGATCAATCCTATGCATCAACTCCTAAAAACACATGTGAAAATAGGTACGTCAGCATAAAATACCTGTGAGATACATAGGTTTTATTAAAATAGGATTCATGACTTGTAAGTTTAAAGAAAATGTTTATCAAAAGTTAGTCATGAACCTTAAAAATGTTTTCTTTTAAAAATCAAACGAAAATCGATAAGAAATCAGAGGATATAAAAGAATAATGCATAGTTGAATGAATAACCAAGTAAAAATGAGTTTGTATAAAATATGTTGTTTGTAAAACAATGTTTTGTAAAGATATGTTATTTGTGTAAAATGTAATATGTCTAAGTTGAAATGGTTTAAATAACGCTATAATATGTAATATCATAAAAGCACTTATATATAGGAAGTACCAGCGGCGTATCCACCATGCTTTTATCATATTACACATGCCTCGTTATTTAAATCACTTACCCAAACAAACCACCAAACTGTATTGTAAAAACCAATGTAAAAATGTTCAGGTATAATCAAATGAAGTGTATAGTGAATAAAAGCATTTACTCAACCCTATAAGAAAGAAATGAACATAACAATATATTTGAATAAATCATAGTTTAAATCAAAAGTTATGATTTGTAAAAGTAATGCTTTATTGATACAAACATCTACGCGGTAATGTTAAACGTATACATTCAAGCCTTGCGACTGTGGCGACAAACCCTTAACAAGTTAAAAGTTCATCTAAATTCTGAATTCGGATTCGGTCATTCTTTCCACCCAAACAAACCTAGGATTTCAAGAATGGGAGTTGTCAATTCCTATGGTACCACTACCTACTAACGAACGGCATGATCGGTGTTAATGAATGTATTTATGACCCGTTAAACAAACCAAATGTCATACCAAATGTAAGCATGTTATATGAAAATAATGTACTTAAATATGCTAAATGAACATACAAAGTAGAAATGTAAAACAATGTGTCCATATGCTGAGTGAACATATGCAACAGAAATGCAGTGTAAATCAATGTGTCCATATGTTGAGTGAACATATGCAACAAAAATGTAATATATGAAAATCAATGTGCTAGCATGCTAAGTGAACATACATAACAAAACATAATGGAAATCATCTACTATATGTGTACTAATGAACATAGCAAGTATATGTCATGAAAGCACGAAAGTAACAAGTAGTGTTAGTGCAGTATGTCTATCGCATCCGTCATCTCAAGTCGTAGCTGAAACTGATTAATTCTAGCTTTATATTGTAATATTAGATAGAAAAGGCAAGGTGGCATTATTGTAAATAAGGGGAACTCACCTTATAAGCCTTGGCCTATAAATAGAAGCCTTAGGGTTTCATTTAGGAACTTTTGCCATTTTAGAGAATTTGGAGCTTGGTGCTTAGAGAGAGAAAGTAGAGAGAGAAAGGCAAAAGGTGATTCAAGGTGCTTGTATCTTTCATACGTTTTATAGAATCACAGATTGATTACGTTTCGTGTGTTCGGTCACGATCGTGTACGGATTCCGCACGTTCACGAGTCGGTTCGCAATCGTTTCGGATTCAAACCGGGACCTAACAAGTGGTATCAGAGTAGGAGATCGATTGCTCAGATCATTCACATGATTTCGCACAGGATTTCATCGTTTTCAGATCTCAATTCGCATCAGAATTGAGCAATTTCTTCATCTTTCATCTCTGTAACGTTTTAAACAGAAAAACGCAAATTAACCAGGATTTTACGGTTAAAAATTGATAATTTTCGGATATGTTGTGCGTATATGCATGATTTAAAAGCCTTCAAAGTTTCAAATCATAACTCTAAGTCATTTGTGAGAAAATTAGAAATTTGTTGTTCGAAAAATGTTGAATAATGTTGCTGCTGTTGATGTTCATCCGCACGCATGACTTCTCCGTGCGAATAACATATCCGTATTGACTTTGTTGTTGACCTATCCGTGCGGATAAGTCGCACGCACGGATAAACTATCCGCTTTGACTATTCGTTGACCTATCCGCATAGACACTTGCACGCACGGATAGTAATCCGCGACTCAATATCCTATCCAACTTTAGTCAACACTGTTATCTTGTCAGTCAAAGCGGTGAACATGTAACTTCATTAATTGTTTTGCATGTGATCAAAATCAACGGCTATTATTAATTGAGAGTGCATGTGATTATTTCAGAGATTTGAAAACTGTTGTTTGCATATGAATTAATATTGACGGTCACGTGATCTGGTCATTGTTTGTCTCGATAAGTGTTTGTCACATGTGATGTTTAATTGAAATTGTTGAATAGAAGGTCAAACGGTCAACAGTTTTGTTTTCTAGAAGAGAGAAGCGGATCATTAACTCACACGGATAATTAATCCGTGTTAACCTTAGTTGACTTGTCACCCGTGCGGATAGCATCATTTCCCACACGCACGGATTACTTTCAGCCATCCGTGTTGACTTGTTGACTTGCCATACGCACGGACAACTTGTCCGCGCGGATAACATCACCACCCGTGCGGATAACATCATCTGGATCCCCATCCGCACGGATAACAATCCGTGTTGACTATTATTTGACCATCCGGGTGGATAACTTGTCCGCACGAATACTCTACTCGCACGGATAACTTCATCGTGCGGATAACATCATTTGCCACATGAACCCAATACCTGTCACTTAGTCAACATAGTATCCTGCCATCATTAATAACTACAACAAAATTCACGTGATTCATATCCGTTTTGTCAAGCACCGTTTATTGATACATGTGATAAATTGGTTTTAGTGTGGACATCAGATTTCATGTGATAAAGTGATCATTGCATGTGAAGTTGTCTCGAGTAAAACAATAACAATCTTGATCATTTCAAAGTTGTCGGCCACTTATTTGTTTGTTGAAATTAGACTTTCATGTGAATGAAGTGTTATTGTCAGGTTGCAACTTGCAAGTGAGTTTATTAATTGTGGTCAAAAGGTCAACAAGAAATCCGGACGAGTCACCTTCATCCGCACGGATCCCCACCCGTACGGATTATCTTCAGCCAAACTTCATCTGCACGGATCCCCACTCGTGCGGATAACTCACTTTCACGAATCACCATCCGGATCTCCATCCGTTCGAAGACACCCATCCGAGTGGGCTGATCTCATCCGTTTGCGACAACATCATCCGATTGACTATTGATCCATCCGAACGAACCAAATTCTTTTACGATCGTTTGACAAATTTGATTAAACTCATTGTGTTTGTTTGTTCGTATTCAGGTGATTCAAGATATATAAGGTGAAAATTCAAGACAAAATTTGAAGATGTCGAGCAGCGGTGAAGAATTTTATAACACGTTCTACAATGCCTTTACTTCAGAATCATCCGAAAGAAGATCTGAAATAAGAGAGTATTCGAGAGAGATTTCAGAGAATTTGAAATATGATAATATGTATGGAAGCCAACAGAAACCACCGAAACTAATGAGGATTGAAGATTATAACTGGTGGAAAAATCGGTTTGAGGGTTGGGTAAAAGCTTTCGCTCCTGAAAGCTGGTTAAAATTGAAAAATGGATATACTGAACCAGTTAAAGAAGGAGGAGGGGTTGTAGAGGAAAAAGAGTTCTCAGACATAGATATAAAAAATGTTATGGCTGAATATAAGATGATCACATTAATCAAACAATTAGTAAGAGAGGATATTATCTCGTTACTTGAACAAGAGAAAACATCGAAGAGTTTGTGGGAAGCGTTAGGAAAAAAGTGTGTAGGTAGTAATGAAATTGTCAAAAACAAAAAGAAATTGTTGCGTAAAGAGTTTGATTTATTCAGTTGTATGAAAAATGAATCTGTTTGTAAAATGATCGAAAGATTTGGGCATCTGAAAATGGAGTTGGCCAGATATGAAATTTCATACTCTGAAGAGGAGCTGGTGGATAAATTGTTTGATTCATTGCCAAATGATCAAGAGTGGCAATACTTCGCTCTAATGTTGAAAAACACAATCAAGCCTGAAGATTTAAAAATGGATTTGCTGATCGAAAGACTTGAGAGTCATGAGTTGGAGATAAAGAGATCTAAAGTCAACAATCCAGCTTATCAGCAAAATGTGGAGCTTTACTACCGAGGAAATGCACCACAGGCTGGATCTCCAAAAAACAGCATTTTCCGCAGAAAGCTCAAGATCAGTAAACAATGAAAGTCTTCACAGTGGATCTTCTTCAACAACTTCTGATCAATTTGCTTCCAAGAATTTGTTTCAGTGTAATATCGCAGTGGATCTTAAGAATGGGCAGAATTTCAGCGAAGAATCGGCAAAACAACAGATGGTTTTCTTGGCATCTGTACTTGAATCGTATGAAAGCCTCGTTGCAGGGAAGATTGGAAATACCAATTTGACAAAAGAAGATTATGACCAATTAGACCCCGAGGAGATGGAACTAATGGATATAAAATGGTGCATGGCCAGTGCGGTTCGTCGAGCACAGCGGTTCATGGAGATCACGGGGAGGAAGTCAATTGGTGGACCATCTACCAAATTGGGATTTGATAAATCTAAGGTGACATGCTTCAAATGCAAACAAAGAGGTCACTTTAAGCGCGAGTGCAGAAATGCATATGCTAATGATGATTCTGCAAACCCGTTCAATGAAGATTATTACAAGAAAGCGATTTATCATCAGAACAAGTCTGAGCCACCAAGATTGAAACAACCTGAAGAAAAATCAAGGGCTCTTGCAGTTATACATGACGATAAAGGTTACGACTGGAGTCAAGTTTGCCCTGAAGAAGATGCTGTTGGATATGCATTTGTGGCTGATGCTGATCCTGATAAATGGTGGAAAGCAGACTATGCAAGATGGGAAATTGGAAAATTAAACGAACCATTAAAAGAAGCTCAGAGAGCAAAACGATGGAATGATGAGTTGGAATGTTACATGGATCCACGGGGTAATCCAGTTGTTGACCCATCAAAAGTGGATTTCAAAGCTGTAACAAGTTTGATTCCAAGACAAGCTACTTTCAACACACGAAGATTATCTGATAAAGCATATTTGCCTGATTTGGAGAATAAAATTAGAGAGGTTTGTGAAGCAAGTCTACCGAAGGTGGTAGAAATGAAAAAGAGAAAAGAAGAAGAATTGAAGAAGATGATTGAGGAAGTGAAAACTGTCGCAAAGCTTGCTGGAGAGGAACAGAGAGCTGAAGAAACACAGAAGAATGAAGAAGCTCAGAAAGAAGAAAAGAAGGAAGATCAGAAAGTTGAGTCAGAAGAACCGGTGCTAAATGAGACTGAGGTTAGAAAATCTTCTGATCTATCGAATGTTGAATTGGTTGATGAAAAAGAAAACAAGTGCAGGAATTGCATAGAGATGTGCAAAGCTTGTACTAAAAAGATGACATCATAAAAACAAAAGACAATGACATAGTTAAACTTGAAAATGGTTTCACAACAAAATGTAAAGATATGATTAAAAAGGAAGAAATTTTGAAATTAAAAGTCAAAAAGCTAACACAGAAATGTCAAGGTCTTGAAAAGGATAATGATGTTTATAGACAACTGTGTTCAGCAAAATGTGTCGATTGTGTTGAAAAAGAATCTAAATTTCAAGATTTACAAAAACAGTATGATTCTTTAAAGTGGTCGAGTCAGAGAGTACAAGAAGCTTATGATACTTTGAAGAGCCAAGTCAAAAGTTTTGATCAAAGATTGTCAGAAACTTTAGTCACTAAAGAAATGTATGAAAGAAAGTTTAAAGAAAAGCAAATTGAATTAAACAAATGTGTTGATGAAATTGCTAATCTTAAACAAGTCTTGGCTGAAAAAGAAAAGGTTGTTACAAAACTTCAAAGTTCTCATAACTCTTCGTACATTCTTGAACGCATTTTCAACATCATACCAGATGACAAAGATACTGACAATTGCAAAAAGGGTATTGGTTCAGAATTTCATCAGGTACCACCACCATTGAGAAACAATTATACTTTTTATGATGAGGAAAAGGTGGCAAAGGGTTTGAACATAGCTGACCAGTTACCTGAAAGTATCGATGTGACTTACTCCAAATCTGATGATGCTAATGATTCAGAGGTGGTAAGTAAGGTTGTTGAAAGCGTTTTGAAAGATGAGTCTACAAAAGGTAAGTCTGAATCACAGGATGAAGATGAAGGAAACTTTCATGATGGTTATCTGAAAAACACAAAATCCGAGAAAAATTTGGATGATGATTCAAAGGGATTGGTCTATACCATGATTGGATCGGACAAACTATTCTTAGATATTGTATTTCCGATTCAGAATGTGATTTCAGAAAAGGTCGATAAAGTTTTCAAAATGGTTGAGATTGAGAAGTCTGAGATTCCAAAGTTTGCTGGTAAAGGTCATAAATCTTTTTATAACAAACCTGGTTGTAAGAAGAAAAACATGAAGGCTGGTTTGGGTTATAAAAAGAAACAGAATTGGAAACAAAATGAAAAACAGGATTTGCAACAAAAATTGAATTTTGTTCAAGGAAAAAGTTTGAAAGAAGAGGAAAAACTCAAATTTGGACAGCAGTCTAATGAGGAGTTTGAGACTATGAAAAAGAAACAACAACAGGCCAAGGATGTTTCAAAGAAAGTGTGTTTTAAATGTGATCAAATTGGACATGTGGCACGCAAGTGTCCTAACCCAAAGCCTGTTGATGTTGAAAAATAGAAATCTGAGGTTGAGAAACAAAAGTCTGCCAGATTTGATTCAAAACAAACTTGGAGGTACAACACAAACAAGTTTGCTTCGAATCAAACTTGGAAACCAAAACAGACTAGGTCTGATTCAAAACAAACTCAAAATTGTCACACACCCAGATTCAGAACAACACAAAGTTGGCAAACATCGGTTGATATGACAAAACCAAACCAATTTTGGAAACCAAAAGTTGTTGTTCAAAGTCAAAATAATCAAAATGAGTCACGATTTTACAAGAGAAGTGCTTCAAAAGGACAGAACTGGGTGGTTAAGAAACAAGTGACTTCTGTAAATGTTGAAAAAGTCGAAGACAAAGATGAAAAAGTTTTTGTGAAAAATGACAAAGATTTTCCATCATTAAATGAAACTTATTGTGTTGAAATGCCTAAGGTCCAACAGACCTGGGCTAAATTGTTCAAGTAATTGAGTTTTTGAGAATGTGCAGGTGCTCATGAAGTTTGATTGTCAAGGAGGAGAATTGATGAGCAGCCTGGCACAGGAGGAGAAGGCTGTTGAACCCTGGTTTGGTTGAACAGGGAGTTTGTTTGTTTTCTGTACATAAATAAACAATATTTCAAAAACCCTAAAAATTGAAAAACCAAAAATATTTTTTGTTTTTGTCAAAAATATTCAAAAATACAAAAATATGTTGATTGAATATGCCGAAACCCTCACGGCTGAACAAACATGATTAATTTCACAAGATTGAAAAAACGGTTTTCAAACTGTCGAAAATCAATGGGTTGTAAATCATGGGGGTACATTATATTTTCTGCAAATCAGAGCATGCGAAGCAGAAAATGGATGGCGAGACAAAGCTATCTACATTGGTTTGTCAAATTTTCTTTAAATGATTTTGAATTTTAGGGGGAGTAATATTGTCAGAAAATCCAAAAACATTTGAAAATTTTGAAAAAGCCAAAAACATGATAAAATTCAAAATTGAGTTTTTGTGTAAAAAGAGGAAATGATAGTACATCAGTAGACAGTTACAGTACGCTAAAGAAATGGAAAGTTTAAATGTGTTAAACGATCTCACCGTGGATGTGTCGGTAGATTTTTATACATTTAGTAAACTTTTTCGGGATATAAACATAAATTCACACTTGCTTATTTCGTGGGGAACACTACTTGGATATATAGGTAACCCCTGAAATCTTGTTTGAAAGGTTCCTTTTTCTGATATACTAGGTCGTTATACTCAGTGATATCTGGGGTATTATTCCGGGACTTCTGCTGAATGGAAGTTCTGACCTAGTCTTCGAATAATATTTTCCGCAATGCTTGAAACACAGCATCACCCTCAGCATCAATGATAAGACAATAAAATTGCTTAACAATGCTGTTGTAAAAAAAGATCATCTAAAGGGGACACACCCACAAGTTGAATCATGATCTCTCTGCTGAACGGTAGTTCTGACCTGAGCTCTCATGATTCTTCATAATTTATTAACCCCTTACAGATATCATTTGTGTTATAATTACCTGTAAGACTGAATATTGGGATCTGGATACGGGAGTATATTCAAGAGGTGGGACACATGAATGAGTTTAAGTTCTTAAATCACCTAATTCGTATCCTGAATCAGTTGAAATTTGTGTGAAAATTTAAGTGGATCAGTATATCGACAATCTAAGTGAATTGTTTAATTCTTAATGTGTAACTAAGCACAACGGTACTTGTGACTTGTCAAAAACTGATATGATCCTCTAATGCATACTCAAAAAAAATATTATCTGTAAATATGTTTGTAAATATTTCTTTACTGCTTTATATTCTCAGAAAAATACAAAAAGATTTTTGATTCTGCTTTATTTTCGACAACCGATGTCTGAGTGCTGAGTTTCAAAATCTATGTATGTTGATCGTGTTTCTGAAAATAAACAAGTTCATTAATTTGAAACTTGAAATCTTTTAAAAATCAAAAATCAAAAACAGTTTGTGATATCTCCAAGGTCATTAAGTTGGACTTGGATGATTAACTGTGAGGGATTTGGATGCTTTTACTGTAAAAATCTGTAAAAGAGCTAGTTTCTGATCCGGTTCGTTGAAACTGCCAAATCTTTGAAGATTGTTGATAGGGGGAGAGTATCAAGTATTCCTGGTTATATTAATATTATAATATCTTAGTCCCAGGATCTTGATTTAGAAAAGTTTGATAGAGCCAGGTTACGATACCTGGACAACTGAAAATGTTTTTCTCTGTAAAATGCTTTACTTATAAATGTTTGAGGATTGCAGATTCCAGACTACGATCCCGACAGCCGAGTCTAAGGGGGAGTCTGAAGACGAGCTCAACGCAAAGGGAAGCGTGCATTCAAGGACCCAGGAACTATTCTGGAGGAGCTTGTAACCGGAAAGCAAGGTGTCGATCCCAAAGCACGGAAGCTTGACGAAAGGGGGAGCCTGAAGAGTCTACCGAAAGGAAGGAGCTGGAGCTGAAGACAGATCCACCGGGATTCTGTTTGAGAAAGAGGGAGTCTACGTTGATGAAAACGTGTTAAAGCTTCAAGAAGACTCAGAGAGAGAGAAAGACCAGAAGCTACGAGTCTGACTAAATGTTTGAGATTGACTGCGGCAATATCCAAGGGGGAGTCTGTTAGTGCAGTATGTCTATCGCCTCCGTCATCTCAAGTCGTAGCTGAAACTGATTAATTCTAGCTTTATATTGTAATATTAGATAGAAAAGGCAAGGTGGCATTATTGTAAATAAGGGAAATCACCTTATAAGCCTTGGCCTATAAATAGAAGCCTTAGGGTTTCATTTAGTAACTTTTGCCATTTTAGAGAATTTGGAGCTTGGTGCTTAGAGAGAGAAAGTAGAGAGAGAAAGTAGAGAGAGAAAGGCAAAAGGTGATTCGAGGTGCTTGTATCTTTCATACGTTTTATAGAATCACAGATTGATTACGTTTCGTGTGTTCGGTCACGATCGTGTACGGATTCCGCACGTTCACGAGTCGGTTCGCAATCGTTTCGGATTCAAACCGGGACCTAACAAGTAGGCACATGTGAATCACCCCAAAACATTTGAAAACAGTAAAAGAGGGGACTATGTACTCACCTGAGAATGCTTAGAAATCTTAAATAACAACCAAGCAATGCTAGAGGGATCACAGAATCAATCGGCACCTAATATAGGTAACTATGTTAATAAACCGGACCTAAATCGGGAGATCAGATACGATGAGGTTTCGTAAACCAAATGAGTATTGGAACTCATATGATATGGTTTAACAAAGCCTACATTCTAAATCGGAACCTATCCTAAGTACTTACGACACATTATGACTCGTTAAGGTAGTCTACGCTACTTTAACGTGTCGTTCACGTAAAACGCGTTCGTACCGCCTAACTAGTCCTATGACAAGTATTATATGTCTTAACAAGTCTAATAATGTTGCCTAATCAGTTTAGATGTCAAAATTTAAGTTACATATGCTTAAAATGAATTTATGCGCAAAAAGGGCATTTTGGTCATTTTCCTAAGGCATATAAATTACCTATCATGTAACTAACTAACGAAGTGACCATAAGGTATAACCTGGGAAGGTTATTCCCTATACAACTATGGTCACAAAACATGTTTGGTCGGATCCTAACGATCGACCAAACGGGTCGGGTTCGAAAGTCTAAGCGGTTGTTTAGACCGCTTATCTTACGACCCTATATAAGCACTAAACTAAAGTGACGAGTTAAACATGTTAAAACATGTTTATCGAAGTTAGAAAACAAGTTTGATATCAAAACAAAGTGTTTTGATACCCAAGAATAGTTTGGTTGCAAAATACGCATAAACGCGTATTTTGACCGAAACTATGACTCGTCACTATGCCTAATAACGTGGTAATCAGTAGGTATAGTCACAAAGGACTATGACCATCGTGATTACGCTCACGTTGCGAAGTTCAAACGAACTTCGTGTTGACCATTGACTGGTCAAAGCAGAAAGTCAAACACTGTTTGACTTTCGTGCTTAAAAACGCATAAAAGATGAAAGAAACTTATAAAAGGTCCAAGCTTGAAGATTTGAACTCAATTTGCTCAGGTATGAAGCTTGAGAGCTTCAACTTAGAGCAGAAATGAGAACAAATGTGAGGATTACAAAGAATCAAGGTGGCTATTTACAGGAATTCAAGAGCCGTTAAGTTCGTTTCTCGAACTTTGAGCTTCAATCTTGACCCTCCATGTGTGCCCACTGATTTTACAAAGCTATGGGTGCCCAAAACCAGCTCCATGTTTGTTAAAACCATGCACATAACCCAGAAACCAGCTGCTGTTTATGAAAAAATGATTTTTTGCTGATCTGGGGAGCTCTCGCACCCCGCGTAGGCTTTAGCCTATTCTTACGCGGCCCGTGACCTCCATGGACTTTAGAAACAGTTTCAAAAATGACAGCTTTGGTCCCTGCATGCACATAAGGCCCTTTTTGACACGTTTAAGGCATGTTAACCCCATTTCAAGGCTCCATAATGAAGTTTAAGCATAGGGGACATAAAATATGCTTGAAAACATCTCAGATGTTGGTTCGTTTGGTCGTACGGTTGCGTTGTTCGGTTAATTACGACGAAACTCGAACGGACGCGAAAAACGATCCAAATTACGCGACGAATGGAATTTTATCATGCCAATCACTAAAATAAAATAATTTAATGATTACACAAATTTTTAGATGTCCGGATATATCCAGAACGTAAGATATGCGCGGAAATGCAAATTTATGCACTTTTTGACGCTTTTAGTCCCTGATTGACCAAAAAGTTTATTTTTGCACACCGAACCCCTCAAAGCCTATTTCTAAGCTATGTAAAGGATATTTAGGGTATGTTTAACTTATAATCATATTCCAGAAGGTTCGATACCATATGAATCGGTAGACTTTCGCAGTTTGACGCAAATAGTCCCTGCGATCGAATAAACTTGATTTCGACACACCAAACGTTCCAAAACTTATTTCTAAGTTATGTAAAGGTTATTTAAGGTATGTTAAGCCTATGTCACTATTATGGAGTGTTTGTTGCATTAAACTGATTACGGTTACGCATCAGTTCGCGTATAACTCTCTAGAAAGCGATTTAGAGCTCGAAATCGAACAAGAATTGATATGTGCAAATGATACACATATTTATACAAATCCCAAGTATGAAACACAATATTTCATTGATTTTGTATTTGTTTGATGGTCCTAGTGACACAGATGTCACAGTCTCCCCTACTCCAGGAAATTTCGTCCCGAAATTTATTTAGAGGAAACTCATGAGAGTAGATTTGGATGTTTTGCTTTTAAATAAGTCCTCTGTTCCCAAAGTGGAAACTCTTGTTCACATTTGGATTTCTAGCAAGCTTTGGTTATTTGAATCAGTCTATTGTTTATAAGGGAAGGTTTAGATCCGAAGATTTAAACTCTAATTTGATGGGTTTGTGTATGGTCGTACCAAACCCCAAGAGTGCCATGGAATTGTCGAAATGACGTCCATGTTATTGTGAAATGTAGAGAGTGTGCGAATTCGACGAGAAGTTAGAGTTTCAAACAATAGATAGGGAGAATGGTCCTTGTGAAGGTTATCATAGGAAACTTCGCGTGAGCTCGAAACTTTAAGTCGGAAAGATGAAACAACATTGGTTAGGGTTCTGAACTTCTAGTACCTTAAATAACGTTATGCTTGCAATGTAAGAGGGACACTTATATAAATATATGAAGCGCCATTGGTGCGTCCACCGTACCTCCATTACATTGTTCACGTTTCGTTATTTTTGCCACTATAGGTTCTTACACATGATAAATCTTAATGAGGTTTCTTTGCACTGAATTTCATAATTATGTACGCATCCATAATTACGTAATTTCTTGCATAGTCCGCACAGTGCATTTTATAATGTGTAGGGGAAGAAAATCAAATGAACATACTTGTGATGAGTGTGACTAGACCACCATAGGGTCCTTTTAATTAAATCAATAAATGATCTCTTTAAATAGACCATCAAGGAGTCTTTTCAGCTATGTCATCACATGACATTCCTAACCAGATTTTTGAATCAATCTTTCTAACTAGACCACTCAAGGGGTCTCTTTTAAATTAAGGAATAGTACTTTATAATCCAAGGGTCTTAACTATTACATAGAAGCCCATTAAGGATTTAAGGTAGTACCTTTGGGTATCCTACTATGAATCCCTCATATGAAGATATGGAAGATTCTACGAGGATTTGGATAACGAGTATTCGGATTACACAAAAACACAACACATAAAACATAATCACGTAATCACATAATTGTTTAACTTGGTTTTCAATTTGTTATCATTTTGTTAATTTTTTTGTTAATTTGTACACGAGTATTTAAAGCACACCAGGAATCCAATCCGTGGATTCATTTAGCACTTTAAACATCTTCAAGAATCTAACTATGAAGATAGGAAGATCTTAATAGAAATTCGGCTTTGTCCTTATTGAATCATAATGTACGTGTTCAAGCATACAAAGAATTCAATTAAGGACTCCGATTTGAGCAATAATCATCCACAAGGATCTAATTGTGAAGATTAGAAGATCCTATATGGAATTTGGAATTTGAATAGCGGGAGACATTTCGAAACCTTGCACTAGACGTGCTTAAGTCGATATACGAAGTAGAATGTTCATGAAGTTGATGTGCTAGATATGCCAAGGCGACATATGAAGCATAATTTGGAGGCTGGGTACTACGTATGTTAAGTCAATCATACGAGCATAATGTTTTTCGAAAACTATGCATGGGGTTCTTTAGAAATGTGTTTAATGTTTTTGAAACCTTACGTAATACTTTTGAAATCATACGGTTGATGTATTAGGTAAATATGTTTATAAAATGTTTTAAAATCATGCGAGATGAATTTTGAAATTAGGTATAAGGTTTTTGAAAACATGGATAATGCTTTTGAAATCATGCACTTGATATATTAAGTAAATATACTGTGTTAAAATTGTTTTCAAACTATGTGAAATATTTTGAAATCATGAAGGTTGTTTTTGAAAATCATATACTATGTATGTTGTTATGGAAACTAGAATGTAATGATATGGGAATGAGATCCAAAAATACCCTTAGTTATCTAACCAAGGATTAAAGTGATATTTTGAGTAATCATTTAAGATTGTCACTTATATTCTGTACTTCGTTTCTTAGTATGAAACGAGTACTTAGAATTTTTGAGGAAATCGTAAGCGATCATGTGAATGGGAGAATTACAAGAGCAGTTTGTTTTGTAATGAATATAGTTCTTAGGTGTAGGTATCGTAGGGGTATGACATACACACATGTAACTACACTTGTACATCAGAATTGTGAACAACGATTTTATTTATAAACCAAATAGATTGTTTCAGAGTTTAAGAAAAACAAAAGAAACAAAAGCATAAGATTTAAATTATTTCAAAGCAGCAACATCTTCTACTCTGCCAAATGCTCAACCGTGGGTCAGATTTGCATTGACAATCTTTGGTCATTTGCTCCTGAAATGACTCGTCTCGCCATAGATGTAGCAAGTATCAGGAGGAAAACGAGCTTGTGCTGGATCTGCTTGAAATTGAACAGGGTTCTGAATAGCTTGGTTTAGCACAGTGACTGAACGACAGACTCTTGCCGTATGGCCAATAAGTCCACAGTTGAAACATGTTCGGCATTTAACATTGGCATGGTGATGGAGGTTACATTGATTGCACAAAGGGGCTGTTCTTGCGTATGGTGCTCGAGCAGCAGTAGGATCTGCAACAGTTTTGTTTTGGGTAACAAACCGGCATGTGTTAACCAAATGTCCCCATCGTCCACAGTGGGTACATTTGCGACATGGTGTTTGATTCGGATGATGGCCATTGCATTGATTGAACAAAGGAGTGGTTCCCTTGTACGGCTTCTTAGCTGGTGGTGTTGCCACCTGGCTTGGTCTCGCTTGATTTGGAGCAACGGCTGGAGGATTCTTTGAAGCTTTACGCTTCCTTGATTTTCGTGAAGGCTTGGCTTCTGTTTCCTTTGGTGATTCTTGGGTAGCTTCATCTTTGAGACAAGACATGGCGATAGCCAATTCAGCAGTCTTCAGGATTACTACTCCTATTCGTTGGGCAATTTTGGTAGCTTGCTCGGACATTTGAGTGTCGCTGCGACGAAGAGACATCCTAAAGGAAATGGAAGACATAGGAGGAAACAAGTGAAATGTTATCGGATAATCAAAACAGAATGACAACGCATAAAAATGGTGATCATTTGTTTGTTACCTAAGGCAAACAAAAGAGACGGTGACTAATCAAAGTAAGTGGGTCATATTAATGTATTGCGAAGACATGTTTTAGCCTATAAGTGGACACTCACCCCAAGAGTTCCCAGGTAAGAGTGACTGGTCCGATTATGTGGATTTGTACGAACACTCTAGCCTTAGACAGAAAAGTCGGGATACAGGCATCCACTTTTCCAGATTGCACGTGTTCACACTATAAGACTCAAACTTTGACGAGATTTTGAAAATTCGGAAGGCATTAAGCAAAAAACTAATCATCTGAAAGGGTGGGTGATTATTTTCAAAACTGTTTTGGAAACTTTGAAGGTTCAAAACCTTATAATAAATCATCCTAGAACAGATGATTGGTTTTCAAAGCGGATTTGAAATTTGTGTTCTTGTTGTGGTTGTCGCCTAAAGATAGGTGACGGTATTGTTTTAAGATCTAAACACAAGAATATTGTGTTAGGGTCCTAGGAAGGTTATAGACTAGGTCGAGCATTACTAATAACCTAATTCCCTATAACCATTAGCTCTGATACCAACTTTTCTATCACACCCCGACCGTGTAAAATAACAAACCGCGGCGGAAACGTCAGGGAGTGTCGTAACAGAATCATTGTTTCATAACACATGGAAATTGAAGTTTATTTTATTGAATTAAAAGAGGTTACAATGTCTTAAAAACAAAGAGACATAACATAATTAACTAGTCTTGCATCTTTTATTGTCACTAAGGCCCAAGTTCGCCTAAGTGTATCTTGATCAATCCTATGCATCAGCTCCTAAAAACACATGTGAAAATAGGTACGTCAGCATAAAAATGCCTGTGAGATACATAGGTTTTATTAAAATAGGATTCATGACTTGTAAGTTTAAAGAAAATGTTTATCAAAAGTTAGTCATGAACCTTAAAAATGTTTTCTTTTAAAAATCAAACGAAAATCAATAAGAAATCAGATGATATAAAAGAATAATGCATAGTTGAATGAATAACCAAGTAAAAATGAGTTTGTATAGAATATGTTGTTTGTAAAACAATGTTTTGTAAAGATATGTTATTTGTGTAAAATGTAATATGTCTAAATTGAAATGGTTTAAATAACGCTACAATATGTAATATCATAAAAGCACTTATATATAGGAAGTACCAGCGGTGTATCCACCATGCTTTTATCATATTACACATGCCTCGTTATTTAAATCACTTACCCAAACAAACCACCAAACTGTATTGTAAAAACCAATGTAAAAATGTTCATGTATAATCAAATGAAGCGTATAGTGAATAAAAGCATTTACTCAACCCTATAAGAAAGAAATGCACAAAACAATATATTTGAATAAATCATAGTTTAAATCAAAACTTATGTTTTGTAAAACTAATGCTTTATTAATACAAACATCTACGCGGTAATGTTAAACGTATACATTCAAGCCTTGCGACTATGCGACAAACCCTTAACAAGTTAAAAGTTCATCTAAATTCTGAATTCGGATTCGGTCATTCCTTCCACCCAAACAAACCTAGGATTTCAAGAATGGGAGTTGTCAATTCCTATGGTACCACTACCTACTAACAAACAGCATGATCGGTGTTAATGAATGTATTTATGACCCGTTAAACAAACCAAATGTCATACCAAATGTAAGCATATTATATGAAAATAATGTACTTAAATATGCTAAATGAACATACAAAGTAGAAATGTAAAACAATGTGTCCATATGCTGAGTGAACATATGCAACAAAAATGTAATATATGAAAATCAATGTGCTAGCATGCTAAGTGAACATACATAGCAAACATAATGGAAATCATGTACTATATGTGTACTAATGAACATAGCAAGTATATGTCATGAAAGCACGAAAAGCACGAAAGTAACAAGTAGGCACATGTGAATCACCCCAAAACATTTGAAAACCGTAAAAGAGGGGACTATGTACTCACCTGAGAATGCTTAGAAGTCTTGAATAACAACCAAGCAATGCTAGAGGGATCACGAAATCAATCGGCACCTAATATAGGTAAGTATGTTAATAAACCGGACCTAAATCGGGAGATCGGATAGGATGAGGTTTCGTAAACCACATGAGTATTGGAACTCATATGATATGGTTTAACAAAGCCTACATTCTAAACCGGAACATATCCTAAGTGCTTACGACACATTATGACTCGTTAAGGTAGTCTACGCGCGTCGTTCGCGTAAAACGCGTTCGGACCGCCTAACGAGTCCTATGACAAGTATTATATGCCTTAACAAGTTTAATAATGTTGCCTAATCAGTTTAGATGTAAAAATTTAAGTTACATATGCTTAAAATGAATTTATGCGCAAAAAGGGCATTTTGGTCATTTTTCTAAGGCATATAAATTACCTATCATGTAACTAACTAAATGAAGTGACCATATGGTATAACCTCGGAAGGTTATTCCCTATACAACTATGGTCACGAAACATGTTTGGTTGAATCCTAACGATCGACCAAACGGGTCGGGTTCGAAAGTCTAAGCGATTGTTTAGACCGCTTATCTTACGACCCTATATAAGCACTAAACTAAAGTGACGAGTTAAACATGTTAAAACATTTTTAACGAAGTTAGAAAACAAGTTTGATATCAAATCAAAGGGTTTTGATACCCAAGAATAGTTTCGTTGCAAAATACGCATAAACGCGTATTTTGACCGAAACTATGACTCGTCACTATGCCTAATAACGTGGTAATCAGTAGGTATAGTCACAAAGGACTATGACCATCGTGATTACGCTCACGTTGCGAAGTTTAAACGAACTTCGTGTTGACCATTGACTGGTCAAAGCAGAAAGTCAAACACTGTTTGACTTTCATGCTTAAAAACGCGTAAAAGATGAAAGAAACTTATAAAAGGTCCAAGCTTGAAGATTTGAACTCAATTTGCTCAGGTATGAAGCTTGAGAGCTTCAACTTAGAGCAGAAATGATAACAAATGTGAGGATTGCAAAGAATCAAGGTGGGTATTATAGGAATTCAAGAGCCATTAAGATCATTTCTCGAACTTTGAGCTTCAATCTTGACCCTCCATGTGTGCCCACTGATTTTACAAAGCTATGGGTGCCCAAAACCAGCTCCATGTTTGTTAAAACCATGCACATAACCCAGAAACCAGCTGCTGTTTATGAAAAACTGATTTTTGCTAATATGGGGAGCTCTCGCGCCCCGCGTAGGCTTTAGCCTATTCTTACGCGGCCTGTGACCTCCATGGACTTCAGAAACAGTTTCAAAAATGACAGCTTTGGTCCCTGCATGCACATAAGGCCCTTTTTGACACGTTTAAGGCCCGTTAAACCCATTTCAAGGCTCCATAATGAATTTTAAGCATAGGGGACATGGAATATGCTTGAAAAAATCTCAGATGTCGGTTCATTTGGTCGTACGGTTGCGTTTTTCGGTTAATTACGACGAAATCGAACGGACGCGAAAAACGATCCAAATTAAGCGACGAATGGAATTTTATCATGCCAATCACTAAAATAAAATATTTTAATGATTACAAAAATTTTTGAATGTCCGGATATATTCAGAACGTAAGATATGCGTGTAAATGCAAACTTATGCACTTTTTGACGCTTTTAGTCCCTGATTGACCAAAAAGTTTATTTTTGCACACCGAACCCCTCAAAGCCTATTTCTAAGCTATGTAAAGGATATTTAGGGTATGTTTAACTTATGATCATATTCCGAAAGTTTTGATACCATATGAATCGATAGACTTTCGCAGTTTGACGCAAATAGTCCCTACGATCGAATAAACTTGATTTCGACATACCAAACCTTCCAAAACTTATTTCTAAGTTATGTAAAGGTTATTTAAGGTATGTTAAGCCTATGTCACTATTCTGGAGTGTTTGTTTCATTAAACTGATTACGGTTACACATCAGTTCGCGTATAACTCTCTAGAAAGCGATTTACAGCTCGAAATCGAACAAGAATTTATATGTGCAAATGATACACATATTTATACAAATCCCAAGTATGAAACACAATATTTCACTGATATGGTATTTGTTTGATGGTCATAGTGACACAGATGTCACACTTATCACCCAGATAAACCAAGCGAATAACAATAACAACAATAACAATGCTCAGTGTAACTTTAAAACCTTCAATTAAGCTAAGCCATCGAAAATTTCTGGGTCTCAAGGAGCAACTGCACTCCTACAACGGTTCGAGAGTCTAGAAAGCACATTCAGACATGTTCAGTGTCCAAATGAGCAAAAGTTTGAATTTGCATCTAGTGTTTTTGAGAAATGAGCATTAACATGGTGTAATGGTGTGATGAGAGATAGGGTGCCGATGTGGCACTGGCTCAAACCTGGGAAGAGCTTTGAGCTCTAATGATGAAGGAATTCTATCCTCGTCATGAAATCAGGGCATTGGAAAGGGAATTCGACGATCTTAAGCAAGATAGCGGTGAGCATCAAGCCTACGCGGACCGATATGAGGATCTAAGTCTGTTATGCCCAACCATGGTTACGCCTTTGGATAAGGCAATTGAAAAGTACATTGATGGCCTCCCTGCCTCAGTTCAAGACATTGTTACTGGTAGCAACCCTGCCACAGTTAGACAGGCCATTGAGCTATCCGCTACCCTGACTGAATCTCAGATCAGGAAGGGTAAACTTTTCTGAAAAGGCGACAAGAAACCAACCGATGAAACAAAACCAAAGGATAAGCAGACTGAATCCTCCAAGTAGTCAAAGAAGCGTAAGGCTTCTCAGAACTTCGCCGTGGTTGCTCAAAACAATCAATCTGTCCCTAACCAACCAGCTCAACCCCATGCTAAGAAGCCATACAACGGAACTGCACCTTTGTGCAACAATTGCAACCTTCATCATCATGCTAATGTGCAATGCCGCAAATGCCTAAATTATGGACTTGCTGGTCATACAGCTAGAGTTTGCCGAGCTGCGGCTGCACAAAATCAAGTTGACAACAACCCTGCTCAAGCTCGTTTTCCACCAGATTCTTGCTACAACTGTGGCGAGATGGGCCATTTCAGAAAAAATTGCCCAAAGCTCGTTAATGCAAATCCAGCCCGTGGATAAGCATTCCACTGACTGGAAGACGATGCTGTTTAGAAACGATCGAACTTTATGTATTGTTTTCCTTTTGTTATCCATGACTATGAAACAGTTATTTTGGTTTATAAATAAATATTTATTTACATTACGATGTACAAATGTAATTACATGTATGAACGACATATCCCCTACGATACCGACACCAAGGAACCGTGTTCATTGCAGGACAAACTACTCTCGTAGTTCTTCCATTCTTGTGATCGCTCGTGATCCCCAACGAAAATCCTAAGTACTCGTTTCTTCTAAGAAACGAAGTACAAGGTACAAGTTACAACTTTGGACAAATACCCAAAGTACCACTTTAAATCCTTGATTGGATACCCAAGGGTACTTCCGAAAGTCCTTAACTGGTCTTACGCAATATACATATCATATCTTCCTGACTTCATGATATTTTACACAACATATGATTTCAAAAGATTATGCATGTTTTTCAAAAACTTCATACATGTTTTCAAAATCATCTCACGTGGTTTTAAAACATTTTATAAAAATGTTTACCTAATATACTTAGTACATGATTTCAAAAAAAAAAAAACATTACAAAAGGTTTTCAAAAACATATTTTTAACGATTCCAAGCATAAGCTTTTAAAAACAATCTGCTCGTATGTTGCCTTAGCATACCCAGTACAAGATTCCTAAACATTTCCCGCTATAAATTCCAAATCCTTATAGGATCTTCTTCATAGATAGATCCTTGTGGATGTTTAAAGTGCAAAATCAAAGTCCTTAATTGGATTCTTTGTGTGCTTTAAAACGAATGTTACAATTCATTGAGAACAAAACAGTATCCTTATAAGATCATCCTATCCTTGTAGATGGATTCTTGAGGATGTTTAAAGTACTAGTTGAAGTCTATTGATTGGATTCCTGGTGTATTTCGAATGCACGTGTACAAATCAACGACAAATTAATAACAAGTTAATAACAAGCTGATAACGAATTGATAACCAAGTGGACAATTGTCTGACTATTATGTGCTTACGTGTTTATGTGTTGACCTAATCAAAGAAACTCTATGGTAATCTAATCAAAGTTATCACAAGGTTGTTCAACTAATTCTATCCCCTACACATTATAAGATAAACTGTGCGGACTGTGCAAGGAATTACGTAATTATGGATGCATACATAATTATGGAATTCAGTGCACAGAAACCACAACAAGTTTTGTCATGTGCCAACTTAAATAAGAAACAAAAGTTAACTATATTTATTTCCGTTTATGATGAAGTACCCACTGAGGAAAAATGAACTAGCTATTCATTTTTCGCTTCTGAAAGAAATACCCACTGAGGGAAATGAATAATCTATTCATGAACCGTGTTCATTTTCGTTTCTTATGATGTACCCACTGAGGAAAATGAACTATCCGTTCATTTTCGCTTCTGAGAAATATCCACTGAGGAAAATGAACAAATTCATTTTCGTTTCCGATGAAGTATCCACTGAGGAAAATGAACCATCCGTCCATTTTGGCTTCTGAAGAAATATCCACTGAGGAAAATGAATAAATTCATTCCGTTTCTGGTGAAGTATCCACTGAGGAAAATGAATTGATCATTCATTTTCGCTTCTAAAGAAATATCCACTGAGGGAATGAATAATCCTGCATTAATTTTGTCATTTTCATTTCTAATAAAGTATCCACTGAGGAACATGGACTATCCATTCATTTTCGCTTTTAAAGAAATATCCACTGGGGAAAATGAGTAAATTTATTCCACTTCTGATGAAGTGTCCACTGAGGAAAATGAATTATCAATTCATTTTCGCTTCTAAAGAAATATCCATCGGGGAATGAATAATCCTGTATCGACTCCTTCATTTCCACTTCTGACGAAGTATCCACTGAGGAAAATGAATCATCCATTCATTTTCACTTCTAAAGAAATATCCATCGGGGAAATGAATATTCTTAACAATAATCCTTCATTTCCACTTCTGACGAAGTATCCACTGAGGAAAATGAATTATCCATTCGTTTTCGCTTCTGAAGAAATATCCATCAGGGAAATGAATATTCTTAACAACAATCCTTCATTTCTACTTCTGACGAAGTATCCACTGAGGAAAATGAATCATCCATTCATTTTCGCTTCTGAAGAAATAACCATTGAGAAATGAACAACTTATACATTCTTTCATTTCCGTTTTTGATAAAAGTATCCATTGGAGAAAATGAATTACCCATTCATTTCCGCTTTTAAAGAAACATCCATTGGAAATGAATAAACCTATTCGTCTTTCATTTCCACATCTGACGAAGAATCCATTGGAGAAAATGAATCATCCATTCATTTTCGCTTCTGAATAATATCCACAGGAGAAATGAAATACAAATCCTTACAAGATCTTTCTGTTTCAATAGTTAGATTCTTAAAGGATACTCTCAGAACTATTGGTTAATTTGGTATTATCATTTAACCAAATCTCTCGTTCCCACTTCCTGCCTTAATTAAGGAAGCACCCACTAGGGAATGATAGAGTTATGCCTTACATGGAGATCTATGATGGGTTACTCTATGCAAATAGATAACGCCCTAGATTCCCTGCAAGACGATTGTTTAATACAACTATACAGACAAACTCCTTCGAATAAATTTCGGGACGAAATTTCCTAAATTAAGGGAGACTGTGACATTTGTGCCATTTCGACCATCGTGCAAATACAAATCCAATGAAATCTTGTGTTTCATTCTTAAGACTTGTACAAATACTTGTGACAATTGCACATATCAATTCTTGTTCAATTTCAAGCTTTAAATCGCTTTCTGGAAAGTTATACGCAAACTGATGCGTAAATGTAATCAGTTTAACGCGAAAAACACTCCAGAATAGTGACATAATCTTAACATACCTTAAATAACCTTTACATAACTTAGAACTAAGTTTTGGAGGGTTTGGTGTGCCAAAAACAAGTTTATTCAATTGCAGGGACTATTTGCGACAAACTGCAAAAGTATGCCGATTCATATAAAAAAGAACATTCCGGAACTTGATAATAAGCTAAACATACCCTAAATATCTTTTACATAGCTTTGAAATAGGCTTTGAGGGGTTCGTTATGCGAAAATGTGCTTATTTCATCAATAGGGACTAAAAGCGTTAAAAAGCGCATAAGTTTGCATTTACGCGCATATCTTAAGTTCTGAACATACCCGGACATCCAAAAATTTTTGTAATTATTAAAATATTTTATTTTAGTGATTGGAATGCAAAAATACCATTCGTCATGTAATTTGGATCGTTTTCGCGTCCGTTTGACTTTTCGTCGTAATTAACCGAATAACGCGATCGTACGACCAAACGAACCGACATCCGAGATGTTTTCAATCATATTTCATGTTCCCTATACTTTAACATCCTTGTAGAGCCTTGAAATTGGGTTAACAGGGCTTAAACGCGTCGAAAAACAAGTTTTAAGCATGCAGGGACCTGTTCTGCCATTTTTGGAAACTTTAAACTAACCTCCCTCATGCCACGCGCCAGACCCAGGGGCACCTGGCGCACCACGTGACAGAGGCACTTTTTCAGCAAACTGGTTTTCTTCATACAGCAGTTGTTCCTTGGGTTTTATACATGGTTTTATCATACTTTGGGATGGTATTTGGACTCCCCTAGTATTTAAATCAGTGGGTAACAAATGTATGGTTATGATCAAGTCTCAAAACATGTGGAATGATTCTAACGGTTCTTGAATTTCTATATAAGCCCAAGAATTCTCAAACCTAACTTACTCATTTCCTTTCAAATGTGATCATTGAAGCTATCCCTATGGTTGAAGGCTTCAATCTTTAGTATTCTTTGTTCTTGATCTAAGCTTGGACCCTTTGTAAGCTTCTTTCATGCTTGTTCTTGTATTTCAAGCATGAAAGTCAAACAGTGTTTGACTTTCTTCTTTGACCATGTTTTGGTCAAGACAAAGTTCGTTTGAACTTTGCAACGTGAGCATAATCATGATGGTTATAGTCCCTTATGACTATACCTGCTGATTACTACCTTGATTAGTCGAAGTGACGAGTCAAAGTTTCGGTCAAAATGCCGATTATGCGCATTTTGCGAGGAAACTATTTTCGGGTATCAAAACACTTTGTTTTGATATCAAACCTATTTTCTAACTTAGTTAAACATGTTTTAACATGTTTAACTCGTCACTCTTGGTATAGTGCTTGTGTAGGGTCGTAAGTCAAGCGGTCTTAACAACCGCTTAGACTTTCGAACCCGACCCGTTTGGTCAATCATTAGGATCCGACCAAACATCTTTTGTGACCATAATTGTATAGGGAATAACCTTCCGAGGTTATACCTTTTCGTCACTTAGTTTAATTAGTTGTATGATAGGTAGTTTATATGCCTTAGAAAAATGACCAAAATGCCATTTTCATGCATAATTTCAATTTAAGCATATTTTGTAACAACCCGCATTTTGGAAAGTCAAAGTACAAGTCAAAGTCAAAGTCAAAGGAAGAAAAGATTGCTAATTGCGATCTGTCACTCCTTGCTTGACTAGCAAATCGTACGTTTGACTTGTAATCGAATCTGTTAGGGGATGATTTTCCTAAGATCAGTGATCCTCAATTACTGCCGGGCTTGGGGATCCTCAGTTCTGTTTGAATTAGTGATCCTCAGAAAGTATTGTAGGATCAGGATCATGGATCATCATAGTGATCCTTGCACTAACGATTGTCTGCTTTGAATATGATGTTATTTTGCAGGAGTACGAGATTGGACTTGGTCTTGGTGATATTCCTGGAGCATATTCTTTATTTATTCCGCACGTGCATGACTGAAATGGACGTTATGGAGGTCGTGGAAGACTTGCACGAAATGCGGAATGTTAGTTACTTTAGATATTTTCTAAGTTTAAAAGGGGATAGCGAGCTAGATTAGAACACTTGGCTATTTTTGGCTAAACACACACACTCGTAACTGCTCTCATCAGCTCTCGACAGCTCTCGACAATTTACTTGGCGTTTACACACCTTTTTGCACATTACACTCTAGTGATCCTTGTAACTAGCTCGCTATCATCCGAAGTTGTACTACATTTTCTATTTAATTTGAGTTGGTGATCGGTAGTTTCCATCACCCGAGGTTTTTTATGCCGGAGATCAACTCTTGATCAAGGGCTTTTTCCTCGTATAACTCATTGTGTCACTTGTTCTTTACATTTCTGAGTGATCCTTAATATTGTTCATTGATTCAAGCATCACACCTCACAACAGAAAGTTTGGTTGCATTATCTTAGCTTGATTTTTGACCAAAACAGTTTGGCGCCCACCGTGGGGCAATTGGTGCTTCATTCCTAAGAAGATTCATATTTTTGTGGTCATTCCGGTTCACTACAACCAAGCAGATGGCTTCCTCAGCGAAGAACACTTCAAGTTCAATGTCAGCAATCAGTTCTTCACAAGGCGTTCCACCTTTGCCTCCACCACCTTCTGGATCCCAGAAGAATGCTGAAAATGCTGCAAAGAGACAAACCCCCATTTTCCCAAAACCACCAACTTCTTCTGTTTCCTCTAATCCCTCAACTAATGACCTTTTTACTCTGATTTTGCAGATGAGAGATCGTATGCAAGAGCAGGACAAGAATAATGAAAGGATCCTCCAGGAGATTGGTGATATCAAGAAACAGAAGAAATCTGTGGAGGATCACTCTCCTCTGATGCCAAGGTCATTAAACTTTGACACTCTAGTTGTAAATACCCTACAATCGGCAGTTCCGGGCATCCAATATCAAAGTGGTCCATCAGAAAGGCGTTATGGAACAACAACTATGAGTCAGGCATTTGGCTCCCACTTCCAGCCTCAAGGATCTTGTTCTCAGCCATCGGGATCCCCTTTTCAGCATCAAGGATCCTTCGTCAGCTCAGGAGGATATTTAGGAATGCATGCGGTTCAAGGATCCTCTCAGGTTCAAGGATCCTCCCAGGTCCAAGGATTCTCTACGGTTCCAGGATCCTCCCAAGTTCAAGGATCCCCTCATCCTCAAGGATCCTTTCAGGTTCAAGGATCCTCTCAGGTTCAAGGATCCAACATCTTTCAGGATCAAGGATCCTTAAGAAGTATGCAGCCTCCAAGTTCAGACGTTCATCAAGGAGACTTCATACCAATGCAGACCATTGCCTCCTCTGGTCCTTCAATCATACCGGAACCCCGTCAATATGGATTCACATCTGGAATTCCAAACATGGATCCCGTGGGAGGTAACAATTTTAACAATTCATATAACACTAACCATGGCTCTATGCAGGATACAGGTATCAATCAGGCTATGGCTAGAGAATTACAGAAGCTTAAGGATATGATATCCATCGTGCCAGGAGTGGTTAAACCCATTCCTGAAATTGCAGATGGTAGCCATAAGATATCTCGCTTTGCATCATCTATTTGTGATGCTGAGATACCCAAAAGATTTCAGATACCATCCATGAAGCTGTATGATGGTTCAACAGATCCAGAGGAGCATGTAGCTCAATACAGGGAGAGGATGGAGATCAATCCAATTCCTGAGAGGTTAAAAGAAGCATGCCTATGCAAGGGATTTGGATCCACACTCACAGGATCTGCTCTTAAATGGCTGCTAAGTCTTCCCCCTTACTCTATTACTTCATTTGCTAATCTAATTAATCTTTTTAATAGTCAATTCTCTTGTAGTAGAAAATTTGAACGTTTGACTAGTGATCTTTATAGGGTAACACAAGGTCAAAATGAATCACTTAGAGATTACATCACTAAGTTTAGTAAAGAATCCTTAAATATCCCCAACCTGGATATAGCTACGGCTGTAGAAGCCTTTAAAATGGGTTTGCTTAGGGATTCATTATTCTATGATGATCTTGTCATGACCCCTTGCAGGAATCTTGATGAAGTAAGGACCAGGGCCCTTAGATTCATCCGATTAGAGGATGATAAAAGGATCCAGGAAAGACTAACAGGATCCTCAAAACAGGAAAAACAAGGATCCTACTTCAGGAATAACAAATCAAAGTCCTACAACAGATCTGATAACCAGAACGTGCATGCAGTGGAACAGGAAGAGGACGATGAGGATTATCCTCCAATTTTTTAATACTGTTTTGCTGTTGATAACAATGAACTAATTCTTGCAATGCAGAATCTAGGTGAGAAAGCTAGATGGCCAAGGAAAAGTGATAAACCAGCTGCTACAAAGGATAAGTCCAAGTGGTGTGCATATCATGAGGATTTTGGGCATCTCACTGAAGAGTGTATTGCACTTAGAAAGGAAATTGGTTACTTGTTAAGCAAGGGGCACTTGAAGGAGCTTCTGGGCAGAAAGAAATCAAGGATCCAGGATCCTGAAAGGATCCCGGAAAAGGCTCCTGCTCCTCCAGCAGATGCACAAGTTATAAACTTCATATCCGGTGGATCAGACATTTGTGGTACTTCCTTTTCGGCAGCCAAGAGACATGCCAAGGAAACCAAGATGGATAATGGAGACAGACCCATCCGGACCTCCACTGTCACCAAGGATAAGATCATAACTTTTGATGAGGAGGATCGTCTTGATGTTCAGGATCCTCATCATGATGGTCTTGTTATTACTCTATTTATTTCTAATCATTTTGTTCGCAGGATCCTGATAGATGGAGGAAGCTCAGTAAACATCATCCAGCTTGATGTCCTCAAGAAGATGAATATCCCTGAATCAGACATTGTCCCCAGATCCTCAGTACTTGTGGGATTTAGCGGGGAAACCAAAAATACATTGGGGGACATCAAACTCCCTATCTATATTGAAGGACTCCATTCTTATCAAACGTTTTGTGTTATAGATTGCTTATCTTGTTGTAATGTTATCCTTGGCAGGCCATGAATACATGACATGAAGGCAGTCCCATCTACTTTTCATCAGTGTGTGAAGCTTCCTAGTCCATGGGGGGTGGTGAAAATTGAAAGTGACCAGCAAGAAGCTAAGAATTGTTACACATCATCAATGAAACCAGCCTCAAGACCAAGGGAGCAAGAAGCTAAGTATCCTCCAAGGGATGTCTTGGAGGCAAGAGAACAGGATTTGAAAGAAATCCTCATGGATCCTCATGATCCTGAATCCAAGATCTTCATAGGATCAGGGATCCTTAGTGACATTGAACAGAATCTAGTATCCTTCCTTAAAAGAAGGAAATCTACCTTTGCCTGGAAGCATGAGGATATGACAGGTATATCTAAGGATATAATTACTCATAAACTTGGCATTGACAGGTCATTCAAGCCTATTCATCAAAAAAGAAGGAAGTTTGCACCTGAAAGGAATGCTATTATCCAGGAGGAGGTAGATAAACTACTTCGGGCAGGTATGATAAGAGAGGTTAAGTATCCACGGTGGTTAGCCAATGTGGTTGTTGTTCAAAAGAAAAATGGAAAGTGGAGGGTATGTGTCGATTTTACTGATTTAAACAAGGCATGTCCCAAGGATCCTTTCCCATTACCCCACATTGACTCCATGGTGGATGCTACCGCGGGTCATGAGTTGTTGACTTTTATGGATGCTTCATCTGGATTTCAACAAATTCAGATGGAACTATCTGATCAAGAGGATACAGCCTTTATGACCCCAACTGGTATATATTGTTATATTGCTATGCCGTTTGAACTAAGGAATGCAGGTGCTACTTATCAAAGGCTAGTCAATATGATGTTCAAGGAACAAATTGGACACACTATGGAGGTCTATATAGATGACATGGTGGCTAAGTCCAAAAAAGCTGAGGATCACCTTAAAGACTTGGAGGAAGCATTCAATATCCTTGATAAATTTAATATGAAACTGAATCCTTCCAAGTGTCATTTTGGTGTTAAAGCAGGTAAATTCCTAGGCTATATGGTGACAAAGAGGGGCATTGAAGCAAGTCCAGAGCAGATCAAGGCTATTGTGAATATCAAATCTCCTGCCAATGCTAAGGATGTGCAAAGGTTGACAGGCAGGATCGTAGCCTTGAACAGGTTCATATCCAAATCCTCAGAAAAGTGCAAGGAATTCTATGATATCCTGAGGAAGAATAAGAAATTTGAATGGACTGAGAAGCATGAAAGTGCCCTCAAAGCTCTTAAGGATTACCTATCCTCAGCCCCCACCTTGATGAAACCAGAAAAGGGGGATATATTGTCCTTATACTTAGTAGTATCCTCAAAAGCAGTAAGTGCGGTCCTTGTTAAGGATCACCAAGGTACACAACATCCTGTTTATTATGTAAGTAAGAGTTTACTTGATGCTGAATCCAGGTATTCACATTTAGAAAAACTTATCCTTGCATTAATTATGGCATCTACTAAATTAAGACATTATTTTGAAACTCATGCCATTATTGTTAAAACTAATTTCCCAATTAAGAATGTTCTCAGGAAACCTGAAATGTAAGGAAGGATGGCTAAGTGGGCAGTGAAGCTTAGTGCTTATGATATAAGATATGAACCAAGGACTGCCATCAAATCCCAAGCCTTAGCTGACTTTGAAGCAGATTTTAGTAGTTGTTAGGGGAGGATTTTCCAATGATCAGTGATCCTCAATACTGTTGGGCTTAGTGATCCTCAATTCTGTTTGAATTAGTGACCTCAGGAGTTATTGTGGGATCAGGATCATGGATCATCATAAGGATCCTTATACTAACGATTGTCTGGTTTGAATATGAAGTTGTTTTGCAGGAGTATGAGCTTGGACTTGGTCTTGGCGATATTCCTGGAGCATATTCCATACTTATTCCGCACGTGCTTAACTAAAGTGGACGTTATGGAGTTCGTAGAGGACTTGCACAAAATGCGGAAAGTTTGTTATCTTAGATATTTTCCATTTTTAAAGGGGATAGCGAGCTAAATAAAAACACTTGGCTATTTTTAGCTTAACATACACACTCGCAACTGCTCTCACCAGCTCTTGACAATTCACTTGGCGATTTCACACTTTTTTGCACATTACACTATAGTGATCCTTGTAATTAGCTCGCTATCATCCGAAGTTATAATACATTTCTTGTTTAATCTGAGTTGGTGATCGGTAGTTTCTATCACCCGAGGTTTTTTATGCCGAAGATCATTCATTGATCAAGGGCTTTTTCCTCGTATAAATCTTTGTGTCACTTATTCATTTCATTTCTGAGTGATCCTTAGTGTTGGTAATTGATTCAAGCATCACACCTCACAACAGAAAGTTTGGTTGCATTATCTTTGCTTGATTTTTGACCAAAACAGTTTGGCGCCCACCGTGGGGCAATTGGTGCTTCATTCCTAAGAAGATTCATATTTTTGTGGTCATTTTAGTTCGTTACAACCAAGCAGATGGCTTCCTCAGCGAAGAACACTTCAAGTTTAATGCCATCATTCAGTTCTTCACAAGGCGTTCCTCCTTTACCTCCACCACCTTCTGGATCCCAGAAGAATGCTGATAACACTGCGAAGAGACAAACCCCCATTTTTTCAAAACCACCAGCTTCTTCTGTTTCCACTAATCCTACTACTAATGACCTTTTTAATCTGATTTTGCAGATGAGGGATCGCATGCAAGAACAAGATAAAACCAATGAACAGATCCTCCAAGAGATTGGTGATATCAAGAAACAGAAGAAATCAGTGGAGAATCACTCTCCTCTGATGCCAAGGTCGCTGAACTTTGACACTCCAGTCATAACTTCCCAGCACTCAGCAGCTCCGGACGTGCAATACTTGGGTGAATTACCAGGAAGACGTTATGGAACAACAACAATGACTCAGGCTCTAGGATCTTACCATCAACCTTCCAGAGCTTCTGTCTAGCATCAGGGATCCTTCGTCAACTCAGGAGGATATTTGGGAATGCACTCGATCCAAGGATCCTCCATGGTTCAAGGATCCTCTTCTCAGGTTCCAGGATCCTCCATGGTTAAAGGATCCTCCTCTCAGCCTCAAGGATCCTTCCCGGTCCGAGGATCCTCCCAGGTCCAAGGATCCTTCCTGGTCCAAGGATCCTCCCAGGTCCAAGGATCATCCCAGGTCCAAGGATCCTCCCAGGTCCTAGGATCCTCTCTGGTTCCAGGATCCTTTCAGGTTCAAGGATCATCTCAGCTTCAAGGATCCAACATCTTTCAGGATCAGGGATTCTTAAGAAGTATGCAGCCTCCAAGCTCGGATGTTCATCAAGGAGACTTCATACCAATGCAGACCATTGCCTCCTCTGGTCCTTCAATCATACCAGAGTCCCGTCAATATGGATTCACATCTGGAATTCCGAACATGAACCCTTCGGGAGGTAACACTTTTAATAATTCATATAACACTAACCATGGCTCTATGCAGGATACAGGTATCAATCATGCTATGGCTTGGGAATTACAGAAGCTTAAGGATATGATATCCAGTGTCTCAGGAGTGGTCAAGCCCATTCCTGAGATCGCAGATGGTAGCCATAGGATATCTCGCTTTGCACCACCCTTATGTGATGCTGAGATACCCAAAAGATTCCAGATACCATCCATGAAGCTATATGATGGTTCAACGGATCTAGAGGAGCATGTAGCTCAATACAGGGAGATGATGGAGATCAATCCAATTCCGGAGAGGTTAAAAGAAGCATGTATATGCAAGGGGTTTGGATCCACACTTACAGGATCTGCTCTTAAATGGCTGCTAAGTCTTCCCCCTTACTCTATTACTTCATTTGCTAATCTAGTTAATTTGTTTAATAGTCAATTCTCTTGTAGCAGAAAATTTGAACGATTACCAAGTGATCTATATAGGGTAACACAAGGTTAAAATGAATCACTTAGGGATTATATCACTAAGTTTAGTAAAGAATCCTTAGACATTCCTAATTTAGATATTGCTACGGCTGTAGAAGCCTTTAAAATGAGATTGCTTAGGGATTCATTATTCTATGATGATCTTGTTATGACGCCTTGCAGGAATCTTGATGAAGTAAGAACCAGGGCCCTTAGGTTCATCCGCTTAGAGGATGACAAAAGGATCCAGGATAGATTGACAGGATCCTCAAAACAGGAGAAACAAGGATCCTACTTCAGGAACAACAAATCCAAGTCCTACAACAAGTCTGATAACCAGAATGTGCATGCAGTGGAACAAGAAGAGGATGATGAGGATTATCCTCCTATTTCTGAATACTATTTTTCTGTTGATAACAATGAACTAATCCTTGCAATGTAGAATCTAGGTGAGAAAGCTAGGTGGCCAAGAAAAAGTGATAAACCAGCTGCTACAAAGGATAAGTCCAAGTGGTGTGCATATCATGAGGATTTCGGGCATCTCACTGAAGAGTGTATTGCACTAAGAAAGGAAATTGGTTACTTGTTGAGCAAGGGGCATTTGAAGGAACTTTTGGGACGAAATAAGTCAAGGATCCAGGATTCTGAAAGGATCCCGAAAAGGGCTCCTGCTCCTCCAGCAGATGCACAAGTTATAAACTTCATATCCGGTGGATCAGACATTTGTGGTACTTCCCTTTCAGCAGCCAAGAGACATGCTAAGGAAACCAAGATGGATAATGGGGACAGACCCATCCGAACCTCCACCGTCACCAAGGATAAGATCATAACTTTTGATGAGGATGATCGTGTTGATGTCCAGGATCCTCATCATGATGGTCTTGTAATTACATTGTTTATTTCTAACCACTTTGTTCGCAGGATCCTAATCGATGGAGGAAGCTCTGTGAACATCATTCAGCTTGAGGTCCTCAAGAAAATGAATATCCCAGAGTCTGATATTGTCCCAAGATCCTCAGTCCTTGTGGGATTCAGTGGGGAAACCAAAAACACATTGGGGGACATCAAACTCCCTATTTATATTGAAGGACTCCATTCTTATCAGAAATTTTGTGTTATAGATTGCTTATCTTGTTGTAATGTTATCCTTGGCAGGCCATGGATACATGATATGAAGGCAGTCCCATCCACCTATCATCAATGTGTAAAGCTTCCAAGTCCATGGGGAGTGGTGAAAATTGAGAGTGATCAACAAGAGGCTAAGAATTGTTATACATCATCAATGAAGCCAGCCTCAAGACCAAGAGAGCAATAGCAATTAAAGTATCCTTCAAGAGATGTCTTGGAGGCAAGAGAACAGGATTTGAAAGAAATCCTCATGGATCCTCATGATCCTGAATTCAAGATCTTCATAGGATCAGGGATCCTTATCGACATTGACCAGGAGCTAGTATCCTTCCTTAAAAGAAGGAAAACTACCTTTGCCTGGAAGCATGAGGATATGACAGGTATATCTAAGGATATAATTACTCATAAGCTTGGCATTGACAGGTCATTCAAGCCTATACATCAAAAGAGGAGGAAGTTTGCACCTGAAAGGAATGCTATTATCCAGGAGGAGGTAGACGAACTACTTCGGGCAGGTATGATTAGAGAGGTTAAGTATCCAAGATGGTTAGCCAATGTGGTTGTTGTTCAAAAGAAAAATGGAAAGTGGAGGGTTTGTGTCGATTTTACTGATTTAAACAAGGCATGTCCCAAGGATCCTTTCCCATTACCCCACATTGACTCCTTGGTGGATGCTACCGCGGGTCTTGAGTTGTTGACTTTTATGGATGCTTCATCTGGATTTCAACAAATTCAGATGGAACCATCTGATCAAGAGGATATAGCCTTTATGACCCCAACTGGTATATATTGTTATATTGCTATGCCATTTGGACTAAGGAATGCAGGTGCTACTTATCAAAGGCTAGTCAATATGATGTTCAAGGAACAAATTGGGCAAACTATGGAAGTCTATATTGATGACATGGTTGTTAAGTCCAAGAAAGCTGAGGATCACCTTAAAGACTTGGAGGAAGCATTCAATATCCTTGATAAATTTAATATGAAACTAAATCCTTCCAAGTGTCATTTTGGTGTTAAGGCAGGTAAATTCTTAGGCTATATGGTGACAAAGAGGGGCATTGAAGCAAGTCCAGAGCAAATCAAGGCTTTTGTGAATATCAAATCTCCTGCCAATGCTAAGGATGTGCAAAGATTGACATGCAGGATAGCAGCCTTGAACAGATTCATATCCAAATCCTCAGAAAAGTGCAAGGAATTCTATGACATCCTGAGGAAGAACAAGAAATTTGAATGGACTGAGAAGCATGAAAGTGCCCTCAAAGCTCTTAAGGATTACCTATCCTCAGCCCCGGCCCTGATGAAACCAGAAAAAGGGGATATATTATCCTTATACTTAGCAGTATCCTCAAAAGCCTTAAGTGCGGTCCTTGTTAAGGATCACCAAGGTACACAACATCCTGTTTACTATGTAAGTAAGAGTTTACTTGATGCTGAATCCAGGTATTCACACTTAGAGAAACTTATCCTTGCATTAATTATGGCATCTACTAAATTAAGACATTATTTTGAGACTCATGCCATTATTGTTAAGACTAATTTTCCAATTAAGAATGTTCTCAGGAAACCTGAAATATCAGGAAGGATGGCTAAGTGGGCAGTGAAGCTTAGTGCATATGATATAAGATATGAACCAAGGACTGCCATCATATCCCAAGCCATAGCTGACTTTGTGGAGATTTCAGTAGTGACTTGCAAAAGGAAGCTGAGTTAGAAGTCCAACAGCTTGAAGAAACTAAGAATCCTTGGATACTCTTCACTGATGGAGCCTCTAATATCAAAGGAACAGGGCTTGGAATACTACTAAAATCGCCACAGGGGGACATAATACCCCACTCCATAGCTTGTGAATTTTAAACTACCAACAATGGGGCTGAGTATGAAGCCTTGATAGCTGGTTTGCAAATTGCTAAGCATATGAGGATCAGGTATCTTGAGGTACATGTAGATTCATTATTAATCACTAATCACTTTAATGGATCCTATGCTGTTAAAGGTGAAAAGCTAATCAAATATTTAGAGATAGTCAAAGAATTGGCACTCTCTTTTGTTTCCTTTAGTTTGACACAGGTACCAAGGGAAGAGAATGCAGAGGCTGATGCATTAGCCAATCTAGGATCATCCTTGAAGATCCCGGAGGATATCAAGATCCCTATTATCCATATCCTGACCCCTGCTATCGAGGATCATGTAGCTATGGAGATAGGAGAGGATCCTCCAATCATCCCTAGTGATGATACTCAATCTCATTCAGGATCATGGATCCTCCCAATCATGAGATGCATACAACATGGAGAGATTCCTACAGGAGAAAACCCCAGGGCTTTCAAAATCAAGGTATCTCAATTTACAATATTGAATAATATGTTGTATAAACGATCTCTTGCAGGTCCGTATCTAAGATGCATTGAGGATCCTGAAATCCAAGAAGTCCTAAAGGATTTCCATGAAGGAGATTGTGGAAACCACACTGGGGGCAGGGCATTATTCTCAAGGATCCTGAGGACAGGATACTATTGGCCTACTATGAAGAAGGATGCTGTGGAATATGCCAAGAAGTGTGATCCTTGTCAGAGACATAGTAATATCCTTCATCAACCAGTAGAGCTTTTGCATCCTATATCCTCTTCTTGGCCATTTATGAGATGGGGAATGGATATAGTTGGTAAGCTTCCTAAGGCACCTGGTGGAAAAGTATTCATGCTTGCTATGACTGATTACTTCTCCAAGTTGATAGAGGCCGAAGCCTTTGCTCAAGTCAGAGAAAAGGAAGTTATATCCTTTATTAAAAGAAACATTATTACTAGATTTGGTATCCCTTCTGAAATTGTTTGTGATAATGGATCCCAATTTATTGGGAATAGAACTACTAACTTTTGTGACAGCTGGGGGATTAAGATGATAACATCAACACCAGTCCACCCACAAGCTAATGGTCAGGCAGAATCATCCAACAAGATCATCATCAACATTTTGAAGAAGAAGCTTGGATCCAAGAAAGGAAAATGGGCAGAAGAACTACCTTATGTGCTTTGGGCCGATAGGACAACTCCCAAGAATGCTACTGGCCAAACTCCATTTTCTTTGGTATTTGGGGCAGAATCAGTGATCCCTACAGAGATGGTGGTTCCAACTGCAAGAACAAGCATTCGTGATCCTGAAGAAAATGCTGAAAACTTGGTTCAAGAATTGGATACTATAGAAGAAATCAGGGATTTGGCAAGGATAAGGATGGCTAGTTATCAACAAAGGATGGCTGGAGCCTACAACAAAAATGTCAGGATCAGGAAGTTCCAAGTTAGTGATATGGTATTGAGGAAGGCATTTCAGAATACCACAAATCCTGCTGATGGAAAGTTGGCACCAAAGTGGGAAGGCCCTTATTTGATTGAAGCTGAGGCAGGAAAGGGGGCATATCGATTGCTAACAATGGAAGGTGATTTGCTTCCAAGAGCTTGGAATGCTGTCCACTTGAAGAAATACTTCATGTGCCATGGATCCATGATCCTAACATGACGAGTATCCTTGAAGGATCCTTACAAGATAGATGAATCTCATTTTGGTAATGATCTAATCCCAAACTATTTCATTTTTTAATTATCCTGTATAAGGGTAAGGATCGTGTATCCTTTATCCTCCTTTCACTTAATTCTAAGTTTTGAAGGTTTAGGTATCCTTAACAAAGGACTGATTATCCACAGAAGTATCCAGTTATTTGGGCTTGACCCCAGTTATTTGGGCTAGTCCCCTGTTTGGGCATGTCCCCAGTTTCGCCAGTAGCGCACGATGATCCTGGTATAGTTCATGGCAATGGGACCAGTACTCGCTTTAGGGGCTGACAATTTCATTGTACTGGCTATATTCAGGATCCTACGTATAATGGTAGACGTACCATACATCCGTTCCTAAGGTTTCTAACGTTTTCACGTTAGCTAAGGTTTTGGCATTTTCATGTCACTAAGTTTGGATAGTCGCCAGTGAGGGCCATACTCCAGTTTACACACGATCCTTTGGGCTTGTCCCCAGTTATCCTTTGGGCTTGTCCCCAGTTATCCTTTGGGCTTGTCCCCGGTATATTGGGCTTGTCCCCAGAATTGTTGGGCTTGTCCCCAGTTACTAACTCTTATCTTATATTGGCTTAGTCCCAAGTTGTATCCTATTTCAGGTTTTTTGAGCTAAACGACCAAGGATCCTTGATCCTTACCTTCTACTAAGGTTTGTCTTTTGGTTATCCTGATTATAAGTGTTAAAGGTTAGGATCCTAACTTGGATTCTCAGGTATGATCCTTAACTATTTTGATTTTATTCATTATTCATCTGAGTTACCCTTACCCTTTGACAACTGAACTTATGATCCTTAAAATATACTACTTTTCGGAACTTGTCGACTATAGGATATGTGATCCTTGATCATATCCTAAACTTTTTGAGGATATTTATTAAATTTTTTCTTTACTTGATAAGTTTAAACAAAATGAATATCACAACAATTGAAAAGTAAAGTACTAACAAGGATTGCAACACGGGAGATAGCCAAAAAGTTAAAGTTATTTTAGCTAAGGTTTTGGCATTTTCATGTCACTAAGTTTGGATAGTCGCCAGTGAGGGCCATACTCCAGTTTACACACGATCCTTTGGGCTTGTCCCCAGTTATCCTTTGGGCTTGTCCCCAGTATATTGAGCTTGTCTCCAGAATTGTTGGGCTTGTCCCCAGTTACTAACTCTTATCTTATATTGGCTTAGTCCCAAGTTGTATCCTATTTCAGGTTTTTGGAGATAAACGACCAAGGATCCTTGATCCTTACCTTCTACTAAGGTTTGTCTTTTGGTTATCCTGATTATAAGTGTTAAAGGTTAGGATCCTAACTTGGATTCTCAGGTATGATCCTTAACTATTTTGATTTTATTCATTATTCATCTGAGTTACCCTTATCCTTTGACAACTGAACTTATGATCCTTAAAATATACTACTTTTCGGAACTTGTCGACTATAGGATATGTGATCCTTGATCATATCCTAAACTTTTTGAGGATATTTATTAAATTTTTTCTTTACTTGATAAGTTTAAACAAAATGAATATCACAACAATTGAAAAGTAAAGTACTAACAAGGATAGCAACACGGGAGATAGCCAAAAAGTTAAAGTTATTTTATTCACAAAACGTTAAACCCTTTAAGGTTGTCAAAATTGCCAACCCACGTTTCTACCAGCAAAACGTGGCCCGTCCACATGGGTTGGCAAAGGGTGTCCATTGTTTACGGGTCTTTGTAGTGCAGGAAATAAAAGACGGAAGGATAACGAGTGGCTTCATCCCCCAAACAGAGGATCCATCCACCACCCATTATCCTGCCTATTGTTTATGGATCCATGATCCTTCACCCTAGAAACTATTGTCTAAAGTTATTACAACCCATCATTGTTCAACAAAAACATCATAACCAAACTACCAAATTCTAAAAAATGGGCTCCGGCTACGTCTAGAAATGTCCTTCATCGCCCATTCCTGCAGCTTACACCTTCGCTGCATCACCTTCACCAGCTCCACCTGCTTCTCCACCCTAATCCTTGCCACTGCCACCAGCCTCGATTGCCAGAACCTCATCAGCCTCTTCTTCGTCCTCCAACTCAGCCAGCCTAGCCTTCCAGCCCTCCATGTCCCAGTTGCTCCTGTCAAAATTAGGATCCTGAGCTTCTTGGGCCATCTGCAACTTGGTCTTGTACATGGCAATGGCAGCGGAGACTTTAGCATCCTCCATGATCTCGTGCTTCTCATAGTCAGCATTGATCTGAGCTGCAACCGCTTGAGTTTTGGCATCATTGAGGTCCTTTTCGAGGGAGGCAATCTTGTGATCCTTGAGCACCGCCACTTTTTGGAGGTCAGAGTATTTCTCCTCAATCTCTTCGACGTTCCCAACATAGTCCTCGATTTCAGCAAATTTCAGCAAAAAGACAATATAAAGCTTAGGATAACATGATCCTCAACTGGGCAGGATAATTAAGCTAAGTCAGTGATCCTTACCTCAGCAAAGTACTCAAGGAACTGATGACGGATCAGAGGCAAGCCTTATAGATTGTCAGCCTCAGAGGTCTTCCTTTTCTTTCCACCTCTTCCCTTTGAAGTGGTTGCCTTGGGGACTATGACGGAGGGGCTAGCAGCAGACTTTTTCTTTCCGGATCGGACGGTGTCGAGATCAGTGACACTAAAGTGAGAAGCAGACTTTGATGACTTTCCAGCGCCTACACACCCAAAACAGATAAGTATCCTTATCCCATTTCTATTTAACTATTTATTTAAACATTTAATTATGCAAAAAACAGGATACTTACTTGACATAGTGACAGAACCTGAGGATACTTCTTGAGAATCCTGGGTGTTTGCTTTAAATGATCTTATTTCAGGATCAAGTCTCTGGAAAGCAGCAAGCCTTTCCTTTGTTGCAGGTGTTATGATGAGGTGTGCGACAGTAATAGCTGCAAAATAGAAACAGAAGGATGTTAGTGATCCTCAGCAAAGACAAGGTTATCATGTGATCCTTCCCAGGATCATCTATCCTACCATGAGTGGTCCATTTTCTAGGCAGATCCTTTCCATCAGGGATAGAATCCCTTCTGACAAAGAAGAATCGCCGTTTCCAGTTGGTGTCATTCTTAGTGGCTTTGAAGATGGGATGTTCTTCACCAGGTTTATGTTTGAATAGATACCGATGAGATCCATGGCTTACGAGGTCATACATCTCTGCAAACTCCGACATTCCCAGATCAATTCCTTCATGTTCAATGATCCTTTCAAGGGTATATAAGACCCTCTAGATCATTGGCATTGCTTGAATATAGGAGAAGCCGGTGAGGGAGAAGAAGGATTGGGTGAAGTCTGGAAAAGGATATGAGTATCCTATTGTGAATGGTGTGACCGGAAAGGCTACCCAGGTTTCAGAAAAATAATCACTTAGAACGTTGGATCAAATGGTTTGAAATCGGTGTTTGCCGGAAAACAATGGCGGATTCTGTCTATCTGTGGATCAGTGAAGCAGCATCGTTCTTTTGCGGAATCTTTTATGATCCCTTGGCTTTTCAAGGGGCTGTCCTTCTTGTGATCCTTAGCCGGTGAGGATCTTAGCATCATCTCGATTATGAAGAAGGTGAAGAAAGAAGGAACAGAGAAAGAAGATGAAGAGAGAAATGAAAGAGAAATACCTGATCAAGTCTTTGAATGAAGATTTAAAGGAGGAAACGCACGAATTTAAATGCTCTCTAACCCTTATCTCTAACTTCAATTTATAATAATGATCTTGCAGGGTAGTCACTTCAGTGACGTCAGGATGGTAACGGCTAGTCCGACAACAACGGCTAGTTATCCGTTGATTCGTTGCGGATAAGAACAGAAAATATAACTCGTTCATTTACAAATTACTCCTTATATTTTGGGGGCAATTGTTAGGGGAGGATTTTCCAATGATCAGTGATCCTCAATTACTGTTGGGCTTAGTGATCCTCATTCTGTTTGAATTAGTGATCCTCAGGAGTTATTGTGGGATCAGGATCATGGATCATCATAAGGATCCTTATACTAACGATTGTCTGCTTTGAATATGAAGTTGTTTTGTAGGAGTACGAGCTTGGACTTGGTCTTGGCGATATTCCTAGAGCATATTCCATACTTATTCCGCACGTGCTTAACTAAAGTGGACGTTATGGAGTTCGTGGAGGACTTTCACAAAATGCGGAAAGTTTGTTAGCTTAGATATTTTCCATTTTTAAAGGGGATAGCGAGCTAAATAAAAACACTTGGCTATTTTTAGCTTAACACACACACTCGCAACTGCTCTCACCAGCTCTTGACAATTCACTTGGCGATTACACACTTTTTTGCACATTACACTATAGTGATCCTTGTAATTAGCTCGCTATCATCCGAAGTTGTAATACATTTCTTGTTTAATCTGAGTTGGTGATCGGTAGTTTCCATCACCCGAGGTTTTTTTATGTCGGAGATCATTCATTGATCAAGGGCTTTTTCCTCGTATAAATCTTTGTGTCACTTATTCATTTCATTTCTGAGTGATCCTTAGTGTTGTTCATTGATTCAAGCATCACACCTCACAACAGAAAGTTTGGTTGCATTATCATTGCTTGATTTTTGACCAAAACAGTAGTGACTTGCAAAAGGAAGCTGAGTTAGAGGTCCAACAGCTAGAAGAAACTAAGGATCCTTGGATACTCTTCACTGATGGTACTTCTAATGTTAAAGGAACAGGGCTTGGAATACTACTAAAATCGCTACAGGGGGACATAATACCCCACTCCATAGCTTGTGAGTTTCAAACTACTAATAATGAGGCTGAATATGAAGCCTTGATAACTGGTGTGCAAATTGCCAAGCATATGAGGATCAGGTATCTTGAGGTACATGTAGATTCATTATTAATCACTAATCACTTTAATGGATCCTATGCTGTTAAAGGTGAAAAGCTAATCAAATATTTAGAGATAGTCAAAGAATTGGCACTCTCTTTTGTTTCCTTTAGTTTGACACAGGTACCAAGGGAAGAGAATGCAGAGGCAGATGCATTAGCCAATCTAGGATCATCCTTGAAGATCCCGGAGGATATCAAGATCCCTATTATTCACATCCTGACCCCTTCTATCGAGGATTATGTAGCCATGGAGATAGGAGAGGATTCTGCAATCATTCCTAGTGAGGATACTCAATCTCATTCAGGATCATGGATCCTCCCAATAATGAGATATATTCAACATGGAGAGATTCCTACAGGAGAAAACCCTAGGGCTTTCAAAATCAAGGTATCTCAATTTACAATATTGAATAATATGTTGTATAAACGATCTCTTGCAGGACCATATCTAAGATGCATTGAGGATCCTGAAATCCAAGAAGTCCTAAAGGATTTCCATGAAGGAGATTGTGGAAACCACACTAGGGGCAGGGCATTATTCTCAAGGATCCTGAGGACAGGATAATATTGGCCTACTATGAAGAAGGATGCTGTGGAATATGCCAAGAAGTGTGATCCTTGTCAGAGACATAGTAATATCCTTCATCAACCAGAAGAGCTTTTGCATCCTATATCCTCTTCATGGCCATTTATGAGATGGGAATGGATATAGTTGGTAAGCTTCCTAAGGCACCAGGTGGAAAAGTATTCATGCTTGCTATGACTGATTACTTCTCCAAGTGGATAGAGGCTGAAGCCTTTGCTCAAGTCAGAGAAAAGGAAGTTATATCCTTTATTAAAAGAAACATTATTACTAGATTTGGTATCCCTTCTGAAATTGTTTGTGATAATGGATCCCAATTTATTGGGAATAGAACTACTAACTTTTGTGACAGCTGGGGGATTAAGATGATAACATCAACACCAGTCCACCCATAAGCTAATGGTCAGGCAGAATCATCCAACAAGATCATCATCAACAATTTGAAGAAAAAGCTTGGATTCAAGAAAGGAAAGTGGGCAGAAGAACTACCTTATGTACTCTGGGCTGATAGGACAACTCCCAAGAATGCTACTGGCCAAACTCCATTTTCTTTGGTATTTGGGGCAGAATCAGTGATCCCTACAGAGATGGTGGTTCCTACTGCAAGAACAAGCATTCGTGATCCTGAAGAAAATGCTGAAAATTTGGTTCAAGATTTGGATACTATAGAAGAACTCAGGGATTTGGCAAGGATAAGGATGGCCAGTTATCAACAAAGGATGGCTGGAGCTTATAACAAAAATGTCAGGATCAGGAAATTCCAAGTTGGTGATATGGTGTTAAGGAAAGCATTTCAGAATACCACCAATCCTGCTGATGGAAAGTTGGCATCAAAATGGGAAGGACCTTACTTGATCGAAGCTGAGGCAGGAAAGGGGGCATATCGATTGCTAACAATGGAAGGTGATTTGCTACCAAGAGCTTGGAATGCTGTACACTTGAAGAAATACTTCATGTAATAAGGATCCATGATTCTTACCTAACAAGTATCCTTGAAGGATCCTTACAGGACAGATGATCCTCATTCTGGTAATATTCCAATCTCAAACTATTTCATTCATTAATTATCTTATGTAAGGATAAGGATCCTGCATCCTTTATCCTCCTTTCACTTGATTCTGAGTTTTGAAGGTTCAGGTATCCTTAACAAAGGTTTGAGTATCCACTGAAGTATCCAGTTATTTGGGCTTGACCCCAGTTATTTGGGCTAGTCCCCAGTTTTGGGCCTGTCCCCAGTTTCGCCAGTAGCGCACGATGATCCTTGTATAGTTCATGGCAATGGGACCAGTACTCGCTTTAGGGGCTGACAATTTCATTGTACTGGCTATATTCAGGATCCTACGTATAATGGTAGACGTACCATACATCCGTTCCTAAGGTTTCTAACGTTTTCACGTTAGCTAAGGTTTTGGCATTTTCATGTCACTAAGTTTGGATAGTCGCCAGTGAGGGCCATACTCCAGTTTACACACGATCTTTGGGCTTGTCCCCAGTTATCCTTGGGCTTGTCCCCAGTTATCCTTTGGGCTTGTCCCCAGAATTGTTGGGCTTGTCCCCAGTTACTAACTTTTATCTTATATTGGCTTAGTCCCAAGTTGTATCCTATTTCAGGTTTTTGAAGCTAAACGACTAAGGATCCTTGATCCTTACCTTTTACTAAGGTTTGTCTTTTGGTTATCCTGGTTGTAACTGTTAAAGGTTAGGATCCTAACTTGGATTCTCAGGTATGATCCTTGATCATTTTGATTTTATTCGTTATTTATCTAAGTGACCCTTATCCTTTGACAATTGAACTTATGATCCTTAAACTACACTACTTTTCAGAACCTGTCGACTATAGGATATGTGATCCTTGATCATATCCTAAACCTTTTGAGGTTATTTATTATTTTTTTCTTCTTTACTTAATAAATTCAGACAAAATATATATTATAACAATTGAAAAGTAAAGTATTCACAAGGATAACAACACAGGAAGTAGCCAAAAAGTTAAGATTTTATTTATTCACCAAACGTTAAACCCTTCAAGGTTGTCAAAATTACCTACCCCAAGCATCTACCAGCAATACGTGGCCCGTCCGCTGGGGTAGGTAAAGGGTGTCCATTGTTCATAGGTCTTTGAAGTGTAGGAAATTAAAGATGGCAGGATAACAAGTGGCTTCATCCCCCAAACAGAGGATCCATCCACCACCCGTTATCCTACCTATTGTCCAAGGATCCGTGATCCTCAACCCTAGAAACTATTGTCTAAGTTATTACAGATCAAGATTGTTTCAAAACATCATTAAACCAAAAAACCCCTACCCAACTATAAAAAATGGGCTCCGGCCACGTCTAGAAATGTCCATCATTGCCCATTCCTGCAGCTTACACCTTTGCTGCATCACCATCACCTTCACCAGCTTCTCCAGCTCCAGCGTCACCCACATGATCCTTCATCCCACTGCCGCCAGCCTCAATTGCTAAGACCTCACCAGCCTCTTCTTCATCATCTAGCTCAGCCAATCTGGCCTTCCAGCCCTCTATGTCCCAGTTGCTCTTGTCAAAGTCAGGATCCAGAGCTTCTTGGGCCATCTGTAACTGGGTTTTGTACATAGCAATGGCAGCGGAGACTTTGGCATCATTGGTGATTTCATTCTTCTCCTGATCAGCAGTGATGTGAGCCAAGACAAGTTCCCTCTTCACCAGATTGACGTCGTTTTCAAGGGAGGCAATCTTCTGATCCTTGGCTAGCATGATCTTTTGGAGGTCCAAACATTTTTGCTCAACCTCTTCAACACTGCCTACATAGTCCTTGATTTCAGCAAATTTCTGCAAAAAGACAATATAAAGTTTAGGATCACATGATCCTCAAGTGGGCAGGATAATTAAGCTAGGTCAGTGATCCTTACTTCAGCAAAATACTCAAGGAACTGGTGACGGATTAGAGGCAAGCCTTCTAGATTGTCAGCCTCAGAGGCTTTCCTCTTCTTTCCCTTGGAGGTGATAGGCTTGGGGATGGCAGTACTTGGGCTAGAAGCAGCCTTCTTCTTCCCAGACCTGGGACCAACAGTGGTGAGATCGGTGACACTGAAACGAGTAGCAGACTTCGATGATTTTCCAGCACCTACACATCCAAAACAGATAAGTATCCTTGTTTCATTATAATTTAAACATTTAATTATGCACAAAATGGGATACTTACTTGACATTCTAACAGAGCCTGAGGATACTTCTTGAGAATCCTGGGTATTGGCTTGAAATGTTCTGATTGCAGGATCAAGCCTTCGGAAAGCAGCAAGCCTTTCCTTCGTTGCAGGCATTGTGATAATGTGTGAAACAGTAATAGCTGCTGTTAGGGGAGGATTTTCTAACAATTAGTGATCCTTACTTGTTATCCTAATTAATGATCCTTACTTCTGTGACAGATAGTGATCCTCAGAAGAGCTTCAGGATCAGGATCATGGATCACCTTAAGGATCCTCATACTAACGATTGTTTGTTTATGTTTCGTATTATTTTGCAGGAGTAACAAGCTTGACTTGGTCTTGGCAACGTTACTATGGAATATTCCACGGGTATTTCGCACACGTTTGACTGGAAATGGACGTTGTGGAGAACGTGGGAGCTTGGCACAAAAGTCGGATAGTTTATTATTATAGTTAACTTCTATTTTTAAAGGGGTGACGAGCTAGTAATTAGAACACTTAGCCATTTTCAGCTACACACACTCTCGTACAATCGCACTCTTGAAGCTCTCGGCAAACACATAACAATTTTCACTCACTTTTACACATTTCACCATAGTGATCCTTGTACCTAGCTCGTTACTATCCGAAGTTGTAAACATTTATTGATTTATTTGAGCTTGGTGATCGGTAGTTTCCATCACCCGGGGTTTTTTGTGCCGGAGATCAACTCTTGATCAAGGGCTTTTTCCCCGTATAAATCCTTGTGTCATTTGTGCAATTTACATTGAAGTGATTCTTATCATTGTTATACATTTCAAGCATCATACCCAGTAACTAAGAGTTTGGTTGCATTATCCTCATCAGATTTTTTGACCAAAACAGTTTGGCGCCCACCGTGGGGCTATTGGTGCTTTATTCCTAAGAAGTTTTTCTGTTGGTGATCATTCCGGTTCATTGCATACAAATACATGGCTTCATCATTGAAGAATACCTCTACTGCAATGTCTGCGGTCAATTCATCTCAGGGCATTCCGCCTTTGCCTCCACCACCTTCTGGACCTCAGAAAAATGCCGAGAAGAAACCAACTCCCATTTTCTCCAAACCTCCAACTTCTTCTGCTTCTTACACTCCCACTACTAGTGACATGTTTACTTTGATTTTGCAGATGAAGGATCATATACAGCAACAGGATAAGACCAATGAAAGGATTCTCAAAGAAATCGGAGATCTCAAGAAACAAAAGAAAACGGCAGAGGATCATTCCCCACTGATGCCCAGATCTTTGAATTTTGATACTCCGGTGATTACTTCTCAGCCATCAGTGGTTCCAGATGTTCAATATGTGGGTGGACCAAAAGGAGTGCACTACGGAGCAACAACAGTGACCCAGGCATCAAGTTCATATTTCCAGCCAGCAGGATCCTATCCTCAGCATATGGGATCCTTCATGACTTCAGGAGGATACCCAGGAGCGCAGCAGATTCAAGGATCCTCCTTTGTTCCAGGATCATCCCAGGTTCAAGGATCCTCCTTTGTTCCAGGATCATCCCAGGTTCAAGGATCCTCCTTTGTTCCAGGATCATCCCAGGTTCAAGGATCCTCCTTTGTTCCAGGATCATCCCAGGTTCAAGGATCCTCCTTTATTCCAGGATCATCCCAGGTTCAAGGATCCTCCTTTGTTCCAGGATCATCCCAGGTTCAAGGATCCTCCTTTGTTCCAGGATCGTCCCAGTTTCAAGGATCCTTCCAGATGCCAGGATCCTTGAGGAGTTTGCAAACAGGAAGTTCAGATGTCCATCAGGGAGATTTCATTCCGATGCAGACCATTGCTTCTACTGGTCCTTCGATCATTCCAGAGCCCCAACAATATGGATTACCATCCATTCTTCCTAATTTGAATCCAATGGGAGGTAACACTTTTAATAATTCTTATACTACTAACCATGGCCTTATGCAGGATCCAGGTATCAACCACGCCATGGCCAGAGAGTTGCAAAAGTTGAAGGATATGATATCAAGTGTTCCAGGAGTGGTCAAACCTATCCCAGAGATTGCAGATGGAAGCCACAAGATATCTCGTTTTGCACCACCAATCTGTGATGCTGAGATACCCAAGAGGTTCCATGTCCCAACTATGAAGCTGTATGATGGTTCGACGGATCCTGAAGAACACATAGCACAATACAGGGAGAGGATGGAGATCAATCCAATCCCAGAAAGGTTAAAGGAAGCATGCCTGTGCAAGGGATTCGGATCCACTCTTACTGGATCAGCTCTCAAATGGCTGCTAAGTCTTCCCCCCTACTCTATTACCTCATTTGCTAATCTAGTTAACCTATTTAATAATCAGTTTTCTTGTAGTAGAAAATTTGAACGATTAACTAGTGATCTATATAGGATAACCCAGGGTCATAATGAATCATTAAGGGATTACATTACCAAATTCAGTAAAGAATCCTTAGACATTCCCAACTTGGATATAGCCACGGCTGTTGAGGCCTAAAAAGTGGGATTGCTTAGGGATTCATTGTTCTATGATGATCTTGTTATGACACCATGCAGGAACCTAGATGAGGTAAGAACCCGGGCACTCAGGTTCATCCGGCTAGAGGACGATAAGAGGATCCAGGAAAGATTAGCAGGATCCTCAAAACAAGAGAAGCAAGGATCCTCGTTCAGGAACAACAAGTTCAGACCCTATAACAGATCTGATAACCAGAATGTGCATGCTGTTGATCAAGAAGAGGATGATGAGAATTATCCTCCAATCTCTGAATATTGTTTTTCTGTTGATAACAATGAGCTAATCCTTGCGATGCAGAATCTAGGTGATAAAGCTAGATGGCCCAGAAAAAATGACAGACCAGCTGCAACCAAAGATAAATCAAAGTGGTGTGCATACCATGAAGATTTTGGGCATCTCACAGAAGAATGCATTGCACTAAGAAAGGAAATTGGATACTTGTTAAGCAAGGGGCATCTAAAAGAATTGTTGGGGAGAAAAAAGTCAAGGACTCAGGATCCTGAAAGGATCCCTGAGAAAGCTCCGGCCCCTCCAGCAGATGCACAAGTAATAAACTTTATTTCTGGAGGATCAGACATTTGTGGCACATCATTCTCAGCAGCTAAAAGGCATGCAAAGGAAACTAAAATGGATAATGGAGAAAGACCCGTTCGAACATCAAGTGTCTCCGAAGGGAAAGTCATAACCTTTGATGAGGATGATCGTGTTGATATCCAGGATCCTCATCATGATGGTTTAGTTATTACTCTTTTCATTTCTAACCATTTTGTCCACAGGATCCTTATAGACGGAGGAAGCTCAGTGAACATTATCCAGCTTGATGTTCTAAAGAAGATGGGTATCCCTGAATCAGATATCATACCAAGATCCTCCGTGCTTGTAGGATTTAGTGGCGAAACTAAGAATACCCTGGGGGATATTAAGCTCCCAATATACATCGAAGGCCTACACTCTTATAAAAAATTTTGTGTAATTGACTGTTTATCTTGTTGTAATGTTATCCTTAGCAGGCCCTGGATACACGATATGAAGGCAGTCCCATCTACTTACCATCAATGTGTGAAGCTCCCTAGTCCTTGGGGAATAGTCAAGATTGATAGTGATCAGCAGGAGGCTAAGAATTGCTATACTTCATCGATGAAACCAGCCTTAAAGTCAAGGGAGCAATAGCAATCAAAGTATCCTCCAAGGGATGTCTTGGATGCAAGAGAGCAGGATGTGGTAGAAATCCTCATGGATCCTCATGATCCTGAATCCAAAATCTATATCAGATCAGGGATCCTTGGCAAAATGAAAGAAGACCTCGTATCCTTCCTCAAAAGGAGAAAGACTACCTTTGCATGGAAACACGAAGACATGACAGGTATATCTAAAGATGTAATCACTCACAAACTTGGCATTGATAGGTCCTTCAAACCAATCCATCAAAGGAGAAGGAAATTTGCACCAGAAAGAAATGCCATTATCCAGGAAGAGGTAGAGAAATTGCTCCGGGCAGGTATGATTAGAGAGGTCAAGTATCCAAGATGGTTGGCCAATGTGGTTGTTGTTCAAAAGAAAAATGGAAAGTGGAGGGTATGTGTCGATTTTACCGATTTAAATAAGGCATGTCCCAAGGATCCTTTCCCATTACCCCACATTGACTCCATGGTGGATGCAACTGCGGGTCATGAACTGTTAACTTTTATGGATGCTTCATCTGGATTTCAACAAATCCAAATGGAACCATCCGATCAAGAGGATACAGCCTTCATGACTCCAACTGGTATATATTGTTATATTGCTATGCCGTTCGGACTAAGAAATGCAGGTGCAACTTACCAAAGGCTGGTGAATATGATGTTCAAGGATCAGATTGGACAAACTATGGAGGTTTACATAGATGATATGGTGGTAAAATCCATAAAAGCTGAGGATCACCTAAGAGACTTGGAGGAAGCATTCGATATCCTTGATAAATATAATATGAAGCTTAATCCTTCAAAATGTCACTTTGGTGTTAAAGCAGGTAAATTCTTAGGATATATGGTGACAAAGAGAGGCATTGAAGCTAGCCCGGAACAAATCAAAGCCTTAGTGAATATCAAATCTCCGACCAATGCTAAGGATGTCCAAAGGCTAACAGGCAGGATAGCAGCTTTGAACAGATTTATATCCAAATCCTCAGAGAAGTGCAAAGAATTCTATGATATCCTAAGGAAGAACAAGAAATTTGAGTGGACTGAGAAGCATGAAAATGCCTTAAGAGCTCTCAAAGATTACCTATCCTCAGCCCCGGCCTTGATGAAACCAGAAAAAGGCGATGTGCTATCCTTGTATCTTGCAGTATCCTCAAAAGTAGTAAGTGCGGTCCTTGTTAAGGATCATGAAGGTACACAACATCCTGTCTATTATGTAAGTAAAAGTTTACTTGATGCCGAATCCAGGTATTCACACCTTGAAAAGCTTATTCTTGCATTAATTATGGCATCTACTAAGTTGAGACATTATTTTGAAACTCATGTTATAGTTGTTAAAACTAATTTTCCAATTAAGAATGTCCTCAGGAAACCAGAGATGTCAGGAAGGATGGCTAAGTGGGCAGTGAAGCTTAGTGCCTATGATATAAGATATGAGCCTAGGACAGCCATCAAATCCCAAGCATTAGCTGACTTTGTGGCTGATTTCAGTAGTGATTTACAAAAAGAAGCTGAGTTAGAAGTCCAGCAGCTAGAGGAGACCAAGGATCCTTGGATACTCTATACTGATGGATCCTCAAATGTCAAAGGCACAGGGCTTGGAATACTACTAAAATCGCCACAGGGGACATAATACCCCACTCTATAGCTTGTGAGTTCCAAACCACCAATAATGAGGTTGAATATGAAGCCTTAATTGCTGGTTTGCAAATTGCTAAGCATATGGGGATCAGGTATCTTGAGGTACACGTAGATTCATTGTTAATTACAAACCACTTTAATGGATCCTATGCTGTTAAAGGTGAAAAGCTAACCAAATATTTAGAGATAGTCAAAGAATTGGCACTCTCTTTTGTTTCCTTTAGTTTGACACAGGTACCAAGGGAAGAAAATACAGAAGCTGATGCATTGGCTAACTTAGGATCATCTTTGAAGATCCCGGAGGATATCAAGATCCCTATTATCCATATCCTGACCCCGGCTATCGAGGATCATGTGGCTATGGAGATAGGAAAGAATTCTGCAATTATCCCTAGTGAGGATACTCAATCCCATTCAGGATCAGGATCAGGATCATGGATCTCACCAATTATGAGATATTTACAACATGGAGAGATTCCTACAGGTGAAAACCCTAGGGTTTTCAAAATTAAGGTATCTCAATTCACAATTTTAAATAATATGTTGTATAGACGATCTCTTGCAGGACCATACTTGAGATGCATTGAGGATCCTGAAATCCAAGAAGTTTTAAAAGACTTCCATGAAGGAGATTGTGGAAACCACACTGGGGGCAGGGCATTATTCTCAAGGATCCTGAGGACAGGATACTACTGGCCAACCATGAAGAGAGATGCTGTGGAGTATGCTAAGAGATGTGATCCTTGTCAGAGACACATCAATATCCTTCATCAACCAGCTGAATTTTTGCATCCTATATCCTCCTCTTGGCCATTTATGAGATGGGGTATGGATATAGTTGGTAAGCTCCCTAAGGCACCTGGTGGAAAAGTATTCATGCTTGCTATGACTGATTACTTCTCCAAGTGGATAGAGGCTGAAGCTTTTGCCCAAGTCAGAGAAAAGGAAGTTATATCCTTCATTAAAAGAAATACTATAACTAGATTTGGAATTCCTTCTGAAATTATATGTGATAATGGTTCCCAATTCATTGGGGGCAGAACCACTAACTTTTGTGACAGCTGGGGGATTAAGATGATAACATCAACACCAGTCCACCCACAAGCTAATGGTCAAGAAGAATCATCCAACAAGATCATCATCAACAATTTGAAGAAGAAGCTTGGATCCAAGAAAGGGAAATGGGCAGAAGAACTACCTTATGTGCTTTGGGCTGATAGGACAACCCCTAAGAATGCTACTGGTCAAACGCCATTCTCTTTGGTATTTGGGGCAGAATCAGTGATCCCAACAGAAATGGTGGTTCCAACTGCTAGAACAAGTACTCGTGATCCTGAGGAAAATGATGAGAACTTGGCTCAAGACCTGGATACTATTGAAGAAATCAGGGATCTGGCTAGGATAAGGATGGCCAGTTATCAACAAAGAATGGCTGGTGCTTACAACAAAAATGTCAGGATCAGGAAGTTTCAAGTTGGAGATATGGTATTAAGGAAAGCATTTCAGAATACCACCAATCCTGCTGATGGAAAATTGGATCCAAAATGGGAAGGCCCTTATTTGATTGAAGCTGAAGCAGGAAAGGGGGCATATAGATTGCTAACCATGGAAGGTGATTTGCTACCAAGAGCTTGGAATGCTGTCCACTTGAAGAAATATTTCATGTGAGCAGGATCCTCATGGCACAGATGATCCTTACGTTAGGGGTATCCTTGAAGGATCCTTAAAGTATCGGTGATCCTTACTTTGGTAATGTCCTAATCTTGAACTATTTCATTTCCTTATTTTCTCATATAAGGATAAGGATCATGTGTCCTTTATCCATCTCTCACGTGATTTTAAGTTTTGAAAGTTCAGGAATCCTTAGCAAAGTATTGGTTATCTGCAGAAGCAATCCGTCCTTTGGGTTTAACCCCAGTTATTTGGGCTTGACCCCAGTTCCGCCTGTAGCGCATGATGATCCTGGTATAGTTCAAGGCAGTGGGACCAGTACTCGCCTTAGGGGCTGATAATTCCATTGTATTGGCTATACCTAGGATCCTACGTATAATGGTAGACGTACCATACATCCGTTCCTAAGGTTTCTAACGTTTTCACGTTAGCTAAGGTTTTGACATTTTCATGTCACTAAGTTTGGATAGTCGCCAGTTAGGGCCATACTCCAGTTTACATACGATCCTTGGGCTTGTCCCCAGTTATCCTTGGGCTTGTCCCCAGTTATCCTTGGGCTTGTCCCCAGTTGCTAACTCTTATCTTATATTGGCTTAGTCCCAAGTTATGCTCTATTTCAGGTCCTTGAAGATAAACAACTAGGGATCCTTGATCCTTACTTCTCTCTAAGGTTTATCTTATAGTTATCCTTATTATGGTTAGGATCCTAACTTGGATCCTTAGGTATGATCCTTAACTATTTTTAATTCTATTCATTGTTTATTTGAATAACCCTTAAAATTTGACAACTAAACTTGTGATCCTTAAAATATATTACTTTTTGGGATTCTTTAACTATAGGATATTTGATCATGGATCATGTCCTAAATATTTTCAATCTGACTTATTCAAAACTGCTTATTCAATAAATGTACATCAAAACAATTGAGAATTAAAGAGACAAAAAGGATAACAATACAAGATAAGCAACAAAAGATTAAGGTTTTATTTATTAACAAAAGATTAACCCTTAAAAGGTTGTCAAAATTACCTACCCCGAGCATCTACCAGCAATACGTGGCCCCGTCCGCTGGGGTAGGTAAAGGGTGTCCATGATAATAGGTTCAAAAGTAGTGCAGGAATATAAAGGCGGCAGGATCACAATGGCTTCATCCCCCCAAACAGAGGATCCCTCCACCATTTGCAATCCTGTCTATTGTCTAAAGGATCATACATGATCCTTAATCCTAAAAACTATTGTTCAGTACAAACCATCAAATTGTTCAACAAAATAACCATCAAACTAAAAAAATTGGGCTCCGGCTATGTCTAGAAGTTTCCATCATCGCCCAATCATGCAGCCTAAACCTTCCCTGCATCACCACCTCCGGCTCCACTTGCTTCACCACCTTCACCCTTGCCTCCAGCCTCGATCGCCAAAACCTCCTCAGCCTCTTCATCATCTTCAAGATCAGCCAACCTTGCTTTCCAGTCCTCAACATCCCAGCTGCTTCTGTCGAAGTTAGGATCTTGAGCTTCCTGGGCCATCTTTAGTTTTGTCTGATACATTGTGATGGCAGCAGAGACCTTTGCACCTTCTATGAGATCATGCTTTTCATAGTCAAGGTCGATCAGAAGTTTAGCCGTCTTAGTCTTGGCATCCTGGAGCTCCTTCTGAAGATCAGCAATTTTGAGGTCCTTTAGCAATGCAATCTGCTGGAGGTCGGCAATCTTCCTATCCTGATCCTCAACGTGGCCAACATAGTCCTCAATCTCAGTGAATTTCTGCAAAGGGGATAAAAGATAAGGTCAGGACCAAGTGATCCTCAAATCAGCAGGATATATCAGCAGGATATGTCAGCAGGATATACGAGCAGAGGCATTGATCCTTACATCGTTGAAGTACTCGAGGAATTGGTGGCGAATCAGAGGCAGACCCTGCAGATCCTCAGCTTCAGAGGCCTTTCTCTTCTTGATTCCCTTTCCTTTGAGGGGTGCCTTGGGGACTGAAGCTGTCGGGCTGGTAGGAGCCTTTCTTTTGGAGGATCTGACGATGGTGAGATCGGTGACATTGAACTTTGAAGCAGACTTGGTGGATTTTCCAGCACCTACACAACCAAAACAAGATAAGTATCTTTACTTCACTTATATTTCACTATTTATTTAAATTCTAAAACAAAGATACTTACTTGACATCGTGACAGAGCCTGAGGATACCTCCTGAGAATCCTGGGTGGTTGTCTTGAAAGATCTTGTTTCAGGATCAAGTTTCTTGAAAGTGATGAGTCTCTCTTTGGAAGCAGGAGACAGTCTGAGGTGTGAGACGGTGATAGCTGCATAACAAGAAAGCAAAAGTATATAAGTGATCCTTATATCAAAGGAAAGTTCTCTAGTGATCCTTCTCAGGATCCTCCACCCTACCATGGGTAGCCCATTTCTTGGGTAGATCCTTTCCGTCATCGATAGAATCTCTCTTGACGAAAAAGAAACGCCGCTTCCAGTTAGCATCATTCTTGGTAGCTTTGAAGATCGGGTGTTCCTCACCAGGCTTATGTTTAAACAAATAACGATGAGAACCAAAGGTAGTAAGATCATACAGCTCTCCCAGCTCTGACATTCCTAGGTCTATCCCTTCCTGCTCGATGATCCTTTCAAGGGTGTACAAAACCCTCCATATCATCGGCATGGCTTGGATATAAGAGATGCCGGTTAGGGAAAAGAAAGATTGGGTGAAGGCTGGAAAAGGATATGTATAGCCTATGGTGAACGGAGTGACCGGAAAAGCAACCCAGTTGTCGGAAATATGATCACTCAGGGCATTGGGATCAAAAGACTTAAACACGGTGTTCGCCGGGAAGCAGTGGCGGATCCTATCAATCTGCGCATCGTTGAAACAGCAGCGTTCTTTTATGGAATCTTCGATGATCCCTTGGCTTTTCAGTGGGCTGTTTTTCGGGTGATCCTTAGCTGGGGAGTTCCGGAGCAACATCTTTGATAGAATGATGGGAAGAGACGAAAAACAGAGCAAAAGAAGGAAGAAGATGAAGAGAGAATACCTGTTTATCTTCGGATGCAGTTATAAAGGGAGTATCTCTGAAATTTAAATGCAAACGATCATATCTCTATCTCCTATTTATAATCATGATTGTGCAGGGTTGTCACTTCTGTGACGTCATAGTTGCAACGGATAGTTCTACATCAACGGCTATATTTCCGATAGTTAGTTGCGGATAAGATCAAGAAAATATAATTCGCAAATTTTACATATCACTCCTTATATTTTGGGGGCAATTGTTAGGGGAGGATTTTCTAACAATTAGTGATCCTTACTTGTTATCCTAATTAATGATCCTTACTTCTGTGACAGTTAGTGATCCTCAGAAGAGCTTTAGGATCAGGATCATGGATCACCTTAAGGATCCTCATACTAATGATTGTTTGTTTATGTTTCGTATTATTTTGCAGGAGTAACAAGCTTGACTTGGTCTTGGCAACGTTACTATGGAATATTCCACGGGTATTTCGCACACGTTTGACTGGAAATGGACGTTGTGGAGAACGTGGGAGCTTGGCACAAAAGTTGGATAGTTTGTTATTATAGTTAACTTCTATTTTTAAAGGGGTGACGAGCTAGTAATTAGAACACTTAGCCATTTTCAGCTACACACACTCTCGTACAATCGCACTCTTGAAGCTCTCGGCAAACACTTAACAATTTTCACTCACTTTTACACATTTCACCATAGTGATCCTTGTACCTAGCTCGTTACTATCCGAAGTTGTAAACATTTATTGATTTATTTGAGCTTGGTGATCGGTAGTTTCCATCACCCGGGGTTTTTTGTGCCGGAGATCAACTCTTGATCAAGGGCTTTTTCCCCGTATAAATCCTTGTGTCGTTTGTGCAATTTACATTGAAGTGATTCTTATCATTGTTATACATTTCAAGCATCATACCCCGTAACTAAGAGTTTGGTTGCATTATCCTCATCAGATTTTTTGACCAAAACAGCTGCATAAAAGAAGCAAAAGGATGTTAGTGATCCTTAGTAGAAACAGGGTATCCTGTGATCCTTCTCAGGATCCTCTATCCTACCATGAGTAACCCATTTTCTTGGAAGATCCTTCCCATCAGGGATGGAATCCCTTCTGACAAAGAAGAATCGCCTCTTCCAGTTGGTGTCATTCTTAGTGGTTTTGAGGATAGGCTTTTCTTCACCGGGTTTGTGTTTGAAGAGATATCGATGAGATCCATGGGTCACAAGGTCGTACATTTCTGATAACTCCGACATTCCTAGATCAATACCTTCATGCTCAATGATTTTTTCAAGGGTATACAAGACCCTCCACATCATTGGCATCGCTTGAATGTAGGAGATGCCGGTGAGAGAGAAGAAAGATTGGGTGAAATCAGGAAAGGGATATGAGTATCCTATCGTAAATGGGGTGACCGGAAAAGCTACCCAGGTTTCTAAAACATAGTCACTCAAGGCGGTGGGATCAAAAGCTTTGAATACGGTGTTCGCATGGAAACAATGGCGGATTCTGTCTATCTGCGGATCAGTAAAACAACATCGTTCCTTCGCAGAGCCTTCAATGATTCATTGGCTCTTCAAAGGACTGTCTTTTTTGTGATCCTTAGCTGGTGAAGATCTCAGCATCATCTTGGGCATAATGATGGTGAAGAAGAAGAAACAAAAAAAGAATGTGAAGAGAGAAAGGAAGGAGAAGTACCTGATCAGATCTTCGAATGAGGATTTAAAGGATGAAACGCACGAATTTAAATGCTTCCTAACCCTTATCTCTAACTTCAATTTATAATGATGATTTTGCAGGATAGTCACTTCAATGACGTCATGTTGGCAACGGCTAGTCAGGATTCAACGGCTATATATCCGTTGATTTGTTACGGATAAGAACGAGAAAATATAACTCGTTTATTTACACTTTACTCCTTATATTTTGGGGGCAATTGTTAGGGGTTGATTTTCCTAAGATCAGTGATCCTCAATTACTGCCGGGCTTAGGGATCCTCAGTTCTGTTTGAATTAGTGATCCTCAGAAAGTATTGTAGGATCAGGATCATGGATCATCATAGTGATCCTTGCACTAACGATTGTCTGCTTTGAATATGATGTTATTTTGCAGGAGTACGAGCTTGGACTTGGTCTTGGCGATATTCCTGGAGCATATTCTCTATTTATTCCGCACGTGCATGACTAAAATGGACGTTATGGAGGTCGTGGAAGACTTGCACGAAATGCGGAATGTTAGTTACTTTAGATATTTTCTAAGTTTAAAAGGTGATAGCGAGCTAGATTAGAACACTTGGCTATTTTGGCTAAACACACACACTCGTAACTGCTCTCATCAGCTCTCGACAGCTCTCGACAATTTACTTGGCGTTTACACACCTTTTTGCACATTACACTCTAGTGATCCTTGTAACTAGCTCGCTATCATCCGAAGTTGTACTACATTTTCTATTTAATTTGAGTTGGTGATCGGTAGTTTCCATCACCCGAGGTTTTTTATGCCGGAGATCAACTCTTGATCAAGGGCTTTTTCCTCGTATAAATAATTGTGTCACTTGTTCTTTACATTTTTGAGTGATCCTTAATATTGTTCATTGATTCAAGCATCACACCTCACAACAGAAAGTTTGGTTGCATTATCTTAGCTTGATTTTTGACCAAAACAGAATCTTTTTACTTAATCGCTTTAGTTGTATTATGTGGAGTATCTATTAATAATCGAGGTTTAATCGCATATTAATCGCTAACCGACTTACCGCTAATCGCTATCGCAATCGCAACTCGAATTATGAATATTGTTTTACATGTGTGTGCTTTTATGTATTACATGTGCATGTTATGTTTATGTTGAGGTGTTTAATCGCAATCGCAAATTCTATCGCATCGCAATCTAATCGCAAACGCTAAACACAAGTTATTTATAGTGATTGTATATTAGATATAGTAGTTAAGTTATTTGTGTGACTAGTGGGTAATACTATCGCATCGCTCACTCGAACCACATCGCAACGCTCAACACGCGAATCAAAACAACAAAACTCAACACGCGAACACCTAGATCGAATGGCCAACCGATCGAGTGGCCATCCGATCGGATTGCCAACCGATCAGTGACCCATCTGACACTTCAACACTTTCCTCCTTTGGAAACCCTATAAATGCCCTCCTGTCACATCATTTGTGATGTGACAGCTCCTCACTCGACCAGCAGCACTCAAGCTCTCCTTTCTCTCGATTTCTCGCAATTCTTGTAAGTTTTCAACCTAAATCTTGTACTTCTATGATCTACACGCACTCCTTCATCTTTTTTCACCTTTGAATCTTAACTTTTAACCGTGAAATCACCGGATTTGAGGTGTTCTAGGGTGATGTCATCATGGAGTTCTTATGAACTTCAAGGTTTGGCTTCATTCCACCAAGAACAACTCAGATCTGAAGGATTTCAACATGATTTCACAATGACTTTGCATAGATCTAAACATTTTCAATGTAGAAAGGATTAAGAGATGGTTTTCCAACTTCCTTTCATCTCTTTTACACTCAAAACCGATAGAATCGGAGCTCGTTCCGACCTTCTACTCTTTCTTAGTGATGTGTTGGTTCAAGATCTGAATTCTATCCAATTGACAACTGATTTCGGGTTAAGCATGAACCACCGTCTCGAACAGTTAACTGATCGGACTAGGGTGATTCCTGTTCGATCGGATCACCTGGGTCAAGAAGGGGTATCTGTTGTTTAGCACGTTGTTAAACCATCTCGAACAAACCGCAAACTTTCAAAATAATCAAGTTCAAAACAATTGGAATCGTTGGGATGGATTGTCATCCTTTCGGATTGCCATCCGATGGAACTGCAATACGATCGGATTGCACTTGAGCTTCCAAACACTTAATCATTTCCAAGTTTTCAAAGGACTGAACATCGAACGGATTGTCATCCGATCGGATTGCCATGCGATTGAACGACCATCCGATCATGTGACATTTGGAACTTTGGTACTTGATCATTTTCAAAGGGCAACAGTTTCCAACTGATTGCTATTCGATCGGATTGCCATCCGATCGAGTAACCATCCTGCTGTGAACTTGTTCTCACTAAGTGTCTTACCAATAAGATCGCTATCCGATCGAATTGCTGTTCGATCAATCGACCTGAAGGGTAGAGATACTTCTCTATTTTCAAAATGCTACCACGAAAACTTCAAAGCCATCATACACAAACACACCCTTACCAAATGAATGTCAATCCGACCGAATGGCCATCCGATCGGATGACCATCCGAACAGATTGACATCTGATCGAATGACCATCTGATCGGATTGCCATCCGATCGGATTACCGGTCGACACTTGGTCACCTTTTCACCGTTTTACGCACCGCTCTTCGCTTATGCTATCGTTAACTGTTCAGGCTAATCACACTAGCACTCCCTTCAATCCATTACCATCGCTCTAAGTATACTCGATCCCTTTTTGCTTTATGCACTTTTGGGTGTTACATACGTTACATATTCTAAATCACAATCGAACACACAACGCAAACACTATTTATACGCTGACCGTTATTGCATGTTACTTGCTACTCGATGAATGCTTGTATGTTATGTTAACACAGTGATTGTTGCCTGACGCCTTAACAATGATAGTACTATTTGTTTGGACTCAGCACCTGTCATGGACAGGGGTTGTTAAGGTTACCTCTTCACGTGTCACGGTGGTGATATGTGTGGCGCATTCTACAACTCGCAGTCTAGTCTGTGCATATTTCATTGTCGATAACCTACTAGCTTCGCATTATACATGTTACATGCTGGTTATGCGTAAACGATTTCGAACTCTACTATTACTATTAAACTTGTATGCTTACCTTTACACTATGTGTATTGACTTTATTTTAACGTATGTGACAGGTGCTTAAGATGCTAGGAATTGCTGTGTTTTGGTGAATCAAGCTAGGGGTCTAGTTATGTCACGCTTAAATCTGAGTCGTCGGAACAATATTTGTTTTTGAGACAATTATTTGTAATAACTGTTTTTATTTGGATATATTGTGGTATGGGACATGACGTTTAATTATCTAGTAATGAATAGTTGTTATGGATACTCATGGACAATCTGTTTCGCTCACTACCATGCCCCGATGTTTCCGCCATCGGTTGGGGTGTGACAGATTGGTATCAAAGCCATAACTATAGGGAATTAGGCAAGACTCGACCTAGTCCGGGTCGATGTCTTAGAAATGACCTAGTTTATAGTCTAAGTACCAACATACCGACTTGTGCATACCCAGTGTGGGTTTTGTACGAGCTTATTCGCTAATTCTCGCTTACACTCACTATACACTACACTTTTGCGCGAACATCGCATACTACAGTTCTGTGCGAAATCAGCCTTTCCTAAGGCTGGACATACACACAAACGGATGATCTGGTTAAGATTAGGTGTGAAAACCACAAACTCTCAACCAGATCACTCGTTCGAATTTCTATTTTTACTATAAACAAAAGAAATTGCGTTGAACTAGGAGTGAAATTCATACTTCGATGCATATCTCCTTATCTATCTCGTGATTTCATCACACAAACAGGAATGTAGTCGCTAAGTTAGGGGTGAAACCCGAACCTAGATGACTTGTTCTACTCTCCAATGTGGTTTTACAAAACTTTCACCAAAGTCTTGACAGACTCCAACGACTAGAGGTCACACTGTGACTGGAAGGATGCATGCCGATCGCTCGAATTGAAGCGAGAGCACAGTCCAGAAAGCCAAAGTGTGGACTTAAGGTCCTTGTGAATAGTCGAACCACTTTGGGTAGTCAATGTCTACACACACCCGAGACAATCTATTCTCGATTTTTTGTGTTTCGATTCTGGAATCCGCAGCCGCTAACTCTGTGATTTATCGATTTTATGTGTTTTTATGAGATTACGCTTTGATCAACATGCACCACTCGCACTGCACATTTACCTCAAAATGTTAACAAATCGCGTGCTATACTACTCGCTATGCTACTCGCTGTGTACTCGCTGATTGCAATCGCTATACTTAGTCGCTATACGTGCTGTGAAGGATAGGTGAATACGTCCAACATATGTGTTAGGTTAGCTTATGTGTGCTTATGTGCTTATGTGTCTATGTGCTTATGTGATTCTGTGATTTTGTGCTTATGTGAATTTTGTGAATGCCTGTGTTCCGGAGCTTTATGGTGAATCGCTAGACTATACTAGGATTAATCGAAATTGTGTTTGAGTCCTATGGCGATGTCTGATGCAGACAAGGTCGTCGTTTGGTGACAAACGCATGATGACAAACGCATGCCGCGTGACTATACTCGCGTGCCGCTCGCCGAAACCATGATGACAAACGCATCGCCGCTCTCGTCTCTAACCAAATGGCAAAAGTCATCCCCCGGATCGTTAGTGAATTGAACGAGAATGCAAGCAAGTCCTCGAAAGAGTCCAGGACTGATACTCCCAAGGCTGCTTTTAGTTTCAAGCAGTTCAAAGCCTGTGGACCAAAGGAATTCACAGGAGAAGATGGTCCTAAGGCCATATTTCAATGGTTTGATTCAATCGAAGTCACCCTGCGCAATAGTGGCTGTCCAGAAAACCTGCGCACCGTCAACGTTACCGGCGTCTTCCAATCTCGCGCTCTTGATTGGTGGACGGCTGAGAGAAACAAAAGACGAACGATGCAGCTTTCAGATTGTCTTGGGATGAGTTGAAGAACATAATGATGCAAGAGTTCTGTCTCCCCATGAACTCCAAAAGCTTGAGGATGAATTCTGGCACATAAAGGAGGAGGGCAGAGATAACGCTGGTTTGACTGCCCGTTTCAAGCAGTTGAGTATTATCTGTCCCGGTCAGGTTACTACCCCAGATGTCACAATCAAGAAGTATATCCATGCTCTTCCAGATTGCGTCACAGATTTTGTTCAGGCTGTAAAGACGACAACGATCGAGGAAACCTACATGCTCGCTGCAGAGATAAACGATAAGTGAGTCAGGGCGGGTTATTTCGATAAAACCTCCAAGAATCTGCATCAAGTCACAGTCGCTGCCACCGCTGAAACCACTGCCGCACCTCAGTCATCCAAGATCTCACGCCGCAAAAGGAAGAACAACAGCAGTTCCAACAACAAGAACTGCGTGATCACTGCAGCTCCACTCCAAACAGTACTAGCACCACCGCAACCTCAACACCGCCAAGTAGCGGCACCTGTGGTCAATGCACCGCCTGCAAAGCGTGCATACACTGAACCACACCCGCTTTGCCCTACTTATACTTATCATCACCCGGTGGGTATCGCATGCTGATTCTGCGTTCATTGCAATATGTACGGCCACTTCACCGCAAACTGCCGTACAGGTCCACGTCAAGCCCCCGCTCCAACACGAGGTCAAGCTCCTGCTCAACAAGCTTTACTTACTGCTCCTCAAGGCCATCAAGCGGCTCCTGCACCCGCGATCCATGCTAGAGCTTGCTATGCATGTGGTGATCCTAACCACTTCGAAACATGTGCCCCAATCGAGTGGTGAAGCAAGAGCCACAACAGCAGCAGCCTCAGCAACAGCCAGCAGCCCGCGGACGTGCATTCAACATTAACGCCCGCCAGGCTCAAGCAGACAACAATTTGGTCAATGGTATGTTCCTTATGAATGGTATATATGCTTTGTGTTTATTTGATACTGGAGCAGGTAACTGTTTTGTATCGTTTGAATTCGAAAAGCTCCTTAATCGTAAGCGCGCTCATCTCTCCTCGACGTTCGACGTTGATTTTGCCACCGGAAGAACCGTCGCAGTCAATTCTATTCTACGTGATTGTACGCTTGAACTCAACAATCACGTCTTCCCTATCGATCTTATTCCGATGCCGCTTGGTAGTTTTGAGTAAGCATGGATTTTCTTCGCGAGAATCGTGCTGAAGTTGTTTGCTTTGATAAGATGATTCGTTTCTCACTCGCTAATGGTGATCAACTTTGTGTGTATGGCGAAACTCCTTCGAAAGATCTTAAACTCATGTCGTGTGTCCAGGCTAGTAAGTATCTTCGCAAGGAATACCAAGCTTTCTTGGCACACATCATAGTAGCAGAGAAGGAAAAGAAAGGTAACCCAGTAGTGAAGGACATTCCCGTTGTATGTGAATTCCCTAACGTTTTTCCCGACGATTTACCCGGATTGCCACCCACTCATGATATCGATTTCCGAATCGACCTCATTCTTGGAGCAAATCCTGTTGCTAAAGCGCCTTATCGCCTCGCTCCTTCTGAAATGCGCGAACTCTCGAGTCAGCTCCAGGAACTTCTTGATAAAGTCTTTATTCGCCCTAGCACCTCTCCTTGGGGCGCGCCTGTCCTTTTCATCAAAAAGAAGGATGGTTCGTTTCAGATGTGCATCGACTATAGGGAGTTGAATAAGCTGACGATCAACAATCGCTATCCCTTGCCTCGAATCGATGATTTGTTTGATCAGCTACAAGGTGCTACGTATTTCTCGAAGATCGATCTACGCTTAGTCTATCACCAATTACGCATTCAAGAGGAGGATATTCCCAAGATCGCTTTTCGAACCCGCTATGGTCATTACGAGTTTGTGGTCATGCATATTGGTTTGACCAACGCCCCCGCAGTCTTCATGGATCTAATGAATCGAGTGTGCAAACCCTTCCTTGACCGCTTCGTAATCGTATTCATCGACAATATCCTAATCTATTCCAAGTTAAAAGTCGAACACTCGCAGCATCTACGTTTGGTTCTTGAGTTACTCCAGGGAAACCGTCTCTACACTAAATTCTCCAAGTGTGAATTCTGGCTGGAGGAGGTCCAATTCTTGGGTCACATTGTCAATAGTCAAGGTATCCACGTTGACCCTGCGAAGATCGAAGTTGTTAAGAGTTGGGTTACACCCAAGAATCCGTCTGAAGTTCGTTCCTTTCTAGGGCTGGCATGCTATTATCTCCGAATTATCAAAGGTTTTTCTAAGATCGCTGTACCGCTTACCTCTCTTATGCATGAGGACAAACCTTTTGTTTGGGGAACTAAACAAGAGGAAGCCTTTCAAGCTCTCAAAGCTATGCTTTGAAATGGTCCCATGCTCTCACTGCCCGACGGAAACGACGACTTCGTAGTCTACTGCGATGCCTCAAACCTTGGTCTTGGTTGTGTTCTCATGCAATGAGATAAGGTTATCGTGTACGCTTCTCGACATCTCAAGATCCACGAGAAGAACTACACCACATACGACCTCGAGCTTGGCGCAGTTGTTTTTTCGTTAAAGATTTGGCGACACTACCTTTACGGTACCAAGTGTACGATCTTCACCGATCACAGGAGCCTACAACATATCTTTGACCAGAAGGAACTGAATATGCGTCAACGCCGGTGGGTAGAACTACTCAACGATTACGACTGTGAGATTCATTACCATCCTGGCAAAGCAAACGACATTGCCGATGCTCTCATCCGACGAAGCTATCTGCATAGCATTCGTAATTCCCAAGCCCAGTTTAATCACGAAGCCCTTATACGTGACGCTTAGCATGCTTGTTTTACCAAACAAACTTTGAAGAAGGAAAGAATTCTAAACGATGGTGCCCAACTCGAGAATAAATCAAATGGTATCTTTCATTATTTGGACCGAATTTGGATTCCCAAGCGTACGAACTTATGACAACTTCTGATGGATGAAGCCCACAGATCTCGGTATTCTATTCATCCCGGTGCTGACAAAATATACCAGGACATATGTGACATCTGTGCCTCCAGGGCCATAAAACAAATACCAAATCAATGAAATATTATGTTTCATACTTGGGATTTGTATAAATATGTGTATCGTTTGCACATATCAATTCTCGTTCGATTCCGAGCTCTAAATCACTTTCTAGATAGTTATATGCGAACTGATGCGTACACGTAATCAGTTTAACGCGAAAAACACTCCGGGGTAGTGACATAGGCTTAACATACCTTAAATAACCTTTACATAACTTAGAAATAAGTTTTGGAAGGTTTGGTGTGTCGAAATCAAGTTTATTCGCTTATAGGGACTAATTTCGACAAACTGCGAAAGTATGCCGATTCGTACTGTAACGAACATTTTGAAAGTTGATCATAAGTTACACATACCCTAAATATCCTTTACATAGCTTAGAAATAGGCTTTGGGGGGTTCGGCATGCTAAAATAAACTTTTTGATCAAACAGGGACTAAAAGCGTCAAAAAGTGCATAAGTTTGCATTTTCGCGCATATCATACGTTCTGAATATATCCGGACATCCAAAAATTTATGTAATCATTAAAATATCTTATTTTAGTGATTTGCATGCTAAATTTCCATTCGTCGCTTAATTTGGATCGTTTTTGCGTTCGTTACGACTTCCGTCGTAATTAACCAAATAACGCAATCGTACGACCAAACGAACCGACATCCGAGATGTTTTTGAGCATATTTTAAGTTCCCTATACTTTAACTTCATTTTAGAGCCTTGAAATTAGGTTAACGGGGCTTAAACGTGTAAAAAATGCATCGAAAATCAAGTTTGGGGCTTCAAGGACTAAATCTGCCAATATGTGAAAGTTACTAGTCTGCAAGGTCCTTACAGACCGTATGGGTACTTGCTTATGGTCTGAAAGCATTGCCCAGATCAGCAGAATTGTAGAAACACTAAATCTGGCCAATACCACCTATTCTAATGGTTTTAATCCCAGGTTTTGCACTCTATAGACTGATATTTGTGTATCCCTTGTATATCAAAACCATGTCCCCAAGTGTAAGGCCAAGATCGAAGAACGGAATGCGATAAACGATCCTAACGGTTGTGGGTTTCCTATATAAACCTAAGCTCTCATTCCATTTTTTCTTACACTTTGGTTCAATCAGCTCTTAGTTGAAGTTATTACTTCATACCTGAGTTGTTTGAATCAAAACTTCCTAGCTTGGACCCTTTGTAAGTCTCTTTCGTGCTTTTTATGCGTTTTTAGCACGAAAGTCAAACAATGTTTGACTTTCTGCTTTGACCATGAGACGGTCAACACGAAGTTCGTTGAACTTCGCAACGTGAGCGTAATCACGATGGTTATAGTCCCTAGTGACTATTCCTACTGATTACCACGTTGATTAGGCGTAGTGACGAGTCGTAGTTTCGGTCAAAATGCGTATTCATGCGTATTTTGTAACCAAACTACTCTTAGGTATCAAAACCTTTTGTTTTGATATCAAAACCTGTTTTCTAACTTAACTAAACATGTTTTAACATGTTTAGCTCGTCACTTTTAGTTTAGTGCTTGTATAGAGTCGTAAGTCAAGCGGTCTAAACCACCGCTTAGACTTTCGAACTCGACCCGTTTAGTCGATCATTAGGATCCGATCAAGCATGTTTAGTGACCATAGTTTTATAGGTAATAGCCTTCCGAGGTTATACCTTATGGTCACTTAGGTTTAATTAGTTGTATGATAGGTAGTTTATATGCCTTAGGTAAATGACCAAAATGCCCTTTTTATGCATAAATTCATTTTAAGCATATGTAACCTAAATTTTTATATCTAAACTGATTAGGTAACATTATTAGACATGTTAAGGCATATAATACTTGTCATAGGACTAGTTAGGCATCCGAACGCGTTTTACGCAAACGACGCGTTAAAGTAGCGTAAGCTACCTAAACGGGTAGTAATTGGTCGTAAGCACTTAGGTTAGGTTTCGATTTAGTTTGTAGGCTTTGTTAAACCATATCATATGAGTTCCAATACTCATTTGGTTTACAAGACCTCATTCTATCCGATCTTCCGATTTAGGTCCGGTTTATTTACATAGTTACTTATATTAGGTGCCGATTGATTTCCGTGATCCCTCTAGCTTTGCTTGGTTGTTATTCAAGACTTCTAAGCATTCTCAAGTGAGTACATAGTTCCCCTATTTTACTGTTTTCAATTGTTTTGGGGTGATTCATATGTGTTAAATGATTTCGATGTTTTTAACGATGGTTTCGAAAATGATTAAAATGGTTTATATTAAATAAATAACGATTTCCATAATGTGGATAAACTTGTTGGTTGTATTTACATAACGAATAACATTCATTAGTTTTGGCCGAACCGACCAGTATTAGGTTATGGTACCATAGGATCTGACAAATCCCGTTATCAGACTGCACCCATGGTTATGTGTGGGGGTTATGTGGGTAACGACTGAATCTATGATAGTTAACTTACCCTTTGGTGGTTTGTTAATACGAGAAGCGATATAGTCGAGTCACGAAGGTTTGGATGTTATTAGCGAGACGACCAAAAGTAGTTTTCACAATTAAAACAAGAATGATTTAAACGACTGAAATGATTTTTACGAGTTAAACGATTTGGGTAAACGATTGGTTTTTGTTTAGTGTTTAGATATCGGGACGGGTGTAATGTGATGAAACATGGTAGATACGCCGCTGGTACTTCTTATATATAAGTGTTTTCATCATATTACATACCGTGACGTTATTTAGTTCACTTGGGTAAATGATTTTGAAACGATGTCACACAACGATGTTTTCTGAATAATATAAACCATACGGGTTTTATTAACGAGTTTTTATGAGGTGTTTCACAATTTGATTTAATTAAATAAATGTTTTGGGTTAAGAAGGATGGCTACGAGATTTTATAAATTATAACCAACTTGATTTGAGTTGGTTAATTATGTCGTAGTACTATACTTTTCAAAATAAGGTTTTTAATTAAGTATTGCAACATGTAAACTAGCCATGAATCCGACACTCTCATAAACCTATGTGCTCGCCCGCATTTCTTTACTGACTTTGTTTTTACATATGTTTCAGGTGTTGTTGAATGATATTTGATGATGATATAGATGCATGCTCATATAGGAACGGAGAAGGCCGTAGTGACTTAATAACAATGAAAGTCTATTTGTTCATGTTTTGTTTCTAATTTCGATGTAATGTAACACATTTAATTTAATAAAACAGAACTTTAATCCATGTGTTATGAAACAATGATTCTGTTACAACACTCCCCGACGTTTCCGCCACGATTTGTTGTTTTACGTGGTCGGGGTGTGACAGAAAAGTTGGTATCAGAGCTCGTGGTTATAGGGAATTAGGTTATTAGTAATGCTTTGACCTAGTCTATAACCTTCCTAGGACCCTAAAACAAGATTCTTGTGTTTCGATCTTAAAACAATACCGTCACTTATCCTTAGGTGACAACCACAACAAGAACACAAATTTTAAATCCGCTTTGAAAACCAATCATGTGTCCTAGGATGATTGATTACTAGGTTTTGAACCCTCTAAGTTTTCAAAATCTCGTCAAAGTTTGGGTCTTATAATGTGAACACGTGCAAACTGGAAGGGTGAATGCCTGTACCCTGAGTTTTCTGTCTAAGGCTAGAGTGTTCATACAAATCCGCAGTATCGGACCAGTCACTCTTACCTGGGAACCCTTGGGGTGAGTGTTCACTTATAGGCGAGCATGTCTTCAGTGATACATTAATATGACCCGTTTACTTTGATTAGTCATCGTCTCATTTGTTTGCCTTAGGTAACAAACAAATGATCACAATTTGTATGCGTTATCGTTCTGTTTTGATTATCCGATAAACATTTCACTTGTTTCCTCCTATGTCTTTCATTTCCTCTAGAATGTCTCTTCATCGCAACGACACACAAATGTCCGAGCAAACTACCAAATTTGCCCAGCGAGTAGGCGAAGTAATCCTAAAGACTGTTGATTTAGCTGTCGCCATGTCTCGTCTCAATAATGAAGCCAGCCAAGAAGCATCAAAGGAAGCAGAAGCCAAGCCTTCAAAAAAGTCAAAGAAGCGAAAAGCCCCAAAGGATCCCGTAGCCGTTACACCAAAACAGGCAGAACCCAGCCAGGTGGCAGCACCACCAGCCAAGAAGCCGTACTTGGGAACTGCTCCTTTGTGCAATCAGTGTAACCTCCACCACTATGCCAGTGTCAAATGTCGAAAATGTTTCAACTGTGGACGATGGGGACACCTGGTTAATGAGTGCCGTTTTGCTATCCAAGGCAAAACTGTTGCAGATCCTATAGCTACACAAGCAGATCCAGCAGGAGCTCATTTTCCCCCTGGTATTTGCTACACCTATGGCGAGACGGGTTATGTCAGGGACAAATACCCAAAGATTGTCAATGCAAATCTGACCCACGTATGAGCATTTGGCCGATTAGAAGAAACTGCTACTTTGAATAGTCTGAATCTTATGTTTATGTTTCTAGTGTTTTCCTTTGAACTCTGAAACAATCGATTTTGTTTATAAATAAATCTTTGTTTGCAATTCTGATGTACAAATGTAGTTGCATGTGTGTATGGCATACCCCTACGATACCTACACCAAAGAACCATATTTGTAATTCTCTCGTTCATATAATCGCTCATGATTTCCTCGAAAATTCTAAGTGCTCGTTTCATTCTAAGAAACGAAGTACCGAAAATAAGTGATATCTTGAGTAATCACTTTAAATCCTTGGTTAGATAACTAAGGATACCTTTCTTCAATCTCATATCATTTCATTCTGGTTTTTTATAACAACATACATAGTGTAGGTTTTCAAAACAACCTTCATGATTTCAAAATATTTCATATAGTTTGAAAATGATTTTAACACAATATATTTATTTAATGTATCAAGTGCATGATTTCAAAAGAATTATCCATATTTTCAAAATCCTTATGCATAATTTCAAAATTTATCTCGCATGATTTTAAAACATTTTATAAATATACTTACCTAATACTCATATTTTAAGAATTCAAAAGTATTATGTAGGATTTCAAAAACATTAAACATATTTCTAAAGAACCCCATGCGTAGTTTTCGAAATGCATTATGCTCGTATTACCCAACCTTCAAATTCTGCTTCATGTGTCGCCTTGGCATATCTTGCACCTCAATTTCATGAGCATTCTACCTCGTGTATCGACTTAAGCACGTCTAGTGCAAGGTTTCGAAGCATCTCCCGCTCTTCGAATTCCAAAATCCATATAGGATCTCCTAATCTTCACAATTAGATCCTTGTGGATGATTATCGCTCAAATTGGAGCCCTTGATTGGATTCCTTGTACGCCTTAATACGTACATTACAAATCAATAAGGACAAACCGAATTCCTATTAAGGTCTTCCTATCTTCATAGTTAGATTCTTGAAAATGTTTAAAGTGCCAAATAAAATCCACAGATTGGATTCCTGGTGTGCTTTAAATACCCGTGTCCAAAGATAACAAATTAAAGGTCAAGTTAAACAATTATGTGTTTATGTGTTTTCTTTTATGTTTTTTTGTGTGATCCAATTTTCGTTATCCAAATCCTCGCAGAATCTTCCATATCTTCATATAAGGGATTCATAGTAGGATATTCAAAAGGTACTACCTTAAATACTTAATGGGCTTCTACGTTGTAGTTAAGACCCTTGGGTTATATAGTACCATTCCATGATTCGAATGAGACCCCTTGAGTGATCTAGTTAAAAGATTGATTTAGAATCTGGTTAAGAATGTCATGTGATGATATAACTGAAAAGACTCCTTGGTGGTCTATTTAAAAAGATCATTTATTGATCTAATTAAAAAGGACCCTAGGATGGTCTAGTCACGCTCATCACAGGTTTGTTCATTTGGTTTTCCCCTACACATTATAAAGTGCACCGTGCGGACTATGCAAGAAATTACATAATTATGGACGCGTACATAATTATGAAATTCAGTGCACGGAAACCACAGTAAGATTTATCATGTGTAAGAACCGATAGTGACAACAATAACGAAACGTGAACTATGTGTTGGAGGTACGGTGGACGCACCAATGGCGCTTCATATATTTGTATATAAGTGTCCCTCTTACATTGCAAGCATGATGTTATCTAAAGTTACTAGAAGTTCAGAACCCTAACCAGTGTTGTTTTATCTTTTCAACTTCATGTTTCGAGCTCTCACAAGTTTCCTCTAAATAAATTTCGGGACGAAATTTCCTGAAGTAGGGGAGACTGTGACATCTGTGCCTCCAGGGCCATCAAAAAAATACCAAATCAATGAAATACTGTGCTTCATACTTGGGATTTGTATAAATATGTGTATTATTTGCACATATCAATTCTCGTTCGATTTCGAGCTCTAAATCACTTTCTGGAAAGTTATACGCGAATTGATGCGTGCACGTAATCAGTTTAACGCAACAAACACTCCGGGATAGTGACATAGGCTTAACATACCTTAAATAACCTTTACATTGTGACAACTCGAAATTTAGAACCTTTCGTTGTATGCTTGAACGATTAGTGACTAATTGATTTGATGATTTAATGAATGATAAGTGCACCTCTATATGATTATGTGTTATGTTACATGTATGCTTGTGTGTATGTATGCGAGTATGTATATGAACCGAGACAACACGAACCCGACTCGAGACCATGTGGTCTCGAGTGAACAATGACTCATGGGCCGGTTGGGCCGCACACACACACACTTAGCCTATTTTGAAAGCCCATTAGGGTGCACAAGTGAAACAAGTATATAATCCTCATGATGGTCACACTTGGCAATTTTGGGCAACAACACTCATACTCCTCTAACACACACACTCTCCACTCTCCCTCACTAAAACCCTAAGCCACAACATCCCTCTCCTTCATTCTCGGATTCAAACCGGTAACCACAAGGAGCTCGCGGATCGGCACACGTACACACCCGTTTGAAAGCTTCACACTCACCTTCGAAACCCATCTATCGGTTAGTGGTTTTATGATGTTTGTTGTTGTTAAATAATAGTGTGAATGATATGATTTAACTAGTGTAGTTGTATGCTTGATGATGTTTTGTGAATCGGATGTGTGTGATGTTGATAATCGGCTAACATGTTTTAATTTCGGATATGTTACTAAAGAGCTCGTGATATCTTATGTCTATATATGATTCAAACCTTTGAGTGTTGATGTTCATGAAAGCCGGCTTGCATATGTGTAGTATCATGTTAATTAGTTTAGTGTAGAGTTGATTTTGATATGTTATGTGATGATTTGAAACCACTAGATGAGTATATTCAAGTGTGTTGCCTTGTTGTTCATGATTTCGTTTGTGATTAATGATAGAAACCGGGAATAGGATGAACAAGTTTGATTAACCAACATGAACATGACTTGAATGTGTGAAGAACAACTTGAATATGATATGAACATGCTTGAATATTTGAAATCTGATATGTTTGATCCAATATGGTAAATTGTTAGACAAATAAACATGTTTATGAGAGTAGTACAAACTGTTTCATGAAATCAAATTCCCATTGGATAGTACACTGTACCGAATCAGCTCCTGTCCAACCGAAACCTCCAGTTGCGACTCGAAACCACCGCATGATGAGTCGAAATCCCCGGTTGCGACATCGGTTGCGAGTCGCAAACACCTGGTTGCGACTCGAAATCACACGAGATCAACACATGAACCGTTTGACTCGAAACCACAGTTGCGAGTCCGATTGCGACTCGAGACCAAAACAACACGAACCGAAACCATGATTGCGACTCAGGTTGCGAGTCGCAAACGCCTAGTTGCGACTCGAGACTATACACAGATACACGCTGTTTGGGCTTGCACCTCATTTCGGACTTAATTGTTTGGGCCGGACTCTTGGGCCTAATGCACAGACCTTATATGTTATTGTTGAACGTGAATGTTGAACTGCCTTAGATGATACTTGAATGCAATGTGCTAGAAACATCCGTGTGCTACTTGGTTACGAACCTGACTTGTATGATACAACTATGATAGGACGTGAGTAACCACAATATTGCTTGATTGACTTTTCTGTGTACCTACCGAGCAAACCAAGGTGAGTTCACACCCTCTACAAAGCATGGGATTCCCTGGGTTGGGAATGGGGTTAAGGAACTGGGTTCCTCGTCCTCCTTGGGTAGGACAGCAAAGGTTCAGGAATGTAATTCCTCGTCCTCACGGACAGATAACTCGTACTAGACCAAAACTCTATCACGAAGTCCCTCCTTTTTATATCGACTTAATCGCCGGGCCAATGGCGAGCGGGTCATTAGTTAGATAGCGCTATTTAGGTCTGACAAACCTCACACCGTGCCGCAGAGGACGGGCGTGAACTAATGGATCTGGGGCACGTCAATGATGATAGACATTGACAGTTTCAGGGCACATAAACATGACTACAGTCAGCAGTCGATATGGTAACGAGTCTAGTGTATACATGGGGTAGCCCCCACGGCCGAAATGCCAGATAACTAACACGGGGTAGCCCCCACGGCTGGATAGCCAGAGTAACCGGGAATAAACAAGTCACGTTTTTAACTATGGGGTAACCCCCACGGCAGGATGCCAGCTAAAGGAAACGGTTTTCGAAACAACTTAAAACGAACACCCAACCGTGAACTCACTCAACTTGTTGTTGACTCGTTACTACATGCTTTGCAGGTCCTTAGGTTCTTAGCTGGAGCTTGCATGGAGGAGGATCGTTGTGGGACATGGACGACTGTGTGCCATGTTAAACTTTGAAACTATTAAACTTATGTTTTGACTTTAAGACTTATGCTTCCGCTTGCAACTTAACTGTGTTTTGTTTGAACACCAATTGTATTGGTTGGATTTTTATAACTACTTATATGCTTGTTCAATATGATTGGTGGCTGGATCCTGGTCAGTCACGCCTCCAAGCGGTAGTACTCCGCAGGTGGATTTTGGGGGTGTGACATACATAACTTAGAAATAAGTTTTGGAAGGTTTGGTGTGTCGAAATCAAGTTTATTCGCTTACAGGGACTAATTTCGACAAACTGCGAAAGTATGCCGATTCGTACTGTAATGAACATTCCGGAAGTTGATCATAAGTTAAACATACCCTAAATATCCTTTACATGTCTTAGAAATAGGCTTTGAGGGGTTCGGTATGCTAAAATAAACTTTTTGATCAAACAGGGACTAAAAGCGTCAAAAAGTGCATAAGTTTGCATTTTAGCGCATATCTTACGTTCTGGATATATCCGGACAACCAAAAATTTATGTAATAATTAAAATATCTTATTTTAGTGATTTTCATGCTAAATTTCCGTTCATCGCTTAATTTGGATCGTTTTTGCGTTCGTTACGACTTCCGTCGTAATTGACGGAATAACGCAACCGTACGACCAAACGAACCGACATCCGAGATGTTTTTGAGCATATTTTAAGTTCCCTATACTTTAACTTCATTTTAGAGCCTTAAAATGGGGTTAACGGGGCTTAAACGCGTCAAAAATGCATCAAAAATCAAGTTTAGGGCTTCAGGGACTAAATCTGCCAATATGTGAAAGTTGCTGGTCTGCAAGGTCCTTACTGACCGTATGGGTACTTGCTTACGGTTCGTAAGCATTGACCAGATCAGCAGAATTGCAGAAACATTGAATCTGGCCAATACCACCTATTCTAATGGTTTTAATCCCTGGTTTTGCACTCTATGGACTGATATTTGTGTACCCCATGTATTTCAAAACCATGTCCCCAAGTGTAAGGCCAAGATCGAAGCACGAAATGCGAGAAACAATCCTAACGGTTGTGGGTTTCCTATATAAACCCAAGCTCTCATTCCATTTTTTGCTCACACTTTGGTTCAATCAGCTCTAAGTTGAAGTTATTACTTCACACCTGAGTTGTTTGAATCAAAACTTCCTAGCATGGATCCTTTGTAAGTCTCTTTCATGCTTTTTATGCATTTTTAGCATGAAGGTCAAACAATGTTTAACTTTCTACTTTGACCACGAGATGGTCAACATGAAGTTCGTTGAACTTCGCAACGTGAGCGTAATCACGATGGTTATAGTCCCTAGTGACTATTCCTACTGATTACCACGTTGATTAGGCGTAGTGACGAGTCATAGTTTCGGTCAAAATGCGTATTCATGCGTATTTTGTAACCAAACTACTCTTAGGTATCAAAACCTTTTGTTTTGATATCAATACCTGTTTTCTAACTTAACTAAACATGTTTTAACATGTTTAGCTCGTCACTTTTAGTTTAGTGCTTGTATATAGTCGTAAGTCAAGGGGTCTAAACCACCGCTTAGACTTTCGAACTCGACCCTTTGGTCGATCATTAGGATCCGATCAAGCATGTTTAGTGACCATAGTTGTATAGGGAATAGCCTTCCGAGGTTATACCTTATGGTTACTTAGGTTTAATTAGTTGTATGATAGGTAGTTTATATGCCTTAGGTAAAGGACCAAAATGCCCTTTTTATGCATAAATTCATTTTAAGCATATGTAACCTAAATTTTTATATCTAAACTGATTAGGTAACATTATTAGACATGTTAAGGCATATAATACTTGTCATAGGACTAGTTAGGCATCTGAACGCGTTTTACTCAAACGACACGTTAAAGTAGCGTAAGCTACCTAAACGGGTCGTAAGCACTCAGGTTAGGTTTCGATTTAGTTTGTAGGCTTTGTTAAACCATATCATATGAGTTCCAATACTCATTTGGTTTACAAGACCTCATTCTATCCGATCTTCTGATTTAGGTCCGGTTTATTTACATAGTTACTTATATTAGGTGCCGATTGATTTCCGTGATCCCTCTTGCTTTGCTTGGTTGTTATTCAAGACTTCTAAGCATTCTCAAGTGAGTACATAGTTCCCCTATTTTACTGTTTTCAATTGTTTTGGGGTGATTCATATGTGTTAAATGATTTCGATGTTTTTAACGATGGTTTCGAAAATGATTAAAATGGTTTATATTAAATTAATAACGATTTCGATAATGTGGATAAACTTGTTGGTTGTATTTACATAAGGAACAACATTCATTAGTTTTGGCCGAACCGACCAGTATTAGGTTATGGTACCATAGGATCTGACAAATCCCGTTATCAGGTGCATATGTATGGGGTTATGTAGGTAACGACTGAATCTATGATAGTTAACTTACCCTTTGGTGGTTTGTTAATGCGAGAAGCGAGATAGTCGAGTCATGAAGGTTTGGATGTTATTAGCGAGATGACCAAAAGTAGTTTTTACAATTAAAACGAGAATGATTTAAAAGACTGAAACGATTTTTACGAGTTAAACGATTTGGGTAAACAATTGGTTTTTGGTTAGTGTTTAGATAACGGGACAGGTGTAATGTGATGAAAACATGGTAGATACGCTGCTGGTACTTCTTATATATAAGTGTTTTCATCATATTACATACCGTGGCGTTATTTAGTTCACTTGGGTAACGATTTTGAACCGATGTCACACAACGATGTTTTCTGAATAATATAAACCATACGGGTTTTATTAACGAGTTTTTACGAGATGTTTTACAATTTGATTTAATTAAATAAATGTTTTGGGTTAAGAATCATGGCTACGAGATTTTATAAATTATAACCAACTTGATTTGAGTTGGTTAATTATGTCGCAATACTATACTTTTCAAAATAAGGTTTTTAATTAAGTATTGCAACATGTAAACTAGCTACGAATCCGACACTCTCATAAACCTATGTGCTCGCCAGCATTTCTTTGCTGACTTTGTTTTTACATATGTTTCAGGTGTTGTTGAATGATATTTGATGATGATATTGATGCATGCTCACATAGGAACGGACAAGGCCTTAGTGACTTAATAAAAATGAAAGTCTATTTGTTCATGTTTTGTTTCTAATTTCGATGTAATGTAATACATTTAATTTAATAAAACAGAACTTCAATCCATGTGTTATGAAACAATGATTCTGTTACAACACTCCCTGACGTTTCCGCCATGATTTGTTGTTTTACGTGGTCGAGGTGTGACAACATACGCTACAAGTACTGGTGGCCGGGCATGAAAAAGGATGTCGCCCTCTATGTTTCGAAATGCCTGACCTATTCGAAGGTCAAGGCTGAGCATCAAAGACCCTCTGGCTTACTCGTTTAACCCGAAATTCTGATGTGGAAATGGGAGAGTATAGCTATGGACTTCATAACAAAGCTTCCGCGTACTCAATCAGGTCATGATAGCATTTGGGTTGTAGTTGACCATTTGACCAAGTCAGCTCACTTCCTGCCGATACGAGAAGACTTTAAGGTAGAAAAATTTTCCCGAATCTACACCGATTAGATCATTTGTCGACACGAGACGCCTCGTGACATCATCTCTGACCGTGATGGTCGGTTTACCTCGTGTCTTTGGGAAACGTTTCAATCTGGTCTCGGTACTACTCTAAATCTAAGTACCGTTTTCCATCCCCAAACCGACGGTCAGACTGAAAGAACGATTCGCACCCTTGAAGACATGCTTCGCTCGTGTGTCATAGATTTAGGTGGTAATTGGGACGCGCACTTACCTTTGGTTGAATTCTCGTACAATAATAGTTATCATTCTAGCATACAAATGGCACCATTTGAGGCTTTATACGGAAGAAAATGTCGATCGCCTATTGTATGGCACGAGATCGGAGACGCATAAATTACCAGTCCCGAGCTGTTGTAAGAAACGACTGACAAAATCCTCCAAATTCGAGACAATCTATTGAAAGCTTGGAGCCGACAGAAAAGTTACGCTAATAGACGCCGCAAGCCTCTTGAATTTGACGTTGACGATCACGTACTCCTAAAGGTTGCACCTTGGAATGGAGTGATCAGATTCGGCAAGAAAGGAAAGCTCGCGCCTCGATATGTTGGACCCTTAAAATTCTCGAAAGAATTGGAAAAGTGGCCTACAGACTCGAACTACCAGAGGAACTAAGTAACGTCCACCCAACTTTCCACGTTTCGAACCTCAGAAAGTGCTAGGCCGACCAGGAATTACATGTCCCCCTCGAAGATTTACAAGTGGACGAAACATTACACTTCATGGAAATGCCTGTTGAGATCGTGGGACGAGAAACCAAGGTGCTCAGACGCTCACGCATTCCCGTTGTGAAGGTTCGCTGGGAAGGCAAACGAGGTGCTGAGTTCACCTGGGAACTCGAAATCGACATGAAGGCGAAGTACCCGCAACTGTTTGTTACGACTACTTCATAAATTCGGGACGAAATTTCCTAAAGTAGGGGAGGCTGTAACAACCCGCTTTTTGGAAAGTCAAAGTACAAGTCAAAGTCAATGTCAAAGGAAGAAAAGATTGCTAATTGCAATCTGTCACTCCTTGCTTGCTAGCAAATCGTATGTTTTACTTGTAATCGAATCTTTTTACTTAATCGCTTTAGTAGTATTATGTGGAGTATCTATTAATAATCGAGGTTTAATCGCATATTAATCGCTCACCGACTTATCGCTAATCGCTATCGCAATCGTAACTCGAATTATGAATATTGTTTTACGTGTGTGTGCTTTTATGTGTTACGTGTGCATGTTATGTTTATGTTGAGGTGTCTAATCGCAATCGCAAATTCTATCGCATCGCAATCTAATCGCAAACACTAAACGCAAGTTATTTATAGTGATTGTATGTTAGATATAGTATTTAAGTTATTTGTGTGACTAGTGGGTAATACTATCGCATCGCTCACTCGAACCACATCGCAACGCTTAACACGTGAATCGAAACCACAAAACTCAACACGCCGGACACCTGGATCGAATGGCCAACCGATCGAGTGGCCATCCAATCGGATTGCCATCCGATCGGTGACCCATCTGACACTTCAGCACTTTTCTCTTTTTGAAACCCTATAAATGCCCTCCTGTCACATCATTTGTGATGTGACAGCTCCTCACTTGACCAGCCGCACTCAAGCTCTCTTTTCTCTCGATTTCTCGCGATTCTTGTAAGTTTTCAACCTAAATCTTGTACTTCTATGATCTACACGCACTCCTTCATCTTTTTCACCTTTGAATCTTAACTTTTAACCATGAAATCATCGGATTTGAGGTGTTCTAGGGTGATGTCATCATGGAGTTCTTATGAACTTCAAGGGTTGGCTTCATTCCACGAAGAACAACTCAGATCTGAAGGATTTCCACATGATTTCACAACGATTTTGCATAGATCTAAACATTTTCAAAGTGGAAAGGATTGAGAGATGGTTTTCCAACTTCCTTTCAACTCTTTTACACTCAATGCACTCAAAACCGATAGAATCGGAGCTCGTTCTGACCTTCTACTCTTTCTTAGTGATGTGTTGGTTCAAGATCTGAATTCTATCCAAGGGACAACTGATTTCGTGTTAAGCATGAACCACCATCTCGAACAGTTAACTGATCGGACTAGGGTGAATCCTGTTCGATCGGATCACCTGGGTCAAGAAGGAGGTTTTGTTGTTTAGCACGTTGTCAAACCATCTCAAACAAACCACAAACTTTCAAAATAATCAAGTTCAAAATGATTGGAATTGTTGGGACGGATTGCTGTTGATCGGATTGCCATCCGATGGAACTGCAATCCTATCGGATTGCACTTGAGCTTCCAACACTTAATAATTTCCAAGTTTTCAAAGGACTGAACATTGAACGACCATCCAATCATGTGACATTTAGAACTTTGGTACTTGATCATTTTCAAAGGGCAACAGTTTCCAACGGATTGCTATCTGAACGGATTGCCATCCGATCGAGTAACCATCCTGCTGTGAACTTGTTCTCACTAAGTGTCTTACCAATCGGATCGCTATCCGATCGAACTGTTGTTCGATCGATCGACCTGAAGGGTAGAGATACTTCCCTATTTTCAAAATGCTACAACAAAAACTTCAAAGCCATCATACACAAACACACCCTTACCAAACGAATGTCAATCTGACAGAATGGCCATCCGATCGGATGGCCATCCGAACATATTGACATCCGATCGAATGACCATCCGTTCGGATTGCCATCCGATCGGATTACGGTTCGACACTTGGTCACCTTTTCACTGTTTTACGCACCGCTCTTCGCTTATGCTATCGTTAACTGTTTAGGCTAATCACACTAGCGCTCCCTTCAATCCATTACCATCATTGTGAGTATACTCGATCCCTTTTTACTTTATGCACTTTTGGGTGTTACATACGTTACATATTCTAAATCACAATCGAACACACAACGCAAACACTATTTATACGCTGACCGTTATTGCATGTTACTAGTTACTTGATGAGTGCTTGTATGTTATGTTAACACAGTGATTGTTTCCTGACGCCTTAGCAACGATAGTACTATTTTTTTGGACTCAGCACCTATCATGGACAGGGGTTGTTAAGGTTACCTCTTCACGTGTCACAGTGGTGATATGTGTGGCGCATTCTACAACTCGCAGTCTAGTCTGTGCATATTTCATTGTCGATGACCTACTAGCTTCGCATTATACATGTTACATGCTGGTTATGCGTAAACGATTTCGAACTCTACTATTACTATTAAACTTGTATGCACCCCTTTACCCTTGTTGCATGTAGTTGATATAGCTCAGACACAAACCAGTTCCTCTCTATCACCTATCACTGAGAGTATACTCCCACAAGTGACTGGGTTTGATGCCTATACCTCTGCTTTCCTAGCAACAACTGAGGAGGTTACACCCCTTGAGTTACAAGTAACTCTTGGTGGTAGTTCAAGCGGAGCAGCAACTACAAGTGTCGGATCAACAGATCTACATTTGGACAGTTGTTTCATCAGTAAGACTCCCTTGAAGGAAATTTCTTCTATAGCACCTCTGGTAACCACTAGTGAAACTATTTTCACCACTGGTACAATCAAAGGGTTTTCAAGTGCTGAAGAAAGAAGTCCCCAGTACCGAGAACAAGGGTCATCAATGGATGATTTTTGGGACTCAGTTCCTAAGTCACACATTGATACAACCACTACTGGTGGTAAATCAGATGATCCCAGTAACATGGGTGATGATTTAAAATATCAGGAATTGACGGGCAGAGTTGAAAAACTTGAAACATCAGTTAATGAAATAAAGGATATGGTGCAACAGCTGTTAAAAGCTCAAAAAGCACAATCCACTGCTGTTCCAGCTCAAGCACCTGCTCCACCACAAGCACTTGCTGCAAATGAGCTCTGGAATCTTTTTCAACCCCTGCTTGAAAAACAAAAACAAACGGCTGATCAGCATCATGAAATGCATGTAAAAATGCTGACAAACATGGTGGAGTCAAGATTTAAAGATACTCAAGCAGACATCAAAGCTATCAAGGCTCATATCCAAAGCACCACTGGAAAAGTTCCTTCCACTATACTCTTCATGGATAAACCCCTTCCAGATAATGCCAAAAAATGGGGAGAAAATCAAGTTGAAGAAGAAGAGAATAGAAGATGGCCTGTATATTGAACCAGAACAAGAAAAACAGACATCTAAACCACTTCCAAAAGGTTCCAAACCTCAAACCACAAAATCTCATATTTCCATCCAAACAGCTGATACAACAGTGGTTTCAAAAACTGCTAGCCAAACAGCTGTCATCTCATCAACACACACAACTTCACCACACACCACCAAAACCACTGTCCTACCACTATCATCATCTACAATCACATCATCATCTTTACCTCCTGCCATAAAGCAGAAGACAGCAGATGTTACAACATCTGTTGTAATGACAACAGTGGTTGAAACACCAGTTGTTTCAACACCTGTTAGTCAGACACTTTCCATCACTCAAACCACTGATCCACCCAAGACATCATCAACCTCTCCTACTATAAAAAGGAGAAGGATTTTCATACCTGATGATTCACCACCACCATCAAAAACTACCTCACCACCTACAACCCCTGCTCAAAAGCAGAAGACATCTACTGACAAATCAGTAGTTGTAATGACAACAGAGGTTGAAACACCAGTTGTTTCAACAGCTGTTTGTCATTCATCCACCACTGCTCTCATCATTCCTACATCACAACCAAAATTACCTTCATCCACAAAGCTTCACAAAAGAAAAAGAGAAACAACTCAGGCAACTAATGAAAAATATGATCCTGTTGCTTTAAAATATCCACTGGAACTAGATGTTGTAAAAAATGAGATGAGACAATTTTATACCGAGGATGATCCTTCAAAAAGAAGATTTCTTTCTCTCATATGCTTCATAGTTCCAGAAGACATGGATGAATATCTCGAGATGAAAGCAAGGCAAGCAAAGATTCGAGCTAAACTCGAATGCAAAGATCAAGGTGATAAAGCCATTTCTGAAAAATTGGAATTTTTACTCATAAAAGTCAAGCTGATGGAAGATTATGCATGAGATCTGAGCAAAGAAAAGGCAGATCAACGAAAAGAGATGAGAAAAGAATATATTGCATATATCATGAAAGAAAAATTATATCCAGCTGAAGAAAAACAATTTGAAGAATGGCCTATAGTTGCTTTGAAGCATGAAGCAAACAGGATTGAAAGGATTAAAAATGATCCAAGAAAGAAGAAAACAGCTCCAAATTGGAACAAATACAAAAAGCTAATTGCTGATCTTACTTCTGAGTACAAAAAGAAAAAAAAAACAGGAACTGGTAGATGCTAAAGTGGATACTGCTGAAGCCATAGCAAAATGGACAAAGCAGTATACCGATGAAGCTTATGAAAGGCTGAAGAAAAGAAGGATAACAGTCTCAGACACTTCTAACAAGCCAGACTATAACAAGATGGAACAACAGCTGGATGCTCTTAAAACACTGCTCACATCAGCAGATAACCCTATCCTTGTGGAAAACCAAGAAAAAGGAAAACTGCTGACCAGTGAAGAAGAAAAAGAAAAAGGAAGCTGAATACTTCACAGAAGCCATCAAGAAAATGGATCTAAAAGAAGAGAGTTCAGTGAGCCTTCAAAACCTTTTCAAAAAGGTATTAACCAAACCTGCAGCAGATATCTCAGACATTGAACTTGAACAAAGAAAAAGGCAAGAGCTGATTAAACAAGAAGCTGCAGAAGACATAGCTGTAGCAAATGAAGTCATAGAAGAGGATTTTAAACGAATGTCTGAAGTTCAGGATACTGCGTTACAATTTTTCTCAAGGCCAAAAACTACAAGCTCATCAGAAAATAAATCTCTCCCAAGAAACCCATTGGGTTCAAAAGTACTAAAGTGGCTCTTTGATCAAAAGACCCATGTATTGACCCTGGTCAGATCCAATGGTGAGATTAAGTACATATCAAGGAAAGAAGCACTAGGCCTTAGTATTGAAGATTTCCAGGATCTCCTTGAACTTTCATTGTGCAGGGATGAGGATGACACAAGTTCCAAAGAATTTGAAGAAGAATTTAAAAGACAAGCAAGGGAACTTCTGATGAGGAATAAAGATCCTAAACAATGAAGTGTTTTGGCATTATCTGTTCTAGGGGGAGATTGTTGGGATTGAACCCTACCAGAGAAACAGATAATGAAAGCCAAAACTGGTTCACAACAGTGGATTCACAATAAGCAGCTGTTTACACTAAGTCTTCTCCCTTGAAAGTAATTATAACAGCTGATGGTTTTATATCCACTGCCCGGATACAACTGCTGCTCTTTTAACTACTGATGAAGCCCAGAAAACTGCTGAGAAGAAAACACTGCTGGTACAATCTACTGATGACAAAGCACTGTCCAATCAAGGACTTATCAACCTTGAGGAAAGCACTGATGTAAAGAGAGAGCAGTAGTTTAGTATGTCATCTATTTTATGTATAGTCAGTGGTTATGATTAGCAGTGTTTGTATAAGAACAGTAGATACAGGTTGTTAGGTTGTTAGATGTCGCTTTCATGGTGACGTCAGCTGAGATTTCTCAGTGGTTTGGATTGTCTATAAATGGAACAGTACCCTGTACTGATACATTTGATCGTCTTGAGTGAGTTCTTCTCCTCAATTCAATCCTTTCATCTTGTACAACCAACCATGGGGTATCAGGCTGAGGGGGAGTTTAGTCTGTAAGCTTGCATTGAAATCTTTTGCTTTGTATTGTAATCTTTCGACTCTATGAAAAGCAAATGTTTATCTAACTATATTCTCCTTTGATTGTGTTTACAAAGTTTGTTTTCATTTCCGCTGCACTTAAACTCTGTTCATTTCTGTTGATTTGCTCAATTTATTACAAACAAACACAATCATGAGAGCCTCCGATCCTAACAATTGGTATCAGAGCCTGGACAGTCAAATTCGATCTAACAGTCAATTTGACATAACAGTTTGGCTCAAAATTCATTGATACTAAGGTTGGTTGTATTTAGTTGAAAAACAGAGTAACGAGTGATAACGCTTAAATTTTCTATTCAAATGCTCTGTAAAACAACCAAGATGTCATAAGACACACAAATCTCACACAACAAGTGATATCATGCACAAGACACTCATGGTTTTTAGATCTGAAAACATGTCTGTTAAACTGTGGGATTATTTCTTATTTTCAAAATTGATTTCAACTGTTGTTATAAAACTTGTGATGTCACTATATTAGATGCTAAAGTATGAACCTCAGATTAACAAAAGCCTATGTTCATAAAAACATTAGTGTTTTTGCTAACGTAAAAAGAGGGAAATTAAAACTTTAGTCATAAGAACTTATGTGTTGAAAACAGGTTGAGATCCTCAAAAGGAACAAATCAACTCTGTTAAAATACATTAAGAAAACAGGATAGTCCGTATCATATGTAGTGTGAGATTGGTCAAAAATTTGTACAAATATGGCCAATCCTCTTAAAGCATTACTGCAAAATGATTCTAGATTAAGTATTCCTTCAATAAAGACCTCCCAGTAAGTATTTCATTACTTATGAATGGGAAGGGTAAAAAGGGAAGAAAAAAATTCACAAAAACTCAGAAGTGTGTTTATCTCAAAACTTTTGAAGTCAGAAGAAAAGAGTATAAACATAAAACACTTAGGAGTCAAAGTTTGGGGTAATAGTGGTCATTAAGCAACTATGTGCAACCATTGGTTTAGGAAAGTTCAGGTAACAATAGTATTCCCAGAAAATGAATTTAAAAGAGGGCTAGACAAATTTTCAGAATCTTCACATGGTAACAAAGTCTATAACGGGGTTTTCAAAAACTCATGTGATGTGTCTTCATTTCTGTTGTCAATCAATCAACAAGAAAATGGTACCAAACAGTGGTCAAAATGTATTTACAATTTCATACCACTATTGTCAAACCACTGACCATTTTCATAAACTTGAGACTGATATGATTAGGTGCGTTAGTGGAAATTATACCAGATCCTTTTGGTGCTGTTTTCAGTAAATCCTTTATTTTTTATTGAAGGTTTTTTCTCAAATAAAGCAGGATATGTTATTCTTTATTTTTTTAAGAATGATATATTTTGAACTTTTCACTGGTTTTTGATAGTAAAAGTCTCAATCTCCTGTCAGGATATATAATTTTTTTTGTTGGTAATATTATCCTCAAAATGGATCAAAAGGAAGTAGTATATATGTCAAAGTCATGTCAAACTCAAGTTTGTTTTTACACTAAGCAAAAAATTGATTGTTAACAGATCTTAGAATACTTGGGTACTCATGTTTTAATTTAAATATTTTAACAAAAATGAGTTGCCTTAGTAAAAAGTGTACATCATCTGGGGTACTAAACCCTTGTCAGGAATTCGTAAGAACTTCAAAATGAAAATGACATGTGGCAAAACCTTGAATGAAAATTCCTTTAAAAGTTGTTGACAAAATGAGCTTTCAAACCATTGCCATTATTTTAACCCTAACCACTGTTATGTACAAAAATCTGTTTCCTAAATACTGTCCACTGCTGAAAGTCAGCCACTGATCCTTCATTTTGCTTGGCAAGCACTGATGCTCAGAATCAGTGTCTTATCCACTGATATGCTATCCACTGATAGTAAAAATCATCCACTGTTGTCACATTATTACCGTTGTAATCACTGATGCTTGGTTCATCAGTGGCTCTCAAAACAACTGTCCTCCACTCTTCATCCATAGCATCAGAGGTTGGCACGTGGTCAGTTTTTAGCCATCAGATCTTAATAACCGCTGCCACATCAGCGATCATTTTTTTCCCTTAATAAAACCCTGATCAAAACCCCCAAACAGGGCTTTACATTGTCGAATTGAATTCCAAAATTCTCTTCTCAAAGCAGTTTCTAACTTTCCATCCCAAATCACTCTTCGTTCTTCTTCGCAAAATGACGAAATCGAAATCAAAATCAAAATCAAAATCGTCCTCATCTTCATCCCCCAAAGAAGCCACACAAATGGCCGCTGAACCTACTGAAATTCCATACAAATCTCCACACAACTATCTGGGTCTACTCACAAAACCCACAAACAACCACACCTTTGATTCCATCATCGACACATTATCTGAATCAAAGTACAAAACTTTGTTGATAGCATATGCTCCTATTTACCTGCAAACCCAGAGAGAGTTTTGGAAAAATGCTACGCTTGAAAAATAAGACGATAAAGTAGTAGCCATCAACTCCTCGATACAGGGTAAAGCGATTCAAATTACTCTGCAATCAATCTCAGAAGTCTTTAAACTCGATGATCAGAAAGGTAAAACTTCCTTTGATAAAACCGAGTTGAAAACTGATTTCTTAAAAAGGGGATATGCAGAGCAACCAAAAAGAGATACCTTACAAAAAGGTTTCTTTCCTTCTGCACCTAGGTTTTTATTTCACACTCTCTTGATGTGTGTTTCGAATAAAACAACTGCTTTTAACGAAATACCTTCAAAGATCCAGTGCCTGGGTTATGCTATTTTAAACAATGAAAATTTTAACTATTCCCAGGAAATCTTTGATGATTTGGTGAAAAACGTTGATAGCAAAGCATTTTTACTTTTTCCAAGATTTTTAAGCTACTATTTTAAACAAAAAATTGGAAAAGAAAGTGAAAATTTACTCAAACAGGGTGTCTATTTTCAAATAAAAGGGTTAACAACTGAAACATTTTCTAGAATGATGGCACCAATAAAAACAAAAGCAGAGGTGCCTGAGCAGAATTTAGCAGTTACCACTGCTCCTCAGACATCTGCTGCTGAGCCCACTGCTCCAGGTGATCATAGCAGCACAACCACTGCTTTGAAACCCACACCTGCCACCACCAAAAAGACCAAAAAGAAATATTACAAAAAGCCCACCAAACCCAAAACAAAGGCAACTCTGGAAGATGAGATCCCAGAGCAACTGCCAGTGACAAAACAAATGTCACCACAAACCACTACTGCTACTTCCTCACAGCAGTTGGAAGAAAGATCTCCACCATTGCCTCAAACTCCTCCTGCATCCTCACAAAAGGATCAGGTTGTAAGCACAGGGACCCCACATTATGAAGCTCTGTATCCAATTGGGTCCATCTTCCTCAGTCCTGATCCCAAGGACATGTCTCTTTTAACTCCCTTATCCTCACCCCTCACATTACCACAATCTATAATACCCTAGTTGCATGCAGTTAATATAGCTCAGACACAAACCAGTTCCTCTCTATCACCTATCACTGAGAGTATACTCCCACAAGTGACTGGGTCTGATGCCTATACCTCTGCTTTCCCAGCAACAACTGAGGAGGTTACACCCCTTGAGTTACAAGTAACTCTTGGTGGTAGTTCAAGCGGAGAAGCAACTACAAGTGTCGGATCAACAGATCTACATTTGGACAGTTGTTTCATCAGTAAGACTCCCTTGAAGGCAATTTCTTCTATAGCACCTCTGGTAACCACTAGTGAAACTATTTTGACCACTGGTACAATCAAAGGGTTTTCAAGTGCTGAAGAAAGAAGTCCCCAGTACCGAGAACAAGGGGCATCAATGGATGATTTTTGGGACTCAGTTCCTAAGTCACACATTGATACAACCACTACTGGTGGGAAATCAGATGATCCCAATAACATGGGTGATGATTTAAAATATCAGGAATTGACGGGCAGAGTTGAAAAACCTGAAACATCAGTTACTGAAATAAAGGATATGGTGCAACAGCTGTTAAAAGCTCAAAAAGCACAATCCACTGCTGTTCCACCTCAAGCACCTGCTCCACCACAAGCACTTGCTGCAAATGAGCTCTGGAATCTTTTTCAACCCCTGCTTGAAAAACAAAAACAAACGGCTGATCAGCATCATGAAATGCATGTAAAAATGCTGACAAACATGGTGGAGTCAAGATTTAAAGATACTCAAGCAGACATCAAAGCTATCAAGGCTCATATCCAAAGCACCACTGGAAAAGTTCCTTCCACTATACTCTTCATGGATAAACCCCTTCCAGATAATGCCAAAAAGGGGGAGAAAATCAAGTTGAAGAAGAAGAGAATAGAAGATGGCCTGTATATTGAACCAGAACAAGAAAAACAGACATCTAAACCACTTCCAAAAGGTTCCAAACCTCAAACCACAAAATTTCATATTTCCATCCAAACAGCTGATACAACAGTGGTTTCAAAAACAGCAAGCCAAACAGCTGTCATCTCATCAACACACACAACTTCACCACACACCACCAAAACCACTGTCCTACCACTATCTTCATCTACAATCACATCATCATCATTACCTCCTGCCATAAAGCAGAAGACAGCAGATGTTACAACATCTGTTGTAATGACAACAGTGGTTGAAACACCAGTTGTTTCAACACCTATTAGTCAGACACTTTCCATCACTCAAACCACTGATCCACCCAAGACATCATCAACCTCTCCTACAATAAAAAGGAGAAGGATTTTCATACCTGATGATTCACCACCACCATCAAAAACTACCTCACCACCTACAACCCCTGCTCAAAAGCAGAAGACATCTACTGACAAATCAATAGTTGTAATGACAACAGAGGTTGAAACACCAGTTGTTTCAACAGCTGTTTGTCAATCATCCACCACTGCTCTCATCATTCCTACATCACAACCAAAATTACCTTCATCCACAAATCTTCACAAAAGAAAAAGAGAAACAACTCAGGCAACTGATGAAAAATATGATCCTGTTGCTTTAAAATATCCACTGGAACTAGATGCTGTAAAAAATGAGATGAGACAATTTTACACCGAGGATGATCCTTCAAAAAGAAGATTTCTTTCTCTCATAGGCTTCATAGTTCCAGAAGACATGGATGAATATCTCGAGATGAAAGCAAGGCAAGCAAAGATTCGAGCTAAACTCGAATGCAAAGATCAAGGAGATAAAGCCATTTCTGAAAAATTGGAATTTTTACTCACAAAAGTCAAGCTGATGGAAGATTATGCACGAGATCTGAGCAAGGAAAAGGCATATCAACGAAAAGAGATGAGAAAAGAATATATTGCATATATCATGAAAAAAAAATTCTATCCAGCTGAAGAAAAACAATTTGAAGAATGGCCAATAGTTGCTTTGAAGCATGAAGCAAACAGGATTGAAAGGATTAAAAATGATCCAAGAAAGAAGAAGACAGCTCCAAATTGGAACAAATACAAAAAGCTAATTGCTGATCTTACTTCTGAGTACAAAAAGAAAAAACAGGAACTTGTAGATGCTAAAGTGGATACTGCTGAAGCCATAGCAAAATGGACAAAGCAGTATACCGATGAAACTTATGAAAGGCTGAAGAAAAGAAGGATAACAGTCTCAGACAATTCTAACAAGCCAGACTATAACAAGATGGAACAACAGCTGGATGCTCTTAAAACACTGCTCACATCAGCAGATAACCCTATCCTTGTGGAAAACCAAGAAAAAGGAAAACTGCTGACCAGTGAAGAAGAAAAAGAAAAGGAAGCTGAATACTTCACAGAATCCATCAAGAAAATGGATCTAAAAGAAGAGAGTTCAGTGAGCCTTCAAAACCTTTTCAAAAAGGTATTAACCAAACCTGCAGCAGATATCTCAGACACTGAACTTGAACAAAGAAAAAGGCAAGAGCTGATTGAACAAGAAGCTGCAGAAGACATAGCTGCAGCAAATGAAGTCATAGAAGAGGCTTTTAAACGAATGTCTGAAGTTCAGGATACTGCGTTACAATTTTTCTCAAGGCCAAAAACTACAAGCTCATCAGAAAATAAATCTCTCCCAAGAAACCCATTGGGTTCAAAAGTACTAAAGTGGCTCTCTGATCAAAAGACCCATGTATTGACCCTGGTCAGATCCAATGGTGAGATGAAGTACATATCAAGGAAAGAAACACTAGGCCTTAGTGTTGAAGATTTGCAGGATCTCCTTGAACTTTCATTGTGCTGGTATGAGGATGACACAAGTTCCAAAGAATTTGAAGAAGAATTTAAAAGACAAGCAAGGGAACTTCTGATGAGGAATAAAGATCCTAAATAATGAAGTGTTTTGGCATTATCTGTTCCAGGGGGAGATTGTTTGGATTGAACCCTACCAGAGGAACAGATAATGAAAGCCAAAACTGCTTCACAACAGTGGATTCACAATAAGCAGCTGTTTACACTAAGTCTTCTCCCTTGAAAGTAATTATAACAGCTGATGGTTTTATATCCACTGCCCGGATACAACTGCTGCTCTTTTAACTACTGATGAAGCCCAGAAAACTGCTGAGAAGAAAACACTGCTGGTACAATCTACTGATGACAAAGCACTGCCTAATCAAGAACTGATCAACCTTGAGGAAAGCACTAATGTAAAGAGAGAGCAGTAGTTTAGTATGTCATCTGTTTTATGTATAGTCAGTGGTTAAGATTAGCAGTGTTTGTATAAGAACAGTAGATACAGGTTGTTAGGTTGTTAGACGTCGCTTTCATGGTGACGTCAGCTGAGATGTCTCAGTGGTTTGGATTGTCTATAAATGGAACAGTACCCTGTACTGATACATTTGATCGTCTTGAGTGAGTTTTTCTCCTCAATTCAATCCTTTCATCTTGTACAACCAACCATGGGGTATCAGGCTGAGGGGGAGTTTAGTCTGTAAGCTTGAATTGAAATCTTTTGCTTTGTATTGTAATCTTTCGACTCTATGAAAAGCAAATGTTTATCTAACTATATTCTCCTTTGATTGTGTTTACAAAGTTTGTTTTCATTTCCGCTGCACTTAAACTCTGTTCATTTCTGTTGATTTGCTCAATTTATTACAAACAAACACAATCATGAGAGCCTCCGATCCTAACAGTATGGGACATGACGTTTAATTATCTGGTAATGAATAGTTGTTATGGATACTCATGGACAATCTATTTCGCACAGTGTCATGCCCTGATGTTTCCGCCATCGATTGGGGTGTGACATACTTAACTTAAATTTTGTCCCTTAAACTGATTATGCAACATATTTAAACATGTTAGGGCATATAATACTTGTAATAGGACTAGTTAGGCGTCTCGAACGCGCATTCGCGCGAACGACGTGTTAAAGTAGCGTAAGCTACCTTAACGGGTCATAAGCACTTAGGATAGGTTCCGATTTAGAATGTAGGCTTTGTTAAACCATATCACATGAGTTTCAATACTCATTTGGTTTACGAGACCTCATTCTACCCGATCTCCCGATTTAGGTGTCGATTTATTAACATAGTGATCCGATACTAGGTGCCACTTGATTCCTTGATTTCCCGAGCTTGTTAGTTCACTTAAATCGAGGACACCTTGCAATCTCAAGTGAGTACATAGTTCCCCTATTTTACATTTTCGAAATGTTTTGGGGTGATTCATATGTGCTAAACGATTTCGAGTTTTCTAAAACGAATGTTATGGTTTATATTAAACACAACGATTTAAATTATATGAACAAACTTGTTGGGGCATTGGTCGAAAGACAATTGAATGACATCCATTAACTATTTTTAAGCCGACCAGTAGTACGTTATGGTACCATAGGATATTATGATACCATAGGATCTGACAAATCCCGTTATCGGACTTTCACCATGGTTATAGGGGTAATGTGAGTAACGACAAAACCTGATGATTGTTAACTTACCTTTGGTGGTTTGTTAATACGAGTTGAACGATTAGGACGAGTCACACAGGTTTGAATGCATTCAATAAAACGACCAAAAGTTAGTTTTTCACAATTTTAACACGAACCACTGGAACTATTGAACTATGTGAACTATTTGAACTATGTGAACCACTGGAACTATCAGACCTATGTGAACCACTGGAACTATCTGAACTATGTGAAAGATTTGAACTATTGAACCATTGGAACTATTTGATCCATGTGAACTATTTTAACTATTGAACAATTGGAACTATTTGATCTATTTGAACTATTTGAACGATTGGAACTATTTAAACTATTGAACGATCGGGTTATGGTAAGTGATTAGGTAACGGGGCGGGTGTGTGGATACGCCGCTGGTACTTCCTATATATAAGTGCTTTTAACACATTACATGTCATTGCGTTATCTAGATCACTTGGACAAATGTTTTCAAAATGAAATTACACTACAAGGTTTACTTAAAGATATAAACCATACAATGTTTACCTTCAACGACGATTTACTACTTGGTTTACAAAGACAAATGCTTTTAGTTAAGATTCATGGCTACAATGGTTTTGGTTTATACATATATCAACTTGTAAAAGTGGATAGAAACATACTACAATATCAAACTCTTTTGTTTTCAAGGTACACACTCGACAACTCTCGTAGTTGGACGAGGTATTGCAATATGAACTCAAGGCCATGAATCTGACACACTCACAAAACCTATGTACTCGTCGGCATTTTTATGCTGACGTATTTTCACATATGTTTCAGGTACCGTAGTTTGATGATGTTTGATGATGATTATGATGCATGCTCACATAGAGATGGACGAGGCCTTAGTGACTTAATAACAATGAAGGACAATATGTTCATATTTTGCTTTTAATATTCGAGACAATGTAATAAACTTAATTCAATAAAACGAAACTTCAATCCATGTGTTGTGAAACAATGATTTTGTCGCTCCACTCCCCGGCGTTTCCGCTGCGGTTTGTTGTTTTGACGCGGTCGGGGTGTGACAAAACGCAAAACAAATGAACCAATATCAACTAAATAAAATCATATTCATTTTCATTGTTTTTTATCGATGTAAGGGTATCTCTTTCGATTACTACAGCCAGTGGCGGATCTAAAATATTCTTATAGGGGCAACGTTTCAGAAAACAAACTAACGAAATCTAAAAAAGGTCATTTTTTTTCAAAAGTTACACTACCTCTGTGACAACCCTCACTGAACCAGGTATCCGTACGACTTAATTAATAATTAATTACTGCTTAATAACTGTGCTTGTTTGAAATTACTGATGAACTGCTACTTGATTTCTGATACATGCATATACCTGCATCATACTTTACTTACCGTCACTACATTATTTACATGCTGAACCTTAGTGACAAACATGATGCACAAAAAGCACAGTAGCACTATAAACGGATAACCTATTGAACATGCTGATAAAGCCAGCATCAGGCAGACACTGCCTCTAAGGCCTGTATGAGCCAGAAATATTTTACTACACTAGTGGTGAGTGTAGGGATACAAGGGTTGTAGAACTGCGTCTCTAGGAATAAGTTACAATGACTGGATGTGCCTAAAACGTGCTCTAAGCACAAAAACTCAGCACTTTAATAAACAATCCAGCTTTTAGCTAACTAATAAAGTGCCAAAACATGAGAAAAATGTTACTAGACACTTTCCAAAGTGTCGGGAATAAGTTGTGTCACTAAAAATGGTATTAACGACACTTTAAAGCTTGTTTAACGCTTTAACGGATTACTATCCAACCGAACAACCGGACTATACCCGGAACATGAAAATATTGTTAATAACATTACTTATCTTTTTCTGAGCCAGTTAGGGTCCCTGAATACCCTAACACCCGCAATAAAGCACAACACACTACTAACCGGGTTAATCCCTAAACTTAACTAGATTAACCTAACTATTAACTAATGTTTAGTTGGATTTGAACCAAACTACCCCCCCCCCCCCTTTACAAACCGTCCCCAAGAGGGGGGACATCCTTTTGTCCTTCTTGATTATTTAATTACATTTGTTTAATATCAAAGTGACATGAAATCCAATGGTTAAAGAACTTAAGTTTGTCTATAAGAGCTAGAGATTACACACTTGATCATTCACCACTTAGCATTCACCAAACACTTCCTCTCTCTCTCTCAAAGGCTTCGGCCGAACACCCCCTATATCATTCCTCCACATTTCGATTTTGATCTTCACATTCCAAGTCCATACAAGCGTTAAGGATCGCGGATAAGAAGGCTTGGTGCATTCGGAAGGCGAAGGACCTCACTCTATTGCTTTTATCCTCTCATTTTGCGTCTAGATTCTCCCCTAGCCTCGAGCTAGTAGTAAGTTGCTATAATCACCCTCTCGAACTATTTTGAAGTGGTTAAAATGATTTGTAACGGTTAAAACTCGTAAACATGCAAGTTGAAACATGAAAGTCTACTAAAAACACTAAAAGTGATGGTTAAAAGCTTGTTTGTTGTGTAAAACTTGTAGTATTTGATTTGTGTAGTTATTTGGACCCGATCTATGTTGTGGTAGCTCGGATCATCGTTTAACCCGGATTGGTCATGATCTTGGATCATGACATAAGGTTGTTTTGGAAGTAACAAGGGTTAAAGGATGAAACTCTACCACACACGAATCATGAACTTGTGTAAAAGCGATTTAGCTTGTGAAATAGTGTTTAAAACTAGTAGATCTACGGATCTACAAGCGGTATTTTCAAAGAACCAAGTATCAAAGAAATTATGTTTTCTAAAGACGGATCTTACACTAACAAAAAAAAATGATTTTTAAAACACACAAGTGTGTAAACACTTGTGTAGCACAAAGTTTCGACAAAATAACTATTTTTGTAAAAGATGACGAGAAGTTGTAAAAAACGGAATTTCTCTAAAAACGAGGTTTTTACAAATCGGATGGATTTATATAGAGATCCGCTAAAAGTAATGGGATTTACTTCATAATATTAGAAAACCACAAGTTCATGTGATTTTTGCGACTTATATATATTTGTTGACTAGTTTGTTGTCTTGAACATTGTTTTGGTTAAATAAGGAAATTGTTGGGTTGATTTATAAAAGAAAATGATACGCTTGAGAGCGTGGCCACCTCCAGTCACAGAGGAAACTCTGGCGAAATTTTTCTAAAAACCTAACACTTAAATTATTTTCACTATAAGTGTTAGAAATACTTCTCGACATGTTTTCAAAATATAAGTTTCGCCACGACTTTATTTAAAAAAATATCGGATGTGGGATTTTCACAAAAACTAAACGTGATAAATATATTTAGTAAATATTTTTTTTTCACAACGTTACTTATTTGCGAAGATACATAAATATTATTTTTAGGGTAAAAAAAATAATATTATCGAATGTTAACGAATCCAAAATAATACGAGCCCTTTCACGATAAATATATAAGTTACACCGGTAATTATTATTACCACTCGATCGTTAAAACGTAACTTACACATTTTAAGGAAATATTCATGAACGCGTATTTTTGTTAAAGTATTATTTTGGGGAAAATTATGTGTAATAGAAAATATAATATTTTTGAGAAGAATATTTTTATTTGGGATTAGAAATAAAATATATTTTAAGTGAGACTTAATAATATATTTCGAAATTATACGAACACACATGTATTAAATCCCCCATCCTTGGGAAGGAAAATGATTACCAAGTATACAGAATGTAAACACGAAATAGTTGTCTAACTATTTCCCGAAAACTTAAACCTTAAAGCTAAGGCACGGCCGTCCGTCTAATAGAGTTAGTACGTGTAGGTCATCACACAGCCGCTTGATTTGGAGGTATACTTGGTAGAGACGCACCACTGTGAGTTCATGTCCCCCTTTTCTCTTAACTGTTTTCAGTTTTCTAAACTACGGGGGGTGAAATACATGTTACTTTGATTACAAGTACTTTATACATGGTATGGTTAGCGTAAGGAGGTTTACTACTTAGATCATGTGAGTGGGTAGGAGCAACATGAGGCCATTAGTCCTCATGGTAGGACCGAGGGACAGGAGCGGTAGATCTATCTGGGTGTAGCGAGCCCAGCCCCAGGCCAAACTAGAAACGGACCTCGGGGTGACTTTGTGCCCGACGCATAAATCTGCTAGGTTTGAGTCTCCCTACTTGCACTTCACACATATCAGTGGCCTTGCAAACCATTGGTGATCTCAATTCCCTTATGTGCTACATACCAGGATTTTTATACTTACAAAGGTTTATTTACTCACTTACACGTGAACTCGCTCAACATTATTGTTGATTTTTCAACTTACATGTATTTCAGGGAATTAAAGGATCTGGCGCGGTATGACACGTTTTCCCGCTGCACTAGTTACGAGGTCATCCGAGTTTAAGGGATGTGACTTTTTCCTGGACGAGTCACAGTTCTTAAACTGTGTTTATTTCTTGTTGGTGTTGTGTCTTTTGAACACTGTTTATGTTTGTTAGGATGTGAGATCCGTTAAGACAATGTTGTGGTTCTTTACTCTTCAAACTTATTTTAATGGATGATCTTGCATGGTTTTTATTTCATATAGCTTGTTATGATTAAGCTATGGTATTAAGAAGTCACACCAAAATAACCACGCTTCCGCAAAGCCAGGGTGTGACAACCTCCGAGCGTCAAGGGGTAGCGGGGGCTACCCCTATTTACAAGCTATACTCACCACTAAGTACAGCGAGTGTCGGTACCGTAGTGAATCGAACAGATAACGACTAAATTCCCGCCGCAAAACGCGGGGGAAAAACTCACTAGTATACATGTGAACAGATAGTTGTCATGAACAGTAAATTAAAATTTTTAACTTTTGTCTCTTAATTTTTAGAAATATTTTATTTAGTATTCATTTCATTTTTTAATAATAAATAGTAATTGACAATTCTTATGCTTTTTTTTATTAATGGTATTTTATTGCATTCAAATTGATTTTTTTATATTTTTAACATTCCAAGTTATTTGCATGCGTCCTGTGATGGTACGTTACCTCGGGCATTGGATCAATATCGGTTTGTTACAATACTGGTATGATTAATGCATTCGACATAGAAATCATCATGTGTTTTACATCGACCGAAAACGATCAAATCGAACACCGGTACCGATACCGATGTTCTTTGAACGGTATTGATCGGTACCGATGTTGTTTGGTACGGTATGCTAGTGATGCGTTGTTAGATTGTCGAAAAAAAATAAATAAATAGGGGTACCGAACCGATGTTGTTCGCTCGGTTTTCGTTCAATTAACTACGGTAGCGACACGGTATCTATTATCAAACCAAGAATCATAAAAAATTAATACATAATGGTACCGATGTTGTTTGTTCCGGTATGGTATGGTAGCGATACGGTCTTAGCTTATCGAAAACAAAAATAATAAAACTAAATATTGGTACCGATACACATGTTCAGTCGGTTTCGATTCGATTTGGCACAATAGCCGTTTTCAAAAAAAAAGTTTATACGCAAACCAACTAAACTAAGTTTACGGCACAGTAGCCGTTTTCAAAACAACATTAGTATCGGTATCAATATTTGTTTTTATTGTTTTCGATCGATGTAAGGTTTTCTCTCTCTATTACTATAGCGAGTGTTGGTACCGTAACAAACCGAATAGATACAAACCTTTTATGAATACTAATCAATATTTTATTAATAGCATTTACTATAGGTTTTTAATTTTTTCATTTAAATCCCTCAAATAAGAGAGGATGTATTGAAATGTAAAAAAGCATGGATGGTAGTAATGAAACAGAATGTTATAACTTAAGTTTTTGAGTTAATTACACATATAGTTCTTGTGATTTATTGAAAGTAACACCTTTGAGTACTAATTTATTTTTTTAACAGCTTTAGGTTCTATGTTTCGATTTTATAACACTTTTGAGTATTACGGCTAAATGTCATTAATTTTTTCTATTAAATCAAAGTAAAATGACTAGACTACCCTTATATAATTTTCTGTTAGTAATCAAAGGTGTTACCTTCAATAAACTATAAGAACCATATGTGTAATTAACTCTAAAAAAATATAAAAACTCTTTGTAAACACTAATATTATAAAATATGCTACATAAAAATATTTAATATTTATATTTCTAAAATACATACAATTACCAAAGAGTTATAAAATATGTTACGTTTATTTGCCAAGATGTTGTACTTTCCATTTCAAACAATATACTTGCCATTTTAGTATGAAATGAAATTGAGTTATCTAAATATTGTCACAATTAATTGTTATGAAGTCTTTTGCAATCTTGTTTTCGCCTCACTCTGATATTTTCGCCATCGGTTAGGGTGTGACGGATTGGTATCAGAGCCATAACTATAAGAAATTAGGAAAAAAATGCTATGATTTGACCTAGTCTATAGTTTAAGAACCATTCTTGCGTATATGCTTAAAATACTTAAATTCGTCCTACTTTGCTTCTCATCTTATCTTTTGTCTTAAATATACAATTCTTTCCTAAGACGAACTATAATACACACATGAAGATGCGAAGACACTCTTATTTCACAAACGAGACGATCTCACCAAAATAGGCATGAAAACCCTCCCTTTTGGTGAAATCCCTCAATCCGCGTTTATCGATTTTTCACGAAACTATACCATCAAGTTAGGAGTGACATCCATACCTTGATGGAGAATTTCTGTTTCTCATTCTAGTGGACCCTTACCAACGAGTCGAAATTTATCTCCTTACCTTGTTTGGTAAGTACCAACCACGTTTAGAGAACGATGTTATCAAGTTAGGGGTGATACCTGCATCTTGATAACTAGTCCACACTCCTCGATTTTCAATCTCGCCAAAGTCTCGAACTTTCGTTTGACTTGGGACATGTAATAACCGGAATGGTGAATACCATTAACCGAAATTTCGGCCATAGTATTCTACCTATTAGGCCAAAGCATGCTTCCCAAACTCAAAGGAGTTTTCGATCACTTTGGAAAAGTCTTAGTTTTGTTCCGAGACACTCTAAGTTTTACATTGAATCTCTTTTATATTATATCAATTTTAAGGTGTTTTACATTTGATACGTTTCTCCTTTCAAAATCGAAGATACGAATCGCACTTTACTCGTAATCTCAAACAATAATAAATCCCCGTGAACAAACTAAAGGTACAATCTTTTTGTCATTATTTGTGATTATACAATGTAAATTCTTGTTATGCTTATGTGAACTACTTGAAACTTACGTGTTACGTGACATATTACATGCCAAATTGTACATGTTATTTTCAAAATACGCTATGATCAAGTCTCATCCTTCTCTTTAGCTCTAACAAAAAGAAGCTTTCGTTTATGGCTAAGCAAATGGCCCAAGGAATACCCGACACTGTGAGAAAAATCAACGCCTCCAATACCCCCAAACTATTCGGTTGATTCTAAAATCAACCAACCTAAGCCAACCTCGTTTAACTACAAGCACTTCGCTGCTTGCAACCCTCTGACATTCACCGGCAATAAAGGTGCCACCAAAATGCTTGAGTGGTTCGATAGCGTTGAGATGACCTTCATCAATAGTGAGTGTCCCGAACACTTGAAAACATGAAGCACAACCGGCGTCTTCCAGTCGAGGGCTCTCGACTGGTGGACAAACGAGCACAATATCCGTAGCAACGAAGAAGCCTACGCCCTCCTTTGGGCCGAAGTTAAACAAATGATGCTAGCAGAATTTTGTCCTCCACACGAGCAACAAAAGCTTGAGGAAGAATTTTGGCACCTCAAACAAGTGGGTGATGATAACCTCGGTTACACCACCCGCTTCAAACAGTTAAGCGTCATTGTTCCCCATATTGTTAGCACGCCCGAACGTGTGATTAGGAAATACCTCCAAGGTCTTCCTCCCTCCATCCGCGACGTTATTCAAGCCACTAGACCCGACACCATAGAGTTAGTCTACCGTCTAGCAGCTAGCCTTAATGAAAACTGAGTGAGTAATAGGCACTCCTCACCCCAAACCACCACCAAGTCCATCAATCAAGCCACCACCGAACCCAAAGACCCCAAATCTCAGCTGCGAAACAACAATGGCAAGAAACGAAAGTTTCAAAGCCAGAGTTGCAACGCTATCACACCCGTTAACAACCACAGTCCCTCGCAAGAAAACCCTAGAAAGCCTTACACTAGGACTCATCCCAAGTGGTACATGTGTCACTACCATCACCCAACTAACACTGCATGCCGCCATTGCACGACTTGCAATCAGTTTGGGCATTTCAATGCTACCTGCTGAAGTGGCCCCGCGCCACAAGGCAATCAAGTTTAAGCACTACCCCAAAACCAAAACCGTTAAGTACCTGCAAACAATGGTAGATCTTGCTACAAGTGCGGTGATCCTACTCACATTCGGCCTCAATATTCGCAAGTCAATCAAGAGCAACAACAACCTCGTGGACGCGCCTTCAACATCAACGTGAAGCAAGCGCAGAACGACAATGAAGTCGTGAACGGTACGTTCTTTGTAAACGATTTTTATGCTTTATTACTATTTGATACTGGTGCGAATAAAAGTCTGTATCCGTGGAATTCAAACCAATGCTTAATTGTATACGCTATAAACTTCCAAAACCATTCACCGTCGAAGTAGCCAATGGCTAATCAATCATCGTTGACTCCGTCCACCGCGATTGCATTCTCACTCTTAACGATCAGGAGTTTCCTATCGATCTCATACCCATGCAATTGGGTAGTTTTGATATCATAGTAGGCATGGATTGGCTTCGTAAGAACCATGCTGAAATCGCTTGCCATGAAAAGTTCGTTCGACTTCCTCTTTCGTTCGGTGACACATTGCACGTCCACGACGAAAAGCCTTCAAAAGGTCTTAAACTCATGTCGTGCACCCAAGCAAACAAGTAATTACGTAAAGAGTACCTTCCCTTTCTGGCCCTTGTTGTGGAAGAGAAAGGCAAGGGAAAAGGTGTAAGTGATGTTCCAGTGGTGTGTGATTTCCCTAATGTTTTCCCCAAAGAACTACCTGATCCTCCTTGATATGCTTTAAATGATACATGTTTTTACAATATATTTCCTACACTTTTGAGTAACTTTAGGGCCGTTTACATTAAATTCTACTCGTATTTGGTTTGTATTTAAAGTTGAATGGTTTTAAGTGAAATCGAGCTAGAATGATGTATTTTAGTCTGTAAGAAATTTGATCATGTTATCTCAAACAGAAAAAACATATTTAATGAATTAATATTGCATTGATACACATTTAATAGTTACAAATTGTAAGAGTGCAATTAAATGATAACTTAAATGATACATTAATCATTTTTGTTTCAATTCATACGTAGGTGTCATGGAGTTGTGCAACTTTAGGTTGACTTATGTATGGATGGCATCAAAACAAAGAAAATAAGAATTTTGAACAAATAGGAATCTTGGCATATATTTATTTGCAGAGGAGGAGGTGATCTTTTCGGATATAAAATAATATATATAAAAAAAAAGAAGTTACAAGGCAATTAAGGGGCTGAGGAATCCAATTATTAAAGACATCGATGACACCGGCCCATGATGACTTTAGCAACCCATGCCCACAAAATGTTAATTAGCTAAAGTTGGCCCACTATGTTGGGTGAGATCCGATCATAAGGGCACACGCAAGAAAAGGACCTACGGCTACATATAGATCAATCGAGCAGGAAATACAGGAGAAGACGGCTGACGATCAGAGCATAAGGGACGACATATAGAGAAGAAGGTGATTGGTTCAAGGGTTCAAGTCACGATCAAGAATCGGGTCGGGTTCACAAATAGTTAGTGTTCAGTTTTAATTACTTTGTGTTTTGCAACGTATGAACCTGAATTATTTGTTATTCCAGACTTGTTTATTGTTTATGACTATGATTCCTGGCTAATTATTTTTCTACCCAGGTTTGTGATGATTATTCGTGTTAATTGGTAATTTCTCAGTTTTGGTAATTTTGTGATGGATAAATATTAGAGTAAAAGACCTAATAATAATTGGCTAGATGTGTGTGCGTGCTTTATTCTAATTTATTATCATTCAATCATTCCTCATGTGTCTTTGTGAATGTCTTTCATGTATAGATGCATGTTAGGTTACCTACTTTGTGTTTGTAACTAGTTTATGGTGCACACATTGTTTGATAATTTAGAGGAGTTTAGTGTTCTACCTATTCTTGAGACCGGGAGGAGATAGATAGTTAGGATTGTCTTTGGTGCTAGATATTTAGGTGCAGTGTGTCCGGGAGGAGATCTGTCTAAGTTCCATAGTATTATTTGTTTTCCTTAGTCTTGTCAAGAGTTTTTAGGTTACCCCGTACACTCTAGGGTGTATTGTGATTAGTGAGACCGGGAGGAGATATAGTTTTTGGGTACTTTAGTATTGTTGGAGAGACCGGGAGGTGATCCAACCCATACCAGTGAGCTTTATTTGAACTTTAGACCTTAGGAGAAGTTGATGAGACCGGGAGGAGATTTAACTTATCTTTAGTCTTAGAGTGTCGTATTATTAGAAGCTGGTTCCATCATAGTTACCACTGCCGAGAGAAAACCGATAGTCACAAATAGGATTCCAAACCTGGGTAGTACTTTCTCATCCTTGATTTCACCTTAGTAGCCTTCAGCCTGCGTCTAGGTAGTTTAGTTCGTCTTAGTTAATTCCTTTAGTTTAATTAGTTAAAACCTCAAATCAAAACCAAATAAACCAGTTAAGTAATTAGTTGAGTCAGAGTCTAGTGTAGCGTCGCTAGTGTCTCGTGGGTTCGATACTCGGACTTCATTAAGCTTTACTACGTACGATAGGTACTCTTGCCTGTCAGTGGTCTAGCATTTAGAGAGTCTTAGTTTATAAAATTTAAAACTAGGGTGTCTAGATTATGTTAGTTTTTATTAGACCATAATTCAGCACATCAAGTTTTTGGCGCCTTTGCTGGGGACACTTAGGCGATTGTGTTATTAGATTTGACTGATCTTATTTAATTGGTCTTATTTGTAATTTGAGTCTTAGGGTTTGAGTCCTAGAGTTTGTGTCTAGTAGTAGTGTGTCGAGTTATTATTTTTGTAAATATTTTTTATTAGTTAATTAGTTTTTTTTTTCTTTCCTTTCTCTACTCTCTTCATAGCAGGTTATCATAGCGAGTACCATCCCTATGTTTAGGCGTTTGTGGAATCATGTCAAATATTCGCTCAAATAACGACAACAGCACAGGACCAAGGAGATCTGAGGTTTCCCGAAATGTTCACCATTCTTCAGCGAATGATCGAGACACTTAGTCAAATGATTAAGGAAAGCATGAACCAACATGTGGATCTAAGGTGTCAACACTGTGGTGGACCACACTGGTTTGAAGGTTGTCCTATTTACGTGAATCAGAAGAAAAATCAAAGTACAATACGCTTTACATGGGATGAATACTATGATAATGATATTGGCTTTGAGAGCTATGGGAGAGAAGAAGAAGAAGTAGTAGAGATAAAAGAGGTTGAAGAGGAGCTTCCCAATAATCTAGAGTTGTCTGATATAGAATTGGAGACGACAACGGACGATTCAGTCCCACCTCCGGTTCAACAGGATGTGACACCTAATTGGTATTCCACGCCATGGTATTACGGTCCTGAACCCATTGATGACGACTTCTGGAATGATGATGATGGGGAAGACGTGAATGAGCCACTTGACAAGATGGAGAATGAGAAAGAGATACATATACCATCTTGGGAGGATGAGTTTGGTGATGAGTTGGTTGGTTTACCAACACTTGTAGAAGAAGAATTTAACCCTGTTGGTGATATTGTTTATTTAGAGACTTTACTTGTGGAGAAGCCAACAATGGAGATCAAACAAGCACCAAACGAAGAAGAAGATGAAGTGGCTGAGGAATTTGATGGCTGGCCCGTGGAGAGGTTAGAAGATACATCACCACCACAATTACTAACACGGGAGAAGGCACGAAGGAACTTGGATCGAAAAAGTTTAAGGATACAAAGATGGTGCAAAAGGAAGTTCAAGACAACACTAAAGTGCAGAGACAACCATCTTCCTCGTTACATGCATCGTATCAGGTTTCTTCCAGGTAAGTTTAAATTTTGGTGGTTTGACCCATTTAAAATTTTTAAAATCTTTAAAATCTTTTATTATTCCACGAATAAATTTTTAATTATCTTTGAGGACCGAGTGGAATTAAATGGGTTAGATAAGGTCCAGATCAAAGAAAAACCTCCTGATTAAATTCAAGTGTGGGGAGGTTTTGTAAAGTTTTGTAATTTTATATATTCGGTATATTCTCGTTAGTTTGTGATACGTGTTTATTTGTATATTGAGTCGTTTATTTTGTATATTGAGTCTTAGTTAGTAGTTTTAGAGTCGGTACTACTTTGGTTTTTGCTTGTTTTTGTGTATGCAGGTTTGGATATGTACCACCCGTACGCAATCTCCATTCGGGTGATTTTGGAGCTGCTTATCGGAGATCAAGCATTTACCGAGCATGTTAGTCAGTCAGTCAGAGTCAAAGCCGATCACGACCGAAATGCTATACGATCGAGCTGGATTGGACGAGAGATTTGGAGCATATGTGATGATAAAACCAGCTAAGTCCTTTCTAATTTGCCCTTTGTCTTTTATTTTTTATTTATTTTAGTCTATTGAGTCGGTTTCCATCCTACATTGAGGGCAATGTAGAGTTTAAGTGTGGGGATGGGAAACTATCGCTTAGTGTTTAGTTAGTGAGTCGTTTGAGTCATAAAATTCGAAAAATGTAAAAAAATAATAATAATAAAAACATAAAAAATGAAAAAATGAAAAAATAGAAAATGTCCTTGTTTTAGATGTTTGCATAATGAATACGGAAAATGATAGAAAAATCAGGTTTGTTCGGGTTTCAAATAATAATAATATGAGAATAAAAGTTGAGCTTGTGTCTAATTTGGGATATGTGAGCAGGCTCGACCCGGTTTTAGGTTCCTTTGATATTAATATACCTAATTGTTAGTTTACTAGTGGGTTCTCATCTAGGAAAAGTAGATAGCCGAAACCGTAAAAAAAGTATAAGGAATGCCGTTATAAGCTAAAATTATTATATTTTTTTATCAAAGAAAAAAAATGCAATAAAAGGGCTAGACCGAAAAAATGACAAGGCCTATGTAATCTTTGTTGGGGATGGTGATTCTGATTTAGAATGCCTCTAGGATTGTTAAATAAAAATGCAAAAAAAAAAAAAAAATACTGATGCCTATTGTAATCTCTCTCGGGGATGGTGACTCTGATTGAGAATGTCTCTGGGATAAAGTACGCATAGTCTAAAAAAAAGCTCAAGAAAAAAGAAAAAAAGAAAGGAAAAAATTTGATGTTAAATTCTTTTGATCTTAGTATAAAACGGTTAGAAATTAGTCCAGTGACTGTTCCTTTTGTTCTATAAGCTTGAGGCGGACTAGGTGAATCGGCTAATTCTAGTGTGAAACCCTAGGTAAATTAACCGAACTTGAACTAAAATTACATGATAAGGGCTTGGAAGTGGGCTTGGGTTTAAGTGGACACATATACTTGCAATCGCGGTTAACACAAGCTTTAATTTTAATAAGTAATCTATATCTTTGAACCTGAATATTATCTGATTCTGATTCCGTTTGCATAAGTCTTTTTCAGGGACGAAAAAGGTTTAAGTGTGGGGATATTTGATATGCTTTAAATGATACATGTTTTTACAATATATTTCCTACACTTTTAAGTAACTTTAGGGCCGTTTACATTAAATTCTACTCGTATTTGGTTTGTATTTAAAGTTGAATGGTTTTAAGTGAAATCGAGCTAGAATGATGTATTTTAGTCTATAAGAAATTTGATCATGTTATCTCAAACAGAAAAAAAATATACTTAATGAATTAATATTGCATTGATACACGTTTAACAGTTACAAATTGTAAGAGTGCAATTAAATGATAACTTAAATGATACATTAATTATTTTTGTTTCAATTCATACGTAGGTGTCATGGAGTTGTGCAACTTTAGGTTGACTTATGTATGGATGACATCAAAACAAAGAAAATAAGAATTTTGAACAAATAGGAATCTTGGACGGCATATATTTATTTGCAGAGGAGGAGGTGATCTTTTCGGATATAAAATAATACATAAAAAAAAGAAGTTACAAGGCAATTAAGGGGCTGAGGAATCCAATTATTAAAGACATCGATGACACCGGCCCATGATGACTTTAGCAACCCATGCCCACAAAATGTTAATTAGCTAAAGTTGGCCCACTATGTTGGGTGAGATCCGATCATAAGGGCACACGCAAGAAAAGGACCTACGGCTACATATAGATCAATCGAGCAGGAAATACAGGAGAAGACGGCTGACGATCAGAGCATAAGGGACGACATATAGAGAAGAAGGTGATTGGTTCAAGGGTTCAAGTCACGATCAAGAATCGGGTCGGGTTCACAAATAGTTAGTGTTCAGTTTTAATTACTTTGTGTTTTGCAACGTATGAACATGAATTATTTGTTATTCCAGACTTGTTTATTGTTTATGACTATGATTCCTGGCTAATTATTTTTCTACCCGGGTTTGTGATGATTATTCGTGTTAATTGTTAATTTCTCGGTTTTGGTAATTTTGTGATGGATAAATATTAAAGTAAAAGACCTAATAATAATTGGCTAGATGTGTGCGTGCTTTATTCTAATTTATTATCGTTCAATCGTTCCTCATGTGTCTTTGTGAATGTCTTTCATTTATAGATGCATGTTAGGTTACCTACTTTGTGTTTGTAACTAGTTTATGGTGCACGTATCCCATAGGAACATTGTTTGATAATTTAGAGGAGTTTAGTGTTCTACCTATTCTTGAGACCGGGAGGAGATAGATAGTTAGGATTGTCTTTGGTGCTAGATATTTAGGTGCAGTGAGACCGAGAGGAGATCTGTCTAAGTTCCCTGGTATTATTTGTTTTCCTAAGTCTTGTCAAGAGTTTTTAGGTTACCCCGTACACTCCAGGGTGTATTGTGATTAGTGAGACCCGGAGGAGATCTAGTTTTTGGGTACTTTAGTATTGTTGGAGAGATCGGGAGGTGATCCAACCCATACCAGTGAGCTTTATTTGACCTTTAGACCTTAGGAGAAGTTGATGAGACCGGGAGGAGATTTAACTTATCTTTAGTCTTAGAGTGTCGTATTATTAGAAGTTGGTTCCATCATAGTTACCATTGCCTAGATAAAACCGATAGTCACGAATAGGATTCCAAACCTGGGTAGTACTTTCTCATCCTTGATTTCACCTTAGTAGCCTTCAGCCTGCGTCTAAGTAGTTTAGTTCATCTTAGTTAATTCCTTTAGTTTAATTAGTTAAAACCTCAAATCAAAACCAAATAAACCAGTTAAGTAATTAGTTGAGTCAGAGTCTAGTGTAGCGTCGCTAGTGTCTCGTGGGTTCGATACCCGGACTTCATTAGGCTTTACTACGTACGATAGGTACTCTTGCCTGTCAGTGGTCTAGCATTTAGAGAGTCTTAGTTTATAAATTTAAAACTAGGGTGTCTAGATTATGTTAGTTTTTATTAGACCATTATTCAGCACATCACTCTTCCTCCTCCTTGTTCTGTCGATTTTCATATTGACCTCATTCCCGATGCTACACCCGTTGCTAAATCTCATTAACATCTCGCACCTTTGGAGATGCAAGAGCTATCAAGCCAACTTCAATAATTACTTAATAAAGGCTTCACACGCCCTAGCACTTCTCCTTAGGGTGCTCCGGTTCTCTTCGTTAAAAAGAATGATGGATCCTTTCAGATGTGCATCGATTATCGTGAACTCAAAATCTCATCATCAAGAACCGTTATCCTCTTCCTCGCATAGACGACCTTTTTTATCAACTCCAAGGTGCAACGTGCTTTTCAAAAATCGATCTTCATTCCAGTTACCATCAACTTCGAGTCCTCGAAGAGAACATTCCAAAAACCACGTTTTGTACTAGGTACGATCACTACGAGTTCGTGGTCATGCCTTTCGGTTTGACCAATGCACCCGCGGTATTCCTGGATTTGATGAACTGTGTGTGTAAGTTATACTTGGACCGCTTTGTGATCGTATTCATAGACGACATTCTCATCTATTCCAAAACCCAAGCCGAACACGGGCAACACTTGCGTCTAATCCTCGAACTCATATGTGTCGAACAACTATATGCTAAATTCTCCAAGTGTGAATTTTGGATAAAAGAAGTTCAATTTCTCGGTCACGTCGTGAACGAGCAAGGTTTTCACGTTGATCTCGCCAAAATCGAAGCCGTCAAAAATTGGGTCGCACCAAAGTCTCAGTCCGAAATTCGTTCCTTCCTTGGATTGGCCGGTTACTACCACCGATTCATCTCCAAATTATCCAAAATCATTGTTCCACTCACCTCGTTAACTCAAAAGGATAAACCTTTTGTTTGGGGTTCCGAATAAGAGGAGTCTTTTCAAACGCTCAAGGACTTGCTTTGCAATGCTCTTATCCTCGCTCTTCCCAGTGGCAATAATGATTTCGTTTTCTATTGTGATGCTTCTAACCAAGGTCTTGATTGTGTTCTTATGCAATGAGACAAGCTTATCGTTAGGCAACTTAAAATACACGAGAAGAACTAGACTATCCACGACCTTGAACTTGGTGCAGTTGTTTTTGCATTAAAGATTTGGAGACACAACCTTTACGGTACTAAGTGTGTGGTCGTCACCGACTATAAGAGCCTCCGACACATCTTTAACCAAAAAGTTCTCAACATGCATCAAAGACGATGGCTAAAGTTGCTCAACGACTATGATTGCGAAATTCGTTACCACCCTGGTAAAGCTAGTGTAGTGGCCGATGCCCTTAGTCGAAAAAATCATGTAAAGAGTATTCGCTGCTTCCAAATCCAGAACGACATTCAAATGCGTATTCGTGAGGCACAATACTCATACGTCAATGAAAACAACTTAACCTTGGCACGACTTTTCATCCTCAATCGGATGGTCAAACCAAACGTACTATCCAAACCCTCGAGGACATGCTTCGTTCATGCGTAATTGATTTTGGTGGAAACTGGGATGTACATTTACCTTTGATAGAATTCTCGTACAATAACAGTTATCACACTAGTATTCAAATGGCTCCATTCAAAGCCTTGTATGGTCGTAAGTGTCGTTCGCTTGTTTGTTGGTACAAGATCGGAGACGCACAAACCACCGATTCCGAGCTTATACAAGAGACGACAGACAAGATCCTACAAATCTGCGACAACCTCCTCAAAGCTAGAAGCCGACAAAAGAGCTACGTTGACAAAAGACGCAAACCCTTGGAATTCAACGTTGGTGATCATTAACTCCTCAAGGTATCCCCTTGGAAAGGAGTTGTTCGGCTACAAAGTCTATTTTTCCTACAAAGTGTACAAAGTCATAAAACACCAAAATTTCAGCCATAAAACACACTCGAAACCCACAAATAACAGAGCTAAGATCACTAAAACACAATATCCAAACCCTAACACTCCATAAAAACTTCAAACACACCATCATAGAACTATGAATATAAAACAAAACATGATAATCAACATAAAACACACTAATGTTAGTCATTCGATAATCAAAGTCTTATCATCCAAAACACAACACAAAACCCACAAATATGGCGTTTTAGTAGTCTTCACTTTGTCATTTGTGGGTTTTGGGAGTGTTTTATGGTTGACACTATGATGTTTTATGACTTTTTACACTTTGTAGGAAAAATGGACTTTGTAGCCAACTCCTACCACACATATATATGTATGTATGTATGTATTCGTTTGTCCGATGTCCGATTTGTTCATTGTCCGCATCCATGTTTAGGGCTAAAATATAATTATGCTTATATATATATATATATATATATATATATATGTTTCCAAGTATCAAATTTTGAGGATATGTGTATGCACATGTATGTTTCCATATACTTTGTTATACTTGTTCAACTTTCAAGTATTTGGAGATTTTCATGTGTTGTGTATTTGTATTTAATTAGCAAATCCCTAACTTTTAATACACACACATAAGTACACATAAGATGTGTTTTCTAAGTGTGTGTATATATATATATATGGGAGTTGGCTACAAAGTTCATTTTTCCTGCAAAGTGTAAAAGGTCAGAAAACACCATAATATCAACTATAAAACACACTCAAAACCCACAAATAACATAGTGAAGATTACTAAAACACCATATTTGTGGATTTTGTGTTGTGTTTTGGATGATATGGCTTTGATTATCGAATGACTAATATTAGTGTGTTTTATGTTGATTATCATGTTGTTTTTATATTCATAGTTATATGATGGTGTGTTTGAAGTTTTTAAGGACTGTTAGGGTTTGGATATTGTGTTTTAGTGATATTCACTATGTTATTTGTGGGTTTTGAGCATGTTTTATGGCTAACATTGTGGTGTTTTATGACTTTGTACACTTTGTAGGAAAAATGAACTTTATAGCCGAACTCCACCATATATATATCTATATATATATATATAGGGGAATGATCCACTAAAAAGCGGATTTTGCCTAAGTAGACTAAGAAGGATTGTGATGATGACATGTGGCACTTCTAATAAGTTGGAATGAAGGGCATTTTGGTCCTTATAAATAGGAGTGAAAATGACATGTGGCACCCCTTTTGTTTTTAAAAAAATACAACAAAAAAATCTAGTACAAAAAAATCTAGCACAAAAAATCTAGTACAAAACAAAAAATGCAGTACAACAAAATATAGCACAAAAAAATCTAGTACAAAAAAATATAGCACAGAAAAATTCAGCAAAAAAATGTAATACAAAAAAATCCAGCACAAAAAATTGAGAAAAAAAATTAAGACAAAAAAATTCAGCACAAAAATATAATACAAAAATCCAGCACAAAAAATTGTTATATAACATAGAAATACAACACATTTTAGTGGGTTTTTTAGTCTTCATATTTTATATAGCAATATGGTACTCAAATTAAAGATAAAAAGACGGTCGATTTTACGGTGAAATTTTTATTAAAAAATAAAGTCGTATAAAAAAGTTATAAGAGTTTAAAAAATGGGGGTGGAATATGCATGTGCCTTGCATGTGGAGAGAGAAAGTCCATAAATATGTTTTTCCCAAGATACCTTTGCACTCCTCCTTTCTCCTACACTTTCATTTTAACCATTGATTTGAAAAATGAATGGTTAAGATTCCTTCTTATCCTACTTAGGCAAAATAAATTTTTTATTTGATCTTACCCCTATATATATATATATATATATATATATATATATATATATATATATATAAAACTGAAGCCTATGGTATTACTCTCCGGAACGGTGACTTAAAGGGTATACCTTCTGGGTTAAAGTCGTGAAAATAAAAGAAAAAAATGTGAAGCTCATGGTATTACCCTCCGGGATGTCGACTTGGTGGATATACCCTCTGAGTTAAACATAAGCAAAAATATATCTAAGCTCATAAACTTCATCCATCATCCATTAAAAAAAATAATTTTAGATACACAAGGGTTTTTATATAAAGTGGTAGAGTTGTAGCTCTTTGCCTTATAAGCTTGATATGAGATTAAGTGGATCTGTAGATTCTGGGTCTGAGACCTTTAAATTGAATATTAAATTGAACATAATGCTAGCATGAATGAGGCCTAACGAGTTAGCGGTTGGGATAAAAGTGGATTATAATACTGTTAATTGTAGTTTATACGTTCTTATATCTTTAACCAAGTAAACTAATTTTTTTGAAACCGATTCTTCCGATTATGATTCCATTGCATATTTTGCAGAATGAAAAATGTTTAAGTGTGGGAATATTTGATATTCTCTAATTATACATGTTTTTATAAATATTTCCCTACATTTTTTTGTAGCTTTAAAGTTGTTTTTATTAAGTCACTCGTTCTTGATTCATAACGTAATTGTTTAAAAAGATTAGTGTAATTGTTAAAAAGTTAATGGGTGATAATTAAAATGATTAATATCAGGTTAAGAAATATTTAATCTATTAATATTAAGGGAGATGATCAAATAGGAAGTTTATTTTGGCTATGAAAGATAGGAAACAATAAGATTATGACATGTGGCAAAATTTAAAATAAAGAGGAGGGTATTTTAGTCAATTTTATCCAATCTTCTCCCTTCTTCTCTCTGTAACTTCAAAACCCACCATCTTCAACCTTTTCTTCACTTTATATCTCAATAACCACTGCATTATAGTGCGATTTCCGTCATCAATCAATGATTCAAACACCCAATCAACGTGTTATTCAACTTTTTTTTTTTTGAAGAAACTCAGTTTAATTTCATACAATATCTCATTTTCCCCCGTGATTTTGAAGGGAATCACTCGATTCATTCGATCGCTGATAAGTGTTTCTAACATTCAAATTTCGTTAATCGTTGAAGAAATCTGAAGAAATAGTATTCGATTTATGTAAGAATTTTCTGAATTGCATTTTTACGATCTGAGTTTTTGAATTGAGTCATTGCGTTTTACAAAGTAATGAAAAAACACTGTTTTTTTCATATTTTCAGTCCATTGGGTTTTAGAAACAACACATTTTATTGTGTTTTTAGTCCATTGCGTTTTATGTAAAACACATTTTATGTGTTTTTAGTCCATTCCGTTTTAGAAAAAAAAACATTTTCTTTCGTGTTTTTAAGCTATTGCGTTTTAGAAGAAAAAAAAACATTTTTAAGTGTTTTTTGTTCCAATGCGTTTTAGAAAAACACATTTTGAAGTGTTTTTAGTCCATTGCGTTTTAGGTAAAACACATTTTTATGTGTTTTTAGTCCATTGTGTTTTAGAAAGAACACTTTCTTTTGTGTTTTTAGGCCATTGCGTTTTAGAAAAAAAGAAGACATTTTTATGTGTTTTTTGGTCCATTGCGTTTTAGAAAAACACATTTTGAAGTATTTTTAGTCCATTGCATTTTAGGTAAAACACATTTTTATGTGTTTTCAGTCCATTGCGTTTTAGAAAGAACACTTTCTTTTGTGTTTTTAGGCCATTGCGTTTTAGAAAAAAAAAAAGACATTTCTTTGTGTTTTCTGGCCATTGCATTTTAGAAATAAGACATTTATTTGTGTGTTTTCTCCATTGCGTTTTAGAAAAAAAAATCATTTTTTACGCTTTTTGTCCATTGCGTCTTACGTAACTGGGTTTTCGAAAATATAACAATAGTATACTCGTTTTAAAGATAAAAAAATCTCATTTTTTTGGTGCAATTTTTATATATAAAAAAAAATAATGTCATATGAAAGAGTTATTAACGTTTAAAAAATGGGGGGAATTGGAGGACGGAGAAACACAAACCCACGCGCCTCCTTTTCTTTTTCTTCAATTTTACTCATTTAATCTTAGCTTTTGATTAATAAATAGATGGTCAAGATTATTTTCTAACCTTTCTACCCAAATAAACTTTCTATTATATGTTCACAAATGTAGAAGTAAATTAAATCAGATTATGTTTTTTTGGTCTATTAATATTAAATGTAGTAGTAAATTAAACCAGATTATGTTTTTATGGAAATTAAAAGAAAACTCTTAACATATATATGATTTTGATATTTCAGGTTCACGCTTAGATATGCAAAAAAGGGTTTGGGATTTACGATTAAATGAATTAAATAAATAGGTTTATGACGAGGGGGTTAGATCAAATAAAAAGTTTATTTTGCCTAAGTAGGATGCAAATGAATCTTAACAATTCATTTTTCAAATCAATGGTTAAGATGAAAGTGTAGGAGAAATGATGAGTGCAAGGGTATCTTGGGAAAATCCTACTTATGGACATTCTCTTTCCACATGCATATTTCACCTCCATTTTTTAAACGTTCATAACTTTTTTATACGACATTATTTTTTCATAAAAATTTCACCGTAAAATTGAGCGTTTTTTTATCTTTAATTTGAGTATCATATTGTTATATAAATTATGGAGACTAAAAAAACCCACTAAAATGTGTTGTATTTTTATGTTATATAACATTTTTTTTGTGCTGGATTTTTTTTACTAAATTTTTGTGCTAATTTTTTTGTCTTAATTTTTTTCTCAATTTTTTGTGCTGGATTTTTTTGTACTACATTTTTTGCTGAATTTTTTCGTGCTATATTTTTTTGTACTAGATTTTTTTGTGCTATATTTTTTTGTACTAGATTTTTTGTGCTAGATTTTTTTGTACTAGATTTTTTGTGCTAGTTTTTTTTTTGTACTAGATTTTTTTTTGTTTTGTTAAAAAAACAAAAAAGGTGACACATGTCATTTTCACTCCTATTTATAAGGATCAAAATGCCCTTCATTTCTATTTATTAGGAGTACCACATGTCATCATTACATTCCTTCTTAGACTATTTAAGCAAAATCCACTTTTTAGTGGATCTTATGCCAAGATCTAATAAGATTCAAATCAAATGTTGTTGTTAGTTAGATTCAAATCAAAAGTTGTTGTTGGGCTAAGTCATCCATGAAAGGTTGTTGTTAGTTAGATTCAAATCAAAGGTTGTTGTTGGGCTAAGTCATCCATGAGGAGTTAAACATGAGTATTTGGACTGCAAGTTGTGGAATTATGGGCCCAAAAGAAATCATAGGCCTGTGGAGCAAGCGAATTAAGGGGCTGTTTGGCTAAGCTTATTTTTTTTTACTTATTTACTTATTTGCTTATTTGAAAAGCAAATAAGTCATAATGGAATGACTTATTTACTTATTCCTCTCACATAATAAGCTAACCCAAACACCTTTTAACTTTTCAAAAAGTAAATAAGTAAATAAGTCATTAAAATAAGCTTAGCCAAACAACCCCTAAATAAAGAACGGATGTCATTGTTATAGGGGGTTGCGAAGGAAGAATTGGAATATATTTCGAGAACCTGCATGCATAATTGCATATGATGAGTGTCGGAGTTAGCCCTTTAATTCAGACGTATTTTAAATTAATTTTTTTATCAAACAATCATACAATAATAAATATAAGAGTAAATTACAAGTTCTGTCCTTTATGTTTACGTCAAATTTCAGGCGTTGTCCTTTAACTTTCAAAATCTTGCATGTTATGTCCTTTAGGCCAAACTCAGTTAGAATTTTTGGTTAAATATAGTCATATGCAAGGCACATGAGGGTACTATTGTAATTTCATCTATTTAATTTAAAAAATAAAAATTGCATATACAAAGTACAAACCCACTAACTTTCTCTTTCCCTCAACACTCACTCTCTCTAATTTATCTCTCTTCTTCAAGAATAAAAAAATCAGCATAAACCTCAAGATTTCACAAATCAGTAATCTTTCCAACTTAAAAAGAGACGTGAGACCAGGGGACCCGATCCCCTCACCATCGTAACAAAAATCACAGGCTTTGAAGGATCAAAATCATCAGTAGCAGACGAAGAAGATGAAGTTTGAACAGTAAATTCATCTTCGCTCAGATATCCCATGGATGAATCGAAACCTAATCGATCTTCAGGTACCCGTCTCTCTGTTTTGAGTTGGTTGTTCATAGCATAATTTCGAAGCCTCTGCTATTTGATCGGAGTTGTGGTGGGGCCTTATAATGTTGGAAACACCCAATCGCAGAACCTGGGGCGGCGCTCGTACGGACCTCCATCCCCACCACCACCGGCGATTCCGGAAGACACCCAATCGAAGAACCCACAACGGCACAATCAATTTTCAACATCAATGCAAATTTAGGGCTTTCCCCACCACCACCTCCTCCGGCCACTTGGTTGAATGTGCAGAGATCAAGACTGCAAATTTAGGCATATGTAGGTTTTTTTTTGAAAATTATTTAGGCATATGCAGGTATGCTTGACATCTGTTTGCTTGTTTAAATGAAAGAAAGAAGACAAAACAATAATTTATCTGATTAGGATGATTCGTGGTTGGCCATTCTGAAGATACATGTCCGAGGCCGGACATGATCCTTGGGACGAACAAAACTCCACTCGGACGGACATCTGAAATATGTCTGTTCCATGTCCCGCACCGAACGAACTATAAATTCCAAAGACCGTGGAGGGTTTTTTTCCACGGATTGCATAAAATGTTTTTACTATGTGATTAACCGGAGAACTATAACTCCGAATAAGTAAAATAAAATGGTAAAATTTTCTATCATTAACAGTGTTGCAACACAAGCATAACCTTCGGCCGAGTTAGGGATCCTAACCCTAAGAGGTAAGCGCGAACTGGCTCCGTTCGTGCCTTTCCTTCACTTAAAAATTATCCTAAATAAAATAAATCGGATCCGTACCTTTAAAATGAACGTTCAAGAAAAAAGAAAATGTAAGACACAAAACATGGACGCATGCATAAACAAGTGATTACATCAAAAACTACCGGATTTGTATAAACCGAAAGTTACAAAGTCATTTACAAAGGATAATTGTTCAAACATTGGTAAAAGCATCATTACATTTATCCCAAATAAGGTGCATGTCCCAAGTTACCGGACATGTCCACCTTCCAAAAAACTAAATCAATTTTAAACTTCCAAGGTGCATACCCCAAAGAGCCGAGCATGTCCACCTTACTTCTCCAAAGAATCATTCACTTGCAAAACGAAGAGCTTTCTTAATTTCAGAAAGAGGCGCGTTGATAAGCTTCGGCAGATCTTCTATCACCGGAAACGTGAGAGTATCAAAACAAGCAACCGCTGTTTTTAGATCCTCCGTAGCATTACGATTTCGCAACGGCACTTCCTTGTAGGGGGTTCTCTTCTGCAAAGCATGCACATAACCAGCATGCAGACCGGAGTTGATGCCCACGGCACTCATCGCGTTGTTGACTGCGGCCACAGCAGCGGTCATTTCCTTCCCTTTATGAATATTCTTTGCCAGAAGCTTCGCCCCCTCCGAAAGCATCCAAACCTTTGTTGCTTGAAGATCCTCTTCCTTAGCTTTCAGAGACACATTCTCCGCCTCAATCTCCTCAATCCGGTCCTTTAAATCAGCCTCCCCTGATTTAAGCGCATCCCGCTCTGGAAAAAATGTTAGAAAAACAGGAGAAACAAGAATCAAGTAAACCAGAAAAAGGACGTACCGGCCATCATGCTCTCATAAGCAAGACGAGCCTTATTAAGAGATTCCTCCATCTTCGTCAAAACTATCTTATGCTCATCATCCTTCTGCTTCATTGATTCAGAGAACGCCTTAAACTCCGAAGAAATTTTATCTCTGTCTTCCGCAGCAGCAGCAGCAGCCGCTTGGGACGATTGATTCTGAGCAATCAAAGAGTTAACCTTCTCTTGTTGAGTTTGAAGATCTTGGGTCAGTTGAGCTATCTTCTTCACCGCCTCCGGACTCCTCTGAACTTTACGCTTCAGAGAGCGAGCTTCCTTCTCCAAATTCTCCCTTACCGACTCCGCTTCCACCCATCGACGATAGAGCTCCGTTACAAAGATGTTTGATTGGGCTTGGTTAGTCAAAACCGCAGCCCCTAGATCTGGGTTCTTCATCTTCCGGCTCCTAGCATGATCAATCGGAGTGTTTATGTTGAAAAGCATAGTCCGGGCAACCAAAGTATCCATCACCGAGTCTTTGTTCCGGATGTCCCAATCAGGAATAAATTTTTCTTCAGCAGTTGCTGGATCAATCTCCATATCATCCGAAAACAAATCTGCATATCGAAAAAAGGACATCAACTCAGGTCCGAACCAAGATGAGGGAAGCGAAGACACTTGATCTTCCTCATCATCTGCAAAACAGTCCGGACCCAAGGATGAGCCCAAATGCGTACCTGAAAAAGTCACCACCTTTGGTTCACTATGAGCTTTTCCCTTATCCGTATCCACCGGATTCTCCACTTCCATGCTCTCCATCTCACTATCAGGTACAAAGCCACCTGAATAGACAAGAGTTGGTTTATTACGAGCCAATGCAGCCTCCTCCCTAGAAAACTTACCACCGGTAAGATGCTCATCCAGCTCTTCCATCACGTTACCCTCGGAGTGGGACCCCTTTTTTGCTTTCTTTGACTGGGGCAAAGGAAGAGGATCGGTAGAACGTATCAGCATCGGTTCAGTCTTCCTCTTACGAGAGCGAACTTTTAAATCCACGTCTGGTTCAACACCCTTGCTCTTCAAAGAAGGACGATATTGGAGGGCCGCATCTAAATCACGGACTTCCGGATCATCATCCACGTCATCAAGAATTGATCTCTTGTCAGGGTGGGATCCGGACGAACCAACGGTTTCTTTCGTAGATTTCGGGGTCGAGGAAGCAGTCTCCACAGCAACTTGTTCAGGCATGTCTTGAGGAATAGAAGAAGTTGCTTCGGCGGTAGATGGTCCAGTCACATTCGGATTCACCAATGGACGGATCGGATAAGCCGAAGATGCTACCTGTTTCATCAGCGGAACATATTCTTCGCCTTGTTCCTCAAAATCGAAATAAAAAACGTCCGCACTCGGAACCTTTAAAGCATCAAGAAGAGACATTGCGGCACCTGCATTTTCCAAACAAAAAGAAAGTTAGTAAAAATAAACAAATAATGGAGCCGAAGGGGATGTAAAGGGCCGGAACTTACGATCACGCTTTCGGCGAATAATCGGCCACTCCCTATCCCCTCGGGCCCAGGAAAAACTAACTCGACCTAACCAAAGTAAATGCTCGGAAAGGGGACGAATGGGAGATTTATGCTCAATCAGGGCACGAACAAGGTTTTCATCAAAAACAAAGTCTTCATCAAGATCAAAGGACATCGTTTGGTCCTTAAAACGCCACCTCATATCCTCCGGCAGACAGCGGTCATCTAGCCAGAAAAAGTTGTCCTTCCAATTTTTTAGGCTAGACCGCTCACCGGAGGATGGGGAAGGGACATTCTTTCGGTGTGCGAATGTATACCAATCTCCGGCCGAAATGAACTCATAAAAATATCGAAAAACATTCAGGTCCGGCTTCTGATCTAAGGCTCGGCAAGAAATTTCAAAATGATTAATACGGCTGAGACCGAAGGGGTTAACTTGACAAATATGAACCCTAAAAAATTGCAGAACCCTAATAAAAAAACGAGAAAAAGGAACCCTATAATTCGCGAAATTACAGACGCGAGTATACAAGGGAAACTTCCCCTGACGGAACGGATATATGGCTTCCCTTTCGGAGGGAAGGACCGGGTAAAGATCTAGGGGAATCCTATAATCTCTAATGAACCTATCCAACTGCCGTTGGGTAAGCACGCTCATGCTCTCCGAAAGATTCTCCTTACCAGGAGCCATAACTTTAAAAAATAAAAAGGAAAGGGACGCACCTTTCTTTGAAGAAGAAGAAGAGGAGAAGTAAAGAGGATAACAGCAGAGAAGATGAAAAAAGAGAGGAAGAAAGGGTAAAAATGAAGTGGTAAAAACCCTATTTATAGAAAAAGTAAGTCGGTTAAGGGGCCATCATGTCAACCGTCACCTCCCACGATTCCCAACGCAGGGTTCGCTACCGTCACCAGTAGGTGACTGACGGCCGAAACAATGAAGGTCACTCACACCATTTTAATAATGCCACGTCATCAATTCAAGACCACTCCAGCGGCGACACGTCATCCGAATAAGACAAAAAGCTTAAAATAATAGTTTGCTAAGTTTTTACAAAGACTTACCAAACTGGGGGACTTGAAGATACATGTCCGAGGCCGGACATGATCCTTGGGACGAACAAAACTCCACTCGGACGGACATCTGAAATATGTCCGTTCCATGTCCAGAACCTCCGAAGACGAACCTCCATTTAAGTGCGTCTGGACGGATGATGTCATCTCAGTTGACCACTATAAATACCCCATCAAGTACAAAGCCAAGTACGATTTTCTGAACCTTCGTCCTTACTTTCTCTCTCTACCCATACTTATCCTCACGCCGGAGGGTGGTCGCAGAGGGGCCCTCCCATCTCTGCGGCGAGCCTAACGGTTTTCCGTTTTGCAGGACTGTTCTTCAAGTTCTCTCACAAGATCCAAACCCTCGTTTACAGGCTCCGGCCCAAATACGATTCTTTGGTTCTTCACATTCAAAAAAAAAAAAGGATGATTCGTTCTTTCTTTTTACTTGGTAAAATGATTGAGGGTGGTGGTAGCTGGGAGGGCGGTGGTGGCTGTGAGGTTGTTGGCTGAAATCAGAATTCATATAGGAGAGGCAATGGTGGGCTGACTTCACGTGGTGGGGGTTCTTTCCAAATAGATCTATTTGGGGATTTAGGGATTTTATCATAAATGCAGATGATAAATGGGAAAATTGAAAGAGATGAGAGGAAAATGACCATTTTACCCCTATGTGCACAGCACATGACCTTTTTTAACTGAGATTTCTAATCAGGTTTGGCCTAAAGGACAAAACGTGCAAGATTTTGAAAATTAAAGGACAGCGCCTGCAAGATTTTGGTAAAAAGGACAGCGCCTGAAATTTGACGTAAACATAAAGGACAAAACTTGTAATTTACTCTAAATATAATAATAAAAAAAGAATATATTTTTCAGTAGTACAAATACCTAATAGATTTGTCATCTTCTTTTTTTATAACTTGAAATCGTTCCATCACATCGCCGTCTTTTACTTTATCACAGGCTTCTTTTTCGACGGCACAAACCATAGCATTGTTCAAATACTCTGGGCCCATTCGATTGCGTAAATCCGTCTTGACAAGCTTCAATTTAGAAAAAAATACATCTTTCAACGGTTACAGTTGTAACCGGTAAAACAAAAGCTAGCTTCACTACCCAATAAACCAAAGGACAAGCACTATATGTTCTGGTTTCCACCATAAGATGAGTAAGGTGCTGTTTGTTTTTTCTGCACGAAAACCTCTTCTGCTGCAGGCCACATCTGCAGGCATCTGCAGGAGAAGAGGTGGACCAAATGTCTTCAGTCTGCAAGGAGAAGAGGGTTTGTTTTTTTTATATAAAACCTCTTCACACACAAACACACACACAGATCTCTCTCTACTCTCTCTCTACCACCGCCATCTTCACCACCGCCACCATTTCACCACCGTCATCATCACCACCGCCATCATCACCACCACTTAACCACCGTCATCATCACCACCGTCATCATCACCACCGCAATCATCATTACCACCACTTCACCACCGCCATCATCATCACCGCCATCAAAACCCACCGCCACCGCCGCCCCTTCTCTCTCTACGATCTCTCTCTCTCTTCGTTTTTAGGGTTTTCGATTTGGGGGTTTTCGATTTTAGGGTTTTCGATTTGGGGGTTTTGTTTGTTGATGATGATGTCGGAGGTGGTGGCGGAGTGGAGGTGGAGCAGATGTCGGAGGTGGAGCAGAGGTGGTGGCGGAGTGGAGGTGGAGGTGGAGAAGATTTGGGGGTTTTGTTTGTGACGTCGATTTGGGGCTGGAGCAGCGGAGGTGGTGGCGGAGTGGAGGTGGTGGTGGCGGAGCAGGGGTGGTGATGATGATGATGATGGTGGCGGAGCAGGGGTGGTGGTGGCGGAGCAGGGGTGGAGGTGGAGGTGGTGCCAAGAAGAGGTAAACCTCTGCTTGGAGAAGCTTACCTCTCATCACTTCCCCAAGAAGAGGTTGGGGAGAGGTAAAAAGCACTTCTCGAAAAAAAACAAACAAACACTCTTCTGAGGCTAAACCTCTTCCCGCGTCTGCACGGTGCAGACAGAAGAGGCCAGGAAGCTCTTCTTCCAAAAAACAAACACCACCTAAGATCACTAGAACTTCCAATTGCAATTTGCCGCCCATGCCCATAATCAATTGATTATTTTATTTGTTTGGACTTAATTATCATGTCACTTATTATTTGGGCTTAATTGTTAAACAAGTATTGGGCTAAAGGAATAATATCAAGTTTATAAAACCGAAAAAATACACTGCGAATACGGAGTTGAGCCGTAGCCCATGCTACGGCTAGTTACTCATTGGTTCCGCCCCTGCATACGATCAAAAGATATACAACCGACGAATTACAAGGCCGCTTAGGAGACGAATTTAAGGGTGTTCTAAGGAGGAGAAAGCTTTGAAGCGAGGATATTAGAGTTAAAGATTATAACTTTTTGGTTAGACTTTGTTTGTTTGTTTCGGTTTTGTTAACTTGAATTTATAAACATGTTCGCTGAATTTAATTGTTTCGAAGTTGTGTTTACTTCGTGTTTGAACATGAGTAGCTAATTTTCTCTAAGTTACCTAGGTGTATGGATGATTGTTGATTCGCTATAGTTTTTCGGTTTTAGATTAATTGTGATTTTGGTTTAATGTTTTGGTAAATTGTGCTTTTTTATTCAAGTTTTTAATGTATTTGCATATTTAGTACTAATTAATAATTAATCTATCGTTCCATGCGTGCCTTGTTGAATGTCTTTCAGTTATAGATACGTATTAGGTTGCCTACTTTGTGTTCGTGACTTGTTTATGGTTTTTGACGTCGAATCCTATGGGAACTTTGATTGAGGTCTTAGAGGTACTTAGTGTTCTACCAATCCTAGAGACCGAGAGGTAATAACTTGTCGGGTACTCTTTGTCATTTGATGGTTGGGTGTTAATTGCCCGAGAGTGAGTCACCCTTTATTTATCTTTTGATCTTTGTTATCCTGAGTTAGAAACTTGTAGATTCACTACCCCTCACATCCCTTACACTTCCTGAATGTATTGTTTCTGGTTGGACATAGAGGATATCAAGAATTAGGGTACCATTACATTTAGTTTAGAGAGACCGAGAAGTGATCTGAACTATAGACCAGTGAGTTTACACACTTCCCTAGGTACTAGATTGCAACATTGTCACACCCCGTTTTCCACGTGTCACCGGTGGGCCCGGTGGGGGAGTATCGTGACGTGGTTGGCAACGTAATAGTCAAACAACACAATATTTAATATGCACAGCGGAAGCAATTTTAAAAGATATAATACAACCGAATTTAATATTGTAATGTCAAATGTCACAATATTCAGATGTTTATCCACAGATGGATCGGAAACAAAATATAATCAATAGTTCAACAGACTTCAGGCATCTTAAGCTTGCGAGACTTCTAATGATGCTAAGGAGAAATCCCAGCCAATTTCGCTTAGTACCTGCATTTAATCTTTTTGGGAAAATACGTCAGTTTACACTGGTAAATACATTCAACTGACTCATTTTGGAAAATGATTGAAAATTGGTTTGGATGCACGTGGCATAAACATTTTATTTAACTTGGGAGAATTATTTAATATTATAATATTGTGAACGAATTACATGTTCCTTGTGCGTTCAGTAGCCCGGATCAAGTCCGGGTTAAAGATCAATAGACACACCACAATATTCTTTTATGCACTGACGGGTGTACGCCTACACCTCGCGCTTAAGTCGTGGCCATTTCGTAAAATGATGCCAAGGATATCCGGGACATGATCATTAACCCCCAAAGGCTTTAAGTAACAAGACTGTTTAAACGAGCCGATCAAATTTATTCAATTACCCACTCAACGGTGGAGAATTTGATGCCCGATTAAGCGGTATGCTACCGTAACCCAAGCCCGTATAGGGAAAATAAGTTAAAAGTATTTACCTGAGCAATGTATAAATCATAATAAGCAAAATGCACGTAGCTTTTACTGGTACTCCTAATCTGGAACGAAGGTTTTATATTAACCTATTAGAATCCTAACGGGTCTTTAATTAAGCTTAAGCTTAGACCGGCTAGTTTCAAAGATACGGTTCGTACGCACGATTAAGCGAAGACCGGATAGAATGTGATTTAGACCCGACAAGTTCAGAGACTTGTTTAATATGGGTTTATTATTCACATTCTGGATTTTGAGATAAAACCGTTAAGGTTTGACCCGTTTCGTCTAATTTATGTAAACTTGTTACATAAACCGAACCGTACGCGTAATAAGCGTGACGGGTATTCATGAGAGCTATAGACAGGTTTCCTAAGTTAATTATGCCTCAAATATGTTGCGACATCAGTAAGATGTCTTTCATTATGCCCGAAACGTGTTTAAACACAAACTAGGCCCCGTAGGGGTAGTTTGGTCATTTAAAAGTTTATAAAAGAGTTTAAGTAACAAGCTGAGTTACAGGTCTGATATAATTAGAAAATATACTCAATTTACTAAGTTATATCATTAGGATAAAATATATATGTGAAATTTATCAATTATAACCAAACTATGCCCCGTAGGGGTATTTTGGTAATTTCACATAAGTCGAAAAGCTCAAAACTGAAGTCTGAATTAATCAACTTTTGCTTACTGTTAAAATATCATAATTTGCCTATAATATCAGTAGGTATCAACCCGGGTATGTTTAATATAGTTTTTTAATACATACTATGCGTTAAAAACGCTTAATAAGGCGATTATGAGCCGTTTACGGGTTCGATACATAAAGCTGATATTTTTATACTTCCAGAAGGATTAAAATAATTTATTTAACATATCTAATCAGTAGCAAAAGGTTTGGAGTCGTTTAGATATGTAAAACTCATTTTATGGCCCGTAAGGGCAAAACCGACAATTACCGGACTAAGCCTACGACTACTAGTTATGCTCAGCCTAAAATTAATTAAAAATCTTTAAAAATCCCAAAATAATATATTACATCAGTGGGTAAAGATTTGGATATCAAAAAGTAGGCTTAACTAGGCTACACGCTAATTACGCAATTTAATTAACATAAAGCTTTCATTTTGCGATAATGAGCATAACTCTTAATCTATAAATCAAACTGATGTCAAACTTTTCATACAAGTTTATATATCAGTAATTAAAGTTTCTACTCTTTTACATTTCCAAAAATCACGTTTTAAAGTAATAAGGGCATAATGGTCAACATATGAGCAATTAACGAAATCATGCATATTAATTGGATAACTAATGATCCGAGGTGTATAACCACAGAGGGTTATACTAGAATGTAACTTGGTCCAAATAAAGCTCTAAGGAATTTCTAAAACATGCCTAAACGGGTCAGAACTGAAAGTCAAAGGGAAAGTCAAACTATGTGACTTTCGGTTCCGAACCGGGTATTTACAGGAAACTGTCGGGTTGAACATGTTTAGACATGTTCTTACACTTATTACTAAGTTATAACAATGATCAAACAGGTTGTATATGATCTACATTGCTAATTATGCATAAATTGTATTTTAAGTATCCTGTTGACTTTTTCTTAGCAAGTTTGACCCGACTTTTGACCTGGTTAGAGTGGTAATCAGGGGGAACCCTTTTAAGGATTTATTACCCACATAATTACCAACTTATAACTACTTTTAATTCGAGATTTGACTGAGCCATTATTAATTAATCTTGAAGTCAAACTGTAATTGCGATGGTTTGACTTTTAGCTAAATAACTAAGCTAAACTTAATTAGAAAAGGTTAAACACACTTACAAGTGTCTAATGGATGATTAGGAAGGCTTGGGATCTGCTTTTGAGTTCCAGAGATGATCAGAAGTGAGTGCAAGAATGTTTGTAAACTTGAAGGCCTTATATACTAGTTGTAATCACCATAAAATGTTGACAACTAAGGCTACAAGTGACCACAATTGTCCCACAAGTGTCCCCGGGGTCTAGGAAAATTTTAGGGGTCGCCCAATAGTGAGAAATACCAACAAGATAGGTCAAAATCGTGCAAAACAGGCTGCAGCCGGTTTTCTGTTCACTGGGCACTGCTTGCGCACCGTAAGACTTCATGCTTGCGGTGCGCAAGCTCTCATCAGACACGAAAAGTTGTTGTTCTTTGACGTTTTGAAGGGGCAAGTGGGTATAAACGAATTGTGGACTTCTTATTTACAACATGGGACTTCAATTATCCGTTATATACCCTACCATTTGAATTTGTTTGCTTGGATCCTTTATAAAAGTACCGAAAACTAAGGGTTACCGTAGGAATTTCTTCGTAGGAGTCCACCAATTAAATTATGAATCATTCATTGCTATAATTCACTGAACTTGAACATATACTAGATGTTTTTAATATGATTTGAGTCTTGGGATTTATAACGAGGTCGTTCAGAGGTGCAAAAGTTAACATGACGACACTTTTAAATCCTGTCAAACATTTTTAATAAATCCGGGTTTACAACCCTTTTTGTCTTACATGACACGTGTCATTATATCATTGAACACGAATTTTCGAGGTGTTACATTCTCACCCCCTTAAAATAAATCTCGACCCGAGATTTACTGAAACAAATGAGGTTGCTTTTCTTTCATGGTGGACTCAACCTCCCACGTATACTCAGGACCTCTACGGGCATCCCATTTGACCTTTACAATAGGTATATGCTTCCTTCGAAGCTTCTTAACCTGTCGATCTTCAATCGACAAAGGTTTTTCCACGAATTTCAAGCTCTCGTCTATATGCACATCTGTGTGTGGTATAACCAGTGATTCGTCAGCGAAACACTTTTTCAGATTGCAGATGTGGAACACATTGTGAATTCCACTGAGCTCTTCAGGTAAGTTTAGCTTATAGGCAACTGACCCGACACGTTCGATAACCTCGAAAGGTCCTATGTATCTCGGGCTTAGCTTGCCTTTCTTACCAAATCGCATCACTCCTTTCCAGGGTGATACTTTGAGCAACACTTTATCACCTACTTCGAAGTGAAAAGCTTTACGCTTTGGATCTGCATAACTCTTCTGCCTATCCCGGGCAGCTTTGAGATGGTCACGTATCTGGACAATCTTGTCCGTCGTTTCAAAGACTATCTCTGGTCCAGATAATTGGACATCACCAACTTCCGCCCAACACACGGGCGATCTACACTTTCTACCATATAATGCCTCAAAAGGCGCAACCTTTATGCTGGTGTGGTAGCTATTGTTGTAGGAGAATTCGATTAATGGTAAGTTCTTATCCCAACTACCACCCAAATCGATCGCACACGCACGTAGCATGTCTTCCAACGTTTGAATGGTACGCTCACTCTGACCGTCAGTCTGAGGATGATAAGCCGTACTAAAATTCAAACGTGTGCCCAAAGATTGTTGGAAACTCTTCCAAAAATGTGACGTGTATCTAGTATCTCTATCAGAGATAATAGACACAGGTATGCCATGTAAGGCTACAATCTTATCCACGTATAACTGGGCTAACATGTCGGAGCTATAAGTCTCCTTGATGGGTAAGAAATGTGCTGACTTAGTCAGTCTATCAACTATAACCCATATTGTATCATTTCCTTTCCTTGTCTTGGGTAACTTGGTGATAAAATCCATGGTTACCATTTCCCACTTCCACGTAGGAAGTTCAGGCTGTTGTAGCAAACCTGACGGTTTCTGATGCTCGGCTTTGACTTGCGCACATGTCAAGCATTTTGCTACATGGGCGGCTACAGACTTTTTCAAGCCTATCCACCAATAATTTGCCCTTAGATCCTGGTACATCTTATCAGCTCCAGGATGAACGGAGTATTTGGAACTATGAGCTTCCTGGAGGATGACATCTCGAAGTCCTCCATAAATTGGAACCCATATTCGTCCATTCAATCTTAGTATTCCGTCCTTGCTAAGAGTTAACTGCTCCTCAGTTACTCCTAACTTTTCATTAGGATAGTTAGCTTCCAACACAGCTTCCTTCTGTGCAGCTAACACCCTTTCTATCAAACTGTTCTTTATTTCCATGCGCTTGGCATTGATTCGAATGGGTTTCACCCTTTCCTTTCTGCTCAAGGCGTTAGCGACTACATTCGCTTTGCCGGGATGATACTTGATTTCACAATCATAATCATTCAAGGTCTCCATCCAACGGCGTTGCCTCATGTTTAATTCCTTCTGGTTAAACAGATGCTGGAGGCTCTTGTGATCAGAATAGATCACAAACTTGATTCCATATAGGTAATGCCTCCACAGTTTTAGTGCGAATACAACGGCACCCAATTCCAAGTCGTGGGTGGTGTAATTCTTTTCATGCACCTTTAACTGTCGTGATGCATAGGCAATAACTTTGCCTTTCTGCATAAGCACACACCCCATGCCGGTGTGTGAAGCATCGCAGTAAACTACGAATTCTTCAGTGCCTTCAGGTAATGTCAGCACAGGAGCGTTGCTCAACTTCTGTTTCAAAATATCAAAGGACTCTTGCTGCTTAGGGCCCCAAACGAACTTTACTTTCTTCTTAGTCAAGGAAGTTAGGGGTGCAGCAATCCTTGAAAAATTTTCGATGAAACGCCTGTAATATCCTGCCAATCCCAGGAAGCTACGAATCTCAGTAGGCGTCTTTGGCTCTTGCCAGTTCATAACGGCTTCAACTTTAGCGGGATCCACTTGGATACCACGCTCACTGACCACATGTCCAAGAAATTGGACTTCTCGTAGCCAAAATTCACATTTAGAGAATTTGGCATAGAGTTTCTCTTGATGTAAAAGTTTGAGAATACATCGGAGATGTTTCTCATAATCAGCTTGGCTCTTCGAGTAAATAAGAATGTCGTCGATGAAAACGATGACGAATTTGTCTAAGTGCGGCTTGCAAACGCGATTCATGAGATCCATGAACGCGGCCGGAGCATTAGTGAGCCCAAAAGGCATCACTAGGAACTCGTAATGACCATAACGAGTCCTAAATGCAGTTTTATGTACGTCTTCATCTCTAACCTTCAGTTGATGGTAGCCTGACCTCAAATCAATCTTCGAGAAATATCTTGCCCCTTGTAACTGATCGAACAAATCATCGATCCTGGGCAAAGGATATCTATTCTTGATCGTGACCTTATTAAGCTCACGATAATCGATGCACAGACGCATCGATCCGTCCTTCTTCTTGACAAACAGGACTGGCGCTCCCCAAGGAGACGAACTAGGTTTTATGAAACCCTTGGCTAGCAATTTGTCTAGCTGTGTCCTCAATTCTTTCATCTCTGTGGGCGCCAACCTATAAGGTGCTCTAGCAACTGGTGCTGCTCCGGGGATGATATATATCCTGAATTCCACCTGCCTATCTGATGGCAAACCAGGTAGTTCTTCTGGAAAAACTTCTGGGAATTCAGATATGACAGGGATGTCTTCTATCTTCGGTTTGGGCTCATCAATAATCACTTGTGCCATGTAGATGACACAACCCCTGTTTAAACATTTGGAAGCCTTGAGCATAGTCACTTGCTCAGGTAGTCCATACTGGGTGTCTCCCTGAATGGTAAGTGACTCACCAGATGGAGTCTTTATCACCACCTGTTTCTTGTTACAGACAATTTGGGCCTGGTTACGAGATAACCAGTCCATACCCAGAACTATGTCAAAACCGGCCAACTTAAAGGGAAGTAGAGACAGAGGAAAAGAATGGTTCTTAATGGATATAACACATCCATCTAACACAGTTGAGACGGTTTCTATGGTACCATCTGCTAACTCTACCTCATAGTTTACGCTTAAGGTTTTGACAGGTAAATTCAACAATTTACAAAACTTGTTATCTACGAAAGACTTATCTGCGCCTGAATCAAAAAGTACTCTTGCAAAGACATCATTTACAAGGAAAGTACCTGTTATGACATTATCGTCTTGCACAGCCTCTTTCGCGTCCATTCTGAAGACTCTGGCATTAGTCTTCTTGGCCTCTTCAGGCTTCTTGTTGTATTTAGGGCAGTTGGTCTTAATGTGCCCCTTTTCATTGCAACGGTAGCACGTTGCGTCTTTTATCTTCTTGCAATCCAAGGTTTTGTGATCCGTGGACTTGCAAATACCACAAGCATAGGTTTTTGATTGAGTCTGTGAGTTTGACTCAAGTCTGCACTTTCCATAGTGCTGCTTCTTGCAAATTTTGCATTTGGGCTTCTCACCAGACTGAGGCCCATCTTTCCTCGACTCAGATCCTTTCTTGTTGTCACCGTTCCCACGGTGTTTCTTGTTCGACCTTCATGAACCATCATCTTCACGCTTTCTCTTCTCAGCCTCCTTATTCCTCAGCGATCTCTGCCTGACCGCATCCAGAGTGAGGGATAAGGAAATGTCAGCTACGGACCTAAAAGTAGCTGGCCGAGAAGCTTTCACGCTTGCCTTGATCTCGGGGGCTAAACCACCGATAAAACGAGCTATTCGTTTTGGTTCCGGGGTTACTAAATATGGAACCAACCGAGACATAGTGTTGAAGCTCGTTAGGTAAGCTTGACAGTCAAGGTTTGTCATCACTAAGGATAGAAAATCAGACTCTATCTTCTCCACCTCATGTTGAGGGCAGTAATTTTCCCTGATAAGGGCAACAAATTGATCCCACGACATATTGTACAATGGAATTTTCCCAGTGGCTTGAATCAGAGATCTCCACCATGCTAAAGCTTCACCATTGAAAGACTGCAACACAAACTTGACCACGTCTCTCTCAGCGCATCCGCTGATATCCACAACCGTATCCATCTCATCCAGTCAGGTCATACAGTCAATGGCTCCCTTCTCCCCAGTGAAATCCCGGGGTTTGCAAGATACAAAATACTTATAGGAGCAACCCTTATTATGGGTTTGTTTCGGCACGACTGTCAGAGAGGGTTCACTGTGGTGGTTTATGGACTGACGATCGTCATCCACTTTCTTGGGTTCCTCCTTCTTGGAGGGAGGCTTGCTGTGAGCTTCTGATTGAGCTTTAGGCTTTGAGCGCGGTATAGATAGGGTCCTACTCCGAGTCCCACTATACTCCTCGTACTGTCGCTCCAGTGCCTGTGTAACAGCGCCGTCTACTATAGCTTTTAATTCAGCACCCGTTAAAGTAATCTGGGCGTTATCATTTTGCTCCACTGGATGGCTATTTATTTCATCTGAGTTAGCCATTTGAATTGAACTGTTGCAGAAAACAAGGACAATATTTTATTTGGGAGTTTATTATGGAATTACCCCTTAGGGTAACTCGTTAACCATGGTAAACAGAGACCATATTTGGTTAACTTAATAATTGTATTAAATTAGGATTTCAATTAAATTTTTATCCTAATTATAAACAATAACGATATATATTAGCACATAAGGCTTAGTCACATGGACAATTTAAATATAAGCTATGATTTCAGAGAATCAAGACCTTTAAGGTTTGAACATAGTTCATTACCTTTACCAGACAGGGAGTCATAGCTACCACTGTCTTTTGGCTCGTATGGAAATGAGCAGGGCCCGTAGGCATCATATTACCACGTATGGTAAAAATGTGATCATCTTAATTGATGATTTAACCCATGATTCAGAGATCATTAAGTTGGGTAGGTTTGGAATCTTTAGAAAGATCCTTACATAATAATAACGTGTGTGATTTCAAATGAATCACATCTGCCAGGAGTGTTAACATGTTTTCAGATGTTAACAGGGATTTGAATCTTTTAAACAGGTCTTACCATCTTGGCCCGGCCTTATAATGACCCAAAGGCTAGGTTTCACACTTTAAGATTCTTATTTAAAAATTTCACATAGGCAGATTATTTATTTAAAAGGAATGATTTTAATTTATTTATTTCATATATAATTTATTTATGCACATAATGGCAACATGAAATTTATAAAACAAACATTCCATTAATTTATTCAAAATATTACACGCTGCCCTAAACGGGTCTTTTCAAATAACAACTTACCCACGCAGGGGTTTAAATAAATACTTACCCTCGCAGGGGCTTAATAATAAACATAATAGTCCACGCAGGGACTTATACAATCACACACCCTCGTAGGGGTTAACTGAAATACAGACCCACGCAGGGGACAAAATAAACAACATACATACCCTCGTAGGGGCTTAACAACAAATGGAAGGATTCAATGATCCTTCTTGTTCTTCCCTTTGATCAAGCTTGCCAATCCTTGGAAGAAGCTCTGTCTCTCCCTACGGTCACGGTGGAAACCTCGCTCTACTTCATCCAACCTTTGTAGGATTTCCTCCCTTTCTGGGGGAGAAAACCGTGGCGGCTGGGATTGTGTCCGGATAATAGGTCGAGGAGGTATCTGGTATCCCTGAGTCGGGTAACCTACTCCCCATGGAGCTCCGTATGGTCCCTCCGGATGAAGAGCGTTATAATTAGCCGCTACCATGTAAGGGTCGGCCTCCGCGTAACCATAGTTGTGGTGAGTCGGGGGTTCAAACGGGTTGTATGCCATAGAACCCGTATATGCTGGAATTGGGTTGTCAAAACCCATCGGTGGCGGCTGCGGTACAGCTGGGTTAGAGGGTCCACCCATTTGTGGGTCCTCCTGATGTGGCGGATAGTGGCTGCCACTGGATTGACGTGGGGAACTGAAATGGAAATCCCCTGCTCGTGACGACATGCGCGCACCGGTTCTCCTTCGCCTCGGCGGTTGCGGAGGTGCCGGCTGCACTGGCGGCGGTGGAGGCGGTGGCGTGACTGCCACGAATCTCGAATCCTCAGAGGGATCCTGTTGCTGCTGCTGCTGCTGAGGCGACGAATGGTGAGGAGGTGTATAGTACCACTCGTGCCTGGTGAACATAGCTTGGAAGCTATCTGGACCAACATAGGGTGATCCGTGGAATGAAGATCCGTCGGAGATCTCGATGGGATGATTTGGCGTACCACTAGCAGGTTCGACGGGATCCGTGTCCTCGTCCATGTCGTCCGCATGATCTCCGGAGTAATGATCTTCTGGACCCAATGGGTTAAAACCCACTGGTTCTTGGATGTAATTGGCCGGGTTAAACCGGCCCCTGAAAGCAGGTGTGGGGTCCCCGAAAGAATGATGCGATAAAAATCGCTGTAATGGTATATATGAAGGCTGGGGGTTGTTGGGCTCGTACTCCAGTTGTGGCCCGTAAGGGTTTTGGACCGGAGGTGTAGAGCTGTGTGATACCGATCGTCTGGCTGGTTCAAACAAGTTTCTCCTGTTCTGCCGAGGGTCGTCACTCTCGGTAGTAGACGGAGCTCGCGCATGTGATGGTCCAGCTTCATTATCATTGGGGGCGGTGATCGGCCCCTTGCCTCGTCCTCTCATTCGGAAGAATCTTGGTGGCATTTTCAAATCCTGTCATTATAATATGAGATAACAACAAAATATATAAATAAAGTAAAGGACAAAATAAAACCAAGTGGAATTTGTCCTATGTTATATGTCTAGACTCGAAAGTTTAGAAATGTGCATTTGTGTTATTGAGATTAAACACAAAAGGCTAGTGTTTAATTCACTCAATGTTGGCTCTGATACCAACCTGTCACACCCCGTTTTCCACGTGTCACCGGTGGGCCCGGTGGGGGAGTATCGTGACGTGGTTGGCAACGTAATAGTCAAACAACACAATATTTAATATGCACAGCGGAAGCAATTTTAAAAGATATAATACAACCGAATTTAATATTGTAATGTCAAATGTCACAATATTCGGATGTTTATCCACAGATGGATCGGAAACAAAATATAATCAATAATTCAACAGACTTCAGGCATCTTAAGCTTGCGAGACTTCTAATGATGCTAAGGAGAAATCCCAGCCAATTTCGCTTAGTACCTGCATTTAATCTTTTTGGGAAAATACGTAAGTTTACACTGGTAAATACATTCAACTGACTCATTTGGAAAATGATTGAAAATTGGTTTGGATGCACGTGGCATAAACATTTTATTTAACTTGGGAGAATTATTTAATATTATAATCTTGTGAACGAATTACATGTTCCTTGTGCGTTCAGTAGCCCGGATTAAGTCCGGGTTAAAGATCAATAGACACACCACAATATTCTTTTATGCACTGACGGGTGTACGCCTACACCCCGCGCTTAAGTCGTGGCCATTTCGTAAAATGATGCCAAGGATATCCGGGACTTGGTCATTAACCCCCCAAAGGCTTTAAGTAACAAGACTGTTTAAACGAGCTGATCAAATTTATTCAATTACCCACTCAACGGTGGAGAATTTGATGCCCGATCAAGCGGTATGCTATATACCGTAACCCAAGCCCGTATAGGGAAAATAAGTTAAAAGTATTTACCTGAGCAATGTATAAATCACAATAAGCAAAATGCACGTAGCTTTTACTGGTACTCCTAATCTGGAACGAAGGTTTTATAATAACCTATTAGAATCCTAACGGGTCTTTAATTAAGCTTAAGCTTAGACCAGCTAGTTTCAAAGATACGGTTCGTACGCACGATTAAGCGAAGACCGGATAGAATGTGATTTAGACCCGACAAGTTTAGAGACTTGTTTAATATGGGTTTATTATTCACATTCTGGATTTTGAGATAAAACCGTTAAGGTTTGACCCGTTTCGTCTAATTTATGTAAACTTGTTACATAAACCGAACCGTACCCGTAATAAGCGTGACGGGTATTCATGAGAGCTATAGAAAGGTTTCCTAAGTTAATTATGCCTCAAATATGTTGTGACATCAGTAAGATGTCTTTCATTATGCCCGAAACGTGTTTAAACACAAACTAGGCCCCGTAGGGGTAGTTTGGTCATTTAAAAGTTTATAAAAGAGTTTAATAACAAGCTGAGTTACAGGTCTGATGTAATTAGCAAATATACTCAATTTACTAAGTTATATCAGTAGGATAAAATATATATGTGAAATTTATCAATTATAACCAAACTATGCCCCGTAGGGGTATTTTGGTAATTTCACATAAGCCGAAAAGCTCAAAACTGAAGTCTTAATTAATCAACTTTTGCTTACTATTAAAATATCATAATTTTCCTATAATATCAGTAGGTATCAACCCGGGTATGTTTAATATAGTTTTTTAATACATACTATGCGTTAAAAACGCTTAATAAGGCGATTATGAGCCGTTTACGGGTTCGATACATAAAGCTGATATTTTTATACTTCCAGAAGGCTTAAAATAATTTATTTAACATATCTAATCAGTAGCAAAAGGTTTGGAGTCGTTTAGATATGTAAAACTCATTTTATGGCCCGTAAGGGCAAAACCGACAATTACCGGACTAAGCCTACGACTACTAGTTATGCTCAGCCTAAAATTAATTAAAAATCTTTAAAAATCCCAAAATAATATATTACATCAGTGGGTAAAGATTTGGATATCAAAAAGTAGGCTTAACTAGGCTACACGCTAATTACGCCATTTAATTAACATAAAGCTTTCATTTTGCGATAATGAGCATAACTCTTAATCTATAAATCAAACTGATGTCAAACTTTGCATACAAGTTTATATATCAGTAATTAAAGTTTCTACTCTTTTACATTTCCAAAAATCACGTTTTAAAGTAATAAGGGCATAATGGTCAACATATGAGCAATTAACGGAATCATGCATATTAATTGGATAACTAATGATCCGAGGTGTATAACCACAGAGGGTTATACTAGCATGTAACCTGGTCCAAATAAAGCTCTAAGGCATTTCTAAAACATGCCTAAATGGGTCAGAACTGAAAGTCAAAGGGAAAGTCAAACTATGTGACTTTCGGTTCCGAACCGGGTATTTACAGGAAACTGTCGGGTTGAACATGTTTAGACATGTTCTTACACTTATTACTAAGTTATAACAATGATCAAACAGGTTGTATATGATCTACATTGCTAATTATGCATAAATTGTATTTTAAGTATCCTGTTGACTTTTTCTTAGCAAGTTTGACCCGACTTTTGACCTGGTTAGAGTGGTAATCAGGGGGAACCCTTTTAAGGATTTATTACCCACATAATTACCAACTTATAACTACTTTTAATTCGAGATTTGACTGAGCCATTATTAATTAATCTCGAAGTCAAACCGTAATTGCGATGGTTTGACTTTTAGCTAAATAACTAAGCTAAACTTAATTAGAAAAGGTTAAACATACTTACAAGTGTCTAATGGATGATTAGGAAGGCTTGGGATCTGCTTTGGAGTTCCAGAGATGATCAGAAGTGAGTGTAAGAATGTTTGTAAACTTGAAGGCCTTATATACTAGTTGTAATCACCATAAAATGTTGACAACTAAGGCTACAAGTGACCACAATTATCCCTCAAGTGTCCCTGGGGTCTAGGAACATTTTAGGGGTCGCCCAATAGTGAGAAATACCAACAAGATCGGTCAAAATCGTGCAAAAAAGGCTGCAGCCGGTTTTCTGTTCACTGGGCACTGCTTGCGCACCGTAAGACTTTATGCTTGCGGTGCGCAAGCCTTCATCAGACACGAAAAGTTGTTGTTCTTTGACATTTTGAAGGGGTAAGTGGGTATAAACGAATTGTGGACTTCTTATTTACAACATGGGACTTCAATTATCAGTTATATACCCTACCATTTGAATTTGTTTGCTTGGACCCTTTATAAAAGTACCGAAAACTAAGGGTTACCGTAGGAATTTCTTCGTAGGAGTCCACCAATTAAATTATGAATCATTCATTGCTATAATTCACTGAACTTGAACATATACTAGATGTTTTTAATATGATTTGAGTCTTGGGATTTATAACGAGGTCGTTCAGAGGTGCAAAAGTTAACATGACGACACTTTTAAATCTTGTCAAACATTTTTAATAAATCCGGGTTTACAACCCTTTTTGTCTTACATGACACGTGTCGTTATATCATTGAACACGAATTTTCGAGGTGTTACAAACATGTTTGGAGAATGATCTGCCAGCCAGTCTTAGGTCTAGATTAGTGTATTTTAAGATCCGGTAGCCAAATCCAGTTATCCAATCCCAAGAGTTGTGTCGAGTTAACATGATTCTTGCCTAGGTAGCTACTTTCTCATCATCATCTGATTTCTCCTATATTCTGTCACACCCTGGCTTTGCGGAAGCGTGGTTAATTTGGTGTGACTTCTTAATACCATAGCTTAACCATAACAAAGCTATATGAAATAAAATCATGCAAGATCATCCATTTAATTAAGTTTTAAAAACCAAATATAATAACATTGTCTTAACGGAAAAGCATTCTAACGACATAAACATTGTTCAACAAACTCAACATAACATAAGCATAGTTTAAGGACTGTGACTTGTCCAGGAAAGAGTCACATTCCCTAAACCCGGATGACCTCGTAACTAGTGCAGCGGGAAAACGCGTCATACCGTGCCAGATCCTTTAATTTCCTGAAATACATGTAAGTTGAAAAATCAACAATAATGTTGAGCGAGTTCATGTGTAAGTGAGTAAGTAAACCGTTGTGAGTATAAAAATAGTCTTGGTATGTAGCAAATAAGGGAATTGAGATCACCAATGGTTTGCAAGGCCACTGATATATGTGAAGTGCAAATAGGGAGACTCAAACCTAGCAGATTTCGCCACGGCATTAGTATGTGGACAAAGTCACCCCAAGGTCCGTTTCTAGTTTGGCCTGGGGCTGGGCTCGCTACACCCAGATAGATCTACCGCTCCTGTCCCTCGGTCCCGGTATGAGGAATAATGGCCTCATATTGCTCCTACCCACTCACATGATCTAAGTAGTAAACCTCCTTACGCTAACCATACCGTGTATAAAGTACTTGTAATCAAAGTAACATGTATTTCACCCCCGCAGTTAAGAAAACTGAAAACAGTTAGAGAAAAGGGGGACATGAACTCACAGTGAAGCGTCTCTACCAAGTATCTCCTGCTCACGCAGCTGTGCGACGACCTACAGGTGCTAATTTCTATTAGACGGACGGCCGTGCCTTAGCTTTATAGTTTAAGTCTTTGAGAAATAGTTAGACAACTATTTCGTGTTTACATTTTGTAAATACTTGGTAATTATTTTCCTTCCCAAGGATGGGGGATTAAATACATGTGCGTTCAAGTTATATCATTAAGTCTCACTTAATATGTATATATTTCCAATTCCAAAATATAAGTATTTTTCTCCAATAATACGTTGTTAAAATACGCGTTCATAAATATTTCCGTAAGTGCGTAAGTTACGTTTAACAATCGAGTGGTAATATAATTACCGGTGTAACTTATATATTTATGGTGAAAGCGTTCGTATTATTTTGGGATCGTTAACGTTCGTAAATATTATATTTACTCTAAAATAATATCTATGTATTTTCACAAAATAATCATAAACAGTGTGTGAAAATATATATTTATCACGTTAAATTTTGTGAAAATCCCACCTCCGAATATTTAGTAAATAAAGTCATGGCGAAATTTATATTTTGAAAACATGTTAAAAATAATTCTAACACTTGTAGTGTAAATAGTTCTAAGTGTTAGGTTTTTAGAAAAATTTCGCCAGAGTTTCCTCTGTAACTGGAGGTGGCCACGCTTTCAAGCGTATCATTTTCTTTAACAATTCAACTCAACAATTTTTTTTATTAGATCAGACCAACTTTCATCATAACAACAAATCAACATATGTGTAAATTGCCAAAATTACATGAACTTGCAGTTTTTCCCAAAACTGTGGTGTAAATCTCCTTAAATCTAGTAGATCTTCATATAAGGTAATTTGATCTTGTAAAAACCTCGTTTTTAGAGAAAATCCATCTTTTAAAATACATGATTTCTTTGATACGTGGTTCTTTGAAAATACCACTTGCAGATGCGTAGATCTGCTAGTTTTAAACACTATTCCACGAGTAAAACATTTTTACACAAGTTCATGTTTCATGTGTGGTAGAGTTTCACCTTTAAACCCTTGTATCATTCAAAACAAGCTTATGTTAAGATCCATGATCTTACCAAACCGGGTTAAACGATGATCCGAGCTACCACATCATAGATCGGGCCTAAATAATCATACATTTCGAATACTACATCATTTACACAACATATGAGTTATTAACCACCATTTTTAGTGTTTTTAGTAAACTTTAATGCTTCAAAATGCAAGATTCCGAGTTTTAATCATCATACATCTTATTAACCACCTTAGATTAGTTCAAGAACGAGTTTTAAGCATTATACCTCTAGCTCGAGGCTAGGGAAGAATCTACGCGCAAAAGAGGTGGATAAAAGCAAGATAAAGAGGTCCTTCAAACTCCGAGTGCACCAAGCCTCCTAATACATGATCCTTGAAGCTTGTATGTTCTTGTGATGTGAAGATGGAAGCCGAAAATATGGTGGATGTATGAGGGGATGTTCGGCCGAAGCTAGGTAGAGAGGGAGAGAGAGTTGTGACTTGGTGTATTGTGAGATGAATGATCATATGTGTTAATCTTCTAACTTATAGACAAATCACAAGTGCATTACCCAATGGATGTTATGTCTTTAGGATATTAAACATTGAAGATTATAATAATCAAGCAAGGTACAAGGTATGTCCCCTTGGGGACGGTTTTGGTTAAGGGGGGGGGGGGTAGTTTGGTTCCATTTCAACTAATCATTAAGCATTAGTTAGATAATTAGGTTAGGTTAAGTGTTTAACTTGGTTACTTGTGTATAGTGTGTTACAACGGGTGTTAGGGCATACGGGGACCCTAACTGGCTCAGAAAAAGTCAGATAATGAAAATAACAATATTTTCATGTTTCGGGTAAAGTCCGGTTGTTTGGTTGGATAGTAATCCGTTAAAGCGCTTAATAAAGCTTTAAAGTGTCGTTAATACTCTTTTTAGTGACACAACTCATACCTGACACTTTGGAAAGTGTCTAGTGTTATTTTTCTCATGTTTTGGCACTTTATTAGTTATCTAAAAGCTGAATTATTTTGTAAAGTGCTGAGTTTTGTACTTAGAGTACGTTTTAGGCACATCCAGTCATAGTGACTTATTCCTAGAGATGCAGTTCCACAATCCTTGTATCCCTACACTCACCACTAGTGTAGCAACTATCCCAGGCTCTTACAGGCCTTAGAGGCAGTGTCTGCCTGATGCTGGTTATATCAGCATGTTCAATTGGTTATCCGTTATAGTGCTACTGTGCTTTTTGTGCATCATGTTTGTCGCTAAGGTTCAGCATGTAAATAATGTAGTGACAGCAAGTAAAATATGATGCAAGTAAGTGCATGTATCAGTATGCAAGTAGCAGTTTATTCACAAGTTCAAGCAAGCACAGTAATTAAGCAGTAATTAATTATTAATTAAGTCGTACGGATACCTGGTTTAGTGCGGGTAGTCACATTCTCCCCCCGTTAAATAAATTTCGTCCCGAAATTTAAGTTCTGCTTGAAGATGCAGGGTTCTTAGGAAAAAGGTGGGGGTATTTCTCTTTCATCCGGTCCTCACGTTCCCAGGTGTATTCAAGACCATGTCTGGCGTTCCAAAGAACTTTGACGAGTTTGACACTGCTCCGGCGGGTCTTGTTCACTTTCCAATCCGTGACCTCAACAGGTTCTTCAACGAAGTGGAGCGTGTCGTCAACAAGAATCTCGTCGGTGGGAATGGCAACGGTAACTTGAGTTGGACTTTTCTTTAGATTGGATACATGAAAGGTGTCGTGAACACCATTCAGTTCAGCAGGTAGGTCCAACTTGTATGCTACTAGTCCTATTCTTTCCAGAATTCTGAAGGGACCAATGTAGCGCGGATTTAACTTCCCACGCTTCCCGAAGCGTGCCACACCCTTCCAGGGCGAAACCTTCAATAACACCATTTCTCCAACTTGGAATTCCACATGTTTCCGGTTTGGATCCGCATAGGCCTTCTGTCTGTGGCGAGCTGCTTCGATGCGTTTAAGGATCTGCGCGATCTTGTCTGTCGTCTCTTGGACGATTTTGGGACCAGCGAGCTGCCTATCACCTGCGTCAGCCCAACATAAGGGTGATCGGCACTTGCGTCCGTAAAGGGCTTCAAATGGCGCGACACCAATACTGGTGTGGTAGCTGTTGTTGTATGAAAATTCGACCAAAGGTAAATGTTTATCCCAGCTACCGCCCAAATCCATAACACACGCTCTCAGCATGTCTTCCAAAGTCTGTATCGTTCGCTCGCTCTGGCCGTCAGTTTGCGGGTGAAACGCAGTGCTCAGATTCAATTGCGATCCAAACGCTTCTTGGAAGGATTGCCATATCCTTGACACAAACCTTCCGTCTCTATCAGAGATGATTGAGAGAGGTACTCCATGGCGCGCGACGATCTCTCTCATGTAAATTTCTGCAAGTTTACTAGTACTGTCTTTCTCTTTGATTGGCAGAAAGTGTGCGGACTTTGTTAGGCGGTCAACTATCACCCAAATCATATCATGGCCTCTTGGCGTTCTTGGCAATTTCGTAATAAAATCCATGGAGATTTGTTCCCATTTCCACTTGGGAATTTCAGGCTGTTGCAGAAGTCCTGAAGGCTTCTGGTATTCGGCTTTAACCTTAGCGCACGTTAAACATTTGCTCACATAAACAGCAACATCGCCTTTCATCCTAGGCCACCAATAGTAATCTTTGAGGTCCTGGTACATCTTATCCGATCCAGGGTGGATAGAGTACCGCGACTTGTGAGCTTCGTCAAAAATAACTTTTCTTAAACCACCAAACAGAGGAACCCAAATCCTTTTCTCGAAGCATAACGTTCCTTCCTCGTTTTGTACCAATAGCTTCTCCATCCCACGGAGATATTCTTCTTCAAGGTTTCCTTCCTTGAGAGCTTCCTTTTGCGCGGCACGAATGCGCAAGGAAAGATTGGTTTGGATAATCATTTCTAAGGCTCTAACCCTTATGGGTTTGATTCTCTCTTTACGACTTAGGGCATCGGCGACCACGTTCGCCTTCCCTGGATGGTACTTTATCTCGCAGCCGTAGTCGTTCAGCAACTCAACCCATCGTCTTTGCCTCATATTCAACTCCTTCTGGTTGAATATATGCTGTAGGCTCTTGTGATCTGTAAAGATTGTACACTTTGTACCATAAAGGTAGTGTCTCCAGATCTTTAGTGCAAATACCACTGCGCCAAGTTCCAAATCATGTGTGGTATAGTTCTTTTCGTGCACTTTCAGTTGACGCGATGCGTAAGCAATAACCTTTTGGCGTTGCATCAACACACAACCTAATCCTTGACGCGATGCGTCGCAGTATACCACAAAATCATCAGTACCTTCCGGTAGTGCTAAGATTGGCGCATTGCAGAGCTTATCCTTCAGTACCTGGAATGCTTCTTCCTGTTTGATTCCCCAATCAAACTTCTTATCTTTCTGGGTGAGGAGCGTCAAAGGTTGAGCGATTTTTGAAAAATCCTCAATGAACCTTCGATAGTAGCCAGCCAAACCCAAGAATTGTCGAATCTCGGTTGGCGTCTTTGGCGTTTCCCAATCCTTGATCGCCTCGATCTTGGTTGGATCCACGTGGATTCCATCTCCATTTACCACGTGCCCAAGGAATTGGACTTCACGTAGCCAAAATTCGCACTTGGAGAATTTGGCATACAGCTGTTCCTTCTTCAGCAGCTCTAGAATGGCTCTAAGATGCTGCTCGTGTTCAGCCTTCGTCTTTGAATAAATTAAAATGTCATCGATGAATACAATCGCGAACTTGTCCAAGTACGGCTTGCAAACTCTATTCATCAAATCCATAAAGACTGCGGGTGCGTTTGTCAAACCAAACGGCATAACAAGGAACTCGTAGTGTCCATAACGAGTTCTGAAGGCTGTCTTTGGGATACTTTCCTCTTGTATCCTTAACTGATGGTATCCAGATCGAAGATCGATCTTTGAATAAAAGCTTGAGCCTTGCAGTTGATCGAACAGATCATCGATTCTTGGTAGAGGGTACCTATTTTTGATCGTCAGCTTGTTCAGCTCCCGGTAGTCGATGCACATACAGAAACTACCGTCCTTCTTTTTGACAAACAGGACCGGAGCTCCCCAAGGCGAGAAGCTTGGTCAGATAAAACCCTTGTCTAACAACTCTTGAAGCTGTGTCGACAGTTCTTTCATTTCAGACGGAGCAAGTCTATAAGGTGCCTTAGCCACAGGCGCGGCGCCTGGAACTAAGTCAATGCGGAACTCTACTTGTCTCTGAGGTGGCAGTCCAGGTAAGTCCTCTGGGAAGACTTCTGGATACTCCCTCACGACAGGGATGTCTTCGATTCTCGGCTCAGCAGCCTTCTTATCCACGATGTGTGCCAGGAAGGCAACACATCCTTTTTGCAAACACTTTCGCGCTTTCAGGCAGCTGATAATCCTTAACGGCGTATCACGCTTCTCTCCGTGAACCACAATTGTCTCGCCATCTTCGGTTGGGATACGAACAACCTTCTCATGACAAACTATCTCTGCCTTGTTGCCTGATAACCAATCCATTCCTACCACCACGTCGAAGCTTCCCAACTGGACTGGTAGTAGGTCTAAAGCAAACTCACGCTCTCCTAATTCGATCACACAACCTCTGATAACTTCATTGGCTTCTACTAACTTCCCATTGGCCAATTCGATTGAGTACGGAATATTTAACTTATTAGCGGCTAAACCAAGCATATTCTTAAATTCTAACGACACGAAGCTATAATCGGCACCAGTATCAAATAAAACGGATGCATAGCGTTGATTTACAGGGAACGTACCAGTAACAACATTTGGGTCCTGGCGCGCTTCCCTAGCTTCGATTTGGAACACTCTTCCACGGGCTTGGTTTAATTCTGGGCAGTTCTTCTTAAAATGCCCGATATCGCCGCAATTATAACATCCAAGTCTTTGCCCGTTTCCACCTCCATTTCCAGCTTGGTTGTTGTTTTGGTTTGCATTGCCAGCCTGATTCACATTGTTGACCCGATTCCCGTTTCCTCCATTGTTCCCCTGTGGCCGATTACCACCACGATTATTATTCCTATTCCCAAATCCTCCCTGGCCTCCCCGGCCAGCACTAGCCCAACAAGAATCCTTCAAGTGGCCCGGCTTTCCACATGCCTCACATACTTTCACACTACAATGGCCAGTATGGTGGCGTTGACAGGTATTACACTTGGGCTGGGTGCCCTGGTATCCTTTTCCTTTCTTTCCACTGCCAGCTGATCCTCCTTTCTTAACCGCCACACTGGCGCCCTGCTTGAAGTTTGAGAACTTCCGTTTGTTACCTCCCGATGACTCGACGTGAGTCTCTTTCTTCTTCGGCTCTGCTTCATCAAACTTGTTCAAACGAATAGCCTCCTCAGTGAGAGCTACGCTCAAATCGATCGCCTCAGTAATGGTCGCAGGCTTGGATGAGGTTACCATGCTTATGATTTGAGGAGCTAGTCCCCAAATGAATCGTTCAATTCTCTTGAACTCAGGAGTGACCATGTAGGGTACCACATGCGATAAGTCATGGAACCTTTGAACGTATTCCGCGATCTTTGGACCGTCCATTTTCAAGTGCCAGAACTCGGTTTCCAATCTCTGGATTTCTGCGCGGGAACAGTACTTTTTGCGCATAAGTTCCTTCAATTCGGTCCAGGTCAGCGCGTAGGCAGCAGCTTCGCCTAGTGTCTGTACTTGTAGATTCCACCAGGATAGGGCTCCATCTAGAAACAGCCCTGAGATATAGGTGACTTGCTGATCCAGCGCGCACTTGCTCATGCGTAGAACAGATTCGGTTTTCTCAGCCCAACGAACAAAGGCGACAGCACCTCCTGTGCCATCAAACTTTACGGGCTTGCAGTCTAAGAACTGCTTGTAGGTGCATCCTGCACATACGTTATAACATACGTTTGGCATTAGCATCATTGCTAAAGGTATCCAATTAGGTCATGGTATGTCTAAATGACTTAGTATTACCATGAGGTGGATTATTGTTGTTGCCAGTGTTGCTTCCACTAGTCCCTCCTTGAGAGGCGGCGTATTGTGCAATGGCAGCAGCGATAATCTGCTGGAGTTCTGCCTCATTAGTAGGCATGTGTGTCTCACGTCTCGGCGGCATCTTCTAAAAGATGGTTTACGTTGGTCAGGCCATAGTGAAACGTACGTATATAGTAATAGTAATAGCACATAGCATCTCATGTTATCAATACATCACAAATATCAATCACACAACATCCCATATCATAAAAATATAAATAAGCAATCAAGCGAATCAAATATGGTGAGAATACTGCGATTGCCATATATCGAGACCACATAGTAAGTGTATCAATACATCCCTGTGTCATACAATCATCAATCAACTAGGGGCTACATCACCCCTGTCCAAAAACTATATCATGTCAGTGTCAAATACAACATCAAATACAGGTCAACAAAAGTCAGGATCATAAAGTAGTCTCCAAAAATGCTGTGCAGTCCAACAATCGCCGTCTTCTCACCCTCGTCTACCCAAACAGCACTGATGAGCTCTATACAGATGGTGGTGGAGGAGGGGGAAAGTGGGTGTAAAACAAACGACGTAACTGGAGCCAGTCCTCCTCCATGGCTCGCTGGGTACGAATGATAGAAGCAACCTGCTGCTCTAGTGTAAAGAGACGGGCAGCATAATCTGGAGGTAAGGGTCGAAATGGCTGCAGAGGAGAGTGTGTCTGACCATGGCACTGGCATGGTGGCAGCTGAGCTCTCTCAAGCTCCTGGATGCGCTGCGTGTGCGACTCGTGCTGGGCGACAAAGGACATCAAAATGTCCTCGATAGTATATCCCATGTGGAAACGATGGTAGGGGTCAGTAGGTGGTACAGCAAAGTCTGGTGCCCAAAGGAATGACTCACTGCTGGGATCAAAAGGTGCCACATGAAATGGAGCAACAGAGGGTGGAACAGATGACATCTGGGGCATGAAAGGGATAGACATCGGTACATGCCCAAAAGGGTGTGCCGAAGAACCTTCTCCAGCTCGTGCTGGAGGTGTAAACTGAGGAACCTGAAAAGGAAAATCAACATGTCGTGTATCAGGGATCTGAGGGGGAAAAGGTGGAACATCCTCATCAGCAGGTATCCAACCGTGCTGTGCATGCTCATCTGGTGGATCCATGTGTGCCGCGAACAGTGCATGCTCGGGCTCTAGTGGGATGGGATCAGGTGGGGGAGCAACAAAAGGGTGAACAGGTGCAATGTGCTCAACAGGATGGTCAACAGGTATATCGACAATAGGTAGAGGAACAACAAGATCAACATGATCGCCCTCTATCAAAGGAACATCCACAGGGAGATCAACAACAGGTGGGTCTGCTATAACAGGCTCAATAGGGATGCCAGCATGTACGGGGTCATGCTCAAGTATGGGGTCTAGAGCGGCTGCCTGCTCAGGAGCGACGACAGGCTCGGGATCATCAAAAGCCATCTCGAAGTCAAACTCGGGGTCGATAGGGTCTACTGGGTCAGCTGGATCCTCCATGGGCTGATCCATAGGTATAAACTCGATATCACGATCCGGGTCGTATCCCGGGGGAAAGATAGGATCAGAATCCTCTATGTCATCATGGTCAAACGCAAAACTGGGAATGGGTGCAACAGAGGATGCCTGGTCAGGATCAGAATCATGCGCAAAGTGTTGTGCGCTCAATGTGTGAGAAGGTGCGGATGCCACAGACTCGAAGGAGTCTGGGACAGGAGAATGTGCAGGCGAATCCTCAGCGGGAACGTCAGCGATCATCAGAAGATCGTCCGCAGGAAGAAGGGCCTCGCCCTGGATCTCATCCTCAAAGGGCTCATCCTCAAACAGGTCAATATCACCATCAGCCTCGGCGTCAAGAAGAAGATCATATGCTGGATAAACGGCTAAAGGTATAGGGGCCGGAATCTCTACTAGAGGTAGGTACTCAGCGGGAGGGTCATCTGCAGGCTCATCAGCACCATCGGGTAGTGCGAAAGGCTGGAAATCATCCTCGTCAGTACTGGTATAGTCAGATGTGTGCACCTCGTGCTCGGAGGATGTGAGGTCATCAGATACGATAGGTATGGGTCCAATGGTGTCCGAAACGCCAGTACCGGCTGAATCCATGAGTCTGTAACATAAACACGAATATGCTCAAATAATCAGTCACACAATCAGATAATCACATAAGTCACCAAATAAGGTATCACATAATTCTCCTAGTCTCACTAGCCAATTTCTCCCAGTCCCTAAGACTGCTCTATCCTCCACCTCGACCTCTTAGATCGAGCCTCGGTCCCCTTGACCGAGCCTCAGCCTTCATGACTGAGCCTACTCTTCCTAGCCTCACTAGCCAACTACCTCGGTCACCTAGACCGAGCCTCGATCCTCCAGACCGAGCCTCAGCCCTCCAGGCTGAGCCTATAATAAATCAACGTGCTCAACTACCTCGGTCACCTAGACCGACCCTCGATCCTCCAGACCGAGCCTCAGCCCTCCAGGCTGAGCCTATAAATAATAAAATGTGCTCAACATTTGTTTGTAAAAAGTTTTGGATCTGGACTTAAGTGGTATGCAGAAAAATGTTTTCGTGAGAGCCCTAGTGATCATAGTCTAGACTCGAGAAAGAATCCTAGTTCGCTATGATCAGAGCTCTGATACCAAGCTGTCACACCCTGGCTTTGCGGAAGCGTGGTTAATTTGGTGTGACTTCTTAATACCATAGCTTAACCATAACAAAGCTATATGAAATAAAATCATGCAAGATCATCCATTTAATTAAGTTTTAAAAACCAAATATAATAACATTGTCTTAACGGAAAAGCATTCTAACGACATAAACATTGTTCAACAAACTCAACATAACATAAGCATAGTTTAAGGACTGTGACTTGTCCAGGAAAGAGTCACATTCCCTAAACCCGGATGACCTCGTAACTAGTGCAGCGGGAAAATGCGTCATACCGTGCCAGATCCTTTATTTTCCTGAAATACATGTAAGTTGAAAAATCAACAATAATGTTGAGCGAGTTCATGTGTAAGTGAGTAAGTAAACCGTTGTGAGTATAAAAATAGTCTTGGTATGTAGCAAATAAGGGAATTGAGATCACCAATGGTTTGCAAGGCCACTGATATATGTGAAGTGCAAATAGGGAGAATCAAACCTAGCAGATTTCGCCACGGCATTAGTATGTGGACAAAGTCACCCCAAGGTCCGTTTCTAGTTTGGCCTGGGGCTGGGCTCGCTACACCCAGATAGATCTACCGCTCCTGTCCCTCGGTCCCGGTATGAGGACTAATGGCCTCATATTGCTCCTATCCACTCACATGATCTAAGTAGTAAACCTCCTTACGCTAACCATACCGTGTATAAAGTACTTGTAATCAAAGTAACATGTATTTCACCCCCGCAGTTAAGAAAACTGAAAACAGTTAGAGAAAAGGGGGACATGAACTCACAGTGAAGCGTCTCTACCAAGTATCTCCTGCTCACGCAGCTGTGCGACGACCTACAGGTGCTAATTTCTATTAGACGGACGGCCGTGCCTTAGCTTTATAGTTTAAGTCTTTGAGAAATAGTTAGACAACTATTTCGTGTTTACATTTTGTAAATACTTGGTAATTATTTTCCTTCCCAAGGATGGGGGATTCAATACATGTGCGTTCAAGTTATATCATTAAGTCTCACTTAATATGTATATATTTCCAATTCCAAAATATAAGTATTTTTCTCCAATAATACGTTGTTAAAATACGCGTTCATAAATATTTCCGTAAGTGCGTAAGTTACGTTTAACAATCGAGTGGTAATATAATTACCGGTGTAACTTATATATTTATGGTGAAAGCGTTCGTATTATTTTGGGATCGTTAACGTTCGTAAATATTATATTTACTCTAAAATAATATCTATGTATTTTCACAAAATAATCATAAACAGTGTGTGAAAATATATATTTATCACGTTAAATTTTGTGAAAATCCCACCTCCGAATATTTAGTAAATAAAGTCATGGCGAAATTTATATTTTGAAAACATGTTAAAAATAATTCTAACACTTGTAGTGTAAATAGTTCTAAGTGTTAGGTTTTTAGAAAAATTTCGCCAGAGTTTCCTCTGTAACTGGAGGTGGCCACGCTTTCAAGCGTATCATTTTCTTTAACAATTCAACTCAACAATTTTCTTTATTAGATCAGAACAACTTTCATCATAACAACAAATCAACATATGTGTAAATTGCCAAAATTACATGAACTTGCAGTTTTTCCCAAAACTGTGGTGTAAATCTCCTTAAATCTAGTAGATCTTCATATAAGGTAATTTGATCTTGTAAAAACCTCGTTTTTAGAGAAAATCCATCTTTTAAAATACATGATTTCTTTGATACGTGGTTCTTTGAAAATACCACTTGCAGATGCGTAGATCTGCTAGTTTTAAACACTATTCCACGAGTAAAACATTTTTACACAAGTTCATGTTTCATGTGTGGTAGAGTTTCACCTTTAAACCCTTGTATCATTCAAAACAAGCTTATGTTAAGATCCATGATCTTACCAAACCGGGTTAAACGATGATCCGAGCTACCACATCATAGATCGGGCCTAAATAATCATACATTTCGAATACTACATCATTTACACAACATATGAGTTATTAACCACCATTTTTAGTGTTTTTAGTAAACTTTAATGCTTCAAAATGCAAGATTCCGAGTTTTAATCATCATACATCTTATTAACCACCTTAGATTAGTTCAAGAACGAGTTTTAAGCATTATACCTCTAGCTCGAGGCTAGGGAAGAATCTACGCGCAAAAGAGGTGGATAAAAGCAAGATAAAGAGGTCCTTCAAACTCCGAGTGCACCAAGCCTCCTAATACATGATCCTTGAAGCTTGTATGTTCTTGTGATGTGAAGATGGAAGCCGAAAATATGGTGGATGTATGAGGGGATGTTCGGCCGAAGCTAGGTAGAGAGGGAGAGAGAGTTGTGACTTGGTGTATTGTGAGATGAATGATCATATGTGTTAATCTTCTAACTTATAGACAAATCACAAGTGCATTACCCAATGGATGTTATGTCTTTAGGATATTAAACATTGAAGATTATAATAATCAAGCAAGGTACAAGGTATGTCCCCTTGGGGACGGTTTTGGTTAAGGGGGGGGGGGGTAGTTTGGTTCCATTTCAACTAATCATTAAGCATTAGTTAGATAATTAGGTTAGGTTAAGTGTTTAACTTGGTTACTTGTGTATAGTGTGTTACAACGGGTGTTAGGGCATACGGGGACCCTAACTGGCTCAGAAAAAGTCAGATAATGAAAATAACAATATTTTCATGTTTCGGGTAAAGTCCGGTTGTTTGGTTGGATAGTAATCCGTTAAAGCGCTTAATAAAGCTTTAAAGTGTCGTTAATACTCTTTTTAGTGACACAACTCATACCTGACACTTTGGAAAGTGTCTAGTGTTATTTTTCTCATGTTTTGGCACTTTATTAGTTATCTAAAAGCTGAATTATTTTGTAAAGTGCTGAGTTTTGTACTTAGAGTACGTTTTAGGCACATCCAGTCATAGTGACTTATTCCTAGAGATGCAGTTCCACAATCCTTGTATCCCTACACTCACCACTAGTGTAGCAACTATCCCAGGCTCTTACAGGCCTTAGAGGCAGTGTCTGCCTGATGCTGGTTATATCAGCATGTTCAATTGGTTATCCGTTATAGTGCTACTGTGCTTTTTGTGCATCATGTTTGTCACTAAGGTTCAGCATGTAAATAATGTAGTGACAGCAAGTAAAATATGATGCAAGTAAGTGCATGTATCAGTATGCAAGTAGCAGTTTATTCACAAGTTCAAGCAAGCACAGTAATTAAGCAGTAATTAATTATTAATTAAGTCGTACGGATACCTGGTTTAGTGCGGGTTGTCACATATTCATTGTTTGATTGCTCTGTTTTTGTATTTTCCTTCTTATTTGTTTTAGTAGTTAGTTGATAAAAAACATTCACGAAAAATTGCTAGACTAGGACTCGACAAAGGTTTAGTATCGAAATTCGTGCCTTTGTATCCTTGGATTGATATTCGGTATTACCGACTTAACTATATTACGATTGGTGCACTTGCCTATTGTGTGTAATTAAGTTTTACCTCTGAAAAAACAAACAGCCCCTTATAGCCAATAGCTAGGCAGTCTATGTTTGTCAATGTGGCCTAACTTTATACCCACTTTCACAGTTGACTCTTATGTGTATAGCTAAGGCAGTTCAACAAATATGATAAATGACAAAAAAGCAGCTTACACATGTTAGGAGGACAAATATTAGACCATCCACAATAGAGTGTATTTAGTGGGTGTTTTTAAGGTGTCACATGGCACTTGGTCCCACCAATCTGAAACCCTCTCTCTCCTTTCTCCACCCTTCTTCTCACATTCACTCAAATATGCGTTTTTAGCCAAGAACAAAAGTACACATTCTCTCCTCCACCTCACAACCTCTCTCCTCCATGTCACCTTCTCTCTCCTTATAAAAACCAAAAAACAACTCTATTGTGGATGCTCTTAGAACCTAATGTTATGATGTAGCTATTTTCAACCTAAGATATTCTTTTTTTCATCTGTCGAACCAAGCCACAGCGCCAAGAAGGCGCATGTAGAATAATCAACCAACATTCCACCTTTCAAATGGTTGAAACTTAGTAGAACTATGCAGCTGAAATATGACAACCGGTGATTTACGACCCTTAATTACGTGATTAACAGGAGATTAACGCGATAATAAATAGTGTTTACAGCGCAAATTAAATTAATGGCCTTTGGAGTGCCCAGGAACATTTATTCGATTATACAGTGCGCGAACGGTGGTTTACAGAGAAACCTGTGAAACGTTAAACGGCAACGGATTGAAACCGAACAGAATACTGACAACGCCGACAAATATTAAATTTTTACGATATATTTTAGCTTCGTAATTAAATTTTAGTGACTACAGTCGGAACCGGATCGAAAAACGGATTAAAGACGGCAACAATGTAATTTTTCGCGATATTTACCGTAATCGACGAACGGGCATGCAAACAACGACTACCAACCGTATTTTTTTTGACGTTAAACGGAGTTCAGGATTTGACAACGGGTCTCGTAGGAATTACGGGCCACTTACACAGGAGACGGCGTTGTGGACCCTGGGCCCAAGCCCAAAACCCACAAGTCTAAACCCGCACATAATTAGATCTGTTCCTTAAAAATCCCAACAAGATCTGAGAAATCTCATCAAGATCCTATGGAATCTATAATAAATCCCTACAAAAGATATTGTCTCAAAAGATAGAACACACAAAATCTTGTAAGATCTCTTCATCTTTATAAAATGGTCCATACCCCTCCCTTATTTTGTGCAGACCTTACAACATACACACACATAAACACATATACAAAATTTTTTTTTGCTCTCATTCATCTCCCTCTCGGTTCTTCTGCAAACCCACAAAACAAATGAGAAACCTTATCCGCACACATTACATCTTTCCCTCCTCTTTCTCGGTTATGTATCCGGCAACAACCATAGAGAACCGGCCGGCTGCCGGTGGTTAACTTCTTCAAGCGACACACCCAAACACCCCCCCTTCCTTCTTCCTCCTCTTTGACCCAGAAACGACCACCACCACCCCCACAGTCCGGTGGTGGTGCGGTGGTGCGACAGACGAGACGAGAGAGAGAGCCGAGAAGAATGAGAGAAACCGGCAGTCGGTACCTTTGACCGCCGGACACTGTCTTTACCCGGCGAATTCACCGGTTTCGGGTTCGATTTGGGTCTATGTCGAGTCGGATTTGGGGGTTCGAGCAGCAGAGAGCAAGGTGGAGACTTGAACCACCGGTCGGTTTGTTTAACCGGTGGTCAACAGCAGGGTCCGGCGGTTCGAGCTTCGGTCCGTCGGGGTTCACGATGAAGATGATGATGTTTTGGTTCGGGTTGGTTCGAGTCCCGTCTCGGGTTTCGGGTGGTCGCCGGCAACGGCGGAGCCGGCCGGACATCGACAGATCTCGGCGGTGCCTGTGGTGACTCGGGTTAGCAGTGCAGGTTTGGGTTCAGCCTTGTTTCGGGTCGGTCAGCAAAAGTCAGCAGATCAGTTTGGAGTTCGGTTCGGGTCACGCAGTTCGGTTAGGAGGCTCAGTTCAGTTGACTCAGTCAGCGAGTCGACTCAGTGAGTCAACTCAGCCGGTCAACTCAGTTGACCCGGTCAACTCGTTCGGTGTCTCGGCATGAAGACTTGGTAAATTAATGACGCGTTTAATGTTTGGGTTTTAATAATCTTAATATTACTAACGTGAACGAGCTCGACCCGACTAACGGATTTACACTTAATGACTCGTTTTTAATATTTAGCGTTTTGATATATTTTCACGTAACTATATAATATGTGTGAATTGATTGAATTTTGTTAAAATAACGACAACTTGGTTGTCCGGGACGTCCAAAAACAGAGGAAAATGTGCCCGTTTTTCAAGAAAATCCGTAAAATAATTACGTTTTATTAATAAAATGAAGCAGAACCGATCGACTACAAATGATTTTTATAAAACAAAATACAGGTGTATATTACTTTCAACGACATTTCACAACATCACGAAAGCGACGATTTGGAATTATTTACGACAACTATTTTATAAAAATAAATGTAGTTTACATTTATTTCAAACTTTCGTATAACACGAAAACGTTTTATAAAAATAAATATATTTTATATTTATTTCAAACATCGAACAATACGAAGCCGTTTCACGAAAATAAATATAGTTTATATTTATTTCAAATATCAAACGACATGATTTCATCTTATAACATAAATATAGTTGATGTATTTACTTCAAACGGCAAACAACACGACCCTTTTCATAAAAATAAATATATTGTATATTTATTTTAACAATCGAACAACACGACTTCTTTTATGAGGATGAACATAATTTATTTCCTTATTTCAAAGTTCCAACGACTCTTATTCGTCTTACAAAGTAAATATGGTTTACAAATTTACTTCAAATATCAAACGCGATGTATAATACGAGTTTGTCATATACTATTTTCGTATAAATACTATTTTATACACATACGACTTCTCGAGACGGCTAACGCAATCACAACGACATATTTATATTTTTATATAAATATTTATTTGTTTTTAAATCTCTCGAGAATCAAGTCTTTTCGAGACTTATTGATTACTTACGACATTAAGCGAAACTAAACAAAGTTCAACTTAGTCATTTTCATTAAGTAACAACTTACCGTTGAATCGTTCGATTAACGATTCGGTAGAGCTCGATGACACGTAGTTTAGATACTGCGTTTATTTAGAAACTTATTAGGTATTCCGTGTTAGGAATATTGTAGAATGCACGCTAGCACGTCAAGTCTTGGAAACGACATCATCTAAGTCGTAATTAGCTAGCTTTGCACAGGGAATATTCAGGCGAGTTCATAACCCCCACTTTTTACTGTTTTACATTTTTGTAAATGTTTTCGGGGTGGAAAGGCATGCACGATTTTCAAAAACATACAAAGTTTTCGATAAACGAAGACTGTATATTTTTAGACAAAGTACGTTTTGCAAAAACATACAAAGTTTTGAACAAACGCAAAACTCGTATTACTAAATCATATTACGAATGGATCTCGAGGAACTCAAATGATTTACGAAAGGTTTATACTAAACATACCGGTTTTTACAAAACAAATGCGTATTTTCGAAATGTGAACGATTTTCATAACTAGGGAGTCAGCCTTAGTGGCTGGGGAGGTTCAGCCGGGTGGCTGGGGAGGTTCAGCCTGGTGGCTGGGGAGGTTCAGCCGGGTGGCTGGGGAGGTTCAGCCTTAGTGGCTGGGGTGGAATACATATTACAGTAATTACAGATACTTTTATACATGGTATGGTTAGCTTAAGGAGGGTTACTACTTAGATCATGTGAGTGGGTAGGCGGGAACTGGAGGCCATTAATCCTCATTGTAGGACCGAGGGTCTTTAGCGGTAGATCTATCTGGGTGTAGCGAGCCCAGCCCCAGGCCCAACAGTACGGACCTCGGGGTGACTGGTACCCGACGCAAAAATCTGCTAGGTTTGAGTCTTCCTACTGCACATCACACATATCAATGGCCTTGCAAACCATTGGTGATCTCTTTATTTCCTTATTTGCTACATACCAAGGATTTTTATCATACACACTTACAAAATGTTTGATTTATACAAAATAAAAAAAAACCATGTTTTATACAAATTCAAAGTATAGGATCATACGGGCATAGAGTCAAAGTCAGGGTGGGCATTGACGGTTATACATACTTTACAAATACATGGTTTTACGATCATAGATCGTTACAAATACAAAGTCTTCATATAACTGGGCAAGAAAATGACTTTTGATTCGTTTTCTCAATACTATTTCAAAAACCGGTTATTCCAAAGATTTATTTCAAATCTTTCACAACTCAAAATATTTATTTCAAATCTTTTACAAACAAACGATGAACTCGCTCAACTTTATGTTGACTTTTTCGCATGTTTCTTTCTCAGGTTGCATTTCTAAGACAAGGAACGGTTGGAATAGGAGAACCATGTGGAGTCGAGTACTTAGCAGGCGTTCAGTTTTCTAAAAGTCTTAGCTTATTTTGCTTCCACTGTGCAATGAAGATACCAGTCCAGTCACGCTAGTTCTGATAATTTCGGGGTGTGACAGATTGGTATCAGAGCTATAGGTTACAGCGAATTAGGTTCTGACGTGATACCTAGGCTCTAACCTCACTTTTCTCTGGGACTTAGACTATTAAGACGTTGAATACATACAGAACGCCCAGTACTCGAATATGGTCTCCAACCGTTGCCGAAAAACAAACACTCAAAATTTTGTTTTCAAACATACGCTATTGTGGTGTTTTATACACGGTACACAAAACAATTACATATAGTACACAACACTCTGAGAGTTTAGGAAACATGCATTTAAGACCTTCGGGAACTTATGTTAAAGTTCATTAAAGGTCATCACGTAGGAACTGCGAATATTAACTCGGGCACACACTATTATCCATATTGTTTATGATATTTTAACTTCCCGAGCAGGCAGCCAATGCATAACGAAACGCTAGTGTACGAGAATACATGGAACTCAAATTTTACGTCAACGGATGTCGGGGTACATCACATTCTACGCGGAACGAAATGCTAGTGCACAGGTATACGCGAAACTCAATACGTACGTCAACGGAGGTTGAAGCACGTCACATACGACTATCGAGGCGAGGCCTTTGAAAAGACACGATGGCGCAATTCAACGACGACGCTAGATTCCTGTCAGCAGGAGAACTAACGATCAAGAAACGACAACTTGTTACGCGATCCTGGAACGACACGAATCACGCCAAGGAGAAGACGTATGTCTCCGCATTCCCACTACCTAATTAAAGACGAATACGATATGTTCGACATTCCATGGTAATGTCACCTAACAACCGGTCATCACATGAAACCCCAGGTAAAGTCCTCAAATTTCTTTTATTGAAATTTCAAATTTCACATTTGCTGAGTAGATTTTCGTATCTCTACTCCTCTAAATGGTCATTGTGTCACGATCATTTCTTTCAGTATAGCAAACACTAATTGCTTCATTTCTTGAAAATTTATATGTTACGCATGGATTGTTTGTTACGCATGTGGTTTCGTTTCGAATAAGCGTTTCATCAAAGTTCAAATATTGTTTCATTAAACCTAATTATTGATTTGAGATTCGAATGACTCGCATTATTATTCATTGTTGGCTCCTTTGTTATCGAGTCAACACATTTTCTTGAAAATTCTTTTCTTTTCAAGTTACATACATGGTTTTTCGTTGTGACCATGCCGAAAGTTTTTCTCGTCGATACATATATTTTTTGTCGGATTGCGATACAACCAAGTTCAATTGTTTGAACGTGTCCATCACACATATTCACTTCAGAACATCATATGATGAATTGGGAGCATCATATTCAAAATTCGTTTTAACAAGTGTTTCATTTGTTCCGAGTCGAGGTAAACTTGTTTGGCATTCGACTCCATTAAATTGTTGTAACAGGGGGAGAATGTGAACAACACAATTCTGAGGAGATAACATAGTCTAAATTTCGAGGACGACATTTTCGTAACAGGAGGAGAATGTGACAACCGGTGATTTACGGCCCTTAATTACGTGATTAACAGGCGATTAACGCGATAATAAATAGTGTTTACAGCGCAAATTAACTTAATTAGGCATTTGGAATGCCCAGGAACATTTATTCGATTATACAGTGCGCGAACGGTGGTTTATAGAGAAACCTGTGAAACGTTAAACGGCAACGGATTGAAACCGAACAGAATACTGACAACGCCGACAAATATTAAATTTTTACGATATATTTTAGCTTCGTAATTAAATTTTAGTGACTACAGTCGGAACCGGATCGAAAAAACGGATTAAAGACGGCAACAATGTAATTTTTCGTGATATTTACCGTAATCGACGAACGGGCATGCAAACAACGACTACCAACCGTATTTTTTTTTTGACGTTAAACGGAGTTCAGGATTTGACGACGGGTCTCATAGGAATTACGGGCCACTTACACAGGAGACGGCCTTGTGGACCCTGGGCCCAAGCCCAAAACCCACAAGTCTAAACCCGCACATAATTAGATCTGTTCCTTAAAAATCCCAACAAGATCTGGGAAATCTCATCAAGATCCTATGGAATCTATAATAAATCCTTGCAAAAGATATTGTCTCAAAAGATAGAACACACAAAATCTTGTAAGATCTCTTCATCTTTATAAAATGGTCCATACCCCTCCCTTATTTTGTGCAGACCTTACAACATACACACACATAAACACTTATACAAAAATTTTTTTTGCTCTCATTCATCTCCCTCTCGGTTCTTCTGCAAACCCACAAAACAAATGAGAAACCTTATCCGCACACATTACATCTTTCCCTCCTCTCTCTCGGTTATGTATCCGGCAACAACCACAGAGAACCGGCCGGCTGCCGGTGGTTAACTTCTTCAAGCGACACACCCAAACACCCCCTTTCCTTCTTCCTCCTCTTTATTTCAAATCTTTTACAAACAAACGATGAACTCGCTCAACTTTATGTTGACTTTTTCGCATGTTTCTTTCTCAGGTTGCATTTCTAAGACAAGGCACGATTGGAATAGGAGAACCATGTGGAGTCGAGTACTTAGCGGGCGTTCAGTTTTCTAAAAGTCTTAGCTTATTTTGCTTCCGCTGTGCAATGAATATACCAGTCCAGTCGCCAGCTCTGATAATTTCGAGGTGTGACATGAAAGCCTAACAAAGCCATTGCCATGCACAAGCTTATATAGGAACTTGACTTTTGTACAACTTATCTGCCTAACACAATTGGTGTTAGCAAGCTATGTTGTAAACAACACAAAAACATTTTGTACATCCCTAACAGATATAATAGACAATGTGACCGAAAGGAATTAATGTAACAAACCTTTGGCTTTCATCTAATATAATATATATGTAATGAACCCGCCACATTGCGGCGAGTACTAATTTTAATTGAAAGATAAAGGAAAAAAATATTGATAGTTGAGAACATGGTATGCTTTTTTATGGCAATAAATAGAAAGTAAATAAATAGGAAAAAAACAAGATCTTCTAATGCATGTATTACGTAAATTTTTTAAACTAATATTCTAATGCATGTTCCTATAAACTGACCGGGTTCAATTAACTCAACTAAAAATATAATTTGAACACAATGCCTAGTGTGAGCCATGAAACCGGGTTCTATTTGTTTTACAAATAGGTATCTTGTGTCTTATATTTGCTAATATAACTTAGGCGGGTGTAGTAGTGTGTTAAATCCAGTGGCGGAACTGGTTAAATCGTATGCGACAATTTTATCACCCTCTTTAAAACTTGAATATCATGGTAGAATTGCATGCTGATTTTCCCTTGTGTACTAGATTATCAAGCGGCTGACTCCTTGTCCTAAATGTTATGTCGGTATGTCGAGTGCTTTTGATCATTTATCGATTGTTGATGCAACAAATAATAGACCAAAGATGGTAGCTGGGCCGGTTAGGCAAAATGGTTGAAGGGTTCAAATAATCACATAAAGGATTTTTAAGTCGTTTGCTTATAAATCAGATTTTTATGCAAACCGAGGTGATAAACAGATTCGTAATTTAATTACGGACGCGTGGGAAAAAGAATCATGCAAAACGGACATCTAGATCAAAAGATATGCATGTTTTTGTGAAGTGTAAGTTGGAAATTTTGAGCTGCGAATCTGCAGCTCAAACAAACAACAATCCTGTCGAAATGAGTCCGTCGCGCCCTGCGACAGAGAAGTCGAAATCAGTCGCGCCCCGCAACGGGTTGTGGCGGCCCGCGAAAAAAACTAAGCCAAGTCTGTCGCGGCCCGCGACAGACTATAGAACTGGCAAAAATTTATATTTTGTTTTTTTTTTTTTGAACTCCGGACTCGTTTAAATTCGTTATTTAACTATCAAAACTAACTTTTAGTTGGTTTTGATCATAGGTAAATGTCAAGGGATTCCCAGATGAAGATCAAGCTCAACGAAGAACCGAACACACGAGATTAAAGCTTCCGCACGGCGTTACGTCGTAACTTTTAAACGACGAACTCAATTACATTTTGTTGTACTATTTTTAAATTGTAAAAGTTTTTAATAAACCCGTATTTTATATGTATGTGTATTCGTAAGTACACATTTAATTGTCGTTATTGTACAAAAACCCTTTTATAATAGTAAGAGTGTTACAAGTTGGTAATCAGAGCTCAAGGTTAAAGAGTAAAGTGTGTTCGGTTCGAGGCTTGATCACAAATCCGGTAAGTACATGTATATTAATGATTTAGTATGATTAAAATGATGTGAATAACATATAGGATTATCGTGTAATACATGTCACCCCAATTAAATCGATAAACGAGCGTTGACATGTATAGTAGAAAGCCTCGTATTATAATGCGGGTGATTATTACTAACTTTTGTGAATGTTTTAATTGAAGGGCACTCGCATTTGAAGATGACGAGGGTTGAACAAATTGCGGATATGACGGAGGAGCGGTTCGAAGTATGACGAGTAGAGCATACTCACCAAGGACCTAAATCGCGTAACGATCGCGAACAAGATTAATAGCAAGGAAAGCCCGTTAGGGCAAGCATTACAAGGTGCACATTTTAAATTTAATCGCACAAATAGCAATATGCAACAAACACGTAGAGAATGACTATTGCATACGTAGAATAAAACTTGGAAAACCTGAATAAGACATCTATTCAGGATGATATTTCCAACAACAAAAAAAAATTTAGTAGAAAAATGCGTTATTCACGATTTAGAATAACGAAACAATGATAGAGTTAGTTTATGTGGAAACTTGGACGGGAGTAATTATCCAAGTGAATAATTCTCAATATTATACTAACGAGAAAAGTAGAGATCACATTAAAGAATGTGATTACATAATAGTTTGATAGAAAGAAAACATTTTATATGTTCAAGGGCAAAACAAGTAAAACTAATAACTGCCGTTTAGCAATTAAATAAAGTTTTACGGAATGAAATCAAAGATATAGAAATAAACAGAGACGTTACTTACATAGGGCGTGATGTGAAAATTATGAAAAGGTCATGTGTACCATGTGTTGATTGCTTACTCTGGCCAAGTAAGTAGTGAACACATGATACCATGAACTTCTTATGATGGACGCATTTACATCCGATGTAATAAGGACAGGGTGAATGGGACGAATTAAAAAGGTATCCAAATGAATCAAACAAGTAAGATGTTTGATAGTAAACGTAAACGCAAGTCGGATGACGGGAGCGTATTACGTTAGAATAATGAGCCCGAGATAAGGGACAAAGATTAAAGTAAATGAAAAATACAGACCGACTAATAAGAATGCTAAGGCATAGAGATAAAAGTTTGACTGTCACAAGTGATGAAATTCACACGGACAAGTCAAATGAATTGAATAAAGAATAAAGGACTGAACTGAATAAAAGCGATGGATTTCGCTAGGATGACCAAATAAATTAAAACGACGTCTAAAACCATATAAGAATGGTTACTTGATGAATACCTCGGTAAAGATACCCGATGGATGGGTAGGATTTTGAGTGAACGCGTAAACCAAGAGACGGGAACGCGGATGGAAAGTCAAAAGACTGGGAATGAGAGTTATGACTAAAAGTCGACAAGATTTTGCAAACATAAAATTTAACAATTACGTTCAACCATTTCAAAGTTGGACGGGTCAAATAAAGAACGGAGTTTGATACTCATAAGTGATGAAATTTCACCAAAAATGAGTCAAATGAGTTAATTAAGGAATAACGCTTGACATAGTAAGGACAACGCAAACCGGTGAAACCGGAAAGCTAAAAGAAAAAAAAAACATTAAGATAAAAGAACCCGGGCAATAGGTTATAAAGAAATATAAGTATGAACCGAGAAACGGTAAGTGTAGAATAAACTGACGTGTAAATGACGTAAGAAGTCATAAAGTTGAAAGATTAGTCCGGAAGTAAACGAATGAAGCCTTAGACTACGATCAAGGTCAACTGAAATTCGAAAGTGAAAATAAATGATTCCAAAAATAACAAGGAGTTCCTCGACACCATATATGTACATTGAATAAAGACAAGAATAAAAGATGATCTACGTGATCATAACCTACGGGATTAAAAGTAGTGATAAGGTTTACGGGACCAAAAAGACCATTGGGTCAGAAATAGAAAGAAACGAATTGTAGGGTCTCACCTTAAAATAGGTGGAAATCTAAAGAGATAGTCTATAGAACTAAGTGAAAGAACCTACGGGTTATTTAGGTAAAGCATGGAAAATTAGTTACAATTCTCCATGTAAAATAATAACGGTCAGTAATAAAACTTAGACGGAAATTCCTAGACATGAGAGAAAAAGACGTAAGACAGAGAAAACGTAAACTAAAAATTTAGTTTTTAGTCAAAAGCAACGTCTTAACAAACATAAGTAGCATGAGGGGATTTAGAAAATCTTAAACACACATAAGGCCGGAGATGGCAAAATAATATACCTGGATGACGGGGTTTGAAGTGACGGCGACTAATTAGACTAGCCGGTAAAACTATTCAAAGTTAGGAAAATGTCGTGACAAATACAAAGCGCTTGTTAATATAAGACAAGCGCGAGATAAACATGTTAACAAACTGATGAGACTAAGTGGTCAAGTGACAACTCGGTCAATAAAGATAAAGGGTATAAGCTGAAAGTAACGGACTGCGAGGCCTTACACATGAAAGACGTATGCGTCAATATAAATGAAAACGTTAGATCGAAAGGAATTAAAGAATGTCTTGAAAAAGAAACTAAGTTCGTTTAGTCTAAATTAAAAGAACTACGTAAATAAGGTTTCGGGGACGAAACCTCTTTAAGAGGGGTAGATTTGTAACACCCCAAAAACGGGTTTGGTAACCAAACCACGTTAATATTAATGATGGGTAAAGTACCGGTAGTGGTGGAAATTTACCCGGTAAATATTAGGATATAAATAAATAAATCTAACATTAATTAAAAGGAGGATAAATACTTTGGGAAAACAAAGTATGTAAAAAGGCCCGAGTTAACGGGACTTAAAATAAAACGGGTTAGGTAACACCCCAAAAATATATAGGTTTTATATATATATATATATATATATATATATATATATATATATATATATATATATTAAATAGCCGGTATAAATGAGATGGAAATAACTAGGAATAAATATCCTAGTTAGTTACAAGTCATGTAGTAATATGGAAGTTGATTAAAAACACCTAAAATAAAACTTGACAATAGTTGGGGGCCAAAGGTGTTAAAAATTGAAACTAGTTTTATTAAAACAATAATTAAAATCCAAAACACACACTTGGTGTGTGTGTCTGGAACGAAGAAAACACAGGGGCGACCAAAGCTCCCCTCACAAACCCTAGTTCTTGCTTTTTCATCAAATTGAAAGGGTAAATCAGCTCCAAATCAAAATCCAAACTCAGAATAGCGATCACCTTCGTGAAAGGATCATAAGTTTGACTCTGGCAAGCTAGGTAGGAGCATGGAAATGAACGGGTCAAATGGATACAAGTTCAAGTATGAAGCTCGCAAGGATGCAAAGTAAGTAAAGCTTACACCCATTTGTAGTATACGTATTTATTTTATAGGCGATAAATACAACAATGGATTATGTTAAAAAAATGGGTTCCGACACGAACCGAAATGAGTCGGACGTGTGGATGGGTAGTTAAAAACCATTCTTTGAAACAAATGCGAATGTTTGGTCATATAGGCCAAACGGGTCAAATGGTGGTGATAACATCATTTGACAATATTGACTAACGTTGGTTGTTAAGTCGTATGTTCACAGGAGTGAACCGGAAGTGGATAATCGTGTCGCTATAAAGTAGCAGCCAATAAAAGCAAGGTATAAAACGGGTTTATATGTTGACCCGAGCCAGGTACGTAAAAACAAGCTTTTAGTTAAACATACGATTCTTGGTCAATTAATTAGCGAAAGTCCTTCATTGTAAAATGAAGGATTAAAATTGACCAAAAAGCCCTCGTTTGGTAAACCGGGCAAACGAACCCTAGAGGTTGTTTAGGAACTTGTATTATGATTATGCAACCCTTTTGATACGTATAAAAATATAGGAATAAAATTTCATGGGTCAAATGCCTAAGAATAGGTCTTTTTAGTAAAATGACTAACCGAAAAGTAATACTCGGGATAATCGGTATATTGTATTAATTCACCACAAAAATAGTTGTGGTGAAACATAAGCAGACATCTTAAATGTAAAAATGTGAAGTACGAAAAGAGATGAGTGAAATTGATGCCTAAATGCATAAAAAAATGTTAAACGGGTCATAACAAAGCAAGTGATTAAGATTGGCTAAGTGTTGGAAAATTTCAAAATAAACCGGTGAATGTAAACACGAATACAAACCTTGTAATGGAAGCGAAAATGCTTATTTTTGGCAAGCCTGCAATGGGTAAAAATGATAAGCAATGAATATTGTTAATAAACTTGTAGTATGATGTTAAAAGTAACGGGGTCATAGGTAAATGTCAAGGGATTCCGGACTCGTTTAAATTCGTTATTTAACTATCAAAACTAACTTTTAGTTGGTTTTGATCATAGGTAAATGTCAAGGGATTCCCGGATGAAGATCAAGCTCAATGAAGAACCGAACACACGAGATTAAAGCTTCCGCACGGCGTTACGTCGTAACTTTTAAATGACGAACTCAATTACATTATGTTGTACTATTTTTAAATTGTAAAATTTTTTAGTAAACCCGTATTTTATATGTATGTGTATTCGTAAGTACACATTTAATTGTCGTTATTAGTACAAAAACCCTTTTATAATAGTAAGAGTGTTACAACGCAGGTCGTGGGGTCCCCCCACGTTTGCAAGACGTGGAAGGAGGTTCACTAGTTTATTTTTGTTATTTGCCAAAGGTCCTCTTCTGAATTTTATTCAGATTCGGATGAAGGAGCAAATAGAATGTGTGTGTTGGATGTGAGAGGGAGTGACTCGCATGAAGCAAGTACACGAAGTGAATGACCAGAGATTTCAGGAATCAGGTTGGCCAGGAATGTCCCAACTCAGTAAATGAAGTGTCAAATATATAGGAGAAGACATCTCCCAAAGAGGGATGCATTTGACTAGTGACCTCGCTTGCAGTGAGGGGCTTACCCTTTCGGGGGTTGAAGCCTTTTGACCTATGGATAATAGAATGTGTTCTGAGGACCTACATTGCTTTTGCGGCTGGCGAGTTGGTGAAGCAATGCGGAGATGTGACTATTTATTGTTCCCGTATTGCTTTACTTCACCTCATCAGCTTTTCAACCATTGAACCGTTTAACCCTTTGAGCGTTCTCGTATTTAGTCATTTTATTTAGTCTTGGGCTACCCCCGTCATCAGCCCCCCAAGTCAGAGGTTTTTGGGGAATGAGCTCAAAGACTTCTGACTTTAATACATGTATTTTATTGCCTGAAGGTTTCAAGGGTTCAACGCTTGAAGGCTTAAAGGGTTGGAGTCAGTTAATTTTTGAATTTTAAATAACTGACACTGATTTGATTGATGTATGGCAGTTCATAGGATGGCGGTTTTGCAGAAAAAACTGTTCGCAATTATTACCCCTATTTTGAGTTTTATTTTCTTTTTATACTTGCATTTTTTCATTCACTTTCCACATAATTCCATCAAGTTCCTTCCCTGCAATTTCTTTCCTCTTCTCCAAGGTTAGTTTCGGTTTCCTTTGTCTTTTCATATTTTCTTACAAAAATGGGTGCTCGTAAGGATTTAGCAAAATCCTTTTCCCGGTTAACCCAAGAGTAAGTAGAATTATTTTGTGTGGAATATGGTATTGATAAAATGTTTAAACCGACTGCTCCTGCTTGTGATGTTCCTGTTGATAAACCGACCCCTGGTTCGATAGCTCTTTATTGCCGTCACTTTGAGTTTTCGAATCTTCGTTATCTCTTTTCTCTCTTTGTTTTGAATCTATTGGAATATTATCGAGTTTCTTTTGGGCAAGTTCATCCGAAGGGCATGGCTAGGGTTTTGCACTTTGAGGTTTTGTGCCGTGCCCTTGGATATGATCCTTCCTTGTTGCTCTTTCGCCGGTTTTTTCGTTTGGCTAAAAATGGTGATTGGTTCACCTTTGAAACGTCCAAGGTTGATTCTTGCCTTATTTTGTCTATGGTTACAACACTTGGGACTTGGAAGGATCGCTTTTTCTGGGTTTCCGATTCTATTGTCCCATTCAAGATGGTGTGGAGGCACCCGGATGCCGTTCTCAATGAACCGGAGCCCCCTGAATCTGAGTTGAATGATGTTTTTCTCAAAGCCATCCAGGAGTGCCCTTCAAGGGTTCGTCCCTTCCCTGAACATTTGCTAGTTCTTTTAGGGGTTAGTAAAATCTGGGGAAATCCAATCGGGATCCGGTTCTAATGAGAAGTGGCACGGGTATTCGCTTTTCTTTTTTGCCCTCTTTGCATTTTTCCTGACTTATGCCTTATGTGTTTTTGTTTTTGTTATTTGCAGTCATGTATGCCTGGATTTCATTAAGAGTGACGACACTTCTGATGTTGTGTTTGGGGATGTTCCATTTGTTCCTGGTGAAAACGTTGTAGTTAGAACTGCTGAGCAAAGGTTCGAGGGCTCGGGTTATATTAGTACTTCCAATGTCAAAGGTTTTTCTAAGTCTAATGCTCCCAAGTCTTCAACCCGTCGATCTACCCACCGTTTGTTGAATGCTGCTCCTCAATCCACCTCTACTGAACCAGTGGATTTGAGTGATGATATTGAAGCTTCTAAAGATCAAGGTGTTGAGGCGAGTGCTGAAAAGGAGAAGGAATTGGTTGTTCATGGTAAGAAGGCTTCAAGCAAAAAGGTTATTGCTACCCCTGTTCAGGGTTCTTCAACCAGGGATGTTGAAGGGTTGGATCCGGAAGAGGTTTATATGCCTGGTTGGTCGGTGAAAAATGATGACAGCTTTAAGGATGCTGCTGTTTCTGAAGATGCTCTGAGTCACATTGCTCCTCCTTCAGTTCACAATACTATTGCTGGGATGGATGATGACTTGATGTTGTCCCGCATGATTTTGAGCACCTGCAACCTTGCTGCTATGCTTCCTCAAGGGATTGCTCGTTTTCGTAAGAGGATGCATGAATATGAAGAATTTTCTAAGAAGAAAGATAAGATGAAATCTTCAATGGCTTCTATGAGGAAGGAGATAGCTGGATTTGCTGAGAAAGAAGAGGCGTGAGACAAAAAGGTTAGTGAGCTGACTAGGGTGCACGAGATTGAGATGAGTGACTTGAAGAAGAGCTTTGAGGCTGATCGGTTGAAGCTTAAAGCTGACAAGGAAGCTTTATTTGTTCAGCAGCGGGTTTTTTATGAGGAAAAGGAAGGGTTGAAGGCTTCGGTTGCTCGATCCACCATTGATAATCAGTGGTTAATTGAGCAGGGTTTTCATCAGGTTGTTACTTACCTTCTTCACTCCAAGGAGTTTAACTCTGCCCTTGGTGAAGTTTATACTAAGTTGCTCAACCTGGGGAAACACCAAGGCCTCATTGCTGGTTATAAGCTTCATGAATCCGGCCATCCTTTGGAGAAGTCTCCCCTATTTCATCCAGAGGCTTCCGATGTTTTCAAAGGCTCCGTTGAACAAATGGAGAAGCTGACCTACCCTTATATCCATCAAGTTTCTGCTTGTTTTGGTAAGCCTCTTGCTGTGTTGCAGGGCTTAAAGCCGGAGGGTCTTAATGAAAAAGTCTATGCTGAAATCTTGGGTTCCCTTCAGCGGTAGGTGATGATGGAGGTGTAAAAGCTAAGAAACTGAAGAAAGCAAAGAAGGTCAAAGGTGAAGGTTCCGGGGTTTCCAAGTCCTTTGCTGATGCTTAATTCATAGCTTTCTTAGCACTAAAAAACAATTTGTGGTTTGTAATGTTAACTTTGAACAATATTAGGTTTCTAGGAACCCTTAAGGTTCCTGTTGGTTGTGTTTTAGGCCTGTATGGCCGTTTGAACAATATCTAAACTTGCAAGTCACTAGGACTTGCCTTAACTCGTGTTTGAAATTCTTTCAGGGCTTTCTTTGATATGATATGATGTTTAACTATTTTCTTTGTGTTATGTTTTTATACTTATGCCTATTTTGTTAAGGCAGTTTGGTTGGCTTTAACCTTTCAAGCTTTTTGGCTATCCGTAGGTAGGTTGAAGCCTTTGAGGTTTCGAGTTGTCACGTAGGTGGCTTGAAGCCTTGCAGGCTTCTTAGTTTTGTGACCTGATTTGGTTCGTATTTTTTGTTGAGGTGTACTGTTCTTTAGATTATTTTTGTTTTCTTGTAACTTTGTCTTTGTCGAGTTTGTGTTGCCTTTATGTTTTTTTATACCTTAAAGGGTTTAGTGCTGTAGTCACTTAGCCTTGGTATTTTTAACAAGAAGACATAGCACCAATCCTTTTTATCATTTCTTTGTTTTTCATTTGACTTCATAAACCTGTTTGTTGGTTATATTTCTAAGGTTTAAGGAACATTTGGTGTAGGCTGTTCAAGCCCGTCTATGAGACAATTTTGATTTAGCTTAATAAGTCTCATGGAGTTGTATTGATTTAGGAACTCACCCCTTATATAGGTCCATTCAACCCTTGAACCTATTGAGCGATGTGGCCTGGGAGCTCATCCCCTTACATGGCCCTTGCCATGGAGTTTTTTGCTAGGTTCTCAACCTGATATTAGGATAGAAAGACAAGTTTGATAAAACAACTTCATTCATTCAAGCAATACTTGCTTTTTACAAAAGGTATTCATAGTGCTGTTCTCGAAATACATTTTGATACAAACCAATCTTTCCTGTTTAAACATGGAACCTTTTCAGGGTTTTGCCATTCCAATGCCTTGGAAGCCTTTTGCCTTCTGAATCTGCTAGCTTGTAGAATCCACCCTTGTGTGCTTCGAGGATGGTATATGGACCCTCCCATTTTGGGCCAAGCTTTCCTTGATTTTCTTTCTTGCTAGCTTCATTGTTTCTGAGGACCAGTTCCCCTGGCTTGAATCGTTCGTTCTTGACTTTCTTGTTGTAGTAGGCTTCCATTTGTTGCTTGTATTTGGCCTCTTGGATTGCAGCTTGATCTCGTGCTTCCTCTAGGAGTTGTAAATTCAACATGGTCTCTTTTTGGTTTGTTTCGGGATCCATGTTGACAATTCGTTGGGTTACAACTCCTATCTCAGCGGGGATCACAGCCTCGGATCCAAATACCAAGCTATAGGGTGTTTTCTTATGGCTTGTCTTTTCGGTTATTCTTATTACCCATAGAACACTAGGCAATTCTTCAAACTAGTTGCTTTCGTATCTTCCCAATCTTGTCTTGATACCTTCCACTATGCTCCGATTCGTTCTTTCAACCTGACCGTTTGATTGCGGGTAAGCCACTGAGCTGAAAACCTGGTTGATTCTGTATTCTTTGCACCAAACGCTGAAAGGCTTCTCAGCAAATTGCTTTCCATTGTCAGTGACAATTACTCCCGGCAACCCATAACGGCAAATAATGTTCTCCCAAACAAAGTCGATGACCTGTTTGCCCGTGATCTCTGCAAGTGGTTTAACCTCGGGCCACTTGGTGAAATAATCTATTGCCACCAGCAAGAATTTTACTCCTCCTTTGCTTGGGGGAAATGGACCAACAATGTCCATTCCCCATTTATGGAATGGCCATGCCTAGGTTATTGGGACAAGGTAATGTTTGGGATTTTTTGGGATCGGTGCATGAATCTGGCAAGCAACACATTTCCTCAATTGTTCAGTGGTATCACGATGCATTGAGGGCCAAAAATACCCAAGGTTCATGAGTTTTGCAACCACCGACCTAGCTCCAAAATGAGCTCTGCATATGCCCTCGTGAATCTCCTTGATCAAATACTTACTTTGCTCAGGACCAACACATCTCAGCAAGGGGGTAAGGTAACCTTTTTTGTAAAGGGTTTCTCCTTGTAGTACGCACTGCCTTGCCTTGATTTTAACCCTTTCAGCTTCTACTTGATCATTGGGTAGTTCACCATTTTTAAGGAACTTTTTTATGGGAGTCATCCAGTTTGGATCTTCCTCGGTGACTACGTCTTGAACTTTCAATTCATCTATTGATGGAGCCTTCAACACTTCTACCAACACCTTCTTGGTAAGGTGGGCAAAAGTGAGAGATGCAAGTTTACTTAGGGCATTAACCTTTTTGTTTTGAGATCTGGGAATTTGTTTGATGTTGCATGCTTGGAAGGTATTCATCAGCTCCTTGGATTTTTCTTTGTATTTTTTCATGTTGTGCTCTTTAGCGATGTAGCTATCATTTACTTGGCTCGAGACCAGCAACGAGTCTGTGAACACTTCAAGCTTTTCAACCTTCATTTCTTTAGCCAGCCTTAAGCCAGCGATTAGTGCCTCGTATTCAGCCTCGTTGTTGGTGGTCTGAAAATCAAAACGGAGAGCATACGTGAATTCCAACCCTTCTGGGTTGATCAAAATTAGTCCAGCCCCTGACCCTTCAACGCTTGAAGCCCCATCGGTAAAAAGCTTCTAGGCTTCAGGGTTGGAGGGTTCAGTGGTGGCAGTGTTCACTTCAGTGATTACTTGGTTTGGGGCTTCTGCAATGAAATCGGCCAAGACTTGGGCTTTGATAGCTTTCGTGGGACGTAGGTGATGTTATATTCACCTAGTTCCACTGCCCATTTGGCCAACCTTCCCGAGTTTTCTGGTTTTTCAAGCACACTCTTAATAGGTTGGTCAGTGACTACTTGTAGAGGGTGTGCTTGAAAATACCTTCGAAGCCTTCTAGCTGTTTGAACTAGGGCTAGGGCAAGTTTTCAAGAGGAGGATATTTGGTTTCAGCCAATTTTAGAGTTTTGCTGAAGAAATAAACGGGTACCTGAGCTTTGTCCCGTTCGATGGTGAGGACTGCACTTATGGCCTCTTCAGCAATTGAAAGATAGACTGAAATTAATTCCCCTGTTTCAGGAGCTGCGATGTCTGGTAAGGAGGCAAGATGTTGTTTCATCTGGTTGAAGGATTTTTCAGCCTCGTCAGTCCATTTGAAGTTCTTCTTATCAGAGCAATTCTTGAGCTTTTTGTAGAAGGGCAGAGATCTTTCAGCCAGCTTAGAGGTGAAACGCTTCAAGGCTGCAAGCTTCCCGTTTAAGCTTTCAACCTCCTTCTTGGTTTTTGGTGGTTTGGTTTCAAGAACAGCTTTCACCTTGTTTGGGTTAGCCTTGATGCTTTGTTTCCCAACAATATGACCTAAGAACTTTCCTTCCTCAAACCCAAATGAACATTTTTCAGGGTTGAGCTTCATGTTAACTTTTCTGAAGTTCTTGAAAGTTTCCTGAATGTCATCGAGCATTTGATACTCCGTCTTGCTTTTGATCACCAAGTCATCGACATATGCCTCCATGTTTTTGCCAATTTGGCTTGCAAAAGCTTTGTCCACTAGACGTTGGTAGGTTGCTCCAACGTTTTTGAGGCCAAAAGGCATCTTTTGGTAACAAAAGATTCCTTTATCGGTGTGGAACACCGTCTTTTCTTCATCTTCTTCTTTCATGAGTATTTGATGATACCCTTTGTAAGCATCAAGAAAGCATTTGAAAGGGTAATCGGTGAGGGAGTCAACCTTGAGATCAATTTCTGGTAGTGGATAGCAATCCTTAGAGCAAGCCTTGTTAAGATCCTTGAAATCTATGCACATCCTCCAAGAGTTGTCTGGTTTCTTGACCATAACCGGGTTTGCAACCCATGATTGGTACTTGACTTCTCGGAGAATGCCAGCTGACACAAGCTTTTCAACTTCTTGGCAAGCAGCCAGGCTTCTCTCGGGTGCTAAACTTCTTTTCTTTTGCACCACGGGCTTGACATCCGGTGGTATTCTTAACTCATGTTCAACAATGTTTCGGGGGATCCCCGTCATATCTTCTGGGCACCTACGAAAACATCGCTGTAATGTGTTAGCAACTTTTCAAGATACGAGAGGGTTTCTTGTGAAAGGCCTGGATTGACCCTTATTCTCTGTTCAGGGTACTTAGGATTTATGATTAGCCTTTGCTTTTCTTCCTCACTGCTGGAACTTTCACCCTCAACCAGGTAGGCCTATTGAGAGGGTTGAAGGGTTGCTATCCCCCTCTCGGTGGGAAATTTGACTGTGCCATGGCCAACAGACACGACCATGTAGAATGCACACTGTCCTGGCCTTCCAATGATCACATCATAGTTTGAAGGTATGTTGATAACCACAAAGGTGAGTGGTTGGATTCTTTCCTTCTGACCTTCGCTGAAATGAACATTAAGTGTCAGTTGCCCTAAAGGCTTGAGGGGTATATCGGCAATACCTTTTATGGAAGTCCCAGAGGGTTGAAGCCTTGAACGTTCTTCATTGCTCAAGCGGTTGAAGAATTTTTCAAACATGATTTCAGTGGCTGCCCCAGTGTCTATGTATGCTTTATCTGTTTGCAACGTTCCCACAGTGGCTTCTACCACAAGAGGGCTTGAGAGAGGGTCTTTCTCTATTGGGGGGAAGCAAACGCACTGAAGCTCCCAAGCTTCCAACCGCTGTCTCTTGTGAGGAACCCTTACATCGAAATCCACCATATTGACTTCCTTGCCCTTTCCTTCAGCCATTTTGTCTCGTACCCCTTTCACCAAATGGGCGAGTTCTCCGGATTTAACAGCTTCTTCAATTCTTTTCTTGAGCTGGATGCAATCATTGGTGTGGTGTCCCTTTTCTTCATGAAATTCACAAAATTGTGTGGAGTTTTCATTCTTCCTGCTCTTGGGGAGAGGTCTCGGAGGCCTAAAGTTCTGCTTAACTTCTTCCGTGGCAAGGATTTCTTGAGGAGTCTTTGTGAGGGGTGTGAAACTCACGCCTTTCTCCCTGGTTGGAGGGTTCCGACCTTCAGGCCTTCGATGATCTGAACCCTTCTGATGTTTGTCATAGGAGTTAAAGTTTCCTCTTTTCCTGGCTGGGCTGTTGCTCCGCCAACTGAACCCTCTTTTCCTTTGTTCTTTAATATCAACTGCCTCCTCTCCCCGGATATGGGCTTCTGCCCTTTCGAGAGCTTCCTCCAAGGTCTTGGGCAGGGATTTGTTGAAATCTCTTGTGAGATATTTTGAGGTGATAGCGTTCATGAAACTGGCTACCCTCATTTTCTCATCTGCCCTTACATATGTGAGACCTTCCTTTTTGTATCGTTCAATGAACTCGCGAAGACTTTCATCGTCACGTTGTTTTATCTGAAAGATCACGGTTGCATCTTTGCCATACCGCCTTTGTTGGGAGAAGTTGGCCAGAAAACCCTTGCTGAGGTCATCGAAGCTTCGAATGCTTCGAGCAGGTAAATCATTGAAACAAATTCTAGCTGATCCGACAAGAGTTTGCATGAACATTAGACAACATTCAGCATTTGACCACTTCTCAATCCTTGCTGCACCGGTGAAGATCTGAAGATGGTCATCTGGGTCCTCAGTCCCATCGTACGTTCTGATGTGGGACGGCATCTTGATCTTTGTTTGGAAATCATAATCGGCTATTTGCTGTGAAAAGCATGAAAGGTTACTTGGCTTATAGGGTTTGGCCAAATCATCTTCAACCCCTGCTCCCATGTTATTGCTATTGTTGTTGTTTCCTTGAGTGGCCAGCACTTGATTGATAAAGTGCTGCCACGGGAAGCTGGCCATCATCTGGGACATCATCTGGGGCATGGGGCTGAAGCCTTGAATGCTTCCGGGTGCACCTGAACAGCTAACTCCAAAGGGGGTGCTCATAACAGCACTTCGTGCCAAGGGGAGCACGGATAGGGTTTGTTCCCACGAGTTTGTTGTAGAAGCTGGAAGGCTTGCTACTGGGGACTGTAGGAGCTGATCTAGGGTCAGCTCATGGCCCAGAGGAGCACCACTTATAGCTGGTTGAGATGAAAAGAGAGGACGTGTTGTAGGATTTGCCACTGCAGACAGGTATGGATTAGGGTTTGAAGGATTACTGGGACCAGCCTCATTCCTAGTTGTAAAAGGAGGGATAGGAGGTCCGGGAGATAAGGTCGGTTCCGGCTCGTCATAGTCTAGACGAATCCCCACTCCTTTGTCCCTTTCTCTATTCACATATTGGTTGAGGAGAGACCTCAACTCAAGGAAATTGTTGGCGACCCCCTCAGGGGTAAGTTCAATACGTGCTGGGGTGTCAGAGACACCAACATTGGGGGAAGGAACTCCGGATCTGGACGGAGTTGGAGTGTTAAAGGTAAGAAACTCGGGAGTGCTCCCCGGAGTTGAGAAAGAGGCTGGTATAGCCACATGAGCTTGGCTACTGCCCGGGGTTGAGGTGTTTGGAACCTGATTCACTTCACCCGGGGATCCACTTTCGGATATGGTAATTTCAAGAGAAAAGAGCTACACTACTAGGTCTTTTTGAGGAGAGATAGCGGCGTAGCCCCATGGTGGGCGCCAACTTGTTGATGCAACAAATAATAGACCAAAGATGGTAGCTGGGCCGGTTAGGCAAAAGGGTTGAAGGGTTCAACTTTGCCTAACGCAGGTCGTGGGGTCCCCCCACGTTTGCAAGACGTGGAAGGAGGTTCACTAGTTTATTTTTGTTATTTGCCAAAGGTCCTCTTCTGAATTGTATTCAGATTCGGATGAAGGAGCAAATAGAATGTGTGTGTTGGATGTGAGAGGGAGTGACTCGCATGAAGCAAGTACTCGAAGTGAATGACCAGAAATTTCAGGAATCAGGCTGGCCAGGAATGTCCCAACTCAGTAAATGAAGTGTCAAATATATAGGAGAAGACATCTCCCAAAGAGGGATGCATTTGACTAGTGACCTCGCTTGCAGTGAGGGGCTTACCCTTTCGGGGGTTGAAGCCTTTTGACCTCTGGATAATAGAATGTGTTCTGAGGACCTGCATTGCTTTTGCGGCTGGCGAGTTGGTGAAGCAATGCGGAGATGTGACTATTTACTGTTCCCGTATTGCTTTACTTCACCTCCTCAGCTTTTAATTTTTCTAGTAGTGCATTGAACCGTTTAACCCTTTGAGCGTTCTCGTATTTAGTCATTTTATTTAGTTTTGGGCTACCCCTGTCATCATCGATGGTAGCCAAAATATAAGGAAATAAAGTTTTGTTGGAAATACAACAAGTTTGTTATTTCTTTGTCGACAATCTCAGTATACATCTTACAACTTAATTAGAGTTCTTATGTTTTATCCTAAACGGCTGCGTCTAACTCACTCCTTAACTATATTTAACATTATTAAATAACTTAACATATAAAGTATCTTTTACACTTACCAAAAAAGAAATTCACTAATTGTAATCTCTCCGGAAAACGATTATGCTACCAAACAAACCATATTTAAAAATAATTTGTAGTACGTTTTGTAAATGAACCTAATGTTAGGTAGGTTTGTTGTTTGTTTTAGCAACTGAAAAAACATGAACAAATTCTTTTTGAGTATTTAACTTTTTTTTAAAAAGAAAACTCCAATTAAACACAGCTCCGACTCAAAAGGGTAAAAGGCCAAACAACACCCCCGACTCAAACGGGCAAAGGGCAGAGAATTAAAACATATACATAAGGTATTTACACTACTCTACCCAACTAATATAATTACAAGAAGATCTGTTTTTAACCCAAGCAAAACCTTTCGATTTTATCTCCCCTATAACATCTTGCGATCTATTTTGAGTATTTAACTAAGCGAACGAATATGAACACATGCGTTGTTCGTTCATTTACATTCGTAAATGTGCATTTTATTTATTTATTTACATTTGTTTATGTGTACTCATTTAGGTCCACTCTTATGTTCGTTTGCATGATTATTTAAATTATTTATTAGTTATTACTTATTAGTAATACCAATTCGACAATTACCATCATGCGTCAACCCATTGGCACAATAAGATTTTATTATCATGCCTTGGGTAATTGACACATGAACGCATAAGAACGTGTTCATTTTCTTTGTTTATGCTAATTTATATTCGTTTGTTAATGTTCGTTCATTCGCGTTTGTTGATAATATTGAACAAACATAGACGAACATGAACATATTCATTTAACAAACAAACATGAACAAGAAAATCCCGTTCGCATATTATGTTCGGTTAAAGTTAAATAAACAAATACGAACACGCCTAATTTGTGTTCTTCACCAAGCCAATAGATAGTATTTAAAAATTCATGGATTATATTTTTTAATTATTATTTTATTTTATTATTAAGGAGGTAGGTTTTAGTTTAAAGTTAAACGTTGAGTATAATTTCTAAGAAAGTTAACAGTTTAATCAGATTATCATCTTTCCGAGCGAGATTCCTCCGCGCTTCGTGACGGGAACCCAATAGGTTTCGGTTCGATTCGTTATGATATCAACAGTTATTATAGTAATCAAAAGAGGAAATCGTACATCGATCGAATACAATGAAAACAAATATCGATACCAGTACTAATGTTGTTTAGTTGATATCGGTTCGGTGCGTTCTATGTTTATTTTTTCCAACATTGGGATATAAATTTTTCTGAAAACGAATATTGTGCTACTATCATACCAAATCGAACTGAAACCGACTGAACAACGTATGTATCGAACCAGTATTTATTTTTAGCATTTTTTCTTCCTATAAACTGCCACTGTATCGTTTTCATACTGTGTCAAACTGAACCAAACATTATTAGTATTGGTATGTATTCTTCTTTTATGGTCTCTTGTTTGCCAACGGATACCGTGCCAACAGTGAACCGAACGAACAACATCTGTTTTGGTACTGATATTTATTTCCATTGTCTTTTCTTTTAATAAACAGACACCATATCACAACCCACTAGTACAGAAGTGAGCATTAGACGCGGTTAAAATAGTTTTTAGTCGCGGTTTCAAACCCCGACTTAAAATGCCGTGGCTAAAAATAGGTTGTTTATAAGACGCGGTTTGCTGAACCCTGTCTTAAAATAAACCACCGCGACTAAAAAGATGTTCATCCTTTTACAGAAATATTTTTAGTCAGCATTATGAACCGCGACTTAAAATCATTTTACAATTTTAGGAAAACTTTTTAGTCAGTGTTGGATGAACCGCGACTTAAAATCGTTTTACAATTTTAAGAAAGGTTTTAGTCGGTGTTGGATGAACCGCGACTTATGACCAATGTTGTAAGCACAACAAATTATGCTGTCAAATTTCAAATAAAAATCTGTAGTAAAAAAGAGATACGTAAAAATGACATAATATGCACTAAAAAAAAATAATCTGCACTCCAACATAGACGTCAAATCCAATCAATCCTTTTATATATTCAACGTAGTCAAATCCGGACAAGTAAAAAGTGACCCAATACACATTCAACCCGAAAGTCTACAATATTAATTGGCAAAATAACAATTCACTACTTAATCTATTCAAAACCATAAACAAACTATATTTAAACTAAGGAATACCCAACCCGTCAAATAAAATTGGCATCAATTCCTTCAACGTCTTTTCTATATCTTCATCTTCATCTGTAGCCACTTTCGTGTCGTTCCACATCTAAAAAATAGAAAATATTATAATTATTAGAAATTAGTTAACATCAACGAACAAATTGTTACAAACACATAACTACTTGTATGTGTGTGTGAGCATTTTTGCGCATGTTATCTTGTACATACTTATGCACATCTAAAATATAATTAAGAAATAGACTTACTTGGGAAATTGCTTTTCATACACATTGACAAAGTCGAACATAGATTGAAGAGGTATATAGCCGCATTCCCATGTCTCAGCTTGTTGATTGCACTACAATAAATTAACAATTATTATTTATTAAAATTTTTGAAAATCAAACTAGAAAATAGAAAACAAACTTACATTAACCATATCAATTTCGCCACCATTTGCATCTGTTCACTAAATCAAAAGAATTCACCACCATTTGCATCTGTTCACAGTAGTGATTGTATCTTCGAACCACCTACATTTGCTTATAATATCAATTTCGGCTATCCAATTACAATTACAAGACACAATAACAAATTGACTGACTCAAATTCTACTTTATGAATGTGATTTTACTAAATACCTTTCTTTGTTTATTAAGAAGCTAACTGATAACTAGATTAACTAGAACACACAAAACCAAAAAGATTGTTAATATATTGTAAAGAAATCCCTGTTGATGACAATTGACACCAACAAGATTGTTGTTAATATATTGTAAAGAAATCCCTGTTGATCTCGTCACCTTTCTGTGTTTCCAAACAAGTATCAACTATTGTTGTTAATATATTCTCATATCTCTCTCATCTCGAAGGTGAAGAGAAAAGAGAAACAAAAAAATAAAATATCGGAACACTCACCGGAGCTCTGGCGGACCCTGTCGCCGCCGTCGAAACTTCATTATCATCATCACACCGTCGTCCATCACTACCATCATCATCAACAGAAGCACGGCCGGAGCCGGTCCGACCAACAAAATCAGGAGAATGAACGAGTGGGGGGGGGGTGTTGGCTGTGCTTGTCGGAGAAGACCACCCCCACCGCCACCGGCAACCACCTCAGCCACCCTCAACACCCGATTACACGGTTGTCGGACTCCCCTGACGTCAGCTAGCCATCTTTTCCGATCTCTCTCTTGCTAGAAGCAGATGACGGCGGATGAGTCGTGCAGGTCGCGTGTGCTTGTCGCCGGCATTAATGACGATCGGAGGGGGTCGCACGACCGTCGGTGGTCTTCACCAGAGAAGGGTCGAGAGGGAGAAGAGGGAGCTTGGGTCTGGTGTGCGCTAAGATGGGCAGGGAAAAAGAAATTTAGGGTTTGAAATGAAGATAAGGGGATAACTACCCTTTTATACCTAGGGTTATATTAAGTGGGTTGGGCCAGGGCCCGTTAGCACGTCTTGAGCGGCCCAGTCATTCCCGAAGCCCGTTTTCCACACCCAAGTGTCAAAAATAAAGTTTTTGGAACCGAAGTGCTAAAAATTGTGTAGTATATCGTATTTAGACGCGTATGATCGTCGTCGCGTTAAAACACGTAAAATGTTCCGTCTGTCGTTTCTAACCCGTTTTTCGATCTGTTTTGAAGTGCTTTGATTCATAGCCACCCTACATCAAATCTGATTTAGTGCTCCAATTAAGATCTAAGGCATCTACTAAAATCGGTCAACTATTAGTTATTAATCAGGAGATGAGGCCTTAACTGAAACCATTTACCGATCGAAAAAAATCAAGGAAGATATATGTTCAAAGCTTACCCAGAGGTTATCGTTGCCGTTGTTACTCGTCAGGCTGACGGCTCCGCCATCAGTCGACGCCGCCCTTCTCTCTCTCGCTCCGTCACTTCTCTCTTTCTAACTCTTTCTCTCTCCTCCACGTTATCGCCGCCGTAAACCCAAACCGTCGCCGGACGGAGCTTCTCCAGTGGCCGGAGCTTCTCCAGTTGCCGGAGCGGAATCAGAGAGAGACGAGGGGTGTGAGTCTTGAGTGATAACGAACGTTGTATAAAATTCGATGTTGAAGGATTACATCAAGCTGTATTGAGTGCTATCATATTGTAACAAAATATTACAAGTCATATATGCCCTAATAGAGCGTGTTGGGCCTTGATAAATCTTAATGGTCCGTTAAGGTCTTTATTATGTAACATTCGATGTTGGAGGGTTATATCATGTAATGTTGAATAATCGTGTATCGTAATGGACACTAACAAGTCATACAATCCCTAATAGACCATGTGGGCCTTGATATATCTTAATGGCCCAATTAAGGCCTTTATAATGTAACATCTGACGTTGAAGGGTTATACCACGTTGTATTGAGTGATATTATATCGTCACGAACAATTACAAGGCATACATGCCCTGATAGACTATGTTAAGCCTCAATATATCTTAATGGACCGTTCAGGCCTTTATTATGAAACATTCGATGTTGAAGGGTTACAGCACATTGTATTGAGTGCTATTATATCGTAATGAAGATTTACAAGTCATACATGCCCTAATAGACCGTGTTGGACCTTAATATATCTTAAAGGTCCGCTGAGACCTTTATTATGTAACATTCGATATTGAAGGGTTACATCACATTGTATTGAGTGCTATTATATGGTTCCCAAGAATACGAGTCATACATGCTCTAATAGACCGTATTAAGGCCGACATGGATTCCTACGATTTTTCTACGAAACTATTACATTCATTATTTTCCTACGGATTTTTGACGAATTGTTAAAATGAAACATATTTCGTAGGAATTGTGTCAGTATTTTCCTACACATTTCCTACAGATATATACAAATTTGATTTAAAAATAACATATATGTGTATGACAAAAAAATTATCCATTCCGTGAGTAATCTGTCGGAATTTCCAACACACTTGCTACGGAATTAATTTAGAAATGACATATATTTTTATTAAATAATAAAACTTTATATTTTAATATCGTTAATTTTATTTATTATAAATACTTTTTATGATAAATTGGATTCCGACGCATTTCCTACTAATGATTAAAATGAAAACGAATTTCGTAGGAATTGTGTCAGTATTTTCCTACACATTTCCTACGGATATATATAAATGTTTTTTAAAAATAACATATATGTGTATTACAAAAGGTATAGGAAGGAAAATGTATAAGGGGATGTGTGTTTGTTTGAGCAGGAGGTTGATGGTGGCCATTGGATCTATTTTTAATCAATGATCAACAACAAATCTGGAGGAAGCACACGGATTGAGCCCTTTAGTTATATTTTAAGTCAGGGGTTTGTAAACACCGTCTAAAGCTATGTAAGCATATTTTAAGTCGGGGTTTATATCAAAATACTTGAATTTTATTAGTGTTAAATTATATTTTAAGTCAGGGTTTGTAAAACACCGTCTAAAGCTATGTAAGCATATTTTAAGTCAGGGTTCGTAAGGATATTTCGTTAAGATCCTGATGTCATGAGATTGTGTGTGTATATTTAGACGGGGTTATGTGCATTACCGCGTCTAAAAACAAAATTGAACCCCGTCTAATGGTTACTTGTGTACTAGTGACCGTATCATATCAAAAAACATCTTTACCGGTACTTGTATTCATTTTTATGGTTTTTGGTTTCGAAGTTTTTTCATCTATACAACTCTGTCAGGACAGTAAATGAATATCGATACCGGTAGCGTGACAATTTGAACTGATCAACACCGTTTGAACAACATCGATGCCGCTACCAGTGTTCGTTTGTACCATTTTGATCGATGTAAAACAATATTAATTTCTATACCGAGCACATATTTCGTATCGGTATTGTAACAAATCGAACCGGCACATGTTAATTTCTATATCGAGTGCATGCATCGTATCGATACTTTAACAAATTGAACCGACACCGATCCAATACTTTTGGTAACGTACCGTTGAATGTTAAAAAATTTCATTGGCACTTTGTTTTAATATGTATAATAATTTTTTAAGTTAAAATCAAATTAAACAATAATTAAAATACTATTATACATACTTAAAAAAATTAGAGTTACTATTCATAAGCACTTTGTTTTAATATGTATATAATAATTTGTTTCAATATGTATATAATGTATAATAATACATGCGGTAACGTACCGTCGAATGTTAAAAAAATTCATCAGCACTCTGTTATAATATGTATAATAATTTTTTAAGTTAAAATCAAATTAAATAATAATTAAAATACTATTATACATACTTAAAAAAATTAAAGTTACTATTCATCACCACTTTGTTTTACTATGTATAAAAAATTAGAGTTACTATTCATCAGCATTTCGTTTTAATAACAACAACAATAATAATAATACTTGTGACGTACCGTCGAAAGCAAAAAAAAATTATGGGCGCTTTGTTATAATATGTATAATATTTTTTTAGTTAAAATCAAATTAAATAATAATTAAAATACTATTATACATACTTATAAAAATTGGAGTTGCTATTTATCAGCACTTTGTTTTAATATGGTGGTGGTGGTGATGTTGTGTAATTAGGATTATTATTAGGGTTATTTTTTTTGAACGGCAAATTTGGATCACTGACGGACAACTGGAGTATCATCGTGCCACCAGAGGAACCACCCGATCATATCCATCTCCACTAGGCATAATGCCACACCAATTCAGGAGGAACCCCAATAAATATGGGAAAACCCCCCTTATGGGAATCGAACCCAGGACCTATTGGTCCCAAAGCCTTATCCCACCACCAAGATGCCACTAGGCTATAAAGCCATGGGCTATTAGGGTTATTAATGTGGAAGAAAAAGGAACACCCGAAGCTACAACGTGAAAAGGTATCCAACCGAACTTGTGCTAGCAAACAAATTCATTATTTTGCTCTTTTCTTAGTTTTGTTCGAAAAATGTTTCTAGAATTAGCAATGTTGTCTTGCCTGTTGCATCAGAAATTTGATTGATATCGGTTCATATTATCACAATATCAACTCTAAGTATATCAACCAAAAGAGATAATCCTGAAAATAAGTCGTGATATGCTCAAAATGATATCTACACGTGTTTTACATCGTTTGAATACTATAAAAAACAAATGGCGGTAATGGTTATGAATATACCGATACTAGTGTCGATGTTGTACGCTCTGAATTGGTTCAATTCGTCACGACACTTGTACAATACCAACACCCACTATACCTTACGAGATATAACCCTTTTTCAACAATGTTTGGTCGAAGTTGGTTCGGCCGCGCTACATGACGGAACTCAGTCAGTTTCGGTTTGTTTGTTACGATGATGGCACTCGCTATAGCAACCAAAAGAGAAAATTCAAAAAAAAAAAAAAGTCGACCAAACTCATATAAACAGATATAGAAAACGATTTCAATAATACCGATATCAGTACCGATGTTGTTTGGTCGAAATAGGTTCAGTTTGTCACGATACCTGATATGACTCCCACTCGTATAGCGTGCGGTACAAAAAAATACTCTATTTTAAATATCACTCCGTCAATGAAATTTATATCTAAATGTCCAGGTAAAAAACATTTAACACGTTTGATGCAGGTTATCGGTCGATGTATGTTCGATTAGTTACAATACTAGCACGATATGATACCAAAAAAAACTCTATATGACGTATACAACTCCATTTTCAATGTAATTTATACTGGAAACCATATAACGAATGCTTTTATCGGTACCTATGTTGTTTGAAAGATACATTGGTCGTCACCCAAAAAAAATAAAAATAAATTATATGTGGTTTTTTTTTCAATTTTGAACAAAACTTTTATCAAAACGTATAACCTTAATAACTCGTATGTTTGTGCTTCGATCACTCACAGCCCGGTTACAAATTTTCTTTAAATCAGAATGTTGATAAAAATAATACATCGCAACGATATATTCTTAATTTTATAAACATCATATCATAAAAGTTGTAGCCACTTACATACGTGGCCTAGTGGTCAAGAGGATTTTCCTGTTGTGAGGAAACCCAGGTTCAATCCTAAGGATTGAGAGTAATTTAGGAGTATCATCTTTGTTTTTAAAACAATAAATTCTTAAAAGTTATAAGAGAAAAATAAATTATGCTTTTAATTATTATAATAATAGAAATGTTTGCGACTTAGAAAAAATTATACTCATAATTATTATAATAATAGAAATGTTTGCGACTTAGAAAACATCATCCTCACCTTATAAAAATTAATTTATGTACTACTTATAACCTACGCAAATACTATATAGATGATGCTTCATTGAGAATCGCTAATTTGGAATAAATCTAAACCAATGGATAATTGAGGGGTGTAACTAGAGAGATGGTGGGTGAGTGAGAGCAGTTTTTAAAAATTAGTGTATTTTATAGAGCAATACTAATCACACGCTTTGAAAATTTAGTTAAACCTCTCGTTCGCACCCACTAAAAATATTTATTGGGTCTGCCACTACTCTTAAATTGTACTCTTTATCATTTGTCTTTAAAAAGTTCAAAGACTGTCTTTTATAGTTAAATTTTGCACGATATTTGTCATGTACACTAACTAGTGTTTAACTTTACGGTTACAATTAAGGTAAAATGACTGTTTTATCCAAAAGACATAATCTGTAATTTATTTATAAATAACATAATCTTTCATTTATTCAAACCTCTTTTCATTTCTTTATTTTCTTTTTTTCTTTTTATTGGACCTACAAAAGAACAGATTAACCTACAAAAAAACAAACAAACAAACAAACAGATTACATTCAAAAGCTAAAATATGACCTATCTGATCAAGAAATAAATAGTAGATGAAACATTCTTCTCCCAAAGATAGTGAATTTTGAACACTAATCAAAACATCTGTTGAAGACATGTTAACATCTGTTCAAGCCTTGGGGTGAAGATGAGCCAAGCATGATCAAGACCAAAGTGTTGTTGAAGTAAAGATTTGTCCAAGAAGATCAAACATCTGTTCAAGCCAAACAGATGTCTAATATAAAGCAATAGGGGACTGAAGATCAGAGGTTTCATCTATATAACAATGTTTTGTTTGTAACATATGTTTAGTATATTAGATCAAATGTTAGATTCCCACAAATGTTTGCAAACATCTATGTAATCTTTTCTATTAGGAATGTTAGAGTCACTATCAGGGTGATGTCAGCCAATCATGAACAGACCTTTTATACTTAGTATAAATAGATCTCATTTGTTAGAGATCCATTCATCACATTCTGTTCTCCTTTGTACGAACATATTTGTATGTGATCAGGTTGAGGGGGAGTTTGTAGAGTCAATTGTACTGTAATAAAATCATTTGAGTCTAATATAAAACAGTCGTTGATAATAATTCCGTGCTTGTGATTATTTTATCCGCTTTACAATTTATAATTGTCTGTTCTTATCTGTCTTAATCACAAGCCTCGTAAACTCAGATCTTAACAATTGGTATTAGAGCTTGGTCACATTAAACATGATTTCACAATCAGTTTAGTATTCAAAGATCAGCTCCCAAAGATCTAATATGTTCGTAACTTAGAGTTGTGAAGTGCTGAATTCAAAAATTATTTCACACATACTCTATTTTTCTTCAAAATAACAAAAGAGACGGCACAAAATGATCCACATAACACCGGCTTCAGTATTAAGCCTCCTATGCTTGTCAAATCTAAGTATAATATCTGGGAACGTAGGATGACTCACATACTAGCTCAACAGAACATCGGGTGTTGGAAGTCTGTTATATATGGACCTCACATTCCAATGGTACCTAGTGTCGAAAACCCTTACACATATGTCAATGGAGAAACCCTTACACAACAATTGAGAGGTTTTTAAGTTTAATCAGTAAATTAAAGTTGGTGAACAAGGAATTTGCTAACTCAACTTTAAGTAACCGATTTTTAAGATCTCTTCCTGAGAAGTGGGACACTATAGCCATGGTGATAAGAACAACCCATGACTTCAAGGACATGACCCAGACTTAACATCATGGAAAGCTCTTAACATTTTAGAGATAACTTGTCCAGAAAAAGAAGCTCCATGAAACTGGAAAAGCGTCCGACAATTATGTTTTTGGAAACACGACACTTCTGATTCAGGAAGGATCATCTTCAGGAATGACAAATGATCATAGTTTTGATCATTATATTGATATATCAACTGGAATCAACTCTGACCAATATTCCTCAAACTATGTGTTCACAACAAAAGATGATGGTCATGATCCTGATAGTTTGTTGTTTGTCCTTGATGATCTGAAACATATTGATCCACTTACTTGGAGGAAATGGATATTTTGCACCAGGTGGCCCTACTAAGTATAAAAGCAAATAACTTTTATAAAAGAACTGGTAGGAGATATCCAAGACTAAATGGGAAGACAAGGGCTGGGTTGGATAAATCCAAGATAAAGTGTTTCAAATATAACATGCTAGGTCATTTTGCTAGGGAATGCAGAAATCAAACAAGTAATTTTGCACCGGTAATAACCTACCCAAATCAAAGACCTCAAGTAAACAATTAACAACACTTTTATCAAAATACCTAAAATACCCTTGCACAAAGTGTTCAAAACACTGCCCATTTTGCACAAAGCACGAGTCCTGTTCCTATGCAATATACTCAAACATATATCCCCCAAGTTCAGTATGTTCAATTGCATGTCACACATGTTCAAGCACCTCTTACAACTCCTGCTCCTACAACTGTAGAAACCAACCAACAGGGCTTTTTCACACAAGGCTTTGTTGACTGGAGTAGTTTACCAGAGGAAGTAACTAATGAAAACTTTGCTTTAATAGCAAAAACTAATGATGAACATGATAACTTTTGATTTATGACATTTGAAGGTATCTCAGGAGAAGATGATCAAGAAAAAGTAACTGTTGTTGGTGAAAGCTCTGTTGGTGAAACTGCTGAGAGCTCCGAACAAATATCTGTTTATGAGAAAGGGTATGCAAAAAGGATTAAAGAAAACTATCCCAAAAGTTTCACTAAATGCATCAATGATGATCTTGTGAAAACTGTTGCTTTCAAGGTATCACCTCACTTTCTCAAAGAATTATGTTCAGACAAATGTATCATAGCATTTGCAAACATCAAAGAGGTGAATGAAAACCTTAGAGAGAAGGTTCAAGTTAGTGAAATTGTTCTTGAAAAACTAAAAAGGGATTTTAAAACAAGATTAACTGAAAAAGGACCAGAAAATCAGCAGTCTCAAACATGAAGCAACCATAACCAATGATAAACTCCAAACTATGATAGAAAAATATCAAAGTTGCAGAAAGGAGTTGGAATCCACTCAAATTACATGTGAAAAAGGGTAGAATCATGTACTGGTTATGAGATGCTTCTTGAAAAACAAATCAAAAGCAATGTGAAGTTTAGAGTTAGATTTAGAAAACATGATAATGAAAAACCCTCCAACACTTCCATTGACTCTGAATGGTTAAAATCATACCAACCAACTCAATTGGTGAAGAAATCAAGATCACAGAACCAAGTGGTAAAAAGATCACTCTAGAAAAACCACAAGGTTCCATTCAGGCTAAAAAACAAAAATATGAATTTAAACCCACATGGTCTAATGAATGTGATGTGCTTGAAAACTTCAAACCAGTTGATTTCACAAACCCAAATGGTCTCAAGCCACCCAAGATAAAAATCATTCCTATCACCAACTCTCAAACAGATGGTAAAACATCTGTTGCTGAAAAGAGAGACAAGGGTAATAGGAAATATAAGACCACATATTTGTTTTTATGACTTTTGTGAAAAGAAAAATCATATGACAAAAGACTATTTTAAGTTAAAAGCATATGATATCAACAAAGGAAACAATATCTACGAGTCAACATCTGGGTGCACCATCTGTAGGAGAACCAATCATGTGTCTCAAAAGTGTTTTTTCCTAAAACCTCATTATATCAACAATAATATGTGTAACAACTGGGAAAATTTCAGCGAATTATATGGCAACGCATGTCCAATTAACTCTCGATTTGCCAAGTTTTTTGGATAAGAGGGACTAAAAGTGTAAATTTGTGGAGGGACCATTTATGTCAACATGCCAATTAATTTGGCCTCTGAGTGACCCTTACGGACTGCAAGGCTTAAAGCCTTATGATGTAATATTAAATATATTTTGATGTAATATTTAATCTAGTAGCCATTATAATCATTTACATTATATAGATCAAAATATATAACGACCTATTAAAAAAATTAGTTGGTAATTGTTGATGGACCACATTACTCTTGTTAACTAATTAGTTTTCCCCTTGGGTGCATATATAAGGAAACTAATGTAGAGATTATTGTTGGGTTTCCGTGGTGATCGGTCAAAATTATTTATTTATCAAAAACCCGGTTCAATAATGGTTAATTAATTAAACGAGTTAATTAATAAAACGCAGCGGAAATATAAACTAATGATCAACCAAACGAAACCTGACAGGATCCGGTTACATGCAAATACGAGCACAGTAAAATATATTTAACTACCGATGAGAAAGATATACCTCGGTTAATGACTAACCGGTCGAGACACCAAGGTTCAATGAACAAGTGCTACTAAACGAAACAACGAAACGCGACGAGGGAGGTGGCTCCAAGCGGCGTCCAACAGTGACGGCAACAGCGGCGGCAGGTGGCGGTGGGACGGCGGAGGCGGGGGCGGCGACGGCGGCCCGCGGCGGTGGCCGGTTGTGTATGTGGTGTTGTTGAGAGCATTTTGTCTTGTTGCAACAACTAACTCAACCTCTTGTTCATCTCTTCCTTATAAAACCAAGAACCAAAGTGCATGTTCGCCAAGTGGCACGCATGCATGATGCATGTGTTGCAATTGGCTAAAAGGTTGGTGCACGACAAGTGGCGGTAGGTGGACGCATGTACGACATGTGGCGCAGCAAAGGTGCATGCGCGACAAGTGGCGTAGGGTGAGCATTCTTGTCACCCCGTCTATGTACCCGTCTCTCAGTTAATACCCGCTTATGATCATAAATATAATTATGATCTGTCTCATATGTTGTTCGTAATTACCAGTTAAACATGTTAAGTGGATTTTTAGTTCGTTGCCCAAGGTGTAACTCTTACGAGTCAAGACCCGGTCGGCAGCGTTGACTTATCAAACCAGACATAATATCTAACAGCTCCCACTTGGACGGTTTCTGATAAGATCTCAACGCAGACAACCCTAGCTACACATGGTTGCCCCCAACAGGTCATGACACTTTAAAGTCATTAACCAAGGTATCTTCTCTTTAGCAACGGCTTGCTACATGAAGACAGTAGACTTATGGCAATTTTCGTCATCTGTCCTTTCTGTAAAAGACATCAATTGAACAATGAGACATGGATCAGATTCAATCTCACATGGCATTCAATCATTATCGTTCTCGTTCACAGAATCAAAGTGGTCTAATCAAACACACAGTAAATTAGGTAAGGCCTTACACTTCACCAGTTTGAATCAACGAGGGCACCCAGATGTCTAACTGTTACATATAATGTAAGAGTACAGAATCCCATCTTGACTACATACAACTCCCTCTGAACTTCAGAACCACTCCCAACCAATGGCTTTATGACTGGAAGTTACGCGACAGCGTTGGACACTGATCAAAGAATAGTCTTTAGTAAACGAAAGTTCTAGTATGTATCTCAGGTCAAATGATACTAAATGAGTATACCTAAATCAAATACATCTTATGACCATGATCCATGAAGATGATTTGATGCGAGTTACATCCAACATCATTCATAGTGAGGTTTGTGAGTTTGGAAGTCAACCCCTTGAGTCCAAAGTTAGAATAGTCTTAATTCAGAGTCATTCCCACGAGTCTGACCGACTACGGATAATTTAGAACACAAGATTCGTGGATTAAACGTATCAAAATCGAACACAGTTGTAAGATTCAAACTTTGCATTTAGCCAGTAAATCAAAGGTGAATTCAAAAGGTACAACTGTTTGAATGTTCGTACATCCAAATACTAAATCAAAACAAATGATTATCCAATCTAAGATCGATAGCTTGTCCTGAGTCATTGGTTTAGTGAACGGGTCTGCTAAGTTTTGATCTGTGTCTATTTTGCTTGTTAAGATGTCTCATCGTTCCAGTATTTCTCGTATATAGTGGAACTTTCTTAGAATGTGCTTAACCCTGTGATCCGGGCTCCTTGGTTTGAGCAATGATTCCTGTGTTTTCACAGAATACCTAGATCGGTTTCTGAATACTTGAAACCACATTGAGGTCGTTGACGAACCACTTCATCCAAGCAGATTCTTCCGCAGCATCTGATGCAACTATACATTCGGATTCGGTGGCTGAATCCGCCACTATACTATGTTTGGAGCCTTTTTCCAATAGACAGCTCCTCCATTGAGAGTGAATAAGAATCCTAATTATCAGCGAGAATCATCTCGGTCACTTTGGAAGCCATCATCAGTGTAACACCTTACAGTAAGCTCCTCTTCCACTCCTCCAAACACCAAGAACATATCTTTGGTTCTTCTCAAGTACCTCAGAATGTTCTTTATTACAGTCCATTGGGCAATCCCAGAACTATGCTGAAAACGACTGGTCATGCTTAAAGCATAAGAGACGTTAAGTCTAGTACATAGCATACATGATTGAACCAATCGCTGAAGCATATGGAACTACTTCCATTTGCTTAAGTTCAATGTCCATTGAAGGAGATTGCGATTTGTTCAACACGGTTCCTTTAGTCATAGGAACATCTCCTTTCTTGGAGTTTTCCATCTTGAAGCATGTCATCGTTTTGTCTATGTACGTTCTTTGACTTAGCCCTAGAAGCTGCTTAGATCTTCATTCCTAGAATGTAAGTAGCTTCTCCAAAATCTTTCATTGTGAAGCAAGATCCCAAAAAGTGTTTAACTTCATTAAGCACATGGATGTTATTTCCAATGACCAGTATATCATCCACATACAGGATGAGGAATGATATGGTGCTCCCACTAACCTTTCTGTAAACACAAGGCTCATCTTCATTCTTGACAAAGCCAAACTCTTTGATCTTCTGGTCAAAACGAAGATTCCAGCTACGAGATGTTTTCTTGAGTCCATAAATTGACTTATTGGGTTTGCACACCTTAGTTGGATATTTAGGATCGACGAAACCTTCAGGCCGAACCATATAGACATCTTCAGAGAGATGTCTATTAAGAAAGGCGGTTTAACATCCATTTGCCATATTTCGTAATCACAGTACGCAATTATGGCAAGCAATATCCTGATTAATTTAATCATAGCAACGGGTGAGAGGGTCTCATCATAGTAAATACCTTGAGTTTGAGTGAAACCCTTCACAACTAGCCGTGCTTTATAGGTGTGTTTATTTCCATGCATATCGGTTTTTCTCTTGAAAATCCATTTGTTCCCTACTGCCCGAGATTCGGGGGGTAGCTCAACCAAGTCCCATACTTGGTTGTCATGCATAGACTGCATCTCGACGTTCATGGCTTCTTGCCATTTCTCAGATTCTGAATCTAAGATCGCAGATTTGTAGTTAGCAGGTTCGTCATTAGACTCAGCTACTAATAAGACTTCGAGACCTTTTAGATGCCATAGACATCTATCAGATTCTTGCGAATTCTACTACTTCTGCAAACGCTTGTGTTTTATGTCTGATTCATTGGCAACAACTACTTGTTGATCAGATAGTCCGACTACATTAGCGGTTGTTTGTGGTTCTTGAATTTCTTCAAGATCAACCACATTATTTCTAGTTTCTCGATTCAGAATTTCTTCCTCGAGAAAGTGTCCCTTCCGTTTGATGGAAATCACATTTGCATCAGGATGGTAGAAATAATATCCGCTTCTTTTATAGTATCCGACGAAAACAACCTTTTCGCCTTGAGGATTGAGCTTATCATTAAAATCACTTGTGATGTATGTATCACATCCCCATACTCTAAGGTATTCCAAATCAGGTTTACGCCCATGCCGTACTCATATGGCGGTTTTGTTTACCTTTTAGTCGGAGTCAAATTGACATGCGGGTAGCGGTCATAAGGGCATGATCCAAAAGGAGTAAGGCAAGTTAGTTCTGTACATCATCGATCGAACCATATCAAGTAGAGTTCGATTTCACCTTTCACTCACACCATTAAGTTGGGGAGTGCCAGGTGGAGAGGGTTGTGAAACTATTCCACACTCTTTCAAATGATTTAGAAATTCAAAGCTGGGGTATTCACCACCTCGATCTGATCGAAGTACTTTTATCTTTCTATCAAGCTGGTTTTTAGTCATGGTTTCTAGTCATGGTTCTGAAAGGGCCATATACATCATGTGAATGAGTTCCAGAAAACCATTGATCTGTTCACCAACATCGGTGAAGGGGTGCTTTGTGAGTTTTCCAGCTAAGCATTATTCGCAATCATCAAAGGAGTCCTGTCTAGTGGATTCAAGAATCCCCTCGGACTGGAGCCATTTTATGCATGCCTTACTTATGTGGCCAAGTCTGCAACGCCATAAATATCTTTCTTTTATGCCAGCTTTGTTGCATTTAGAAAGATGATACATGTTATTACTTGTTTGAACATTAATCTCATAAATACCATTTGGAGTTTAGCCTCAAAATAAAAGACATCATTCAAGTAGACTAAAAAAACCATTAAAACGTACTTGAATCCTTGTTCAAACAGTGAAGGAACTGAAATAATGTTTGTGGTCAAACCAGATGCATATAAACAGTTATTTAAAGTAACTACAAGGCCAGGGGAACATGAAAAACAAATTGTTCCAGTTGCCAGAACTGGAACTCTCTTTCCATTACCAACTATGAGTTCCAGGCGGCCTTGTTTCAGTTTCTTCCACTTTTCAGGCTCCTGCAAGACATTAATGATGTGGTAACCACATCCGGTATCAAATACCCATGTGTTGCTAGAAACAGTGAAAAGTTCGATAACATAAATGAGAATATTAGAAGAAGTGCCAATGTTATTGGCCTTGTTCATCTTCAGCTTGGCTAGATACTGTGGGCAGTTTCCCTTCCAGAGCTCATTTGGTTGCATTCAAAGCACTGCCGCTCCTAGGAGGGTGTGGTTTTGCAACATGCTTGTCGTAGGTGGCATTTCTGGCAGCAACAACAACTTTTCTCTTGCCTTTGCTCTTATGTTTCCTTTTCTTGTTATTGGGCTTCTTAACACCACCATACTTGACCATTAGAACTTGGTTGGTTTTGTGGAATAACACATGAGTACTGATACATGATCCTTCCAGCATTTTACAACTTATGAGCTGTTTCATGGTGTCATATCGCTCCTGTCGGGCTTGTTTCTGGAACATGCCTTTTAGTTGATGGATCATGTCATAAGCATCTTTATCTTCCATGTTCTTCTGAAGTTCAGAAGACTTGGTGGCTTTAATAAGGCAGGGTACCTCAACGGCATCCTCGTTATGTTTCTCTAGTGCCTTGCGAGCAGTAGTAGAATTACTTTCAGGCTCGGTAGGGACTGGGCCATCTAAGATATACAACTTTTCCTCCATCTTGAGAACTATTCTCAGATTGCGGTGCCATTCGAGAAGGTTGGTGTTATTCAAAATTTTTATTTCCTTTCAAGTATAGACTTGAGAATGAAGGAGTTGTTTTCATTAGACATCTGTTATATATAAGCAAGGTGATATTAATTAGTATTTTCGATGTATATCTCCTTATATCGTGAGGTGAGATGATAAGGAATGAGAATCCGGTTATAAGCTCTTTCTAAAGGCAGCTGGGGCATGCAACATTAGCAAGAGGTTCAAGCGGACTGACAACGATTGTCAATTGTGAGAAAAGCACAACTCCCGGGGTTTATGAGGCTGCGAGGATAACCTATTGTCCTTGCATTGTTACGTTTGGCCTCATCTATGCCACTTTTGTTCTCGAGACAACTGGGGCATGTAAACACGAGAAGAAAAGTAATAGTCGTCCTAAAACGGTCACATGTGGAAGGGTCAGATGTGTCGACGAAGCCCTTGCACCTTGGAAGGATAGACTAGACACCAAGTGTCGTGCTGTGGCTCCAACACTGATGGTTCGCATTATGCCCCAAGTGTTACTAGTAGTAGGATGACATAGACTATTGATTTTAACTTTTACCAAATAGGGTCGTTATAGTCGGTTTTAATTTAGATATTAAATTTGCGACGTAACCAAAAAACCCTTTCACCTCTCGGGACAATTAGTTTTAGATAACCTATAAAACTAAGTTTGTCGCGACTTGGAATAACAAATTTTAAGTTAATAGAAAACTATTAAGTTAATAGTTTTGGAAAACAAAAAGTAGTTTAATTTGCAAAACTTAATTGGTTATTATTTGTTTCAAAAACAACCTTTGTTTTATAACAAAAATTAACAAGTTGTAAAAACAATTTAGAACTTGTTTTAATGTGATTGTTTTTAATATTTTAAAACTCCTTTTAAAATCATGTTGGTATTTAGGTTGGTTACGTTATAACAATTTATAAGAAAAAAAAAGCAACCACAATAGCAAAATAAATATGTAAATCCATATGGCCAAAATTGTTCGAACTTGCTAGAGCCTAATAGCAAGATCAAACGGGTCACGGGGTCACAACACACAAACAACCACAAGGATGGACTTGAGTGCATCTTGTTGTCTTGAGCAACTCCCACTAACTCCAAGACTCCTCTTGCCATTCGATTTCGCTTCGGGTCTTCGTATCATACAACAAAGACAAAAGACCTATCTATTACAACTTTGAACCACAAGACGGGCCAAAACCATAAACTAATCTATTACAACTTTGAACTATGTCGGTGGCCAAAAATAATAATTACAAAACCGAATAAAATATACAACTACAAAAATAAGGCCGGGCCGGATTTACATATCGCACAACAATCACAAAATAAACTATGCAATGTTTTGGTCAAGCAAAACAAATAAAATATTGACAAAAAATAAAAGTGCCCTTATAAAAAAAATACCTAGATCAGAAACTTTAAATAAATAAAGTTTGTGTTCTAATTTCGGTTAAAAGAACCGGTACCGACTCGTATGTTGTAACCAAGGCTCTGATACCACTGTTGGGTTTCCTTGGTGATCGGTCAAAATTATTTATTTATCAAAAACCCGGTTCAATAAATAATGGTTAATTAATTAAACGAGTTAATTAATAAAACGCAACGAAAATATAAATTAATGATCAACAAAACGAAACCCGACAGGATTCGGTTACATGCAAATACGAGCACAGTAAAATATATTTAACTACCGATGAGAAAGATATACCTCGGTTAATGACTAACCGGTCGAGACACCGAGCTTCAACGAACAAGTGCTAGTAAACGAAACAACGAAACGCGACGAGGGAGGTGGCGCCAAGCGGCGACCAACAATGGCGGCAACCGGCGGCAGGTGGCGGCGGGAGGGCGGAAGCGGGGGCGGCGACGGCGGCCCGCAACGGTGACCGGTTGTGTATGTGGTGTTGTTGAGAGCATTTTGTCTTGTTGCAACAACTAACTCAACCTCTTGTTCATCTCTTCCTTATAAAACCAAGAACCAAAGTGCATGTTCGCCAAGTGGCACGCATGCATGATGCATGTGTTGCAATTGGCTAAAAGGTTGGTGCACGACAAGTGGCGGTAGGTGGACGCATGTACGACATGTGGCGCAGCAAAGGTGCATGCGCGACAAGTGGCGTAGGGTGAGTATTCTTGTCACCCGGTCCATGTACCCGTCTCTCAGTTAATATCCGCTTATGATCATAAATATAATTATGATCTGTCTCGTATGTTGTTTGTAATTACTAGTTAAACAGGTTAAGTGGATTTTTAGTTCGTTGCCCAAGGTGTAACTCTTACGGGTCAAGACCCGGCCGGCAGCGTTGACTTATCGAACCGGACATAATATCTAACAGTGGTTACAAGGTTAGACATCTTGTGTTTACTCATAATATCAAATCGGCTTCCCTCTCCTCAACCGATACCCTTTTCGGTTTTCTCATCACCATCATTAGATTGCACCCTAAGGAGGAACCAGATCACCTTGACAAGCATGTCGACTTCGATGACTGCATCACTCACTGGATTCTCTGCTGGCATCTCTGCAATCACGGATATGTTTTCATGATTTCCATTATGACTAAAACAGAACTGATCGACAAGACTTATATTGGAATTGGTATGTGTTTACTATCGTATTTTTTTTAAAATCGCGCGCCCCTCGAAATTATGGGCCTTGTGCGAAGGTCCTCCCCGCACACCATCAAAACCGCCACTGGTGATGATACATATCGAAACAAGTAGATGGATCATACATGTTATGTTGATCGTAAAGTTGTAATAATATTTGGTTGAACGATGGACCGTACTAAATGCTAGCGAATTGGATAGGGAAGCAGTTACGTGGCGGATAAAAATAAATGTACAGATTAGCGTTAGACGTATGTAATTCCTAAAATACATTCATTAATTAATACCGAGACATATATATTATATATAGCAAGCACCCCAGTCCAACACAATCCCACAACCCTCAAACATCCTCTACACCATGACGCTTTCACTCCTTTCCTTGTTCTCCATCCATCCCCAACTACAACCTCTTGTAGCCAAATTGTCTTTACTTGACACCATCATCTTCTATGTGAGTTCTCTCTTATCTCTATCTCTATTTCTGTGAGTTCATGCGTGTAAACAGGGCCGGCCCAGAAGGGGTGCGAGGTGGGCGACGGCTCAGGGCCCAAACCATCCGGCACCCGAAAATTTATTTATTTTTTAAATAAAGTTACGCTGTAGAACTTAAAATATATAAGTATTGAATTGGAAAATGATATGATGAGGCGCATGGTCTGGTGGTTCCCATGTCATTTTATTAGCGAGTAGACATTGGGTTTAATCTTGATAGTTTCAATTTTAGTTGATTTTTTTTCTTAATGTTTATTACATATGTATTAAATGCAAATGACATTAATTGACTAATTTTGTATTACATTAAATCAAAATGGGTATCATAGTTACTAGTTTAGATTAATTAGTTTAGATTAAATTAATGTCATTTGCATTTAATACATATGTAATAAACATTAAGAAAAAAAATCAACTAAATCAAAATGGGTATCATAGTTACTAGTTTAAAAATGATTATTTATGTTAGTTTTTTAAAATATTATTCAATCTACAATTAGTTGTGTGTTCCAATTTCTTTTATGAAAAGAGTCTTATTTTGTTTTTTTTTTTCTTTCAACTCTGTATTTTCAAAATAAATTTGTGTATTTTCTTAAAGTTTTAATTTTAGGGGTTGTATTTTATCTTCGCATAGGCCACATATTTTCAAAGATTTTCGGCCACATATTTTCAAAGATTTTCGGATACGGCCTGCTGCATGTGAACAACACTTACTGGAAGGAAGATATATGTGAAAATAATTATAGTAATGATTGGATTGTGGTGCAGATTGTGCATATTGTGGACAAGTGTGGGTTATGGCATAGGCTACCGGTGCTACTGGGGCTGGCTTATTTGGGTCTCAGAAGACGCTTGCACCAGAGATACAATCTCCTACATGTAGGAACAAACAGCGGAAAACAATATGACGTGCAACAGTATCCTCATCGGACGGCTGACGGAAAGTGCAACCATCCAACGGATCATATCGTAGGCAGTCAAGGAACATTTTTTGGTCGTAATATGCCTCCATCCACTTCCAACTTCGGGGTAAGATTTTGAATTCATCAAGATTCTAATATAAACTAATTTAATTTAATTTGTTTGGGAAGGATCAACAAATTTATATATGTATATACAAATAAATAAATAAAATGTGTTTTTTTATAAAAAAGTGTAATTTTATAATTCAAATTCGAATAATCAAAGCGGTTGTCTTCAAAATTCCTAGATCCAATACTGATTCAAAAATTGAGTTCAGAATTTGTATAAAAAGGTACCATTTAAATATCTAAAACCAGAATTTCGGTTTAAATAATCAACAGCCTGACTAATCGCGTTGTGGTTCATTTACAAAGACTATTACAGTGTGTTCCAGAGTTTACTAACGAAAGGAAAGGAAACAAAAAGAAAGTAAAAATATTTTGTGTTCCAGAGTTTCATTTAGGGAAGGAAAAGAAAATAAAATAAAACATGTCGTGTTCCCGAGTTTCATTTAAGGAAGGAAAAGAAAGGAAATGACAGGAAAACTAGGCTAAATTCTTTAATTTTTCTTTCCTTTCTCGTCTTTTCCTTTCTCACTTTTGCTTTCTTTTCCCATCCCTCATTAAGTTAACTCAGCCTTTAAACATGTTTGGAGGGAAGGTCTTGGGTTTAAGTCTCACGACAGAAATAAAAGAAATTTGTTGTAAAAAAAATCAACAATATAGTGTATTACTATTATTAGAATCAACAACCTAGTGTATTGCTATTATTAGAGAATGTTTGCAAAGAATAAATTTGTATGCGTGATTATTTTTTAGAAAAAATAAATAGTATTTTACATTAGACATGATGTTTCTGTTGGGTGGATGAAGGTCCGTGTTAGACTCCATATTACCATTTCTTTCTAAAAATTAAAACTATTCGTAAACAATATGTTTTGATATTGACAAAAGCATAAATTGTTAAAATCAATATATTTTTTACTTTTTTTTTTTGAAAGATAACTTTATAAACAACGACGGGGACGGCAACAAACCAACAATCACGCCACCACCTTACAACATATACAAAGCAGTGGCGGATCTAGAAAATCCGCCAAGCCGTAACGTTTTATAAATAAGCGGTAACGATATCGAAAAAAGGTCATTTTTTTTTCAAAATTTACACTAATTTTACACTACCTCCGGAGCGCCAAGCCGTAGCGGAGGTTGCCCCTACTTACACTGTATGTCCGCCCCTGATACAAAGGAAACTTACACCATTCTATCCAATCTAAATTTCTATACTTCGATCTACTCTTCAACACATCCCCGAAAATCATCCCACTATTACAGTTTCCATTCGAGAAGATCTTATCATCTCTAACTTCCACGAAAATCACCCCAATATATTTTTTTCTCTGTTAACATTTTTTATGTTTTTTATATATTATTTTTAGTAAACAGATTATTTTATAGAGTAAATTACAAAGTTCGTCCTTTATGTATGTCATATATTACAAAGTATGTCCTTTATCTTTAATAAGCTCAGAAAACACACTCAATGTTTGTAAACCCTTACAAGTTATGTCCTTTAGTCATAACACAATTAGTTTTCATGGTTAAAGTTGACTAAGTCAACCCCACATAAGGGTATTTTAGTCATTTTATCCTAAATATTATAATAAATAATCATAAAACCAATATATAAAACAATTTTAGAATTATATATGTGTATATAGTTATAAATATATACAGATAATGTCTTCTCCCTCTCTCTCTTTCTAATTATCCTACCCCCACAACCACAACCCACCTGCCACCGCCACCGCCACCGCCACCGCCACCGCCACCACCACCACCACCGATCTGCCACCACCACCGCTTCACCTGCAAGTTTACTCTGCTCCAAACCAGTTTTCGGCAAGTTCCAAACCAGTTTTCCGTTGAGTATCAAACCAGTTTTCCGACAACCCATACTTCTCTCTGTTCTACACAACCACCACCCGACCACCGCCACTCGACCACCACCATCACCCGGGCACCGCCACTCTCAGATCTGTGAGATCTTGGCAACCTGCAAGAAACGAAAACCCTAATTTACTCCAATATCAGGTACGTTGTTTGTAATCGCAAATCAGAGGCAAATATAATAATAACTTGTTAGAGAGTTTTGAAACTAAACTTAGGGGTTATTGATGAGGAAGGGCTTGATGGTGGCAGGTCTTGAGATGGGCGGTGGTGTTGGCTGTAGTTGAGTGATGGTGGCGGTAGATGGGTGGGTGGTGGTGGTAGGGTACTTTTATATTGAGAGAGAGTTGAGACCGAGTGAGGAAACAAACGCCGTTTCTGTTGAAGATGTACATCATATGCGCATTGTTGCCGGATGCTGTCGGTGATGGACTGATCTCAGAGCCTCCGAACTGCATTGCTGAATTGTAAGTGGTTGATTAGCTACACAATTAATTCAAAGCAAGACTGCTTTGATTCTCCAAAATCCTTGCGACGAAAGTTTAGAGAGAGAGAGAAAGAGGAGATTGTAGAGAGAGATTGAGAGAGAGCAGGTAGAGTAAGAGAGTGAAAGTGGTGGTGGTGGTGATGGTGGTGGCAGGTGAGTTGTGGTGGTGGTGGGGGTAGGTGAGAGAGAGAAGGAGAAGGGGTTAATAATGTCTGTATGTATATATTTACATATATAATTCTAAAATTGTTTTATTTATTGGTTTTATGATTATTTATTATAATATTTAGGATAAAATGACTAAAATACCCTTATGTGGGGTTGACTTAGTCAACTTTAACCATGAAAACTAATTGTGTTATAACTAAAGGACATAACTTGTAAGGGTTTACAAACATTGAGTATGTTTTCTGAGCTTATTAAAGATAAAGGACATACTTTGTAATATATGACATACATAAAGGACGAACTTTGTAATTTACTCTATTTTATATATTGTTGTTTGTAGAAATCTCTGGAAGCAGCCTCTCTATCCCTATGGATAGAGGCAAGGTCTGCCTACATCCCACCCTCCCCAGACCCTATAAGTAGCTTTGCTATTTGTGGGATTTACTGGGTATGGTTGTTGTTGTTGTTGTTTGTAGAAATCTGAGGTCATGGGTTTAAATGCCCACCTCCCTATCTGTCGGAAAAAAAATTTTGTTGATGTCTCATTTTGTCAGTATCATAAATGAAATTATAACAATATTTGCTTAATTTGTTTTTATAGTTATTTTAACCATGAATTTTACTTGCTTAGGTTTAAACTAAGGTCTTTCACCAAAGAGATTTTGCCTTTTAATTATCACTAATATTTGCTTAATTTGTTTTTATATTTCTTTTAACCACGAATTTCACAAGCTTAGGTTTAAACCTAGGTCTTTCACCAAAAAGATTTTGTCTCTTAATTATCATTGGCTATAACCCAAGTGGCAATATAGAAATTTCAAGAGGTGTATCATCTTTAGAAAATTAACCATCACCAACGACTGACCCGCCCTAATCACGGACAAAAGTTTTAAAATAATTATCTAAAAGTACAATTTATAGATATATGTGGTTGATTGGTCGTGCCAACGAATTAACAAAAAACCCAAATGTAAATAATTTATCAATATGTCGTTGATACGTTGGTTACAATTTTCATTAGCGACCTATCACCCACGCCATGTTTCCCAATATTCACCACTTTCACCGAGGGATTCTTCAGCGATATCCGTTGTTGAAAGTCCTATGTCTTGTAGTGTATTATGAATAAAAAAAAGTTGGAGTGTCTGATAATGTGAGAAATAATATGGTTTTGAAATTGAAGTTTTAACTTGTATCTTAAAAATTTGAAGTTGTTGGAGCCTCATCCATCAGTGGTGGCCACAAAGTTACTTGAAAGAAGGAAATTTGCAGACTGTGGGAAGCAATTCAACATGATAGCTTGCTCTTGGTTACAGTTCATGATTCACGACTGGATTGATCATATGGAGGATACCCAACAGGTTAAGGGAATTAACTTAATTCAGTTGTACCATTATGGTCGATGAGAAAAAAATAAAAAATGCTTTATTTATTTATTTATTTATTTTTTTTTCTGAAAAGGAGTAATGACAAACGGGTGATTTTGTTGTTGGACCTTAAATTGGTTAGCCGCTAGGTAAGATATCAACTTCGTATTCCTCAAATATCCAAAATTGACACGAGTGTACTCTGGCAGCAAAAGTGGCGGTTCAAAAAAAAAAAAAAGATTCTGCAAAGTGAACTTGTCAGATCAACTTTAAAGTCGCTATCTTAGATAACGACTAACCTAGATTTGAAGCCTATCCAAATAAACCACCCATTTGTCATTGGCTTTTTTTTCAAAAGAACTCATTATTTATTAAATAACTTGTCAATCAAGGAAGGAACCTTGTGTACTAACGTTGGTCAATACAGGTTGAGATTGTAGCTCCGGCTGAGGTGGCTGAGCAGTGTCCATTGAAGTCATTTAAGTTTTACAAGAGCAAACAATTTCCTACAGGGTCACTTGATACTAAGACTGGTTTTCTTAATTCAAGGACTCCATGGTGGTAAGTTGCTTCAGTTATTCTAGGACATGTATTTTGACTTCACACAAGTCAAAATGACATTCATCAATCTAGCATATCATAAACTGAGTTGGTAAAAAAAAAAGTTTAGCTAGTGAATTAAGAAAGTAAAAAAAGTATAATGGGTATTTTCGCGACCGGATTGGTTCCTTCACCACTCTAGACTCTATATTTTATTTATTGTAGCGTATTTATATTTTACAGAAATTAGAATGTACATCTAAACATAGGTTAAATTACAAATTTACACCAAAGTTCTAAATATTTTATTAGTAAATTATTTATGATGTCATACGCTTCTTAATTTGGTTTAACTAGAGTACTGGTGGACCATTAAAGCAACCGATTTGTTGCCTGGTCCGGCTATGAGGACATGATAATGGATTGGTTAAAAAATAAAATAAAAAATACGGTAGTTTATTGAAAAAGTTAGTCTGGTAACCACATAGCCGGATCTATTGCAGGGATGGAAGTGTTATTTACGGAAATAACGAAGCCGGGATGGGGAAGGTAAGAGCTTATACAGATGGAAAGCTGAAAATAGCTAGAGATGGACTTCTTGAACATGACGACAAGGGGATTCCCATATCTGGTGATGTCCGAAATTGTTGGGCTGGTTTCTCCCTTTTGCAAGCTTTATTTGTTAAAGAGCATAATGCTATTTGTGATATGCTTAAAGTAAGTTCATCAATTTTTTCTATCCATTTTTCATCTATTTTTTATGGCGAAAAACTTCAATAAAAATATAGAAAATACGGGCCGGCAAGAAGCTGTAAAACCTACAAAATTACTAGATAATATTTATGCTCAAAAACAATATTTAAACAGCCAGAAACTAAAGTTTCGCTTGACACCCGAAATAGGTGTAAGTTTCATGTAAGCAACAAGGTAGTCCATACAGCACAAACAATGGTTCAAGAACTTAATTTGTGACAATTTATGCAGGACCATTATCCAGAATTTGATGACGAGAAATTGTACCAACATGCAAGATTGGTAACTTCAGCAATTATTGCAAAGATCCACACCATTGATTGGACTGTTGAACTCCTAAAGACTGATACTCTTTTAGCAGCTATGAGAATCAACTGGTAGATAATTCACAAACTAGATTTTACTCGATTTTCAAATAAGAACTACATATCAACTTTCCCTTGCATGTTTGCAAATAATAAACAAACAAACCAAGCTAGTAAGGTCCCATATGCACCCAAATGAGACCACGATTAAAATACCCTTTTCCTTTTGCAAATAATGTGTTTATCATATACAAACATGGAGTAACATGAATTGTTGCATCCAATGTATACAAGTGAAAGATTCTTGATACATTATGCTTTCTTTACACTTGGAAGTAAAGTAAACACAAATCCTTTTTTGTTAATCTAAAAATGGATCACCGAATTAAGCTTTTTGATCCACTGCTATATGATGTTTGCGTAATTTTACTATTAAGGTGAGCGGTTCAATTTCATTATCAAGTTTGAATTCAGTATGGTGTGGTGTGGTTTTGGACCTCTAATTTTGACCCGACCCATGTGATGAAAATTACTGGAATTAAATGTAGGTATGGCATGCTTGGGAAGAAAGTGAAGGATTTGTTTGGAAATATATTAGGACCTGAACTAAGCGGATTAGTTGGTCTAAAAAAGCCCCAAGATTATGGAGTGCCATATTCTTTGACGGAGGAGTTCGTAAGCGTCTACAGAATGCACACAATACTGCCAGACAAAATAATTCTTCGTGACATCGATTCCAAAGCTTCAAAACACAAATCCATTCCGCCAATTCAAGAAGAGTATTGTTCTTTTTGTGTACACGTATTCCATTATATGAAGGAATTGTGAAATATATTGATCAATGTTTTGTATAGGGTGAATATGAAGGATATGATAGGAAAAGAAGGAGAAAAAAGATTGTCGAATATCGGTATGGAAAAGATGTTAGTATCCATGGGGCATCAACCTTGTGGTGCTGTCACTTTGTGGAACTATCCGTCGTGGATGAGAAACCTTGTTGCTCATGATATAGATGGGGAAGAGAGAAAGGATCAGGTGGACATGGCTTCCATGGAAAGTATGTACAACTTTTTGGAAACTTTACTTTGGGGGGGGGGGGGGGGGGGGGATTCCTCAATTTATGGTGTGCGTGTTTTTTTCAACTTAGATTTATAGTGTATTAGACCTTGGTAAAGGCGACTTCTTTTTGATCGAAATATGGTTTTCTGCAAGAAAATGAAACCTCAAGTGAAGTCACACTTGGTAACCACAACTTCAAGTGAAAACATATTTGGCAACTCTGACTTTTATTAAAAAAAAAATGGCACCACCGTAGTAATTGGCATAAATGTTTTCATCTTATGTCAAGGTTGCCAAGGGAGACTTCCCATGGGGTTCCATTTTCTTGCGGAAAACCATATTCCGATGAAAAAGAAGTCGCTCTTCCCAAGTGCGACTACACTACAAATGAAGTTAAAAAGAAAACACACCAGGATTCTAACAACATTCTAAATTTTCATTATTATATTTGACTAATTATATATGATCTTAGTGTAACATGCTTGTTGAAAAATTTAAAAGTTTATAGAGATCGAGAAAGAAAGGTTCCTCGATATAACGAGTTTAGGAGAAACTTGCTAATGACCCCCATTAGCAAATGGGAAGATTTGACTGATGACGAAGAGATTATTGAAGCGCTCAATGAGGTATACGGAGACGATGTTGAAAAGCTTGATCTGCTAGTGGGAATACATGCTGAGAAAAAAATTAAAGGTTTTGCCATTTGTGAGACTGCTTTTTTCATCTTTGTGCTAGTTGCTTCAAGGTAATACTTAATCTTAGTCTTCTTATTGGCTTGAACATATATGTGTAATTGGATAAATATTATATTTTGTTAATCCAATGTTTAACCATGCTTGATTATAGGAGGCTTGAAGCAGATCGCTTCTTTACAACCAACTATAACTCGCAAACATACACCGAGAAAGGACTACAATGGATTAATAAGATTGAGAGCCTGAAAGACATTATCGATCGACATTTCCCTGAGATGTCAAAGACTTGGATGAGATGTTCTAGTGCGTTTTCGGTGTGGGATTCAGATCCAAATACTCCTAACTATATTCCCTTGTATTTGCGATATGGTAACGCACACTCATGTTAGTCATATGGTGTATTATGAGACAAAAAGCTTGGTTAGTATGAAGAATAAAACCTATGTTTTATCCTTACTTCTTTAGGATTAGTATGTGTCTCATGCGACGAAGAACATACCAATTAATATAAACTTCAACTTATCACCTAGGCCCCATATCATCTTATGTTGATCAGTTCTGTTTTAAACATAATGGAAAACATATAAATAATACCTGATACAACAAACAGGCCAACGGAGAATCCAGTCAGAGATACAGCCATTGTGTTCGACATGATAGTTAGCTTGATCTGGTTCCCTTTAGGATGTATGTTGTTGATGGTAGTACCGAGTTCTTTAAGGTTGAAGAACTCGTAGTAACAGAGAGAGAGGAGGTCGAATTTTAAGTGATGTTATGATTGTCTAACCCTAATACCTCTTTAGTAATCTCCTTATATAACCCCAATTAGGTAATAAGAGTAATATGGTCTATCAACAATTACCAACTAATTATACTATAGATTTTAAATTATTATTTTTTTTCTTTTTGAAAAAAAATATATATTTTTAAAATAAGTTACAAATTTAATTTAGTTAGCTATTAAAAAGAAAGACTACCAATTAATAATCTATCTAAGTTTACCAATATACCCTTACACTAATATTAAATACAAAATCAAATGAATTAAAATGATGTATTCTTATTGGTTGAAATTTATTCTTTCTTATTCTTACAAAAAAATTTCTTTTCATTTGAACTCTCCAGTTATTAGTTAAGGATATAATTCTTTTATTTCTATTATTTGATAACATTAAAAGTAGTAGTTTCAATGGACAAACCAAAAAAAATTTCTAAAGATAGAGATGAGCCTCATAACATATATCTCTTCATTCATGCATTATTAATTGGTTATCTTGTGCCATACGGCTAAATATACCTTTTTTTGGTCATAAAATTTTTGTGTTTCAATTGACGGCATAGGTTACCTAAGAACAAGTTACAATGACCTATGTTTTTTCTCTCTTTCTCATAAATCTGATCATAAAATTTTTGTGTTTCAGTTGACGGCATAGGTTACCTAAGAACAAGTAACAATGACCTATGTTTTTTCTCTCTTTCTCATAAATCTGATTTTAAAAATGTAACTATATGGTGAGAGAGGAAACACCAATTTCAATTAAGAGTTGTTAGGATACATGGATCATGTGACAATCCGAAATTTCAAGGTCTTTTCCATACACATCACTGATTTCATAATCCTGTTTTACAATTTGATTTATGTAGTGTCGAGTGTAGTTATGTGAATGATTTACAGTTTATGTGTATTATTTGGTTGTTAAATGTATGGTGTTTAGTATAATTAAACATAGTTCAATTAAGATGTAATACAAGGTTTTTCGCCATTGGTCAACCCGACGAAAAAGTGGGTTTTTCGCCGTCACCAGCCTGACGAAGAATGGGGTTCTTCGTCGAGGAAGGTGTTTCGTCGGGAACGGGCTTCGGCCCAATCTGTTTTGCGGCCCAACTGGTTATGTTATGTTGTGATATAACCTTTGTAACCGCTGGACGTAAATACAAAACCCTAGAGTATTCCTTTCCTCCCTGTTCGACGGCAAACCTGATTCCCTGTGAAGCTCTCAATCATTCGAACATCTCTCCCTGATCCTCAAGATCCCTCGTGCTATTTTGCATATCGGTTAGTGTCTAATATTGTTATTCGATGAAATTATGTTGTTGTGATTTGTGTAAGATTAGGTTCTTGAATAACATTTAAATCTAGAAATTGCATGATGATGATTGATGGTCTAAATACGTTGATAGCCATGAAACTGATAATCTAATTTGTTTGTGAATGAAATGTTATTAGTTGGATTGGAACCATGTAATCAAGACTTGTGTAATCCGTGGTGTTGTATTTTGATATTAAGGTTGTGGGATTATTAGTTGTTGATTGAACGGTAGTTAGGGTTGTAGAACTAGTAAAGAAACCGATGTTTGATCCGTAAACCCCGTTGAAAACATGTTAGCAGGTACTCTGTGATCTTGACGAATCTCTATGGTGTTTCGTCACCTATGATGTCAACGAAAGATAGGTGATTCGTCACCCCTGATGTCGACGAAAGATAGGTGATTCGTCACATGTGATCTCGGCGAAAGATAGGTGATTCGTCATGTGACAACTGTGTTCTGTAATCATGTATAATGTAAAACAATGTTGATTATCAATAAAACAATGTGCTTTGATGTTATTTTATGTGTTTTGGTGTTATTATATGTGTAATTGTGTTTGATGATTCTACAATTTGATTCGATTCCGATTTCGAGCTTTAAATCACTTTCTGGAAGGTTATACGCAAACTGGTGCATAAACGCAATCAGTTTAACGCGACGTACACTCCGGAACTGTGACGTAAGCCAAACATACCCTAAATATCCTTTACATAACTTAGAAATAAGTTTCGAAGGATTCGGTATGGCAAAAACATGTTTATTCGAACTTTAGAGCTATTTACGACAAAACTGCGAAACGAACGTTGGTGACCGCCCGGATAACATTTAAATCCCAAAAATATTCTGTTATGATTAAAATTTTATTTTAATCAGGTTCGTGTTGAAAAAGAAATTAAAACGCTTAAAAACGTTATTTTTCAAGTTTTTAAGCGCGTACCGTGTGCTTCTGCGCAACACAGTGCTTCTACTGCAAAACGCAGACAACGCAGCCAGTCTTGGCAACTGAAATTTATTTCAGTAATGTTTTGGCGAGATTATTTTTATAGAATAATAAAAATAATCTAGAACGCCATAAAACGGGATTTAAACGCTAGATAAAATACCCGGTATCCAGTTAAATACCTATTTTTATCTAATTTACCAACAAAATTACACTTAACCCCCCTACTCAATCTACGGTCATATATACATGGGGACCCCACCAAATATTTACTAGATTTTTCTTGATACACTTTGATATTCTTGGATCCTTGTTTAGCCAAGTGTTGATGCATGCCACTTTCCTATCAATTCCATATCTCCATATATCTTCTCTAAATCCTTCCAAGATCACATCACTACATCTTCTCCTTCTCTCTCCTTCTCCAAAACCGTAACCCCACCTTCATTCCATCTTCATCCTTTCTTCAATCTTGTTCTTCATATTCAAGCTCATTTCTAGCAACCTTCAAGTTGGTGTGAAGATCTAAAGGGGTTTCCAAGGTGCATTCAAGTAATTTCAAGCTTCCTATCATCAAAATCTCATCCCACAACCTACTTGAATCTTGAAGGTATAACACTTATGTTTAAATCATACTTTTGATTCTTGGTTGTTCTTGATGATTTGAAGTTTCTCTTGAATCTTGGAATTTTCACTAAACTTGAAATCTAAAATGAAAAGGGTCTTGATACAAAATAAAAATGGTGGTGATATATATGTATATATAACCGTACATATATGTATGGGTATATGAGTTTCGAGCTTTATTTTTGATAAGTACATGTTTAGATTGTTGCTTGTTCTTGAATAATGGTTAAAATGCAAGTGATTGATGATCTATGTATGATATGTTAAATGTTTAAGTACATCAGCAAATAACATGAATAAATCACATATTTGATGCTTTTAAACTCATAAAAAAATGATGTTGTTATGATAGTATGCTTTAGGCACTTGTACATGAAGATACATGTTGATGTAAAGCTCAAGAAATAGTAAAACATGGTTGGATGACAAAAATGATTTTGAACAGATTATAAGCACTAAAAATAACCTTATTTGGTATATTATAATGGCATGAAACTTTGACATAGGTTTGATAGCTTTGCATGTTGTACATATAGCTTAAAAAGTGGTAAATTATGTGAAATTTGCATGATTTATGTGCTTTATTTAAGACCTGCACTATCATGAGTATAACCATTATTTTATTCAGTAAATAACATGGGTTATGTTAAAATTTCAAGTCGTTTCGATCTGGGATGGTTCGGGTAATGTTTGATGCAAAACTATGCGGTAAAACGGTTAAAAATCGCCTTTTCGGAAACTTTTTATAAAACTGTTTTAGATCAGTAACCAAACTGATATTTTTGATATAAAAACAAGTATTTTAACTTATATCAAGTTTACTTGGTGTTTGGTTAGTCATACGTGACTTCCGACGCCCAAAAATATTACCGAATCGCTAAAATAAGTGTTTTTCGGCATAACTAGAATGGGTTGTTCATGGGTAAATTTTATGTGTGACAATGTGCTACGTATTTTGCAATATGTGTATGATGATGTGCTAGTGTTGACGAGATTATGTGTATTACGCTTGAGTATATATATATACAAATACACCAAAATAATAAAAAATAATAACTTTTCGAGAAAACTCAAAGTTATGTGAAAATTCTAAGTGTCGGAGAAACTTTGGTATTTTTGTGGGTTTTTGATTATTAAATCATTCTTATTTAATTTAGGACGAATAAACAATTTGAGGGATTGTGTTAACTTATAAAAATGCACCCGAAGGTGAGTACATAGATCCCCTCTTTTACTGTTTTCGATTGTTTTGGGGTGATTCATATGTATCAAAAACGATTTCGATGTTTAACGATGGTTTCAAAACGAGTAAGATGGTTTATACTAAACTAATAACGATTTCGATAATGTAAACGAGCTTGTTGGTTGTAGTTACATAACGAATGACATTCATTAGCAATGATCAAGCCGACCAGTATTAGGTTATGGTACCATAGGATCTGACAAATCCCGTTATCAGACTGCACCCATGGTTATGTGTGGGTTAGGTGGGTAACGACTGAATCTGATGATTATTAACTTACCCTTTGGTGGTTTGTTAATACGAGTTGAACGAGTCACAAAGGTTTGAATGTTATTAGCGAGACGACCAAAAGTAGTTTTCACAATTAAAACGAGAACGATTTGTACGAGAACGATTTTGAACGATTGAACGATTATGAATGATTTAAACAAATGAACAATGATCTATAACGAGAACGAGTTAAACGATGTCACACAACGATGTTTACGAAACTATATAAACCATACGAGTGTTATTACGAGAACGATTTATGATTTAGTTTACATAAACAAATGTTTTGGGTTAAGATTCATGGCATCGAGGTTTATAAATAATGACCAATCTATTTTGACTTGGTTATACATTTTACAATACAAACATTTTACAAAACAAGGTTTCAAATATCAATTAACAAAGTTGTACGAGATATTTCAACGAGCCATGAATCTGACACTCACACAAAAACTATGTACTCACCAGCATTTCTTTGCTGACTTTGTTTTTACATATGTTTCAGGTGATGTTGCTTAATGTTGATTGCGAAAAGGATGCATGCTCACTTAGGACTGGACGAGGCCTTAGTGATTTAATAACGATGATAGACTATGTTTGACTTGCTTGTTTAACTTTAAGACAATGTTTAATATTTAATAAAACGAAACTCTTTGTATCCATGGTTTGAAACAATAATTCTGTTACAACACTCCCCGACGTTTCCGCCATGATTTGTTGTTTTACGTGGTCGGGGTGTGACAGAAGAAGTTGGTATCAGAGCCAATGGTTATAGGGAATTAGGTTATTAGTAATGTTTTGACCTAGACTATAACTTTCTAGGACCCCAACGCAAGTTGATTTGCGTTTAGTTTTTTTAAAAACAAAATCCGAATCTGCTTCGAAGATTAATCATCCGTTCTTGGATGATTGATTACTAGGTTTTGAACCCTCTGTTGTAAGGTTTTGAACCCTTCCAGTTTGACTCATTTTTGGCTTAGTATCTTTTGAGTTTTCAAAAATCTCGTCAAAGTTTGGGTCTAAATAATGTGAACACGTGCGAACTGGAAGAGTGAATGCCTGTACCCTGAGTTTTCTGTCTAAGGCTAGAGTGTTCGTACAAATCCACATAATCAGACCAGTCACTCTTACCTGGGAACTCTTGGGGTGAGTGTTCACTTATAGGCGAGCATGTCTTCACGATACATTATTTTGATTCATTACTTTGATTAGTCACTGCGTGTCGTTTGTTTGTTCGAGGTAACGAACAAATGATCGCCTTCCTTATGTTTCGTCGATATTTTCAATACCTCTTTTGTTTTTTCCTAATTATCGACCTCACTTGTAACATCTGTGCTTGTAATCATTGTGAACAGTTCTTTTATCAATAAAACAATGTTATTTGATCCCAATGTTTGTTTGGTTGTGTTTTACATTTTTCATGTTTTGACTTTTGTTCAATTTCAAACTCTATATCACTTTCTGGAGAGTTATACGCAAACTGGTGCGTAAACGTACTTAGTTTAACGCAAAAAATACTCTGGAACATCAACATATACTTAACGTACCTTAAATAACCTTTTACATAACTTAGAAATAAGTTTTGAAGGTTTTGGTATAGCAAAAACAAGTTAATTCATTTACAGGGACTAAACTTGACAAACTGTGAAAGTATGCCAATTTGAAATGTAACGAACATTCCGAAACATGACCATAAGTTAAACATACCATAAATATCCTTCACATAGCTTAGAAATAGGCTTTGAGGGGTTCGGTGTGCTAAAATAAACTTTTGGGTCATTCAGGGACTAAAAGTGTCAAAAAGTGCACAAGTTTGCATTTTCGCGCATAACTTACGTTCTGAATACATCCGGACATCCAAAAATTTATGTAAGCACTAAAATATTATATTTTAGTGTTTGGCATGAGAAAAATCCATTCGTCACGCCATTTGGATCGTTTTTTGCGCTTATGCGCATTTCGTCGTAATTAACCGAACATCGCAACCGTACGGCCAAACGAACCGACATCCGAGATATTTTTGAGCACATTTTAAGTTCCCTATACTTTAACTTCATTTTAGAGCTTTGAAATGGGGTTAACGGGCCTTAAACGTGTCGGAAATAGCTCAAAACACTAACAGGGACCAAATCTGCCATTCTGCCAAAGTTGGTCCTTGCGCACCTCAACAATGTGAGTGTTGCGGTGCGCAAGCAGTCCCCAGACAGCAGAAAACTTGCAGAAACATTGAATCAGGTCCATTCCTCTTATGCACATGGTATTGGGCAATACTAGGGGCTCAAATGGTTTTGTAAAACCATGTTCTTGAGGTGTATGGCCAAGATCAAAGCACGGTTAACAAGAAACGATCTTAACGGCTCACCGAAAACTATAAATACCCCCCCCATTCCATTGCAAAACCCACAAGAATTTTGATTTGAGAAGCTCTAAGTTGGAACCATTGTTTCATACCTGAGCTACTTGGATCGAAATTAGCATTCGGGGACCCTTCGTAAGTATTCCTTCGTTCTTTTATTGCTTTTCGAGTCTGAAAGTCAAACTTTGTTTGACTTTCTGCGTTGACTAGTTTATGGTCAATGCGAAGTTCGTTTGAACTTCGCAACGTGATTGTAATCACGATGGTTATAGTTCCTTGGGACTATGCCTAATGATTACCACGTTGTCTAGGGTCGTAAGGGTAAGCGATCTAATAAATCGCTTATACCTTCGAACCCGACCCATTTGGTCGATCATTAGGATCCGACCAAACACATTAGGTGACCATAGTATATAGGGAATAACCTTCCGAGGTTATACCTTTTGGTCGCTTCGTTAAGTAGTTGTATGATAGGTAGTATATATGCCTTAGGTAAATTACCAGAATACCCTTTTCATGTATAATTGGTAATTAAGCATATGTGTAACCTAAACTTTTGTCACATAACTGATTATGTAACATGTTAAGGCATATTCTACTTGTCACAGGACTAGTTAGGCGGTCCGAATGCGTTTCACGCAAACGACGCGTTAAAGTAGCATAAGCTACCTAAACGGGTCGTAATGGGTCGTAAGCACTTAGGTTAGGTTTCATTTAGCATGTAGGATTTGTTAAACCATACTACATGAGTTTCCATACTCATTTGGTTTACGAACCCTCATTCTATCCGATCTTCCGATATAGGTCCGGTTTATTAACATAGTTACCTATATTAGGTGCCGTTTGATTCTGTGATCTCTAGCATTGCTTGGTGGTTATCTTAGGACTTCTGAGCAATCTCAAGTGAGTACATAGACCCCTCTTTTACTGTTTTCCAAACTGTTTTGTGGTGAAACACATGTGCCTACTTGTTACTTTCATGCTTTCCATGTTTTCACATCATATACCTGCTATGTTCGTTAGTACATTATAGTACATGTTTTACATTACACTTCATGCTATGTATGCCCATTGTGTGCGTACTTAGTACATTGTTTTACATTACATTTCATGCTACGTATGCCCATTGTGTGCGTACTTAGTACATTGCTTTACATTACATTTCATGCTATGTATGCCCATTGTGTGCGTACTTAGTACATTGTTTACATTACATTTCATGCTATGTATGCCCATTGTGTGCGTACTTAGTACATTGTTTACATTACATTTCATGCTATGTATGTCCATTGTGTGCATACTTAGTACAGTTGTTTTCATCACATGCTTACATTTTGGTATGACATTTGGTTTGTTTACAATGGAACAATACATTCATTAACATTAGCTACGCCGTTCGTTAGTAGGTAGTGGTACCATAGGAATTGACAACTCCCGTTCCTGAAATCCTGGGTTTGTTTAGATTGGAAGGAATGACCGAATTCGATATACATAACTTAGATAAACCTTTAATTTGTTTAAGGGTTTATCGCCACAGTCTCAAGGCTTGGATGTATGCATTTTCACAATACCACATAAATGTTTGTATCAGTATAGCATGCATCTGTTCCACAAAACATAACTTTGATTTAAACCATGTTTTACTTCAATACCTTGTTTTTGTGCATTTCACATATGGTTTAGTTGATATATTTCACTTACCATACATGATATTTTTGGGTATACATTACATGATCTTCATTAAACATAAACATTTTGACATTGATATACACATTTAGCGGTTTACATTGGACATAGACATTTCGATATGGTTTACACATTAACACATGACAATTCATTTACACATAAACAATTTACATCGGTGGTTGGTTTGAGTAAGTGATTTGAGTAACGAGGCGTGTGTAATATGATACAAGCATGGTGGATACGTCGCTGGTACTTCCTATAAACAAGTGTTTGTATGATATTACATGTCGTAGCGTTACTTAAATCATTTCAATATTTGACATATTACGTTTTACATAAACAACTTATTTTCACAAGACATTGATTTACGAAACAACTTATCTTATACAAACTCATTTTTCTTGGTTATTCATTTAACCTTACATTATTCTCTTATTTATACATATCATTGCTTTTTGAATGATTTACAAAACAAAACAACTTACAAGGTTCATGACTGACTTTTGTTAAACAACTTTGTCTAAACTTATAAGTCATGAATCCTATTTTCACAAATCCTATGTATCTCACAGGCATTTTTATGCTGACGTACCTATTTTCACATGTGTTTTCAGGAGCTATTGCGTAGGATGATGATCGTGACACTAGGGCGGACCTGTGCCTTAGAGACTTAAAAATGAAGATAGACTTAGTTTAATTATGTTATAAACTCTTTGATTCCTGTTTAAAACAATGTAACTCTTATGTTGATAAATAAAATACAACTTTGTATGCCATGGTTATGAAACAATTAATTCTGTTACAACACTCCCCGACGTTTTCCGCCATGTTTTGTATGTTATACGTGGTCGGGGTGTGACATCACTCGTTTCTCATATTTCCTTGTTAGACAATGCCTCCTCGACGTGATGCACAATCTTTTACCGCTGAAGAAGTCGCAGCCCTTGTCTCTCAGCAAATGGCTGCTGTGCTTCCAGGCGTTGTGACCCAAATCCACGAGCTATACAACAACAATAATAATAACAATGCACAATGTAATTTCAAGAATTTCAATTCTGCTAAGCCACTAAAGTTTTCTGGGTCACAAGGAGCAACTGCACTCCTTCAATGGTTCGAAAGTATCGAGAACACATTCAGACATGTGCAATGTCCGAATGGGCGTAAGGTTGAATTTGCATCAAGTGTGTTTGAGAAGCGTGCTCTTACTTGGTGGAACGGAGTGATGCGCGATAGGGGTGCCGAAGTGGCATTGGCACAAACATGGGAGAGCTTCGAGCTCTCATGATGAGAGAGTTTTGTCCCCGTCACGAAATTCGAGCTTTGGAATGAGAGTTTGATGATCTAAAACAAGATGGGGGAGAACACCGTGCGTATACAGATCGATTTGAGGAACTCAGTCTTTTGTGTCCTACTATGGTTACCCCGTTGGAGAAAGCGATAAAGAGGTATATCGATGGTTTACCCGATTCTATACAGGATATTGTGACTGGTGTTTACCCTACTACTGTCCGTCAAGCGATCGAGTTATCTGCTACCCTGACTGAGTCACAAGTCAGGAAGGGTAAACTTACCTGCAAGGGTGATAAGAAGAAATCGACCGAATCTGTCAAGGAAAAGGGTAAGGGTAAGAAAGGTGAGTCGTCGAAGAAGTCGAGAAAGCGAAAGGGTGCTCAGAACTTTGCAGTTAATGCACAAACTGCCCAGAACCCTCAGAACCCACCAGCTCAACCTCCTGTGAAGAAAGCGTATGCTGGTACCACACCTCATTGTGCTCGCTGCAACGGTCATCATGTTGCACAACAAGCTTGTAAGCAATGCACAACGTGTGGTAGGTTTGGGCATCTGGCCAACGTCTGTCGTTCGGGTCAGAATCAGATTGTTCAGAATCAAGCTCCAGTTCAGGGGAATGCTGCTAGATTCCCACCGGGTTCATGTTTCAATTGTGGAGAGTTTGGTCACTTCCGCAACAACTGTCCGAGGCTAGTGAATGCAAACGCGAATGCTAATGCGAACCCGAATGCGAATGTCAACGCAAATGTGAATCCCGCTCGTGGACGAGCGTACAATCTGAATGCTAACGAAGTGAGGGCTGACAACGAAGTGGTTAACGGTACGTTTCTCGTTAACAATCGACCTGCATCTATTCTTTTTGATTCCGGTGCCGATAGAAGTTTTGTTTCATTATCTTTTGAACCTTTGCTTGCGATACCTAGAACTAAATTGAGGAAACCCTTATCTGTCGAAGTTGCTACTGGTAAACCTCTTGTTCTCGATTCTGTTATTCGTGATTGTCAGTTAAACCTTGATAACCATCTTTTTCCCATTGACCTCACGCCAATGCAACTTGGGAGTTTCGATATTATCGTGGGGATGGATTGGTTAACCAAACATCATGCTGAGGTGGTTTGTTTCGATAAGATTGTTCGTATTCCTCTTCCGTCTGGCAATGTTCTGGAAGTTCGTGGCGAGAAGCCATCTGGTGGTTTGAAGCTTATGTCGTGTACAAAGGCCCAAAGTTATTTGCGAAAAGGATATGTTGCTTTCCTGGCACATGTCACCGAGGAGAAAGGCAAGAGCAAGAGTATTCAGGATATTCCGATTGTTCGGGATTATCCAGAGGTGTTTCCCAATGAACTGCCTGGTTTGCCTCCAGTTCATCAATTCGAGTTTCATATTGACCTTGTACCCAATGCCAACCCAATTGCGAAAGCACCTTATCGTCTTGCACCATCGGAGATGCAAGAGTTATCGAAACAGCTTCAAGAGTTCTCTGATAAAGGATTCATCCGTCCAAGCTCTTCGCCATGGGGAGCTCCTGTTCTCTTTGTGAAAAAGAAAGATGGATCTTTTCGAATGTGTATCAATTATCGTGAGCTTAATAAGCTTACCATCAAGAATCGATATCCCCTACCTAGAATTGATGATCTCTTCGATCAGCTGCAAGGTGCTTCATGCTTTTCCAAGATCGATCTGCGATCTGGGTATCATCAACTTCTTGTTCTCGAAGAAGATATTCCCAAAACTGCTTTCCGTACGAGATATGGGCACTACGAGTTCACTGTCATGCCTTTTGGTTTGACAAATGCCCCAGCTATCTTCATGGACTTAATGAATAGGGTTTGTAAACCTTATTTAGACAAGTTCATCATTGTGTTCATCGACGATATTCTCATTTATTCAAAGTCTCTAGCCGATCATGAGCAACACCTTCGTTTGACATTAGAACTTCTGAAGAAGGAACAACTTTTTGCTAAATTCTCCAAGTGTGAATTCTGGCTTAAAGAAGTTCAGTTCTTGGGTCATATTGTCAATAAGCAGGGTATCCATGTGGATCCTTGCAAAATAGAAGCTATTAAGGATTGGAATGCACCGACGACATCTACAGAGATTCGATCATTTCTTGGTCTTGCTGGTTATTATCGTCGATTCATTTCTAATTTCTCAAAGATCGCGGTTCCACTCACTGCTTTGACTCAGAAAAATAAGCCTTTTGAGTGGGGACCTAAGTAAGAAGAAGCGTTCCAAACGCTGAAACGGAAGCTCTGTGATGCTCCTGTTTTATCTCTACCTGAGGGAAACGATGATTTTGTTGTCTATTGTGATGTGTCGAATCTAGGACTTGGTTGCGTTCTTATCCAACGAGGTAAAGTCATAGCTTATGCGTCTAGACAGCTGAAAATTCACGAGAAGAACTATACGACTCATGATCTTTAATTAGGAGCTGTGGTTTTCACACTTAAAATCTGGAGACACTACCTCTATGGGACGAAGTGTGTGGTTTTCACAGACCACAAAAGTCTCCAGCATATTCTCAATCAGAAGGAGCTGAACATGAGGCAACGACGTTGGGTTGAACTCTTAAACGATTATGATTGCGAGATCCGCTACCATCCTGGTAATGCGAATGTCGTAGCCGATGCGCTTAGTCGAAAGGAACGAGTCAAGCTTCATTCTATTCGAACTCTATCTGATATTCAATCTCGTGTCCTTCAAGCTCAACGATCTTGTGTGATCAAAGACTTATTGAAATATGAGCTACTGCTTCAACTCGAACTTAAACTCGAAACGAAGGACGATGGGTTGCTATATTTCAAGGATCGTTTGTGGATTCCGAAACAAGACGATATTCGCACCTTAGTAATGGACGAATCTCACAAGTCTCGATATTCTATCCATCCTGGTGCTGATAAAATGTACAAGGATCTTCGTACTCAGTTCTGGTGGCCTGGTATGAAGAAGGATATCGCCTTATATGTATCGAAATGCCTAACTTGTCTCAAAGTCAAGGCTGAACATCAACGACCTTCTGGTTTGCTTGTACAACCAGAGATACCGGTTTGGAAGTGGGAGAACATTGCAATGGATCTCATCACTAAGTTACCGCGTACATCTAAAGGTCACGATGCTATTTGGGTTGTTATCGATCGATTAACGAAATCAGCTCATTTTATACCGATTCGCGAGGATCTATCTGCTGATAAACTTGCAAAGATTTACATGGTGTTCCTTTGGATATCATTTATGATCGTGATACTCGATTTTCGTCTCATTTTTGGAAAACCATGCAATCTGCTTTGGGAACACAACTGAATCTAAGCACTGCTCATCATCCCCAAATAGATGGACAATCTGAGAGAACGATTCAAACTTTGGAGGATATGCTTAGAGCATGCGTGATAGACTTTGGTGGTAATTGGGATTCTCATCTTCCATTGATCGAGTTCTCTTACAACAACAGTTATCATGCTAGTATTAATATGGCACCATTCGAAGCTCTCTACGGTCGAAAATGTCGTTCACCTGTATGTTGGAATGAGATCGGTGAAGCTCAGCTTACTGGACCTGAGCTCATTCTGGAAACAACAGACAAAATCAAGAAAATCCACGATAATCTTGTGACAGCTAGAAGCCGTCAAAAGAGTTATGCGGATATGTGATGCAAGCCCTTAGAATTTCAAATCGGAGACCGTGTCCTACTCAAGGTGTCACCTTGGAAGGGAGTGGTGAGATTTGGAAAGAAAGGAAAACTTGCACCACGATATGTTGGACCATTTAAGATTGTTGAAAGAATTGGAAAGGTTGCCTATCGACTAGAACTACCTCCAGAGCTTGGAAATATTCATCCGACCTTTCACGTGTCCAATTTGCAAAAGTGTTTAGCTGATGCTGATCTTCACATTCCTCTCGATGAGATTCAAATCGATGAAACAATGCACTTTGTCGAGAAACCTGTGGAGATAGTGGACCGTACATTTAAACAGTTGAAGAACAAACTGATTCGATTGGTCAAAGTTCGCTGGGAATCCAAACGTGGCCCCGAGTTTTCTTGGGAACGTGAGGACCAGATGAAGGCGAAATATCCGCATTTGTTTTCACAAGTTTCCTCTAAATAAAATTTCGGGACGAAATTTCCTAAAGTAGGAGAGACTGTGACAACTGTGTTCTGTAATCATGTATAATGTAAAACAATGTTGATTATCAATAAAACAATGTGCTTTGATGTTATTTTATGTGTTTTGGTGTTATTATATGTGTAATTGTGTTTGATGATTTTACAATTTGATTCGATTCCGATTTCGAGCTTTAAATCACTTTCTGGAAGGTTATTCGCAAACTGGTGCATAAACGCAATCAGTTTAACGCGACGTACACTCCGGAACTGTGACATAAGCCAAACATACCCTAAATATCCTTTACATAACTTAGAAATAAGTTTCGAAGGATTCGGTATGGCAAAAACATGTTTATTCGAACTTTAGAGCTATTTACGACAAAACTGCGAAACGAACGTTGGTGACTGCCCTGATAACATTTAAATCCCAAAAATATTCTGTTATGATTAAAATTTTATTTTAATCAGGTTCTTGTTGAAAAATAAATTAAAACGCTTAAAAACGTTATTTTTCAAGTTTTTAAGCGCGTACCGTGTGCTTCTGCGCAACACAGTGCTTCTACTGCAAAACGCAGACAACGCAGCCAGTCTTGGCAACTGAAATTTATTTCAGTAATGTTTTGGCGAGATTATTTTTATAGAATAATAAAAATAATCTAGAACGCCATAAAACGGGATTTAAACGCTAGATAAAATACCCGGTATCCAGTTAAATACCTATTTTTATCTAATTTACCAACAAAATTACACTTAACCCCCCTACTCAATCTACGGTCATATATACATGGGGACCCCACCAAATATTTACTAGATTTTTCTTGATACACTTTGATATTCTTGGATCCTTGTTTAGCCAAGTGTTGATGCATGCCACTTTCCTATCAATTCCATATCTCCATATATCTTCTCTAAATCCTTCCAAGATCACATCACTACATCTTCTCCTTCTCTCTCCTTCTCCAAAACCGTAACCCCACCTTCATTCCATCTTCATCCTTTCTTCAATCTTGTTCTTCATATTCAAGCTCATTTCTAGCAACCTTCAAGTTGGTGTGAAGATCTAAAGGGGTTTCCAAGGTGCATTCAAGTAATTTCAAGCTTCCTATCATCAAAATCTCATCCCACAACCTACTTGAATCTTGAAGGTATAACACTTATGTTTAAATCATACTTTTGATTCTTGGTTGTTCTTGATGATTTGAAGTTTCTCTTGAATCTTGGAATTTTCACTAAACTTGAAATCTAAAATGAAAAGGGTCTTGATACAAAATAAAAATGGTGGTGATATATATGTATATATAACCGTACATATATGTATGGGTATATGAGTTTCGAGCTTTATTTTTGATAAGTACATGTTTAGATTGTTGCTTGTTCTTGAATAATGGTTAAAATGCAAGTGATTGATGATCTATGTATGATATGTTAAATGTTTAAGTACATCAGCAAATAACATGAATAAATCACATATTTGATGCTTTTAAACTCATAAAAAAATGATGTTGTTATGATAGTATGCTTTAGGCACTTGTACATGAAGATACATGTTGATGTAAAGCTCAAGAAATAGTAAAACATGGTTGGATGACAAAAATGATTTTGAACAGATTATAAGCACTAAAAATAACCTTATTTGGTATATTATAATGGCATGAAACTTTGACATAGGTTTGATAGCTTTGCATGTTGTACATATAGCTTAAAAAGTGGTAAATTATGTGAAATTTGCATGATTTATGTGCTTTATTTAAGACCTGCACTATCATGAGTATAACCATTATTTTATTCAGTAAATAACATGGGTTATGTTAAAATTTCAAGTCGTTTCGATCTGGGATGGTTCGGGTAATGTTTGATGCAAAACTATGCGGTAAAACGGTTAAAAATCGCCTTTTCGGAAACTTTTTATAAAACTGTTTTAGATCAGTAACCAAACTGATATTTTTGATATAAAAACAAGTATTTTAACTTATATCAAGTTTACTTGGTGTTTGGTTAGTCATACGTGACTTCCGACGCCCAAAAATATTACCGAATCGCTAAAATAAGTGTTTTTCGGCATAACTAGAATGGGTTGTTCATGGGTAAATTTTATGTGTGACAATGTGCTACGTATTTTGCAATATGTGTATGATGATGTGCTAGTGTTGACGAGATTATGTGTATTACGCTTGAGTATATATATATACAAATACACCAAAATAATAAAAAATAATAACTTTTCGAGAAAACTCAAAGTTATGTGAAAATTCTAAGTGTCGGAGAAACTTTGGTATTTTTGTGGGTTTTTGATTATTAAATCATTCTTATTTAATTTAGGACGAATAAACAATTTGAGGGATTGTGTTAACTTATAAAAACGCACCCGAAGGTGAGTACATAGATCCCCTCTTTTACTGTTTTCGATTGTTTTGGGGTGATTCATATGTATCAAAAACGATTTCGATGTTTAACGATGGTTTCAAAACGAGTAAGATGGTTTATACTAAACTAATAACGATTTCGATAATGTAAACGAGCTTGTTGGTTGTAGTTACATAACGAATGACATTCATTAGCAATGATCAAGCCGACCAGTATTAGGTTATGGTACCATAGGATCTGACAAATCCCGTTATCAGACTGCACCCATGGTTATGTGTGGGTTAGGTGGGTAACGACTGAATCCGATGATTGTTAACTTACCCTTTGGTGGTTTGTTAATACGAGTTGAACGATGAACGAGTCACAAAGGTTTGAATGTTATTAGCGAGACGACCAAAAGTAGTTTTCACAATTAAAACGAGAACGATTTTGAACGATTGAATGATTATGAACGATTTAAACAAATGAATAATGATCTATAACGAGAACGAGTTAAACGATGTCACACAACGATGTTTACGAAACTATATAAACCATACGAGTGTTATTACGAGAACGATTTATGATTTGGTTTACATAAACAAATGTTTTGGGTTAAGATTCATGGCATCGAGGTTTATAAATAATGACCAATCTGTTTTGACTTGGTTATACATTTTACAATACAAACATTTTACAAAACAAGGTTTCAAATATCAATTAACAAAGTTGTACGAGATATTTCAACGAGCCATGAATCTGACACTCACACAAAAACTATGTGCTCGCCAGCATTTCTTTGCTGACTTTGTTTTTACATATGTTTCAGGTGATGTTGCTTAATGTTGATTGCGAATAGGATGCATGCTCACTTAGGACTGGACGAGGCCTTAGTGATTTAATAACGATGATAGACTATGTTTGACTTGCTTGTTTAACTTTAAGACAATGTTTAATATTTAATAAAACAAAACTCTTTGTATCCATGGTTTGAAACAATAATTTTGTTACAACACTCCCCGACGTTTCCGCCATGATTTGTTGTTTTACGTGGTCGGGGTGTGACACGTCACATGTGATCTCGACGAAAGATAAGAATTTCGTCGATAGGGTTTTTCGCTGAGAAGGTAGTTGGTCTGAACAGTGAACAGCTAGAATAATTGTGAAATGTATTATTGTGATATTGTACACTTGTGATTGTGAAATTTATCGATGTGATATTGTATACTTGGGATTTGTGAAATGTTATCACAAGACTCTCACATGAGATGTGAGCATGGGTAGAACGGAGTGTTGATATATGATTTATGGTGATCTTGTGATAGATGCAAACTGTGTACGATTATGTGACTTACTGTGTGCAAACGTGTGATTTGAATGATTGTGAAACTGATATGGTTTGGTAACCATGGTAGGGTTTGGGTTCATTTCTCTTGAGCATGTGTCCCGGTGGTTGGGACAGTCATTGGGTATCCCTGAGAGGGATAGGTTTGGGTAAATCAGTTGGGTATTCCTGAGAGGAATACGTCTTGTGGGTAAAATCGGGAATGTTGGATAATACAATCATCCTATCATCCTTAAGTCCCATCTTGTTGTTACCTGAGAGGTAACAGAGTATTAGTTGGTAGCGCTATCTAGGTTTGGCACCCTCACCCCGTACCTGAGAGGACGGGTGTGAACTAATGACTCAGCCATGCCCAATGCTTTGATAGGAGCATTGGGGAACGGGCAAAATAAATCTGGAGCCGTCTTGTATTTGGGGTATTATCAACATTGTAATCAATGAACGGAATTAATCACTTGGTAACTAACGTTTTCATAAAACTATGAACTCACCAGCGTTGTCTTATACACTTGTTGCATGCTCGCAGGTCGTTAGGTACTTTGGATGGGGAACTTGCTATCTGGATAGCTGGAGTGGTCATGGGTCGTGTCGCTTGGATTTACAAGACTTGTTTATTGATTTCGCATACATTGGTATTTGAAACATTTGAACAGTGTTTTACTATTTGCTTTCGCTGACACTGTTTAACTAGGAACATGTTTTATGAATGTTTTACTTAATGAATGGGAATTTTGTTAAACATCTTATGTCACACCCCAACCAATGGCGGAATCATCGGAGTGGGACTTGTTCGAGATTGCAAGAAACTTCATAACACTATTTGTGACAATATTTAATTCAAACGATTTATTTCATAGATAAATTGTCAAAACATTACAAGAATTTCTAATAACAACATTGTTCAAACAAAACATAACAAAATTGATACAACACTTTAAACCTAAACGTCTAAGTGGGTATCTAGGCATCTTTGCTAGTCCATTTTCATAGCATCATCAATCCTCAACCTGTAACATGTTTAAAATACAATTCAATGCAAAAGCAAAAGGCGAGTATACAAGTTTAAGAATAAGTATAAGTATAGAAGTTTAAAAACGAATCCACATGACAACTTAGTTTATACAAGATCAACCTAACATGGCATGCAATATTTCAAGCCAATCCTCTGTTTATGCAACAATGATATAATTCAACATGACCACAAGTCTACGCGCGGTGCGTTACTCCTATAGCGCTATACATGTCAAATGGAGGCTCGTGAAAGCTAATGACTAAAACATATCACATAAGTATGGTCCACGTAAGCATCAAGTATCGTAACATAGTATTCATGTATAAGGATTGTTTTCGTGCATTGCATAAAGAATAAGTTTAAGTGTGTTTTAATAATGTAACATGTTACACCCCAAAAAGTGGTAAACATAAAAAGGGGTTTACGAGTATACTCACAAAATTCGCATATGCTTTCCGATTATCCAATGTGACGAAGTTGATGAGGTTAGGAGGTTGAATGTGTTCGTGTTAAAGTTCAAGCATGATTAGAGTCGAGATTCGGAATTTAAAATAACATGTAATAATATATGAAAATAATCACCCTTTAACACAAGTACTTGTTTTTGACACTATGAAACCTCAAGGGTTAATGTTTTCTTGAGTAGTATACGCATTAGAATCGTAACAAGTCTTATGCCTTAGATGATGTTATTCTAATATCTTGACGAATGAACACAAGTCCGCCATCAAGAGTTCGAATAGTATATATATATATAAGTATTATATGTATTATTTAGTCCATTAGTCAAGCATGAGTTAGAAGATTATTCTTCATTTAGGCACCTCTAGTATCATGGAAGTCATGTAGGAGGTAGGAAGAACAAGCTTCCATTTAGGTACCTCTTATGGTTCACCACTACACTTGATGTAAAAACATACAAGGATGGTCATGAACTAATATCAATACACGAATAAGAAACAACTACACTATGAGAAATCATCAAGTAATGTGGGGATTCTATGTTGGATAACCCAAGTTAGTCCACAATCACACCTTCATCAAGCTTGAAGCTTGAACATCACTTGTGGGTCAAAAACCCTAAATAAAACAGAAAGTATATGAGGTTTAACCTCTGACTTTGTATGCATCAGCCCCGTTTTTAAGCTTAACTAACCATAGAAGTGGTTATAAGCATAAGGACGTGGGTTTGAGTGAGTTAGACTCAAGTTTAAACAAGGATTAGTAAAGATTAATGAAAACAGTGAATTTTTGAGCCTTTTTGCCGGAGTTCCAGGGACTTATTTGCTGTAAATCACCCATGGAATCGAAGCTAAGGAAAATCCAAGCACATAGGAAAAATAATGAGCTAAAACGGACAAGAAACGAAGAAGTTATGCTAGTTTTAGTGAAGTAAGGTGATTCTACTCGAACTTTAGATTGGCAGCTGTTTGGAGACGAATTTGAGGGAGTTTGGAATGATTTGTAAAGTGTAAAATGCTTGGGTTAGGCTTGGTTTATATAAGGGAGTGTTAGGTAGTTTTTTGGTGAGGTAATTAATGCCTAAACCATGTTTAAAACTTAAAAAACATAAGAAAACCGCCAAAAAAAAACGAGCTGGAAAGGGGCTGCTCCTGTTTTGCGCGCTGGGCTGGCCTGGCGAGGGTGTGCTTAAATGAATTAGGAGCCCGGATGTGTTTAATGTGGAGCTGCAGCTCAACTGGTTGGTGAGTGAGTGTGAGAGGCGGGCTGCCCGAGTTCGAGTCCCGCTGTTGGCATTGTTTTTTGTGATTTAATTCCTTTTTGATTTAAGACAATTAAACTTTCCACAAATTACACAAACAGTCCCTGCAAGTTTAACTTTCAGCTAATTACTCTAACACCCCTAGACTTTAATTAAAACTAATGTTATGTTATTTTATTTATAAAGAAAACTAACTTTATGAAACAAACTAAGTAGGTTAGTTTACTAACTTTAAAATCTAACGAGTCTAACTAGATTATTATAAAAATAAACTTTTTACATAATAAAATTAATTAATTTAATTAATTAAATAAAATAGGATCGATAAATAACCGTATTTAATTTAGGAATAAAACCTTTAAACGATTATTCATTTCACGAAGCTTCCGAATCTCATTATTTTAACTAGTTTAACGAGTATCAAGTGTCGATAAATAAAGAATCGAGAATCCTTGAATAATATTTTGTTCAAAAGACGTATTATTCACAAGTTTCACGTATTTGCCAGATTAGCACAAACTTTCCACGAATTACGAATATGCATCGAATGTTTCACGAAATTAAATGTATGAGCATGTATCAGGTACGTATAACACAAAATTAAAGGAATACGAATTTTATTCATGAATGAAGTCTCCGATTTACAATGATTACAACGAAAGAACGATTACAAGAAACACAAGACTTCTAAAAAATAGAAATATAAACAAGACCTTCTAAATATGGAAAGCACGAAGAAGCTGGGCGTTACAGTCTCCCCTCCTGTAGGGAATTTCGTCCCGAAATTTATTCAAGAGGAAGACTTGAAAGAGTTTTGGAAAAAGGTGATTATTTAAAACTAAGACTTGGCAATTTTGAAATGTTTTGAAAGGTACGAAATTTTTGGGATTTGTTTGGATAAAATGGTTTTTGAGGCATAAGCATGGGTGAAACGTGTATAGGTAAAACGATTTTTGAATAGCTAAATTTGGAGTTGTTTTACAACTGTATTGTATTTACGAAAGGAGGTTTTTATAAAACGGTTTGTTATCAATAAAAGTGAGGTAGTTTGCATTGGAAGTTTTTTATAGAGTCATATATTTGTAAAAATTGCTTATTAAAGAGGGGCGAGGAGGTTTGGTACTTTAAATAAAGAGGCTCTGATACCAATCTGTCACACCCCAACCGATGGCGGAAACATCGGAGTGAGACGAAATAGATTGCAAGAGACTTCATAACACCATTTGTGACAATATTTTATTCAACCGATTTCATTTCATAGATAAATAGTCAACAACATTACAACAAAATCAAATATGTAAATGGTTTATACATCGAAAGAAAACAACCAAGTTAGCCATGAGGCTGTGATCGAACAGAGTTGTTTACATTCTTTTATTTATTATTATTTTTTTTTGCAATGAGATGCATACAACATCAACTACACGTTGATGTTTAAGATATTATTATTATTATTATTTATTATTATTATTATTATTATTATTATTATTATTATTATTATTATTATTATATTTTTAGAATTAACCACATATCTAATAGTTAACAAGCATGTATAAACAAACTATGTATAATCCGTATGAAATAATTAGTTTTATTACGATCGAAGTCTCGGATTACCAGGAAATGAAATACGATATACAAAAGAAACAAGCTTCCAAAAATAGAATTATAAGACACGTTTTCTAATTAAGGAAAGTACGAAAAAGCAGGGCTTTACAGTTTCCCCTCCTTTAGGAAATTTCGTCCCGAAATTTATTCAAGAGGAAGGCTTGAAAAAGTTTTGGAAATAAGGTGATTATTAAGAATTGAGACTTGGAAAATTTGAAACGTTTTGAAAAGTATGAAGTTTTGGAGAACGACAAGCTCTAGTACTTTGAATAAAGTGATAACGGTCTACTAAGTATGTCTATATAAGAAATAAGAATAGGGAGACGGATTAACAGACTTGATTGTCAACGAGGTTCGTATAATAGACAAAAATAATGGAGAATACTAGAAGCATAGAAGTGGACGATTGAATCTAAATAAACGAATGCAGGTAAAAGAATGACATGAGTATAGGAGAGACGAATGTAGCGTGCTAAGAGCGGAGTCTCGTCGTGGATAATCGGATATAATGCGTTTGTGAGTTGTTTAAAGTTTGTATTAGGTCCAAAGGTCAGCAAAACACTGAATTTCTCATGGCACGTTTTACGAGAGTTTGGTAACTTGGTGAAAACACTTATATATAGGAAGTACCAGCGGCGTATCCACCATGTTTTGACCACATTACGTCTGTTTCGTATTCGGTGTTATGTTACGTTCCGTGTCTTACCATACACATTAGTACACTCTATGATTCTCATACGCCTATCACTATAATCCCGTGTGCACCCGCGATTATTTTGATCGTCGCATGATCCGCATAGCTTGTACTAGTTGTGTATGAATCAGGGTATACATAAAAGGATAAGGATGTGTACGTATAAGAATATAGTATGTAAGCAAGTCCATGCTTAAGTATGTATGAGACCCACGCAAGCGAACCCCTCGGATTCCACTCGCGTACGGGTACGAATGTATGAGTATGAATGAAATTATGAGCATAGATATAAACTTAAGTATGATTATTCATGCAAGTATGAGTATAGACATAAAACATATGAGTAGTACGTGTACAAGTATAAGCATAAATCGTATGAGTATTAATGTAGGCACGATTAATAAAACTACGTATATAGTGTATGTTGAAGTATAACGAATTCGGGCATATACAATGCTCGAGAATTTGAAAATGTAAAACGAATGATGTGAGAGAACTCGTCGCGAGGTGATGATTAAAACGTGTATGACGATTTACATGTATAGTTGTTTGAGTTTATCGAATCAAAATAGATTGAGTTGATTTGGAAGGTAGAATATAGTTTGTAAATGTAAAGGAACATGAAGTACTCATTGGTTATGCATAACGTTTTTGTAATGATTGAAATGCTACTTTTGTTTAAAAAGGAAGTTTACGTATGTTGTAGATTGTCGGTCCCCATGAATTCTTTTAGCCCACGTGTTTTGAAATTTAAATGACGAATTAAACGGTGTAGAAAAGGTTTTTGAAAATAACGGGTCTGTTTCATTTGCATCTAAACAAGAAATTTTGAACTTTGAAGGTTCTTGTGAAAACGTCGACCCTTAGAAAAGAAATTTAGTAGAAGGACTTAGTGATTGTTTTAAAAAAAATAATTTTAACAAAGGATTTATTGATGTTGGAAAGCGTCTTTGGTAAAACGGTCGTATATTATCTATAGTACCCTACAAGTATGCGAGAAGGTTGGTTTGAATTCCGTCTGAGAATGAAAGTCTACGGGCGGTGCGTTACTCCTATAGCGCTATACATGTCAAATGGAGGCTCGTGAAAGCTAATGACTAAAACATATCACATAAGTATGGTCCACGTAAGCATCAAGTATCGTAATATAGTATTCATGTATAAGGATTGTTTTCGTGCATTGCATAAAGAATAAGTTTAAGTGTGTTTTAATAATGTAACATGTTACACCCCAAAAAGTGGTAAACATAAAAAGGGGTTTACGAGTATACTCACAAAATTCGCATATGCTTTCCGATTATCCAATGTGACGAAGTTGATGAGGTTAGGAGGTTGAATGTGTTCGGGTTAAAGTTCAAGCATGATTAGAGTCGAGATTCGGAATTTAAAATAACATGTAATAATATATGAAAATAATCACCCTTTAACACAAGTACTTGTTTTTTACACTATGAAACCTCAAGGGTTAATGTTTTCATGAGTAGTATACGCATTAGAATCGTAACAAGTCTTATGCCTTAGATGATGTTATTCTAATATCTTGATGAATGAACACAAGTCCGCCATCAAGAGTTCGAATAGTATATATATATATATAAGTATTATATGTATTATTTAGTCCATTAGTCAAGCATGAGTTAGAAGATTATTCTTCATTTAGGCACCTCTAGTATCATGGAAGTCATGTAGGAGGTAGGAAGAACAAGCTTCCATTTAGGTACCTCTTATGGTTCACCACTACAGTTGATGTTAAAACATACAAGGATGGTCATGAACTAATATCAATACACGAATAAGAAACAACTACACTATGAGAAATCATCAAGTAATGTGGGGATTCTATGTTGGATAACCCAAGTTAGTCCACAATCACACCTTCATCAAGCTTGAAGCTTGAACATCACTTGTGGGTCAAAAACCCTAAATAAAACAGAAAGTATATGAGGTTTAACCTCTGACTTTGTATGCATCAGCCCCGTTTTTAAGCTTAACTAACCATAGAAGTGGTTATAAGCATAAGGACGTGGGTTTGAGTGAGTTAGACTCAAGTTTAAACAAGGATTAGTAAAGATTAATGAAAACAGTGAATTTTTGAGCCTTTTTGCCGGAGTTCCAGGGACTTATTTGCTGTAAATCACCCATGGAATCGAAGCTAAGGAAAATCCAAACACATAGGAAAAATAATGAGCTAAAACGGACAAGAAACGAAGAAGTTATGATAGTTTTAGTGAAGTATGGTGATTCTACTCGAACTTTAGATTGGCAGCTGTTTGGAGACGAATTTGAGGGAGTTTGGAATGATTTGTAAAGTGTAAAATGCTTGGGTTAGGCTTGGTTTATATAGGGAAGTGTTAGGTAGTTGTTTGGTGAGGTAATTAATGCCTAAACCAAGTTTAAAACTTAAAAAACATAAGAAAACCGCAAAAAAAAAACGAGCTGGAAAGGGGCTGCTCCTGTTTTGCGCGCTGGGCTGGCCTGGCGAGGGTGTGCTTAAATGAATTAGGAGCCCGGATGTGTTTAATGTGGAGCTGCAGCTCAACTGGTTGGTGAGTGAGTGTGAGAGGCGGGCTGCCCGAGTTCGAGTCCCGCTGTTGGCATTGTTTTTTGTGATTTAATTCCTTTTTGATTTAAGACAATTAAACTTTCCACAAATTACACAAACAGTCCCTGCAAGTTTAACTTTCAGCTAATTACTCTAACACCCCTAGACTTTAATTAAAACTAATGTTATGTTATTTTATTTATAAAGAAAACTAACTTTATGAAACAAACTAAGTAGGTTAGTTTACTAACTTTAAAATCTAACGAGTCTAACTAGATTATTATAAAAATAAACTTTTTACATAATAAAATTAATTAATTTAATTAATTAAATAAAATAGGATCGATAAATAACCGTATTTAATTTAGGAATAAAACCTTTAAACGATTATTCATTTCACGAAGCTTCCGAATCTCATTATTTTAACTAGTTTAACGAGTATCAAGTGTCGACAAAATAAAGAATCGAGAATCCTTGAATAATATTTTGTTCAAAAGACGTATTATTCACAAGTTTCATGTATTTGCAAGATTAGCACAAAGTTTCCACGAATTACGAATATGCATCGAATGTTTCACGAAATTAAATGTATGAGCATGTATCAGGTATGTATAACACAAAATTAAAGGAATACGAATTTTATTCATGAATGAAGTCTCCGATTTACAATGATTACAACGAAAGAACGATTACAAGAAACACAAGACTTCTAAAAAATAGAAATATAAACAAGACCTTCTAAATATGGAAAGCACGAAGAAGCTGGGCGTTACAGTCTCCCCTCCTGTAGGGAATTTCGTCCCGAAATTTATTCAAGAGGAAGACTTGAAAGAGTTTTGGAAAAAGGTGATTATTTAAAACTAAGACTTGGCAATTTTGAAATGTTTTGAAAGGTACGAAATTTTTGGGATTTGTTTGGATAAAATGGTTTTTGAGGCATAAGCATGGGTGAAACGTGTATAGGTAAAACGATTTTTGAATAGCTAAATTTGGAGTTGTTTTACAACTGTATTGTATTTACGAAAGGAGGTTTTTATAAAACGGTTTGTTATCAATAAAAGTGAGGTAGTTTGCATTGGAAGTTTTTTATAGAGTCATATATTTGTAAAAATTGCTTATTAAAGAGGAGCGAGGAGGTTTGGTACTTTAAATAAAGAGGCTCTGATACCAATCTGTCACACCCCAACCGATGGCGGAAACATCGGAGTGAGACGAAATAGATTGCAAGAGACTTCATAACACCATTTGTGACAATATTTTATTCAACCGATTTCATTTCATAGATAAATAGTCAACAACATTACAACAAAATCAAATATGTAAATGGTTTATACATCGAAAGAAAACAACCAAGTTAGCCATGAGGCTGTGATCGAACAGAGTTGTTTACATTCTTTTATTTATTATTATTTTTTTTTTGCAATGAGATGCATACAACATCAACTACACGTTGATGTTTAAGATATTATTATTATTATTATTATATTTTTAGAATTAACCACATATCTAATAGTTAACAAGCATGTATAAACAAACTATGTATAATCCGTATGAAATAATTATTTTTATTACGATCGAAGTCTCGGATTACCAGGAAATGAAATACGATATACAAAAGAAACAAGCTTCCAAAAATAGAATTATAAGACACGTTTTCTAATTAAGGAAAGTACGAAAAAGCAGGGCTTTACAGTTTCCCCTCCTTTAGGAAATTTCGTCCCGAAATTTATTCAAGATGAAGGCTTGAAAAAGTTTTGGAAATAAGGTGATTATTAAGAATTGAGACTTGGAAAATTTGAAACGTTTTGAAAAGTATGAAGTTTTGGAGAACGACAAGCTCTAGTACTTTGAATAAAGTGATAACGGTCTACTAAGTATGTCTATATAAGAAATAAGAATAGGGAGACGGATTAACAGACTTGATTGTCAATGAGGTTCGTATAAAAGACAAAAATAATGGAGAATACTAGAAGCATAGAAGTGGACGATTGATTCTAAATAAACGAATGCAGGTAAAAGAATGACATGAGTATAGGAGAGACGAATGTAGCGTGCTAAGAGCGGAGTCTCGTCGTGGATAATCGGATATAATGCGTTTGTGAGTTGTTTAAAGTTTGTATTAGGTCCAAAGGTCAGCAAAACATTGAATTTCTCATGGCACGTTTTACGAGAGTTTGGTAACTTGGTGAAAACACTTATATATAGGAAGTACCAGCGGCGTATCCACCATGTTTTGACCACATTACGTCTGTTTCGTATTCGGTGTTATGTTACGTTCCGTGTCTTACCATACATATTAGTACACTCTATGATTCTCATACGCCTATCACTATAATCCCGTGTGCACCCGCGATTATTTTGATCGTCGCATGATCCGCATAGCTTGTACCAGTTGTGTATGAATCAGGGTATACATAAAAGGATAAGGATGTGTACGTATAAGAATATAGTATGTAAGCAAGTCCATGCTTAAGTATGTATGAGACCCACGCAAGCAAACCCCTCGGATTCCACTCGCGTACGGGTACGAATGTATGAGTATGAATGAAATTATGAGCATAGATATAAACTTAAGTATGATTATTCATGCAAGTATGAGTATAGACATAAAACATATGAGTAGTACGTGTACAAGTATAAGCATAAATCGTATGAGTATTAATGTAGGCACGATTAATAAAACTACGTATATAGTGTATGTTGAAGTATAACGAATTCGGGCATATACAATGCTCGAGAATTTGAAAATGTAAAACGAATGATGTGAGAGAACTCGTCGCGAGGTGATGATTAAAACGTGTATGACGATTTACATGTATAGTTGTTTGAGTTTATCGAATCAAAATAGATTGAGTTGATTTGGAAGGTAGAATATAGTTTGTAAATGTAAAGGAACATGAAGTACTCATTGGTTATGCATAACGTTTTTGTAATGATTGAAATGCTACTTTTGTTTAAAAAGGAAGTTTACGTATGTTGTAGATTGTCGGTCCCCATGAATTCTTTTAGCCCACGTGTTTTGAAATTTAAATGACGAATTAAACGGTGTAGAAAAGGTTTTTGAAAATAACGGGTCTGTTTCATTTGCATCTAAACAAGAAATTTTGAACTTTGAAGGTTCTTGTGAAAACGTCGACCCTTAGAAAAGAAATTTAGTAGAAGGACTTAGTGATTGTTTTAAAAAAAATAATTTTAACAAAGGATTTATTGATGTTGGAAAGCGTCTTTGGTAAAACGGTCGTATATTATCTATAGTACCCTACAAGTATGCGAGAAGGTTGGTTTGAATTCCGTTTGAGAATGAAAGTCTACGGGCGGTGCGTTACTCCTATAGCGCTATACATGTCAAATGGAGGCTCGTGAAAGCTAATGACTAAAACATATCACATAAGTATGGTCCACGTAAGCATCAAGTATCGTAACATAGTATTCATGTATAAGGATTGTTTTCGTGCATTGCATAAAGAATAAGTTTAAGTGTGTTTTAATAATGTAACATGTTACACCCCAAAAAGTGGTAAACATAAAAAGGGGTTTACGAGTATACTCACAAAATTCGCATATGCTTTCCGATTATCCAATGTGACGAAGTTGATGAGGTTAGGAGGTTGAATGTGTTCGGGTTAAAGTTCAAGCATGATTAGAGTCGAGATTCGGAATTTAAAATAACATGTAATAATATATGAAAATAATCACCCTTTAACACAAGTACTTGTTTTTTACACTATGAAACCTCAAGGGTTAATGTTTTCATGAGTAGTATACGCATTAGAATCGTAACAAGTCTTATGCCTTAGATGATGTTATTCTAATATCTTGACGAATGAACACATGTCCGCCATCAAGAGTTCGAATAGTATATATATATATATATAAGTATTATATGTATTATTTAGTCCATTAGTCAAGCATGAGTTAGAAGATTATTCTTCATTTAGGCACCTCTAGTATCATGGAAGTCATGTAGGAGGTAGGAAGAACAAGCTTCCGTTTATGTACCTCTTATGGTTCACCACTACACTTGATGTAAAAACATACAAGGATGGTCATGAACTAATATCAATACACGAATAAGAAACAACTACACTATGAGAAATCATCAAGTAATGTGGGGATTCTATGTTGGATAACCCAAGTTAGTCCACAATCACACCTTCATCAAGCTTGAAGCTTGAACATCACTTGTGGGTCAAAAACCCTAAATAAAACAGAAAGTATATGAGGTTTAACCTCTGACTTTGTATGCATCAGCCCCGTTTTTAAGCTTAACTAACCATATAAGTGGTTATAAGCATAAGGACGTGGGTTTGAGTGAGTTAGACTCAAGTTTAAACAAGGATTAGTAAAGATTAATGAAATAGTGAATTTTTGAGCCTTTTTGCCGGAGTTCCAAGGACTTATTTGCTGTAAATCACCCATGGAATCGAAGCTAAGGAAAATCCAAGCACATAGGAAAAATAATGAGCTAAAACGGACAAGAAACGAAGAAGTTATGCTAGTTTTAGTGAAGTAAGGTGATTCTACTCGAACTTTAGATTGGCAGCTGTTTGGAGACGAATTTGAGGGAGTTTGGAATGATTTGTAAAGTGTAAAATGCTTGGGTTAGGCTTGGTTTATATAGGGAAGTGTTAGGTAGTTGTTTGGTGAGGTAATTAATGCCTAAACCAAGTTTAAAACTTAAAAAACATAAGAAAACCGCCAAAAAAAACGAGCTGGAAAGGGGCTGCTCCTGTTTTGCGCACTGGGCTGGCCTGGCGAGGGTGTGCTTAAATGAATTAGGAGCCCGGATGTGTTTAATGTGGAGCTGCAGCTCAACTGGTTGGTGAGTGAGTGTGAGAGGCGGGTTGCCCGAGTTCGAGTCCCGCTGTTGGCATTGTTTTTTATGATTTAATTCCTTTTTGATTTAAGACAATTAAACTTTCCACAAATTACACAAATAGTCCCTGCAAGTTTAACTTTCCGCTAATTACTCTAACACCCCTAGACTTTAATTAAAACTAATGTTATGTTATTTTATTTATAAAGAAAACTAACTTTATGAAACAAACTAACTAGGTTAGTTTACTAACTTTAAAATCTAATGAGTCTAACTAGATTATTATAAAAATAAACTTTTTACATAATAAAATTAATTAATTTAATTAATTAAATAAAATAGGATCGATAAATAACCGTATTTAATTTAGGAATAAAACCTTTAAACGATTATTCATTTCACGAAGCTTCCGAATCTCATTATTTTAACTAGTTTAACGAGTATCAAGTGTCGATAAATAAAGAATCGAGAATCCTTGAATAATATTTTGTTCAAAAGACGTATTATTCACAAGTTTCACGTATTTGCAAGATTAGCACAAAGTTTCCACGAATTACGAATATGCATCGAATGTTTCACGAAATTAAATGTATGAGCATGTATCAGGTATGTATAACACAAAATTAAAGGAATACGAATTTTATTCATGAATGAAGTCTCCGATTTACAATGATTACAACGAAAGAACGATTACAAGAAACACAAGACTTCTAAAAAATAGAAATATAAACAAGACCTTCTAAATATGGAAAGCACGAAGAAGCTGGGCGTTACAGTCTCCCCTCCTGTAGGGAATTTCGTCCCGAAATTTATTCAAGAGGAAGACTTGAAAGAGTTTTGGAAAAAGGTGATTATTTAAAACTAAGACTTGGCAATTTTGAAATGTTTTGAAAGGTACGAAATTTTTGGGATTTGTTTGGAAAAAATGGTTTTTGAGGCATAAGCATGGGTGAAACGTGTATAGGTAAAACGATTTTTGAATAGCTAAATTTGGAGTTGTTTTACAACTGTATTGTATTTACGAAAGGAGGTTTTTATAAAACGGTTTGTTATCAATAAAAGTGAGGTAGTTTGCATTGGAAGTTTTTTATAGAGTCATATATTTGTAAAAATTGCTTATTAAAGAGGAGCGAGGAGGTTTGGTACTTTAAATAAAGAGGCTCTGATACCAATCTGTCACACCCCAACCGATGGCGGAAACATCGGAGTGAGACGAAATAGATTGCAAGAGACTTCATAACACCATTTGTGACAATATTTTATTCAACCGATTTCATTTCATAGATAAATAGTCAACAACATTACAACAAAATCAAATATGTAAATGGTTTATACATCGAAAGAAAACAACCAAGTTAGCCATGAGGCTGTGATCGAACAGAGTTGTTTACATTCTTTTATTTATTATTATTATTATTTTTTTTTGCAATGAGATGCATACAACATCAACTACACGTTGATGTTTAAGATATTATTATTATTATTATTATTATTTATTATTATTATTATTATTATTATTATTATTATTATTATTATATTTTTAGAATTAACCACATATCTAATAGTTAACAAGCATGTATAAACAAACTATGTATAATCCGTATGAAATAATTATTTTTATTACGATCGAAGTCTCGGATTACCAGGAAATGAAATACGATATACAAAAGAAACAAGCTTCCAAAAATAGAATTATAAGACACGTTTTCTAATTAAGGAAAGTACGAAAAAGCAGGGCTTTACAGTTTCCCCTCCTTTAGGAAATTTCGTCCCGAAATTTATTCAAGAGGAAGGCTTGAAAAAGTTTTGGAAATAAGGTGATTATTAAGAATTGAGACTTGGAAAATTTGAAACGTTTTGAAAAGTATGAAGTTTTGGAGAACGACAAGCTCTAGTACTTTGAATAAAGTGATAACGGTCTACTAAGTATGTCTATATAAGAAATAAGAATAGGGAGACGGATTAACAGACTTGATTGTCAACGAGGTTCGTATAAAAGACAAAAATAATGGAGAATACTAGAAGCATAGAAGTGGACGATTGATTCTAAATAAACGAATGCAGGTAAAAGAATGACATGAGTATAGGAGAGACGAATGTAGCGTGCTAAGAGCGGAGTCTCGTCGTGGATAATCGGATATAATGCGTTTGTGAGTTGTTTAAAGTTTGTATTAGGTCCAAAGGTCAGCAAAACATTGAATTTCTCATGGCACGTTTTACGAGAGTTTGGTAACTTGGTGAAAACACTTATATATAGGAAGTACCAGCGGCGTATCCACCATGTTTTGACCACATTACGTCTGTTTCGTATTCGGTGTTATGTTACGTTCCGTGTCTTACCATACATATTAGTACACTCTATGATTCTCATACGCCTATCACTATAATCCCGTGTGCACCCGCGATTATTTTGATCGTCGCATGATCCGCATAGCTTGTACTAGTTGTGTATGAATCAGGGTATACATAAAAGGATAAGGATGTGTACGTATAAGAATATAGTATGTAAGCAAGTCCATGCTTAAGTATGTATGAGACCCACGCAAGCGAACCCCTCGGATTCCACTCGCGTACGGGTACGAATGTATGAGTATGAATGAAATTATGAGCATAGATATAAACTTAAGTATGATTATTCATGCAAGTATGAGTATAGACATAAAACATATGAGTAGTACGTGTACAAGTATAAGCATAAATCGTATGAGTATTAATGTAGGCACGATTAATAAAACTACGTATATAGTGTATGTTGAAGTATAACGAATTCGGGCATATACAATGCTCGAGAATTTGAAAATGTAAAACGAATGATGTGAGAGAACTCGTCGCGAGGTGATGATTAAAACGTGTATGACGATTTACATGTATAGTTGTTTGAGTTTATCGAATCAAAATAGATTGAGTTGATTTGGAAGGTAGAATATAGTTTGTAAATGTAAAGGAACATGAAGTACTCATTGGTTATGCATAACGTTTTTGTAATGATTGAAATGCTACTTTTGTTTAAAAAGGAAGTTTACGTATGTTGTAGATTGTCGGTCCCCATGAATTCTTTTAGCCCACGTGTTTTGAAATTTAAATGACGAATTAAACGGTGTAGAAAAGGTTTTTGAAAATAACGGGTCTGTTTCATTTGCATCTAAACAAGAAATTTTGAACTTTGAAGGTTCTTGTGAAAACGTCGACCCTTAGAAAAGAAATTTAGTAGAAGGACTTAGTGATTGTTTTAAAAAAAATAATTTTAACAAAGGATTTATTGATGTTGGAAAGCGTCTTTGGTAAAACGGTCGTATATTATCTATAGTACCCTACAAGTATGCGAGAAGGTTGGTTTGAATTCCGTTTGAGAATGAAAGTCTACGGGCGGTGCGTTACTCCTATAGCGCTATACATGTCAAATGGAGGCTCGTGAAAGCTAATGACTAAAACATATCACATAATTATGGTCCACGTAAGCATCAAGTATCGTAACATAGTATTCATGTATAAGGATTGTTTTCGCGCATTGCATAAAGAATAAGTTTAAGTGTGTTTTAATAATGTAACATGTTACACCCCAAAAAGTGGTAAACATAAAAAGGGGTTTACGAGTATACTCACAAAATTCGCATATGCTTTCCGATTATCCAATGTGACGAAGTTGATGAGGTTAGGAGGTTGAATGTGTTCGGGTTAAAGTTCAAGCATGATTAGAGTCGAGATTCGGAATTTAAAATAACATGTAATAATATATGAAAATAATCACCCTTTAACACAAGTACTTGTTTTTGACACTATGAAACCTCAAGGGTTAATGTTTTCATGAGTAGTATACGCATTAGAATTGTAACAAGTCTTATGCCTTAGATGATGTTATTCTAATATCTTGACGAATGAACACAAGTCCGCCATCAAGAGTTCGAATAGTATATATATATATAAGTATTATATGTATTATTTAGTCCATTAGTCAAGCATGAGTTAGAAGATTATTCTTCATTTAGGCACCTCTAGTATCATGGAAGTCATGTAGGAGGTAGGAAGAACAAGCTTCCATTTAGGTACCTCTTATGGTTCACCACTACACTTGATGTAAAAACATACAAGGATGGTCATGAACTAATATCAATACACGAATAAGAAACAACTACACTATGAGAAATCATCAAGTAATGTGGGGATTCTATGTTGGATAACCCAAGTTAGTTCACAATCACACCTTCATCAAGCTTGAAGCTTGAACATTACTTGTGGGTCAAAAACCCTAAATAAAACAGAAAGTATATGAGGTTTAACCTCTGACTTTGTATGTATCAACCTCGTTTTTAAGCTTAACTAACCATAGAAGTGGTTATAAGCATAAGGACGTGGGTTTGAGTGAGTTAGACTCAAGTTTAAACAAGGATTGGTAAAGATTAATGAAAACAGTGAACTTTGGAGCCTTTTTGCCTGAGTTCCAGGGACTTATTTGCTGTGAATCACCCATGGAATCGAAGCTTAGGAAAATCCAAGCACATAGGAAAAAGAATGAGCTAAAACGGACAAGAAACGAAGAAGTTATGCTAGTTTTAGTGAAGTAAGGTGATTCTACTCGAACTTCAGATTGGCAGCTGTTTGGAGACGAATTTGAGGGAGTTTGGAATGATTTGTAAAGTGTAAAATGCTTGGGTTAGGCTTGGTTTATATAGGGATGTGTTAGGTAGTTGTTTGGTGAGGTAATTAATGCCTAAACCAAGTTTAAAACTCAAAAAACATAAGAAAACCGCCAAAAAAACGAGCTGGAAGGGGGCAGCTATTGTTTTGCGCACTGGGCTGGCCTGGCGAGGGTGTGCTTAAATGAATTAGGAGCCCGGATGTGTTTGATGTGGAGCTGCAGCTCAAATGGTTGGTGAGTGAGTGTGAGAGGCGGGCAGCCCGGGTTCGAGTCCCGCTGTTGGCAGCGTTTTTTGTGATTTAATTCCTTTTTGATTTAAGACAATTAAACTTTCCACAAATTACACAAACAGTCCCTGCAAGTTTAACTTTCAGCTAATTACTCTAACACCCCTAGACTTTAATTAAAACTAATGTTATGTTATTTTATTTAGAAAGAAAACTAACTTTATGAAACAAACTAACTAGGTTAGTTTACTAACTTTAAAATCTAACGAGTCTAACTAGATTATTATAAAAATAAACTTTTTACGTAATAAAATTAATTAAATAAAATAGGATCGATAAATAACCGTATTTAATTTAGGAATAAAACCTTTAAATGATTATTCATTTCACGAAGCTTCCGAATCTCATTATTTTAACTAGTTTAACGAGTATCAAGTGTCGATAAATAAAGAATCGAGAATCCTTGAATAATATTTTGTTCAGAAGATGTATTATTCACAAGTTTCACGTATTTGCAAGATTAGCAGAAATTTTCCATGAATTTCGAATATGCATCGAATGTTTCACGAAATTAAATGAATGAGCATGTATCAGGTATGTATAACACGAAATTAAAGGAATACGAATTTATTCATGAATCAAGTCTCCGGTTTACAACGATTACAACGAAAGAACGATTACAAGAAACACAAGACTTCTAAAAAATAGAAATACAAACAAGACCTTCTAAATATGGAAAGCACGAAGAAGTTGGGCCTTACGTCTTATGGTTAGTTCAATGTGATTGGTGGCTAGATCCTGGTACGTTACACGCCTAGCGGGGTTACCGCATGTGGTATTTTGGGGGTGTGACAGTTTGGTATCAGAGCCACTGGTTATAGTGAACTAGGTTCTAAAACGTTTTTATAAAACCAGACTATAGCCGAACAGCTTCGAAATCGACCATGACACTCAGCTCCAGATTGCAAGGTTCGTCTCTCGTTTACTTATTGTATAGTATATCTGGTATACACTTATGAACAATGTTGCATGTGATTGCACACACTTAGCATTTCAGACTGAATTCATGTCTATCTACCTGAGTTATGTGATTGTTAGAGTCACAGTGCGATATCCCGTTAGATTTACGTGGTTATTGTTTGTGGTGTTTCGTCTTGTTGAGAGAACTTGAGGAACCTTTTAGCATGAGTTGAGAGGAACTGAGATAAGCATGTAAATCGCATTATTATTATGGGTGCACACATAATAATAATGTGGGGTGTATGTGAGTCCCAGTGAGATCTAACGAGTGTGAAAGGGGTTCCGTTTTGTTGTCTGATGTAACTTAGTAGTTCGTAGAAGTCATCGTGAGGTTTGACTCTTACCTTATCTCGACTCTTAACCCTTCTCCTTCTCTTATATAGAATCATGAGCGGACGAGGTCATGGACATGGTCACATTGCGATGACCCAGGCTGAGTTGAAAATTTTGATCAACACTCGTGTGGCTGAGGCTTTGGCAACCTATCAAGCTGGTACGATATGTGCCAATTACCCTTTATTCTTGTGTCGTGTACATAACTCTTACCCATGTGTTGTATTTCTTTTCGTCTTTAGGTCAGCAAGCCAATCCAAATCAAAACAATCCGCCTGCGTGTACATTTAAGACATTCATGGATTGTAGGCCACAGACGTTTAGTGGGACTGAAGGGGCTGTGGGGCTACTGCATTGGTTTGAAAAGGCAGAATCGGTGTTTGCAATGTGTAACTGTCCTGCTGGGGACAGAGTGAAGTATGCTACAAGCACACTTGAGGATGGTGCCTTGACATGGTGGAATGCCCAGGTCAGATGTTAGGTATTGAGATGGCGAATGAGACTACTTGGGACGATTTTAAAGAGTTGATGTGTGAAGAGTACTGTCCTCGTGACGAGGTGCAGAAACTAGAGAACGAGTATTATGATTTGAAAATGGTGCGGTCTGAGATCGAGGCATACACGAAACGCTCTCATGAGTTAGCTAATATGTGCCCGAATTTATCACGACCCCCACATCGAAGAATCGAGTTGTACATTAAAGGATTGGTTCCACAGGTTAAAGGCTTGGTTACTGCAACGAACCTCAACAACTTAGCTCAGATCATCCGCTTAGCTCACAAGATCACAGATCAGGAGGTGGAGCGTGGCTCGCTACCTCCGCGTGTTTCTACTACTGCTACCACTGCTGTAACTACTACTCCTGCTGCTGACAACATACGTAAATGGAATGATGTGGATAAGGGATCCAACCCGAATCAGTCACAGAAGAAGCCAGACAACAGTATCAACCGCAACTTTAGCCAGTCATCTTCTGTGAATCAGAATCAGAGCAACAATTCGAATCAAGGCTCATACTCAGGGAAGCAGCCTAAGTGTAACAAGTGCAACTTTCATCACCGTGGGCCGTGCACCCGAGTCTGTCACAGGTGCAACAAAGTGCTGCAGGGTCTCACTTCCGAGACAGCAATAGCAACAGCAACCCCTACAACAGCAGTAGCAGCCACAGCAACAAGAGAGGCAGCAGCCTCAACAGAATCAGGGAAATCGTAAGGGGTGCTTTCAGTGTGGTGACGAGGGTCATTTCAGACGGGATTGCCCTTAGCTCAATCAGAATGCTGGCAACAACAACTCTCGGAATAACAATAACGGGAACAATGGTGGGAACGGTGCGCGGGGGAAGTTCGCAATGATGGCAACGTTGTGACCGGTACGTTTTCTGTGAACGATATTTTTGCTTCTGTTTTGTTTGACTCTGGTGCCAATTGGAGTTATGTGTCTTTGGGGTTCAGTCATCAGTTAGGGTTAACTCCCACACCTCTTGTAAATAAGCATGTAGTAGAATTAGCTGATGGTAAATCGATTGAAGCTTCACATGTTCTTTTTGGCTGTAAACTTGATCTTATGGGTCAAGTGTTCGACATTGACCTACTCCCCGTTACTCTTGGAAGTTTTGATGTGGTCGTTGGCATGGATTGGTTGTCTAAGCATCAAGCGGAAATTCTCTGTAAAGAGAAAATCATGCATATCCCTCTCCCTGGTGGGGAATCTTTGTTGGTTCAAGGTCATCGTAGTGGTGCCATGGTCGGCATCATCTCAGCCATTAAAGCTCAGAAGTGTCTACGAAAGGGCTACCCTGCTATTCTAGCCCTTGTTACCGATTCGCAACCTGAAGAAAGGAAGATCGAGGACCTTCCAGTTGTTCGTGAGTTTTCTGACGTGTTTCCTGAAGAGTTACCTGGTTTACCTCCACATCGTCAGGTGGAATTTCAGATTGACCTTATGCCAGCAGTAGCTCCGATTGCCCATGCTCCTTATCGTCTTGCACCCGGGGAGTTGCAAGAGCTGTCAAATCAACTTCAAGAACTGTTGGATAGAGGTTTTATCCGACCCAGTTTTTCGCCTTAGGGAGCCCCAGTTTTGTTTGTGAAGAAGAAAGACGGGTCCTTTCATATGTGTATAGATTATCGAGAACGCAACAAGGTGACAGTCAAAAATCGCTATCCGTTACCACGTATCGACGACCTGTTTGACCAGTTGCAGGGGTCAAGTTTCTACTCGAAGATCGATTTAAGATCCGGCTACCATCAGATGAGAGTCCGAGAGGAGTATGTTCCAAAGACGGCTTTTCGAACGCGATATGGACATTATGAGTTTTTGGTTATGCCATTCGGGTTGACAAACGCACCAGCAGTCTTCATGGACCTTATGAATCGTGTGTGCAAGCCGTATCTTGACGACTTCGTTATAGTGTTTATTGATGACATCTTGATCTACTCTAAGAGCAAGGAGGATCACGAGCGACACTTGCGTCTTATTTTGGAACTCCTGAGGAAGGAGCAGCTCTACGCGAAGTTCTCTAAGTGTGACTTCTGGATACGAGAAGTGCACTTCCTTGGCCACATTGTTAATGAATCAGGGATACACGTGGATCCTGCTAAGATTGATGCTATCAGGAATTGGGCGGCACCAAATAATCCTTCGGAGGTGCGACAATTTCTTGGTCTTGCTGGGTATTATCGAAGATTTATCAAGGATTTCTCGAAGATCACTCAACCTCTTACCTCGTTGACACAGAAAGGTGTTGTATACTCTTGGGGAACGAAGCAGGAAGATACTTTCTAGTTGTTGAAACAAAAACTCTGTACTGCACCGATATTGTCTTTGCCTGAATGAACCTAGGATTTTGTGGTATATTGTGATGCTTCTATTCAGGGTCTCGGTTACGTGCTGATGCAACGCAAGAAGGTGACAGCTTACGCTTCTCGGCAGTTGAAGGTTCATGAGAAGAATTACCCGACTCACGACTTGGAGCTGGGAGCTGTGGTTTTTGCGTTGAAGATTTGGAGGCATTATCTGTACGGTACCAAGTGCACTATCTACACCGATCACAGGAGCCTCCAGCATATTTTCGACCAGAAGGAATTGAATATGCGACAGCGTCGCTGGGTAGAAGTCTTGAACGACTACGACTGTGCTATCAAATATCATCCCGGCAAAGCCAACGTTGTAGCTGATGCCCTTAGTCGAAAGGAGACGAAGCCCAAGCGTGTGCGAGCCTTACAACTCACTATTCACTCGAATCTTTCTGATCAGATCCGTTCGGCTCAGACTGAAGCATTGAAGGAAGAAAACTTGGAAGCCGAATATTTGCGGGGCATGGAGAAACGACTTGAGAAGAGATCTAACGGCATTTATTATTTCATGGAGCGGATATGGATTCCTTTGTTGGGTAATCTTAGAGATCTTGTGATGGACGAAGCGCACAAGTCTCGATATTCTGTTCACCCGGGTTTGGATAAGATGTATCAAGACCTCAAAGTTATGTATTGGTGGCCGAAGATGAAAGCTAACATCGCGACGTATGTGAGTAAATGTCTGACTTGTGCGAAAGTCAAAGTGGAGTATCAGAAACCCTCAGGCCTGTTTCAACAACCAGAGATACCCATGTGGAAGTGGGAGCAGATTGCTATGGATTTCGTCACTGGTTTGCCAAGAACTCAAAACGGAAACGATACCATCTGGGTGATCGTTGATCGACTCACGAAATCAGCACATTTTCTAGCAATCAAGGAAACGGATAAGTTCTCACAACTTGCTGCTGTTTATCTGAAGGAAGTGGTATCTAGGCACGGGGTGCCAACCTCTATTATCTCTGATCGTAATCCGCATTTCATATCTGATTTGTGGCAATCTATGCATAAATCTTTCGGCTCACGTCTCGACATGAGCACTGCTTATCACCCACAGACGGATGGTCAAAGCGAACGAACCATCCAGACACTTGAAGACATGCTGCGAGCATGTATGATCGATTTTGGTAAGGGGTGGGAGAAACATTTGTCGCTGATCGCGTTCTCCTACAACAACAGTTACCACACTAGCATCCATGCAGCTCCATTTGAAGTGTTGTACGACCGGAAATGTCGTTCTCCTCTTTGTTGGGCTGAGGTGGGTGACAGCCAAGTCACAGGTCCAGAACTTGTTCTTGAAACTTCAGAAAAGATTGTGCAGATCAGGAACCGTATGGCGGCGGCGCGCGATCGTCAGAAAAGTTACGTTGACAAGCGTAGGAAGCCCTTGGAATTCGCTATAGGTGATCGCGTTATGCTGAAAGTTTCACCCTGGAAGGGTGTGGTGCGATTTGGGAAGCGCGGCAAGCTTAATCCACGCTATGTTGGGCCATTCAAAGTCTTGGAACGTATTGGTAAGGTGGCGTACAAACTCGAGTTACCTGCTGAGTTGGGTAACGTTCATGATGTCTTCTATGTTTCACAACTAAAGAAGTGTTTGTCTGATGAAACACTGGTGGTGCCACTTCAAGAGCTGAGAATCGACGACAAATTGCAGTTTGTCGAGGAATCAATAGAAATTATGGATCGGGAAGTCAAGGTCCGTAAGCATAGTCGGATTCCGATCGTGAGAGTCCATTGGAACTCAAGACATGGACCGGAGTTCACGTGGGAGCGCGAGGATCAGATGAAGCTCAAGTATCCTCATTTATTCCCAACTGACCAATCTAAATCTGAGGCAACTGGCGAATTTCGGGGCGAAATTCCCTTTCAAGTTGGGGATGATGTGGTACCCACGGAAAATCCACAGTCATCCTGAGTTAACATTTTGCCGGTTTGGATTACTTGTCAAATTTCGGGACGAAATTTCTTTCAAGTTGGGGATGATGTGACAACCCGAGATTTCAAGGTCTTTTCCATACACATCATTGATTTCATAATCCTGTTTTACAATTTGACCAATCTAGCCTGACGAAGAATGGGGTTCTTCGTCGAGAAAGGTGTTTCGTCAGGAACGGGCTTCGGCCCAATCTGTTTTGCGGCCCAACTGGTTATGTTATGTTGTGATATAACCTTTGTAACCGCTGGACGTAAATACAAAAACCTAGAGTATTCCTTTCCTCCCTGTTCGACGGCAAACTTGATTCCCTGTGAAGCTCTCAATCATTCGAACATCTCTCCCTGATCCTCAAGATCCCTCGTGCTATTTTGCATATCGGTTAGTGTCTAATATTGTTATTCGATGAAATTATGTTGTTGTGATTTGTGTAAGATTAGGTTCTTGAATAGCATTTAAATCTAGAAATTGCATGATGATGATTGATGGTCTAAATACGTTGATAGCCATGAAACTGATAATCTGATTTGTTTATGAATGAAATGTTATTAGTTGGATTGGAACCATGTAATCAAGACTTGTGTAATCCGTGGTGTTGTATTTCGATATTAAGATTGTGGGATTATTTGTGGTTGATTGAACAGTAGTTAAGGTCGTAGAACTTATAAAGAAACCTATGTTTGATCCTTAAACCCCGTTGAAAACATGTTAGCAGTTACTCTGTGATCTTGACGAATCTCTATGGTGTTTCGTCACCTATGATGTCGACGAAAGATAGGTGATTCGTCACCCCTGATGTCGATGAAAGATAGGTGATTCGTCACATGTGATCTCGGCAAAAGATAGGTGATTCGTCACATGTGATCTCGACGAAAGATAGGTAATTCGTCGATAGGGTTTTTCGCTGAGAAGGTAGTTGGTCTGAACAGTGAACAGCTAGAATAATTGTGAAATGTATTATTGTGATATTGTACACTTGTGATTGTGAAATGTATCATTGTGATATTGTATACTTGGGATTTGTGAAATGTTATCACAAGACTCTCACATGAGATGTGAGCATGGGTAGAACGGAGTGTTGATATATGATTTATGGTGATCTTGTGATAGATGCAAACTGTGTACGATTATGTGACTTACTGTGTGCAAACGTGTGATTTGAATGATTATGAAACTGATATGGTTTGGTAACCATGGTAGGGTTTGGGTTGACCAACTTGGACGGGTAACTTAACATACCGAGCAAATCAAAGGTGAGTTCATTTCTCTTGAGCATGTGTCCCGGTGGTTGGGACAGTCATTAGGTATCCTGAGAGGGATAGGTTTGGGTAAATCAGTTGGGTATTCCTGAGAGGAATACGTCTTGTGGGTAAAATCGGGAATGTTGGATAATACACTCATCCTATCACCCTTAAGTCCCATCTTATTTGTTACCTGAGAGGTAACAGAGTATTAGTTGGTAGCGCTATCTAGGTTTGGCACCCTCACCCCGTACCTGAGAGGACGGGTGTGAACTAATGACTCAGTTATGCCCAATGCTTTGATAGGAGCATTAGGGAACGGTCAAAATAAATCTGGAGCCGTCTTGTATTTGGGGTATTATCAACATTGTAATCAATGAACGGAATTAAACACTTGGTAACTAACGTTTTCATTAAACTATGAACTCACCAGCGTTGTCTGATACACTTGTTGCATGCTCGCAGGTCGTTAGATACTTTGGATGGGGAACTTGCTATCTGGATGGCTGGAGTGGTCATGGGTCATGTCGCTTGTATTTACAAGACTTGTTTATTGATTTCGCATACATTGGTTTTTGAAACATTTGAACAGTGTTTTCCTAGTTGCTTCCGCTGACACTGTTTAACTTGGAACATGTTTTATGAATGCTTTACTTAATGAATGGGAATTTTGTTAAACATCTTATGGTTAGTTCAATGTGATTGGTGGCTAGATCCTGGTACGTTACACGCCTAGCGGGGTTACCCCATGTGGTATTTTGGGGGTGTGACAGATCATGACTATAAATATATTATTAGAGTGGAAAGGACACCCATAACATGATAACTAAAAACGCACTAATCAAAAGTTGCTATCTCATTCCACCTAATTCTATTACATGACCACAAAATCACTTGTGTTATTTATATATATATATATATATATATAAATTAAGATAAACTGAAAACAACTTTGAAAATAAAAAACAACAATAACAAAAAAAACCTACAAAATAAAATTAAAAATACCCTTCAGTCGAAAATAGGAATATTCTATTAGTCAACGAGATATTACCGGATCAATCAAAGGGATATTGAGATATTACCGGATAAATCAAAGCAAAATCAGCGGATCATTTGTATTTATGTATATTAATTTCTGTATTATTATGTAATAGTGTTTCCTAGTATAGCTCTAGGTTTGTTTGGATTCTTCTTATATTTATACCCTTCATTTCTATCAATACGATCATCAAGCATTTTCATAATTAACATGGTAATCAGAGCTTAGGTTTAGGCTCACTGCAAAAAAAAAAAAATTAAAAAAAAAAAAATCTTCTCTTTTCCTATTACGATCTCCTTTGTTTCTTTGCTTCTTTTGTTCGGCTATGGCAGACAAAGACGCAAAAAACTCCGTATCCAATTCCGGCAAACCCAACACCCCTTCGCTTCACCCGGTATATACGGTTTCTAATATCCAACACAAAGTTTGCATGTTGGATGGTTCGAAGGTCACATATTCATTGTGGTCAAACTCTTTCAATGCTACTGTCTTACAGTGGATTTACTCCACCGTTTTCGATGACCTCTTGGGTCACATTTGTCACACCCTGGCTTTGCGGAAGCGTGGTTAATTTTGGTGTGACTTCTTAATACCATAGCTTAATCATAACCAAGCTATATGAAATAAAATCATGCAAGATCATCCATTTAATTAAGTTTTAAAAACCAGAGTAACATACCATTGTCTTAAAGACTTACAGCATCATAACGTAAAACATTGTCTTGAACAACATAACCATTAACATGAAATAAACGCAGTTTAAGATTTGTGACTTGTCCAGGAAAGAGTCACATTTCCTAAACTGGGATGACCTTGGAACCCTTTTTGCAGCGGGAAAACATAACATACCGTGCCAGATCTTTAATTTCCTGAAATACATGTAAGTTGAAAAATCAACAATAATGTTGAGCGAGTTCATGTGTAAGTGAGTATGTAAAACACTTGTAAGTATAAAAGTTCCCTGGTATGTAGCAGTGTAAGGAAAAGAGATCACCAATGGTTTGCAAGGCCATTAGCATGTGTGAAATGCAAGTAGGAAGACTCAACCTAGCAGATTTTTGCGTCAGGTACAAAGTCACTCAAGGTCCGTTCTGTTGGTCCTCTTAGAGGTCCGTTCTGTTGGGCCTAGAGTTGGGCTCGCTACACCCAGATAGATCTACCGCTTACGTCCCTCGGTGTTTCTGCCTACCCATTCACATGATCTAAGTAGTAAACCTCCTTACGTTAACCATACCATGTATAAAGTACTTGTAAACAAAGTAACATGTATTTCACCCCCGCAGTTAAGAAAACTGAAAACAGTTAGAGAAAAGGGGGACATGAACTCACAGTCGGTGCGTCTCTACCAAGTACTCCAAATCAGAAAGCTGCGCTACGACCTACAAGTGCTAATTCTATTAGACGGGCGGCCGTGCCTTAGCTTTATAGTTTAAGTCTTTGGGAAATAGTTAGACAACTATTTCGTGTTTACATTCTGTATATACTTGGTAGTTAATCTCCTTCCCAAGGATGGGGGATTCAATACATGTGCGTTCAATTTACATCATTAAGTCTCACTTAATATATATACCTTTCCAATTCCAAAATATAAGTATTTTTCTCAAAAATATTATATTTTCATTTCACATAATTTTTCTCCAATAATACGTTGTTAAAATACGCGTTCATAAATATTTCTGTAAGTGCGTAAGTTACGTTTTAACAATTGCGTGGTAATATACTTACCGGTGTAACTTATATATTTATGGTGAAAGCGTTCGGATTATTTTGGATTCGTTAACGTTCGTAAATATTATTTTTACTCTAAAAATAATATCTATGTATCTTCACAAAATAATCATAAACAGTGTGTGAAAAATATATATTTATCACGTTAAATTTTGTGAAAATCCCACCTCCGAATATTTAGTAAATAAAGTCATGGCGAAATTTATGTTTCGAAAACATGTCAAAAATGATTATAACACTTGTAGTGTAAATAGTTCTAAGTGTTAGGTTTTTAGAAAAATTTCGCCAGAGTTTCCTCTGTAACTGGAGGTGGCCACGCTTTCAAGCGTATCATTTTCTTTAACAAATCAACTCAACAATTTTTCTTCATTGATCAGAACAACTTTCATCACAACAACAAATCAACATATGTGTAAATTGCCAAAAATTACATGAACTTGTAGTTTTCCCAAAACTGTGGTATAAATCCCTTTAAATTTAGTAGATCTTCATATAAGGTAATTTGATCTTGTAAAAACCTCGTTCTTAGAGAAAATCCATCTTTACAACTTTCTGTCATCTTTTACAAAAACTGTTATTTGTCGGATCTTTTCATTTCACAAGTGTTTACACACTTGGGGTTTATAAAATCATGCTTGTTAGTGTAAAATCCATCTTTTAAAATACATGATTTCTTTGATACGTGGTTCTTTGAAAATACCACTTGCAGATGCGTAGATCCGCTAGTTTTAAACACTATTGTACAAGTTAAAACACTTTTACACAAGTAAAACATTTTTACACAAGTTCATGTTTCATGTGTGGTAGAGTTTCACCTTTTAACCCTTGTTACTTCTAAAATAGCTTTGTGTCATGATTCAAGAACATGACTATACCGGGTTAAGCGATGATCCGAGCTACCACAACATAGATCGGGTCTAAATAATCACCACTTTCAATTACTACAACATTTACACAACATATAAGCTATTAACCACCATTTTAAGTGTTTTTAGTAGACTTTTGTGCATCATTTTGCATTTTAACGAGATTTAACCGATACAAATCCTTTTAACCACTTTAGATTAGCTCAAGATAGAGATTTAAACATTATACCTCTAGCTCAAGGCTAGGGAAGGATCTTGACGAAAATGGCGTGGATAAAAGCTAAAGAAAGAGGTCCTTCGCGTTCCGCTTGCTCCAAGCTTCCTAATACGTGACCCTTGATGTTTGTAGATGCTTGGAATGATGATGATCAAACTCGAAAATGGGTGGGTGGTTATAGGGGGGTTCGGCCGAGAGCTCTAGAGAAGAGAGGGAGAGTGTTTGTGTGAAGTTGTTAAGTGATAATGATCACGTGTGTTAATCTCTTAACTTATAGACAAACTCAAGTGCTAATAACCAATGGTTCTTGTGTCTTTAGGATATTAGACAAGATTAGATTAGGAGATCTTGCAAGTACAAGGCATGTCCCCAAGGGGACGGTTTCGGTCAAGAGGGGGGGGGGGGGGGTCCTTGGTTCGATTTCAACTAGATTAGTTGATGTTTAGTTAGGTTAACTAAGTTAAGTTTAGAGATTAACTTGGTTAGTTGTGTGTCACGCGTTATAATGGGTGTTAGGGTGTTCAGGGACCCTAACTGGCTCAGAAAAAGATAAGTAATGAAAATAACAATATTTTCATGTTCCGGGTAAAGTCCGGTTGTTTGGTTGGATAGTAATCCGTTAAAGTGCTTAACAAAGCTTTAAAGTGTCGTTATTACTCTTTTTAGTGACACAGCTTATTCCTGACACTTTGGAAAGTGTCTAGTAATATTTTTCTCATGTTTTGGCACTTTATTAGTTAGCTAAAAGCTGAATTATTGAGTAAAGTGCTGAGTTTTGTACTTAGAGTACGTTTTAGGCACATCCAGTCATCGTAACTTATTCCTAGAGACGCAGTTCCACAACCCTTATATCCCTACACTCACTACTAGTGTAGCAAAACATTTCAGGCTCTTACAGGCCTTAGAGGCAGTGTTTGCCTGATGCTGGCTTTATCAGCATGTTCAATAGGTTATCCGTTATAGTGCTACTGTGCTTTTTTTTTTGTGCATCATGGTTGTCACTAGGTTTCTGTATGTAAATAATGTAGTGACGATAAGTAAAGTATGATGCAAGTAAGTACATGTATCAGATATCAAGTAGCAGTTCATCAGCTAGTTCAAACGAGCACAGTAATTAAGCAGTAATTAATCATTAATTAAGTCGTACGGATACCTGGTTTAGTGCGGGTTGTCACATTCTCCCCCCGTTATATAAATTTCGTCCCGAAATTTAAGTTCTGCTTGTAGATGCGGGGTTCTTAGGAAAAAGGTGGGGGTGTTTCTCTTTCATCCGGTCCTCACGTTCCCAGGTGTATTCAGGACCATGTCTGGCATTCCAACGAACTTTGACGAGTTTGACACTGCTCCGGCGGGTCTTGTTAACTTTCCAATCCGTGACCTCAACAGGTTCTTCAACGAAGTGGAGCGTGTCGTCAACATGAATCTCGTCGATGGGAATGGCAACGTCAACTTGAGTTGGACTTTTCTTCAGGTTGGATACATGAAATGTATCGTGAACACCATTCAGTTCAGCAGGTAGGTCCAACTTGTATGCTACTAGTCCTATTCTTTCCAGAATTCTGAAAGGACCAATGTAGCGCGGATTTAACTTCCCACGCTTTCCGAAGCGTGCCACACCCTTCCAGGGTGAGACTTTCAATAACACCATTTCTCCAACTTGGAAATCCACATGTTTTCGGTTTGGATCCGCATAGGCCTTCTGTCTGTGGCGAGCTGCTTCGATGCGTTTAAGAATCTGCGCGATCTTGTCTGTCGTCTCTTGGACGATTTCGGGACCAGCGAGTTGCCTATCACCTGCGTCAGCCCAACATAGAGGTGATCGGCACTTGCGTCCGTAAAGGGCTTCGAATGGCGCGACACCAATACTGGTGTGGTAGCTGTTGTTGTACGAAAATTCGACCAATGGCAAATGCCTATCCCAGCTACCGCCCAAATCCATAACACACGCTCTCAGCATGTCTTCCAAAGTCTGTATCGTTCGCTCGCTCTGGCCGTCAGTTTGCGGATGAAACGCAGTGCTCAGATTCAATTGCGATCCAAACGCTTCTTGGAAGGATTGCCATATCCTAGACACAAACCTTCCGTCTCTATCAGAGATGATTGAGAGAGGTACTCCATGGCGTGCGACAATCTCTCTCATGTATATTTCCGCAAGTTTACTAGTACTGTCTTTCTCTTTGATTGGTAGAAAGTGTGCGGACTTTGTTAGGCGGTCAACTATCACCCAAATCATATCATGGCCTCTTGGCGTTCTTGGCAATTTCGTAATAAAATCCATGGAGATTTGTTCCCATTTCCACTTGGGAATCTCAGGTTGTTGCAGAAGTCCCGAAGGCTTCTGGTATTCCGCTTTAACCTTAGCGCACGTTAAACAATTGCTCACGTAAACAGCAACATCGCCTTTCATCCTAGGCCACCAATAATAATCTTTGAGATCCTGGTACATCTTATCCGATCCAGGGTGGATAGAGTACCGTGACTTGTGAGCTTCGTCAAAAATAACTTTCCTTAATCCACCAAACAGAGGAACCCAAATCCTTTTCTCGAAGCATAACGTTCCTTCCTCGTTTGGTACCAATAGCTTCTCCATGCTACGGAGATATTCTTCTTCAAGGTTTCCTTCCTTGAGAGCTTCCGTTTGCGCGGCACGAATGCGCAAGGAAAGATCGGTTTGGATAATCATTTCCAAAGCTCTAACCCTTATGGGCTTGATTCTCTCTTTACGACTTAGGGCATCGGCGACCACGTTCGCCTTCCCTGGATGATACTTAATCTCGCAGTCGTAATCGTTCAACAATTCAACCCATCGTCTTTGTCTCATATTCAGCTCCTTCTGGTTGAATATGTGCTGTAGGCTCTTGTGATCTGTGAAGATTGTACACTTCGTACCATAAAGGTAGTGTCTCCAGATCTTTAAAGCAAAAACCACTGCGCCGAGCTCCAAATCATGTGTGGTATAGTTCTTTTCGTGCACTTTCAGTTGACGCGATGCGTAAGCAATAACCTTTTGGCGTTGCATCAACACACAACCCAGTCCTTGACGCGATGCGTCGCAGTATACCACAAAATCATCAGTACCTTCTGGTAGAGCTAAGATTGGCGCGTTACAAAGCTTATCCTTCAGTATCTGGAATGCTTCTTCCTGTTTGATTCCCCAATCAAACGTCTTATCTTTCTGGGTGAGGAGCGTCAAAGGTTGAGCGATTTTTGAAAAATCCTCAATGAACCTTCGATAATAGCCAGCCAAACCCAAGAATTGCCGAATCTCGGTTGGCGTCTTTGGCGTTTCCCAATCCTTGATCGCTTCGATCTTTGTTGGATCCACGTGGATTCCATCTCCATTTACCACGTGCCCAAGGAATTGCACCTCTCGTAGCCAAAACTCGCACTGAGAGAATTTGGCATACAGCTGTTCTTTCTTCAGCAGCTCTAGAATGGCTCTAAGATGCTGCTCGTGTTCAGCCTTCGTTTTTGAATAAATCAGGATGTCGTCGATGAATACAATCACGAACTTATCCAAGTACGGCTTGCAAACTCTATTCATCAAGTCCATAAAGACTGCAGGTGCGTTTGTCAAACCGAATGGCATAACGAGGAACTCGTAGTGTCCATAACGAGTTCTGAAAGCTGTCTTCGGGATGCTCTCATCTTGTATCCTTAACTGATGGTATCCAGATCGAAGATCGATCTTTGAATAAAAGCTTGAGCCTTGTAGTTGATCGAACAGATCATCAATTCTTGGCAGAGGATACCTATTCTTGATCGTCAGCTTGTTCAGCTCCCGGTAGTCGATGCACATACGGAAACTACCGTCCTTCTTTTTGACAAACAGGACCGGAGCTCCCCAAGGCGAGAAGCTTGGTCGGATAAATCCCTTGTCTAACAACTCTTGAAGTTGTGTCGACAATTCTTGCATCTCAGACGGAGCAAGTCTATAGGGTGCCTTAGCCACAGGCGCGGCGCCTGGAACTAAGTCAATGTGAAACTCTACTTTCCTCTGAGGTGGCAGTCCAGGTAAGTCTTCTGGAAAGACTTCTGGATACTCCCTCACGACAGGGATGTCTTCGATCTTTGGCTCAGCAGCCTTTTTATCCACAATGTGTGCCAGAAAAGCAACACATCCTTTTTGCAAACACTTCCTTGCTTTCAAGCAGCTGATAATCCTCAACGGCGCTTCACGCTTCTCTCCATGAACAACAATGGTCTCACCATCATCGGTTGGGATACGAACAACCTTCTCATGACAAACTATCTCTGCTTTGTTGCCTGATAACCAATCCATTCCTACCACCACGTCGAAGCTTCCCAACTGGACTGGTAGTAGATCCAGAGCGAACTCACGCTCTCCTAATTTGATCACACAACCTCTAATAACTTCATTGGTTTCTACTAACTTCCCATTGGCCAATTCGATCGAGTAGGGAATATCTAACTTATTAGCGGCTAAACCAAGCATATTCTTAAACTCTAATGATACGAAGCTATAATCGGCACCAGTATCAAACAAAACGGATGCATAGCGTTGGTTCACAGGGAACGTACCAGTAACGACATTGGGATCCTGGCGCGCTTCCCTTGCTTCGAGTTGAAACACTCTTCCACGGGCTTGGTTTAAGTCTGGGCAGTTCTTCTTAAAATGCCCGATATCCCCGCAGTTAAAACATCCAAGTCTTTGTCCGTTTCCACCAACTTGATCATTCCTCTGGTTACGATTTATGGCGCCCGCTTGGTTAGCATTGTTGCCTCGATTTTCGTTACCTCCATAGTTTCCTTGTGGGCGATTTCCATTCCCACCCCGGTTGTAGCTTCTGTTTCCGAATCCTCCCTGGCCTCCCTGACCAGCAGTGGCCCAACAAGTGTCCTTCGAGTGGCCACGTTTCCCACATGCTTCGCATACTTTTGACCCGCAATGACCAGAATGGTGGCGTTGGCAGACGTTGCACTTAGGTTGGGTGCCCATGTACCCTTTTCCTTTCTTCCCTCTACCAGCTGTAACCTGAGCTGGCGTGTCTGATCCTCCTTTCTTAACCGCCACACTGGCGCCCTGCTTGAAGTTTGAGAACTTCCGTTTGTTACCTCCTGATGACTCGACGTGAGTCTCTGTCTTCTTGGTCTTGATCTCATCAAACTTGTTCAGGCGAATCGCCTCCTCAGTGAGAGCCACGCTCAAATCAATCGCCTCAGTAATGGTCGCAGGCTTGGATGAGGTTAACATGCTTATGATTTGAGGAGCTAGTCCCCAAATGAAGCGTTCAATTCTCTTGAACTCAGGAGTGACCATGTAGGGTACCACATGTGATAAGTCATGGAACCTTTGAACGTATTCTGCTATCTTTGGACCGTCCATTTTCAAGTGCCAGAACTCGGTCTCCAGTCGCTGGATTTCAGCGCGGGAACAGTACTTTTTGCACATGAGTTCCTTCAGTTCGGTCCAGGTCAGCGCGTAGGCAGCAGCTTCGCCTAGTGTCTGTACTTGTAGATTCCACCAGGATAGGGCTCCATCTAGAAACAGCCCTGAGATATAGGTGACTTGCTGATCCAGCGCGCACTTGCTCATGCGTAGAACAGATTCGGTTTTCTCCGCCCAACGAACAAAGGCGACAGCACCTCCCGTGCCATCAAAGTTTACGGGCTTGCAGTCTAAGAACTGCTTGTAGGTGCATCCTGCACATACGTTATAACATACGTTTGGCATTAGCATCATTGCTAATGGTATCCAATTAGGTCATGGTATGTCTAAATGACTTAGTATTACCATGAGGTGGATTATTGTTGTTGCCAATGTTGCCAGTGTTGCCAGAGTTGCTTCCACTAGTCCCTCCTTGAGAGGCGGCGTATTGTGCAATGGCAGCAGCGATAATCTGCTGGAGTTCTGCCTCATTAGTAGGCATGTGTGTCTCACGTGTCGGCAGCATCTTCTAAAAGATGGTTTACGTTGGTCAGGCCATAGTGAAACGTACGTATATAGTAATAGTAATAGCACATAACATCTCATGTTATCAATACATCACAAATATCAATCACACAACATCCCATGTCATAGAAATATAAATAAGCAATCAAGCGAATCAAATATGGTGAGAATACTGCGATTGCCATATATCGAGACCACATAGTAAGTGTATCAATACATCCCTGTGTCATACAATCATCAATCAACTAGGGGCTACATCACCCCTGTCCAAAAACTATATCATGTCAGTGTCAAATACAACATCAAATACATGTCAACAAAAGTCAGGATCATAAAGTAGTCTCCAAAAATGTTGTGCAGTCCAACAATCGCCGTCTTCTCACCCTCGTCTACCCAAACAGCACTGATGAGCTCTATACAGATGGTGGTGGAGGAGGGGGAAAGTGGGTGTAAAACAAACGACGTAACTGGAGCCAGTCCTCCTCCATGGCTCGCTGGGTACGAATGATAGAAGCAACCTGCTGCTCTAATGTAAAGAGACGGGCAGCATAATCTGGAGGTAAGGGTCGAAATGTCTGTAGAGGAGAGTGTGTCTGACCATGGCAATGGCATGGCGGCAGCTGAGCTCTCTCAAGCTCCTGGATGCGCTGCGTGTGCGACTCGTGCTGGGCGACAAAGGACATCAAAACGTCCTCGATAGTATACCCCATGTGGAAACGATGGTAGGGGTCAGTAGGCGGTACAGCAGAGTCGGCTGCCCAAAGGAACGGCTCACTAGTGGGATCGAAAGGTGCCACATGAAATGGAGCAACAGAGGGTGGAACAGATGACATCTGGGGCATGAAAGGGATAGACATCGGTACATGCCCAAAAGGATGGGCTGAAGAACCCTCTCCAGCCCTCGCTGGAGCTACAAACTGAGGAACCTGAAAAGAAAAATCAACATGTCGTGTAACAGGGATATGAGGGGGAAATGGTGGAACATCCTCATCAGCAGGTATCCAACCGTGCTGTGCATGCTCATCTGGTGGATCCATGTGTTCCGTGAACAGTGCATGCTCGGGCTCTAGTGGAACGGGATCAGGTGGGGGAGCAACAAAAGGGTGAACAGGTGCAATGTGCTCAACAGGATGGTCAACAGGTATATCGACAACAGGTAGGGGAACAACAAGATCAACATGATCGCCCTCTATCAAAGGAACATCTACGGGGAGATCATCACCAGGTAGGTCTGCTATAACAGGCTCAATAGGGATACCAGCATGTACGGGGTCATGCTCAAGTATGGGGTCTAGAGCGGCTGCCTGCTCAGGAGCGACGACAGGCTCGGGATCATCAAAAGCCATCTCGAAGTCAAACTCGGGGTCGATAGGGTCTACTGGGTCAGCTGGATCCTCCATGGGCTGATCCATAGGTATAAACTCGATATCACGATACGGGTCGTATCCCGGGGGAAAGATAGGATCAGAATCCTCTATGTCATCATGGTCAAACTCAAAACTGGGAATGGGTGCAACAGAGGATGCCTGGTCAGGATCAGAATCGTGCGCAAAGTGTTGTGCGCTCAATGTGTGAGAAGGTGCGGATGCCACGGACTCGAAGGAGTCTGGGACAGGAGAATGTGCTGGCGAATCCTCAGCGGGAACATCAGCGATCATCAGAAGATCGTCCGCAGGAAGAAGGGCCTCGCCCTGGATCTCATCCTCAAAAGGCTCATCCTCAAACAGGTCAATATCGCCATCAGCCTCGGCGTCAAGAAGAAGATCATATGCTGGATAAACGGCTAAGGGTATAGGAGCCGGAATCTCTACTAGAGGTAGGTACTCAGCGGGAGGGTCATCTGCAGGCTCATCAGCACCATCGGGTAGTGCGAAAGGCTGGAAATCATCCTCGTCAGTACTGGTATAGTCAGAAGTGTGCACCTCGTGCTCGGAGGATGTGGGGTCATCAGATACGATAGGTATGGGTCCAGTGGTGTCCGAAACGCCAGTACCGGCTGAATCCATGAGTCTGTAATATAAACACAAATATGCTCAAATAATCAGTCATACAATCAGATAATCACATAAGTCACCAAGTAAGATATCACATAATTCTCCTAGTCTCACTAGCCAATTTCTCCCAGTCTCTAAGACTGCTCTATCATCTACCTCGACCTCTCAGATCGAGCCTCGGTCTCCAATACCGAGCCTCAGCTTCCAAGACTGAGCCTACTCTTCCTAGTCCAACTAGCCAACTACCTCGATCTCTCAGACCGAGCCTCGGTCTCCAATACCGAGCCTCAGCTTCCAAGACTGAGCCTACTCTTCCTAGTCTCACTAGCCATCTACCTCGATCTCTCAGACCGAGCCTCGGCCTCTCAGACCGAGCCTCAGCCCTTCTAGGCTGAGCCTATAAATAATAAAATGTGCTCAACATTTGTTTGTAAAAAGTTTTGGATCTGGACTTAAGTGGTATGCAGAAAAATGTTTTCGTGAGAGCCCTAGTGATCATAGTCTAGACTCGAGAAAGAATCCTAGTTCGCTATGATCAGAGCTCTGATACCAAGCTGTCACACCCTGGCTTTGCGGAAGCGTGGTTAATTTTGGTGTGACTTCTTAATACCATAGCTTAATCATAACCAAGCTATATGAAATAAAATCATGCAAGATCATCCATTTAATTAAGTTTTAAAAACCAGAGTAACATACCATTGTCTTAAAGACTTATAGCATCATAACGTAAAACATTGTCTTTAACAACATAACCATTAACATGAAATAAACGCAGTTTAAGATTTGTGACTTGTCCAGGAAAGAGTCACATTTCCTAAACTGGGATGACCTTGGAACCCTTTTTGCAGCGGGAAAACATAACATACCGTGCCAGATCTTTAATTTCCTGAAATACATGTAAGTTGAAAAATCAACAATAATGTTGAGCGAGTTCATGTGTAAGTGAGTATGTAAAACACTTGTAAGTATAAAAGTTCCCTGGTATGTAGCAGTGTAAGGAAAAGAGATCACCAATGGTTTGCAAGGCCATTAGCATGTGTGAAATGCAAGTAGGAAGACTCAACCTAGCAGATTTTTGCGTCGGGTACAAAGTCACTCAAGGTCCGTTCTGTTGGTCCTCTTAGAGGTCCGTTCTGTTGGGCCTAGAGTTGGGCTCGCTACACCCAGATAGATCTACCGCTTACGTCCCTCGGTGTTTCTGCCTACCCATTCACATGATCTAAGTAGTAAACCTCCTTACGTTAACCATACCATGTATAAAGTACTTGTAAACAAAGTAACATGTATTTCACCCCCGCAGTTAAGAAAACTGAAAACAGTTAGAGAAAAGGGGGACATGAACTCACAGTCGGTGCGTCTCTACCAAGTACTACAAATCAAAAAGCTGCGTGACGACCTACAAGTGCTAATTCTATTAGACGGACGGCCGTGCCTTAGCTTTATAGTTTAAGTCTTTGGGAAATAGTTAGACAACTATTTCGTGTTTACATTCTGTATATACTTGGTAGTTAATCTCCTTCCCAAGGATGGGGGATTCAATACATGTGCGTTCAATTTACATCATTAAGTCTCACTTAATATATATACCTTTCCAATTCCAAAATATAAGTATTTTTCTCAAAAATATTATATTTTCATTTCACATAATTTTTCTCCAATAATACGTTGTTAAAATACGCGTTCATAAATATTTCTGTAAGTGCGTAAGTTACGTTTTAACAATTGCGTGGTAATATACTTACCGGTGTAACTTATATATTTATGGTGAAAGCATTCGTATTATTTTGGATTCGTTAACGTTCGTAAATATTATTTTTACTCTAAAAATAATATCTATGTATCTTCACAAAATAATCATAAACAGTGTGTGAAAAATATATATTTATCACGTTAAATTTTGTGAAAATCCCACCTCCGAATATTTAGTAAATAAAGTCATGGCGAAATTTATGTTTCGAAAACATGTCAAAAATGATTCTAACACTTGTAGTGTAAATAGTTCTAAGTGTTAGGTTTTTAGAAAAATTTCGCCAGAGTTTCCTCTGTAACCGGAGGTGGCCACGCTTTCAAGCGTATCATTTTCTTTAACAAATCAACTCAACAATTTTTCTTCATTGATCAGAACAACTTTCATCACAACAACAAATCAACATATGTGTAAATTGCCAAAAATTACATGAACTTGTAGTTTTCCCAAAACTGTGGTATAAATCCCTTTAAATTTAGTAGATCTTCATATAAGGTAATTTGATCTTGTAAAAACCTCGTTCTTAGAGAAAATCCATCTTTACAACTTTCTGTCATCTTTTACAAAAACTGTTATTTGTCGGATCTTTTCATTTCACAAGTGTTTACACATTTGGGGTTTATAAAATCATGCTTGTTAGTGTAAAATCCATCTTTTAAAATACATGATTTCTTTGATACGTGGTTCTTTGAAAATACCACTTGCAGATGCGTAGATCCGCTAGTTTTAAACACTATTGTACAAGTTAAAACACTTTTACACAAGTAAAACATTTTTACACAAGTTCATGTTTCATGTGTGGTAGAGTTTCACCTTTTAACCCTTGTTACTTCTAAAATAGCTTTGTGTCATGATTCAAGAACATGACTATACCGTGTTAAGCAATGATCCGAGCTACCACAACATAGATCGGGTCTAAATAATCACCACTTTCAATTACTACAACATTTACACAACATATAAGCTATTAACCACCATTTTAAGTGTTTTTAGTAGACTTTTATGCATCATTTTGCATTTTAACGAGATTTAACCGATACAAATCCTTTTAACCACTTTAGATTAGCTCAAGATAGAGATTTAAACATTATACCTCTAGCTCAAGGCTAGGGAAGGATCTTGACGAAAATGGCGTGGATAAAAGCTAAAGAAAAAGGTCCTTCGCGTTCCGCTTGCTCCAAGCTTCCTAATACGTGACCCTTGATGTTTGTAGATGCTTGGAATGATGATGATCAAACTCGAAAATGGGTGGGTGGTTATAGGGGGGTTCGGCCGAGAGCTCTAGAGAAGAGAGGGAGAGTGTTTGTGTGAAGTTGTTAAGTGATAATGATCAAGTGTGTTAATCTCTTAACTTATAGACAAACTCAAGTGCTAATAACCAATGGTTCTTGTGTCTTTAGGATATTAGACAAGATTAGATTAGGAGATCTTTCAAGTACAAGGCATGTCCCCAAGGGGACGGTTTCGGTCAAGAGGGGGGGGGGGTCCTTGGTTCGATTTCAACTAGATTAGTTGATGTTTAGTTAGGTTAACTAAGTTAAGTTTAGAGATTAACTTGGTTAGTTGTGTGTCACGCGTTATAATGGGTGTTAGGGTGTTCAGGGACCCTAACTGGCTCAGAAAAAGATAAGTAATGAAAATAACAATATTTTCATGTTCCGGGTAAAGTCCGGTTGTTTGGTTGGATAGTAATCCGTTAAAGTGCTTAACAAAGCTTTAAAGTGTCGTTATTACTCTTTTTAGTGACACAGCTTATTCCTGACACTTTGGAATGTGTCTAGTAATATTTTTCTCATGTTTTGGCACTTTATTAGTTAGCTAAAAGCTGAATTATTGAGTAAAGTGCTGAGTTTTGTACTTAGAGTACGTTTTAGGCACATCCAGTCATCGTAACTTATTCCTAGAGACGCAGTTCCACAACCCTTATATCCCTACACTCACTACTAGTGTAGCAAAACAATTCAGGCTCTTACAGGCCTTAGAGGCAGTGTTTGCCTGATGCTGGCTTTATCAGCATGTTCAATAGGTTATCCGTTATAGTGCCACTGTGCTTTTTTTTTGTGCATCATGGTTGTCACTAGGGTTCTGTATGTAAATAATGTAGTGACGATAAGTAAAGTATGATGCAAGTAAGTACATGTATCAGATATCAAGTAGCAGTTCATCAGCTAGTTCAAACGAGCACAGTAATTAAGCAGTAATTAATCATTAATTAAGTCGTACGGATACCTGGTTTAGTGCGGGTTGTCACAACATTCTTGATACCAAGTCCACTGCCCTCGACGCGTGGAATCATCTCAAGAAAATCTACTTGAATAATAAGGGTCCCCGTGCCGCTTCCCTCAAGAAAGCCTTTACCAACCTTACACTCAAATCCATGCCTTCTTTGCAAGATTATTGCCAAAAACTCCAGGAACTCGCCGCCCAACTCGCTGATGTAGATCAGCCCGTGTCCGAGAGCCGTTTAATCATCCAACTCGTCAGTGGTATTCCACCCGAGTTCGATGTCGTTGCTGCCCAGTTACATCAATCTCTCCCACCTTGGAAGGATGCCATTAATCTCTTGGATGCTGAAGAACGCCGTCACAATGCTCGTCAAACTGATTCATCTGTGGTTGACGCCACTATCCCTGATACAACTCCACCGGTTCAAAAACCGCCTCCTCATCGTGATAACAACCATCGTGGCCCCCACGCTACAACCAACGACGACTGAGAGGCGGCGGTTATCGCTCATCCAGGAATGAAGGTCAACAACCTCCAAGCCAATACTCAAGTTCCTCCACTCAATAGTCTGGCAATTCATCAGACCAAAATAAATTTGCTCCTTGGGGTCCCCCACAGCAATGGGCTTCTCCACCTTGGTGCCGCTGCCACTCCTCCCAACATGGGCTGGGCTCCTCCGCTATGCCCTTATCCTACACAAGCCGGATGGGCCGGCCCATGGCAACAAACTTCTTGGCAGCCCACTTCCTCAGGTTTTCAAACTAGGCCCAACAAAAACAAATCGGCCAGCACCTCATCCAAATTTGATCCGCAGGCTCACATAACGGACTTTGATCCCCTTCAACCGACTGACATTGGTCAAGTGTTTCAGGCTCTCGCTGTTGATCAAGATGACCCAAACTGGAATATGGACACCGGCGCGTTGGATCATCTAACGGATGATGAAGGTATATGTTCTAACTCCATCTTTTACTTCTATTAAATCTATTTTAGTTAGAAATGGCTAGAAAATGCCAATTCTCGGATCTGGTCACGAATACTTTCCAAACCAACAAAACAACCTTCACCTAAATAACGTCCTTTATGCACCCCATGTTATTAAAAACCTTATCTCGGTTTGAAAATTTATAACCGACAATTCCGTATCCATTGAATTTGACCCATTTGGCTTTTCTGTGAAGGACCTGAAGACTGGGAAGCACCTGAGTCGTCACAATAGTGACAGCCACCTTTACCCAGTCACTGCCCATGCTTAAGTTACACCAACTGTTTTTGCTGCTTTTGCTCCCGAATCATGGCATGATCAGCTAGGCCACCCGAGAGTTTCCATAATTGATTTTCTTGCTTCAAATAAAATTATTTCATGTAATAAATCTAGTCGTCTATTTTGCAATTCTTGTCAACTTGCAAAACATAAACGATTGCCTTTTGTTTCTTCTATTTGAAGTAATGTTTTACCCTTTGATATTGTCGCAACCCCCGATCCCAAATCCCCGGGAACGGGCTGCCGCGAGCCAGTTTCGGTGGTATCGCGTATTATCTAATTTGGCAGCGGAAATTTTCATTAGGACCGTAGTTAGGAAATAATTTATCAGAGTAAAATACCACACTTTCATAATATTAAACACATGGGGTAAAACCCAAGTTTGCAGTACACACATTTTCATAGGAATAAATCCTATTTTATTTAATAAAAACATCTATTTTATTTTAGGTAACTTTATTGCCACTTTTCCAAGCCTTCAGTGCTGTCCAGCTGGCTTCTATTTGGCTTTCACAATTTGTTACCTGAAACGCGTTTTAAAAACATCTGTCAGTGGGAAATACTGGTGAGTGAATCCCAGTTTAATCAAGTTTAAATAAAAACCATTGTACAGTATTGAGGGTGGTCTCACAATTACATTTGTTTCCATGTCATATCAATTATCACCCGTGGTACTGTCAGACCTGACTTGTGGAAATGTTACCCCTCCAGTAACAAATTTTGTATACAAAACCCCAACATACCCACGATAATTGTATCCTTACAAATACTCAATAACTGTTTAATATATAATTAATCGTGTGAGGTTTTATAAAAACAGTTAACAAAAAGGAGATTACTCACATTGTTGTCTTAGATTATCCTTTAGGGTTTCCTGAGAATTATCTATAATTTACACAATGTATACGTGTTAGTATAATAACCCATTTTAACATTAGTAATACCCTCCCCGAGACGGCATTCCAACGACTACGTCGGGTAGAACCACGACAGCCGTTACGGAACCCTAGATCAATCGGGCAGAGTATCTAATACATATCTAGGGGTTATGATACTTACAACGGAGCAGAACTTTGTTATTTAGGGGGGTATTACACCCGTGTATAATGCCTACACTTCAGTTTTGAGAGAAAGAAAAGAGTTTGGTGCGATTTGGGACTGAAGGCCACTGCATGCTACTTATAGTGCTGAAACCTGACTTTCTCGCGGCCCGCGTAAGGGTAGACAAAGGCCTACGCGGCCCGCGTCAACGCTGGTCAACAGCGTAGCTAATCCGGGTCAGCATATTGGTTCAACACGAGTCGGACACGTGTCAAAACCGGGCTGCGCCACACCTTTGATCTCTAGTGGCCCGCGTAAGATCCCTAAGGGGTCTACGCGGCCCGCGACAAAAGCCAAAAAATGATTTTTGTTTATTTTTAATAATATTTAAGGTATTCGGGCCCCGTTTTCACGTATGGGGTGTATTTAAAGGCATATTGGGATATTTTAAATATTTTTAGGGTGTCGGAAAATTTAGGGTTGTTATATCCTCCCCACCTTATTTTAGAGCTCGTCCTCAAGATCTACTGAAATAAGTGTGGATATTTCTTTTGCATTTCCGATTCAAGCTCCCATGTGTACTCAGGTCCTCTTTTGGAGTCCCATTTCACTTTGACCAGAACTAATCTTTTGTGCTTAAGGTTCTTGACTTTCCTGTCTTCAATTTGTAGAGGCCTTTCTATAAACTTAAGTTGTTCATTTACCTCTATATCCTTAAGAGGTACTACCAGTGATTTATCGGCTAAGCATTTCTTGAGATTTGATACATGAAATACATCATGTATTCATTCCTGTCATTTCCTCTGGCAGTTGTAGCTGATAGGCTATAGGTCCTATTCTTCTAATAATCTCAAAAGGTCCAACATACTTTATCTCCTACTTGAAATTCCAACGGTTTGCGTCGGTTATCAGCATAGCTCTTCTATCGATCACGTGCTGCTTTCAGTCGTTCCTTGACTTGAATGATCTTGTCAGTTGTTTCTTACACTATCTCAGGTCTAGATAGTTGCTTTTCCCCAATTTCTGCCCAACAGACTGGGGTTCGGCACTTTCATCCAAAAAGTGCTTCGAATGGTGCAGCATTTATACTTGTGTGATAACTATTATTATAAGAAAATTCTATTAAAGGTAAGTGATCATCCCAATTACACAAGCTCTAAGCATGTCTTCCATCGTCTGAATTGTCCTTTCGCTTTGTCCGTCTGTTTGAGGATGATAAGCTGTGCTTAGATTTAACTTGGTTCCCATTGCCTTTTGGAAACTTGACCAAAAATGAGAGGTAAAACGACTATCCCTATCAGAAACAATTGATAAAGGTATTCCATGTAATGAAACGATTTCATTTACATACAATTTACCTAACTGTTCCATACTGAAAGTTTCTTTCATTGGTAGGAAGTGAGCTGACTTGGTTAGCCTACCTACAATCACCCAGATTGTATCATTACCTTTCCTTGTTTTGGGTAATTTGGTAACAAAATCCATTGTAATCAATTCCCATTTCCATACGGGCATTTCTAACTTTTGTAACAAACCTGAGGGTTTCTGATGTTCAGCTTTAACTTGTGAACAAGTTAAACATTTTGAAACATAGGTTGCTATGTCCTTTTTCATTCCTATCCACCAGAAATTCTTTCTTAAATCCTGGTACATTTTATCATTTCCTGGATGCATCGTATACTTAGACTTATGGGCTTCTTCTAATATACGATGACGTAGGTTTCCTAATTTAGGTATCCACATTCTCTTTTCATGGAATCTCTAAATTCCATCTGTTCCTTGTTCTAATTCCTTAATCATACCTTTTAATTTTTCAGTATCCTCCTTGATTACTGATTCTTGTGCTTCTCTTATCTGATCATTTAAATCTACTTGCAGATTTAATTTAAGAGAACGTACCCTTTTTGGCTTTTCGTGATACTTTCGGCTTAAAGCATCTGCCACTACATTTGCTTTTCCTTCATGATACCGGATATCACAATCATAATCACTAAGCATCTCCATCCAGCGTCTTTGTCTCATATTCAATTCTTTTTGCCCAAAAACATATCTTAAACTCTTATGATCAGTAAATATGGTAAACTTACTACCATAAAGGTAATGTCTCCAAATTTTTAAAGCAAAAATTATTGCTCCTAATTCAAGATCATGGGTTGAATAATTCTCTTCATGATTCTTAAGTTGTCTAGATGCATAAGCTATAACCTTTTGGCGTTGCATCAACACACATCCATAACCTAACTTAGAAGCGTCACATTAAACTACTAAATCTTCAGTTCCTTTTGGTAACGCTAGTATGGGTGCATTGGTTAATCTATGCTTAAGAATTCTAAATGCTTCTTCTTGTTTTGGTCCCCATTCAAACTTAATGGATTTACAGGTTAACTTAGTTAAAGGAATGGCTATCTTAGAAAAATCTCGAATAAATCTTCTATAATAACCGGCCAATCCTAAGAAACTTCTAAGCTTGGTTGGTGACTCAGGGGTTTTCCATTTGGTAATTGCCTCGATCTTTGTTGGATCCACATGAATTCCTTCATGATTAAATAAGTGTCCAAGAAACTGCACTTGCTCTAACCAAAACTCGCACTTTGAAAATTTAGCGTAGAGCTTTTCCTTTCTTAATAAACTTAAAAGGGCGTGCAAATGCTTTGCATGTTCCTCTTTACTCTTAGAATAGATGAGAATATCATCTATAAAAACAATTATGAATTTATCCAAATATGGCTTACATATTCGGTTCATCATGTCCATAAATGCGGCTGGGGCATTAGTTAAACTAAATGGCATGACAGTAAATTCATAATGACCATACCTTGTTCTAAATGCGGTTTTAGGAATGTCCTCTTCCTGTACCTTTAATTGATGATATCCTGACCTTAAATCGATTTTAGAGAAAAATCGAGCTCCTTGCAATTGATCGAATAGATCATCGATTCTCGATAATGGATACCGATTCTTAATTGTGACCTTGTTTAATTCACGGTAGTCAATGCACATACGCATTGATCCGTCCTTCTTTTTAACGAATAAAATCGGGGCTCCCCAAGGCGATGAACTTGGCTGTATGAATCCCTTCTCTAATAATTCATCTAACTGTTTCTTCAGTTCCTGCATTTCGGCGGGTGCCAAACGGTTGGGTGCTTTGGCAATTGGTGTTGTTCCGGGTAGCATATGGATTCTGAATTCGCCTTCTCTGTCTGGTGGTAGCCCTGGCAACTCTTCTGGAAATATATCTGAAAACTGTGACACTACTGGAATGTCTTTTAGTTCTTTTCCTTTAGTGTTAGTGATTATAGAAATCAAATACACTAAAGATCATTTTCTTATATAGCTTGCAGTTTTCATCATAGAGATGAATTTTGTGGATCTAGATGGTTTATCACCTTTAATTGTGATCTTTTCACCCTTTGGTGAATTTACTTGAATTGACTTTTGATCACATAAAATATTAGCTTTATTGGCTATTAACCAATCCATTCCTAATACGATATCAAATTCTGCCAGATTCATTGGGTAAAGATTTGCAATAAACTTTTGATTTAAAAATTCTATTCTTGCTCCCTGCAAGATTTCAAAAATCCTAACCGTTTCTCCATTCACTGTCTCGACTAGACATTCTTGTGAGAGTTTAGTTAATGGTTGATTGAGAAGTTTGCAAAATGAAGTATTAAGAAAACTTTGGTTTGCACCAGAGTCAAATAATACTTTAGCAAAAACATCATTAACTAAAAACGTACCGGCTATGACGTCCGGAATCATTTTGGCTTCATCTGCAGTCAGAACAAATGCTCTAGCATTTTTAGTATTCTGGTTGTTCGTAGCTGGAGCCAATTTCGGACAATTCGGCTTGATATGACCTTTTTCCCCACAGTTGAAGCATAGTCCATTACTGGATTTCCTCCTGCAATCTTCTTCCTTATGTCCTGGTGCCTTGCAGAAATTGCAGTGAGTGGAGCATTTTCCCGAATGCTTTTTCTTACAGGCCTTGCAGTACGGTGCAGAGGTAGAACCTATATTCCTACAGTTGAAATTCCCAGAACGGAATTCTTGGGTAAGCCTTTGAGCTAGGTTTCTCCTCTGGTCTTCTTCTCGTGTACAGATTAATTCATCTGTCAAGGTGTTTGCTAGTTCTACAGCTTCTTCTATAGTTTGGGGTCTAGCTGCCTTGACTACATGTCTAATCTCCCCAATTAATCCCCAGATGTAACGGGAGATTAATACCGGTTCAGGTGATGCAAGGGTTGGTACTATTCTAGCATATTCAAAGAATGTAGTAGTATAACCCTTACTATCTACCCCGGTCATTCTTAAGTTCAGAAACTTATTTGCTATCTGTTCCTTTTCATTAGGGAGGCAGAATTTCCGTTCTACCGTATTTTTAAATTCCTCCCATTCCATGTTGTAAATCCTATCGCTTCCTTTTGACTGGAGGATAGTGTTCCACCATTCTAAGGCTGAGTTCTTAAACAGATTAGAAGCAAACATTATTTTGTCTTCTTCAGCACATTTGCTTATTTTTAAGACTGCCTCAGTCTTTTCTATCCAGCGTAGAGCTGCAATGGGTCCTTCATTGCCCGAGAATTCTATTGGTTTGCAGGACCAGAATTCTTTGTAAGAACAACCATAAGGCATGGTTCTTCTTCTTTTGGGAATGGGCACTTGAAGTACGGGTCCATTGTTCACGCTGTGTTCTGGTTCAATTGGTCGCTTACTGCTATGTTTACTTTTATTATCTGCTTCCTTAACAGTTTGGATAATAAATGGCATTACATCTATGATTCCTTGTGCCACTATGTGTTGGATAGCACTATTATCCACTTGGTTTCCATTGTTATTGATGCTTGGATTCTCATTAACAAAGTTAATGTTACTCTGGTTATCGTTTATCAGATTTTCTTGATTTCCTTCGTCGGCCATCTGAATTTTAAACATTTACCACGTATTAATATCACAAAATAATATTTAATATAGCCAATCACCTGACACGCATTTTTGGTCCAAAAGCGTTGATCATTGCGACTTTACTCCATTTTCATATACTATGCATCTATTACACCCCAGTACTGAAATTAAAATTACAATACCGACTGAAATTTAAAGTTACACTACTAGTAATAGGCATCCGTAGTTTTTTTTTTCTTCATACACATACACACATATTATATTATTTTATTATTATTATTATTATTATTATTATTATTATTATTATTACTACTACTACCGTCTCCACCATCACATTCATGGATATGGATTCATCCAGAAATCCATATTGCGCTCGTCGTACTTCCAGACGAGTCGCTCTCCCACCTTTCGCATTCTTTAACTACTATCTAAAATTTCCTCACCAAATGTCCTAAGTTCTTGTACATTTTCTGCACTCATTGAGGGTGCAGGTTCTAGGACTGGGTTTGGAATTTGGGGTGCGGGTTCCTGGTACGGAGGTATAGGGGCCTGGTATGGGTAAGGGTTTTCTAGAATCTCCCTAATGAATACATCATTATCGTAATAGGGATCTAGAGGATCTAACCCTGGGTAGGCTCCTAGGTTTGGCATGGGTATGTCTTCGTGTATCGGGTAACGTTGCAGATAGTCCCTATTGTCATCCCACCACGGGTCACAATTTGGGTTTAAGGGGTTAGGTGCTGGTACCCTAGGTATTTCCTCCGGATTAAAATCATGCATTTCTACTTGATTTTCGGGGTTTTCTATCTCCATTGGTTGGTCAGGAATTGGTGATTGTGGTTGGGGTGCTATCATTTGTTCCAGGTTAGGGTCAGCTGCAGTGGTTGCTAGGATATGGATATTGGCTATACCCCTATTAATCATATCCTGGGCATAAGCATCGGTTTCTCTTTTAGCTGCTGCTAGTGCCATTGGTCTTGTAACTTTTTCATACGCTTCCTACGCTCATGTGCCCCTCGACTGAACCATCCTCTCTTTTTCTGAGGGAATGGCTCTTCAGACTGAGCCTTAAACACGAATATTCCTTCTTCCGTATCAGCAGAGTACCCTGGGCGGGCAGGCTGAGAAGAGGCACCTTCGCTTCTAGGCGAACCAGACAATTGACGGTACGCGTCAGATGGTCCTTGGTCGCTCATACTGTAACTAACAAATAGTCAAATAACACATAATAAGAAAATACAATTATGCACGTATTCCCATAATTTATTTCCTAACAGTTTAAATTTTGGTGTCAGCAGAACACTTCTATGGCTGAATTAGTGGCTTAGCTCTGATACCACCTTATGTCGCGTCCCCCGATCCCAAATCCCGGGGAACGGGCGGCCGCGAGCCAGTTTCGGTGGTATCACGTATTGTCTAATTTGGCAGCGGAAATTTTCATCAGGACCGTAGTTAGGAAATAATTTATCAGAGTAAAATACCACACTTTTATAATATTAAACACATGGGGTAAAACCCAAGTTTGCAGTACACACATTTTCATAGGAATAAATCCTATTTTATTTAATAAAAACATCTTATTTATCTTAGGTAACTTTATTGCCACTTTTCCAAGCCTTCAGTGCTGTCCAGCTGGCTTCTATTTGGCTTTCACAATTTGTTACCTGAAACGCGTTTTAAAAACATTTGTCAGTGGGAAATACTGGTGAGTGAATCTCAGTTTAATCAAGTTTAAATAAAAACATTGTACAGTATTGAGGGCGGTCTCGCAATTACATTTGTTTCCAAGTCATATCAATTATCGCCCGTGGTATTGTCAGACCTGACTTGTGGAAATGTTACCCCTCCAGTAACAAATTTTGTATACAAAACCCCAACATACCCATGATAATTGTATCCTTATAAATACTCAATAACTGTTTAATATATAATTAATCGTGTGAGGTTTTGTAAAAACAGTTAACAAAAAGGAGATTACTCACATTGCTGTCTTAGATTATCCTTTAGGGTTTCCTGAGAATTATCTATAATTTACACAATGCACACGTGTTAGTATAATAACCCATTTTAACATTAGTAATACCCTCCCCGAGACGGCATTCCAACGACTACATCGGGCAGAACTACGACAGCCGTTACGGAACCCTAGATCAATCGGGCAGAGTATCTAATACGTATCCAGGGGTTATGATACTTACAACGGAGCAGAACTTCGTTATTTAGGGGGGTATTACACCCGTGTATAATGCCTACACTTCAGTTTTGAGAGAAAGAAAAGAGTTTGGTGCGATTTGGGACTGAAGGCCACTGCATGCGACTTATAGTGCTGAAACCTGACTTTCTGGCGGCCCGCGTAAGGGTAGGCAAAGGCCTACGCGGCCTGCGTCAATGCTGGTCAACAGCGTAGCTGATCCGGGTCAGCATGTAGGTTCAACACGAGTTGGACACGTGTCAACACCGGCCTGCGCCACACCTTTGATCTCTAGCGGCCCGCGTAAGATCCCTAAGGGGTCTACGCGGCCCGCGACAAAACCCAAAAATTGATTTTTGATTATTTTTAATAATATTTAAGGTATTCGGGCCCCGTTTTCACGTATGGGGTGTATTTAAAGGCATATTGGGATATTTTAAATATTTTTAGGGTGTCAGAAAATTTAGGGTTTTTATAGATATTGTGCACTGTGATTTATGGACATCTCCCATTGTTTCCAACACTGGTTACAAATATTATTTGGTTTTAGTTGATGATTTTACCAACTATACTTGGGTTTTTCCGCTTCGTTACAAATCTGAAACCATCACCAAATTTACTAAATTTTATACCTATATCAAAACCCAATTCAATCTAACCATAAAATCGTTACAATGTGATAGTGGTGGTGAATTTAACAACCACCAATTCCATTCTCACCCATGCTTCCATTCCCACAACCTACTGGGTAGAAGCAATCCACATTGCTGCTTACCTTCACAATATCTTGCCCACAAAGTTACTTAACAACCATACCCCTACAGCTGCCCTTTACTTACGCCATCCTACATATGAACATCTTCGTGTGTTCGGATGTGCTTGCTTTCCTAACCAGTCTTCCGCCCGACCTCATAAGCTCGCACATCACTTATCCCCGTGCATTTTCCTCGGATACCCCTCCGACTACCGCGGATACCGATGTCTCAACCCTGCCACGGGAAAACCATTTTTTCCCGCAATGTTACTTTCGATGTGACAACATTCACATTTTCCCAATCTCATACACCTTGTGATTACTCTCCTCTTGAAATCGACCTATCCAACACCATGTTCACTCATCCCACCTCATTCCAATCACCTACTGAACCAACTACACCCCACAATTCACATCCTCAACATAACCCACACAACAGCCCATATTTTCACACACCTACGACCCAAATACCAAACCCGCCCAACTCACATCATTCTCAAACCCAACCGGCCCAAAATACTGCTTCCGCACCCTCTACTACTTTTCCCACTCTACCGGCCCACTATACCGACCCACCAGCCACAGCCCACTTCGACCCCACAACCGCCAACTCCCAACCGTCGACTATAACAGCCCAACCCAACAACCATAGAATGACCACCCGCCTAAAGGCCGTCATCACCAAACCCAAACAACCAATGAACCTTCACACAACCTCTCACCCATCCATCTTACCAGTTCCTAAATCACATGTGTATGCGTTATCGGATCCGAATTGGAAAGCGGCTATGACCGATGAATATAGATCATTAATGAAAAATAAAACTTGGGAGTTAGTTCCACGACCTACTAATGCACCCATCATACGGTGTATGTGGATTTTTAGACACAAATTTAATGCCACTTGGGAACTACAACAATACAAGGCACGACTGGTTGTTAATGGAAAATCACAACAGGTGGGTATTGATTGCTTTGAAACATTTAGTCCGGTTATTAAACCGACTACCATCCGCACTGTTCTAAGCCTTGTTGTGTCCCGCCAATGGCCTATCCGCCAGCTTGATGTCAAAAATGCATTCTTGCATGGTGATCTCACTGAAACAATCTACATGCATCAACCTCCAGGCTTTGTTGATGGACACCACCCTTCGTTTGTTTGGCGCTTGAAGAAGTCTCTATATAGCCTTAAGCAAGCCTGTCGCGCATGGTATCAATAGTTTGCTAATTACAGTATCCAATGTGGATTTCGTAGTATTGCCTGTGACCCATCTCATTTCGTGTATCACCAAGGTCAACAAATGTTGACCGCTTCGGACAACAACTTTCTACAAAAGATTATTCGGTCACTCTCCACTGAATTCGCTATATCTGATTTGGGTGACCTACATCATTTTCTGGGTATTCACGTTACATGCACTAAAAGTGGTATCAAAATCTCATGGGAATCCTATCTGAAGGATATTTTGGCTCGCACAAATATGACCGGGTGCAAACCCTGTAGTACTCCATGAGATACTGATTCTAAATTAAGTGCCCATGCTGGTCCCTTATTATCTGACAGCACCTTATACCGAAGTCTCATTGGGGCGCTTCAATATTTGACTTTCACAAGACCAGACATCTATTATGCTATCCAGCAAATCTGTTTATTTATGCATGCCCCTCGGGAACCTCATTTTCAATACTTGAAGCGCATCCTTTGTTACCTCAAGGGAACTACAGATCGTGTTCTTCATATTCGTCCGTCTACCTCACTTAAACTCCCTGCCTACTCTGATGCTGATTGGGGAGGTTGCCCCGACTCCAGACGCTCCACGTCTGGTTACTGTGTTTTCTTGGGGGACAATCTGGTGTCCTGGTCTTCCAAAAGACAACACACTGTCTCTAGATCTAGCGCAGAAGCAGAATATCGCGGTGTTGCCAACACTGCGGCAGAGACAAGTTGGCTTTGAAATTTTCTCCTGGAGCTTCATATTCCCACGCACGATGCAACTATTATTTTTTCTGACAATATCTTGGCAGTCTATCTCTCTGACAACCACGTACAACATCGACACACCAAACACGTGGAGATTGACATTCATTTTGTCCGGGAAAAGGTTCGCATCGGTTACATTCGTGTCTTGCACATTCCAGTTGATTATCAATACGCAGACATTTTCACAAAAGGCCTTCCGAAGCAACTTTTTCAACGTTTTAAGTCCAGCCTTTGCGCTCGTTCTACTACCGCTGCGACTGCAGGGGACTATTAGTCAATGAGATATTACCGGATCAATCAAAGAGATATCGAGATATTAACGGATAAATCAAAGAGAAAACACCGGATCATTTATATTTATCTATATTAATTTATGTATTATTATGTAATAGTGTTTCCTAGTATAGCTCTAGGTTTGTTAGGATTCTTCTTGTATTTATACCCTTCATTTATGTCAATACGATCATCAAGCATTATTGTAATTAACATATTCACATGTATATCACCAATGTGTTCCACTAGATTATATTATAGTCGAAAGTGTGATCTGAGTGTGTGTAGTGTGTGTTTTTCTTCTAAAACAGGTAATCAAATTGATAATTCAATCAAATTGTAATTAACAAACACATTAAACTATCCCAGTTGGATTTGGGAATGATTGCTAATGATTCATATAGGATTCAAATGATGTAATACAATCACAAGGTACAATAGTACTCCTCCTCACCAGGTGAAAACACTCTCACTTAGTTTTTATGCTCTACGCTCTAAGTGTTAACATATTATAAAGAACAAACAAAACTATATATAGGAGGTGTAAACTTCTAGTGGCGTCATCTTGAAAGCGACCCTTAACAGCTTCAATAAATGATATAACTGCTAGCAGTTGTGAAACTGCTGGATTGTTACACTGTTACATTGAACTATTGCTCTTTTGTAAGTTTAGTAAAAACAATTGGATTTCATAGAACTACTGGTTGGAAAACAGTACTTTTGGAAATCCTAAACTTCTGTCTTTAACTTGGCCTTTTAGTCTTCAGTCATGGACTTTGGTTGACTTTGACTGTTGACTTGTTGACCATCACTTTGACTATCAACACTTGTTCTTCTAAACTTGATTCTTTGAGGGCAGTAGTTTGATGCAGCAGTAGTTGGGACAGCTATTTTGAGAGGCTTTCAAGGGAAGAGAAACTGATAGATTTGTAGATTGTATTTTAACTTATTCAGGCAAGGATGATGGATCCTTTGGGTTTTGGCTTTCATCATTAGGAAATCTTATATAACCCAAAAATTTCCCCCTAAATCCGCCGATGCCAAAACTCACTTATTTGAGCTTGTCATTTATTCTCGTATTTTGTTGATAAAGAGTCATTTGAAAAGTTTTGTTGATGTTGAAGCTTAGGACTATTCCTTTATCTTCATCATAGTCAACCATCTTTGACTTATACAGAAAGGTTCTCTGTCTTCACACATTTTAATTTGTAAGTAGCTTCTTGTCTCTAAGTCTCTGAGTTAGGGAAGATTAGAAAATGCTACTCTTTAGACCTCTGAAGAAAGACAGACACTCCTTTCTTCTGAGAGGTGTGGGATTTTTAAACACCTTTTATCAAGGAATGATTGATCCTTTTAAGAATAGTTGACAAGGTTAAGACCTTCAGAAGCTTATGAAGGATTTTCTGTGTTATTTATGTGTAGTGCTGAATTTTTTAAAACTACTTGATGTTTTTTTTATTTAGCTTCCAATTTTTTGTGGATTAGAAGTTTCAAGATTAGACTGATAGTCCCAACTCCTTGCGTTTTTGTGGAATAATCATCATTTTAATCCTTATTTGCCTACCATCTTGACTCATCTTTGCTAATCCCTTGATTTTGTGGAATATCAGTTGAATTTTCTAGGGTAGGAAGAACATTGGTTTTTCTTGAAAGTTTTCCAGATTCTTGAATGTTCTAGAAGCTAGGATGAATACTTTATGTGGTATGTTGCATTTAAGTATGGTATCTCCCCTTTTTGGGTATCATCAAATTGGTTGGATAAAGATAATAGCACCCCTACTGGTTAGTGATGAGGTAGTTATTTCCTCACAAATAGTTTGGCTTTCTGTGGCTGGAAGGATTTTGAGAGTGACTAATGGATATGGAATTTTGAGCTCCTATTTAAGAGGCCAGCTATTGGGTATATTCATGGATTATCTGGTCTTAGCTTAAGGCATGTTGGTGACCATCTACTTAATATTAGATACCTCAGCTCTCAACTTAGTTCATCAATTCAAGAAGTTTCAGAATTTTGGCATCATTCAATCTAGTGAAATCATATGCCCCCACAGAGTGTGGTTGTATCACAAGTTTTGTAAAATTGTGATGCCCCTTTTTCTTAGTAATGGGGACTTCTAGTTGTTTTGTCTTCCTGAGGAAACAAACTGTTGTTTCCTGCAAGGTGGTCTTACTTATGTTTCCACTGTCAACCTGTAACCAGGGGGTTACCGGAAGATCACCAATTGGTGTGTTGATTTCTCCAACTAAAGTTATAGTTATTATCAAACTGATTTTGGTTGTGGCCTCCTATATACACAACCTGTTCCTGCCTAAGTAGTGGACACTCTAACATACCGTGACCTCCCCTGCACATCTCGCATTTGTCTACCTTGGCTTTTAATTCCTTAACTTCTCTAGACAAGTTTTCAAGAGCACCAGCCACTTGAGTATCTAAGGTGCTTGGTGAACACCTCATGTAGATGCAGGTGCACTCGGAGCAGGAATGGAATTCCTGTTTGCTGATCGTCGCTCGTATTCAGAATGAGCAAAGCTCTCAAAAAGATCGTTGCATTCAACCATAGTTTTCTTTCCCTGTGACCTCCTATAGACGTATCAAACCGAGCACAAGTTTCATATGTGAGCCTGTTGTAGAATTTCTCTAGAAGGGTCCAACCAAAGAGACCCTGTTGGGAGCATCTAGCAATCAGATTCTGAAAATGCTCCCAAGCAAGGTAGTAGGGTTCATCTGATTCCATCCAGAATGAATGGATCTTGTCTCTAAGCCTAGATGCTTTTGCAGGTGGGAAATACTTATTCAGGAATCCTTCACGCAGAGCTGCCCATGTGGTAAATGTACTAACACGCTGTGAATCGAGCCAAGTGGCAGCTCGTCCAGCTAAAAAAATGGGAACAGCTGAAGGAAGATATAATCATCAGTGGCACCTTGAAGCTTGAAGGTACCGCATATGCGGGTACGGCGGGATATATGGGCAGGTGCATCCTCATCATCACAACCATGGAATTGACACGAGTTAGTGAACATGGTCATGATGTATGAGGGGATTTTCCATGAGTTTTCATTTGTGATGGGCAGACAGGTGATGAGAGAGTTCATTCCCGTGAAACCTTCAGTTGATTGTTGGTGAATGGTCCTACGTTTGGCCATATTAGGACGAGTTGGTTTTTGACTGGATGGTGGAGAAGGAGAAGGCGTAAAATCAAAAGCGGGTCCTTTAGATTAGAGAGTAGAGTTAGAAAAGGGCGAGCTCGAGGAAGAAGTACTAACCTTTGGTTTGAAAACCACAAGTGCGGGATTCTGTGATGGTGGCTGTCCCTGCGAGCGAAGATGTGGCATTCACTACAAAGAAAACACAAGACTGTGAGAATGGACTAGACACACTAAAAGACACAAAACAAAAGACAAAATGAATAGCATATATTTTCAGTTAAGTGTAATCAAAGCTAATAAACGCAATTGCCATAGAGTCCCAGTAACGACGCCAAAACTTGATGTGCACAAAGTGGTTTAATTAAAACTAACTAAAGCAACCCTAACATAGACACTCTAAGTTCTAAATTTATATTCTACGACTCTCTAACCCTAAACCATACAACTGGCAAGTGAACCGGTCAATGTAGTACAACCTAAGAAGTCTGAGTATCGAACCCACGAGACTCTACTAATTACGTTAACCAGACTCAATTACTTACTAAACTGACTCGACTTAATTGTTTTCATATTTTGAGGGGGGGTTTCTAATAATCTAATGTAATTAATTAAAATAATATAGAACGCGAACACTTACACGAATTATGACTTTGGATTACTTCAAATGACGGAAAGGACATTACCTAAGTTAGAATCCTACACATGTTTGATGGGTTTTCTATCGGAATAGGAACTATTGTGGAACCAACATCTTAAGATGCTAAACTCAAAGATAATATAAAGAACCCTCGACCCTTCTCAAGTTGAACCCTAAAAGCTGTTTATTTACTGGTTTTAGTGGATTCCCTCACGGGTTTCCAACTCTAATAATAAAGTACCCTAAAAGACAATCTACCTCATAACACGAAAATCAAGGGTAACTATGGAATCCTGATATGACTCGATAAGCAAGAAAGATAGAGTAACTAGAGAGATCTTCTCACAAAGGCTCTAACCCTAGCAATCTAACAACCTAGACGAACTGACAATATCGCACCTCACTATTATTAAGATTAATTGAATATCTAGACCTACTCAATTCACAATTATAACTCATATGGATACTATGTCTAGCAAACCATAAACTAATAAAAAACACACAATAATTGATCTAACATGAACCTATAACTGAAAGACACCCGACAAGGGAACATGTGAAGTTATTAATCATGCAATTGAACAAGTTAAGAAACGCGTATACATCAGATCATAAAAACCAAGTCTTTACTTTTATTATTAAACCACAATATACGTTCCAAAACCAATAAGAAAAACAAGTCAAAACATGGTAATCATCGACAACCCAGGTAGTGTATAAAGTTTTAGCCTAGTAACATGTTAAAAACAACAAGGTTCAATTTAAGTTCAAAGGTCATGGTTTGAATCAATAAAACGAATAAACAAAGAAACCGGATGATAAAACCTGAGTAATCTTCAATCCAATGCTTGAAAGATTCAACCTTTCGCTCTTGATCTCCAAATGTCGTCTCTAACAACAACAAATTCGCCCAAGTTCAACTTCTTTTCATCCAAGAAACAGTTATGACAGGTTTATAGTTGTTTTTAGTTATAAACACCTCGAATCTGGACCCAAATCATAATCTTCTGCGAATAAAGGCCCCTCGCGACGCATGAGGGGGTATTGCTTCTTCTTCTCGCTGTAACACCCCGATCGCGTAATACAACAAACCACGGCGGAAACATCGGGGAGTCACGTTACAGGAAATGTTTCACAACACATGGTATTTGAAGTTTTGTTTTATTTCATTAATAGACTCATTGTTTTGATACAAACCAAACAAGTATAAACAATTGTCTTTCAAGTTTTTAAGTCACTAAGGCCCGCGTCCATCCTATGTTAAAGCAAGCATTCATATCATCAGACAATAATTCCTGAAACATATGTGAAAAACAGTCAGCAAAGAAAGCTGGCGAGTACATAGGTTTTGTATGTCAGATTCATGGCTTTGAATTCATATTGCAATACCTCGTCCAACCTCGAGAGTCGACGAGTATAAATCTTGAAATCAAAAAGTGTTTGATATTGCAATATATTTTATCAACTTTACAAGTTGATATAAGTAAAACAAAACCTTGTAGCCATGAATCTTGACTGAAAACATTTGTTTTGTAAGACCAAGTAGAAAATCGTCTTGAAAGAAAACTTTGTATGGTTTATATCTTTAAGTGAAAACCAATTCGTCACATTGATCAAAACCATTCGTCCTTGTTATAAACCAATCGTCCTTTGTACGTGTTATAAAACCATTGTACGTGTCATCAATCAATCGTCCGTGTCATGAATAAATCGTCCGTGTTTTAATTGTGAAAACTTTTGATAGTTCTTTAATGAATACATTCAAACCTGTGTGACTCGTCTATACCACCCATGGGGTATCTTGAATAGACCGTTAAAGGCCTCTTTAACAAGACTAACAAATCAACACATGATTTGTTAATCAGAACAGTTTCTGTCGTTCCCCAAACTACCCACCAAATCCAGTGAATAGCCTAGTAACGGGATTGTCAGACCTATGGCACCATAACATACTACTGGTCGGCTTGATCAAAGATAATGAATGTCATTCGTGTTATGAATTAACGCACCAACAAGTTCGTTCGCATTATTGAAATCTTCGTGTTTTATATAAACCATAGGCTTTTTTTAAACTTGAAAAGCATTTTGGCACATATGAATCACCCCAAAACAATTGAAAGCATAAAATAGGGGAATTATGTACTCACTTGGGATTGCGTATAACCCTTGTATGAATGTGTAAACAAAGCCCAAGAGATCAAGGAATCAAGTGTGTCCTAACATCAGGTAACTATGTTAAAATAATGGGACATAATCGGAGGAATCGGATAGAATGAGGTGTTGTAAACCAAATGAGTGTCGGAACTCATATGAAATGGTTTAACAAAGTCTACATTCTGATTTGTAATGAATCCTAAGTGCTTTTGAACCGTTATGGCCCGTTAAGGTAGTTTACGCTACTTTAACATGTCATTTACGTAAACGCGTGTTCGAATGGTTATACATGTCCTATGATAAGTCTTAAATGCCCAAACATGTTTGAAAATGTTATAACAACAGTTTATATGTGAAAAGTTTGATTACATATGCTAAAAACGGATTTATGCGCAAAAAGGGCATTTTGGTCATTTTCGAGGGCATAGTAACGACATATCATATATCTAACCAAACGACGTGACCATAAGGTATAACCTCAGTAGGTTATTCCCTATACAACTATGATCACAATTAAGTGTTTGGTCGGGTCCTAAGATCGACCAAACGGGTCGGATTCGAAAGTCAAAGCGGCGGTCAAACCGCTTGACGCAACCCCCGACACCTATTTACCTGGGAGCAGGAGCCGTGAGCCAGTCTGAAGGTATCGGTGTTTATAAATTTAGAAGCGGAAATTTTCATCAGGATCGTAGTTAGGAAATATTTTTATCAGAGTTAAACACCACATTTTTATGATGATAAATACATGGGAACAACCCAAGTTTCCATTATAAATATGTTTTTAGGGATAACCCTAATTTATTGAAAAACAATTCTCCTTTTTAATTAGGTAACTTTTATGGCCACTTTCTTAAGCCTTCAGTGCTCTCCAGCTGGCTTTTATTGGCTTCATAATAAGTTACCTGAAACACGTGTTTAAAACATTTTATCAGCAAGAAATACTGGTGAGTGAATCCTAGTTTCATCAAAACAGGTTTATATTTCTACCTTAATTACCACCCACAATACTGTCAACCGGACTTGTGGTCATGTTACTACTCACAGTGTAGTAGCAAATTTTGTATACAAAACCCCAACATACCGACGATAATTGTAGAATACAAATACTCAATCACTGTTTAATATAATGTAAAACATTTGAGGTTTTGTAAAAATAGTTTGCAAAAAGGTTTACAAAAAGGAGATTACTCACATTGCTACTTTAGGTAATTTCCTGTGGCTTCCTGGTTATAATCTATATATTTAAATAATGCACACGCATTAGTATAATAACCCAATTTACATTAGTTATACCCTCCCCGAGACAGAACTCCAACGACTACGTCGGGCAGAACCTCGACAGTCGTTACGGAGCACTACATCAATCGGGCAGCGTATCTAATACGTAACCGGGGGTTATAATACTTACAACGAGGCAGAGCTTCGCTATTTAGGGGGGTATTATTCCCGGGAATTATAATTGCTATCACAAATTGAGAGAAAGAATTTTGATTTGGAAGATTGACAACTGAAGCCTCGACCTCCTATTTATAGTGCTGATTCGGGAGTTTCTCGCGCCCCGTGAAAGAAACACAGGGGCTTTCGCGCCCCACGAGGGCCCCTAAGGCGGCAACTGATTGGCTGAGTCATCCCGGGATCTGACGCGTGTCCTGCCACGTGGTACTCTGTGGTGTCTCCGTCTGTTGCTCTGTCGCGGCCCGCGAAGACTCAAGAGTAGTCTGTCGCGCCCCGCGACAGACATGAATTATTGTTTTTATTTGATTTTTAATTATATAGAGGTATTTCGGGTCCGGTTTTCGTATACGGGGTGTATTTGGGAGTGTCTAGGGTCACTTTAAAGGTTCCGGGAGAGCTGTTACATCTGTAGTGGTAACTGAAAGAAGTACATGGCTTTAAATTTTGTTAGATTTGTTGTCATGTCTATTTGCCTACCTATGTTTAGCTATCTTTGGACAAATATATACATATAGGGGTGTCTTAAGAATTTTTAGGAGAGTTGTTATATCCTCCCCACATTGTTTTAAATCTCGTCCTCTAGATTTGAGCCATTATATTCCCTTGGAGTTATATCCAGTCTTGTAGTTAGAAATAGTGTCAAAGCATCTTTGGAGCCATTGTATGGATGAAAGTTTCGAACACCAGTCTATTGGACAGAAATTTGGAGGAAAACAACTATCTAGACTTGAGATAGTGCAAGAAACAATAGACAAGATAATTTAAGTTAAAGTAATACGAGATTATCAAAAGAGTTATGTAGATAACAGATGAAAACCTTTCAAGTGGGAGATACGGTATTTGTTAAAAGTTTCTATATGGAAATGGGTAGTTAGGGTCGTTAAAGATGGAATTCAAGTTCCAGGTATGTTGGACCATTTATTAAACGAGTAGAACCCGTTGCTTATCAGTTACAACTGACAGAAATGATGTATGTAGGAATCTCACAAAATACTTAGCAGACGAATCCTTAGTGAGATTTAAGGACATCGAAGAAGATGAGAAACATAAATGTTTCAATTAGTTCTAGGAATTATTAACTGAACGTGATACAATTAAGTTTCACCAGATCAATAGAAACACGTGAATTGAATGTAAACGACCTTTAGGGACAATAGGATTCAATGCCAAAAGAGAACCTACTTTGTTCGTTTTAAAAGGAACTTTGAATCAATAATCTCAATTGAAGATAGAAGTATGAAAAATGATTTGTCAATAATTAAACCAGAAATCAGTGATGTTTTTTTAAATGGCAAGGATACACCGGATAATACAATAGAATGTAGTGTATCATGGTCTTAATACATAATTGTATCAAGACTACTTGAATGACGAGTCAAATGAATAACGTATGATTAGCACAGGCTACAAATTTATACAAACACCACAAGGTGTTGTAATGACCGAAAGAATTCAATGATTGCGGTGACCGAATGAATTCACCGTTTTCGAAATTAATTGAAAGTTTCAAGTGAATCTAGATGTTCAAAAGATAATATGTCCATGTGAAAGAAGAAATGAAAATTGCAGGATTATTCAAAGATGAAAGAAATGTTGGAGGTACGTTGGAATAAGAATTTAGATACCTTTATCTTAACACAAAATTGTATTAAGACTGGTTTAGGATAATGAATCAATAAATAGATAAATTCGTACCTCATGTGTGAAAATGAAATGAGTCTAAGTTTCAAAGAACTCGCCACCGCAAGGTGTCATATTTTAATAAATGATACATCGAAAATGGAAGACTTTAAACAAGTTTATTATGATTCAAACAATTTGAGCTTGGTTTGGACATATTCCAATAATGGATATATGTATTGACAAGGAATGGTTACAATAAAAATCTGGTAAGTATCTTTTGAAAGGAAAAGGAGTTTTCCAAGAAATCTATTGACTTGATTATCAAATGTCAACATTTTTACAATCAGGAGGATTTATCAAAATGAGTATAACGAAAATATTTATTCGATCTTGTGTATAAATGATCTTTTGAAGTGAATTCACATGCATGACAAGCAATGCACGTATGACATAGGAATTTGTCAAGAGATGAGACAAATGAGAGTTGGTTTTATAAAAAAAAAATAAAGACCTTTTATTGATGAAATTTTGATCGAAATTAAAAGTCAATTAATATTGTAGTACAGATAAAACATAAGGGTGCTTTATTTTAAAAGTTTGCTATTGTCTCCGGTGTTGGTAAATATTTATGCGTTCTCCATAACTTCATCTAGGTTTCTAGCCTCGTTGTCGGGTGCCTTAGATAATTTCGGGCAGTAGGGACGGATGTGACCTGGTTCTCCGCATTTGTAACATACATTAGTTTTCTTTCTATATTCTTCCTCTATGTGTCCAGTCTTCTTGCAGAAGTTACAATGAATTCCTAAAATGGCGTTTCTTGAATGCTTTTTGTCATTGCAGGTAGGCTGTGCGATTTCTGGTTCCATTCCTTTGTCCATATATGATTTGTCGGTGTGGAATTCCTTATAAGAGTAACTATAAGTTGTGGTTTTCTTTCGTTTGGAAGATGGAGTTTTGGTACGAATATCATGACTTTCGTTGATACTAGGGTTAGGTTTGAAGTGATGGGTATGCTTACAGTGTATAGTAGGAATCTCGTTTGTAGGTACAGAAATTTTAATAGCTTCAATGATCGAAGGTATGGCATTCGATATTCCTTGGGCTATTATATTTTCTATAGTGCTTTTATCCAAAGAAATTTTGTTACTAGCCTGAATTTCTTGATTAATTGCCATTTCCTTTGACATCTGAATTACAAACATGTTCAAATATAATTATCACAGAACTTAGTAATTATACAGGCACATTTTGTTTAGCACGAATTATAGTCATAACTATCAGTATTATGCATTGATATATATATATATATATATATATATACATATAGATATTATATTTTAACATTTCCTTTTTACTATGTGTTGTATATTTTATATGTGTTGTTTCTTCCTTTGGTGTAATAGCTTTACTCTATATTGTCTTAATTCAACTATATTTTCAGAGTTCACGGCTGGATAGGTATTCAAAATAAAAGTAACGGTTTTATATGAAATTTTGAGATCCTTCGTCATCGACCCACTATTGTTTTTCAAGAGTTAGCGCTAGTACAGGTATTCTTAAGGTATCTTTTGAATTAAAGGTGGGTATCAGAATAGGTTTTGAATAAACATATAGGTTTGTTTCTTCCGTTATATAAAAGCTTGTTCTTCTACAGAAGAAAATTGTGTCTTGCGTATTCGTATAAATACATATAATACCAGTTCGTAAAAATCCAATTACATAACTAATTTGTATTAGTTATCCTGTTTATTCCCATAACTTTGTTTATTCCAAAATAAATTTCGATTAGATTTATTAATTAAAAAGGAATTTTATCAAAAGGAATAAATTTGATAAAGATATAATTTTAGAACAATTTAATCTTTAACTGACAGGTTGCCTCATTTTGGTTATAACATACTTAGGGCTTAATTCAAAATTTTTATTATATCTATTTATTTAAAGAATCAAAATAGATAATACAAAGTCTTTAATTCGATTCTTAATATATGAAGTATCATTCATATCATAATATATATACATAGGACTTAAATATATTTTAAAGAATGAATAAAACTTATCAAATGATAAAAATTGTTTCTTTCTTGGGATATATGTATATATTTTAAACCATATAGTTATACTGTACTAAATGTTCTTGTACCTATCTTTATTGCATGAATGGAATATTATTTATAATATTGGTACAAGTTATATAAAATATACATACATCTGATTTATATAAAATTAAAGAAATAAGTTATTTTCTGCTTATGACACCCCAGGAAAAACCAGAAAACCATGCAACCTAACTAGCTTCCTCAATAACTATGTGCTAAATTTCGGGACGAAATTTCTTTCAAGTTGGGGATGATGTGACAACCCGAACTTTCAAGGTTAGTGTCGTTTATCTAGCGATTCTAAAATCCTCATTATTTTCTTCCATTGTGCATTACTCGTATTAGAAACGTTAAATGTTTTGTGTTAACCTTAAATGTAAGTGAAAATTGATTGCGTTGTGGGCCGATTAGTTGGATTCGGTTACTTAAACACATGGGCCAATTAGTTGGATGTTGTTATTTAAGCACCGAAGTTATGTTGGGCCGGGTATAGCTAGTGTAGCCCAAATGAATTAATTATAACTTGAGGCCGATGATATACTTGGGCCTGGGATTAAAAGTTGTGCACTGAACTTCGAAGCCCAAGGCTCTTAGGTCTGATAGGGCCCAAACAACCAATCCAAGGTATCATGTGTATATTATATCCCATTGATGATACGTAACTTATTAGTTGCAAACCAAAAGCAAACCCTACACCCTTTAATTTGTGGCGACAGTAGACCCCCCCTTGTTGTCGAAGTCTCTTTCTGTTGGAGATCATCCTTATTTCTGGTTAGTGAATTATGTTTGTTTTAATTCTCAACTAATTGGTCTTGTTACGTGTGGATATGATTAATAAAAATTGTGTGCCTATGTGAACGAGTTGTTTAGCAATTATGTTTGTTTAGAATTACTTGTGATCTTATACAAATTAGTCGAATTAGTATAACCTGTTGCTTTGAGTTGATGTCTTGACACATCTGGCCGAGGACATGCTTGTTGATTAGTGTTATATATATTAGCCTATCTATAAGTTGTAATGTTGTTAATTATGAATATATGTGGGAGTAGGGATGTTTCATCTACACAGTAGAATCGATGGATGGTTAAACTAGGGAATATCAATTTCATGATCATTAGTTATGTGGTAGAAGTTTTGTGATAACATGAAGTTGTTTATGATCAGATGGACTTGATTTCATGATTTCTTGATAATAATAACTATGATCAAAATTAGTTATATCATGCTATTTAGATAGGCTGTTAATCCACTAAATGAATGTTTTGATAGTGGGTCGAGATCCATTAAATGAGTTAGCCATTATGATAATGAGAGTCCAATAAAGGATGGGTTATAACCTGATTTATGGATAATATTGTGCCGAATAAAGGGAAATAGGCCACATATTGGAGAGGGTTTGGGCTCGATTGGGTTAGGTACTAATTATTGGGCCACGTTAGGATCTGGGCTGCAAAGCTGAGTTGGGCCCAACCTGTTCGGGCCGAGTCTTACTCTTTTCTAAAAACACCATATTGGGTCTAGTATACGTGTTTGTTACAAATTGATTAATTTGCATAACCGATAACTTGTATGGTACTATTTCGGTGCTACTTGTGAAATATGGTATATTAGATATGTATAATGGTTCACGTGTTAGATATGCAACATTTAATTACGTTATGAGTAATACACAATTTCCTAAGTGCTATGTGTTATATATTTGTGTACGTGACCATTCTTGAATATGTGCCTAATGTTAAATGGAATCAATAATAGGGTGTGGTCGGTTTTAATAACTAAAACAAGTGAAACACTCTACCGAGCAAACCAAGGTGAGTTCACACACTTTCTAAGGCATGGGATTCCCGGTGGTTGGGAATGGGTTAAAGAACTAAAACGGAACCTGCATATCCTCCTTGGGTAGGATATGTATCGCCATCCTCCATAGGTAGGATGCCAATATTAATCCTGCGTATTCTCCTTGGGTAGAATACGTACGTTCGTCCTCCTTGGGTAGGACAACAACCTTAAACTTACTAGACAAAACTCTATCATGAAGTCCCTCATTTTTATATCGACTTAATCGTCGGGCCAATGGCGAGCAGGTCATTAGTTGATAGCGCTATTAGGGTTGACAAGCCTAACACCGTGCCGGTAGGACGGGCGTGTACTAATGGATCTGGGCACTCAGTCAATGATGATAGACATTGACTTAGGGCACAACTCGCTTTCGTCAGTTGTCGATATGGTAACGGTCTAGTGGTTTACATGGGGAAGCCCCCACTGGTTATGGATATGGTTTGGGAAACAAGGATACTGGTTAACTTATGGTTTACAAACGAAGTCATGATTTTTAGAACACCTTTAAAACGAACACCCAACTGTGAACTCGCTCAACCTTGTTGTTGATTCGTTGTTACATGCCTTGCAGGCCTTTAGGTGCATATTGTTGGAACTTGCTGTCTGGGAGGCTGGAGTGGTCATGGGTCGAGATACATGGAATCGCAACACAAGACCAATGGTTATTACATGTGGTTTATAAACTCTTAACGAATGAATTATGCTTCCGCTGTATACTGTGAACTATTTGTAACGTTGTAACACTTAATGTTAATAAATGAAAGTTTTATTTAAATATACCTTTGAGTTCAATGTGATTGGTGGCTAGATCCTGGTATGTCGCACGCCTCGCGGGGGTTTCCGCATATGGTAATTTGGGGGTGTGACAATTGGTATCAGAGCCATTGGTTATAGTGAACTTGGTTTTAAAGAGGGGAAAACATTTTTGTAAAACCAGACTATAACCGAACAGTTCTGAAAACATGAATACGACCATGACACTCAGCTCCAGATTGCAAGGTTCGTCTCTCGTATACTCATTGTACTGCATAACTAGTGAACACTTACATATGATATTGCATGTGATTGCACGTTTCGCACAATAGTATGAATTCATGTATTACTTGCCTGTGTTATGTGACTGATAGGGTGGTATTTCCCTAAACATTCATGACTTACGCTTCGTGATGCTCTTTGTTAGTTGCTCGAGTTTGAGGAACCATTTGACATGAGTTAAGAGAAGTTGAGATGAGCATTCGAATCACAATATTATTGTGGGTGCACACATAATAATAATGTGGGGTGCATGCGGGTCCCAGTGAGCCTTAACAAGTGGAAAAGGGGTTCCGTTCCATTATTTGATCGATGTGAAACATAACAAATCTATAGGGGCATAACAGTGATTGTCCCCTACTCGAACGTGAACTTTTCATTCATCTCTGGATCCTTTCGAATCTCGATGCCATCGAGTAATACCTGAACACCCATCTGAACGCCTGGCGAACTGTTTGTAATGTTAGGTGCTAGTATGAACATCCCCGAGTTGGATGTTGCAACGACAATGATTGGTCTATATCTTTCTCACCTTTCTTCGTTTGCTGGAGCTTAACGTATTGACGCCTTAGGTCTCGAAGTGCGATCACTCCTGCAACACTCTCCTAACATACCGTGTATTACTCAGTCAACTTGCAAGAGCGATGGACCTCAGTGTTTGAACGACCCTAGTTACAAGCAACGAGCACCAGCAAATTGGCTTTAATCGAATCCTTAACCCTAGTGAGCGACTCATGGGAGTCAACTCTTACGAATCAATCGGGACATAAGCAATGACAATCGACTATAATGTGGAATGTGTAACTGCCAGCGCAGTGAGTAGCGCTTTAGGACGTGACTCAGAATGTGAAAAGATGGACTTTGATGGTGAAGAATCGTAGGGCTTCGTTTCGAGCAACGACATTGGGAGCAACAGTCACAGCGACAACAAGGTATTCGTAACCCTAGCCTACAGTATGGAAATAAAGGTTCCTACAACATGGATTGGCCGTGGTTAAGTTAAGAAGACAACAACCAAGGAAATGACGGTCGTACTGGAAATCCTCGCAACGAGTACAACCACACGGGAAATGATGCTCATGGAAGGGCATTTAGGATTGGCGTGTGCGACGCCAGGATTGTAATAAAAAGGTGGCATACACGTTCTTGGTAACAAATCACTACGTCTCTATTCTCTATAACCCTGATGCTTCTTGAAACCCAACCTGTTGTGGAATCGGCTGATGGCAAGACAATGGAAACCTCATATGATCGTTGGGATGCAAACACGACCTTGTGGGACAAGTTTTCGACATCGACCTTTCTTCTGTTGTTCTTGATAGATGTACCCTGTGAGGAGATAATTCTACGTATCCCTCTCCTTCGTGGAGGATTGTTATCTGTTCTAACGCGTCAGAGTGGCGCAATGGTTAGCGTTATTTCAGCAATGAGAGCCAGGAGTGCCTACGGAGGGATTACCCCACTATGTTGTTGGTGCATACGTCTGTCGACTTCGTCTTGTATCGATTCTTGTTTGTATATAGATAGATCAGGGCACGTTGTACGAGAAAAATGTCAAATATAGGATGAGAGGTAATTTCGCACGGAATTAGAACTTGTAATTCCGCTTGAAATCACTAAGTCAGTTCAAACGAAATCACTGATTTCGCTTGAAAGTGATTTCGCTTGAGACTGGTTCAAGCGGAATTAGCAAGCCTATATATACTTGGTTGGTCCGTGTCATTTGGAACGAAATTAGATTCCGGTTTTAGAGCCGAAGTGCTGCTGAAGTGTCTACTTGCTGTAAAACTTTGTCAAATCAATCAAAAAGACATTTAAAGTGAATTGCAAGTTGTTTCAAACTCGATACGTTAGTTTTCGCCTCTCGTATTGTGAAGAACACCTCTGAACGACTCGTTTCGGGTCTGAAAACGATCCTACAAGTGGTATCAGAGCTCAGGAGGAGGAGTTCTACTGTATTCAGCTTGATTACATCAGATTTTCTAACTTCTACACCTTCTTTTCAAAATTAACCGTGAAATTTTGGTTAAAATCGGCTAAATTTCTCACATTATATGCGCAATAGTGTTTTAACAAAGCCTTGAAAGAATTAAACTTAAAATTGACTTAAAAACTAATCAATTTTGGCAAAAACAGCTCGAAGTGATGACGTCAGCGGTATTTCGCCAGGAATAAGATCTTAGTTTCGCTTGAAATCAGTATTTCGCTTGAGTGATTCCGTTCGAAATCACTATTCCGCTCCAATTTGTTATTTCGCTTGAAGTATTTCAAACGAAATCAGTAATTTCGTTTGAAAAAGGGTATTCCGTTTGGGAGTGATTCCGTTTGAAAAGTGTTTTCGTGTGAGTTGGTATTTCGCTTGAATTTGTAGTGCAGGTGATTTCGCTTCAACTGGTATTTCGTTTGAACGGAATTTCGTTTGAGAGTGTCAGAGTTTTGTAAAACTTGTTACCGAATCATGGAAGAGGAATTCTATAACGCGTTTGCTACAGCCCCGACTACTCCAGCTACCATTGCTCAGAGCATGAACATGGAAAACGAAACTGGAACTTTACAAAAACCCCCGAAACTAATGGGAATTGAGGAGTATTATGGTTGGAAAGATCGGTTTGAGAACTGGGTTCAAGCTAATCATTTGAGATCTTGGGAGTGTATTGAGAAAAAGTATGTCAAGCCGCGTACAGATTTGGGAGTTATCAAAACAATTTCTGAATTTACGGACAAAGAACGAGACATGTATAAAGCTGAAAAGATGATGATCAGTCTGTTACAGCAAGCTATTAAAGAAGACATCTTTATTTTGCTTCAGCACGACAATACTTCACGATCGATCTGGGATGCACTTAAAACTAAATTTGAGGGTAGTGAGAAGATGATCAGGAGAAAGAAAGCATTACTTAAGAAAGAATTTGACTTGTTTTCAAGCTTGCCGGGTGAATCATCAAAGAAACTGATTGAAAGATATTGTCATTTAGTGAGAACTATGTCTTTGTTAGAAATTGTCAAAGATCAAGAAGAATGGGTCGACAAGTTAGCTGATGCATTACCTCAGAAAGAATGGGGTACGTATTTGATGATCTTGAAAAACACGGGAGAATATGACAAGTTGACTATTTCACAATTCATTGAAAAGATTGAGGGTCAAGATCTGGAACAACAGAAGATTGCAAGAATGAACAATCCGAGTGGTCAACAAGATGTCAAAATATATTACAAAGGAAGTGTTCAAGAGGTTGAATTAAGTCCAAAAGTTCAAACTGCTTTCAGTGCTGAAAACTCATCTGGATCAGTCAATCAAAGTCCAAGTAGCAGCAATGGTTTTTCTTCATATCCGAATGTTAATCCAAAGAGTTCTACATCAAGTCATCAGTTTCAAAACTTAAATAGCAGTAATGGTCAAGTGTTGAATTGCAATATAGCATTGCATCTTCAGAATGGTCAAAATTTTTCTGAAGAGATTGCCAAAAGTCATATGTCGTTACTTGCTATAGTATTAGAGTCTTATGAGGGATTGGTTGCAGGGAGAATCGGGAATCCTATGCTGACGAAAGAGGATTACGATTAGATAGATGCAGAAGAGATGGAATTAATGGATATTAAATGGTGTTTAGCTAGTGTGTTGAGAAGAGCTGAAAAGTTTAAGATGATTACAGGAAGAGATGATTTTAGGGATACAAATGTTTCTACTTTGGGTTTTGATAAATCTAAAGTTACTTGTTTTCGATGCAGAGAGAAAGGTCATTTCAAGAGGGCATGTAAAAATTGTGAAGCAAGTGGAGCACATAATCCATTTGGAAAAGATGATTACTATCGGAAAGCTATATACCAACAAGTTGCTGATCAACTTTACAAACAAAAAGAACCACAAACTGCTCATGCTAAAATGATCGTAGATGTGACACCTGTGTCACTGAAACCATCAAACAAATGCCAAACCAATGAAATATTGTATTTCATACTTGGGATTTGTAAAAATATGTGTATCGTTTGCACATATCAACTCTTGTTCGATTTCAAGCTCTAAATCGCCTTCTGGAAGGTTTTACGCGCACTGATGCGTAAATATAACCAGTTTAATGCAACGAACACTCCGGAATAGTGAAATATGCTTAACATACCTTAAATAACCTTTACATAACTTAGAAATAAGTTTTGAAGGCTTTGGTATGGCAAAATCAAGTTAAATCGCTTACAGGGACTAAAGTTGACAAACTGCGAAAGTATGCCAATTTGAACTATAACAGACATTCCGGAACATGACCATAAGTTAAAAATACCACAAATATCCTTTACATAGCTTAGAAATAGGCTTTGACGGGTTCGGTATGCTAAAATATACTTTTGGGACATTCAGGGACTAAAAGCGTCAAAAAGTGCACAAGTTTGCACTTTCGCGCATAACTTACGTTCTGAATACTTCCGGACATCCAAAAATTTATGTAAGCACTAAAATATTTTATTTTAGTGTTTGGCGTAAGAAAAATCCATTCGTTGCGTCTTTTGGATCGTTTTTCGTGCTTATGCGCATTCCGTCATAATTAAGCGAACATCGCGATCGTACGACCAAACGAACCGACATCTGACATATTTTTGAGCATTTTTCATGTCAACAATGTTTAGTCATCATTTTAGGGCCTTAAAGTTGGCTTAACGGGCCTTAAACATGCCGGGAATGGCTTAAACACACAACAGGGACCAAAACTGTCATTTCTGAAGGATGTTTGCTGATACATCGAATCTGGTCCATTCCACTTGTTGCAAATGGTTTTGGGGAATCTATGGGCTGGTTTTGATGTGCACATGGTTTTGGGAAATACCATGGGCTCACATGGTTTTGTAAAACCATTATCTTGAGGTGTATGGCCAAGATCAAAGCACGGTTTCCAAGAAACGATCTTAACGGTTCGGGAAATCCTATAAATACCCCACCCCCATTTGCTTCTAAACTCACTAGAATCTGATTTGAGAAGCTCTAAGTTGAAACCATTGTTTCATACCTGAGCTACTTGAATCACGATTAGCATTCGGGGACCCTTCGTAAGTATTCTTTCGTTCTTTTATTGCTTTTCGAGTCCGAAAGTCAAACTTTGTTTGACTTTCTGCGTTGACCAGTTTATGGTCAATGCGAAGTTCGTTTGAACTTCGCAACGTGATTGTAATCACGATGGTTATAGTCCTTTGGGACTATGCCTACTGATTACCACGTTGTCTAGGGTCGTAAGGGTAAGCGATCTAATAAATCGCTTATACCTTCGAACCCGACCCATTTGGTCGATCATTAGGATCCGACCAAACGCATTAGGTGACCATAGTATATAGGGAATAACCCTCTGAGGTTATACCTTATGGTCGCTTCGTTTAAGTAGTTGTATGATAGGTAGTTTATATGCCTTAGGTAAATTACCAAAATGCCCTTTTTTCGCCAAAATTCATTTTAAGCATATGTAACATAACTTTTGGTATCTAAACTGATTCGGAAACAATATTAGACATGTTAAGGCATATTTTACTTGTCATAGGACTAGTTAGGCGGTCCGAACGCGTTTTACGCGAACGACGCGTTAAAGTAGCATAAGCTGCCTAAACGGGTCGTAATGGGTCGTAAACACTTATGTTAGGTTTCATTTAGTATGTAGGCTTTGTTAAACCATATTACACGAGTTCCCATACTCGTTTGGTTTACGAACCCTCATTCTATCCGATCCTCCGATATAGGTCCGGTTTATTAACATAGTTACCTATACCAGGTGCCGTTTGATTCCGTGATCTCTAGCATTGCTTGGTGGTTATCTTAGGACTTCTGAGCAATCTCAAGTGAGTACATAGACCCCTCTTTTACTATTTTCCAAACTGTTTTGGGGTGAAACACATGTGCCTACGTGTTACTTTCATGCTTTACATGTTTTCACATCATATACCTGCTATGTTCGTTAGTACATTATAGTACATGATTTCATTACATTTCATGCTATGTATGCCCATTGTGTGCGTACTTAGTACATCGTTCTACATTACATTTCATGCTATGTATGCCCATTGTGTGCGTACTTAGTACATCATCCTACATTACATTTCATGCTATGTATGTCCATTGTGTGCATACTTAGTACATTGTTTTACATTACACTTATGCTATGTATGTCCTTTGTTGCATACTTAGTACATTGTTATTCATCATATGCTTACATTTTGGATACACATTACATGATTTACATTAGACATGAACATTTTACATCTTGGTGGTTTGGTTTGAGTAAGTGATTTAAGTAACGAGGCGCGTGTAATATGATACAAGCATGGTGGATACGCCGCTGGTACTTCCTATATATAAGTGTTTGTATGGTATCACATATTGTAGCGTTATTTGAATCATTTCAATTTGAGACATATAACATTTTATACAAATAACATACTTTTTCACAAGACATTGATTTACAAACAACTTATCTTATACAAACTCATTGTACATGGTTATTCATTTAACCATACATTATTTTCTTATTTATACATATCATCTGATCTTATCGTTTTTCAAATGATTTACAAGACAAAGCAAATTACAAGGTTCATGACTAAACATTTTCTCAAACATAAGTCATGAATTCTATTTTCACAAAACCTATGTATCTCACAGGCATTTTTATGCTGACGTACCTATTTTCACATGTGTTTTCAGGAGATGATGCATAGGACTTATCAAGACATACTTAGGCGGACCTGTGCCTTAGTGACTAAAACGAGACAAGAACTAGTTAATTTATGTTATGTACTCTTTGTTTCTTGTTTAAAACAATGTAAACTCTCATGTTTGATTAATAAAACGAAATTCAATTGCCATGGATTTGAAACAATTAATTCTGTTACAACACTCCCCGACGTTTCCGCCACGTTTTGTATGTTCTACGTGGTCGGGGTGTGACAGAAAAGATGGTATCAGAGCCAATGGTTATAGGGAATTAGGATTATAGTAATGCTTTGACCTAGTCTATAACCTTTCTAGGACCCTAACGCGAGTTTACTTGCGTTTAGTCATAAAACAATACCGTCACCTATCCTTAGGCGACGACCACAACAAGAACATAAATTTCAAAACCGCTTTGAAAACTAATCATCTGTTCTAGGATGATTGATTACTAGGTTTTGAACCCTCTATTGTAAGGTTTTGAACCCCTTTGAGTTTTCAAAATCTCGTCAAGGTTTTGGGTTTTAAATAATGTGAACACGTGCAAACTGGAAGGGTGAATGCCTGTATTCTGGGTTTTCTGTCTAGGCAAGCACTTCGTATATATCTCATCAGACGCGAGACCAGTTGTGCTTACCTGGGAATTCTTGGGATGAGTGTTCACTTATAGGTGAGCATGTCTTCGCGATACATTATTTTTGACCTATTTACTTTGATTAATCACCGGGGTCGTTTGTTGCTTTGTAGTAACAAACAAATGACCACTATCCTTGCTTTCATCAGATTTGTTCATCTCATTCTTTTCGTCAAATTCTCTCACTCGTTTCATTTCATGTTTCCCTTTTTAGAATGCCTCCACGACGCGAAAATCCGGTATCTATTGAAGAGCTGGCAGCTGTCATTACACAGCAAATGACTGCTGCAATCCCGAACATCGTTGCTCAATGTCACCAAGCTCTCAATAACAATAATGCCCTCTGCAACTTCAAGACGTTCAACTCGGCTAAGCCATCAAAGTTTTCTGGGTCTCAAGGAGCGACTGCACTTCTGCAATGGTTCGAGAGTTTAGAGAGCACCTTCAGACATGTTCAATGTCCAAACGAGCGAAAGGTAGATTTCGCATCTAGTGTCTTTGAGAAACGAGCTTTAACATGGTGGAACGGTGTAGTGAGAGATAGGGGTGCCGAAGTGGCACTGGCGCAAACGTGGGAAGAACTTCGAGCACTTATGATGAAGGAATTCTGTCCTCGTCACGAGATCAGGGCCTTGGAAAGGGAATTCGACGATCTTAAACAAGACAGCGGCGAACATCGAGCATACACTGATCGATATGAGGAGCTGAGCCTGTTGTGTCCTACCATGGTTACGCCTTTGGATAAGGCGATCGAAAAATACATTGATGGTCTCCCTGACTCAGTTCAGGACATTGTTACTGGTAGTAACCCCACTACGGTTAGGCAGGCCATTGAGCTATCTGCAACCTTGACTGAATCTCAGATCAGGAAACGTAAGCTTTTCCGAAAGGGTGACAAGAAACCGGTCGAGGAATCGAAACCAATCGAGGAATCAAAGACCATGGATGAGCAGACTAGATCCCCTAAGAGGTCAAAGAAGCGAAAGGCTTCTCAGAACTTCGCCATGGTCGCTCACAATGGTCAAGCCGTCCCCAAACAACCAGCTCAACCCCATGCTAGGAAGCCATACAATGGGACTTCACCCTTGTACAACCAATGTAACCTTCATCATCATGCTAATGTGATGTGCCGTGAATGCCAAATTTGTGGACGTAAAGGTCATACAGCAAAAGTTTGCGTTGCAGCAGTTGCACCAAATCAAGCTGGCAACAATCCTGCTCAAGCTCGCTTTCCACCAGGTTCTTGCTACAATTGTGGCGAGATGGGTCATTTCCGAAGAAATTGCCCAAAGCTTGCTAATGCAAATCCAGCACAGGGATGAGCATCTGGCCGACTAGAAGACAACACCCTTTAGAAATAATCACGTCTTATGTATTATTTTCTTTTGTTGTCAAGGTCCATGAAACAATTGTTATCATTGTTTATAAATAAATCTTTCATTTACATTTTAATATGTTTATGTGGTTGCATGTATAAACATATCCTCTACAATACCAACAACCAAGGAACCATATTCCTTGAAGAACAGACTACCCCCAAATTTCTTCCATTGTATGATCTTTTGCGTTTTCCACGAAAATCCTAAGTACCCGTTTCTTCCAAGAGAAACGAAGTACGAGGTGCCAAGTTAATGGCAATCAATAACAAGATAATAACAATTAAACAATTATGTGATTATGTGCTTATGTGTTTCCTTTTATGTTTTTGTGTAATCCAAGCTTTGTTATCCAAATCCTCGTAGAATCTTCCATATCTTCGTATAAGGGATTCATAGTAGGATATCCAAAGGTACTATATTAAATCCTCAATGGGCTTTTACGTAATAGTAAAGACCCTTGGATTATATTGTACTATTCCATAATTAGACCCCTAGAGAGGTCTAGTTAAACAGATTGATCCAAAAATCTGGTTAGGAATATCATGTGATGAGATAGCTGAAAGGACTCCTTGGTGGCCTAATTAAAAGGATCATTTGTCGATCTAATTAAAAGGACCTTATGGTAGTCTAGTCACACTCATCACAGGTTTGATTTTTCCTCCCCTTCACATTACAAACAAATTGTGCGGACTGTGCAAGGAATTGCGTAATTATGGATGCATACATAATTATGAAATTCAGTGCACAGAAACCACAGCAAGTTTGGTCGTGTGTTTAGAAATGACTCGTTCCGTTCATTTTCGTTTCTGAAGAAATTGTGGAAAATGACTCGTTCCGTTCATTTTCATTTCTGAAGAAATTGTGGAAAATTACTCGTTCCGTTCATTTTCGTTTCTGAAGAAGCTGTGGAAAATGACTCGTTCCGTTCATTTTCACTTCTGAAGAACTTGTGGAAAACGACTCGTTCCGTTCATTTTCGTTTCCGAAGAAGTTGTGGAAAATGACTCGTTCCGTTCATTTTCGTTTCTGAAGAAATTGTGGAAAATGACTCGTTCTGTTCATTTTCGTTCCTGAAGAAATCGTGGAAAATGACTCCTTCTGTTCATTTTCGTTCCTGAAGAAATCGTGGAAAATGACTCATTCTGTTCATTTTCGTTCCTGAAGAAATCGTTTGTGGAAAATGACTCGTTCCGTTCATTTTCGTTTCTGAAGAAATTGTGGAAAATGACTCGTTCTGTTCATTTTCGTTTCCAAAGAAATGGTGGAAAATGACTCATTCTGTTCATTTTCGTTCCTGAAGAAATCGTGGAAAATTACTCATTCTGTTCATTTTCGTTCCTGAAGAAATCATGGAAAATGACTCATTCTGTTCATTTTCGTTCCTGAAGAAATCATTTCTGAAGAGGTTGTGGAAAATGACTCATTCCGTTCTTTTTCGTTTCTGAAGAATGCCTGTTGAAAATAACTCCGTTCATTTTTCATTTATGAAAAATGTCCGTTAAAGAGAAATAACAGGATTATGCCTTGCTTATCTTTGATTGTTACTTAACACTAAGCCACAGATAGACTCCTACGAATTAATTTCGGGACAAAATTTCCTAAAGTAGGGGAGACTGTGACACCTGTGTCACTGCAACCATCAAACAAATGCCAAACCAATGAAATATTGTATTTCATACTTGGGATTTTTAAAAATATGTGTATCGTTTGCACATATCAACTCTTGTTCGATTTCAAGCTCTAAATCGCCTTCTGGAAGGTTATACGCGCACTGATGCGTAAATATAACCAGTTTAATGCAACGAACACTCCGTAATAGTGAAATAGGCTTAACATACCTTAAATAACCTTTACATAACTTAGAAATAAGTTTTGAAGGCTTTGGTATGGCAAAATCAAGTTAAATCGCTTACAGGGACTAAAGTTGACAAACTACGAAAGTATGCCAATTTGAACTATAACAGACATTCCGGAACATGACCATAAGTTAAAAATACCACAAATATCCTTTACATAGCTTAGAAATAGGCTTTGACGGGTTCGGTATGCTAAAATATACTTTTGGGACATTCAGGGACTAAAAGCGTCAAAAAGTGCACAAGTTTGCACTTTCGCGCATAACTTACGTTCTGAATACTTCCGGACATCCAAAAATTTATGTAAGCACTAAAATATTTTATTTTAGTGTTTGGCATAAGAAAAATCCATTCGTTGCGTCTTTTGGATCGTTTTTCGCGCTTATGCGCATTCCGTCATAATTAAGCGAACATCGCGATCGTACGACCAAACGAACCGACATCTGACATATTTTTGAGCATGTTTCATGTCAACAATGTTTAGTCATCATTTTAGGGCCTTAAAGTTGGCTTAACGGGCCTTAAACATGCCGGGAATGGCTTAAACACACAACAGGGACCAAAACTGTCATTTCTGAAGGATGTTTGCTGATACATCGAATCTGGTCCATTCCACTTGTTGCAAATGGTTTTGGGGAATCTATGGGCTGGTTTTGATGTGCACATGGTTTTGGGAAATACCATGGGCTCACATGGTTTTGTAAAACCATTATCTTGAGGTGTATGGCCAAGATCAAAGCACGGTTTCCAAGAAACGATCTTAACGGTTCGGGAAATCCTATAAATACCCCACCCCCATTTGCTTCTAAACTCACTAGAATTGGATTTGAGAAGCTCTAAGTTGAAACCATTGTTTCATACCTGAGCTACTTGAATCACGATTAGCATTCGGGGACCCTTCGTAAGTATTCTTTCGTTCTTTTATTGCTTTTCGAGTCCGAAAGTCAAACTTTGTTTGACTTTCTGCGTTGACCAGTTTATGGTCAATGCGAAGTTCGTTTGAACTTCGCAACGTGATTGTAATCACGATGGTTATAGTCCTTTGGGACTATGCCTACTGATTACCACGTTGTCTAGGGTCGTAAGGGTAAGCGATCTAATAAATCGCTTATACCTTCGAACCCGACCCATTTGGTCGATCATTAGGATCCGACCAAACGCATTAGGTGACCATAGTATATAGGGAATAACCCTCCGAGGTTATACCTTATGGTCGCTTCGTTTAAGTAGTTGTATGATAGGTAGTTTATATGCCTTAGGTAAATTACCAAAATGCCCTTTTTTCGCCAAAATTCATTTTAAGCATATGTAACATAACTTTTGGTATCTAAACTGATTCGGAAACAATATTAGACATGTTAAGGAATATTTTACTTGTCATAGGACTAGTTAGGCGGTCCGAACGCGTTTTACGCGAACGACGCGTTAAAGTAGCATAAGCTGCCTAAACGGGTCGTAATGGGTCGTAAACACTTATGTTAGGTTTCATTTAGTATGTAGGCTTTGTTAAACCATATTACACGAGTTCCCATACTCGTTTGGTTTACGAACCCTCATTCTATCCGATCCTCCGATATAGGTCCGATTTATTAACATAGTTACCTATACCAGGTGCCGTTTGATTCCGTGATCTCTAGCATTGCTTGGTGGTTATCTTAGGACTTCTGAGCAATCTCAAGTGAGTACATAGACCCCTCTTTTACTATTTTCCAAACTGTTTTGGGGTGAAACACATGTGCCTACGTGTTACTTTCATGCTTTACATGTTTTCACATCATATACCTGCTATGTTCGTTAGTACATTATAGTACATGATTTCATTACATTTCATGCTATGTATGCCCATTGTGTGCGTACTTAGTACATCGTTCTACATTACATTTCATGCTATGTATGCCCATTGTGTGCGTACTTAGTACATCATCCTACATTACATTTCATGCTATGTATGTCCATTGTGTGCATACTTAGTACATTGTTTTACATTACACTTATGCTATGTATGTCCTTTGTTGCATACTTAGTACATTGTTATTCATCATATGCTTACATTTTGGATACACATTACATGATTTACATTAGACATGAACATTTTACATCTTGGTGGTTTGGTTTGAGTAAGTGATTTAAGTAACGAGGCGCGTGTAATATGATACAAGCATGGTGGATACGCCGCTGGTACTTCCTATATATAAGTGTTTGTATGGTATCACATATTGTAGCGTTATTTGAATCATTTCAATTTGAGACATATAACATTTTATACAAATAACATACTTTTTCACAAGACATTGATTTACAAACAACTTATCTTATACAAACTCATTGTACATGGTTATTCATTTAACCATACATTATTTTCTTATTTATACATATCATCTGATCTTATCGTTTTTCAAATGATTTACAAGACAAAGCAAATTACAAGGTTCATGACTAAACATTTTCTCAAACATAAGTCATGAATTCTATTTTCACAAAACCTATGTATCTCACAGGCATTTTTATGCTGACGTACCTATTTTCACATGTGTTTTCAGGAGATGATGCATAGGACTTATCAAGACATACTTAGGCGGACCTGTGCCTTAGTGACTAAAACGAGACAAGAACTAGTTAATTTATGTTATGTACTCTTTGTTTCTTGTTTAAAACAATGTAAACTCTCATGTTTGATTAATAAAACGAAATTCAATTGCCATGGATTTGAAACAATTAATTCTGTTACAACACTCCCCGACGTTTCCGCCACGTTTTGTATGTTCTACGTGGTCGGGGTGTGACAGAAAAGATGGTATCAGAGCCAATGGTTATAGGGAATTAGGATTATAGTAATGCTTTGACCTAGTCTATAACCTTTCTAGGACCCTAACGCGAGTTTACTTGCGTTTAGTCATAAAACAATACCGTCACCTATCCTTAGGCGACGACCACAACAAGAACATAAATTTCAAAACCGCTTTGAAAACTAATCATCTGTTCTAGGATGATTGATTACTAGGTTTTGAACCCTCTATTGTAAGGTTTTGAACCCCTTTGAGTTTTCAAAATCTCGTCAAGGTTTTGGGTTTTAAATAATGTGAACACGTGCAAACTGGAAGGGTGAATGCCTGTATTCTGGGTTTTCTGTCTAGGCAAGCACTTCGTATATATCTCATCAGACGCGAGACCAGTTGTGCTTACCTGGGAATTCTTGGGATGAGTGTTCACTTATAGGTGAGCATGTCTTCGCGATACATTATTTTTGACCTATTTACTTTGATTAATCACCGGGGTCGTTTGTTGCTTTGTAGTAACAAACAAATGACCACTATCCTTGCTTTCATCAGATTTGTTCATCTCATTCTTTTCGTCAAATTCTCTCACTCGTTTCATTTCATGTTTCCCTTTTTAGAATGCCTCCACGACGCGAAAATCCGGTATCTATTGAAGAGCTGGCAGCTGTCATTACACAGCAAATGACTGCTGCAATCCCGAACATCGTTGCTCAATGTCACCAAGCTCTCAATAACAATAATGCCCTCTGCAACTTCAAGACGTTCAACTCGGCTAAGCCATCAAAGTTTTCTGGGTCTCAAGGAGCGACTGCACTTCTGCAATGGTTCGAGAGTTTAGAGAGCACCTTCAGACATGTTCAATGTCCAAACGAGCGAAAGGTAGATTTCGCATCTAGTGTCTTTGAGAAACGAGCTTTAACATGGTGGAACGGTGTAGTGAGAGATAGGGGTGCCGAAGTGGCACTGGCGCAAACGTGGGAAGAACTTCGAGCACTTATGATGAAGGAATTCTGTCCTCGTCACGAGATCAGGGCCTTGGAAAGGGAATTCGACGATCTTAAACAAGACAGCGGCGAACATCGAGCATACACTGATCGATATGAGGAGCTGAGCCTGTTGTGTCCTACCATGGTTACGCCTTTGGATAAGGCGATCGAAAAATACATTGATGGTCTCCCTGACTCAGTTCAGGACATTGTTACTGGTAGTAACCCCACTACGGTTAGGCAGGCCATTGAGCTATCTGCAACCTTGACTGAATCTCAGATCAGGAAACGTAAGCTTTTCCGAAAGGGTGACAAGAAACCGGTCGAGGAATCGAAACCAATCGAGGAATCAAAGACCATGGATGAGCAGACTGGATCCCCTAAGAGGTCAAAGAAGCGAAAGGCTTCTCAGAACTTCGCCATGGTCGCTCACAATGGTCAAGCCGTCCCCAAACAACCAGCTCAACCCCATGCTAGGAAGCCATACAATGGGACTTCACCCTTGTACAACCAATGTAACCTTCATCATCATGCTAATGTGATGTGCCGTGAATGCCAAATTTGTGGACGTAAAGGTCATACAGCAAAAGTTTGCGTTGCAGCAGTTGCACCAAATCAAGCTGGCAACAATCCTGCTCAAGCTCGCTTTCCACCAGGTTCTTGCTACAATTGTGGCGAGATGGGTCATTTCCGAAGAAATTGCCCAAAGCTTGCTAATGCAAATCCAGCACAGGGATGAGCATCTGGCCGACTAGAAGACAACACCCTTTAGAAATAATCACGTCTTATGTATTATTTTCTTTTGTTGTCAAGGTCCATGAAACAATTGTTATCATTGTTTATAAATAAATCTTTCATTTACATTTTAATATGTTTATGTGGTTGCATGTATAAACATATCCTCTACAATACCAACAACCAAGGAACCATATTCCTTGAAGAACAGACTACCCCCAAATTTCTTCCATTGTATGATCTTTTGCGTTTTCCACGAAAATCCTAAGTACCCGTTTCTTCCAAGAGAAACGAAGTACGAGGTGCCAAGTTAATGGCAATCAATAACAAGATAATAACAATTAAACAATTATGTGATTATGTGCTTATGTGTTTCCTTTTATGTTTTTGTGTAATCCAAGCTTTGTTATCCAAATCCTCGTAGAATCTTCCATATCTTCGTATAAGGGATTCATAGTAGGATATCCAAAGGTACTATATTAAATCCTCAATGGGCTTTTACGTAATAGTAAAGACCCTTGGATTATATTGTACTATTCCATAATTAGACCCCTAGAGAGGTCTAGTTAAACAGATTGATCCAAAAATCTGGTTAGGAATATCATGTGATGAGATAGCTGAAAGGACTCCTTGGTGGCCTAATTAAAAGGATCATTTGTCGATCTAATTAAAAGGACCTTATGGTAGTCTAGTCACACTCATCACAGGTTTGATTTTTCCTCCCCTTCACATTACAAACAAATTGTGCGGACTGTGCAAGGAATTGCGTAATTATGGATGCATACATAATTATGAAATTCAGTGCACAGAAACCACAGCAAGTTTGGTCGTGTGTTTAGAAATGACTCGTTCCGTTCATTTTCGTTTCTGAAGAAATTGTGGAAAATGACTCGTTCCGTTCATTTTCATTTCTGAAGAAATTGTGGAAAATTACTCGTTCCGTTCATTTTCGTTTCTGAAGAAGCTGTGGAAAATGACTCGTTCCGTTCATTTTCACTTCTGAAGAACTTGTGGAAAACGACTCGTTCCGTTCATTTTCGTTTCCGAAGAAGTTGTGGAAAATGACTCGTTCCGTTCATTTTCGTTTCTGAAGAAATTGTGGAAAATGACTCGTTCTGTTCATTTTCGTTCCTGAAGAAATCGTGGAAAATGACTCCTTCTGTTCATTTTCGTTCCTGAAGAAATCGTGGAAAATGACTCATTCTGTTCATTTTCGTTCCTGAAGAAATCGTTTGTGGAAAATGACTCGTTCCGTTCATTTTCGTTTCTGAAGAAATTGTGGAAAATGACTCGTTCTGTTCATTTTCGTTTCCAAAGAAATGGTGGAAAATGACTCATTCTGTTCATTTTCGTTCCTGAAGAAATCGTGGAAAATTACTCATTCTGTTCATTTTCGTTCCTGAAGAAATCATGGAAAATGACTCATTCTGTTCATTTTCGTTCCTGAAGAAATCATTTCTGAAGAGGTTGTGGAAAATGACTCATTCCGTTCTTTTTCGTTTCTGAAGAATGCCTGTTGAAAATAACTCCGTTCATTTTTCATTTATGAAAAATGTCCGTTAAAGAGAAATAACAGGATTATGCCTTGCTTATCTTTGATTGTTACTTAACACTAAGCCACAGATAGACTCCTACGAATTAATTTCGGGACAAAATTTCCTAAAGTAGGGGAGACTGTGACACCTGTGTCACTGCAACCATCAAACAAATGCCAAACCAATGAAATATTGTATTTCATACTTGGGATTTTTAAAAATATGTGTATCGTTTGCACATATCAACTCTTGTTCGATTTCAAGCTCTAAATCGCCTTCTGGAAGGTTATACGCGCACTGATGCGTAAATATAACCAGTTTAATGCAACGAACACTCCGTAATAGTGAAATAGGCTTAACATACCTTAAATAACCTTTACATAACTTAGAAATAAGTTTTGAAGGCTTTGGTATGGCAAAATCAAGTTAAATCGCTTACAGGGACTAAAGTTGACAAACTGCGAAAGTATGCCAATTTGAACTATAACAGACATTCCGGAACATGACCATAAGTTAAAAATACCACAAATATCCTTTACATAGCTTAGAAATAGGCTTTGACGGGTTCGGTATGCTAAAATATACTTTTGGGACATTCAGGGACTAAAAGCGTCAAAAAGTGCACAAGTTTGCACTTTCGCGCATAACTTACGTTCTGAATACTTCCGGACATCCAAAAATTTATGTAAGCACTAAAATATTTTATTTTAGTGTTTGGCATAAGAAAAATCCATTCGTTGCGTCTTTTGGATCGTTTTTCGCGCTTATGCGCATTCCGTCATAATTAAGCGAACATCGCGATCGTACGACCAAACGAACCGACATCTGACATATTTTTGAGCATGTTTCATGTCAACAATGTTTAGTCATCATTTTAGGGCCTTAAAGTTGGCTTAACGGGCCTTAAACATGCCGGGAATGGCTTAAACACACAACAGGGACCAAAACTGTCATTTCTGAAGGATGTTTGCTGATACATCGAATCTGGTCCATTCCACTTGTTGCAAATGGTTTTGGGGAATCTATGGGCTGGTTTTGATGTGCACATGGTTTTGGGAAATACCATGGGCTCACATGGTTTTGTAAAACCATTATCTTGAGGTGTATGGCCAAGATCAAAGCACGGTTTCCAAGAAACGATCTTAACGGTTCGGGAAATCCTATAAATACCCCACCCCCATTTGCTTCTAAACTCACTAGAATCGGATTTGAGAAGCTCTAAGTTGAAACTATTGTTTCATACCTGAGCTACTTGAATCACGATTAGCATTCGGGGACCCTTCGTAAGTATTCTTTCGTTCTTTTATTGCTTTTCGAGTCCGAAAGTCAAACTTTGTTTGACTTTCTGCGTTGACCAGTTTATGGTCAATGCGAAGTTCGTTTGAACTTCGCAACGTGATTGTAATCACGATGGTTATAGTCCTTTGGGACTATGCCTACTGATTACCACGTTGTCTAGGGTCGTAAGGGTAAGCGATCTAATAAATCGCTTATACCTTCGAACCCGACCCATTTGGTCGATCATTAGGATCCGACCAAACGCATTAGGTGACCATAGTATATAGGGAATAACCCTCCGAGGTTATACCTTATGGTCGCTTCGTTTAAGTAGTTGTATGATAGGTAGTTTATATGCCTTAGGTAAATTACCAAAATGCCCTTTTTTCGCCAAAATTCATTTTAAGCATATGTAACATAACTTTTGGTATCTAAACTGATTCGGAAACAATATTAGACATGTTAAGGAATATTTTACTTGTCATAGGACTAGTTAGGCGGTCCGAACGCGTTTTACGCGAACGACGCGTTAAAGTAGCATAAGCTGCCTAAACGGGTCGTAATGGGTCGTAAACACTTATGTTAGGTTTCATTTAGTATGTAGGCTTTGTTAAACCATATTACACGAGTTCCCATACTCGTTTGGTTTACGAACCCTCATTCTATCCGATCCTCCGATATAGGTCCGATTTATTAACATAGTTACCTATACTAGGTGCCGTTTGATTCCGTGATCTCTAGCATTGCTTGGTGGTTATCTTAGGACTTCTGAGCAATCTCAAGTGAGTACATAGACCCCTCTTTTACTGTTTTCCAAACTGTTTTGGGGTGAAACACATGTGCCTACTTGTTACTTTCATGCTTTACATGTTTTCACATCATATACCTGCTATGTTCGTTAGTACATTATAGTACATGATTTCATTACATTTCATGCTATGTATGCCCATTGTGTGCGTACTTAGTACATCGTTCTACATTACATTTCATGCTATGCATGCCCATTGTGTGCGTACTTAGTACATCGTCCTACATTACATTTCATGCTATGTATGTCCATTGTGTGCATACTTAGTACATTGTTTTACATTACACTTATGCTATGTATGTCCTTTGTTGCATACTTAGTACATTGTTATTCATCATATGCTTACATTTTGGATACACATTACATGATTTACATTAGACATGAACATTTTACATCTTGGTGGTTTGGTTTGAGTAAGTGATTTAAGTAACGAGGCGCGTGTAATATGATACAAGCATGGTGGATACGCCGCTGGTACTTCCTATATATAAGTGTTTGTATGGTATCACATATTGTAGCGTTATTTGAATCATTTCAATTTGAGACATATAACATTTTATACAAATAACATACTTTTTCACAAGACATTGATTTACAAACAACTTATCTTATACAAACTCATTGTACATGGTTATTCATTTAACCATACATTATTTTCTTATTTATACATATCATCTGATCTTATCGTTTTTCAAATGATTTACAAGACAAAGCAAATTACAAGGTTCATGACTAAACATTTTCTCAAACATAAGTCATGAATTCTATTTTCACAAAACCTATGTATCTCACAGGCATTTTTATGCTGACGTACCTATTTTCACATGTGTTTTCAGGAGATGATGCATAGGACTTATCAAGACATACTTAGGCGGACCTGTGCCTTAGTGACTTAAAACGAGACAAGAACTAGTTAATTTATGTTATGTACTCTTTTTTTCTTGTTTAAAACAATGTAAACTCTCATGTTTGATTAATAAAACGAAATTCAATTGCCATGGATTTGAAACAATTAATTCTGTTACAACACTCCCCGACGTTTCCACCACGTTTTGTATGTTCTACGTGGTCGGGGTGTGACAGTAGAAGCAAATAAGAAAGCGTATTATGGTATAATCGATCAAGATGATGAGAAAGTGGCTGAAGGTTTCAGTTGGGAGAAATACATTCCATCTGATTCCAAAGTGGCTCTTACTGCTCAAATCATTCAAGAGCCAGTGTTTGATCAGTCATCATCTGATGATAGTGATGATGAAGAGGAGACACAAATAAATATTGGAAAATCTATGTTATCTCCTGAAAGTTTTGAATTTTATTTTGCAGATAGATTGGTAAAGCTGAAGGAGAGACGAGCAGCAAAAGAACAAAAGAAGATGAAATGTGAAAGTGTTGCTCAAGAAGTAAAATATGAACAGAGTGAAGAAGTTAATGTTGCTGAGAAAGTAATTGAAGCTGAGAAAGCTGTAGAATCAGAGAAAGTGATTGAAGTTGAAAAGATAATTGAAGTTGAAAAGATTGTTGAAGTCATCAAACCGTGTCAAAAATGTTTGGAATCTTGCAAGCAGTGTGCAGAGAAAGATGAGAAGTTGAATGAGTTTGAGAAAATGAAAGAGAATTTATTGTTTAATCTCTAGTACGTGAAAGAATCATATGATGTTTTGAATAGAACGGTAACTGGTCTACAAAAGACAAATTCTGAAAGAGAAGATGCGTTGACAATGATGAATGCTGTGATGATGTCAAAGCAGAAAGCCATAAATTTTTACATTGAAGAAAGTGCAAAATGGAAGCAAGAGTTGGAGACAGAAAAGATAGAAAATGAAAGAATTAGACGATTGTTACAAAGCTATTCTAGTTCTGATTATCTGATTGATCGAATTTATCCAACTGTTGCAGGTTTAGAAGTATTTCAAGATGAGAAGACTGACAAGAAGAATACTGGAACAAGTGCAGAGGAAGAAGAAAAGATCTTATTCTGGAAACAATCAAACAAAGAATTCCTTGCAAAGAAGCAAAAGGGATTGAAGAATGGAGCATATCAAAGAAAGGAAACAAGAACTTGTTACAGATGTCAAGAAGTTGGTCATATTGCTTGGAACTGTCCTAAAGCAACCAATATCAAACAGGAAGTTGTTTCTAAACTCAAAGAAAAGATTGTTGAGAAAAATGAACCACCAACTGAAAGATTCAAAGTTTTTAATAATTCAACATATGAAGTTGGTGAATGTTCGAAGAAAATATTTTACAAAAGAAGAGTTAATCTTGATAACCAAATGTGGGTTGTTAAGAAATCTGAGGTGAAATCTGGCGATGAATCTGATTTCACAAAACCAGAGGAGCAACAAGTTGAGATAAAAGATGAGAAAACAGTTCCTCCAATGGATGATGAGAATTTTCCACCATTGAGGACTGAAAATTTCAAACAAAAGATTGGTAAAGTTGAGATTTCAAATCAATTCTATTCTGAAAAGAAAGAATTTGATGTTGAGAAAGCGTTTAATGGAAATGTTAAAAAGATTTTTGGGAAAATGGTTGATGGAAAGGTCAAAGGGGTAAAAGATTTTTATGCAACAAAAAAGGCAACTTATTATCCGACTAAAAATGATTTGATTACACCCAAAGCAGGTCAGGCTTGGGTGTCTGTGTTCTTTACTTCAAAATTCTGACTTGCCGGAGCTCCCAAGTTGGTAATCGTGGAGCGTGAATCGGCATCATTCTTGAAAAATTATGTTTGTGAAACTTCTAAAATTGTTAAATTCTACAGGTGATGGAATTGCCGGAACTTCCAGGTTGGTAAGTGTGGAGTAGGAATCGGCATTTTACTTACAAGTGGTATTTCAGTTTGAAAGTGGTAGTTGCTCTTAAAATTGTCATATGTCATTTTACATCTGGTAAAATTGAACGTACAAATGGTTAATCAAGGTCATTAAGTTGAACTTGACTTAACTTTCATCAAATGGTTGAGAAAACAATGTGATGAACCAAACCCCATTTTTACAAGTGATAAAATTAACAAAACTTATTTTCCGGAAAAACCATTTTGATTAAAACAAACTTAAGTGTTTTGAAATCTAAATGGGAAAATAGTTTGTTGTAAGGGGGAGTTCTGATTGTGTATGCCAAGTGAATGGTGAATTGAAGCAATTCACATCATGTTGCACTTTCTGTGTATAGTTTGTTTTCAAACTTGTTTAAATGATTTTGCATTTTAGGGGGAGTAAGAATTTTCAGAAAATTCAAAAACATTTGAAAATTTGAAAAAGTCAAAAACATGATAAAATAAAAAAATGAGTTTTGTCGTGAAAAAGAGGATATGATAGTACATCAGTGGACTATCACAGCATGCTAAAGAATTGGAAAGTTTAAATGTGATAAACGGTCTCACTGATGATGTGCCAGTAGGTTTTTGCATACTTAGTAAATTGTGACGAGATATAAACCTAAATTTCAAACTTACTTATCTCGTGGGCAACATCTCTCGGATATATGGGTAACCCCCGAAATCTTATTTGAAAGGTCCCTCTTTCTGAGATACTAGGTCTTTATGCTTAGTGATATCTGGGGTATTATCCTGGGACTTCTGATTTTGCGGAAGCAATGGCCTAGTCCCCGGAGAATACTTTACGCTTGCTTGAAATATAGCCCACCCTCAGCATAAAAAATGATGAAACATTGCAAAATGCTAATCATGTGCTGTTGAAGAAAAGATTCTCTAAAGGGAACCCACCAAAAGTCGAAGCCGTCATCTCTCTGATTTTGCGGAAGCAATAGCCTGAGCTCTCACGGCCCTCGCATTTAACCCTTCACAGATATCATCTAGGTATACTCACCTGTAAGACTGAATATTGGGATCTGGATACGGGAGTATATTCTGAGGTGGGACACACGTGTATAAGTTTAAGTCTCTAAAACATTAATCTCATATCTTGAAACAGTTGAACTTTGTGTGAAAATTTAAGTGGATCAGTATACTGACAATCTAAGTGAATCGTTTAGTACTTAAAATGTTGAAAGCTTAACGGTGTTGGTGATTTGTCTCAGAAACTGATATGATCCTCTTTCACAAACTCGAAAAAATATTGTCTGTACATATTTCTTTACTGCAATTCTTTAATTTCAAAAATCCAAAAAGATTTTAAGTGTGTTTTAGCATAAAATTTTGAAAAATCCAAAAAGATTTTCGATAACTGATGTTGAAAAGCTGAGTTTCAAAATTCCGAGTGCTGGACATGATGAACATTTCGTGAGGGGGAGTCTGTTTAAAATGGAAAAGATTTTGAATGTTAACCTTCAAACGGTTCATCAGATATTAACATTGTAAAAACAATTTATTGATTGATGAATTCCTGCAAGAGATATATAAATTTGTCAAATTTTAAAATTTGTGAAATTTATTGTGAGGTAGAGAATGTGCAGGTTAGCAAGGTTTCAGATCCTGATTCTGAGTGTTAGAGAGCCAGGTTGTGATTCTGAACCTGTGAAGATTGAAGATTAGATCAGCATCCGAGAAGAGGTTATATGTTGGTGCTGATGAAAAGAGAAGAGAAGACTGAGGAAGTTTTACATTGTCAGATACTTCAGAGAGTGCAAACAGACTGATAAAGACTGAAGACATTGAAGACTCGACACTGAAGACTCGTCAACATCCGAGGGGGAGTCTGTTGGTGCATACGTCTGTCGACTTCGTCTTGTATCGAGTCTTATTTGTATATAGATAGATCAGGGCACGTTGTACGAGAAAATGTCAAATATAGGATGAGAGGTAATTTCGCACGGAATTAGAACTTGTAATTCCGCTTGAAATCACTAAGTCAGTTCAAACGAAATCACTGATTTCGCTTGAAAGTGATTTCGCTTGAAAGTGATTTCGCTTGAGACTGGTTCAAGCGGAATTAGCAAGCCTATATATACTTGGTTGGTCCGTGTCATTTGGAACGAAGTGTCTACTTGCTGTAAAACTTTGTCAAATCAATCAAAAAGACATTTAAAGTGAATTGCAAGCTGTTTCAAACTCGATACGTTAGTTTCCGCCTCTCGTATTGAGAAGAACACCTCTGAACGACTCGTTTCGGGTCTGAAAACGATCCTACATATGTGGCAACTGTTATAGACGTATGGTTAGGAAAAAGAGGATTGAGGATCCACCAGCTGTTCGTGATTACCCTCCATGTGCTACCCAAGGAACTTCCATGATCATCTCTACAACTGTTAGGTAGGAACTCAGTTTGACCTCGCGCCGGAGGCAGTTCTAACTACTCGTACTCTTTACCGTTTTGCACCAGGAAGGTTGCAGGAGCTGTTTAACCAACTACAAGAACTGTCGGACAGGATTTTTCACTTTAAGGAGCCCTCGTTATACCCATGAAGAGAAGCCTTTTCGTATGTGTACTGATTATCGAGAACTCAACAAGGTGACAGTCAAGAACCGTTTGCCTCAACCACGTATTGACAACCCGTCGACCAGTTGCGAGGAACAAGCTTCCATTCGAGGATTGGCTAGTGAACGAACTATCGTCAGATGGAAGTCCAAGGGGGGAATGCTCTTAGAACAGCATGTCGAATGTAATGCAGCCATTTCAACGTTATACACCATGATCATTGAGTTGACCGACACACCAGCAGCTTTAGGGATCACATGAATCGACCGCATTTGTTGACAACGTTCTGAATCCTGACCAGGAGAATGGAACACCATGGGTGGCATTTGTATCTTATTTTAGAACTCCTGAGGGAGGAGCCACTCCGCTCAAAGTCTTGTTAAATGTAATTTCTGGGTTCGAGAGGTACCTTTTTGATATATAATCAGCGAAGTGGGAATGCATGTGGATCTCGCTAAGATCCGTCTTGGTTGGAAACTGATCGACACCAAAGAGTCCTTCGCGGATACAGCAATGTATTGGTCTCACTTGATACTATCGCAGATAAATCACAGGATTTTCGAAGGTCGCGCAGCTTAAATCTCTCTAGCACAGCAGGGTGCTGTGTTCGTGAAAGACAGAACAGGAGGACGTCTTTTCAGCTTTCGAATCCCAACTCTGCAATGCACTGAGCATCGTTTTTACCCGAGGGTGCAGGTGATTTAGTGGTATATCCTTATGGTCCGAATCAGAGTCCCAGCTGCACATCGACGCAACACGAGAGAGTGATGACATACGTGATGGAGTTACAAAGAGGAACTGCGCGACACACACGACTGGCGGTGAAAACCGTGGCTTTGGGATTTTGGATGGAGGCATCACTTGGACGGTACCAGATGCGTTATTTAGACCGATCACAAGTGCCTCCCGTGTATCGATGTTCAAAAGAGCTAAAGCATGCAATGACATCACTGGATGGAACTTCTGAATGAGTACGACTGAGAAACCTAAACACACACGAGCTCTGCAGCTCACTATCGACTCTAACTTACCTGATCAGACTCGCTCTGCCCAAACTGGAGAACTGAATGAAGAGGATTTTCAAGTCGAACCCATGCGGGGCTTAGAGAAGCAACCTTTGACCGGTCGAACGATACCCGTTACCTCATGGAACGAATGTGGGTCTCATTATACGGCTACTGTAGGGAACTCGTGTTGAGCAAAGCACACCGGCTTCGATATTCTAGTCGTCTGGGTTTTGATGAGAGACATTAGGATTTATAAACCTTGTACTGGTAATCGGGCATGAAGGCCCACCTAGCTAGGTATGGGAATGATGCTTGACTTGTGGGAAAGTCAAGGTGAAGGGTTAGCAACCCGAAATACCGATGTGGAAAGCAAAAACAGACTGCCATGGATTTGGTCGCTAGTGTACTTACAACTTGAAACGGGAACACTGTCACCTGGATGATCGTTGATTGTCTCACGTAACCGGCACACTTTCTAGCCATCAAAGAAACGGATAAGTTTTCTACACTTGCAGTCATCTACCTGAAAGAAGCGGTTGCTAGGCACGAGGTGCCAACCTCCATTACCTCTAATCACGACCCACGATTTGCATCTGATTTGTGGCAAGCGGTGCACAAATCCTTTGGCTCGCGTTTAGACATGAGCACAACATATCATCCACAGATGGATGGGCAGACTGAACGCACCATCCAAACTCCTGAAGACATGCTTCGAGCACGTGAAATCGACTTTGGCAATGGTTGGGGAAGACACCTCCCTTTAGTGGAGCTTTCGTATAACAACATTTACCACACCAGTATTCAGGCTGCTCCGTTTGAGGCATTGTACGAATGGAAGTGCCAATCATCTCTTTGTTGGGCAGAAGTCAGAAACGGCCAAATTACTGGCCCAGAACTCGTCGTAGACACAACAGAGAAGATTGCTCAGACACAACAACGAATGGCGGCAGCTCACGACAGTCAGAAAAGTCACGCTGGTAAGCGCAGGAAACCACTCGAGTTCCAGGTTGGGGATCGAGTGCTACTTAAAGTCTCACCTTGAAGAGGTGTGGTTCGTTTTGGTAAACGGGGCAAGCTTAATCCGCGATATGTTGGACCTTTCGAAATCACGAAGAGAATTGGCAAGGTGGCCTATAAATTAATTCTACCCGAAGAACTCAGCGGAGTTCACAACGTATCGCATGTGTCAAATCTGAAGAAGTGTCTGTCAGATGAAACTCTCATCGTTCCTTGCAAGGAGCTCACTATCGACGATCAGCTGCGATTTGTCGAAGAACCAGTGGAAATCTTGGACCGGGAGGTCAAGATTCTCAAACGCACCAGGATACCTATTATTCGAGTTCGTTAGAACTCCCGTTGTGGCCCAGAGTTTACCTGGGGACGAGAAGACCAAATGAAACACAAGTATCCCCAGTTGTTCGAGAATAGTGCAACCACTACTGAGGCTGAAGCTACTGCGGAATTTCGGGACGAAATTCCAAACCAACGGGGGGATGATGTGACACCCCAGGAAAAACCAGGAAACCATGCAACCTAACTAGCTTCCTCAGTAACTATGTGCTAAATTTCGGGACGAAATTTCTTTCAAGTTGGGGATGATGTGACAACCCGAACTTTCAAGGTTAGTGTCGTTTATCTAGCGATTCTAAAATCCTCATTATTTTCTTCCATTATGCATTACTCATATTAGACATGTTAAATGTTTTGTGTTAACCTTAAACGTAAGTGAAAACTGATTGCGTTGTGGGCCGATTAGTTGGATTCGGTTACTTAAACACATGGGCCGATTAGTTGGATGTTGTTATTTAAGCACCGAAGTTTTGTTGGGCCGGGTATAGCTAGTGTAGCCCAAATGAAATAATTATAACTTGAGGCCGATGATATACTTGGGCCTGGGATTAAAACTTTTGCACTGAACTTCGAAGTCCAAGGCTCTTAGGTCTGATAGGGCCCAAACAACCAATCCAAGGTATCATGTGTATATTATATCCCAATGATGATACGTAACTTATTAGTTGCAAACCAAAAGCAAACCCTACACCCTTTAATTTGTGGCGACAGTAGACCCCCCTTGTTGTCGAAGTCTCTTTATGTTGGAGATCATCCTTATTTCTGGTTAGTGAATTATGTTTGTTTTAATTCTCAACTAATTGGTCTTGTTACGTGTGGATATGATTAATAAAAATTGTGTGCCTATGTGAACGAGTTGTATAGCAATTATGTTTGTTTATAATTACTTGTGATCTTATACAAATTAGTCGAATTAGTATAACATGTTGCTTCGAGTTGATGTCTTGACACATCTGGCCGAGCACATGCTTGTTGATTAGTGTTATATATATTAACCTATCTATAAGTTGTAATGTTGTTAATTATGAATATATGTGGGAGTAGGGATGTTTCATCTGCACAGTAGAATTGGTGGATGGTTAAACTAGGGAATATCAATTTCATGATCATTAGTTATGTGGTAGAAGTTTTGTGATAACATGAAGTTGTTTATGATCAGATGGACTGGATTTCATGATTTCTTGAAAATAATAACTATGATCAAAATTAGTTATATCATGCTATTTAGATAGGCTGTTAATCCACTAAATGAATGTTTTGATAGTGGGCCGAGATCCATTAAATGAGTTAGCCATTATGATAATGAGAGTCCAATAAAGGATGGGTTATAACCTGATTTATGGATAATATTGGGCCGAATAAAGGGAAATGGGCCACATATTGGAGAGGGTTTGGGCTCGATTGGGTTAGGTACTAATTATTGGAACACGTTAGGATCTGGGCTGCAAAGCTGAGTTGGGCCCAACCTGTTCGGGCCGAGTCTTACTCTTTTCTAAAAACACCATATTGGGTCTAGTATAAGTGTTTGTTACAAATTGATTAATTTGCATAACCGATAACTTGTATGGTACTATTTCGGTGCTACTTGTGAAATATGGTATATTAGATATGTATAATGGTTTACGTGTTAGATATGCAACATTTAATTACGTTATGAGTAATACACAATTTCCTAAGTGCTATGTGTTATATATTTGTGTACGTGACCGTTCTTGAATATGTGCCTAATGTTAAATGGAATCAATAATAGGGTGTGGTCAGTTTTATTAACTAAAACAAGTGAAACACTCTACCGAGCAAACCAAGGTGAGTTCACACACTTTCTAAGGCATGGGATTCCCAGTGGTTGGGAATGGGTTAAAGAACTAAAACGAAACCTACATATCCTCCTTGGGTAGGATATGTACCGCCATCCTCCATGGGTAGGATGCCAATATTAATCCTGCGTATTCTCCTTGGGTAGAATACGTACGTTCATCCTCCTTGGGTAGGACAACAACCTTAAACTTACTAGACAAAACTCTATCATGAAGTCCCTCATTTTTATATTGACTTAATCGCCGGGCCAATGGGGAGCGGGTCATTAGTTGATAGCGCTATTAGGGTTGACAAGCCTCACACCGTGCCGGTAGGACGGGAGTGTACTAATGGATCTGGGCACTCCGTCAATGATGATAGACATTGACTTAGGGAACAACTTACTTTCGTCAGTTGTCGATATGGTAACGGTCTAGTGGTTTACATGGGGAAGCCCCCACTGGTTATGGATATGGTTTGGGAAATAAGGAAACTGGTTAACTTATGGTTTACAAACGAACTCATGATTTTTAGAACAACTTTAAAACGAACACCCAACTGTGAACTCGCTCAACCTTGTTGTTGATTCGTTGTTACATGCCTTGCAGGCCTTTAGGTGCATATTGTTGGAACTTGCTGTCTGGGAGGCTGGAGTGGTCATGGGTCGAGATACATGGAATCGCAACACAAGACCAATGGTTATTACATGTGGTTTATAAACTCTTAACGAATGAATTATGCTTCCGCTGTATATTGTGAACTATTTGTAACACTTAATGTTAATAAATGAAAGTTTTATTTCAATATACCTTTGAGTTCAATGTGATTGGTGGCTAGATCCTGGTACGTCGCACGCCTCGCGGGGGTTTCCGCATGTGGTAATTTGGGGGTGTGACACTGTTGGTATATAGGTATTATGTATTAGAATCATTTAATCACATAGTATCAAATTGTTGTACATATTCCTGTTTCATAGATACTGTTTTATAAAATATTTTATATCTTCCATTGTATATGTGCTTAAATTTTGTAATTGTCAACTATGAATTGTGAACTGTAATAATTCTCATTTATTATTTGTATAAATTAAATTAAGAATTATGTCTTATAAAATTCTTTTAACATTACTTTATTCAAGAGCCAAATATTTTATTTTCCCAAAAATATTATTATTATTAGTTTTATTTTAAAACAGAATTTATTAATATTTAATTTAGTATATTATATTAATAATAATGATGATAGATAATAACAGTATATATTAAAGATTTTTCTTAGAGAGTGTTTGTATATTAAAAATTTCTCTAGCATGTTAATTATCATGAATATTGACTATATGTATAATTTCTGAATATTACATGACTTATCAAATTTTGATGAATAATCTACACATTTAAATTTTAATAATCAAAGTATTTCAATTATTGTATCTAAATAATGCCGGAAACATTATATTTTAACAAAATTAATATAATCATATGTTTTATCAAAAAAATATATCCTTTAAATTGAGTAAAACTTTTGGACTATATCATAAATCATAAAATATACTGCTTTCATCGGATAATATTTTATATTAGGATATTTCAGTGATATCATATCTAAGGGTATCATTTTATATCTTTGATTAAGATATTAATATTAATATCATATTATTATTATAATTTGTTTTAAATTGTATTCACATAAATATGTGAATACAGAATTGAATATTATTTTATGAATATATCCCCCTTTTTATAGCCTAACATATCGTAAGATACGATAGGAGTTACATATCCGGAAAATTTAAATGATATGAAACCATTTAGGTATAATACATATTATCTAAATATTTATATCATGATGTTTACAAAATATCATATCTGAATTGCATCTATTTTATATTAATTTTAAAATATTAATATTAACATTGTATTATTGTTATAAAATTTATATTGCATTATGTTCCCATATATACATATGGATGTGTTAGATATATAAGGTATCACAAAATTTACTAAGACATGATATTATTAATATATATATATCATTTATATATAATATAGCATAATTGTAAGATACAGATATGGGTAACACATATTGGGAATTCAAAATTCGTTAAATGGCATAAAAATCATAATAAACACATTAAGATTTTATGCTCACAGGATAACACATAAGATATTAATTTACTAACATAACATAAATGCTTAAGGTTTAGGTATTAGAAGAACACCTAAATGGCTTAGCGCTGATACCACCTTCTGTCGCAACCCCCGACCCCTATTTACCCGGGAGCGGGAGCCGTGAGCCAGTCTGATGGTATCGGTGTTTATAAATTTAGCAACGGAAATTTTCCTCAGGACCGTAGTTAAGAAATATTTTTATCAGAGTTAAACACCACATTTTATGATAATAAATACATGGGAACAACCCAAGTTTCCATTATAAATATGTTTTTAGGGATAACCCTAATTTATTGAAAAACAATTCTCCTTTTTAATTTGGTAACTTTTATGGCCACTTTCTTAATCCTTCAGTGCTCTCCAGCTGGCTTTTATTGGCTTCATACTAAGTTACCTGAAACGCGTGTTTAAAACATTTTATCAGCAAAAAATATTGGTGAGTGAATCCCAGTTTAATCAAAACAGGTTTTATCATTTTACAGCATTGAGGGCGGTCGCACAATTACATTTGTTTATATTTCCACCTTAATTACCACCCACGGTACTGTCAACCCGACTTGTGGTTATGTTACTACTCACAGTGTAGTAGCAAATTTTGTATACAAAACCCCAACATACCGACGATAATTGTAGAATACAAATACTCAATCACTGTTTAATATAATGTAAAACATTTGAGGTTTTGTAAAAATAGTTTGCAAAAAGGTTTACAAAAAGGAGATTACTCACATTGTAGGATCGTTTTGCGACCAATATGAGTCGTTCAGAGTCAAAACTAAGCTGTTTGAAAGGCGGAAACTGTCAAACAACTGAGAATCAGTGATAGAATGATGTAGAATTAGAGAATTATACTTACAACAGGTTTTTCATTGATTTTCAACTTGATTACACGGTGAAAATTGGGCAGCACTTCGTTACACGTTCACCTATTTCGTACCAAATGAAAAGTCAACACTGCCTATTTATAGGCAACTGATTTTCGCACGAAATAGCAACATGCTATTTCGTACGAAATAGCCAATTGCTATTTCGTGCGAAATGACTTCTAACACACATAACATTACATATTTGACATATTTCGCCCTATTACAAGCTACAGACATGACCTAGACTGTAGACGTAGGCTATAGACATTATGCACCAACAAACTCCCCCTTGGATATTGCCAGAGTCATCAGTCAGGTCTTCAACACATTCTTCAAAGAGACTTAAACTTTTCTTCCCTCTGTTTCTACTTTCTTCTCAATGCACTTTTCAGCTTTTCGTTCTCTTTAGTAGCTTGTAGCTTTTCTTCAGCTTGCAATCTCATACATTTACCTCTATTCGCTTCAAGTTTCTTCTTTTCTTTCTCAGCTTTCAACGCTTCCTCTTTCTCAATCTCTCTCCACTTTGTCGACCATTTATTCTCAGCATTAATTCCTTTCTGGAAACAAATAGATACAACCTTCTGAAACTGCATAGCCTGTTCTTTGTCTTCAGCTTTGTAGCAGATCTTGTTTACAAACAAACATTCAATGTCTTTTGCTGAGCAGTTGATAATCCACATCGGATCATACAAGTGGATATATCTGACTTCATTTTCCACCTTGTATGTGATTACTGCTTCAGTCGACAAGTAACTGTACACCCAACACACAAACCCTTTATAAAACTCTTGCTCCATCTTTGGCAAAGGAATGTTCTTGATCACTCTGGGTTTCTTTATCTGCAAAATGGTTTCTTCATTTCCAGTCACTGGATTTATCTTCCTCACTTTCTTTGGATAATGAGGCTTCCAGTGTTTGAATTCTTTGTAAGCTTCAAACTTGATTAAACCCCAAACAGGCACATCATGCTTTCTGATAGGATAATCCAAAGTTCTGACTTTTGCAAGCTCTTCCACATCCCACCAGGGTAAAGACATGATATCCTGAATATACTCAAAATACTGCACCCCATATTCTCTTCTGATTGCATACAAATTCACTTGTGGCAGGAATCCCCAACTAATAATGTCACCAAGTGATACAGCTCTATCTCTCTTGTAGAACTTCAGCCGGTCTTTTAAACTTACGTTCAGTACTCTTTCTAAACCATTTTTTCTTCTCTTCCAGCTGTTCATCTTTCAGTGTACCATCAAAGTTTTTATCTTTAAAAAATTCTTCAACTTTTCTTCTCAATTCATCAATGTTTTCCTGACTGAAAAATTCAACAAGCGTTGGAAAATCAGAAGTATCAACATTCTCATTTTCTTCATCACTGCAGTCCTCAACCTCAACTCGATCATAGTTGTCAGCCTCTTCAACATACTTATACTGATAATCAGGTTGTTGGTTGATGTCGAACTGATTCAGCTCTTCTTCGAAATCAAACTTAAAATTATTTTCATCAACTTGTGTTAACTTGAGGTACTCATCCAAAGTATATATATGTCTGATTTCCCCTTCCTCTACATCAGGTTCAATACGCAGAATCAACTTTTCAACTTCATCAACGTTCTGATCATCAACATTCTCCCCCTCACCTTCAGCACTTTCAGGTTCTTCATTTGCATCGTCATGAAGATAATCATCGACATTCTCTTCATTCGAAGCTTCAGTAACTTTAATACCAGAAGTACCCTGATCGTCATCATTTCCATCATCGTCATCACTACTACTTGCAGAATATACATCATCTGCATCATCTTTTTCAATTTCATCATCTTCCTCAACATCTTCCTCATCATCAATAACATCATCAATTAAAACGTCTTCCTTAAATATACCAGAAATTGTAGAGATAGGACGAGGATTCTGAATAGGAGATTCAGAAGTGTTTGATGGAATGGTTGCTCTTTCAGTAACTTCAATAGCACTTTTGCCCTTATCCTTCATTTCTGCATCAATCGCAGCTTGACGACGAGCTCTAACTTCTTCAAGCTGGATTTCTTCAAACTTTTGCTCAACAGACTTTCCAAGCAAATTCTCTAACACTTTGTTCATCATTTATATCTCGTGCTCTTTCATTGCTTTGGCAGCCTCTAACTCTTTATTCTTTAGTTCAAAGTACTTGTTTTGTTCGTCTCTGCGAGCCTTTTCCTCTTCCAATTCAGCAATTTTAACTTTCATAATATCAATCTCAGCCTGATCAGCTTCAACTTTCTTTAATAATGAGGAATTTTCAGCTTCAACTGACTTGACACGCTTTTCAAGTTTCTTCTCAGGATCTACCAATTTTTTTGTTTTCAACCAATATTTCTTCTACCTTCTTTTCCAACTTCTTCACCAGTTCATCATTCACAAAACTGAAATCTCTGATGTCTTCAAGAGCAATATTCTATGGTAACTTTGGAAAATCTTTAAGACCTGAAGAACCAGGAGTGGTTTGTACTTGTGGTTGGGTAGATGGTGGAGTTTGAAGTATATGTGGTGAAGTGATAATAGGTTGTTCATGTGGTGGTGATAGTTGTGGTGGTGGTGATGGTGGTTGTGGTGGTGATGAATGAATTGGTGGTGTAGGTTATCTTGGAGGTGATTGATGTGGTGATTTAGGTGGTGATGGTTTAGATGGTGGTGACGGTGGTTGAATTGGTTCCTGAATAGGTTTCTTCTTTAACAAAACCTTCAATCTTTTTGCAACAACAGGAGATACGATACGCTTTCTAGCAGCTTGCTTCTTCCTACCGCCAGATGATGGTGGTGTTTGAGATTCTAGAACATGCTCAGGAGATGGATTGTACAATTCATCATCTTTATCCTCTCTCCTTTTTCTCTTTAGCTTCTTTTCTTTCTCTATTTCAGCCTGAATTCTTTTTGCACGTTCAGTTTCATCAATTTCTTCTTCAGATGAGCTTGATGAACTCTCCTCTACATCGTCACCTTCATTGTCTCCAGCTGCTTTAGCTGCTTCACTAGCTTTAAAACTTTCTTTAAGAGCTTTCAACAAACGATCAGATTCAGGAGATAAACGGACTTGATCTCCTTCAACATCACCTTCTGGTTCAGCTTCATCTTCTTTCTCTGATTCATCTACTAACATTGTCTCAACATTCTTCTTTTGACGCTTTTGCTTTGGTTGAGAAGATGAACCCTCCTCTACTTGAACTTTAGGAGTTTTTTTTCTGCTCCTCTTTTTCTTTTCCTCTTTCAAGAACCACTCGTTTCGAGTTTCTTTGAAGTTTGCAAGTATTTTCAATTCCTCTGCATAACTTGCTTCTTTCATTTCTTTGTCATTCCTCCACTTCTGATGATCAACTGGATCTGGATCTTGGTAATTTTTATCTTTGATAAACCCAAAGAATTCAGCTTTTGTCTTTGGCTCTGGATGGTTTGGATGATATCTGGCCAGTACTTTTAGCATTTCATTATTCATGTGGTCTAAAGCCAACAAATCATTATTTTCATCTCTTTCAAGATCTGGATAAGCATGATCCAGTATCATCTGTACAAATCTTGGATAGATCCATGTTTTGCTCTTTGAAATGATGTTCTCTTTCATGTAATGAAATACAATTCTTGAAAAATTATACTTCTTGTTTAACACAAGTGCCGTCACCATGTTCATTTGATAATCCCGCATCACATCATAACCTCCCTTTCGATGACTAAGAGCATGCAACACTGAATGTATAAGAAATTTGTAAGGCTTGGAAAAACATGCTTTCAAGTAGTTAGCCTTGTTCAATGGTCCACTGTACCCCATTCTTAGCATACAACCCTTCACTATCCTTTCTGGAAATTTTGTCGGAGAGTCTTCATCATCAGGAAAATCCAACACTTCTCGAACAAGTTGTTCTGTAATGATGATTGGTTTATCTTGGCCATTCAAGCTCACAATCGAATTTATCGTTTTGCTTTCTTTGTCATATGTTGCATTCTCCCAGAAACGCTCAATGTGTGACTCAAAAACAAGATGCTGATTAGTTAAGGCCTTCTGAATAGGTAATCTTTTCATAAACTCCATAATACTTTTGAATTCAGCCAACTTGGGAATCTTCTCATCATAAACACAACAGATGTTGTGTAATGGATCAAACTGCACATTAGAAGCCTGAAAGAACAACAACATACATTCAAGTTAACACTTAGAATATTTTTCAAAAACATATCATTCATGCGAAATAATTCCAAGCGAAATGACAATTCATGCGAAATCACACATACAAACGAAATGTCATTTCAAACGGAATGACCTGCTTTCAAACGAAAACAACTTCAAACGAAATAGCCTGATTTCAAACAAAATCAACTTCAAACAAAATAGCCTGATTTCAAACGAAATCAACTTCAAACGAAATAGCCATTTCGTGTGAATTTGACACTTTCATCAGGGTGCTATTTCGTACGAAATAGCTTGTCATTTTGTTTGAAATCTTGATTATGAACAGTAAAATTACAGATGTTCAAAACATGATCAGATGATGAAATTGATCCTCTGTGTTTATTCTTTAGTGAATTCCGAGCACATGGATATCTTTATAACACATTTTGGACAACAAAAATCATCTAGATCTAAGTCTGAAGTTACAGATCTACCAATTTCTTACGAATCAGTCAAATTCAAACCCTAAACAAGATCTACAACACATTCCGAGTACATGGTTGTGATTATTATTCATTTTAAACCATAAACAAACCCTAGATCTAAGTTTTTTGGTCCTGTTCATTGCTGTTCAAACGAAATCAGTTCAAATCGACATGAACCCTCACCTTTCCCATGATCTAAGTTGAGCAAACCAACTTAAATCTTGTTCTGAAACAACAAACAGGCAATATAACGGCTTGAAATCGACGAAAATGGTGTTTCGCGTGAAATCGCTTTGACAGAGTGATTGGTGCGAAATGACGATAATGATGCCTTCAAGCGAAATCAGTCCACTATTTATAGACGAGCCTATTTCGTGCGAAATGGGCACTGAGGCATTTTCACTCGGAATCAAAGTTTCAAGCGAAATCACATTTTCAAGCGAAATGGCTATTTCGTGCGAAATAGTCGTTTCGTTTGAAATGGCACTTTTTCAAAAAAAAAATCAAACTTTTTAACTTTTTGTTATTTTACCATCACACCCAGTTAACCAAGTCCAAGTTAATGACCTTGGTCAACTGTTTAGCCTGCCAAGTCCAAGTTAATGACCTTGGCTGACCAAATTATGAAGTTTGCTGACTTTTTGAAACAATTTAAGTTCAAGTTAATGAACTTTTAAACTTTCAAGCAATTACCAACATCTTTTCACATTTATCTGCTTATCCAACCCTCATGATCCAAACCTGTTCAGCACTTTGAGACTTTGATCATCAGATCCCCAACGTTCGTTGTCGAAAATAAGATGAAAAGCAAATCTTTTTGGATTTTATAAGCAATAAACTAAACACACATTTTTTTGGTGAGCGTGTTAGGGGATTGATGTGCGTGAGTGTTATTAGTTTTTAATGTATATATTAAGCCCTTTTTAACACTTTTTAGCCAAGTTTTAAATTTATAAAACACGATATTTACTAACACTAAACACACATATGGGCAAGTGCACCCATCGTGAGCGTAGTATAGTGTTGGCAAGATGCCGAGGTCGTCCAAGGACACAAGAGCTTTTAGTACCGGTTTATCCTCAACGTCTAATCAAATCAAAAGTTTAGAAAAAAGGTTTTTAAACTAGAAAAATAAAAACTAACTAAAATGCTGAAAAATAAAATAAAAATAAAAACAGATAGACAAGATGAATCACTTGGCTCCGACTCGTGTTTAGTGTAACCTTTGATTATTTCCGCACTTTTGCACTATTTAAGAGATTATCTAAGTTATTGTAGTAGGCCCCTCTTTTGAAGGTGACGTTACCCTCAACCCAGTAGTTTGAGTCAGCAAGGATACAATCCTAAATGGTCGGATTATTGAAAGATAATTAATTAAGTTATTAATGCATATTATGGTAGGCCCATCTTTTGAAGGTGACGTTACCCTCGGCTAAGTAGTCTGAGTCAGCAGGGATACAGTCCTAAGTAGTCGGGTTAAAGTATTAATAGTAGCTTACATATGAGGGGATCAAAGAGTTTGGACCCCCGCCATCCAATACCGGTGGGTATTGAAGGAGGTCCTACTAAATTTGACCCAGGTCCTTGCAGGATCTATACACTGAACAAGGCAAGACTCTTACCAAACCGTTCCCTTAACCCCCGACCAGGTAGCCAACATACCTCCATATAGACCGTGGAGATATGAATGGTGAAAATCTTTTATTTTATATAGACAGTAAAATAATGCCAAGACACAACGGACTAACGATAAGGAAGAATCACCTTCAACATAAGAAACTAGTTATTAAAGTCATTAATACATAACCAAGTAAAAAGTGCGAAAAGATTAAAAATAAAAAGTATTACACTAGACACTTGTCTTCACCAAGTGATGTAAGAGACTTAGGCAAACATGGCCTTTGATTGTCAAGAACTCTTACGATCAATCTTGGATCCCGAGACGACTCACACACTCTATGATGGACAATGGATGATGGTGGTGGATGATGGTGTTGTGATGGTGGTGGGTGGTGGGTGAAGTGTGAGAGAGGTGGTGTGCCAAGGGATGATTTGCAAATGAGCCAAGCACCCATATTTATAGTCTGAACAGCAGCTCGGGCACGGCCCCGTGTCCAGTGGGCATGGCCCCGTGTCCAGTGGGCATGGCCCCGTGTCCATCCTCTTCTCTGTCTTCATTAATTGCAGTTTGTCTGCATTAGTTGACCACGCCCCCGTGTCCGCTGGGCACGACCCCGTGTGCAGAAGCATATTTGTACTATCAAGATTTGCCTGGATTCTGCGAATCTTATAGTTGACCACGGCCTCGTGTCCGCTGAGCACGGCCCCGTGGTGGGCGATGGAAGCTTCTACAACTTTGTCTTTTATGCTGACACTTGGGCACGCCCCCGTGTTCACTGAGCACGGGGCGTGTTCAGCCTTCTGTTCTCTTGTTTTGCTTGGGAAGATGCTTTCGGGGAGGTCGGGCATGCCACGTTTGTTCCTTTTCTTGTATTTATGTTAGATTTAGCTGCCTTTTTGCTTCTTTTGTTAATTTGAGCTCATTTAATCCTGAAAATACAAAAGGAAGACAAAAGCACACTTTTTCCAACATTAGTACTAAAAAGGGTTAGTTTTATGCCACAATTGATGTAATTTATATGTTGCATTTTGCACACATCAAATACCCCCACACTTGAATCTTTGCTTGTCCTCAAGCAAAACTCTTTATAATGTGGCTTTACACTCCCAAATGGAATGGGTAGAAGAGAAGGTTTTTGGGCTTGTCATAGAGTGTCGGGATTTCCAAGATTCTTTATTAAGTTTTATTTTTATTTATTTACAATCCTATTCGTCATGATTTATTTAAAACTTTTCATAAGATAAATTACTTATTAGGGCATAACCTGCCTCTTTAAAATTCTATTTATATACAAGTTCACATACCTCACGGGGGATCACTCAACACTCGGCCGAATATGTATTTTTGTGAATCACTCGAGAGCGGCATGAAACTTACTCCTACCATAGGCTTGCCAAGCAATCAATCCTCCTCCTTTTTAACTATATACCTTTGTAAATATCAAGAGGACTTTTGGGTGAAGGGTTAGGCTTGGGTTAAAGGTAGGTGATTGGGTTAGTGGTTAGAAAAAGGGCAAAAAGCGTAAAAAGCATCGGTTTTCGTAAGACTTTTTATTTTTGCAATTTTTTATTTTGATGAAGCCATAATTCAAACAAAGTTATTTTTGATGAACTTGCTTGTTTATTTCTTTTGCTTCATCATCAACATTTTTTTTTTGAAAGTCATACGAAAAACCGAGCTTGCCACTAAAACAAAGGGTTAAAAATAAAAAGGTTTTGGTGGGTGAAAGGGTGTTTGGTTTGGGTTAAGAAATGAAAAGGTTTAGTCTCAAAGGGGTTAACTATGGGGATTTTGGGTAGGTGGTAAAAAAAAGAAAAATAATGGTGTAGAAATAAAAAGGGTTAGTCCTAATGCCTCCATCATTTACTTACTCGGGTTTAAGTTGGTAAGGACCGGGAATGTATCGTCGTGGCAAGTTCTAGAGTTGTAAGAACCAAGCGGCTATTCACACAAGAAACGAAAAATGAGCATTTAGTTTAAAGATATGTATTTGTATGCTCAATAAAGGCTCAAAACTCACTTTTGTGGGAATGGGTTTTTTATGTGATCAAGTATATATAATTAAATTTTAACTAAGCTTGTCATGCCTTTTCATAATTTTCTTATGTTGGTTCTTTTTATCACGATGCTATCGGTTGTAAATTTGTAAAAATATAACCTTTTTAGAATTTCAAATTCCCAAGTTAAACCTAGACAAGTAATAAAAATGAAAATTTTTGAAAAAAAAAATTGGGGTGATTAGCGGTTCCAATAGAGTTTTGTGTAAGGCTTGTAATTAGGACTTGCAAGATTCAAAGTTTTAGCATCCCCCACACTTAAATTACACATTGTCCTCAATGTGACCCAAAAATAAGTTTTTAGGTTGATTGAATGTGTAAAAGGTGTGAAAAAGCAAAATTTTATGTTACTGGGCGTCTGGACACGGCCCCGTGGTGTCCGGGCACGGCCCCGTGTTCAGGTGCCAGTAACAAAAAGTTGAACAAAAGAAACAGAAGCCTGGACACGGGGGCGTGTTGGGCGAACACGGCCCGTGTCCAGTTTACCTGAACTGGGTATTTTATGCAGACTGTACAGCACGGGGCCGTGTTGGGCGGGCACGGCCCGTGCTGAACTTGCTGTAATGAAGAAAGTTCGTCGGATGGCCCTATTTTCGTGCATGGGGTGCTGGTCCAAGTTTCCCTTGTTATCCTTCACCATCCCGAGTGTGTTTTACTCATTACAACATCATCCAAACACCAAATTAACTAAAACCATCATTCATTAAGTCATAGAGAAAATTACAAAATAATCCTAAAGTTAAAATACTAGATAGTTAGGTCAAAGAAACACAAGAAATCTAAACCAAGAAGTTCTAGCCTACTACTTATTTTATTAGGAAAATTTCCGAAAAGATAAATCCCTCGGTTAGATGTGGCTTGAAAAACTTCTTTCTCCGGGCATGGGTTCCTCACACGTCGGCGAGCCATTCTTCTATCTCCCTAGGGAGAAGAAAGGCGGGCTCATTGGCATTGGTTTGAGGAGGTGCAACCTCCACCGGGACTTCTTGTAGATCTTCAAGAGGAGGTTCCGCTGGAATGTCGTCCCAACCGGTAGGATTGTTGATTCCAAGGGCTAGGTTCCAATCCTCTTGAGGGAGGATTGGTTCCATGGGAGGTGTTACAAGAATGTTTAACCTCTGGTGCAAGAGGTTTATTTCTTGAAAACTGTTTTCCAACCCCACCGTAAGATAATTTATACGGTCTATTAGGACCTCCTCTACTGAAGTCATCTCGTCAACAGCTTCACGTAATGCCATCACGTAACGTATGAGAGTCGCTTCGATTGATGACCTTCTCTCCCTTCGACTGTGTCTGGAGTGCGCAGAAGAAGTTCCACTGTTTTGACTAGACATTCTACGAAAACAAACCAGAAATAGTTCATCTTAAATGAAACAGTACATCGGACACGGCCCCGTGTTCAACTTTCTGCAGATTTTCGGAACAAGGAATCTTGGAGTTTTAAATTATTTTTCCAACTTATGAAGCATTTTTGAACAGAAATAACTTAAAACAATGTTGCACAACTTATTTTTAGCAAGATTCCTTGGACAAAAATCTAATAATCAACACAATAAAGCTTGAGAGCAAGCTTCAATGGATGTGTTGAGACAAGAAAGATGAAGAAGAAGGCAATGGATAAAAGAGGAAAGGACAAGATGTTTGTTAGAACCTTCTTTTAGAAATTACCTAGGATGGTAGGTGAGAAGATCCTTTCAAATCCCTGTCCCTGGATGGTCCAAATGTGCAGGATTCTTGGCTGCATTTATAGAAAACGACAGCATGCTGGACACGGCCCCGTGTCGGCTGGACACGGCCCCGTGTGCAGGTATGGTCCTGACACATTTTGTCCGTATTCTGACTAAAAGTCAGAAAGGAATCTTTTGGTGGACACGGGGGCGTGTTGACCTGGGCACGGCCCCGTGTCAAAAGGCTGTTTATGAAGTTTGTCTATTTTTAAGGAACTTTTCTGGATCGGGCGGTTCCTTACTGGATGGAACAACCCCAAAGTGCCTAAGATACCTTAATTGTTCTAGATTAAGACGAGAATGCAAGAGGTTGTCGGTGAGGGTGATTCCTATGCTATATGTAGGTGGACAAGTCCAACCCTTTCCCGGGCTCTCATTAAAGAAGGTGTATGCCGAATCGCTCAGGTCTATGTATGCATCGAACGAAGTCGATGGGGAGTCCTTCACGACACAATCGACACAGGGACGACTATCGCTCAAGTCCTCACTAGAGTTAGAGGTAACGTTGGTAACAACGAAGTTGTTTTTATGCAATCCCAACAATTCTTCTTGGTTATCGTCTTGAGATAAATTATTGAAATCTATCCTAAGTTCTTCTAACCAATTAAGAATTAGATCTTCCATTTGAAATAGTTCATCAAGAAGCATTTCTCCTAGAAGATCTGGTTGAGAGCATTCGAGGGAGAGATAAGGATTATTTTTACTTTCGCCCCTCTTAAGGCTACATGAAAACAATGGGTCTATATAGTGGGGCTTATAATTTAGAAAATAACATTCTAATTCTTTATGAGAGCCACCACATATTTGACACCACGTACCATAAGAGTGCCGAAAGTAAAAAATATCATTATCACTCATGTTTGTGTCAGAAATTACCAACCGTCGGGATCTTATGGTTCTGTTTTCAGTAACTGAATCTTGGGCACGGGGCGTGTTGGGTGGGCACGGCCCGTGTTCAGCTTACTGTCCGACTTAAAACAGGATTTCCAGTTCCAATGATTGGGCACGGGGCGTGTTCAGCGGGTACGGCCCGTGCTGAGTTCTGCAGAAGCTGAAAAACTAAGAAAAATCCTTAAAAAATGGAAAAATAAGAAAAACGATTAGGCCGTTGATTCCTAACTTTCTTAAAATCCTTGTGTCCCCGGCAGCGGCGCCAAAAACTTGATGTGCGTGAGTGTTATTAGTTTTTAATGTATATATTAAGCCCTTTTTAACACTTTTTAGCCAAGTTTTAAATTTATAAAACACGATATTTACTAACACTAAACACACATATGGGCAAGTGCACCCATCGTGAGCGTAGTATAGTGTTGGCAAGATACCGAGGTCGTACAAGGACACAAGAGCTTTTAGTACCGGTTTATCCTCAACGTCTAATCAAATTAAAAGTTTAGAAAAAAGGTTTTTAAACTAGAAAAATAAAAACTAGAGTAAATTACAAGTTTTGTCCTTTATGTATGTCCCAAATTGCAGGCGTTGCCCTTTAAACCAAAACTTGACAGGCGGTGTCCTTTGTGTTTTCAAAATCTTGCACGTTTTGTCCTTTAGGCCAAACTTAGTTAGATTTGTTAGTTAAATCTGGTATCAAGGGGCTATTTTGTAAAAACAATTATTCAGGGACTAAATTGTACAAAACTTAAAAATATAAAACCCCCAAATTAGGTCGTCTTCCCCATTTATCCCCATTCACCACCGCCCCCAAACACCTGCAACCACCACCGCCATTACCACCACACCCACCGCCCTCCGCCGCTCAACCATCACCTTCCCTCATCACGACCATCCACCGATTCACACCACCGTCAGTCACCCACCGACTTCAACCACCGCCATTACCACGATCTCCACCACCATTCACACCGGTCAACCTCCTCAGCCACTGCCACCGCCGTTTCAACCGCCGGACCACCATTTCCGACGCCACACCACTCCGCCCTCAACCACCACTGCCATCTCCGCCACACCACACCACTTCATCCGACGCAACCACCATCATGCCTGATTTGCAAACATATCCGGCATCGATTCTCCACCACCATCATCACCAAACATCACCAAACATATCCGGCATCGATTCTCCAAGCATATCCACCTGCAATCAAAAACAAATCACCCCTTCACCACCATCACCAAACATCGATTCACCACCATCACCAAACGATTCTTCGTATTTTCCTGCTTTACAGGATCTGTTAAGCAGTTTGATGAAATGGGTTTCTTTATAATTACGGGTTTGCAACTGGGTTAAGTTTAGATTGGTGGAAAGTTTGACATTTGAAGAGGTTTTGCTGTTAGGGTTTGCGTTGGGATTAGGGTTTCTGCAGGTTATAACAAAGCAATGGTAGTGGGAAACTGCAGTGTGTTTTGGGTGAGAGTTGAAGGGGAAGAATGTTGGTGAGAATTCTGCATAAATCATTGTTTGATTTGGGTTTAAGATTATTCAAGTTTCAGGGATTTCTCATTGTGCAGGGAATGTAGAGAGAGAGTGTAGAGAGAGAAACTGATGTGATTCTGAGAGGGATTTCTCATTGTGCAGGGAATGTAGAGAGAGAGTTTTGTACAATTTAGTCCCTGAATAAATTTTTTTTAGAAAATAGCCCCTTGATACCAGATTTAACTATAAAATCTAACTAAGTTTGGCCTAAAGGACAAAACGTGCAAGATTTTAAAAACACAAAGGACACCGCCTGCCAAGTTTTGGTTTAAAGGACAGCGCCTGCAATTTAGGACATATATAAAGGACAAAACTTGTAATTTACTCTAAAAACTAACTAAAATGCTGAAAAATAAAATAAAAATAAAAACAGATAGACAAGATGAATCACTTGGCTCTGACTCATGTTTAGTGTAACCTTTGATTATTTCCGCACTTTTGCACTATTTAAGAGATTATCTTAGTTATTGTAGTAGGCCCCTCTTTTGAAGGTGACGTTACCCTCAACCCAGTAGTTTGAGTCAGCAAGGATACAATCCTAAAGGGTCGGATTATTGAAAGATAATTAATTAAGTTATTAATGCATATTATGGTAGGCCCCTCTTTTGAAGGTGACGTTACCCTCGGCTAAGTAGTCTGAGTCAGCAGGGATACAGTCCTAAGTAGCCGGGTTAAACTATTAATAGTAGCTTACATATGAGGGGATCAAAGAGTTTGGACCCCCGCCATCCAATACCGGTGGGTATTGAAGGAGGTCCTACTAAATTTGACCCAGATCCTTGCAGGATCTATACACTGAACAAGGCAAGACTCTTACCAAACCGTTCCCTTAACCCCCGACCAGGTAGCCAACATACCTCCATATAGACCGTGGAGATATGAATGGTGAAAATCTTTTATTTTATATAGACAGTAAAATAATGCCAAGACACCACGGACAAACGATAAGGAAGAATCACCTTCAACATAAGAAACTAGTTATTAAAGTCATTAATACATAACCAAGTAAAAAGTGCGAAAAGATTAAAAATAAAAAGTATTACACTAGACACTTGTCTTCACCAAGTGATGTAAGAGACTTAGGCAAACATGGCCTTTGATTGTCAAGAACTCTTACGATCAATCTTGGATCCCGAGACGACTCACACAGTCTATGATGGACAATGGATGATGGTGTTGTGATGGTGGTGGGTGGTGGGTGAAGTGTGAGAGAGGTGGTGTGCCAAGGGATGATTTGCAAATGAGCCAAGCACCCCTATTTATAGTCTGAACAGCAGCTCGGGCACGGCCCCGTGTCCAGTGGGCACGGCCCCGTGTCCATCCTCTTCTATGTCTTCATTAATTGCAGTTTGTCTGCATTAGTTGACCACGCCCCCGTGTCCGCTGGGCACGACCCCGTGTGCAGAAGCATATCTGTACTATCAAGATTTGCCTGGATTCTGCGAATCTTATAGTTGACCACGGCCCCGTGTCCGCTGAGCATGGCCCCGTGGTGGGCGATGGAAGCTTCTACAACTTTGTCTTTTATGCTGACACTTGGGCACGCCCCCGTGTTCACTGAGCACGGGGCGTGTTCAGCCTTATGTTCTCTTGTTTTGCTTGGGAAGATGCTTTCAGGGAGGTCGGGTATGCCACGTTTGTTCCTTTTCTTGTATTTATGTTAGATTTAGCTGCCTTTTTGCTTCTTTTGTTAATTTGAGCTCATTTAATCCTGAAAATACAAAAGGAAGACAAAAGCACACTTTTCCAACATTAGTACTAAAAAAGGGTTAGTTTTATGCCACAATTGATGTAATTTATATGTTGCATTTTGCACACATCAGGGATCATATCAGCTGCCGACAAGATACAAGTACCGTTAAGCTTTGATTTCATACTTAGCATTTAAACAATTCACAGTGATTGCCGATATACTGATCCAATTTAAATTCTCACACAATTTTCAATCTGTTCAGGATACGAATTTAGTGTTTTAAAGGCTTAACTTATACGCGTGTCCCACCTCAGAATATACTCCCGTATCCAGATCCCAATATTCAGTCTTACAGGTGAGTATACCTAGATGATATCTGTAAGGGGTTAAATGCGAGGGCCATGAGAGCTCTGGCTATTGCTTCCGCAAAATCAGAGAGATGATGGCTTCGACTTAAGGTGTGTTCCCTTTAGAGAATCTTTTCTTCAACAGCACATGATTAGCATTTTGCAATGTTTCATCATTTTTTATGCTGAGGGGAGGCTGTTATTTCAAGCAGAGTAAAGTATTCTCCGGGGACTAGGCCATTGCTTCCGCAAAATCAGAAGTCCCAGGATAATACCCCAGATATCACTAAGCATAAAGACCTAGTATCTCAGAAAGAGGGACCTTTCAAACAAGATTTCGGGGGTTACCCATATATCCGAGAGATGTTCCCCACGTAAAAGAAAATAATGATTTAGGTTTATATCCCGAACAAACCTACTAAACGTGTAAATACCTATCGGCACATCATCAGCGAGACTGCTTAACACATTTTAAACATTACATATCTTTAGCGTACTGCAACTGTCTAGCTGATGTACTATCATTTCCCCTTTTTACACAAACTCATTTTTTACTTTTTCAATGTTTTTGGATTTTGACATTTTATCATGTTTTTGGATTTTCTGCAAACTTTCTCCCCCTAAAAACAAAAACATATTTTTGTGTTTTTGGTTTTATCAAAAGCAGAAAATAAACTGTACAGAAATTTGACAACAAGACGTGGATCACTTCAGATCGCCGTCCACCTCGGCTTCACATTCTATTACCCTCCCAGAAAATAAATTTTTCATCCTGTTTAATTTTAAAAGATAGTTAAATCTTGATTTGTCAAACGGTTTGGTGTAAAAATCAGCCCTCTGATCATCGGTGTGAATATGTTCAATTCGAATCAATTTCTTCTCGTAGCAATCACGGATGAAATGATGCCGAATTTCAATATGTTTTGTTTTAGAATGGTGAACCGGGTTTTTAGTTATGTTTATCGCTGCCTCATTGTCCACATAAATGGGCGTGTCCAGGAACTGCAAACCAAAGTCCCTCATCTGCTGCTGGATCCAGAGGATCTGAGAGCAACAGCTGGAGGCCGAAACGTATTCAGCCTCGCATGTAGAGAGAGCGACTGAGGTTTGTTTCTTGCACTGCCAGGTGACTAGTCGAGTTCCAAAGAACTGACACCCAGCAGTGGTGGACTTCGCATTTTGCTTGCAGCTACCAAAATCAGAATCAGCATAACCTGTGAGAGAAAAGTCACCAGACTTATGATACCACAAGCCGGTGCTTGGGCAGCCTTTCAAATACCGTAATATTATCTTGACGATTGTCAGGTGTGATTGTCTCGGGCTTGACTGATATCTGGCGCATAGACAAGTCAGATACATGATGTCCGGGCGGGAAGCAGTCAGATACATCAAAGATCCAATTATCGACCGATAATACGTCTCGTCCACTTTCTCTCCACCTTCATCTGGGCAAATCCCGTGATTTTGAGCTAGGGGGTTGATGTTGGAGTAGATTCAGACATGTTGAACTTTTCCAGAACATCGTTCACGTATTTGGTTTGATGAATGAAGATTCCTTCGGGCATTTGCTCCACCTGTAGCCCTAAGAAGAACTTCATCTCCCCCATCGAACTCATCTCAAATTTTCTTTTCATCACATTCTCAAACTCTTTACACAAATCATCATTTGTCGATCCAAAAATGATATCATCAACGTAAATCTGCACGATTAAAAGATGTCCTGCAACCTCTTTTGTAAACAAAGTGCTATCAACCGTCCCTCTGGTGAACCCGTTGGCCAGCAGATGTTGGGAAAGCGTCTCGTACCAGGCTCTCGGGACCTGGTGTAGTCTGTAAAGCGCTTTATCGAGAAGATAGACTTTGTTTTTGTGCACTTGATCTGTGAACCCCAGCGGTTGTCCAACGTACACTTCTTCTTTGATTTTTCCATAAAGGAATGCAGATTTCACATCTAGTTGGTAGACTTTGAATCCTTTCCAGGACGCGAATGCCAGGAAGATTCTTATCGCCTCGAGTCTAGCAATAGGCGCATATACTTCGGTAAAGTCGATGCCTTCTTGTTGACTGAAACCCTGTACTACCAAACGTGTTTTATTTCTTACAATCACTCCTCTATCATACCTTTTACACTTAAAAACCCACTTAGTCTTTATCAGCTTCTGATTTTCAGGAAGATCTACCAATCTCCATACTCCCAGCTTCTCAAACTGCTGCAGCTCTTCCTGCATAGCATTCACCCAGCTTTCCTCAGTTAAAGCTTCTTTATATGTTTTTGGTTCAACCTGCGAGATGAAACACTTTAGTAAGAAATCAACTTACAAAGGAGCGACAGATGAATAAAAACATGTAAGAGTTTTGTTGATCTGATCGCGTGTTTTCACTCCACTGTGAAGATCTCCAATAATTTGTTCTGAAGGATGATAAGACAAAGTTCTTGGCATGACTTTGTCAGGCACGCTCACTTCCGATTGCAAGTTTGTGATGTCTTGATCACCGGTGTGATCCACAGCTTCTGAAGTTGCAACATTTGGGTCCTCGTCAAAAATCAGATCGGGTTCTGATTCTGAGTCGTCAGATTGATCAAATGTTGGAGCTGGTTCCTTTGGGGGTTCATGAGCAGTTCCACTTGGACTGGCCTCGTGATCATTTGAACCCTCGGTGGGTGGAGAAACTACCAACGGTCTTGGCACTTGTTCTTGTGACAAAGATTGCTGATATTGGTATAAAAATGCAAGTTCCTCCTCACTTGGCTCAGTCGGCAGTTGAAATGACTCCTAGAGTTTGTCATAATCGAATAGCAATCTTTGTCCGGGAAGTTGCGGTGGAGCAGTATGCTTCTGACAATCAACATGCTGAACTTGAATTAACTTCCCCAGGCATGGAACGAACACCCTCTTCAGCGGACTCGCATAACCTACAAAGAAACCTTCATTACTTTTTGCACCAAACTTACCATCTGGATCAATGAAAGTACAAGGTGATCCAAACGGTTCTAAGAATTTTAAATTTGGCTTATAACGATGAAGTAGTTCAAAACATGTTTTCTTGTATTTCTTCACTGTGAGAACGCGATTCAACGTATAACACGCTGCTGCAACTGCTTCACTCCAGAAGAATATCGGCAGCTTGGAATCGGCGAGCATAGTTCGAGCTGTTTCAATTATGGTGCGATTCTTTCGTTCAGCTACACCATTTTGTTGTGGAGTGTATGGTGCACTAAATTCATGAAGAATTCCTTTCTCATTACAAAACTCGAGCATGCGATTATTTTTGAACTCCGTCCCGTTGTCGCTCCGAATTCTTCTGATCGGCAGCTTGTACAGCGTCTCCATCTTCTTGAATAAGATCATTAACGAATCAAATGTTTGATCTTTTCTTTCCAGACACATCACCCATGAAAATCTAGTGAAGTCGTCAGTGACTACTAGACAGTACAAGTCTCCACTAATGCTCTGCACATTAACTGGTCCAAAGAGATCCATGTGGAGTCTCTCGAGCGGTATCCTGATTGAGTTTAAGAGCTTCTGTGGGTGTGTCTTATTTGTTTGTTTTCCCTTCTTGCACTCTACACAATCATCATTCAAATGAAAATTTTTAAGATTTACACCTTCAACAAGATCATTGTGTACAAGGAAATTCATTTTTCTGACATGAATGTGCCCCATCTTTCGATGCCACATTCTTGACTCTTTTTCAGTCGCTTTCATTTTTGTTACAAAACATTGTTTCTTATGATTTGTTGTTGTTGCGACACTCATATCCAGGACATACAAATCATTTTCCCGGGGAGCTCGCATCAACACCATGTCCTCAGGAATTTTAAAACCAGGTTTTATGATTAAACATTCATTTTTAGTAAAGTGTACTGTGAATGACTTGTCACAGATCTGTGAGATGCTCAACAGATTGTTTTCAAGTTCGATGATATAGTTCACTTTGTCAAACGTTACGACTCCATTTGTTAGAGTTCCATCACCAACTATTCTGCCACCCGGATTTCCTGCAAATCCAACATATCCTCCGTTGATAGATTTAACATCGTAGAGTAGAGCCAGCATTCCAATCATATGCCTTGAAGCTCCGCTGTCCATGATCCACTACGAGATTATTGACCTCGGAAGCCCCTGCAAACATCAAAGAAATTCATTCAAACAAAGAAGCCCATGATTTCTTTACCTTTGGAACACTACCAAACACAAGATCACATGACACATCAACTTTCGGAATGTTAAAGATGACGTTTGGAACAACAGGTTTAGATTTTGGTTTTAAATCTCTCTCCTTAATTGGTGGGAATTCCTCAAGTAACTTGTCTAGTTCAAATTCCAGTTTTTCAACATCTTTTGCAAAAACTTTTGGTTCAGATTTTAGCTCATTTTCCATCTTCTTCTCTTCAACTGATTGTTTTGATTTTGCCACCCATGATTGGTTTTCAAAAATTTTCGTTTTCGGATAAACCTTTGAAGTCTTTTTTATTTTCGAAGATTCGCCAATCTCAAAGGTTAACTTCGGCTTTTCTTCGGACTTCAAAGATTCACCTCTTTTCAAAATTCGAACGGGGGAAATCATTGGTGTTTTGCCCTTGACATCGGTTGAAATTTTAGGTTTGGGTTTTTGAAAAACTGGTTTCTCAAGCTTTTTCACACACTGCTTGGCCATGTGACCAATTTCATTGCAGCGGTAACAGATTCTTTTGTCATACTCGACAAAAGTTGATCTGTAGGTCTCCTGTCTCAACTTCTTAGCTGCATTGAAATCGTCAATGGCATTTTGACTAAATATATAATCCTTTTCACAATCAACACTAGGACTAGCAACAAAAACATCACTCATCTTTTCTTTTGGCTTGACATTCTTCTTAGCCATTTTCTTTTCAAAACCAATACCTTTGTTTTTGAAATTGTTTCCATTTCTCTTGTTATTATCACCATTGTCCACCCACTCTTTCTTTCCCGAGTTGTTTGGTTGTGGTTTCACAAAAGACTTTTTCAGTTTTGAAAGAAACTCATTGTTGTTAACCTCAGAAATATCAATCTCCACAAGCTTAAACACTTTTTCACTTCCTGGCGATGATTTTGTTTCTTCTGAAGCAAAGGAGTCACGTTTTGGCGATGAATTTGACTCGTCAAAGTTAGAAGAGCCAACAGTAAACAAAAAAGTTGGTAAAGTGAAAATTTCGAATCAATTCTATTCTGAAAAGAAAGAATTCGATGTCGAAAAGGCTTTTAATAGCAAAGTAAAACATATATTTGGAAAGATGGTCGATGGTAGGGCCAAAGGGGTGAAAGAATTTTATGAGTCAATGAGGATAACTGACACCCCGAGTGAAAATAACTCGGATACACCCAAGGCTGGTCAGGCTTGGGTGCCTGCATTCTTTGCTTAAAATCCTGACTTGCCGGAACTCCCAGGTTAGTAATTGGGGAGTAGGAATCGGCATCTTTCTTGAGAAATTCACATATGTGATATTTCGACTTACAAGTGGTTAATCAAGGACATTAAGTTGTACTTGATTTAACTATCTTACAAGTGGTATGATTATTGGAAATTGTTTTTGTGATAAACCTACAAGTGGTTGAAAACAGTGTGATGAATTAAACCCCATGTTTGTGAAATGGCAAACAAAACTAATTTTCTGGAAAAACCATTTTGATTAAAACAAACTTAAGTGTTTTGAAATCATAATGGGAAAATAGTTTGTTGTCAGGGGGAGTTCTGATTGTTTATGCCAAGTGGATGGAGAATTGAAGTGATTCTCATCAGTGTGTCAGTTTATTCTGTACAGTTTGTTTTCAAATTTTCCTAGAAAATCAAAATTGAAACATATTTTGATTTTAGGGGGAGTAAGAAAATTTTTAGAAATTTTGAAAATTTGAAAAATTCAAAAACATGATAAAATCTAAAAGGCCAAAAACATTGAAAAATCAAAAAGAGTTTTGTGTAAAAAGAGGAAATGATAGTACATCAGTGGACTATCAGTGCATGCTAGAGAAATGTAAAGTTTTATAAAGTTTTAAACAGTCTCACTAGGGATGTGTCGATAGGCTCAGCTAAGACTAGTAGTTTTGCGAAAATGACACAAACATAAAGCAAAAGGCCTAAGTCTGGTGGGAAACACGGTCGAACGCATAGTATTTAGTTTTGTCCTTCTTGACTGTGTACCTGCTCAGTAATCGCTGATTGTCTTAGGACATAAAACCGGTTAAGTTTGTGAGCTTTCACAACTTTGCTGAAAAGTCACTGTGATTCTGTGTTTTCATTTTGCAAAAATTTAAACTTGTTTTATTTCTTTATTTTGTTTAACCGTTGGACATCCTCTGCGTATACGAAAGTATCAACCTAGATGTTAGTGCCTAAACATTCTGCTTTATTTTCTTTGGTGTTTCGTTTAGGCTTTGGATCACCTCTTCGTATACGGGAGTATCGACCTGGTGGTTAAAGCCTAAACAACTTCAACTTGTTTTCTATTTCTTATTTTGTTTAAACATTGGACTTTCTCTGCGTATATGGAAGTATCGACCTGATTGTTAATGTTTAAACATTCTGCATTGTTTTTTACACAAATCACAGTTGATGAAAGTTTAAAGGCATTACGTGAGTTAGTGTATTGCATGATGAGGGGATATGTTAAGATCGTGGGGCGCATAAGACTTTAGTGCTATCTAATGTACCTTAATCGTATCAGTAAGCATTATGAACATCTTAGAGGAGTTTAAGTGGATCACAATATCGATGATCTAAGGTGAATTGTTTAAAAGCTTTAAGTGGTAAATTTTTAGATCAACGGTGCAGCTGATATGTCTCATTAAACTGATATGATCCTCTAATGCAAACTCACAAAAATATTGCCTGTAAATATTTCTTTACTGCTTTTCATTAAAAACAAAAATCCAAAAAGAATGTGTTTTAGCATAAAATTTTGAAAAATCCAAAAAGATTTTCGACAACTAATGTTGGAGAGCTGATATTCAAAATTCTAAGTGCTAAACAAGAAGAACAGAAGTTTGGGAAAGTTTGTTGAAAATGTGAATTGTTTTTTAAATGACTAAATGGCTCATTAATTTGAAACCAATTTAATCATTTTAAATACAAGTGGTAAGCATAAAGTTAAATCTTAATGTTGGTTAGAGTTTGTGCAGATCCCCGTGTCGAAGTCTGTGAAGAGTTAAAGACAGGTTTCTGATACAAAACCTGTGAAAGTGCTATATCAGATTATGATCCCGGAACAACTTAAGGGGGAGTCTGTTAGCAAAGGGGAGTCTGAAGAGTGAAAGAGCCAGACTCAGATTCTGGAAAATAGCTGATAATGGTGTTTGAAGAGAAAGAGAAAGTTTGAAGGATGCTTCAGCGTCAAATACTTTGAAAAGAGAGAGAGTTTGAAGGATGCTTCAACGTCAAATTTTTTGAAAAAGTGTGAAGACTGATCAAGACTGAAGTTTTGATGTACTAAAGTCTCGTACTGAAGACTCCATCAACATCCAAGGGGGAGACTGTTGGTGCATATGTCTGTTGACTTCGTATTGTATCAAGTCTTGTAATAGAAATGATAGATCTAGGTCACGGAGTACGAGGAAAATGAGAAATAAGCTAAAAAAGTCATTTCACACGAAATAGCAGTTTCGTGCGAAATAGTAGTTTCGTGCGAAATAGCAAATGCCTATTTCGTGCGAAATACCCTCACCTATAAATAGGTGTTGTGCCAATTCATTTTCTTTTAACTTTTTGTTTTCCAATGTCAAACTCTCCACATATTTCAAGAGTTTGACATTGTCTGCTCCAGATTTATCACAGTTTAAGCACTTCTCAGACATCGTTTCAGCTTCAGCTTCCTTCTCAACCTTGATAGCTGAAACTTCTTTAACCTGCTTCTTTACCACTTGAACATTTTCCTCAGATTTGACTTTTACTTCAACAGTTGCTGCTTTCTGATTCTTCTCTCTTGCATTTGAAACATGTGACTTTTGATTTATCAAACCCAAGCTTGCTATCCGGTCCTGAAAGACTGTTTCGACCAGTAATTTCCATAAATCTTTGAGCTCTCCTCACCAAGCTTGCCATTCCCCATTTGATATCGATCAACTCCAGCTCCTCTGGCTCGATCTGATCATAATCTTCCTTTGTCATATCAGGGTTTCCAATTCTCCCTGCAACCAAACTTTCATAAGATTCAAGCACCGAAGCAAGTAGTGCTATGTGCTGTTTCCCTGATGATTCAGTAAAGTCTTGAGCATTCTTTATATTCACCGCTATGTTGCACAGAATTCCTGGACCTTGACTTTGACTGTTTGATCCTGAAGAACTTTGGGTATAAGATTCATCAGGTGAGTTTTGAACCTTTGGATTTGGTTCAAAACTTGCAAATGGTGAATTATTGTTGCTTAATGTGCCAGATGAAACTCCGGATGTTGAATCTGCACTGAATGTTGTCTGAATCTTTTGTGACACCTGTGTCACTCCAACCATCAAACAAATACCAAACCAATGAAATATTGTATTTCATACTTGGGATTTGTAAAAATATGTATATCGTTTGCACATATCGACTCTTGTTCGATTTCAAGCTTTAAATCGCTTTCTGGAGGGTTATACGCGCTCTGAGGTGTAGATATAACCAGTTTAATCCAACGAACACTCCGGAATAGTGAAATAGGCTTAACATACCTTAAATAACCTTTACATAACTTAAATATAAGTTTTGGAAAGTTTGGTGTGGTGAAATCAAAGTTTAATCACTTACAGGGACTAAAGTTGACAAACTGCGAAAATATGCCAATTTGAACTGTAACAGACATTCCGGAACATGACCATAAGTTAAACATACCACAAATATCCTTTACATAGCTTAGAAATAGGCTTTAAGGGGTCGGTATGCTAAAATAAACTTTTGGGTCATTCAGGGACTAAAAGTGTCAAAAAGTGCACAAGTTTGCATTTTTACGCATAACTTACGTTCTGAATACATCCGGACATCCAAAAATTTATCTAAGCACTAAAATATTTTATTTTAGTGTTCGCCATAAGAAAAATCCATTCGTCGCGTCATTTGGATCGTTTTTCGCGCTTGTGCGCATTCCGTCGTAATTAACCGAACATCGCGACCGTACGGCCAAACGAACCGACATCCGAGATATTTTTGAACACATTTTAAGTTCCCTATACTTTAACTTCATTTTAGAGCTTTGAAATGGGGTTAACGGGTCTTAAACGTGTCGAAAATGGGCTGATTGCACTGCAGGGACTAAAATGGTAAATCTGCCAAACTATGGCCTAGCGGTGCGCTACACTTTTAACGTAGCGGTGCGCTAGCCTGTGCCAGAACAGATAATAACAAACAGTCAGCAGATTATCAGCAGATTAAACCACAACCACATGCTTGCAACTTGCATTTTCAGCTGATAAACATCATTTCTAACCACCACAACTTTGCAACAAATGTACGGATGGGATTAAGGCACGTTTTCGATGAAACGATCTTAACGGTTCAACGAAAACTATATATACCCCATGCCTTTCATTGTTTTAAAGCACTAGAATCTGATTAATTGTGTTCTAAGTTGAAACCTTTGTTTCATACCTGAACTATATTGATCTAGATTAGCATTCGGGGACCCTTCGTAAGTATTCTTTTGTTCTTTTCCTTATTTTTACTGCTTTTCGAGTCCGAAAGTCAAACTTTGTTTGACTTTCAGCATTGACCAGTAATGGTCAATGCGAAGTTCGTTTGAACTTCGCAACGTGATTGTAATCACGATGGTCATAGTCCCTTGGGACTATGCCTACTGATTACCACGTTGTCTAGGGTCGTAGGGTAAACGATCTAATAAATCGCTTATACCTCGAACCCGACCCGTTTGGTCGATCATTAGGATCCGACCAAACACATTAGGTGACCATAGTATATAGGGAATAACCTTATGAGGTTATACCTTATGGTCGCTTCGTTTAAGTAGTTGTATGATAGGTAGTTTATATGCCTTAGGTAAATTACCAAAATACCCCTATGATGCCAAAATTCATTTTAAACATATGTAACATAACTTTTGACATCTAAACTGATTTGACAATCATATTAGACATGTTAAGGCATATATTACTTGTCATAGGACTAGTTAGGCGGTCCGAACGCGTTTCACGCGAACGACGCGTTAAAGTAGCATAAGCTACATAAGCTACCTAAACGGGTCGTAATGGGTCGTAGACACTTAGGTTAAGTTTCATTTAGTATGTAGGCTTTGATTAACCATATCACATGAGTTCCTACACTCATTTGGTTTACAAACCCTCATGCTACCCAGTCTTCCGATTTAGGTCCGGTTTATTAATGTAGTTACCTATATTAGGTGCCGTTTGATATTCCGAGATCTCTAGCATTACTTGGTGGTTATCTTTATACATCTGAGCAATCTCAGGTGAGTACATAGACCCCTCTTTTACTGTTTTCCAAACTGTTTTGGGGTGGAACACATGTGCCTACTTGTTACTTTCATGCTTTCCTGTTTTCACATCATATACATGCTATGTTCATTAGTACATTATAGTACATGATTTCATTACATCTTATGCTAGGTGTGCCCATTGTGTGCATTACTTAGTACATTGTTTTACATTACATTTCATGCTAGGTGTGCCCATTGTGTGCATTACTTGGTACATTGTTTTACATTACATTTTGTTGCATATGCTCATCCAGTATATGAACACATTATATTACATTTTGAACCGTTAATAACTATTTAACTATATGAACCGTTGTAATCATTTGACTCAGTGAACCGTTTGTATTCGTGAACCGTTTGTATCTGTGAACCGTTTGTATCTGTGAACCGTTTGTATCTGTGAACCGTTTGTACTCTGTGAACCGTCTGTATCTGTGAACCGTTTGTATCGGTGAACCGTGTGAACCGTATTTGACCATACATAAACATTTCTACAACTGTTAAACATTACTTTGGTGTTTTGGTTTGATTAAGTGATTAAGTAACGATGCGTGTGTAATATGATACAAGCATGGTGGATACGCCGCTGGTACTTCCTATATATAAGTGTTTGTATGGTATTACATATCGTACCGTTATTTGAATCATTTCAAGTTTGAGACATAGAACATTTTATACAAGTAACATACTTTTTACAAGACATTGATTTACAAACAACTTATTTTACACAAACACATTTTACATGGTTATTCATTTAACCTGACACTTATTTATACATATCATCTGATCTTATCGTTTTTCAAATGATTTACAAGACAAAGCAAATTACAAGGTTCATGACTAAACATTTTCTCAAACATAAGTCATGAATCTTATTTTCACAAAACCTATGTATCTCACAGGCATTTTTATGCTGACGTACCTATTTTCACATGTGTTTTTAGGAGATGATGCATAGGACTTATCAAGACATACTTAGGCGGACCTGTGCCTTAGTGACTTAAAACGAGACAAGAACTAGTTAATTTATGTTATGTACTCTTGGTTTCTTGCTTAAAACAATGTAAACTTGGATGGTTGATTAATAAAACGAACTTTAATTTCCATGGTTGTGAAACATTAATTCTGTTACAACACTCCCCGATGATTCCGCCACGTTTTGTATGTTCTACGTGGTCGGGGTGTGACAGAAAAAATGGTATCAGAGCCAATGGTTATAGGGAATTAGGTTATTAGTAATTAGTAATGCTTTGACCTAGTCTATAACCTTCTTAGGACCCTAACGCGAGTTTACTTGCGTTTAGTCATAAAACAATACCGTCACCTATCCTTAGGCGACGACCACAACAAGAACATAAATTTCAAAACCGCTTTGAAAACTAATCATCTGTTTTAGGATGATTGATTACTAGGTTTTGAACCCTCTGTTATACGGTTTTGAACCCCTTTGAGTTTTCAAAACTCTCGTCAAGGTTTTGGGTTTTTAATAATGTGAACACGTGCAAACTGGAAGGGTGAATGCCTGTATTCTGGGTTTTCTGTCTAGGCAAGCACTTCGTATACATCTCATCAGACGCGAGACCAGTTGTGCTTACCTGGGAATTCTTGGGATGAGTGTTCACTTATAGGCGAGCATGTCTTCGCGATACATTATTTTTGACCTATTTACTTTGATTAATCACCAGGGTCGTTTGTTGCTTTGTAGTAACAAACAAATGACCAATATCCTTGCTTTCATCAGATTTGTTTCATCTCATTCTTTTCGTCTAATTCTCTCACTCGTTTCCTTTCATGTTTCCTCTTTTAGAATGCCTCCTCGACGCGAAAACCAGATAGCGACTGCCGAACTGGCAGAAATCATTGCACAACAAATGGCTGCTCAATTCCCAAACCTCTTTGCTCAATGGAATCAAGCCAACAACAACAACAATGGTCCATGCAATTTCAAGAGTTTTAACTCGGCGAAACCACTCAAGTTTAGCGGTTCTGAGGGAGCGACTGGGCTTCTTCAATGGTTCGAGAGCATTGAGAATACTTTCCGCCATGTGCAGTGTCCTGACAATCGCAAGGTCGAGTTTGCTTCGAGTGTGTTCCAGAAGAGAGCCCTTACGTGGTGGAACGGGGTTATGAGAGATCGTGGTGCAGAAGTTGCTTTAGCACAGACATGGGCTGAACTTAGAGCCCTTATGATGAAGGAATTCTGTCCTCGTCATGAGATCAGGGCCTTGGAAAGGGAATTCGACAACCTTGAGCAAGACAGCGGTGAGCATCGAGCCTACACGGACCGTTATGAGGAGTTAAGTCTGTTATGCCCAAACATGGTCACGCCTTTGGATAAGGCAATCGAAAAGCACATTGATGGTCTCCCTGACTCAATACAAGACATTGTGACTGGAAGCAACCCTACTACAGTTAGACAGGCCATTGAGCTATCTGCAACCTTGACTGAATCAAAGATCAGGAAAGGTAAACTTTTCCGAAAAGGTGACAAGAAACCGGCCGAGGAACCAAACCCAATCGAGGAATCAAAGACCATGGATGAACAGACTGGATCCCCTAAAAGGCCAAAGAAGCGAAAGGCTTCTCAGAACTACGCTGTGGTCGCTCACAATGATCAAGCCGTCCTCAACCAACCAGCTCAACCCCCTGCCAGGAAACCCTACAATGGAACTGCACCTTTGTGCAACCAATGTGGCCTACATCATCATGCTGGGGTGAAGTGCCGCACATGCCAAGTTTGCGGACTTATAGGTCATACAGCTAGGGTTTGCCCAACCGCAGCTGCACCAAATCAAGCTGGCAACAATCCTACTCAAGCTCGTTTTCCACCGGGATCTTGCTACAACTGTGGCGAGATGGGCCATTTTCGTAGGAATTGCCCAAGGCTTGCTAATGCAAATCCAGCGCAGGGATGAGCATATGATCAACCAGAAGACAACATCGTTTAGAAATAATCACGTCTTATGTATTATTTTCTTTTGTTGTCGAGATCCAAGAAACAGTTGTTATCGTTGTTTATAAATAAATCTTTTATTTACATTGCAATGTATTTATGTGATTGTATGTATAAACAACATATCCCCTACAATACCGACAATCAAGGAACCGCATTCCTTGAAAAACAGACTACTCCCAAATTTCTTCCATTGTATGATCTTTTGCGTTTTTCACAAAAATCCTAAGTACCCGTTTCTTCCAAGAGAAACGAAGTACGAGGTGCCAAGTTAATAACAATCAATAACAAGGTAATAACAATTAAACAACTATGTGATTATGTGCTTATGAACATTACAAGACAAACTGTGTGGACTATGCAAGGAATTACGTAATTATGGATGCATACATAATTATGGAATTTAGTGCACAGAAACCACAGCGAGCTTTGTCATGTACCTAGAAGTTAACCCTATTCATTTCCAATTCTGATGAAGTATCCGTTGAGGAAAAATGAACTAGCTATTCATTTTTTCACTTCTGAAGAATATCCGTTGAGGAAATGAATATCCGTTTATCCTTCATTTCCAATTCTGAAGAATACCCGTTGAGGAAAATGACTCCGTTTGTGCATTTTCGTTCTGAAGAGTATCCGTTGAGGAAATGAATATCCGTTTGTCTATCATTTTCATTTCCGTTCTGAGGAAGCAACCGTTGAAAATGACTCTGTTTGTTCATTTTCGTTTCTGAAGATTTGTCTGTTGAGGAAATGAATATCCGTTTGTCTATCATTTTCATTTCCGTTTCTGAGGAAGCAACCGTTGAAAATGACTCCGTTTGTTCATTTTCGTTTCTGAAGATTTGTCCGTTGAGGAAATGAATATCCGTTTGTCTATCATTTTTCATTTCCGTTCTGAGGAAGCAACCGTTGAAAATGACTCTGTTTGTTCATTTTCGTTTCTGAAGATTTGTCCGTTGAGGAAATGAATATCCGTTTGTCTATCATTTTCATTTCCGTTCTGAGGAAGCAACCGTTGAAAATGACTCTGTTTGTTCATTTTCGTTTCTGAAGATTTGTCCGTTGAGGAAATGAATATCCGTTTGTCTATCATTTTCATTTCCGTTTCTGAGGAAGCAACCGTTGAAAATGACTCCGTTTGTTCATTTTCGTTTCTGAAGATTTGTCCGTTGAGGAAATGAATATCCGTTTGTCTATCATTTTCATTTCCGTTTCTGAGGAAGCATCTGTTGAAAATGACTCCGTTTGTTCATTTTCGTTTCTGAAGATTTGTCCGTTGAGGAAATGAATATCCGTTTGTCTATCATTTTCATTTCTGTTTCTGAGGAAGCAACCGTTGAAAATGACTCCGTTTGTTCATTTTCGTTTCTGAAGATTTGTCCGTTGAGGAAATGAATATCCGTTTGTCTATCATTTTCATTTCCGTTTCTGAGGAAGCATCTGTTGAAAATGACTCCGTGTGTTCATTTTCGTTCAGAAGAATTTCCATTAAGGAAATGACAGGATTATGCTTTACATATCTCTGGTGGTTATCTGACACAAAGTCACAAATAGACTCCTACGATTTAATTTCGGGACGAAATTTCCTAAAGTAGGGGAGACTGTGACACCTGTGTCACTCCAACCATCAAACAAATACCAAACCAATGAAATATTGTATTTCATACTTGGGATTTGTAAAAATATGTATATCGTTTGCACATATCGACTCTTGTTCGATTTCAAGCTTTAAATCGCTTTCTGGAGGGTTATACGCGCTCTGAGGTGTAGATATAACCAGTTTAATCCAACGAACACTCCGGAATAGTGAAATAGGCTTAACATACCTTAAATAACCTTTACATAACTTAAATATAAGTTTTGGAAAGTTTGGTGTGCTGAAATCAAAGTTTAATCACTTACAGGGACTAAAGTTGACAAACTGCGAAAATATGCCAATTTGAACTGTAACAGACATTCCGGAACATGACCATAAGTTAAACATACCACAAATATCCTTTACATAGCTTAGAAATAGGCTTTAAGGGGTTCGGTATGCTAAAATAAACTTTTGGGTCATTCAGGGACTAAAAGTGTCAAAAAGTGCACAAGTTTGCATTTTTACGCATAACTTACGTTCTGAATACATCCGGACATCCAAAAATTTATGTAAGCACTAAAATATTTTATTTTAGTGTTCGCCATAAGAAAAATCCATTCGTCGCGTCATTTGGATCGTTTTTCGCGCTTGTGCGCATTCCGTCGTAATTAACCGAACATCGCAACCGTACGGCCAAAGGAACCGACATCCGAGATATTTTTGAACACATTTTAAGTTCCCTATACTTTAACTTCATTTTAGAGCTTTGAAATGGGGTTAACGGGTCTTAAACGTGTCGAAAATGGGCTGATTACACTGCAGGGACTAAAATGGTAAATCTGCCAAACTATGGCCTAGCGGTGCGCTACACTTTTAACGTAGCGGTGCGCTAGCCTGTGCCAGAACAGATAATAACAAACAGTCAGCAGATTATCAGCAGATTAAACCACAACCACATGCTTGCAACTTGCATTTTCAGCTGATAAACATCATTTCTAACCACCACAACTTTGCAACAAATGTACGGATGGGATTAAGGCACGTTTTCCATGAAACGATCTTAACGGTTCAACGAAAACTATATATACCCCATGCCTTTCATTGTTTTAAAGCACTAGAATCTGATTAATTGTGTTCTAAGTTGAAACCTTTGTTTCATACCTGAACTATATTGATCTAGATTAGCATTCGGGGACCCTTCGTAAGTATTCTTTCGTTCTTTTCCTTATTTTTACTGCTTTTCGAGTCCGAAAGTCAAACTTTGTTTGACTTTCAGCATTGACCAGTAATGGTCAATGCGAAGTTCGTTTGAACTTCGCAACGTGATTGTAATCACGATGGTCATAGTCCCTTGGGACTACGCCTACTGATTACCACGTTGTCTAGGGTCGTAGGGTAAGCGATCTAATAAATCGCTTATACCTCAAACCCGACCCGTTTGGTCGATCATTAGGATCCGACCAAACACATTAGGTGACCATAGTATATAGGGAATAACCTTATGAGGTTATACCTTATGGTCGCTTCGTTTAAGTAGTTGTATGATAGGTAGTTTATATGCCTTAGGTAAATTACCAAAATACCCCTATGATGCCAAAATTCATTTTAAACATATGTAACATAACTTTTGACATCTAAACTGATTTGACAATCATATTAGACATGTTAAGGCATATATTACTTGTCATAGGACTAGTTAGGCGGTCCGAACGCGTTTCACGCGAACGACGCGTTAAAGTAGCATAAGCTACATAAGCTACCTAAACGGGTCGTAATGGGTCGTAGACACTTAGGTTAAGTTTCATTTAGTATGTAGGCTTTGATTAACCATATCACATGAGTTCCTACACTCATTTGGTTTACAAACCCTCATGCTACCCAGTCTTCCGATTTAGGTCCGGTTTATTAATGTAGTTACCTATATTAGGTGCCGTTTGATATTCCGAGATCTCTAGCATTACTTGGTGGTTATCTTTATACATCTGAGCAATCTCAGGTGAGTACATAGACCCCTCTTTTACTGTTTTCCAAACTGTTTTGGGGTGGAACACATGTGCCTACTTGTTACTTTCATGCTTTCCTGTTTTCACATCATATACATGCTATGTTCATTAGTACATTATAGTACATGATTTCATTACATCTTATGCTAGGTGTGCCCATTGTGTGCATTACTTAGTACATTGTTTTACATTACATTTCATGCTAGGTGTGCCCATTGTGTGCATTACTTGGTACATTGTTTTACATTACATTTTGTTGCATATGCTCATCCAGTATATGAACACATTATATTACATTTTGAACCGTTAATAACTATTTGACTATATGAACCGTTGTAATCATTTGACTCAGTGAACCGTTTGTATTCGTGAACCGTTTGTATCTGTGAACCGTTTGTATCTGTGAACCGTTTGTATCTGTGAACCGTTTGTACTCTGTGAACCGTCTGTATCTGTGAACCGTTTGTACTCTGTGAACCGTCTGTATCTGTGAACCGTTTGTATCGGTGAACCGTGTGAACCGTATTTGACCATACATAAACATTTCTACAACTGTTAAACATTTCTTTGGTGTTTTGGTTTGATTAAGTAACGATGCGTGTGTAATATGATACAAGCATGGTGGATACGTCGCTGGTACTTCCTATATATAAGTGTTTGTATGGTATTACATATCGTACCGTTATTTGAATCATTTCAAGTTTGAGACATAGAACATTTTATACAAGTAACATACTTTTTACAAGACATTGATTTACAAACAACTTATTTTACACAAACACATTTTACATGGTTATTCATTTAACCTGACACTTATTTATACATATCATCTGATCTTATCGTTTTTCAAATGATTTACAAGACAAAGCAAATTACAAGGTTCATGACTAAACATTTTCTCAAACATAAGTCATGAATCTTATTTTCACAAAACCTATGTATCTCACAGGCATTTTTATGCTGACGTACCTATTTTCACATGTGTTTTCAGGAGATGATGCATAGGACTTATCAAGACATACTTAGGCGGACCTGTGCCTTAGTGACTTAAAACGAGACAAGAACTAGTTAATTTATGTTATGTACTCTTGGTTTCTTGCTTAAAACAATGTAAACTTGGATGGTTGATTAATAAAACAAACTTTAATTTCCATGGTTGTGAAACATTAATTCTGTTACAACACTCCCCGACGATTCCGCCACGTTTTGTATGTTCTACGTGGTCGGGGTGTGACATCTTTGGACTTAAATTCGATGTTGCTGACGAACTACCTTTGTAGTACAATGAAACCTCTTGTTGTACACTTGAAGACTTCATTTTTCTAATCTTTGTCAACTCAAGCTCGTGTGATTCGATTTTCTCGATAAATGAGCTAAGATTGAATCCAATATATTCATTATTGTTTTTCAATACCAACAAATAAGTACCCCATTCATCATATGGTAAAGCATCCGCTAGTTTATCAACCCATTCTTCATGCTTTTTGGTTATGCTCAATCTCTTCATTTCAACAACCAGATGACAATATCTCTCGATCAACTGTTTCGTTGTCTCACCCTTTATACCCGTAAAAATATCAAATTCCTTCTTTAGCAGTGCCTTTTTGCTTTTTATCATTGAAGCACTTCCAAGAAACTTGGCTTTTAGACAATTCCAGACAGACTTTGAGCTACTTTGATCTTGTAGCAGAACTAAGATATCCTCTTTGATGGCTTGCTGTAGGATACTCATCATTTTTTTTTCTGCTTTGAAATCTTCTTGTTCATGTGGAGTCAAACTGCTAATTGTTTTCTCAATTCCCGAACCATTCTTTGGAGGAACATACTTAGACTCGATTTTCATCCAACATTCGAAATGGTTGGCTTGCACCCAAGTCTTAAACCTTTCTGACCACCCGGAATACTCATCAATATTCATCAACTTAGGTGGCTTCTGCATCGTACCGAGTTCATTTTCCATGTTCACATTTTGCACGATACTAGCTGGGGTTTGAGATGTTGTCATTCCCCCTCCGGCAAACAAGTTGTAAAACTCTTGGTTATCCATTTTACAAAAACAGTTTCGGAAAAATTTTCAAGTTTTTGAAAACAGTCACTTTCAAGCGAAATAGCTTCTACACACGGAATAGACTTTCGAACGAAATCACACAAACAAAATGGACTTCAAGCAAAATCAGGTTTTCAAATGAAAGCAGTTTCTCACACGAAATCAACTTTCACACGAAATGAAAAGTCATTTCGTACGAAATCAATGAAAAACTTCTTTTCGTGCGAAATAGCCAAATAGAATGATTTTTCAAACGAAATGAGTCATTTCGTACGAAATGAACTCAAATTTTCAAACGAAATAGTGTTCGTTCACACGAAATCAAGTTTTTGGTCCATTTTTGTCACTTTTAGCCTGAATTTAGGTCTGATTCTTTCAAGGATTTGTTAAAACTGTATTTTACACGTTATATCAAGAGATCAGTCCATTTTGTCCGTGAATTTGTCCAGAAATCCAAGAATGAGTAGAAAAACAGAATTCTAAACACTGATTCAAACGAATTGACTCATCCTGAGCTCTGATACCACTTGTAGGATCGTTTTGCGACCAATATGAGTCGTTCAGAGTAAAAACTAAGCTGTTTAAAAGGCGGAAATAGTCAAACAACTGAGAATCAGTGATAGAATGATGTAGAATCAGAGAATTATACTTAAAACAGGTTTTTCATTGATTTTCAACTTGATTACACGGTGAAAATTGGGCAGCACTTCGTTACACGTTCACCTATTTCGTACCAAATGAAAAACCAACACTGCCTATTTATAGGCAACTGATTTCGCATGAAATAGCAACATGCTATTTCGTACGAAATAGCCAACTTTAATTTCGTACGAAATAGCCAATTGCTATTTCGTACGAAATAGCCAATTGCTATTTCATGCGAAATGACTTCTAACACACATAACATTACATATTTGACATATTTCGCCCTATTACAAGCTACCGACATGACCTAGACTGTAGACGTAGGCTATAGACATTATGCACCAACACACATTGCTACTTTAGGTAATTTCATGTGGCTTCCTGGTTATAATCTATATATTTAAATAATGCACACGTGTTAGTATAATAACCCAATTTACATTAGTTATACCCTCCCCGAGACAGAACTCCAACGACTACGTCGGGCAGAACCTCGACAGTCGTTACGGAGCACTACATCAATCGGGCAGTGTATCTAATACATAACCGGGGGTTATAATACTTACAACGAGGCAGAGCTTCGCTATTTAGGGGGTATCATACCCGGGAATTATAGTTGCTATCAGAAATTGAGAGAAAGAATTTTGATTTGGACGATTGACAACTGAAGCCTCGACCTCCTATTTATAGTGCTGATTCGGGAGTTTCTCGCGCCCCGTGAAAAAAACAGCAGGGGCTTTCACGCCTCACGAGGGCCCCTAAGGCGGCAACTGATTGGCTGAGACATCCCAGGATCTGACGCGTGTCCTGCTTCCGTCTGTTGCTCTGTCGCCGCCCGCGAAGACTCAAGAGTAGTCTGTCGGGCCCCGCGACAGACTTGAATTATTGTTTTTATTTGATTTTTAATTATATAGAGGTATTTCGGGTTCGGTTTTCGTATACGGGGTGTATTTGGGAGTGTCTAGGGTCACTTTAAAGGTTCCGGGAGAGCTGTTACATCTGTAGTGGTAACTGAAAGAAGTACATGGCTTTAAATTTTGTTAGATTTGTTGTCATATCTATTTGCCTACCTATGTTTAGCTATCTTTGGACAAATATATACATATAGGGGCGTCTTAAGAATTTTTAGGAGAGTTGTTATACCGCTCGACTTACGACCCTATATATGCACTAAACTAGAAGTGACGAGTTAAACATGTCAAGACATGTTTAACTTAGTTGGAAAACTGATTTGGTATCAAAACTTAGTGTTTTGATACCCGAAAATAGTTTTGTCGTAAAATGCACATAATTGTGCATTTTGACCGAAACTTTGACTCATCACTTCGACTAGTAAACGTGGTAATCAATAGGTATAATCGTAAGGGATTATAACCATCGTGATTACGATCACGTTGCAAAGTTCGATTGAACTTTGACTTGACCAAATCATGGTCAAAACTGAAAGTCAAACGGTACTCAAACTGTTTGACTTTCAACTTAAATAGCTGAAATGAATAAACAAGACTGGATAGAACACTTACTTGTGTTCTAGGATGAAGAAAACTCAGATGGATGGCCTCCAAATATGGTAGCAACTCCTCTTAGAGCAATTGAGATGAGAAAGAGGAAATGAGCAAGTTTTTGCGCAGATTTTGAAGGCTATTTATACTTGTAGTGAAGCCACAAGATCTTGCCATGTGTATTTAGTATTGCCCAAGGCTTCACAAGATCAATACAAGTGTGTGGACAACAATTCAAGCCTTGGAGATCACTCAAATAGCCCACAAGATTGAAAAACTAACTTAAAATACATGAGCTGCAGTTGTTAGGAAGGTTTTGTCAAAATCCACTCGTCACGTCGCACGACCACAATAGCCCAGGGCTGTCAGGTGGCGCGACCACGTATCGCCAGACTTTCAAAGTTTGGCAAGAATGGTCCCTGCACGTATTTAAACATGTTTTCGATGTATTTAACCCCCGTTAAACCATTTTTCAGGCTTTACAAGGACGTTAAAGCATAGGGTACTTGAAATATGCTCGGAAATGTCGTGGATGTCAGTTTTTCGGCTGTACGGTCGCGTTTTTCGCTTAATTACGATGAACACTTTTACGAACGCGAAAACAAATCAAATTGCGTAACGAATGGTATTTTTGGATTCTTATCATTAAAATACAAGATTTTAATGGTTACAAAATTTTTTGGATGTGCGTACGTGTTCCGTATTAAGAAATACACGAATCGGCAGACTTTCGCAGTTTGTCGCAAATAGTCCATGTGATCAAATAAACATGTTTTTACCATACCGAACCCTTCAAAACTTATTTCCAATTTATATAAAGGGTATTTAGGGTATGTTTAGCTTATGTCATTATTCCAGAGTGTACGTTGCGTCAAACTGATTATGTTTGCGTAACAGTTTACGTATAACTTCCAAGAAAGCTCTTGAGAGTTCGAATTCGTACAAGGATTGAAATGTGTAAATGTCGCATGTAATTATACAAATCCCGAGAATGAAACACAAGATTTCATTGGATTCGAAATTGTTCGGAATTGTATACTGGTTATAAAAGCACAAATGTCACACTCGCATCGTGCGAGACCATCAAAGGTCAAACGGTCAAACCAAGCCCCTCGCGTCACGCGAGGGGGTTTACCTTTCCCTGTCCCATGACGTGACATGGTGTTTTTCCCAGATTAATTCATTCGTTTACTGGTCGATCAATCGTGACTTGTTTGACGACTCGATTTTCTTTGATTAGGCTCGTTTTTATTCGTTTTAGCTTCCAATCTCTCATGGAGCCCTGCAAATCATAACCAATTAAGTAAAACACAAAATACTATGTAAAACAACACAACACAACACAACACAACACAACACAACACAACACAACACAACACAACACAACACAACACAACACAACACAACACAACACAACACAACACAACACAAAACGTAACGAAAATTATACAAACTATAGACAGAAACTAGATGTATTTTTCAATACATCAATAATCATAAAGTTTGAAGCTTTGAAGATATAGCAACCCGTTCAAACTTTTGATTTTCTTTTGTTAAATCTTCAACTGACATGATGTTTGCAACTGAATTTGATTGTTTTAATTCTTAGAGTTTAGCATTAGAAATAATATAAGTTTGTTAATTAATTAAAATCAGCTGAATTAAAATGTGCATCCAATCTTAATTATTTGAGAGATGATTTTGGATTGCTAAGTTAATCTATCTGTTGTTTGATAGTTCTGAACACTTGTTACCACGGGATTCTTCTGTGTATTCACCGTATTCACATCCAGGGATTCTTGGTTTTCAATTTATCAATCTAGAACTAGCTTCATGGATTATAAGGTTGTTAGAATTTTTCTATTTCAATTTTGATAGTTTTGGGATTCAGAATTTCCACGTAAACATGTTTCCATCCTAGCACTTCATTTAAACATCTTGTTTGCACTTCATAGATTGATTTTTTGGCTTTTATGAGTGTGGATCACATTCCTAGTTATCTAATCACTGTAGGATCCATTCTCATTAACGATAGGATAGTCGGGTCTAGAATCAGAACTTAGTAAAATGTCAGATTAGAAGTCGTTGCATGTCATTAGGGATTCACTACCTGGGTGGTTGTTCATTCTCATTGGTTAAACCTTTACTTGCTACTCGTCTGAGTCTGAGTCTGAGTCTTAGTTACGTTAGTTCTCATGAGTTTTAATTAGGTTAACTAATTAGTTAAATACAAACATAAAAACTAAATCAATTTTAGGCTAGTAATTCGGTAGAGGTTATGTATTAAGGTTTGCTAGATAGAGTTCCTATGTTCGATACTTGGTTTTACTTTGTATACTATTGCACGACCGGTACACTTGTCGTTCGTGTGTAGTTTATTGATGGCATATTTTAAAGCTTGGTCCGAATTTAGGTATATATATTATCACACATCAAACAACTAAATACTTTGTTAAAAACAATCAGGTTCTTGAAATACCTTTATAATTTCATCCCTATAATTCTTGCTACTTCACAAAGACACAATGTCACACCCCAACCGATAGCGGAAACATCAGAGTGAGATGAAAACATGATTGCTCGAGACATCATAACAACTAATTGTGACAATAGATTTAAACAACAAGTTTCATTTCATACTAAAGGGAAATACATTGTCTTGGAATGAAAAGTACAACATAATGCAATTAAACATAACAACTTGAAACAAATACATAAGTTTAAAGTTTATGTGTGTTTCTAGTCCACCCTAAATATCGTTCTTCATCGTCATCAACTAGTTTCCTGCAACATGTATTAAAATAAAATCAACAAAAGTTGGCGAGTATACAAGTTTGAATACATAGCATAATCTGTCTAAAAGTTGTCTCATATCCAACATGGTTATTTGCATACATTGTTTATTATCATACTAGCATGTGTTAACTATAAGTTAAACCAAATTATACCGCAATCATGCATATCCTTGTCACTGAAATGACAAGGTTGTAACATAGTTTACTTAACAATACCACAAGAATATGGGCAGTGCGTTAATCCTATAGCGTTATAATTGTTAAGGGAGGCTTGCAAAGTTAATGAGCATGTAGAACACAAGAATGAGAATAACATGTAATAACAAGAATATAACAAGTACAATGTTCTTAATGAGTGTTTATATGAACAAGTTTAATCGTGAGTATGTGATTTGTAATATTGTGTACATGTTGCACCCATGGTGTGTAAAAAGGAAAATGGGATCGAGTATACTCATGGTTTGCGTAGTAAATCCCGCGTACGTGAGTTGATGCGTTTGAGTGTTTAGAGAAACCGCCAAATTATCCTACAAGTATAAACGAGGCATATAAGTTCAACGGATTTTGGAATCAGAATGTAAATGCGAGATGCTTACTTAGTAAGAAAGTACATAAAATTTATCTTGACAAAACACCAAATTTGGGCACCATGGTGAAGTGTTTTTAAAGGCACAAGTTTGCCTATTAGAAGTCCAAACATGAGGAATTCAATCCAATATATTATAACCATAACCATTGACATATATCCATGATTTGGTTAGTTCTTAGGGTTTGGTTAAGTGTTATATATATATATATATATATATGTGTGTGTGTGTGTGTGTGTCTATTATGTCTTATGGTCAAGTATTATCAAGTATGTCAAGCAAAGAGGTAGGATGATTTCCATCCATTAAACCTCATTATATGATTCACCAAAGCACAAATTCATCAACTTGGTTGATCATTTCGGTTGGTCATGAATAAGAATACAACTAATAAATTACTAGATTCCGAAGTAGCCACATAAGGACAACTAGGGATGGCAATCAAACCCGAACCCGCTGGGTAAACCTGAAACCCGACACATTTGGGACGGGTTTGGGGTCGGTTAATCGGGTTTGGGACAGGTTAAGGAATAGTTTTTATTTTTTTCGTGGGTTTGGGACGGGTTTGGGATTTAGTGATATACCCGTTTACCCGACCCAATTACCCGATAAAGTGTACCCGTTTACCCGATTGTATACCTGATATAATTTCTTTTATATTATTAAATTTGTATATATATGATACATCCATATTTTACACATTTAGGTATTCTATTCCACATACATTGTAGTTATTTGATATATATTTTTATAATGACAATACAAAATGTAACCAGTTAATAGTTACCCGATGGATACCCAATGGGTTTTGAGATGAGTATACCCAACGAGTAATCTTTTTAAATTAACGGGTTTACCCGAAACCCGCGGGTATACCCGATACCCGATGGGTATTTACCGGCCAAAAACCCGACGGGTTTTGGGACGGGTTTGGGACAAGCTTATCTAATCGGGTTTGGGATTACCTAAACCCGTCCCAAACCCAACCCATTGCCATCCCTAAGGACAACTCGGGCATGTCATACCCAGCATGGCAAATGTTGGAGGCGGGTCGGGGTTAACTTACTTTGATTCTTAGAAGATACTTAGTTAGATATTTATCTAACTCATTAAGTAACCAAGTGAAACTCAAACTAGACTAGTGCATTCCAATCATGGCAAATGTTTGGAGACTTGGTGTAGTTTGGACACTTTGTTACTAGTAAGTGTACTCGATGACTTAGGTTAGTTAGATTGGAGGTGCTTGCACCTCAATCTTTCTGAAATGAAGCCCCAACTCAAGTCCATAAACATGCAAGTTAGTTGGGAACAAGGTTGAGTTCATGTTCATAAACAAAAGTTGCAAAAGATCAAAGTTTTACAAAAACAAAATTTAAATCAACTTTGGACCTCAAATATGGTGATGTTCCAACTTAGTTTACCATGGTAAACTTGTGGAAACACTCCTAGAGGTTGTCCAAGTATATTGAAAGAAGAAAACAAGAAGAAGAGATGAGAAAAAGTGTTAAAAACTCAATATTTTGAACCTTGATATGATCTGCCAACACATGGAGATTTTGGAGATTTGGAAGTGAGTTGAGAGACTGTAAGTGTTTAGGAGGTGTGGAGGAAGGGTATTTATAAGTGGGTATTATGGTTTGGGGTTTAATGAGGTTAGTTGGGTGTTAGAGTGGTTGGAAAGTAAAAAACGGACTTAATTCACGAATTTAAAATATCTGGCTGAAAATCGTGCTTTTCCGCGTGGCGCAAAGAAGCATTGTTTTCCAAAGTTTGCAAAATGTTCATTTTACCCCCCTGTAGTTGATTTTATTGGTTTTTCAAACTTGAAACCCATTATTAATAATGTTTTTGGGTATCTTAGGTGTATGCAAGTATGTGTAAGTATAAAACACGTATGCTCACGTCCTGAATCGTATATAAATTTAAGTATGGTTCGGTTTTGTATAAAAAAGTGTGTATTTGTGATTGGTTACATATTGTGTAAGTATGATCAAACAAAATTGATATAAAATACTTTTTTCCATTAATCAAAGTCTCAGAATTACAAGGATTGAATATAGAATACGAATACAAGATTTCTAAAAAAAGTAAGTACGAAATACGGAACGTTACACACAATACCAGTGATAATCTAACATCAATGTCTGAATGCTTTAGTAATCCATCAACAACAATTAGGGCTCCCATTGAGGACACAAGTGCACCTTGCACGGAGATAGGTGACGCTTGACCCACAAAAGTCAACATATGCTCCGTTTTCTTATTAAAAATTCTAAAGTATTAGGGAAAACTAAGAGACACTATAGGCAAGTTAAGAACATTAACCCAACTAAATTATCAATGCATAACGACAATTAAACATATTTCAACACAAATTGCGACTTCAGATACCTAAAATAAGCTATGGAAAGTTTGTTGTTTGCTTCACAGTACGCACATACACAATTTACAACCACATGGGTGTCACACCCCGACCGCGTAAAACAACAAACCGTGGCAGAAACGTCGGGGAGTGTAGTAACAGAATCATGGTTTCATAACACATGGTAATTTAAGCTCGGTTTTATTAGAATAGATGTTTACATTGTCTTGAAATTTAACAAAAACATAACATAAGTTAAATTGTCTTGCTAGATTTTAAGTCACTAAGGCCCGAGTCCGCCTAAGTGTATTATGATCATCATCACAAATTAGCTCCTGAAACACATGTGAAAATAGGTACGTCAGCATAAAAATGCCTGTGAGTAACATAGGTTTTGTTGTTGAGGATTCATGGCTTTGATTTTGTTAAGAGAAATGTTTAACTAAAAAGTAGCCATGAACCTTTGTAAAAATGTTTTCTTTTGTAAAATCATGTGAAAATCGATATGAAAATCAGATGATGATAAAAGAATGATGTATGGTTAAATAAATAACCAAATGAAAATGAATTTGTATAAAATATGTCATTTGTTAAACAATGTCTTGTGAAAATATGTCATTTGTATAAAATGTGTCATGTCTTTGTCTTTGTCGAAGTGGTTTAGATAATGCTACGATATGTAATATCATAAAAGCACTTATATATAGGAAGTACCAACGGCGTATCCACCATGCTTTTATCATATTACACACGTCTCGTTATTTAAATCACTTACCAAATAACCACCCAAAATGTCTTGTCAAACCAATGTCAAATGCTATGTGTAAAGAATGTATAATGTCACAATGTCAAGTATAAACCAATGTCTTGTATAACCAAATGTCTTTGATGGTGAATAAAGAGTATTTACTCAAACCATATGTATAATGTTATGTATAATCAAATGGCATGTGTAAACAAATGTCATATACAAAACATTGTCTTTGAATAAACCAAGGTTTAAATCAAACGTTATGTTTTGCAAAACCAATGCTTTATTGTCACGAACATTTATGTGGTTTGTTAACGAATACATTCAAGCCTTGTCGTCTGTCAGATAAACCCTTATAAAGACAAAGGTTTATCAAGGTTCATCGGGTTCTGTCATTCCCCAGATGGATACTTCCAAACAAACTAGGAAGCGGGAATGAGGTTATCAAACCTATGGTAAACCATACATACTACCGGTCAGCGGGTTAATGTTAATAAATGTATCTAGTCTCGTTTAACGTACCAAAATGTGATAATCAATGTGAGCATGTCATGTAAAATGTCTTCGTAAACCATGTACTAAGTATGCGAAGTCAACATACTAAGTAGAGTGTTCATGAAATCAAGGTGCTAGATATGCTAAGTCAACATATGAAGCAAATGGATCCTTGAAATCAATGTGCTAAGCATGATAAGTCAACATACAAAGCAAAACATAATTGAAATCATGTATTATACGTGTACTAGATGAACATAGCAAGTATATGTCATGAAAGCGTGAAAGCTTGAAAGCATTAAAGTAACAAGTAGGCACATGTGTATCACCCCAAAACATTTGAAAATGGTAAAAGAGGGGACTATGTACTCACTTGAGATTGCTTAATAGTCTTGAAATAAAGACCAATTAAAGCTCGAGGAATCACGGAATCAACACGGCACCTAGTATAGGTAACTATGTTACTAATCGGATCCTAAACCGGAGGATAGGATAGAATGAAGTTCTATAAATCAAATGAGAATTGGAACTCATATGGCATGATTTAATAGACCTGACATTCTGATTAGAAAGTTATCCTAAGTGCTTTTGACCTGTTTCGACTCGTTAAGGTAGTTTAAGCTACTTTAACGTGTCGTTTGCGTAAATATAAGGGCGGATGGTTATTTATGTCATATGTTAAGTCTTACATGCCCAAATATGTTTAAAAATGTTATTAAATTAGTTTAGATGTCAAAAGTTTGATTACATATGTTAAAAATGAAGTTATGCGCAAAAAGGGCATTTTGGTCATTTTTAATGGGCATATAGACGACATAACAAATAACTAACCAAACAAAGTGACCATAAGGTATAACCTCTGGAGGTTATTCCCTATACAACAATGGTCACAAAATGTGTTTGGTCGGATCCTAATGATCGACCAAACAGGTCGGTTTCGAAAGTCTAAGCGGTTGTCAAGACCGCTTGACTTACGACCCTAAATAAGCACTAAACTAGTAGTGACGAGTTAAACATGTTAAAACATGTTTAACTAAGTTAGAAAGCTGATTTGGTATCAAAACAAAGTGTTTTGATACTCGAAAATAGTTTCGTCGCAAAATGCACAAAAACGTGCATTTTGACCGAAACTTTGACTCGTCACTACGACTAGTCAACGTGGTAATCAGTAGGTATAATCGCTAGGGATTATAACCATCGTGATTACGATCACGTTGCAAAGTTCAAACGAATTTTGTCTTAACCAATTAATGGTCAAAGCCGAAAGTCAAACACTGTTTGACTTTTAGCTTAAAATAGCTAAAATAACTAAACAAGACTAGGAAGAACACTTACAAGTATTCTAGGAAGAAGATGAACTCAGGTAAGAGGCCTCCAACAAGGTGGTAGCCTCTACTTAGAGCAGGAGATGAAGAAAATATGAAATGAGAAAGTTTTGAAGTGAATGGCTTGGGTATTTATAGTGTTCTAGGAATCACAAGATCTTGACATGTGTTTGTGTGATGCCCAAGGATTAATCTTGTCCATACAAGTGTTAGGACCAGCTTGCAAGCCTTGGAGAACACTTATAAAGCCCACATGATTGAGAAAACCATGATTGAAAACGAGTTGCAACAGCTGGAAACAAACAAGAAGTTTCTGTCCAGACAAAGGGGTCGCGCCCCGCAACGACTACAGCCCCAGGTTGTCGCGCCCCGTGAGGGTGTCTGCAGCAAAGTTTCATTTTTGGCAGAACCGGGCCCTAAAGCCCAAAACTTGATTTTTGATGCGTTTAACCCCGTTAACCAATTTTCAAGACTTTATAAGGATGTTAAAGCATAGGGGACTTGAAATATGCTTGGAAATATCATGGATGTCGGTTCGTTTGGTAGTACGATCGCGTTATTCGGTTAATTACGACGAAACTGGAACGGACGCGAAAAACGATCCAAATTATGAAACGATTGGTATTTTTGCATTCTTATCAGAAAAATATAATATTTTAGTGTTTACAAAAATTTTTGGATGTCCGGATATGGTCAAAACGCAAGATATGCATGTATATGCAAACTTTTGCAGTTTTGACACTTTTAGTCCCTATGATCAAATAAGCGTATTTTCGCATTCCAGACCCCTCAAAACTTATTTCTAAACTATGTTAAGGGTATTTAGGGTATGTTTAGCTTATGATATTGTTCCGAAGTGTTCGTTGCTATACGAATTGGCAGACTTTTGCAGTTTGACGCAAATAGTCCCTATGATCGAATAAACTTGTTTTTGCCATACCAAACCCTTCAAAACTTATTTCTAAGTTATGTAAAGGTTATTTAAGGTATGTTAAGCTTATGTCACTGTTCCGGAGTGTTAGTTGCTATACGAATTGGCAGACTTTTGCAGTTTGACGCAAATAGTCCTTGTGATCGAATAAACTTGTTTTTGCCATACCAAACCCTTTAAAACTTATTTCTAAGTTATGTAAAGGTTATTTAAGGTATGTTAAGCTTATGTCACTGTTCCGGAGTGTATGTCGTGTTAAACTGATTACGTTTGTGTAACAGATTGCGTATAACTTTCCAGAAAGCGTTTAAGGGTTTGAATTTGAACAAGGATTGAGATTGTGCAAATATCATAGATAATTACACAATCCACTAAATAAAACACAAGGTTTTATTGCTTACGAAATTGTTCAGGATTGTTTAATGATAACTGTAGGCACAGTTGTCACAATGGGAAAACAAAGAGACATTATTGGCAAGTTAAAAACATTAATCCATTTAACTTAATGTGAAAATAAATCCGAGTAGTGTAGATGTATCCCTTTGTGCCATCTAACCTCCATCTTCCCAAACAACAAACAAAGCCACTCCCACGTATATTCGACCTTAATAAGAAGCAACAACTCATCGAGGAGATCCCTAGGAAGCCTACAAAGGTTGGAACAATACAAAAACACCCCATATCTGATTATGTGATATCACAACTTCAAAAATGAAGCCAGAAGTACTACTCATCATCCTTTTTGCACATCCCCCTTGATGCCACCATGAAAACTGTGACAACCGGCAAAACTCATGCTAATTCCATACAACTTAACGACTATTTATACATTTAATTGCGTTTATATTTGGCTTAATTTATGCATAATTAAGTCATACAAAGGCTAGCATTTGTAGGGCATGTTTAAACTTGACAATTGGTATTGTTACTTTCGTCGTATCGCGAGAAAATGAATAACTATGTCCTAATATGTTGGCGTACAATGTTGAAATCAATATTCACCTAAACACACCATTCATGCCAAGAAGTTCAGAAATTGTCCGAAACAACTAACGAATGATACGAAAGCGTATCATCACAAATTTTTATACCAAAAACCCTAATTAGGGACATCAATTCCTAATATACTTTAACTTTCCGAAAAATGCCTAAACTATTAAAGTGTCATTCTGAATTATAATATAACAATTCTACTTGTTAGCAACTCAAAAATTCAGCATTTTCAATGTCAACAAGGCTTGTAAATAATATTAATTTTCCTAAACGATCGCAAAGGTATCGAATAATTATTCAAGGTGTTATTGCTGGTGTTGTCGCGCATCTTTCATACATTGCCCGGTATCGAATCGATAACTTAACTAGTGGCATTCTTAACATCCTAACACCTAAATCAACTAGTCTAGTGAACTAGTTAAGGCCACTTATCATCCTAAACTACCATTAACCCTCTAATTAACCTAGTTAACATAATCACCAAAATATCTACAAATTTAGCAAATTGTCACATGCTATAAACTTAAATTAATCAAAAGCCCATCACCTACTCCCCACCCCCCACCACTTGATGGTTTCAAGGTGGACCCTCCCACCTTGACTTATGTTGATTTTGCATGATGTTAGGGCATGGTGTGAAGATTTATTGTTAACTACCAAAGTGCAAGATCTTATAACAACACCAAACTACATCATACACACTTTACCACTTCACAAAATTCACAAACAAACACCCTCATTATCTCTCTCTCTCAAATCTCAGCCAAGAACACACACCTACATCCATTATTTTCAACCTTAAACAACCTAATTCAAGCATTACAAGCCCATTTCAAGATGATCTAAGGATGTTTCAAGCCATGGATGCACACTAGGAGCCTTACACTTGCATTTGGAGCTTCAACATCAACTTTTTTTCTTCATCATCTTCATCTAGGTGCTTCCCTAGCCTTGTGCTAGTAGTAAGAGCTTCTACCACCATTTTTATGCTTATTATGTTATGTAGATTAACAAAGTACAACTTGATCATCTTGAACATCCTTAAAAACAAAGCCTAAACCCCTAAACATAAACTAACAAGCTTATAAAATGAAGTGTTATGTGTTGATTATGTTGATTAGTGTAGAATGGTTCATATGAACTTGGTGATTAGTGTAAAGTATGATGTTTAGACATTATGATCTTGTAAGAACATGCTTAAAATGATGATCTAAACATCAACATGTTTAGATCTAACAAGATCATCACCTTCATGATTCATGAACTTAAACACTAAACTTGAGAGTGATTTTTGGAAAGATATAACTTTTACAAGAAACTAAAATGATATTTTTTGAACAAAGAATCTTAAAAAGTAACATAAACAAGTTTATATATATGGATGAACTAGTTAAAAATCATGAGAAATATTTTTATTTTTAGTGGTCTTGTTAAAGTATATAAAAAGGTTCATGAAGATGAAAATGTGTTAATATATGCATGCAAAGTATGATTCGGAACTTGATTTGAGTTGATGATGATTTTGGGATTTAAAATATGGTTTAAAATACGTTTTAATAACGTGGAAAACGTCCATAGTATAAGGGAAACTATGGAGAAATTTTCTAAAATCCTATCCATGATTAAGGTGTGATTAAAAGATGATTAAAATGACTAAACGCGCTTAGTAACCTTAATCATGATTAGGCAAACTTTTGTGGAAAAGTTTAAGTCCTAAACTCCTAAGTTGTTTTTTTCTTAAACACTTATGTTTATTTTCAAAAGTAAAAAATGGAATTATATATATATATATATATATAGGATGAAAGTATATGTATACATAGAAAACTCCATGTTATGTGTATAAATACTTATGTGCATTTATGTGCATGTATTATAAGTTAAGGAATTACTAACTAAATACAAATACACCACACATGAAAACCTCCAAATACTTGAAGATGAACAAGTATAAAAATGCATATGGAAAATTACATATAAAACGGACATCAGACAAACGAATACATATATATATGTGTGTGTGTGTGTGTGTGTGTGTATTGACGAAATAATATATAGATACTAAATCAACACTAAATATTTAGCATAAGTTTGGTAATAAATTAAATACATCGTCACCGACAACGATCACTATATAATCACGATAAGGAACATGTACATCCTATCGACTGCATTTGGTCATTCTCGAGACGAAAATATATATTAACGACTGTCACGGCCCCCGACCCAGTTTCCCGGTTCGGATGGCGCGAGACAGAAAACCCGTGGTATTGGTGTTTAATTTGGCAGCGGAAATTTTAACAGGATCGTTTAAACTGAAAACACTCATTTATTTTATTTTAAGTTTCAGGATAAACCCCCGTAATTTACAATAAAGTAATTTCATCGGGAAATCCCCTGATTACAAAAACATGTTTATTTATTTACTGAGCCACTTCATTCAAGCTAGTAGTGCTATACGACACTTTTTGTTAGGATCGTTGAATCGATCAAACGAGACGTTCAGAAGAGTTCCCGATCAATACGAAAGGCGGAAACAGACGTATCGATGTTGTATCAGCTTGATTCACACTTAGAAGTAGATTAATTGCCGATTGGATTGATATTACAACGTTTTACAGGATTGGCGACACTTTGGCAGAGCTTCGCTACCGGAATTAGAAGTTCTACAAATGAAATCTCAAGACACATATATATAGGTGAACCAGTCCGCATGAACCAGCTCTGGTCCAGTTCGCACGAACTGGTCAGTTCGTACGAGTTGGCCACTTCGTGTGAACCAGCTGGTTCGTCCCTGATTCATGTTTCTTTCGTTGTACATGTCCTGATCTATCTAACCTATTACAAGACTCTATACAAGACGAAGTCGACAGACATATGCACCAACAAACTCCCCCTTGGATGTTGACGAGTCTTTAGTACGAGTCTTCAGCATGACGAGTCTTCAGTCTTGATCAGTCTTCACACTCTTTCCAAATTATCTTTCTCTGTAAGCATCCTCAATCTCTCTCTATCTTCTCTTCCAGAATCTCAACCTGACTCTATTCACTCTCTTGATCAGATCTCTTGATTCCTTACGCTCTTCAGCATTAGCAGCTAGCGTGGACAGCAGGATTCGAACCTAGCTCTAATGTCTTCAGACTCCCCTTTGCTAACAAACTCCCCCTTAAGTTGTTCCGGGATCGTACCCTGGCTCAAACTCTGCTCAGGCTTAGACATGGGGATCTCGTTTTGCAGCTTTCACAGGTTCAGGAACGTCTCTTGGCTCTTCGTAGCAACAGAATCAGAAATCTGGCTCTATTCTGCATCAGGAGTCGAAACCTAGTTCTTTCAAAGCCTTTTCCTGCACAAACTCTACCCAACAATAAGTTTCACAAATTTTAAAATTTAACAATTTTAGTAACCACTTGTAGATATCGTTTAACATTTCTCAAACTAAACCACTTGTATTTAAAATACTCAAATTTTGACATTTCATAAATTTGAAACCATTTAATCATTTCAAAATCATTTTTCATTTCAAACAAACTCTCCCAACCCTGTTGTTCATCATGTTTAGCACTTGGAATTTTGAAAATCAGCTTTCCAACATCAGTTGTCGAAAATAAGATAAAATAAAATCTTTTTGATTTTTCAAAATTTATGCTAAAACACACTAATGAAAAGCAGTAAGGAAATATTTACAGACAATATTTTTGTGAGTTTGTGTAAGAGGATCATATCAGTTTTCGACAAATCACTAGCACCGTTGAGTATTAAACACTTTAAGTTCTAAACGATTCACTTAGATTGTCAGTATACTAATCCACTTAAATTTTCACACTGTGACACCCCAGGAAAACCATACAACTTAACTAGCTTCCTCAGTGAGTACTTACCAAATTTTGGGACGAAATTTCTTTCAACTTGGGGATGATGTGACAACTCGAAATTAGAACCTTTCTTGTATCTCGATGCAACACATTTGAACGATATGTAACTAGTTGACATGTTGATTAATTAATGATATAAGTGAATTTATGTGATTAGGTGTTGTGCTTGTATGTATACGTGTATTTATGTAACCCGAGACACAAGGACCCGAATGCGGTCCCGAGTGAACAGTAACAGTTGGGCCGGATTGGGCCATGCACCTCTTTAGTCCACCCGAAAGCCCATTAGGGTGCACCACCTTAGAACTAGTATATAACCCTTGTTGTTAGCCACACTTGCCATTTTTGGGCAACCCACACACACTCTCCTACACACACTCTCCCTCCCTCTCACTAAAACCCTAAGTCTCAACATCTCTCTTCTCTCATTCTCTCGGATTCAAACCGGCAACACTAGGACCTTCGGTTCAAGCTTGGAATCGGCATTCGGAAGTTCACCCTTCATACCCTTTAGCCGGTTAGTGTCTCATTAATTTTTTAATGACAAATACATGAGAAATTGTTGTTTATCTATGATAAAGATGTTTGCTTGATAGAAGGTAGTTATTCGTTATCAAATGATGTTTATTATTGAAGGATGTGCACGTTTTTGACAATCAAGTTGTGTAGAAATGAAGGAGTGTATGCAAACATGTTCTTGAATAATCGGTTGATGATGCATGATGATGTATCTTGGTGTGACTTGATAATATGTTGGTTTGTTAAGTTTTATGCATGATGAATATGTCTTTCTTGAATAATCGGTATTAAGATTTGTCGCTATCCATGATGAAGGTATTTGCTTGATAATATGACTAGTGTGTTACATGATATCAACATGATTTATGAATAGTAATGGTAAAAAGTTGCTTTAAGTGTTTCGGAAATGACAAGATAGATCCGGTATAGCATGTCTCGAGTTGGATTCGGATGAATGATCATGATGAATAACTTGAATACATGAAGAACAACATGAATATGATATGAATGTGTCTTGAATATTTGAAAAACTAGTTGTTTGATCCATTTTAGTTGAATATTAGACAAGAAAACATGTTTGTATGGATAGTACATACTATTGCATGAAATCGAAATCCTATTGGTTAGTACACATGCTGGCAATCAGCAGGTATGCCAGCCGAGACCTCCGGTTGCGACTCGAGATCACCACATGACAACTCGAGACTGCAGATTGCGACACAGGTTACGAGTCGAGAACTCCCTAGTCTCGACTCGAGACCACACAATGCCAGCACAAGCAGCATAACTCGAGACCACGGTTGCGAGTCCGGTTGCGACTCGAGACTATCTAGTCTCGACTAGTTCATGCATGACTCGAGAACTCGTAGGCTTTAACCCGAGAGCGCACAGTCTCGACTCGAGATCTCTAGTCTCGACTCGAGACCATAACACCCGTACACACTGTTTGGACTTGCACACTGCTATGGGCCTAAGTAGTTGGGCCGCACACTTAGACTTTGGTTGTTACGTGAATGTTACTGTGGAACTTGTTACGAACTGTTGTTGAACTGCCATGCTAGACATGTATGCCATAATCGTTACTTATGTACAATACGTGTAGAACATACGTGCACTACTGGATATGAACCTGACTTGAATAGTATCTATGTTAGGACGTAGTTGACCACTTACAACTTGATTGACCTTTCTGTGTATCTGCCGAGCAAACCAAGGTGAGTTCACACCCTCTACAAAGCATGGGATTCCCGGGGGTTGGGAATGGGGTTAAGGAACATGGGTTCCTCGTCCTTTCTTGGGTGGGACAGTATTGGTTCAGGAATGTAATTCCTCGTCCTCATGGACAGATAACTCGTACTAGACCAAAACTCTATCACGAAGTCCCTCCTTTTTATATCGACTTAATCGCCGGGGCAATGGCGAGCGGGTCAGTAGTTAGATAGCGCTATTTAGGTCTGACAAACCTCACACCGTGCCGCAGAGGACGGGCGTGAACTAATGGATCTGGGCACGTCAATGATGATAGACATTGACAGTTCAGGGCACATAAACATGACTACAGTCAGCAGTCGATATGGTAACGAGTCTAGTGTATACATGGGGTAGCCCCCACGGCCGAAATGCCAGATAACTAACATGGGGTAGCCCCCACGGCTGTATTGCCAGAGTAAATGGGTAAACAAATCACGTTTTCAACTAGGGGGTAACCCCCACGGCAGGATGCCAGATAAAGGGAACTATTTTTGGAACAACTTAAAAATGAACACCCAACCGTGAACTCACTCAACATGTTGTTGACTCGTTACTACATGCTTTGTAGGTCTTTAGGTACTTAGCTGGATCTTGCATGGAAGGGGGTCGTTGTGGGACATGGACAGCTGTGTGCCATGTTAAACTTTGAAACAATTAAACTTATGTTTTGGTTTTAAACATTATGCTTCCGCTTGCAACTTAAACTATGTTTTGTTTGGACACCAAATGTATTGGTTGGGTTTTTATAATCACTTGCATGCTTGTTCAATATGATTGGTGGCTGGATCCTGGTCAGTCACGCCTCCAGGCGGTAGTATTCCGCAGGTGGATTTTGGGGGTGTGACACACACAAAGTTCAACTATTTCGAGATACGAGATTAGTGTTTTAAAGAACTTAAACTTATTCGCGTATCCCACCTTAGAATATACTCCCGTATCCAGACTCCTATATTCAGTCTTACAGGTGAATGTACACTAATGATATCTGTAAAGGGTAAATGCGAGACCATGAGAGCTCAGGCTATTGCTTCCGCAAAATCAGAGAGATGATGGCTTGACTTTCGGTGTGTTCCCTTTAGAGAATCTTTTCTTCAACAGCACATGATTAGCATTTTTCAATGTTTCATCATTTTTTATGCTGAGGGTGGGCTTTATGAATAAAGCAGTGCAAAGTATTATACGAGGACTAGGCTATTGCTCCCGCAAAATCAGAAGTCCTGGTATAATACCCCAGATATCATCACGCACAAAGACCTAGTATGTCAGAAATAGAAACGCTTCAAACAAGATTTCAGGGGTTACCTATATATCCGATAGATGTTCCCCACGAAATAAGTAAGTATTTGATATTTAGGTTTATATCTCAACAACAATCTACTAAGCGTGTAAAAATCTACTGGCATATCATTAGTGAGACCGTTTATCACATTTTAACTTTCCAATTCTTTAGCGTACTGTGATTGTCTACTGATGTACTATCATTTCCTCTATTTCACAACAAAACTCATTTTGATTTTTCGATGTTTTTGGTTTTTAGATTTTATCATGTTTTTGGATTTTTCAAATTTTCAAAATTTCTAAATTTTTTACTCCCCCTAAAATCAAAATTATGTTTCAAATTTTGATTTTTCGGGAAAATTTGAACGTAAAAGCAATAAACTGTACAAATAAAATGACAAACTAATGTGAATTGCTTCAATTCGCCATCCACTTGGCATAAACAATCAGAACTCCCCCTGACAACAAACTATTTTCCCATTATGATTTCAAAACACTTAAGTTTGTTTTAATCAAAATGGTTTTTCCGGAAAATTAGTTTTGTTTGTCATTTCACAAACATGGGGATAAACTCATCATTTTGTTCTTTCAACCACTTTGTATGAAAGTTAAATCAAGTTCAACTTAATGACCTTGATTAACCACTTGTGAATGAAACCCCTTTTTACCACTTGTAAAAATCTAACACTTGTAGGTTTTCCACAAACACATTTTTCAAGAAATATGACACTTTTAGGTTCTTATCAACAAAACCACTTGTAAGTCTTTGACAGTATTACCACTTGTAAGACGAAATATCACTGTCGTGAATTTCTCAAGAAAGATGCCGATTCCTACTCCCCAATTACCAACCTGGGAGTTCCGGCAAGTCAGGATTTTCAGTTAAAGAGATTCTCCCAAGCCTGACGGTCCTTGGGAGATTCCGAGTCATCAACACTCGGTTTCTTTACTTTCTTTTTCTTTTCATAAAATTCCTTTACCCCTTTGACCTTCCCGTCAACCATTTTTCCAAAAATATTTAGAACTCTAGGGTTAAAGGCTTTTTCGACATCAAATTCTTTCTTTTCAGAATAGAATTGATTCGAAATCTCTACTTTTCCAACTTTTTGTTTAAAATTTTCAGTCCGCAATGGTGGAAAGTTTGTGTCATCCAATGGCGGAACTGAATTTTCACTTTTTAGCTCAACTTGTGGCTCCTCTGACTTTGACGAGTCAGATTCATCGCCAGATTCTACATCTGATTTCTTAACAACCCACCTTTGGTTGTTAAGATTTACTTTTCTTTTGTAAAATCTTTTTGAACACTCACCAACCTCAAATTTTGATTTTTTGAACACTTTAAATTGTTCGGTTGGTGGTTCAATATCAACCATCTTTTCTTTCAATTTTTCAGAAACTCCCTGTTTTGTTTGGGCTGCCTTTGGACAGTTCAATGCAATGTGCCCAATTTTTTTACATTGATAACAGGTTCTTGTTTCCTTTTTCTGAGCAGCTTCATTCTTCATCCCCTCTTACTTCTTAGCAAGGAACTCTTTGTTCGTTTGCTTCCAGAATGAGCTCTTTTCCTCTTCTTCCGAACTTGCTCCTGAAACAAATACAACTTTCGATTTAAAGCCTTTAACATATTTTTCATTTTCTTTTGGAAGAAAACCTAATCCTTTCTTTTTGAAATTACTGTTATGGTTTGGTTTCTTTCGATAACCAGAACCAGAACTGTAACCTTTTTTCTTGTTTAACCTTTGTTGAACTCTTGAGGTGTATTTTTTAGGTTTTTCAGTAAGATTTACATCTTTTATTTCAGAAATATTAATTTCTGTTAATTTGAAAACCTTGTTAATCATTTCAGTTTTAACACCTCTTATTGGAAATTCTTCATCAGAATATAATTTGTCAGAATCATTCAAAGTATATGCTATTTTGAATGTTTCATCATTCAAATTATTTTGTGACATCAGAAAATCTTTATTGTAAACCCTTTTGCCCGTTTTGATTGTTGGACTTGAAGTGTTAGACTCAGACTTTAACTCTGACTTTGACTCCTCGTTTTCATCTTTATCCAACACCTGATCGACCACTTTCTTTATTAACTCAGACTCATGATCAGTGTCAGACGATGTGAATGTAACGTCATTGTTGTCTGGCAATCCATCTGAAGGTTCAGATCCCCACTTTAAATTGGTTACCTTTTTGACTCTTTCTGAATTAGGATTTCTTGGAGAATATCCATTTTCAAGCGGAGGTGGACACCTTGTATAACTATGTTTCTTACCAGTATCCTTTACTTCAGGTTTCTCCTCTTCAAACGCTTTCATACCTTCTACTGTAGGGTAAATCTTGTCAATCACGTAAGAAGCACATGAGTAACTTTTCAATAACCTGTTTACCCTCTCAGTTTCTATTCTCTGAATTTCCAATTTTTGTTCAACTTCAGCACATTTCTCAATGTAATTATTGATGATTTTCTGCTTCGTCATGAATGCTCCTTTGAGTGTTTTCATAGCTATTCCTTGTTCATTGCTTGACTTGTTATATTGATTCATCGCTTTGTTTAAAACATCATATGATTCTTTCAGTCTGTTCATGTTATGAATCAATTTGTTGTTGTGCCTTTTCACAGTATCACAATTTTCACACTTTTCAGGCATCTTTTCAGCATCAGCTTCCTTCTCAACCTTGATAGCTGGAATTTCTTTAACCTGCTTCTTTATCACTCGAACATTTTCATCATCACTGTCATCTTTTTCTTTAACAATTGTTGCCTTGTGATTCTTCTTTTTCGCAGCTTGTCTTTCTTTGCCCTCTTCCATTTTACCTACAAAATACAAATTATCATCATCACTATCAGGTGAAAAATTTCTTTTATAATATTCAAGTTTTTGAATTTCTTCACTATCATCATCACTCTCTTCATCTGATAAGTGATCAAAGATTGGTGCTTTTCTTGAAGCCCTTTTTTGTTGAAACTGATTCTTCTTCTTTCTTTGTAGGACTGAATTACTGAGATTCGTAATAAGCATACGCCATTTCTTCTTCACCAGTTGATTCTTCAAAAAATTAGGCAACAAATGCTTTCATATTTGAAGGTCTGTTAGGATCATAATTATCCCAATTAAAACCTTCTGGAAGTCTTTCATCATCTTGATCTATCAAACCATAACAAGCTCTCTTTGATGGTTCTTCGATCTTCTTAGCATGTACAGTTTGTGACGATTTTTGTTGATGCGGAGCAACTTGATGATAAATTTCTTTTCAATGATAATCATTGTTGCCGAATGGATTTTGAGCTCCACTTGCTTTGCGATTTATGCATTCTCGCTTAAAATGCCCTTTTTCCCTGCAACGAAAACAAGTAACTTTAGATTTATCAAAACCTAAAGGTGAAGTTCTAGCATCACGGAAATCATCTCTTCCAGTGATATGTTTAAACTTCTCAGCTCTTCTCAACACACTAGCCATACACCTCTTTATATCCATTAATTCCATCTCCTCAGCATCAATCTGATCATAATCCTCTTTGGTCAACATTGGATTTCCGATTCTTCCTGCAACCAAACTTTCATACGACTCTAATGCGGTCACCAATAAAGACATATGACCTTTAGCAACCTCTTCCGAGAAATTCTGACCATTCTCAAGATTTAATGCTATGTTGCATTGTAGTACTTGGCCATTCTTGGTTGCTGACAAATTTGGGTCAAATGACGGATATGAAGAAAATCTTTTATTGTTGTTTGATCCTTGAGCTGACTCTCCAGAAGAACTCTTTGCGTTAAATGCAGTTTCGATCTTTGGTGCAATGTTAGTCTTATCATTCATACCTCCTTTGTAATACAGACCAATGTCTTGTTCACCATTAAAGTCCTTCATTTTCGCCATCTTCCGTTGTTCCATCTCTTGAACTTCTAGTTTTTCAATAAACTTGCTCAACGATAGATTTGCAAATTCATCAGTATTCTTCAACATCACAAGATACGTGCCCCAAACATCTTGTGGTAACGCATCGGCCAACTTTTTAACCCATTCTTCTCTATCTTTCTTGATATCCAATCGCTTCATGTTAACCACCAAATTGCAATATCTTTCTATAATCTACTTGGTGTTTTCAGTTTTTAATCCACGAAATAGATCAAATTTTTTCTTCAAAAGTGATTTTTTGTTCTTGATCATGTCTTGACTTCCAACGAACTTCGTTTTTAGTGCTTTCCACATTGAGTGTGCACTTCCGTTGTGTTGCAATAAAATCAAGATGTCTTCCTTTATAGCTTGTTGCAATATACTGATCATCATTTTTTCACTTTTGTATTTCTTTTTCTCATCATCGGTTAGATCTTTAATAGCAACAATCTCTCCGTCATCATCAATCGGTCTAACATATCGTTGTTCAACACATTCCCACGCATCTAAGTGATTAGCTTGAACCCAATTTTCAAAACGTTCTTCCCAACTGTTATATTCCTCGATATTCATGAGCTTAAGCGGTTTTTGCATGGTACCCATTTCATTCTCTAAGTTCACATTCTGAGCCATAGTGATCGGAGTAGCAAATGCGTTATAAAATTCAGAATCCATGTTTCGGTTTTAAAAAATCACAAAGTTTAAACAATCTGAATATTTCATGCGAACTGATGAATCTCAAACGATCTGGACCACTCGTGCGACCTGGATTTGCAAATCGTGTGAACAGATCTTGATTCCAAACCGTGCGAACTGGTTTGAATCCAAACCGTGCGAACTGAAGTCTTAACCTTCCTCGTGTGAACTGACTTTGATCTCTAACGACCTGACACTCCGTACGAATTGAATTTGGTGCGAACTAACCCAAACCTCAATCCGTGTGAACTGATTTGGTGCGAACTGACCCACACCGTGCGAACTAATAGTCTGATTGATCAATCTGTGCGAACTGGGAGTTCACTTCGTGCGAACTGATGACACTTTCACACGACCTGGATGATTCTCTAACGAACTGACAAGTTTTCGGTTGATTTTTGTCAATATTGATCCAGTTATAGGTCGATTTTAGGTCTGATTCGTTCAAGGATTGATTAAAACAGTGTTTTGCGTATTATATCACAAAATCAGTCCATTTTATCTGTAAAATCTTGGTTAATTTGATGAAAAAGTGTAAAAGAATGAGTTGAAGTGAGTAGAAATCAGAATTTTTGATGAAATCAAGCTGAAATGGTAAGAACTCCTCCTCCTGAGCTCTGATACCACTTGTTAGGATTGTTGAATCGATCAAACGAGACGTTCAAAAGAGTTCTCGATCAATACGAAAGGCGGAAACAGACGTATCGATGTTGTATCAGCTTGATTCACACTTAGAAGTAGATTAACTGTGACAACTCGTATTTCAAGCCTGTCTTGTGTTTTGATGTAGCCTGTATGAATAGTTGACGTGATTAAAGTTAAATGAATGATTATGAGCTTAGTAATGTGTTATGTGAATGTTGTATGTTAGTGTGTGTAAATTTAAGACCTAGTCGCACAAGTTGTTCATGTCGCACTGATTACTTGTACTCGGCCCAAACCCACTCGAAGGCAGCCCAAGGCTAGGCCCGACCCTATTGTTCTCGCATAACACCAAGTGGGTGAGGAGTAACTCTCATTCTTTCCTTAGCACAAATAAACATCAAACCCGAATCCTCCTAGCTCTCCCTCTTTCCCAACTCGGCGGCAATGTCTTCCTCTCTCGAAGACTTTCTGGTTCCATTACTCGATCCGGTTAGTGTTATATTATTGCTCGATTTCTACATGATCGATACTTGATGTATGATTGACAATATGCTTACTTGATGTTTGATGTTTAGGGTATTATGTTAGTAAAATTATTCGTAATCAACTTGTGACACCCAACTGTTGGAATCGATTTAGGAGCATGGATGATTGTTAGTCGATGATATAGGATTATTTAATGTTGGAATCATTAGTATGACTATGAAAATAAAAACTGATTTAAATGATGCTGTATTGTTTATTGTCATGATGATCGAATAGTTAATTAAGGTTCTTACACACAAGGGATTTGATCAAGTTTGAATGATGTTTATAACCGATGATTGTTGTTCGATTATATAATTAGAATTGCATGAATGTTAGGGTTTTTGATTGAGTCTTTGATGAAACAGTTCTGTGAATTGATCCATGATGAATGTTGTGTGGCATAATCATTGCTTATTGACCAAGTTAGAATGTGATTGATTGATTAACTGATAATTACGGTAATTGAGGTTCATACAAACCAATGCAAATTAAAGGGTTGATCGGTTAGTCTGATCGAGAAATGGTATAGTGTAACTGATTGCATGATCTATGGAAAATATGTAACTGATCGCACAAGAACTAAACTCACAAGTCCAGTCGCACAAGCTGGGTACCACCATTAAAGCACACTGTACAACCTAGGATTTGCATGATCGCACAAGACTTGTGGATCGCACAAGACAGTGCTGATCGCACAAGCCTTGGGCCACACACAAACTACCTGGACCTTATTATACTGCTGGGCCTCAAAGCCCAAACTCAATCGCACAAGTCTTGTCCAGTCTCACAAGCTGAACTGGATCGCACAAGGTTATTAAACTGTCTAATTATTTGGGCCGCACAAGTTGTTGGGCTTATTTATAGTTTGGGCCGGGTTTATGTTGGATCGCACAACATGTTGTGGATCGCACAAGGTTGTGCTGAACGCACAACATGTTGGGCCGGGGTGTTTAATTGGGCATTCTTTAGTGAACCGCACAAGTAGTTCGGCCCAAACCAGTTGGATCGCACTAGTTGAACTTTGGGTCTGTTTAACTGATTTGCTCAATGTGTATGCCATGATCGTTACGTGTTCTTGACTTGTTAGTTCTGTGTAAACTTACGTGAACTACTTGAACCTAGACCTGACTTGTATGGTAACCATGTTAGGACGTGGTTGACCACTAGCAGCTTGATTGACCTCTTTGTGTATATGCCGAACAAACCGAGGTGAGTTCACACTTTCTACAAGGCATGGGATTCCCAGGGGTTGGGAATGGGTTAAGGAATAGGGATTCCTCGTCCTGTTGGTATGTGTTCAGGAATGTAGATTCCTCGTCCTTTTGGGACGGATTTAGATTTACTAGACTAGAACTCTATCAACGAAGTCCCTCCTTTTGTATCGACTTAATCGTCGAGGCCAATGGCGAATGGGTCATTAGTTAAATAGCGCTATTAGGTTTAACAAACCTCACACCGCGCTACAGAGGACGGGCGTGGACTAATGGACTAGGCACGTCAATGATGATAGACATTGACGAGGGCACATAAACATGACGAACGTTAGTAGTCGATATGGTAACGAGTCTGGTGGTTTAAACATGGGGTAGCCCCCACGGCTGGAGTGTCGGGCTGGAATAGCTGAAGTAAAAATGGGTTAACTAATAAACGTTTTTGAACTATGGGGTAACCCCCACGGCTGGATAGCCGGTTTAGAATAAACTATGTTTTTGGGAACAACTCTAAAATGGACAACCAACTATGAACTCGCTCAACTTTGTTGTTGATTCGTTGTTACATGCCTTGCAGGTTGTAGATTTATATCATTGGGACTTGCTGTCTGGGATGCTGGAGTGGTCATGGGTCGAGATATATGAAATCTCAAAACAAGCTTATAATGGTTTATGTACACACGGTTTACGAAACACTTACAAATGAGAATTATGCTTCCGCTGTATACAATGAATGACATGTAACATTTGTAACACTTTATATAAATGAATGAAAGTTTTATTTAATATTATTTATGAGTTCAATGTAATTGGTGGCTTGGATCCTGATACGTCACACGCCTCGCGGGGGTTTCCGCATATGGTATTTTGGGGGTGTAACATATTGGTATCAGAGCCATTGGTTATAGAGAACTTGGTTTTAAAAAGGGGGGAAATGTTTTTGTAAAACCAGACTATAACCGAACAGTTCTGAAAACGTGAATACGACCATGACACTCACCTCCAGATTGCAAGGTTCGTCTCTCGTATACTCATTGTACTGCATAACTAGTGACCACCTACGTATGATATTGCATGTGATTGCACGTTTAGCACAACAGTATGAATTCATGTATACTTGCATGTGTTATGTCACTGATAGGGTGATATTTCCCTAAACCTTCATGACTTACGCTTCGTGAAACTCTTTGTTTGCTACTCGAGTTTGAGGAACCATTCGACATGAGTTAAGAGGAGCTGAGATAAGCATGCAAATCACAATATTATTGTGGGTTCACACATAATAATAATGTGGGGTGCATGCGAGTCCCAGTGAGCCTTAACAAGTGGAAAATGGGTTATGTCCCGTTATTGATCGATGTAAAGCATAACAAACCTTTAGGGGTCATAGTAGTGATTGTCCCCTACTCGAACGTCAATTTTTTTCATTCGTCTCTGGATCCTTTCGAATCTCGATGCTATCGAGTATTACCTGAACACCCATCTGAACGCCTAGCGAACTGTGTAGAATGTTAGGTGAATATACGAATGATCCTGAGTTGGATGTCGCAGCGTCGAATGATCGATCGATACCTTTCTTGCTCCTCTTCATTTGCTGGAACTCATGTATTGACATCTTAGATCCCGAAGTGTGATCACTTCTGCGATACCCTCGTAACAGACCGAGTATTACTCAAGCAACTTGCAACATCGATGGACCAGAAGGATGAGCGTAGTACTTTACCGACCTCAGTACTTGACGACCCTGATTGTTGGCAACGAGTACCAGCGAATTGGTCTCAAGCGAATCCTTAACCCTTGTCAGCGACTCATGGGAGTAGACTCTTACGAATCAATCAGGACATAAGCAATGAGAATCGACTATTAAGCAGAATGTGTAACTGCCAGCACGATGAGTAGTACTTTAGGACGTGGCTTAGAATGTGGAAAGATGGACCTCGATGGCGAAGAATCATAGGGCATCGTTTCGAGCAGCGACATTGGGAGCAGCAGTCACAACGACAACAAGGTATTCGTAACCCTAGCCTACATTAAGGAAAGAAAAGTGACTACAACATGGATTGGTCGTGGTTAAGTTAAGAAAACAACGACCAAAGGAACAACGACAGTACTTGAAATACTTGTAATGAAATCAGCAACACTAGAAATGATGCTCATGGAAGGGCATTTAGAATTGGCATGGGCGACGCCAGGACTTTAGCAACATGGTAGCTAGTATAAGTAGCTAATCGCTTCGTCTTTGCTCCGTTTGACCTGATGCTCCTTGAATTTGAACATGCTGTGGAATTGGCTGACGACAAGACAATTGACATTTCGTATGTTAGTTGGGATGCAAATTCGACCTTGTGGGAAAAGCGATCGACATTGATTTTCCTTCTGCTATCCTTGATGGTTTGAAGCAGTAGTTAGAACGGATTGGTAATCCATACATCACGCAGATATGCCCTGTGAGAAGAAAACTTCGCGTATCCCTCTCCCTAGTGGAGAATCATCATCTGTTTCAAGATATCGGAATTGTGCAAAGGTTGGCGTCAACTCTGCAATGAAAGCTTGGAAGTGTCCACGGAAGGATTATCCCCCTATGTTAGCAATTATTATTGATGTTAAGGCTGAGGAAAAGTGGATCGAGGATCCAACCTTTGTTCGTGATTTCTACCTATGTGCTACCAGAAGAAATATCCGGTGTACCCTCACATTGTCCAGAGGAGTATCAGATCAGTATCAGGTCAGAGACAGCCCTGGTTACTCGTACTCTTACTGTCCTGCACCAGGAGGGTTGCAAGAGCTGTGTTAATCAACTACAGGGATTATTGAACAGGAGTTTTGTTGAACCTAGCCTTTCGCTTTGGGGAGCCCCAGTTAGATCCATGAATTTTCGTATGTGAACTGATTATCAAGAACTTGGTAAGGCGGTAGTTGAGAACCACTTGCCTCGACCATGTATTGGAAACCTGTTGACCAGCTGCGAAGATCAAGCCCCATTCGAGGATTGACTAACGAGTGAGCTATCACTAGATGGAAGTTCAAGGGGGAGCACGTTCCTACAACAGCATAACGAACGCGATGCAGCCATTTCAACTTTGTATACCATGAACATTGAATTGAACAACACACCAGCAGCTTCAGGGATCACATGAATCGACTGTATTTATTGATGACATTCTGAATCATGACCAGTAGAAAGGAACACCATGGGTGGCATATGTATTCTACTTCAGCGCTTCTGTGGGAGGAGTCGTTACGTGCAAAGTTATGCATTTTGATCAGGCAACCAACGGAGTGGGAATACTCGTGGATCTCGCTGAGATGCATCTTGTTAGAAACTGATCGACACCAAAGATTCCGTCGGGGATGCAGCAAATTCCTTGGTTTCACTAGATACTAACGCAGCTTACCCACAAGATTTTCGAAGGTCACACAGCTTAAATCCCTTTAGCACAGTAGGGTACTGTGTTCGTAAAAGATGAAACAGGAGGACGTCTTTTCAGCTTTCGAGTTCCAACTCTGCAATGCACCGAGCATCGTCTTTACCCGAGGGTACGGGTGATTTAGTGGTATACCATGATGGTCAGAATCAGAGTCCCAGTTACACACCGACGCAACACGAGCGAGTGGTGACCTACGTGATGGAGTTACAAAGAGGAACTGCACAACACACAACTGACAGTGAAAATGTGGCCTTGGGATTTTAGATGGAGGCATTACTTGGACGGTACCAGATGTGTTATTTAGACCGATCACAAGGGCCTCCCATGTACTTTTGTTTCGATAGAGCTAGATCAGTCACTGGCATCGCTGGAGGGGACTTTAGGATGATTGCAGCTATGAATCTTGAACGTGCACGAGCTTTGCAGCCCACTATCGACTCTAACTTACCTGATTAGACTCGCTCTGTTCAAACTGGAGAACTGAAGGAAGAGGATCTTCAAGTTGAACCCATACAGGGCATGGTGAAGCAACCTTCGACAGGTCGGACGATGTTCGCTACCTTATGGAATAAATGTGGGTCCCACTATACGACTACTGTAGGGAACTTATGTTGAGCAAAGCACATCAGCATCGATACTCTAGTCATCTGGGTTTTGATGAAAGATACTAGGAACTATAAACCTTGTACTGGTAATCGGGCATGAAGGCCCACCTAGCTAGAAATGGGAATGATGTTTGGCTTGTGGGAAGGTCAAGGTGTAGTGTTAGCAACCAGAAACACCTATATGGAAAGCGAAAACAGACAGCCATGGTTTTGGTCGCTAGTTTACTTGCAACTCGAAATGGAAACAATATCACCTGGATGATCGTTGATTGTCTCACGTAACCAGCACACTTTCTAGCCATCAAGGAGGTGGATAAGTCTTCTACACTTGCAGTCATCTACCTGAAAGAAGCGGTTGCTAGGCACGGGGTGCCAACCTCCATTATCTCTGATCGCGACCCATGAGTTGCACCTGATTTGTGGCAAGCGATGCACAAATCCTTTGGCTCACGTCTAGACATGAGCATAGCATATCATCCCCAGACGGAGGGGCAGACTGAACGCACCATCCAAACCCTTGAAGACATGCTTCGAGCATGTGTAATCGACTTTGGTAACGGCTGGGAAAGACATCTTCCCTTTAGTGGAGTTTTCGTATAACAACGGTTACCACACTAGCATCCAAGCTGCTCCATTTGAGGCATTGTACGGACAGAAGAGCCGATCATCCCTTTGTTGGGTAGAAGTTGGAAACAGCCAAACCACTGGCCCAGAACTCGTCATAGACACAACAGAGAAGGTTACTCAGATACGACAACGAATGGCGGCGGCTCGTGACCATCAGAAAAGCTACGCTGATAAGCGCAGGAAACCGCTCGAGTCCCAGGATGGGGATCGAGTACTCCTTAAAGTCTCACCTTGGGAAGGTGTGGTTCGTTTTGACTATCAGGGCAAGCTTAATCTGATCCGCGTTATGTTGGACCTTTCGAAATCACTGGGAATATCGGCAAAGTGGCGTAGACTGAACCTACTCACAGAAATCAGTGGAGTTCACAACGTTTTCCACGTGTCGAATCTGAAGAAGTGTCTGTCAGATGAGACCCTCATAGTTCCTCTCAAGGAGCTCACTATCGACGAGTAGTTGCGATTCGTCGAAGAACCTGTAGAAATCACAGACTGAGACGTTAAGGTTCTCAAGCGTACCAGAATACCTCTTGTTTGAGTTAGTTGGAACTTCCGTCGTGGCCCAAAGTTTACCTAGGAACGAGAGGACCAGATGAAACACAAGTATCCCCAATTGTTCGAGAACAGTGAAACCACTACTGAGGCTGAAGCTACTGCGGAATTTCGAGACGAAATTCCAAACCAACGGGGGAAGGATGTGACACCCCAGGAAAACCAGGAAACCATGCAACTTAACTAGCTTCCTCAGTGAGTACGTGCTAAACTTCGGGACGAAATTTCTTTCAACTTGGGGATAATGTGACAACTCGTATTTCAAACTTGCCTTGTGTTTTGATGTAACCTGTATGAATAGTTGACGTGATTAAAGTTAAATGAATGATTATGAGCTTAGTAATGTGTTATGTGAATGTTGTATGTTTGTGTGTGTAAATTTAAGACCTAGTCGCACAAGTTATTCATGTCGCACTGATTACTTGTACTCGGCCCAAACCCACTCGAAGGCAGCCCAAGGCTAGGCCCGACCCTATTGTTCTCGCATAACACCAAGTGGGTGAGGAGTAACTCTCATTCTTTCCTTAGCACAAATAAACATCAAAACCTAATCCTCCTAGCTCTCCCTCTTTCCCAACTTGGTGGCAATGTTTTCCTCTCTCGAAGACTTTCTGGTTCCATTACTCGATCCGGTTAGTGTTATATTATTGCTTGATTTCTACATGATCGATACTTGATGTATGATTGACAATATGCTTACTTGATGTTTGATGTTTAGGGTATTATGTTAGTAAAATTATTCGTAATCAATTTGTGACACCCAACTGTTGGAATCGATTTAGGAGCATGGATGATTGTTAGTCGATGATATAGGATTATTTAATGTTGGAATCATTAGTATGACTATGAAAATAAAAACTGATTTAAACGATGCTGTATTGTTTATTGTCATGATGATCGAATAGTGAATTAAGGTTCTTACACACAAGGGATTTGATCAAGTTTGAATGATGTTTATAACCGATGATTGTTGTTCGATTATATAATTAGAATTGCATGAATGTTAGGGTTTTTGATTGAGTCTTTGATGAAACAGTTCTGTGAATTGATCCATGATGAATGTTGTGTGGCATAATCATTGCTTATTCACCAAGTTAGAATGTGATTGATTGATTAACTGATAATTACGGAAATTGAGGTTCATACAAACCAATGCAAATTAAAGGGTTGATCGATTAGTCTGATTGAGAAATGGTATGGTGTAACTGATTGCATGATCTACGGAAAATATGTAACTGATCGCACAAGAACTAAACTCACAAGTCTAGTCGCACAAGCTGGGTACCACCATTAAAGCACACTGTACAACCTAGGATTTGCATGATCGCACAAGACTTGTGGATCGCACAAGACAGTGCCGATCGCACAAGCCTTGGGCCACACACAAACTACCTGGACCTTATTATACTGCTGGGCCTCAAAGCCCAAACTCAATCGCACAAGTCTTGTCCAGTCGCACAAGCTGAACTGGATCGCACAAGGTTATTAAACTGTCTAATTATTTGGGCCGCACAAGTTGTTGGGCTTATTTATAGTTTGGGCCGGGTTTATGTTGGATCGCACAACATGTTGTGGATCGCACAAGGTTGTGCTGAACGCACAACATGTTGGGCCGGGGTGTTTAATTGGGCATTCTTTAGTGAACCGCACAAGTAGTTCGGCCCAAACCAGTTGGATCGCACTAGTTGAACTTTGGGTCTGTTTAACTGATTTGCTCAATGTGTATGCCATGATCGTTACATGTTCTTGACTTGTTAGTTCTGTGTAAACTTACGTGCACTACTTGAACCTAGACCTGACTTGTATGGTAACCATGTTAGGACGTGGTTGACCACAAGCAGCTTGATTGGCCTCTTTGTGTATCTGCCGAGCAAACCGAGGTGAGTTCACACTTTCTACAAGGCATGGGATTCCCAGGGGTTAGGAATGGGTTAAGCAATAGGGATTCCTCATCCTGTTGGGACGTGTTCAGGAATGTAGATTCCTCGTCCTTTTGGGATGGATTTAGATTTACTAGACTAGAACTCTATCAACGAAGTCCCTCCTTTTGTATCGACTTAATCGCCGAGGCCAATGGCGAACTGGTCATTAGTTAAATAGCGCTATTAGGTTTAACAAACCTCACACCATGCCGCAGAGGACGGGCGTGGACTAATGGACTAGGCACGTCAATGATGATAGACATTGACGAGGGCACATAAACATGACGAACGTTAGTAGTCGATATGGTAACGAGTCTGGTGGTTTAAACATGGGGTAGCCCCCACGGCTGGAGTGCCGGGCTGTAATAGCCAAAGTAAAAATGGGTTAACTAATAAATGTTTTCGAACTATGGGGTAACCCCCACGGCTGGATAGCCGGTTTAGAATAAACTATGTTTTTGGGAACAGCTCTAAAATGGACAACCAACTGTGAACTCGCTCAACTTTGTTGTTGATTCGTTGTTACATGCCTTGCAGGTTGTAGATTTATATCATTGGGACTTGCTGTCTGGGATGCTGGAGTGGTCATGGGTCGAGATACATGAAATCTCAAAACAAGCTTATAATGGTTTATGTACACACGGTTTACGAAACACTTACAAATGAGTTATGCTTCCGCTGTATACAATGAATGACATGTAACGTTTGTAACACTTTATATAAATGAATGAAAGTTTTATTTAATATTATTTATGAGTTCAATGTAATTGGTGGCTTGGATCCTGTTACGTCACACGCCTCGCGGGGGTTTCCGCATATGGTATTTTTGGGGTGTGACATTAATTGTCGATTGGATTGATATTACAACGTTTTACAGGCTTGGCGACACTTCGGCAGAGCTTCGCTACCGGAATCAGAAGTTCTACAAATGAAATCTCAAGACACATATATATAGGTGAACCAGTCCGCACGAACCAGCTCTGGTCCAGTTCGCACGAACTGGTCAGTTCGTACGAACTGGCCACTTCGTGTGAACCAGCTGGTTCGTCCCTGATTCCCGTTTTTTTCGTGCTACGTGTCCTGATCTATCTAACCTATTACAAGACTCGATACAAGACGAAGTCGACAGACATGTTTAAAAAGATTTTATCAGCGGGGAAATACTGGCGGGTCATTCAATTTGTACAAAACGACACATGGTTATAATTTACAGTATTAAGAGCAATTACAATTGCCCCTATCTTATAATTATCTGGTCCAGTTGTCACTCGACCGGATCTGTGACTGTGGGCATATCACTATTGGGTCCGTTCACCCAAAAGTGACGTGTATCACTATTTAGGTCCGTTCACCTAAAAGTGATGAAACAGCAGTAATGTGCATAATACCCCACTGTAACTTAAGATAACAAAGACTTAATCCCTGTAAAATATAACTAGAAAAATAGCTTTGAGGTTTCATAAAACATTTTGATAAACAGAGAATGACTCACATTGTAAGTTTAACTGGATAGAATTCGCCTACTGATTAAGCCTGGTAACCTAGAGAAAATAATAATGCAAATGAAACTAGGTCAGTAACTTAATTCAACATTTATGATAACTTCATGAAATCAAAACCCTCAAGATGAATGACAAAGTGTAGCCCGAATTCAGGCATCACTTAAACATCCATCGGATCGGTTTCAATCGATCGGACATTATATCGTAGTAGTGATCGAGTTATTACCCTGTTGTCGCAGCAGAGGGTCGACACTTTGATTGTTTTTTAAAGAAACGAGTATAACTAAACGTACGTAGCTTAATTTTTCGTCGTAACAAACATTCCATGCAAGTGCCAAGCCCCTGAGTTATATATTGAATTTCGTCCTCCCCCGCGTGTCGCGCCAGGCACCCTAGCCCCTGGCGCATGTCGCGATAGCGACCAGTCTAGGCTAGGTGTGCCTGGTGTCCTGCTTAGCCTTGCTGAGTCGAAAATTTCACAAATTGCGTGTTTTATTATCATTTTGAGCAGATAAACACTATTAGGGGATACCCCCTTGAGTTTTAGGGGGCCCTGTCCCTAGTTTTGGCCGTTTTAAAAATTATGGGTCATGCCATACCACTTGGGAGTCTCAATTAGGGTTTCCTAATGTGCTTTATTAAAATAGGAAATAACAATTTTGGCAAGGGTTGTTACATGTAACAACCCTCTGTAAAACCAACACCCTCATAATATTTCCGACACCCTATTATATTTTAAATTGTTCCAATATGTCTTTAAAATACACCCATACGTGAAAACCGAGCCTGAAATACAATATAGCATTAAAAATAAATTAAAAACAAGAAATTTTAAGTTAAGGCGGGCCGCGTAAGGCACCCCCTTAGTTTACGCGGGCCGCGACAAGGTGAAATGGTGGCACAGCCCGGTGATGACACGTGTCATCATCGTGGCGAAGCTAGGTAGTGACCCGGATCAGCTATACGTTGACCGGATGTTGACGCGGGCAGCGTAAGGCCTTGCCTACTCTTACGCGGGCTGCAAGAGGACCAGATTCAGCAACTATATAAGGAGGCCTCGGGATTTCATTTCCGTCGCTCACATCTTTTCTTTCTTAAACGAATTCTGAGTAGTAGAAGTTATAATCGGGTATTATATCCCCCTAATTAGCGAGGTTCTGCTCCGTTGTAAGTATTATAACCCCGGTTTTGTAATAGATACGCGGCCCGATTGATTTAGGGTTCCGTAACAACTGTCATGGTTCTACCCGACGTAGTTGTTGGAATGCCGTCTCGGGGAGGGTATCATGAATATTTTCAAAGGGTTATGATACTAACCAATGTACATTTGTATAAATTATAGATTATATCCAGGAAACCCTTACGCGAAGTCTAAGATAGCAATGTGAGTTTATCCTCTTTTGATAACCTTTTTGTAATACTTTACAAAACCTTAAATGTTTTACAATGTGATTAAGCGGTGATTGAGTCTTTGTAGTTCTTCAATTACTGCCGGTATGTTGGGGTTTTGTATACAAAATTTACTACACTGTGAGTAGTAAGTCGGGATGACAATACGTTACCATTGGACAATGAGTTAGCCAATGTGTAATATGACCCACAAGTCAGGTTTGACAGTACTAAAAGGAGTAATTGTGTAGAAATAAACAATGTGATCGCTCTCAATACTGTTTTAATTGATATAATGTTTCTTGATTAAACTGGGATTCACTCACCGGTATTTCCCATTGACAAATGTTTTTAAAACGCGTTTCAGGTAACACAATGTGACAGCCAATTAGTAAAAAGCCAGCTAGAGAGCACTTAAGGCTTGGGAAAAATGTGGCTATAAAAGTTACCTAAAAGACGATGTTTTAAATTCAATAAAATAGGGTTTATCCCTATAAACGTATTGTAATAAGAAACTTGGGTTTTGCTCATGTGATTATTAATATTAAATATGGTGGTTTTACTCTGATAAACATTTCCTAACTACGGTCCTGATGTAATTTCTGTTGCCAAATTAACAAGCTAATACCACCGAAATTCTGAGTTCGCGTCCGCCCGTTCCCGGGGATCAGGGATCGGGGGTTGCGACAGGAGGTGGTATCAGAGCCTAGCCACTGGTCTAAGCCAAAGAAGTGTTCTGCTGACACTTAAAATTTAAACTTTGTGTTAGGAAATAAATTACGGAAAATACGTGCATAACTGTATTTATTTGTTTTGTGTTATTTGACTATTTGTTAGTTTACAGTATGAGTGATCAAGGACCCTCAGACATGTGTCGTCAGTTGTCTGATTCACCTAGGAGTGAAGGTACCTCATCACAGCCTGCCCTTTCTGGGTATTCTGCTAATCAGGAAAAAGGAATGTTTGCTTTTAAAGCTCAGTCAGAAGAGCCATCCCCTCATAAGAAACGAGGATGGTTCAGTAAGGAAGCCTTTAAACGTAGGAAAAGAATGCGAAAGTTGCAACAGCAAAGAGCCTTAGCAGCCGTTAAGCGAAAGACAGATGCCCATACACAAGATATGCTTAATAGAAGCCTAGCCAATTTCCATATCCTAGCCACAACTGCTGCTGACCCTAATCTGGAGCAAACAATAGCACCCCAACCACAATTGCAAATCTCAGACCAATCCATGGAGATAGAAAACCCTGAAAACCAGGTGGAGATGCATGATTTTAACCCAGAGGAAATACCTAGGGTACCTGCACATAACCCTCTAGACCCAAATTACAACCCCTGGTGGGACGATAATAGGGACTTTGTGCAACGTTACCAGATACATGAAGACACACCCATACAGAACATAGGAGCCTATCCAGGTATGGACCCTTTAGATCCCTATTACCATGATAACTACATTAGGGAAATCTTAGAAGATCCTTACCGATTTCAGGCACTTTCACCCCCATATCAGGAACCCGCACCCCAGATTCCGAACCCATTCCTAGAACCTGCACCCCCAATGAGTGCAGAAAACGTGCAAGAACTTAGGACTTTTGGGGATGAAATTTTAGAAAGCAGTGAGAGAATGAGACAGGTGGGAGAGCGTCTCGTATGGAAATACGATGAGCGCAATATGGATTTTTGGATAAATCCATATCCGTGATATGATATAGGAGATGGTAATAATATAATATAATATAATAAAAATAAAATAAAATATGTGTGTACGGATGCCTATTACTATTAGTGTGATTTTATTCCTGTTGGTATTGTAATTTTTATTTCAGTACTAGAATATAATAGATGCATAATAGTATATGAAAATAAGAGTAAAGGTCGCAATGATCGACGTTTTTGGCTAGATTGCGTATCATGTGATTAACTATATTAAATATTATCTTGTGATATTAATATGGGATAAATATTTAAAATTCAGATGGCCGATGAAGGAAATCAAGGAAATCTGAATAACGATAACCAGAGTAAGATTAACGTGGTTAATGAGAATCCGAGCATCAATAACAATGGAAACCAAATGGATAATAGTGTTGTTCAACATATAGTGGCACAAAGAATCATAGATGCAATGCCATTTATTATTCAAACTATTCAAGAAGCGAATAATAAAAGTAAACATAGCAGTAAGCGACCAATCGAACCAGAACACAGCATAAACAATGACCCTGTACTTCAAGTGCCCATTCCCAAAAGAAGAAGAACCATGCCTTATGGTTGTTCTTATAAGGAATTCTGGTCTTGTAAACCGATAGAGTTCTCGGGTAATGAAGAACCTATTGCAGCTCTACGCTGGATAGAAAAAACTGAGGCTGTTCTGAAAATAAGCAAGTGTGCTGAAGAAGACAAAATAATGTTTGCTTCTAATTTGTTTAAGAACTCAGCTTTAGAATGGTGGAACACTATCCTCCAGTCAAAAGGAAGTGATAGGGTATACAATATGGAATGGGAAGAATTTAGGAACATGGTAGAAAGGAAATTTTGCCCTCCTAATGAAAAAGAACAAATAGCAAACAAATTCCTAAACCTTAGGATGAATGGAGTGGATAGTAAGGGGTACACCAAGTTATTCTTTGAATATGCTAGAATAGTACCAACCCTTGCATCACCAGAGCCAGTATTAATATCCCGTTACATCTGGGGATTAATTGGAGAGAATAGACATGTAGTCAAGGCAGCTAGACCTCAAACCATAGAAGAAGCTGTAGAACTAACCAATACCTTGACAGATGAACTAGTCCGTACTAGAGAAGAAGACCAGAGGAAAAACCTAGCCCAAAGGCTTACTCAAGAATTCCGTTCTGGGAATTACAACCGTAGGAATATGGGTTCTACCTCTGCACCTTTCTGCAAGGTCTGCAAGAAAAAGCATTCGGGAAAATGCTCCACTCTTTGCAATTATTGCAAGATGCCAGGGCACAAGGAAGAAAATTGCAGGAAGAAATCCAGTAATGGATTATGCTACAACTGTGGAGAAAAATGTCATATCAGGCCAAACTGTCCAAAACTAGCCCCAGCTGCAAACAACAAGAACACTAAAAATGCTAGAGCATTTGTTCTGACTGCAGATGAAGCCCAGATGATTCCAGATGTCATAGCTGGTACGTTTTTAGTTAATGATGTTTTTGCTAAAGTATTATTTGACTCTGGTGCAAACCAAAGTTTTATTAATACATCATTTTGCAAATTTCTAAATCAGTCATTAACTAAACTACCACAAGAATGTCTAGTAGAGACAGCTAATGGAGAAACCGTTAGGATTTCTAAAATCTTGCAAGGAGCAAGAATAGAAATTTTAAATCAGAAATTTATTGCAAATCTTTATCCCATGAATCTGGCAGGATTTGATGTTGTATTAGGAATGGATTGGTTAATAGCCAATAAAGCCAGTATTTTATGTGATCAAAAGTCAATTCAAGTAAATTCACCAATAGGTAAAACGATCACAATTAAAGGAGATAAACCATCTAGATCTACAAAATTTATCTCTGTGATGAAAACTGCAAGATACATATGAAAAGGGTCATTAGTGTATTTGATTTCCATAATCACTAACACTAAAAGAAAGGATTTAAAGGATATTCCAGTAGTATCTCAGTTTTCAGATGTATTTCCAGAAGAATTGCCAGGGCAACCTCCAGATAGAGAAGTTGAATTCGGGATCCATTTAATACCAGGAATAGCACCGATTGCCAAAGCACCTTATCGTTTGGCACCCGCAGAAATGCAGGAACTGAAGAAACAATTAGACGAATTGTTGGAAAAGGATTCATACAGCCAAGTTCATCACCATGGGGATCGCCAATACTATTTGTTAAAAAGAAAGACGGATCAATGCGTATGTGCATTGACTACCGTGAATTAAACAAGGTCACGATTAAGAACCGGTACCCATTACCAAGAATCGATGATCTGTTTGATCAACTACAAGGAGCTCGATTTTTCTCTAAAATCGATTTAAGGTCAGGATATCATCAATTAAAGGTACAGGAAGAGGACATTCCTAAAACCGCATTTAGAACAAGGTATGGACATTATGAATTTACTGTCATGCCATTTGGTTTAACCAATGCCCCAGCTGCATTTATGGACATGATGAACCGAATATGTAAGCCATATTTGGATAAATTCATAATCGTCTTCATAGATGATATTCTAATTTACTCTAAGAGTAAAGAGGATCATGCAAAGCATTTGCACGCACTTTTAAGTCTATTAAGAAAGGAAAAGCTTTATGCTAAATTCTCGAAATGTGAATTTTGGTTAGAGCAAGTACAATTTCTTGGACATTTAGTGAATCATGAAGGAATTCATGTGGATCCAACAAAGATTGAGGCGATTACTAAATGGAAAACCCCTGAGTCACCAACCGACGTTAGAAGTTTCTTAGGATTGGCCGGTTATTATAGAAGATTTATTCAAAATTTCTCTAGAATAACCATTCCTTTAACTAAGTTAACCTGTAAATCTATTAAGTTTGAATGGGGACCAAAACAAGAAGAAGCTTTTAGAATTCTTAAGCAAAGATTAACTAATACACTCATATTAGCGTTACCAGAAGGAACTGAAGATTTTGTAGTTTATTGTGACGCTTCCAAATTAGGTTATGGATGTGTATTGATGCAACGACAAAAGGTTATAGCTTACGCATCTAGACAACTTAAGAATCATGAAGAGAATTATTCAACCCATGATCTAGAACTAGGAGCTATAATTTTCGCTCTTAAGATTTGGAGACATTACCTTTATGATAGTAAGTTTACCATATTCACTGATCATAAGAGTTTAAGGTATATTTTCAAGCAAAAGGAGTTGAATATGAGACAAAGACGCTGGATGGAAATGCTTAGTGATTATGATTGTGATATCCAGTATCATGAAGGAAAAGCAAATGTAGTAGCAGATGCTTTAAGTCGAAAGTATCATGAAAAGCCAAAAAGGGTACGTTCTCTTAAATTAAATCTACAAGTAGATTTAAATGATCAGATAAGAGAAGTACAAGAATCAGTAATCAAGGATGATACTGAAAAATTAAAAGGTATGCTAAAAGAATTAGAACAAGGAACAGATGGAATTTGGAGATTCCGTGAGAAGAGAATGTGGATACCTAAATTAGGAAACCTACGTTATCGTATTTTAGAATAAGCCCATAAATCTAAATATACGATGCATCCAGGAAATGATAAAATGTACCAGGATTTAAGGAAAAATTTCTGGTGGATAGGAATGAAAAAGGACATAGCAGCCTATGTTTCTAAATGTTTAACTTGTTTACAAGTTAAAGCTGAACACCAGAAACCCTCAGGCTTGTTACAACAATTAGAAATGCCAGTGTGGAAATAGGAATTAATAACAATGGATTTTGTTACTAAATTACCCAAAACAAAGAAAGGTAATGATACAATCTGGGTGATTGTAGATAGGTTAACCAAGTCAGCTCATTTCCTACCAATGAAGGAAACTTTCAGTATGGAACAGTTAGCCAAATTATATGTAAATGAAATTGTTTCTTTACATGGAATTCCTTTATCAATTGTTTCTGATAGGGATAGTCGATTTACCTCTCATTTTTGGTCAAGTTTCCAAAAGGCAATAGGAACCAAGTTAAAGTTGAGCACAGCTTATCATCCTCAAACGGATGGACAAAGCAAAAGAACCATTCAGACAATGGAAGAAATGCTTAGAGCTTGTGTAATTGATTTCGGAGGTAATTGGGACGATCACTTACCTTTAATAGAATTTTCTTATAATAATAGTTATCACACAAGTATCAATGCTGCACCATATGAAGTACTTTATGGACGAAAGTGTCGAACCCCAGTCTGTTGGGCAGAATTTGGGAAAAGCAACTATCTGGACCTGAGATAGTGCAAGAAACAACTGATAAAATTATTCAAGTCAAGGAACGACTAAAAACAGCATGTGATCGACAGAAGAGCTATGCTGATAACCGACGCAAACCATTGGAATTTCAAACAGGAGATAAAGTATTGTTAAAAGTCTCTCCTTGGAAAGGAGTAGTAAGATTCATCAAACGGGGAAAGCTAAGTCCCAGGTATATTGGACCTTTTGAGATTATTAGGAAAATAGGACCTGTAGCCTATCAGCTACAACTGCCAAAGGAAATGGCAGGAATACATGATGTGTTTCATGTATCAAATCTCAAAAAGTGCTTAGCTGATAAATCACTAATAGTACCTCTTAAGGATATAGAGGTAAATGAACAACTCAAGTTTATAGAAAGACCTCTACAGATTGAAGACAGGAAAGTCAAGAACCTCAAGCATAAGAGACTAGTTTTGGTCAAAGTGAAGTGGGACTCCAAAAGAGGACCTGAGTACACATGGGAACTCGAATCTGAAATGCAAAGAAAATATCCGCACTTATTCCAGTAGATCTAGAGGACGAGCTCTAAAACAAGGTGGGGAGAATGTAACAACCCTCAGTAAAACCAACACCCTCATAATATTTTCGACACCCTATTATATTTTAAATTGTTCCAGTATGTCTTTAGAATACACCCATATGTGAAAACCGAGCCCGAAATACAATATAGCATTAAAAATAAATTAAAAACAAGAAATTTTAAGTTAAGGCCGACAGCGTAAGGCACCCCCTTAATTGACGCAGGCCGCGACAAGGTGAAATGGTGGCACAGCCCGGTGATGACACGTGTCATCATCGTGGCGAAGCTAGGTAGTGACCCGGATCAGCTATACGTTAACCGGATGTTGACGCGGGCCGCGTAAGGCCTTGACTACTCTTACGCGGGCCATGAGATGACCAGATTCAGCAACTATATAAGGAGGCCTCGGGATTTCATTTCCGTCGCTCACATCTTTTCTTTCTTAAACGAATTCTGAGTAGTAGAAGTTATAATCGGGTATTATATCCCCCTAATTAGCGAGGTTCTGCTCCGTTGTAAGTATTATAACACCGGTTTTGTAATAGATACGCTGCCCGATTGATTTAGGGTTCCGTAACAACTGTCGTGGTTCTGCTAGACGTAGTTGTTGGAATGCCGTCTCAGGGAGGGTATCATTAATATTTTCAAAGGGTTATGATACTAACCAATGTACATTTGTATAAATTATAGATTATATCCAGGAAACCCTTACGCGAAGTCTAAGATAGCAATGTGAGTTTATCCTCTTTTGATAACCTTTTTGTAATACTTTACAAAACCTTAAATGTTTTACAATGTGATTAAGCGGTGATTGAGTCTTTGTAGTTCTTCAATTACTTCCGGTATGTTGGGGTTTTGTATACAAAATTTACTACACTGTGAGTAGTAAGTCGGGATGACAATACGTTACCATTGGACAATGAGTTAGCCAATGTGTAATATGACCCACAAGTCAGGTTTGACAGTACTAAAAGGAGTATTGTGTAGAAATAAACAATGTGATCGCTCTCAATACTGTTTTAATTGATAAAATGTTTCTTGATTAAACTGGGATTCTCTCACCAGTATTTCCCACTGACAAATGTTTTTAAAACGCATTTCAGGTAACACAATGTGACAGCCAATTAGTAAAAAGCCAGTTGGAGAGCACTGAAGGCTTGGGAAAAATGTGGCTATAAAAGTTACCTAAAAGACGATGTTTTAAATTCAATAAAATAGGGTTTATCCCTATAAACGTATTGTAATAAGAAACTTGGGTTTTGCCCATGTGATTATTAATATTAAATATGGTGGTTTTACTCTGATAAACATTTCCTAACTACGGTCCTGATGTAATTTCTGCTGCCAAATTAACAAGCTGATACCACCGAAATTCTGAGTTCGCATCCGCCCGTTTCCGGGGATCAAGGATCGAGGGTTGCGACATTACACCCTCCCCACCTTGTTTAAAATCTCGTCCTCGAGATTTATTGGAACAAGTAAGGGTACTTTCGCTTCATTTCCGATTCCAGTTCCCATGTGTACTCTAGTCCTCTTTTTGAATCCCATTTTACCTTGACCAGCACCAATCTCTTGTGCTTAAGGTGCTTGACCTTTCTGTCTTCTATTTGGAGAGGTTTCTCAACAAATTTCAACTTTTCGTTTATCTCTATATCTTGAAGAGGTACTACCAGTGATTCATCAGATAAGCATTTCTTAAGATTAGATACATGAAACACATCATGTACCCCGTCTAGTTCCTCTGGGAGTTGTAATTGATAGGCAACTGGTCCTATTCGTTGAGTAACGGCGAATGGTCCTATATACCTTGGACTTAGCTTTCCTTTCTTACCGAATCGAACTACCCCTTTCCACGGCGAGACTTTCAGAGTACCTTATCTCCAACTTGAAAATTCTAATGGCTTGCGTCGATTGTCTACATAACTTTTCTGGCGATGTCGAGCCGTTTTCAATCTTTCTTTGATTTGAGTTATCTTGTTGGTGGTTTCCTGTACAATCTCGGGACCTGATAATTGACTTTCTCCTATTTATGCCCAACGTACTAGAGTTCGACACTTTCATCCATACAGTGCTTCGAACGAGGCAGAATTGATACTTGTATGATAACTATTGTTATAGGAGAATTCTATAAGTGGTAAGTGGTCATCCCAATTTCCACCGAAATCTATCACACATGCCCTGAGCATGTCTTCTAGGGTTTGGATTGTCCATTCACTTTGTCCATCCGTTTGGGGATGGTATGCAGTACTTAAATTTAATCGTGTCCCCATTGCTTGTTGAAAACTTGTCCAAAAATGTGAAATGAAGCGACTATCCCTATCTGACACAATGGAGAGTGGAACCCCATGTAGTGATACTACCTCGTCTACGTATAGCTTAGCCAATCTCTCTATGCTAAATGTTTCTTTCATTGGTAGGAAATGAGATGATTTGGTTAATCGATCTACAATCACCCAGATTGCATCGTTACCTTTCCTGGTTTTGGGTAGCTTAATAACAAAATTCATTGTTATTAGTTCCCATTTCCATACAGGCATTTCCAACTGTTGAAGTAATCCTGAGGGTTTCTGGTGTTCTTCCTTGACTTGCGAGCAAGTTAGACACTTAGAAACGTATTTAGCTATGTCCTTTTTCATCCCTATCCACCAGAAATTATTTCTTAAATCCTGATACATCTTGTTATTACCAGGATGCATCGTATACCTAGATTTATGGGCTTCCTCTAAAATCTTATCCCTTAAATTTCCTTGCCTAGGTACCCAAATCCTTTTCTTGTGGAATCTCCAAATTCCATCAGATCCTTGCTCTAATTCCGTTATCCTTCCTTTCATTCCTTCAGCATCATCCTTGGTTGTTGTTTCTTGAACGTTCTTCACTTCTTCTATTAAATCTAACTGTAGATTTAATCTAAGAGCACGAGCTCGCCTTTGTTTTTCATGATATTTACGACTGAGAGCATCTGCTACTACATTTGCCTTCCTTTCGTGATATTGAATATCACAGTCGTAATCGCTTAGAATTTCCATCCATCTTCTTTTCCTCTTGTTTAATTCTTTTTGCCCAAATATGTATCTTAAACTCTTATGATCTGTATAGACTGTAAACTTACTTTCGTACAAATAATGTCTCCAAATTTTAAGGGCAAAAATTATTGCTCCTAATTCTAAGTCATGAGTCGTATAATTCTCCTCGTGCTTTTTCAACTGCCGTGATGCACACGCAATTACCTTTTTGCGTTGCATTAATACACAACCTAATCCTAGCTTAGAAGCATCGCAGTAGACTTCAAAATCTTCTGTTCCTTCTGGTAAAGCAAGGTTTGGGGCATTTGTTAATTTTTGATTTAAAATCCTAAAGGCCTCTTCTTGCTTGGGTCCCCATTCAAACTTAACAGTTTTACAGGTTAACTTGGTTAATGGAACAGCTATCTTAGAAAAGTCTCTAATGACGCGTCTATAATATCCCGCTAATCCTAGAAAAGTTCTAACTTCGGTAGCTGATTGTGGGACCTTCCAGTTCGTGATTGCTTCTATCTTGGAGGGATCTACGTGAATACCTTCGTGATTCACCATGTGTCCTAAAAATTGCACCTCTTGTAGCCAAAATTCACACTTCGAAAATTTGGCGTATAGTTTTTCCTTTCTTAACAGAGTTAAAAGTGCATGCAGGTGTTCATAATGATCGTCCTGGCTTTTGGAATAAATAAGTATATCATCTATGAAGACAATTACAAATTTATCCAAATAAGGCTTACAGATTCTATTCATCATGTCCATAAATGCTGCAGGAGCATTCGTCAATCCAAATGTATAACAACCCTCCAAAATATAATTCGACACCCTAAAAAATAATTAAAATATTCCAATACGTCCTAAAATACACACCGAATACAAAAATGGGCCCCGAATATCTTTATTTTTATTAAAATTAATTAAAAACAAAATTAAAGGGGCTCTGGCGGGCCGCGTAAGACCACCCCTTGGTCTACGTGGGGCGCGAGCGAAGGGCCAAACGGCGAAACCCTAGCCCGCCATGTGGCAAGACACCCGGAGAAGCTAGGTCAGGTGATTCGACGAAGCTAAGCCCTACAGACCTATGTCGCGGGCCGCGTAGCCTTTGGCTACATCCTTCGCGGGTCGCGAAGAACTTGAAATCAGGCCCTATAAATTGAGGGCATCGGCTTCAATCCCAAACCGCTCACAACTCTTTCTCTCTCTCGAATTTTTGAACAGTAAACATAATTTTTCGGCATAATACCCCCTAAATAACGAAGTTCTGCCTCGTTGTAAGTATCATAACCCCGGTTACGTATTAGATACGTTGCCCGATTGATTCAGGGTTTCGTAACGGCTGTCGAGGTTCTGCCCGACGTAGTCGTTGGAATGTCGTCTCGGGGAGGGTATTACTAATGTAAATATTGGGTTATTATACTAACACGTGTGCATTTGTGTATTTAATAGATAATCACCAGGAAAACCTTAATGAAAACCCTAAGACAGCAATGTGAGTAATCTCCTTTTTGCAAATTGTTTTTACAAAACCTCATACAATTAATATTATATTTAAACAGTGATTGAGTATTTGTATTCTACAATTATAGTCGGTATGTTGGGGTTTTGTATACAAAATTTGTTACTACATTGTGAGTAGTAACATGACCACAAGTCGGGTTAACAGTACCGTTGGTGCTAATTAAAGTAGATGGAAACAAATGTAATTGCGCGACCGCCCTCAATACTGTACAATGGTTTTTACTTAACTTGATTAAACTGAGATTCACTCACCAGTATTTCCCACTGACAAAATGTTTTTAAACGCGTTTCAGGTAAAAAAAATGTGAAAGCCAAATAGAAGCCAGCTGGACAGCACTGAAGGCTTGGAAAAGTGGCTATAAAGTTACCTAAAATAAAGAGATGTTTTATTTAAATAAAATAGGGTTTATCCCTATGAAAATGTGTGTACTTGAAACTTGGGATTTTCCCATGTGTTTAATATTATAAAAGCGTGGTATTTTACTCTGATTAAATATTTCCTAACTACGGTCCTGATGTAACGCTGCCAAAATGATAAACACCGATACCACCGAAAATGGTTGCGGCCGCCTGTTCCCGGGTAATTAGGGGACGGGGGTTGCGACAGAAGGTGGTATCAGAGCTAAGCCACTGATGCAGCCATAGAAGTGTTCTGCTGACACCAAGATATTATTCAATATGTTAGGAAATTAATTATGAAACTACGTGCATATCTATATTTTATTGTTGTGTGTTATTTGACTATTTGTTAGTTTACAGTATGAGCGACCAAGGACCTTCCGACGCCTACCGTCAGTTGTCCAGCTCACCTAGGAGCGAAGGCACCTCTTCACAGCCTGCCCTCTCAGGGTATTCAGCTGACAATGAAGATGGGATATTCGTGTTTAAGGCTCAGTCTGAAGAGTCATTCCCTCCTAAAAAGAGAGGATGGTTCAGTAGGGGAGCGCATGAATGTAGGAAGAGAATGAAAAAGTTACAACAACAGCGTGCTGTAGCAGCTGCCAAGAGAGAAACAGATGCTCACACCCAGGATATGCTCAATAGGAGTTTAGTAAATTTCCATATCCTAGCAACCACAGCCGCAGACCCTAACCTGGAGCAACTCATAGCACCCCAGCCCTTACCACTGTTTCCCACCCAGCCAATGGAAATTGAAAACAATCCAGAAAATCAAATCTCAATGCCTGATTTCAACCCAGATGAGATACCTAGAATACCAGCACCCAATCCCTTAGACCCAAACTACGACCCGTGGTTTGACAACCATAGGGATTACCAGCAATGCTACCCAATACCAGAAGACGAACCCATGCCAAACCTAGCAGCCTACCCAGATTTGGACCCTCTAGATCCCTACTATTGATAACGATGAATACATTAGGGAAATTTTAGAGAATCCTTATCCTTACCAAGAACCCATGCCCCAGTTCCCAAACCCAGTACCAGCCCCTGCACACCCAATGCGTGCAGAGAATGTGCAAGAACTCCGAACCTTTGGTGAGAAGATTTTGGAAGATAGTGACAGGTTGAGGCAGATCGGAGAACGACTCGTCTGGAAGTATGACGAGCGTAATATGGAGTTCTAGATGAACCCATATCAGCGATGGTGATAGTAATAATAATAATAGTAATAAAATAATAATAATAATATATAATATGTGTGTATGTTTGAAAAAAAAATCTAGATAATAGTTATGGATGCATAATAGTATTGTAATTTTAAATTCTAGTTTCAGTTTGTATTAGATGCATAATATATAAGAAAGAGTAAGTCGCAATGTTCGACGATTTTGATCAATATGCGTGTTGTGTGATTGATTGTGTTAAATATTATTTTGTGATATTAATAATTGGTAAATGTTCAAAATTCAGATGGACAACGAAGTGAACCAGGAAAACCAGAATGAGAATAACCCAAATAATGATAACCCGAACAACAATAACAATGGAAATCAAGTGGATAACAGTGCCATCCAACACATAGTGGCACATGGGATAATAGATGCAATGCCATATATTATCAAAACAGTTAGGGAAGCGGATAATAAAAGTAACCATAGCAGTAAACGACCCACTGAACCTGAACACAGCATAAACAATGGACCCATACTTAAAGTGCCAATGGAATTCTTGGGCAATGAAGGGGCCGTTGCAGCTCTACGCTGGATAGAAAAGACTGAGGCTGTCTTAAAAATAAGTAAGTGTGCGGAAGAAGATAAGATAATGTTTGCTTCCAATCTGTTTAAGAACTCAGCACCAGAATGGTGGAACATTATCCTCCAGTCTAGAGGAAGTGATAGGGTTTACAATATGGAATGGGAGAAATTTAAGAACATGGTGGAAAGGAAATTTTGCCCTCCCAATGAAAAAGAATAGATAGCAAATAAGTTCTTAAATCTTAGAATGACTGGAGTAGATAGTAAGGGATACACTACATTATTATTTGAATATGCTAGAACAGTGCCAACCCTTGCATCACCAGAACCAGTATTAATCTCCTGTTACATTTGGGGATTAATCAGTGAGATTAGGCATGTAGTCAAGGCAGCTAGACCTCAAACTGTAGAAGAAGATGTAGAACTAGCAAACACCTTGACAGATGAGTTAGTACGTACACGAGAGGAGGACCAGAGAAGGAACCTAGCTCAAAGGCTTACCCAAGAATTTCATTTTGGAAATTCCAACCATGGAAAAAATGTAGGTTCTACCTCTGCACCCTACTGCAAGGCCTGCAAGAAGAAGCATTCGGGAATATGCTCCACTTACTGCAATTTCTACAAGATACCAGGACACAAGGAAGAAGATTGTAGGAGGAAACCTAATAATGGAATGTGCTTCAACTGTGGAGAAAAAGGTCACATCAAGCCGAACTGTCCGAAACTAGTTCCAGCCATGGGCAATAAGACTACTAAGAATGCTAGGGCATTTGTTCTGACTGCGGAAGAAGCAAAAATGATCCCGGATGTGATAGCCGGTACGTATTTAGTTAATGATGTTTTTGCTAAAGTATTATTTGACTCTGGTGCGAACCAAAGTTTTATTAATACTTCATTTTGAAAACTTCTCAACCAACCATTAACTAAACTTCCACAAGAATGTCTAGTAGAGACAGCAAATGGAGAAACCATTAAGATTTCTGAAATCTTGCAGGGAGCAAGAATAGAATTTTTAAATCAAAAGTTTATTGCAAACATTTATCCAATGAATCTGGCAGGATTTGATGTTGTATTAGGAATTGATTGGTTAATAGCCAATAAAGCCAGTATTTTATGTGATCAAAAGTCGATCCAAGTAAATTCACCAAGGGGTGAAAAGATCACAATTAAAGGAGATAAGCCGTCTAGATCCACAAAATTCATCTCTGTGATGAAAACAGCCAGTTATATAAGAAAAGGATCATTAGTGTATTTGATTTCCATAATCACTAACACTAAAGGAAAATAACTAAAAGATATTCCGGTAGTATCCCAGTTTTCAGATGTGTTTCCAGAAGAATTACCAGGACTACCGCCAGACAGGGAAGTTGAATTCAGAATCCACCTACTACCAGGAACATCGCCAATTGCCAAAGCACCTTACCGTTTGGCACCCGCAGAAATGCAGGAACTAAAGAAACAGTTAGACGAATTGTTGGAGAAAAGATCTATACAGCCAAGTTCATCGCCATGGGAGCACCGATTTTATTTGTTAAAAAGAAAGACGGAACAATGCGTATATGCATTGACTACCGCGAATTGAACAAGGTCACGATTAAAAATCGGTATCCATTACCAAGAATTGATGATCTGTTCGATCAATTACAAGGAGCTCGATTTTTCTCCAAAATCAATTTACGATCAGGATATCATCAATTAAAGGTATAGGAATAGGACATTCCTAAGACCGCATTTAGAACAAGGTACGGCCATTATGAATTTACTGTCATGCCATTTGGTTTAACCAATGCCCCAGCTGCATTTATGGACATGATGAACCGAATATGTAAGCCATATTTGGATAAATTCATAATTGTTTTTATAGATGATATTATCATTTACTCTAAGAGTAAAGAGGAGCATGCAAAGCATTTGCACGCACTTCTAAGTTTACTGAGAAAAGAAAAACTTTATGCAAAGTTTTCAAAGTGCGAGTTTTACTTAGAGGAAGTGCAATTTCTTGGACATTTAGTCAATCATGAAGGAATCCATGTGGATCCCACCAAGACCGAGGCGATTACTAAATGGAAAACCCCTGAATCACCAACCGAGGTTAGAAGTTACTTAGGATTGGCCGGTTATTATAGTAGATTTATTCAAGATTTTTCTAGAATAGCCATTTGCCTTAACTAAGCTAACCTGTAAATCTGCTAAGTTTGAATGGGGACCAAAACAAGAAGAAGCCTTTAGAATTCTTAAGCAAAGGTTAACCAATGCACCCATACTAGCGTTACCAGAAGGAACTGAAGACTTTGTAGTCTATTGTGACGCTTCTAAGTTAGGTTATGGATATGTATTGATGCAACGTCAAAAGGTTATAGCCTACGCGTCTAGACAACTTAAGAATCATGAAGAGAATTATTCCACCCATGACTTGGAATTAGGAGCCATAATTTTTGCCCTTAAGATTTGGAGACATTACCTTTACGGTAGTAAGTTTACCATTTTCACCGACCATAAGAGTTTAAGGTATGTCTTCGGACAAAAGGAGTTGAATATGAGACAAAGATGCTGGATGGAGATTCTTAGTGATTATGATTGTAATATCCAGTATCATGCATGAAAGGCTAATGTGGTAGCTGATGCTTTAAGTCGAAAGTATCATGAAAAGCCAAAAAGAGTGTGTTCTCTTTAATTAAATCTACAAATAGATTTAAATGAACAGATTAGAAAAGTATAAGAATCAGTAATCAAGGATTATACTGAAAAATTAAAAGGAATGATTAAGGAATTAGAACAAGGAACATATGGAATTTGGAGATTCCAGAAGAAAAGAATGTGGATACCTAAATTAGGAAACCTACGACGCCATATATTAGAAGAAGCCCATAAATCTAAGTATACGATGCATCCTGGAAGTGATAAAATGTATTAGGATTTAAGAAAGTTTTTTTGGTGGATAGGAATGAAAAAGGATAAAGCAGCTTATGTTTCTAAATGTTTAACCTGTTCCCAAGTCAAAGCTGAACACTAGAAACCCTCAGGTTTATTGCAGTAGTTAGAAATGCCAGTATGAAAATGGGAATTGATAACAATGGATTTTGTTACCAAATTACCCAAAACAAGGAAAGGTAATGATACAATCTGGGTGATTATAGACAGGCTAACTAAGTCAGCTCATTTCCAACCAATGAAGGAAACTTTCAGTATGGAACAATTAGCTAAGCTGTATGTAAATGAAATAGTTTCATTACATGGAATTCCTTTATCAATTTTTTCTGATAGAGATAGCCGTTTTACCTCTCATTTTTGGACAAGTTTCCAAAAAGCTATGGGAACCAAGTTGAATCTAAGCACAGCTTATCATCCTCAAACGGACGGACAAAGCGAAAGGACAATTCAGACAATGGAGGACATGCTTAGAGCTTGTGTAATTGATTTCGGAGGTAATTGGGATGATCACTTACCATTAATAGAATTTTCTTACAATAACAGTTATCACACAAGTATCAATGCTGCACCATTCGAAGAACTCTATGGACGAAAGTGCTGAACCCCAGTCTGTTGGGCAGAAATTGGGGAAAAACAACTATATAGACCAGAGATAGTACAAGAAACTATCGACAAGATTATCCAAGTCAAGGAACGACTAAAAGCAGCACGTGACCGACAGAAAAGTTATGCAGATAACAGACGAAAGCCGTTGGAATTTCAAGTAGGAGACAAAGTATTATTGAAAGTCTCTCCTTGGAAAGGAGTGGTAAGATTCATAAAAAAGGGGAAAGCTAAGCCACGGGTATGTTGGACCTTTTAAGATTATTAGAAGAATAGGACCTGTAGCCTATCAGCTACAACTGCCAGAGGAAATGGTAGGGATACATGATGTATTTCATATATCTAATCTCAAGAAATGCTTAGCTGATGAATCACTGGTAGTACCTCTTAAGGATATAGACGTAAATGAACAACTTAAATTTGTTGAGAAGCCTCTACAGATTGAAGACAGGAAATTTAAGAACCTCAAGCACAAGAGATTAGTTCTGGTCAAAGTGAAATGGGACTCCAAAAGAGGACCAGAGTACACATGAGAGCTTGAATCAGAAATGCAAAGGAAATACCCGCATCTATTCCAGTAGACCTCGAGGATGAGTTCTAAAACAAGGTGGGGAGGATATAACAACCCTCCAAAATATAATTCGACACCCTAAAAAATAATTAAAATATTCCAATACGTCCTAAAATACACCCCGAATACGAAAACGGGCCCCAAATATCTTTATTTTTATTAAAATTAATTAAAAACAAATTTAAAGGGACTCTGGCGGGCCGGGTAAGACCACCCCTTGGTCTACGTGGGGCACGAGCGAAGGTCCAAACGGCGAAACCCTAGCCCGCCACGTGGCAAGACACCCGGAGAAGCTAGGTCAGGTGATTCGACGAAGCTAGGCCCTACAGACCTATGTAGCGAGCCGCGTAGCCTTTGGCTACATCCTTCGCGGGCCGCGAAGAACTTGAAATCAGGCCCTATAAATTGAGGGCATCGGCTTCAGTCCCAAACCACCACAACTCTTTCTCTCTCTTGAATTTCTGAACAGTAAACATAATTTTCGGGCATAATACCCCCATAAATAACGAAGTTCTGCCTCGTTGTAAGTATCATAACCCCGGTTACGTATTAGATACGCTGCCCCTATTGATTCAGGTTCCGTAACGGCTGTCGAGGTTCTGCTCGACGTAGTCGTTGGAATGTCGTCTCGGTGAGGGTATTACTAATGTAAATATTGGGTTATTATACTAACGCATGTGCATTTGTGTATTTAATAGATAATCACCAGGAAATCCTTAAGGAAAAACCTAAGACAGCAATGTGAGTAATCTCCTTTTTGCAAATTGTTTTTACAAAACCTCATACAATTAATATTATATTTAAACAGTGATTGAGTATTTGTATTCTACAATTATCGTCGTTATGTTGGGTTTTGTATACAAAATTTGTTACTACATTGTGAGTAGTAACATAACCATAAGTCGGGTTGACAATACCGTGGGTGGTAATTAAAGTAGATGGAAACAAATGTAATTGCGCGACCGCCCTCAATACTGTACAATGGTTTTTACTTAACTTGATTAAACTGAGATTCACTCACCAGTATTTCCCACTGACAAAATGTTTTTAAACGCGTTTCAGGTAACAAAATGTGAAAGCCAAATATAAGCCAGTTGGACAGCACTGAAGGCTTGGAAAAGTGGCTATAAAGTTACCTAAAATAAAGAGATGTTTTATTTAAATAAAATAGGGTTTATCCCTATGAAAATGTGTGTACTTGAAACTTGGGATTTTCCCATGTGTTTAATATTATAAAAGCGTGGTATTTTACTCTGATAAAATATTTCCTAACTACGGTCCTGATGTAATTTCCGCTGCCAAATTGATAAACACCGATACCACCGAAAATGGCCGCGGCCGCCCGTTCCCGGGTAATTAGGGGACAGGGGTTGTGACAGAAGGTGGTATCAGAGCTAAGCCACTGATTCAGCCACAGAAGTGTTCTGCTGACACCAAGATATTATTCAATATGTTAGGAAATTAATTACGGAACTACATGCATATTTGTATTTTATTGTTGTGTGTTATTTGACTATTTGTTAGTTTACAGTGGAGCGACCAAGGACCTTCCGACGCCTACCGTCAGTTGTCCAGCTCACCTAGGAGCGAAGGCACCTCTTCACAGCCTGCCCTCTCAGGGTATTCAGCTGACAATGAAGATGGGATATTCATGTTTAAGGCTCAGTCTGAAGAGTCATTCCCTCCTAAAAAGAGAGGATGGTTCAGTAGAGGAGCGCATGAACGTAGGAAGAGAATGAAAAAGTTACAACACCAGCGTGTTGTAGCAGCCGCCAAGAGAGAAACAGATGCTCACACCCAAGATATGCTCAATAGGAGTTTAGCAAATTTCCATATCCTAGCAACCACAGCTGCAGACCCTAACTTGGAGCAACTCATAGCACCCCAGCCCTTACCACTGTTTCCCACCCAGCCAATGGAAATTGAAAACAATCCAGAAAACAATCCATTCCTAATACGACATCGAATCCTGCTAAATTCATAGGTAGGAGGTTTGCAGAAAATGTATGCCCTGAGTGTTCTATCTTTCCTTCTTGGAGAACCTTATCTATATTAACAGAATTTCCATCTGCTGTTTCTACCGTATAAATTTGCCTAAGTTTGGTTAAAGGTTGCTTAAGAGCTTGGCAGAATGAAATATTTATGAAACTTTGGTTTGCACCAAAGTCAAATAATACTTTTGCGTAAACGTCATGTACAAGAAACGTACCAGCTATCACATCCGGAATCGGATCTGCTTTTTGCGTTGTCAGCTAGAAGGCTCTTGCATTCTTCTTATTAGTTCCCTCGGCAGGTTTGGCCTTGTTGTCAGCTGGTTTAACTAATTTTGGGAAATCGGACTTGAAGTGCCCTGCTTCTCCACAATTGTAGCATATCATAGTTTTCTCCCTGCATTCCTCTTCTCGATGCCCCAGGATTTTGCAGAAATTACAGTACCCCTTGCATTTCCCAAAATGCTTTCTTTTACAGGTACTGCAGAATGGAGCAGTGGAGGGTTGCCCGGTTCCATTTTTCTTACAATTATTATTATTACCCCAACGAAAGCCTTGGGTAATCTTTTGTGCCAATTCCTTTTTCCTATTTTCTTCTCTTGTGCGCACCAGTCCGTCAGTCAAGGTGTTGGCCAGTTCGACCGCATCGTCAATAGTTCGGGGTCTCGCAGCCTTGACTATGTCGCGAATCTCGCTAATTAGTCCCCAAATGTAGCGAGAAATAAGTACCGGCTCTGGCAAAGCCAAAGTTGGTACAATTCTAGCATTCTCGAAAATTTTCAAAGTATACCCTCGGCAGTCCACGTCCACCATCCGGTGGTTTAGAACTTATTTGTCATTTGTTCCTTTTCGTAGGAGGGACAAAACTTTCTTTCCACCAATTCCTTGAATTCCTCCAAACTCATGGCATACTCCACATCACTTCCTTTTGCTTGCAGCACCGTGTTCCACCATTCTAACGCCTCTTCCTTGAAAAGGTGGGATGCATACATAACCCTGTCTTCCTCGGCACATTTACTTATTTTAATTACTACTTCGGTCTTTCCTAACCAACGTAGTACGGCAGTTGCCCCTTCATTGCCTGCAAATTCGACTGGCTTACAGGCAATAAATTCTTTGTAGGTGCAACCAGTCGTTGCCACTTTCATTTTCTTAAGTAATGGGGCTTGGACCACATTATCATTATTATTGCCGCCCCCGTTTACACTGTTACTGAAGTTATCATACTTCCACGTGATGTTTTCCCCTACTTCTCGAATCCGATTTCCCGCATCCACCAGTTCCTCGCCATAGCGACGTAATTCGGCCACGTTTTCCGGGTTCATGGGTGGAAAAGGTGCAGGTTCAGGATCAAACTAAGGAAAGTAAACATTTGGGTTATTCATGAAATTCTGAAAATGCCAGTCGCTCGTCCACCATTCTTCCAACTGCCCAGTAACAGGTTAAGGGTTGACAATTGGGTCCGGAATAGCAGGTTTCAAATTGATAGGAAGTTCGGATTGAGCAGGGAAATTGAAAAGGGTTTCGTCAGCAGGTCCGATGAGGTCACAATTTGCAAGTTTTCTATCAAATTCCTCCCAAGGTGGCATCTCCTAGGCTTGACCAGAGCTCTCCCCTACTTCCTTTTCTTTTCCCTTTGGATCTTCCGTCTTTTTCACCTTTTGGGCAGCGGGCTTCTTCTTTCGTCCTCACTTCCAGTCCAGAAGCCTTCTCCTCTTTTTAGGCTTGGGTTTCTCCTGTGACTGGGCCTGAAACACTATTGGCTCCTCGGTGTCAGCTTTATAACCGGTATGGGTTCCGGTTATATCCATATCAGTCGTATAGATGGTAAAGTTTCGGAGTGCTTCTGACAGTTCATTCATGTTGTTAGCACACATGAAGAAACAGACAAAAATCTAAACTAAAATTTTGTAAATTAAATTTTCACAGAATCACAAAATGGCAATTGGAAATTTAAGTATTTCTCAAATACTTAATTGGCTTAAATCAGTGGCTCTGATACCACCTTTTTCTGTCACGGCCCCCGACCCAGTTTCCTGGTTCGAATGTCGCGGGACAGAAAACCCGTGGTATTGGTGTTTAATTTGGCAGCGGAAATTTTAACAGGATCGTTTAAACTGAAAACACCCATTTATTTTATTTTAAGTTTCAGGATAAACCCCGTAATTTACAATAAAGGAATTTCATCGGGAAATCCCCTGATTACAAAAACATGTTTATTTATTTACTGAGCCACTTCATTCAAGCTGGTAGTGCTATACGGCACTTTTCCTTGTTTACAGTAAATTACCTGAAACATGTTTAAAAAGATTTTATCAGCGGGGAAATACTGGCGAGTCATTCAATTTGTACAAAACGACATATGGTTATAATTTACAGTATTAAGAGCGATTACAATTGCCCATATCTTATAATTATCTGCTCCAGTTTTCACTCAACCGGATCTGTGACTGTGGTCATATCACTATTGGGTCCGTTCACCCAAAAGTGACGTATATCACTATTTAGGTCCGTTCACCTAAAAGGGATTAAACAGCAGTAATGTGCACAATACCCCACTTACTGCCAGTAACTTAAGATAACAAAGACTTAATCCCTGTAAAATATAACTGAAAAATAGCTTTGAGGTTTCATAAAACAGTTTGATAAACAGAGAATGACTCACATTGCAAGTTTAACTGGACAGAATTCGCCTACTGATTAAGCCTGGTAACCTAGAGAAAATAATAATGCAAACGAAACTAGGTCAGTAACTTAATTCAACATTTACGATAACTTCACGAAATCAAAACCCTCACGACGAATGACAAAGTATAGCCCTAATTCAGGCATCACTTAAACATCCATCGGATAGGTTTTCAATCGATCAGACATTATATCGTAGCAGTGATCGAGTTATTACCCTGTTGTCGCAGCAGAGAGTCGAGACTTTGATTGTTTTTGAAAGAAACGAGTATAACTAAACGTACGTAGCTTAATTTTTCATCGTAACAAACATTCCATGCAAGTGCCAAGCCCATGAGTTATATACTGAATTTTGTCCTCCCCCGCGTGTCGCGCCAGGCACCCTAGCCCCAGGCGCATGTCGCGACAGCGACCAGTCTATGCTAGGTGTGCCTGGTGTCCTGCTTAGCCTTGCTGAGTCGAAAATTTCTCAAATTACGTGTTTTATTATCATTTTGAGCGGATAAACACTATTAGGGGATACCCCCCCCCCCTTGAGTTTTAAGGGGCCCTGTCCCTAGTTTTGGTCGTTTTAAAAATTATGGGTCATGCCATACCACTTGGGGGTCTCAATTAGGGTTTCCTAATGTGCATTATTAAAATAGGAAATACAAATTTTGGCAAGGGTTGTTACACCGACTACTATGACGAACTCTAAAAATAATATATTTTTAGATACCCTTGAAGGGAAAACGCCACAGAAATGTAACCAAGTTTGCCTATTGTTCCAATTAAGTCATCCAAACTTTATTTGTCACTTTAAAGTAACCAAAATTTAGTTTAGTGTTCTAATAATGTGTATTTACCAGGTCACCAGGTTACTATTTTCTCTCTTATTTTTTTAATGCTTATTTGAAAATTATTTATATTATGAAAACAAATTTCAAACCCTAAAAAACCCAGTAGATAATTTTTTTTTATTAACCACCTGCTCCATATATTCTATTCCAAAAAAAATCCATTAGTCTTTCTTTTGGATTAGCCACCTGTTCGAAATCTTCCTACCCCATAATTGTTTGGAATGATTTGCCGATGATTAACAAAAAAACAGTTTAGGGTTTTGATGAATAAAATCAAGAATTGGGTTTGGGGATTTGATGAATAATAAATGGGTTCATAGTAAGAACAAATGAAGTCAAAATGGGTTGAGGATCTGATGAATAAAATAAAGAAATGGATTGAGGATATGATGAATAAAATCAAAAAATGGGTTTGGGAATTTGATTAATATAAAATGGATTCTTAATAATAACATTGAAAATTACCAAACGTTTGGTTGTCGATGAATTAAAAATAGGTTTAATAAAATGTATTACTATATTTTAGGACTAAAGAAAAAAAATTCTAAATAAAATAAAAAAATTGGCATTTTATTATTTTTTTAATTCAAAAATCCATGTCAATTATATGTATGATCCACGTAAGCATAAAAAAGAATGTGACCTGATACTTCATCAAACTTACCTGGTAACCTACAAATTACGCAAGATTAGAACAAGATATAATACTTGAGTGATTTTAGAAAGACAAAAAAAGATTGAGTGACTTTGGTAGAACAAAGTGGAAACTTGGTTACCATTCTGTAAAGTTACTCCTACTTGGAAATATATATTTCAATACTCCTAAATTCCGGAAAGTATAATACAAATAATCACAAAGTGAAATACATAAGTATATACAAAGGTATCGAATAATTATTCAAGGCGTTATTGCCGGTATTGTCGCGCATCTTTCATACATTGTCCGGTATCGAACCAACAACTAAACTAGTGGCATTCTTAACATCCTAACACCTAAACCAACTAGTCTAGTGAACTAGTTAATGTAGGAACTAGGTTCACCTTTTATAAAATATAATTACAAAATATATATTAACGAGACTCTCGTTATTCGTAGGAAATATCATAGTACAATACCGGTTGCAGTAACTAAATAAAAGGAATATAAAATATAATTATATATACCAATCTTGATTCAAGCCGCATCTCTGGTGGGACCTTCACGTGCATTTGATAGCATCCTAGACTCAAGTATTCATCATCTTGAGGCTTGAAAAATACTCCTTGACTGCAACAAAGAGCACACTAAAACGTTGATGATTTTGGTTGAGGCATGTGTTCAACACGCTTCCCTTAAAACAGATTCCGCGCCTCTGCTAAAGACGACGCGTCTGTCTCCCAGGATACAACAGCCGAAGCAGTATGTACTGCCGGAGATGGCCACGCGCCCGGGGTTACACCGGATAAAATTATAGTGTTAGAACTTGTGGAAAATAATGATATGAAGATGATGAAATTGAATAGAGACAACATGTCTCTCTAAGTACCCAACACATGGGTTTTCAAGTATCTCCAAGAACTCTTCTAATTTTTTTTCTAAAATTCCACTTTCAAATCTCTACTTGTAATTAGCTTCATCAAGTTAGGCATATAATCTACTTTGCATACAAGAGATATGGGGGTAGAGAAGAGTCTCACTTTATTAGAAATTTTATTAGAGAAATAAACTCTAATAAAAACTAATAAATTGACATAAAAAACTCTACTAAAAGTCTCACTTTATTAGAGATTTTATTAGAGATATAAACTCTAATAAAAACTAATAAATTGACATAAAAACTCCACTTAAGAGTTTACCACCCATATGAAGAGTCAAGTAAATAATTATAATTTTAGTAAATTATAATTTCACTAAATTAATATCCATTCACACCATCTAAATTTCCAACAATCCCCCACATGAATGGAGATCGTTCTAAACACATAAAATTTCCAATGGAACCTCGACAGTTGAGTTTTGCATACGATAGGTAGGTGTTACCCTTTGAACCTTCGCTCATGAAATGCACTTAGCCCACTAGCTCTGAGTAGATCTCGATGTCTTTGAACTCGTCTGCCATTTGTGTAGACGACAATACACTTCACACAAGACTCTCCTTAGCCGGGTCATCTCCTTATAGTCTGTCCAATAATGGTCGTGGAACACTTTCTTGGTTCTGCGAGAGCTCTTGAAATTGTGCCCTCAATTCCATTCGAAGCGACCCCACTTCTCTCTAACATAGGTGATTCTCATTAGATCATTAAAAGCATTGTGGTTATCGTGATTTATCCAATTCATTTACCACATATTATGCTTAGCCTCATTCTTTGTCACTGAATATCATAGGAATAGACTAGGACGTATTTAAACACCCTTTTTTTACTTTGGGGGTATGTATAACCATATATACATATCATTTATGCCCCCACAGTGACCACCTTTATGAATATGAGTTAGTTGTCCTATTGAACTTAGATCTTGGGATCTCCAGTCAACTAAGTTAGGTGTCCTTCACATACCCTTTTCCATGGGCTTCAGTCTCATTCCACAACTTGATCTCTAATAAACCCTCAGGTTGTTGGATCCATAGCATTAACAAATAACTTGCATATTTGAGATCAGTTGTCATGATGTGTTCTTAACTCGTAAGTTAATTTTGCCTATTGTCAACTTCTAAGACTATAACCTCAGTGGCCATCTGAATCTGGTTATAATATATGTCTTTGTAAGATACGCTTATCATTTAAGGCAAACACATTTCCATTATTCACTACGACCTTTGTGTCCTCCACATAGTCGCCTGTTTGCAATGTTAGATTGGATTACAAAATCCTTATTGCCAAACTTTTATGATACAAATGCAAGACACCCCCACATTTAAGTGTTATAGGATATCATCCAAATGGATCCTCCCCCACATTTCTTGCCATTTGATCAACATTTCCGTAACTTCACTTATGACGACATTTATACACATATGATTGAACAAGATCAACCTCATTGTATCAGTGAATTCAACTCATATTGCATTAGCTTACATAAGCTTCCGAGCTAACCAAAGCAACACATGCCATTGTCATAAGTTTGTCACCAACTTAGAATAGTTCTAATTTAATACCTAGAATAAGCCTAGACAATGAGTTCTCTTCATTAGCTTTTCGAATAAACTCTTCAAAAGTTACATGTTTTTTCCGTATAATGAATGAAAATTATCCCTCAACTTTGTCCGAACACTCTTTTTGTGTTCATACACTTTTGAATGTTTAGAGTTAATTAGTCTCCGTCAAGACCCATAATTAACCAAGTACTAGTCTAGCATGCTTTAGACTACAATACTTTAGCATGTGAACAGAAGATGCATCATTCTGATTCCTCATAGCCCTAAGGATATCATAATATCACTTTGCAACATTCATCCCTTGTTAAGATAAAATAATGAGACTTATTCATAATCCTAAAACATCAATATTTAGGAAAGTCTCACAAATTATTGTATATAGCACATAGCTAAATTTCATCATTCATTTAAGGAACATAACTTATTTACCTTTGATCTCCAACAATCTACCATTAACTCATAAGTACTTAAACATAAGTCTTAATCCAAGACACTTGGTGAACACATTCATCACCAACAAGATGAATGTTTCTCGTCTACAATCACTATTATGTGTGAGATAGAGTCAACTAGATCGACACTCAACAACATGGCATTCGTAATTTTGCCATAAGTGATTTGCACACATCTATTGTTATTCATGAGGAGATATGTATATTTAGGATGCTCTCTCAAATAAAGGTAAAATCTCCATATAGATCTAACAATAATCAAGTGGTAGATGCATCTACTTATAAATCTCGCAAGTTTATTAAAGGTATACAATAACATATAGTACTTTTACTTTCATATGTTAGAATTCACACTTGTGAATTTTCCAATGACTTCTAATGAAGTATGTCGACATGAATGTCGTTAGTGTATTTCATCTCAATACACTCACTACGTTCTTTCGTTACTCACTCATCATCATCATCATCATACTCAGTATATCCCACCAATAGCAAAGCTAAGGTAGGGTCTGAGGAGGGTGAGATGTAGACAGCCTTACCTCTACCCCGTAGGAATAGAGAGGCTGCTTCCAATGAGACCCCCGGCTCGATTGTGGTTTTGCATCAAGCCTTGGACATAAGGCACATAACACTCAGCACTTAAGACAAACGCCGATTAGTGCATGCACCCCCTTGTCTTTTGGCTATCAACGCCACCACATGATGCATGATTAACCGTCCCCCTCTTTTAACGTTATTTTCACGAAAATAGTAAAATAACGTTAAAATTAGTGCACTTTCACTCATGATGTGGTTATACATTTGATGTTTCGTCTTTGACTTTTAGTCAATGTAACAATTCTCAAGTTGTTTATGTCCAAGTATTTTCATATACTGTCCGTTTAAAACCTTATTCTTTTAAACGATGTATAATCGATGTTATAATTATTTTCCACAAAAATAATTTCTACGTCACAACCATTAATGATTTATTTCTTTGTAAAAAATTGCATGTGTTATCCGAATATATTGAACACAAAACAATAAAATACATTGGAAACTAAATCATAAGTGCCAATCACTTTTGAAATTTAAACGGAAGCATAGACAATATGTAGAAATCAAATAGCAAAGTGCTTTTATCTTCAACACTTTATAATCTGATCGAAATCTTCTCAACAATATCGTCCCATGATATGTCTTGAGGTACTCCCTCAATAAGACTCCATGCACTTGTAAGTACAAGTTCCCCATTTCATCTTGAACTTTAAACTTGGACAATTATGCTCAAAACAACACCAAGTTGTTACGAATACTACATTTAAGTAGTAAACTTGAACAATTAAATTTGTTCACAACAACACCAAGTTGTTTTTCACCAAATAACATTTTCTAACACGCATGTTAGAAAAAAAAATGTTATAACAAGCACATTATAGAATCGAACGTTTACATAAAACGTTTTCCAAAGATATAGTTTATAAAATAAGCCATTTCTCACCATTTTTAATGCACACATAGGCAATTAAATGTTTACATAAAACATTTCTGTTCATTATGAACAATTTCTAACATCGTATTCGTGATACACATTTTCTAACACACACATTAGAAAATTTAAGTCATTTTATATATACAAAATATGACCAAATTAAAGCATAAAATTTCATCATTAAAATTCATCAAATGTCATCATTAAAACTCATAAAATGTCATCATTAAAACTCTACTCAAGAGTTTCACCATATGAAGAGTTAAGAGTCTCAATAATTATAGACTTAAATTCTAATAAAACTCATCAAATGTCATCATTAAAACTCTACTCAAGAATTTCACTATATGAAGAGTTAAGAGTCCCAATAATTATAGACTTAAACTCTAATAAAACTCATTAAATGCCATCATTAAAACTCTATTCAAGAGTTTCACCATATGAAGAGTTAAGAGTCTCAATAATTATAGACTTAAACTCTAATAAAACCCACCAAATGCCATCATTAAAACTCTACTCAAGAGTTTCACCATATGAAGAGTTAAGAGTCTCAATAATTATAAACTTAAATTCTAATAAAACTCATCAAATGTCATCATTAAAACTCTACTCAAGAGTTTCACTATATGAAGAGTTAAGAGTCTCAATAATTATAGACTTAAACTCTAATAAAACTCATCAAATGCCACCATTAAAACTCTATTCAAGAGTTTCACCATATGAAGAGTTAAGAGTCTCAATAATTATAGACTTAAACTCTAATAAAACTCATCAAATGCCATCATTAAACTCTACTCAAGAGTTTCGTCATATGAAGAGTTAAGAGTCTCAATAATTATAGACTTAAACTCTAATAAAACTCATCAAATGTCATCATTAAAACTCTACTCAAGAGTTTCACCATATGAAGAGTTTAATTAGTAATTAAAATTTCACTCAAATGAATTTAGAAATCCCAAATTAAAGTTGGTGATAAATCCCACACAACTACACCATTACTTTATGGTGATTTAATTCTTGAAGCCAATCAAACATTAATTTCAATGTATGAACTTTCATTTCTAAATCATACAAAGCATTAAAATCAATGCTACAACAAATTACTTATATAAAATGTTTACATAAAACATTTCAAAGCATTTGTATTTTAACCATTTTTTAACAATCATGTTAAAATGAAAAAAATTCTGACGGGCACGTTAGAAATGTTAACATTTCCACAAAATGTTAATTCGACTTGCTAAAACACATATATGGTTCAAATAAATAAGTCATTTCTAATACACACATTAGAAACTAAACAATTAAAAAATTGCTTCCAAACTAACGCGTTTCATGAACGTTTCTAACACACATGTTAGAAGACAAATGATTACAAAAATCATTATAAGACTTATTTGCTCATATCAATCCATGGGTGGATGAAAAGTCTACTTTAAATAGAGACTTAATTAGAGACACAAAACTCTAATCAAGTATTGTCACACCCCCAAAATACCACGTGCGGGAACCCCCGCGAGGCGTGTGACGTACCAGGATCTAGCCACCAATCACATTGAACTCATAACTAAATTTAATTAAAAACTTTCATTCATTAACATAAATTATTACAAAACGTTAAATGTAATTCATTGTATACAGCGGAAGCATAACTCATTTGTTAAGTGGTTCATAAACCACATGTACAAAACCATCAGACTTCTATCGCGATTCCATGTATTTCGACCCATGACCACTCCAGCCTTCCAGATAGCAAGTTCCCAATGCTATAATCCTATAGACCTGCAAGCATGCAGACAAGTGTGTCAGACGACGCTGGTGAGTTCAAAGTTTTGTTAACGTGTTTAGTTACCAGTTACCAGATTAAAACGTTTCACAGATTCGATGTTGTTAATCACACGCTTACCGCCGATGGCTCCAGATTATTTGCCCTATTCCCCAATGCCTCTATCATAGCAATGGTCAAGATGGGGGTCATTAGTTCACTCCCGACCTCCTCGGTGCAGTGTGAGGGTGCCAAACCTAAATAGCGCTATTAACTAATACCCAGTTGCCTTCCCGGCAACAATCGGTAGGAGGGACTTGAGTGATAGATATACGTGTATTAACCAAGAACCCAGGTTTAACATTCCAGTCAAACCCATTACCCGACATTCCTCCCCGGAACGTTTACCAGATGTCCCTCCCTGGGACGCATGCTTGGAAAAGAGCAGTGAACTCACCTTGGTTTGCTCGGTAGGATTAGTTACTTGCTCATACATAATCGGTCAAAGCCTATGATGTTCATGTACATGAAATCAGTTTACGTTCACGTTGTTCACGTATGTTCATAGTGTGTATTCGTAGCAAGGATCATCGCATAATAGATAACGATCATTCATATCACACGTAACAGATAAGTTCATTATTCACATGCATGTTTCACAATAGTACTTAACAGTTAAGTGAGCTATTCATCCTAGGCAAGTAATGTTTCCTCAATCATAATTAACATCATTAACAGGCAGATAGTAATAATTCAAGTTTCATACGCATGATAAACCACAATCTGTTGATGAGGTAACCTTCAGGGCAACGAAACACTAAAGTTATTCGTCAAGATAAGTGTGACGAAACACTAATGTATTTCGTCGAGGTAAGTGTGACGAAACACTAATGTATTTCGTCGAGATGTTCATGATGAAACACTAATTTGTTTCGTCGACTGGGTAAACTCGTGGGGAGGGGACCTTCGTCATCCCTCTAACAGTTACGATATTTCCTTAATAACAAACACTCGTGATTTCAGCCAACAGGCTTATCAACTCCCAAATAGGATTAAATGTGATGTTTCTAACGGTTATTGTTCATGCTCAACAGTTTACATCATTAATTTAATGCACATAATTCAATCATCAATAATCTTTAACCCTAATCATGTCATTGCAAACCATAATCAATCGGATCATGCATAGACAACATTGTTCTTATTCACACTAATCATTAACAGTTTCAGTTCTGTGATTATTAACCAAATATTCCAAACAACCCAAATTTTGAATTCGAAGAAACCTATCAGATTCGTACCCAATCCTAACCATATTCATATCAAACTATGATTCATATCAATCAGATAAATCATACTATAAACAATCATGTGAAGATGATTATACCAATCTACGTAACAAACAGGTTATGTCTAGTGATCATATACTAACCGGATGCGAGATGAGACTAGAAAGAACTTCGAGAGGGTTGAGGACTGCCGCCGCGTGCAAGGGAGAGGAAGAAGAGTTTAGGGTTTTGCCGAATATGATCGTACGTATTGTTATGCGGATGTAAGGTAAATATAACATTGGGCCTCACTTGAGCCGAAATCCCATTTCGGTGAATAAGGGCCTCGATGACAAAGCATTTTTCGTCGCGATGCTTATGGCGAAATTCCAATGTTTCGTCGAGTACATGTTTCGTCGAGTACATGTTTGTGACGAAAATCCAAACATAAGGGTGTATGGGTCAAGTCTATCTAATCTTAACCAATTAATCAGTTTCAATACATTAATCATATGACCAAACAATAATGCAATAATTATAAACATTAAATTAATCATATAATAGACGTGCATAAGTTATGAAAACACAGTTGTGAAACAGTTGTGAAAAGTCTACTTTAAATAGAGACTTAATTAGAGACACAAAACTCTAATCAAGTAATACGGGTGTGCAAAAAACTGAATTAACCGAACCATAACCGAATTAATCGACAAAACCGAACCAAATAAAAAACCGGTGGGTCGGTTAATGGTTTTTTTTGAAAACCGAAAGTGGTGGGTCGGTTATGGTTTTTATTTTTTCCATACCCACCATAACCGAACCGAACCGACATGTAATAAATCTTGTAGGATTTAGGACTTTTCACCATATTTTTAATATTTGATGTTTTAGTACTTATGGGTTTTTCATATCATTTTGTGGTTTTAGTGGAATGTTTATTTGAATTTATGGAATGTATCATATCACTTTATTTGAATATTCGATAACAATTGGTATTAATATTAGATTATATGTATTTTTTTAATACTATGTAATATACTAATATATACAAATACACAACAACAATTTATTCCATGTTAAAAAAAATTAAGCTATTTTTAGCTAAGCTAAATACACGGTTAACCACCCATAACCGACTCGCTATAACCATCAAAACCGAATAACCATAACCACCATAACCGATCGGTTATGGTTATGGTTATGGTTATCCAATAACCGACATCGCGGTTATGGTTATGCTTTTTGGTCAAAACCGACCCAAACCGGCCCATGCACACCCCTATCAAGTAATATAAAACTCTTATTTAAAGACATAAAAAAACTTTACTTAAGAGAATTTAACGTTTACAAAAAACGTATGGTTTGCACCAATAATTCCGGTCTAACACACATATTAGAGAATTGAACGTTTACAAAAAAACGTATGGTTTACACTAGGGGTGTTCAAGATCGGAAAATCCGCTTTTCGGATATCCGAAAATCAGATATCCGAAATTTTCGGATAGTGAATATTGATATCCGAATCCGAATCCGAAATTTCGGATATCCGATTTTCGGATATCCAAACAGATATCGAATAAAAAATAATAAAGTGTATTGAATTTTTAGCAAGTCGAATTAACATTTTGTGGAAATGTATGTGCCTATACAAGTGCATGGAGTCTTTTTGAGGGAGTACCTCAAGACATGTCATGGGACGATATTGTTGAGAAGATTTCGATCAGATTATATAGTGTTGAAGATAAAAGCACTTTGCTATTTGATTTCTACATATTGTCTATGCTTCCGTTTAAATTTCAAAAGTGATTGTCACTTATGATTTAGTTTCCAATGTATTTTATTGTTTTGTGTTCAATATATTCGGATAACACATGCAATTTTTTACAAAGAAATAAATCACTAATGGTTGTGACGTAGAAATTATTTTTGTGGAAAATAATTACGTATCTCACTCGAATAGAGGGATATCCAAACGGATATCCAAACATGTTGCAGGTTATTGATGATGTTGATTCGTGGCGGTATAGGCACTTGCAAACTCCAAATGTAATAAGAATATAAATTAGATCATAAGTAATGATGCTAAGGCTTTGCATCCTTGCCATTATTAGATCAAATGGAATATCTAATGCGCGTGATACATAACTTTGAGATTTTCTCGAAAAGTTAACATTTTTTATTTTGTTGGTACGTTAATATATATATATATATATGAGTCCATATATACATATTTTTATGATTTTGTGACTTGAACGATTTTATTGGTGACCATTATTATGTAAATCCGTTAACTTTCCCGTTTATACGCAATATATCTACGATTTGCGCATCGTAATATATATACATAAACGTTCATATAACTTATCATCAAAGCACACGTATATATTCCATTTGTAGTAAATGTGATGGATGCGGAAACCGAATGTAGGAACGTCGGAGAGATTTCTATCAATCTCAACTATCTGGAAGTCTTCCTAAAAAGACTTACCTGGATTTCCCCTGCGAGATGGATCGAATTTTGAATCGACCTAACTCATGGTGTTGCGCCCAATGGCACAATCTTCTTATAGATTATGCACTGCCTGAAATGATAGAAATGACGAGATAGTTTTAAGAGCTTTTGGACAAGGATTTCATTTGATCGAGCTTTTCGCCTTAAGATGCATCCGCTTTGTTGGGAGGAAGAAGGATGGATTCTTCAGGATATGTGAGAATTTCAGAAAGCCGAGCAAGTTGATTATCAAGAATCGGTACCCTATTACCGAGGATTGACAATTTGTTCAATCAAGCTACCGGGATCCAGCTGCTACACGAAGATCGATCTACGATTAGGATATCATCAGTTAAAGGTTGCTGACGAAGATATCTCAGGGACTGCTTTTCAAACGTGATATGGCCATTACGAGTTATTAGTCATGCCTTTTGACTAAATTAATAGGCCATTTATATTCATGGATCTCGTGAACAGGGTATGGAAACCCTAATCGGATGAATTCATGATAATATTCATCGCCGGCATACTTGCTTACACGCGAGCCTAGGAGAATCATGAGTAACATTTGAAGTTACTATGGAGTTGGTGAATGATGAGGAGCGCCAAAGACCTTGTCGGGAGTATGATGATCCATATGACTAGCTGGGTGCTACCGGAGATTTATTAAGAATTTCTCTAAATTAGTGCAGCCTTCGACGCTAATAACCCCAAAAGGAAAAGGGAAATTTATTGGACAGTAAGATAGTAGGAAGCTTTTCGGACCCTTGAAGGAAAAGTTGGGAGCGTGTATGATGGACTCCGAAGGGAGTTAAGATACTCATATGCCCTTGGCAGAGTTATCTTACAATAATAATTAACACGCCAGTATTTAGGCTGCTCGGTTCGAAGCTTTGCATAGATGGAAGTGTTGAACATCACTTCGTTGAGCTAACGTGACAAAGGACAATTAACCAGACCCTGGTTTATCTAGGAAACCAGCGACAGGATTTGCCTGGATCGAGGGAAGGTTAAAAGTCGCCAATTGTTCAACAGAAGGATTACATGGACAATTGAATGAACTATTGTGATTCCAGATTGAAGATTTAGTTATGTTAAAGGAGTTATCTTGTGAAAGATGCTATTAGGTTTAGCAGAGGAAAGAAAATCTGAGCCACTTTGACTTGGTCCTTTCAAGAGCTCATCTTGAGTTGGATCAGTCGCTTATAGGCTCAAGCTACCATAAGGATGGAGTAGTGTACATGATGTATTGTTTGGGTTCAGTTGAGAAAGTGTATAATGGATAATACACTGATTTTGTTCTTTGTAGAGATTTGTTTGGAAGATAAACGGAAGTTTATCGAAGCACCGTTTAAGCAGTACGTATAGCTAGAAGAGTTATGCTAATAAACGAACAGGCGAATTATAGCATTCTAATCGTGTATGCGATTTATTGATTTGGCGATTGTGCATATCTAAAATGAATGCGAGAAGGAAGGAAGACGAGTTTATGAGATTTGATTCTTTTGAGAGCCCATCTCGAGTTAGATCAATCGGGTGTAAACTCAGACTATCTTAGGTACGGGATAATGTATATGTAAATATACGTATGTAGAACCCGAAATGGTGGAACTTTGACTTAATCTTCTTGATTAAGTGCTCGTAAATGTTGAACCTTGGAAAGGGTGGAAAGCGTTGAGATGTGAGATTAGGAATTAAGAGTGTATGTAATATAGGTCTACGAAGATTCTTTATAAGAATCAAAGTTTCTCGCAGAAACTATAAGACTATATTCATTAAACCTGTTTTTGCTGTTTCCACCCAGTGTGAAAACAAAACCTGTAGAGTAAAAATTTCGGGGACGAAATTTCCTAAACAGGGGGAGACTGTGACACCCGGCTTTTCAGGCCGTACCGTATAATTGTAACACGTGTTGTGAATAGATAAAAGGTTGTATTTGAAAGATTATGATGATTTTATATGGTATTTAATGAGTTGGTAAATGTAAACTTTGGTAAAAATTATGTTGGCAACGATAAAAATAAAGCTTATCGCGTAACGGTTAAAATGCGAAACGAACGACGGTGACCACCCGATCAGTGTTAAAATCCTAAAAATAGTTTGTTATGATTATAATAATTATTTTAATCATATCCGTGTGGAAAAATAATTTAAAACGCTAGGAAACTCTATTTTTCGAGTTTAAGCGCGTACCGCGCGATGCAGCGCGTGTACCGACAAAATACTGTCAACACAGCCTGTCAAAGCAACTGATAATCATTTTAGTGATAATTTGATGAGTTTATTACTTTAGAATGATAAAAATAAATAAAAACGCTTAAATTCCTATTTTTGCGATTTTAAGCGCGTACCGCGCAGCACAGCGCGCATACTACCAAATACCGGCAAAGTAGCCAGTCAAGGCAATTAGTAATTATTTCAGTAATAATTTTGAGTGATTATTTTTATAGAATGATAAAAATAATTTAAAACGCACTAAAACGGGATTAAAACGCTAGATAAAATACCCGGTAACCAGTAAAATACCAGTTTTAATCTATATATATGTATATATGTGTGTGTATGCGTGTATATATGCATGGGTGGACATGAGTTGGCACACATGCATCACACTCTCTCTTCCACCTATTGGATGGAAAATAGGTGCACATTTTACCAAACTTCTATAATCTTCTCAACTTGTTAAAACCAAGAAACTTATCACAAACACATGCATCTCTCTCTCTACAAACCAGCCGAAACACCCCCATATCACATGAATTTCGAAATTTCTAACCATGTTCTTGAGAATTCAAGTCCATTCCAAGGTGATTTCAAGTTTGTTTGAAGATTTAGAAGTGATTTCAAGGTGTTTCAAGCCACAATCAAGTCCAATATCACCAAATTTTACTAAAAATCATTCAAGAACTTGAAGGTATAAAATTTAATTTAGAAACCTTGTTTTTGATTCTTGATGATGTTGATGATGATAGAAGTTTCTCAAAGTTCTTGAAATTATTCACAAACTTGAAAACTAAAATAAATGGGTTTTTGAAGAAAATAAAATGGATGAACTAGTATGTATATGTGTGGCCGTATGTGTGTATATATATATATATATGTATGGAGTTTGAGTTTTAATTTTCTTGATGTTCTTGATTGATAAAAATAAAAAAAGATGAATGCATGCATGTTTAAAAGGTGTCATATGAAAGCTTTTTGATTTGAAATGAGTTTTCATGAAAAGTGATGATTTGATAATGATCATAGGAAGATTAGAATGTTCTTGAATATTTGAATATGAGTTAAATGCATGATGAATATAAATTAGATCATAAGTAATGATGCTAATGTTGTATGAGTGCATTAGATACACATACATGAACATGCATGATGATATGAAAGCATGAAATGATGATTTGAATATGGTTTGATAAAAAAATGATATTTGATCAGATTATAAACATTAAAATATGATTATTTTGAAGTATTTAATGTTATAAAACTTTGTCATAAGGTTTACTAGCTTTGCATGTTATACATGAGGCTTAGAAACTTGTAAAATGGGTGAAATAATGTGTTTTGTGTATGATTTAGTAAAAATCAGTTTTGAGCAGATTATAAACACTAAAATAAAGTTATTTTAAAGTGTTTAGTGACATATAACTTTGTCCTAATGTTTGCTAGCTTTGCATGTTGTACTTGGTGTACTAAAAGTTGTAAAATGCGTGAAATCGCATGATTTATGTGACTTACACAAAAACTGCACTAATCTGATTATAACAACTATAGTAATCAGTAAATAACATGTATTGTGTTAAAATATCAAGTCGTTTCGAGTTGGGATGATTATAGTAACGTTTAACGCAAAACTATGCGTTAAAACGGTCAAAAATCGGCTTTTTGAGTGATTTTTATGAAACTAAATTAGATCAGTAAGTAAACTGATATTTTTAGTTTAAAAATAAGTATTTTAACTAATTTTAAGTTTACTTAGTGTTTGGTTGGTCATACGTGACTTTCGACGTCCGAAAACGTTACCGAATCGCTAAAATACGCATTTTTCAGTATACACTAGTATAAGTAAAATTTTGGGTGAACCTTATGTGCTAAAATGTGTTATGTGATTTAAACATGAGAATATGAAAATATATTAAGTTTTTAACATAATGTTAGAAATCTAGCTTATGCATGTATGCTTGTACGTTTTGTGCGGTAGAAATAGTGAAAATTGTGTTAGACGTGAAACTTATTTGTCGAGCATGAAATTTGATGCATATAAGATGTTTTATGTATATTTGCTTTAAAAATGACAAAATAGATAAGTTAACAAGATTTCGCGTGTTTTGATGATAAGTTATATGAACGTTTATGTATATATATTACGACGCGCAAATCGTAGATATATTGCGAATAAACGGGAAAGTTAACGGATTTACACAATAATGGTCACCAATAAAATCGTTCAAGTCGCAAAATCATAAAAATATGTATATATGGACTCATATATATATATATATATATATATATATATATATATATATATATATATTAACGTGCCAACATAATCAAAAATGTTAACTTTTCGAGAAAATCTCAAAGTTATGTGATAATTCTAAGAAACGGAGAAACTTAGGATTTTTGTGTTATGTATATTGATTTAGAATCGTTCCTATATTAGGACGTGTAGAAAATCAATCTCTGGGATTGCGTTATTTAAAATACGCACCCAAAGGTGAGTGTCACTAAGGTGCTGTTTGTTTTTTCTGCGGGAAAAGGTCTGCAGTCTGCGGACCACATCTGCAAGCATCTGCAGGAGAAGAGGTGGACCAAATGTCTGCAGTCTGCAAGGAGAAGAGGGTTTGTTTTTTTATATATAAAAACCTCTTCACATTCAACACACACACACACAAAACACACAGAACATCAACATCTCTGATCTCTCTCTCTCTCTGTGCCTCCCTCTACCACCACAACCACCGTCCACCACCACAACCAACCACCACCACTTCAGCCACCACCCATCCCGTCGCAGCCACCACCACCCCGTCGCAACCACCACCACCACCTAACGCTTACCACCACCACTCCCTCCTCCCTGTCGCCGCCACGAAGCCAAGCACCACCGCCACCACGAAGCCAAGCACCACCACTTCAGCCACCGTCAACCACCTCCACCGAAACCCTAATTTCACCATCTTCAAGGGTTTCGATTTGGGGGTTTCTGAAGAGAGAGAGAGAGAGAGAGATCGAGGGGGTTTCTGAATTATGGTGGAGGTCGAGGGCCTGAGGTGGTCGTCGAGGGCCGGGGGTCAGACGTCGAGGTGCTGGGCTGGTCGTGGAGGTGCTGGGCTGGACGTGGTGGGGGCGGAGAGGGTGGAGAGAGGCTGATGTCGGACGTGGTGGGGGCGGCGCCGGAGGTTGAGACGGTGGCAGAGGCGGTGGAGAAGGAGGAGATGAGGGGTTGCGGCTGCTCTTGTTCTGTTTAGGGCTTGGAGAAGACCTTTGAAGTGGCCAGAAGACTTCAATCCATATCTGTGCGAAACAGAGGTGAGGCAGAGGTTTTGTTATGAAAAGTCTTCTAAAAAACAAACAAGCTGCAAGGTCCTACATCTGCGCGTGCTCTGCTTGGGGAAGACAAAAGTGGTTCAGAAGTACTTTTTCAAAAAAAACAAACAGCACCTAAACCCCTCTTTTTACTGCTTTATATATATTTGGGGGTAGAACAAGCCAATAAAAGGGTTTAATAATGTTTTTGAAATAAAACATACCTTTTGATATAAATTATATATTTTCATCGAAAATATATGGATTTTTGGGGAATTATATATATATTTCGGGATGAAATGGTTTTGAAGAATAAATATGTTTCGGGTGGAAACGGGATTATGCACGGTGTTTGGGGGAAAACGACCGTGTAGTTGGTACGAATATTGCTTGGTCTCAAGAGAGTAAGTATCAGCATAGGCTTACATTTCGCCGGGGATTTCAGGGGATTCGTACAACATCGTGTATTAAATTGTCATATTAGTAGGATATATATATTGTACGTGAGGCAGACATCATATTATTCATTGAGAAAGAACCATGCGCCCATGATGTCGTTTAATTATTTAAGTAATGTACACGAGGAATTGTTGGTAGATCTATCGGGTTGACAACCCCGTCGTGACCGGTCGCCCCGTATCAAGTCAAACGACGAATTGATATTTTGTTTATTGTCTAGCTTTGATTATCCCTGCATGGTTAATATATAGTTCGTGTCGTCTAGCTAACATACGAGTCCAAAAAATGACGCAATAATTTAATATACAAAACATGGGTAGTAACAATATTGTCGGGTTCATGAAACTGCGACGGAAGGCCCATGGATTTTATTAAGGAAATAAAACGGACTTTCAAAATTATATGGATGTTTTTCAAATAAACACCTAAACATAAAGTTTTCCTTGGAATAAAATTGTTTGTAAGTGAATATGTGAACTCACCTTCCTTTGTGTTGACACTTGATTTTAACGTGTTCTACAGGTACTTGAGTTCGGCTTCGAGAATTATGGTGTATCTTGTGGTTGTTGATGCATGTTTTGTCACTTAATATGTTGGACTAACTTTTAAAACTTTCTGGGACGAATGTAATAAGATCCATGAAGATCAAAACAACTTAACTATGTCATGGTTGTGTCATATTTTAAAATGTAATGTTTAAAACTTAGGTTTTAAATAAGGTAATATGGCCAACAAATTAATGCATCGATCATCAAGATATAAATGGGCACCAGCTTCCGTCACCACTACGTTTTATATTCCGCTGCGACGTATTTTGGGGTGTGACATCTAAAACTAGTGTACTCGCTAATACGTTGTATTGAACTATGTTTTTAAAATATGTTGCAGGTTATTAATGATATTGATGATGCATGGAACATAGTAGGATGCCTAGATACTCACTTTAAATTTTGTATATTGATTGTATTCTAATTCTTTTATTCCAAATTGTTGTATTTGATTTCAATCCTTGTAATTAACTTCTAGAAATGAAATAAATTCAATATTTAATACTTCTCGCAAATATTAATGTTATGATGTCTCTAGCAATCTATTTCGTCTCACTCCGATGTTTCCGCCATCGGTTGGGGTGTGACATTAGACTCTGAAAATTTAACACAAGACCAACCCTTCCGAGGAGCACGTTACATAAAAAGATTGTAATTTTTGCAATCTCGTAAGTATGGTAAACGAGCATCCCAAAACAACCTATTTTCAGTGAATTGAGTGATGCATACTTATAAGTTTATAAAGTGTCGAATTTGCTACTTTTAGTGTCCGTATGTGCTTAATGGTTGTATAACTGTATAGCACTTCGTAGTGTATATTATGAACATGTGCTTAAAAGCTACTCGGTAATATACTTGTGACAACTTATACGCATGCTACTTGTTAGATACGTGTAGAATTTACGTGATATATCCGTACACAAACTCTAATAGTATTGGTAACCATAATAGGACGTGGTTGACCATCTAGTTCGTGTACTTTTAATCTGCTGAGCTAAGCTAAGGTGAGTTCACAACTTTTTCTAAAAGCATGTATCCCTGGTTTGGGATAATACATTTGGTAAAAAGAGAATGACTCACATTGCAAGTTTAACTGGACAGAATTCGCCTAGTGATTAAGCATGGTAACCTAGTTAAAATATAACAATGCAAACGAAACTAGGTTAGTAACTTAATTCAAAATTTACGATAACTTCACAAAATCAAAACCCTCACGATGAATGACAAAGTATAGCCCGAGTTCAGGCAGCACTTAAACATCCATCAGATCGGTTTCAATCGATCAGACATTATATCGTAGCAGTGATCGAGTTATTACCCTGTTGTCGCAGCAGAGGTTCGTGACTGTGTGTGTTTTTGAATGAAACAGAGTGTAACTCAACGTACGTAACTAGTTTTTTCGTCATAACGGATTTCCCATGCAAGTGCCAAACCCCTGATATATATACTGAAATTTGGTCCCCCTCGCGTGGTGCGCCAGACCCTCCTGGTCCCTGCGCGTGGCGCGACGGCTACCCTTTTAGGATAGGATAGCCTCCTGTATAGCCTAAGTGAGTCAACAACTTCGAAAATACGTGTTTTGAAGCCGTTTTAGACGGATAATTATGATTAGGGGATACCCCCTTGAGTTTTAGGGGACCCTGATCCTAGTTTCGGCAGTTTTAAAAATTATGGGTCGTGCCATACCTTTTGGGGGTCTCAATTAGGGTTTCCTAATGTGCACTATTAAAATAAGAAATAATAATTTTGGAAAGGGTTGTTACACCCTCCCCACCTTGTTTAAAATCTCGTCCTCGAGATTTACTGGAACAAGTGAGGGTACTTTCGCTTCATTTCCGATTCCAGTTCCCATGTATACTCTGGTCGTCTTTTCGAATCCCATTTCACTTTGACTAGCACCAATCTCTTGTTCTTGAGGTGCTTGACCTTTCTGTCTTCTATTTGGAGAGGTTTCTCAAGGAATTTTAGCTTTTCATTTACCTCTATGTCTTGAAGAGGTACTACCAGTGATTCATCAGATAAACACTTTTTAAGATTGGATACATGAAACACGTTATGTACCCCGGCTAGCTCTTCTGGTCGTTGTAGTTGATAGGCAACTGGTCCTATTCGTTGGGTAATTGTGAATGGTCCTATGTATCTTGGACTCAGCTTTCCTTTTTTTACCGCATCGAACTCCCCCTTTCCATGGTGAAACTTTTAAGAGTACCTTGTCTCCAGCTTGGAATTCTAGTGGCTTGCGTCGATTGTCTGCATAACTTTTCTGACGATCTCGAGCCGTTTTCAATCTTTCCTTGATTTGAATTATCTTATCGGTGGTTTCCTGTACAATCTCGGGACCTGATAATTGACTTTATCCTATTTCTGCCAAACAGACTGGAGTTCTACACCTTCGTCCATACAGTGCTTCGAACGGGGCAGCACTGATACTTGTATGATAACTATTATTATAGGAGAATTCAATTAAGGGTAGGTGGTCATCCCAGTTTCCACCGAAATCTATTACACATGCCCTGAGCATGTCCTCTAGGGTTTGGATCGTTCTTTCACTTTGTCCGTCTGTTTGAGGATGGTATGCAGTACTTAGGTTTAATCGGGTCCCCATTGCTTTTTGGAAACTTGTCGAAAAATTTGAAGTGAAACGACTATCCCTATCTGACACAATGGAGAGTGGAACTCCATGGAGTGACACTACCTCGTCTACATATAGCTTAGCCAATCTTTCCATGCTAAAGGTTTCCTTCATTGGTAGGAAATGAGTCGATTTGGTTAATCGATCCACAATCACCCAAATTGCATCATTACCCCTTCTGGTTTTGGGTAGCTTAGTAACAAAATCCATTGTTATTAGTTCCCATTTCCATACAGGCATTTCTAATTGTTGAAGTAAACCTGAGGGTTTCTGGTGTTCTGCCTTGACTTGCGAACAAGTTAGACACTTAGAGACGTATCTAGCTATGTCCTTTTTCATTCCTATCCACCAGAAGTTATTTCTTAAATCTTGGTACATCTTATTATTACCAGGGTGTATTGTATACCTAGATTTATGGGCTTCTTCTAAAATCTTATCTCTTAATCTCCTTGCCTAGGTACCCAAATTCTTTTCTTATGGAATCTCCAAATCCTATGAGTCCCTTGTTCTAATTCCTTTACCAGTCCTTTCATTCCTTCAGCATCATCCTTGATTGCTGTTTCCTGAACGTTCTTCAGTTGTTCCATTAAATCCAACTGTAGATTTAATCTTAAAGCACGAACTCGTCTTTACCTTTCATGGTATTTACGACTTAGAGCATCTGCGACTACATTAGCCTTTCCTTCATGATATTGAATATCACAGTCGTAATCACTTAAAATTTCCATCAATCTTCTTTGCCTCATGTTTAATTATTTTTGCCCAAATATGTATCTTAAACACTTATGATCTGTATAGATAGTAAACTTACTTCCGTACAGATAATGCCTCCAAATCTTAAGGGCAAAAATTATGGCTCCTAATTCTAAGTCATGAGTCGTATAATTTTCCTCGTGCTTTTTCAACTGCCATGATGCATATGCAATTACCTTTTTGCATTGCATTAACACACATCCTAATCCTAGCTTAGAAACATCACAGTAGACTTCAAAATCTTCTGTTCCTTCTGGTAAGGCAAGAATTGGGGCATTTGTTAACCTTTGCTTTAGAACCCTAAAGGCCTCTTCTTGTTTGGGTCCCCATTCAAACTTAACAGTTGTACAGGTTAACTTAGTTAATGGAACAGCTATCTTAGAGAAGTCTCTTATGAAGCGTCTATAATATCCGGCTAAGCCTAGAAAACTTCGAACTTCGGTTGCTGATTGCGGGACCTTCCGATTGGTGATCACTTCTATCTTGGAGGGATCTACGTGAATACCTTCGTGATTCACCATGTGCCCTAAAAATTGCACCTCCTGTAGCCAAAATTCACACTTTGAGAATTTGGCGTAAAGCTTTTCCTTTCTTAATAAGGTTAAGAGTGCATGCAGGTGTTCACAATGTTCATTTTGATCTTTGGAATAAATAAGTATATCGTCGATGAAGACAATTACGAATTTATCCAAGTACGGTTTACAGATCCTATTCATCATGTCCATGAATGCAGCAGGAGCATTCGTTAATCCAAAGGGTATGACTGTAAACTCGTAGTGATCATACCTAGTCCTGAAAGCAGTTTTAGGTATGTCTTCTTCCTGTACCTTCAACTGATGATATCCAGAGCGCAAGTCTATCTTGGAGAAATATCTAGCTCCCTGAAGTTGATCGAAAAGATCATCAATCCTAGGTAATGGGTATCGATTCTTAATTGTAACCTTATTCAATTCCCTATAATCGATACACATCCGCGTTGAACCATCCTTTTTTTTCACGAACAACACGGGTGCTCCCCAAGGGGATGAACTAGGTTGTATGAATCCTTTGCCTAACAATTCATCTAACTGCTTTTTCAATTCTAACATTTCGGTGGGTGCTAACCGATAAGGTGCCTTAGCTATTGGTGCGGTTCCAGGGATTAGATGAATTCTAAACTCTACTTGCCTATCAGGCGGTAATCCAGGTAGCTCTTCTGGGAATACATCCGGGTATTCTGATACTGCTGGAATTTCTTTAAGTTCCTTGCTTTTAGTGTTAATGATTACCGAAATCATATACACTATTCCTTGTTTTCGTTCATAACTAGCAACTTTCATTACTGAAATGAACTTCATTGGTTTACGCGGCTTATCTCCTGAAATCAAAATTACTTCTCCTGTGGCCGTATGAATTTCTATGGAATTCTTATCATAGTGGATTCGAGCATGGTTGGCTAGTAACCAATCCATTCCAAACACAACATCGAATCCGGCTAAATTCATAGGTAGCAGGTTAGCAGAAAATTTATGGCCCGAGAGTTCTATTTTTCCTTCTGGGAGAACCTTATCTACATTAACATAATTTCCATATGTCGTTTCTACCATATAAATCTGCCTAAGCTTGGTTAAAGGTAGCTTAAGAGCTTGGAAGAATGAAGTATTTATAAAACTTTGGTTTGCACCAGAGTCAAATAATACTTTTGCGTAAACGTCATATACAAGAAACGTACCAGCTATCACATCGGGAATCAGGTCTGCTTCTTCCTGTTAGTGCAGTATGTCTATCGCCTCCGTCATCTCAAAATCGTAGCTGAAACAGTTTATTTCTAGCGATATATTGTAATATCTAGTTTATTAAGGCAAGGTGGCATTATTGTAAATAAGGAGAATCTCCTTATATCCTTGGCCTATAAATAGGAACCTAAGGTGTTAGGTTTAGAACTTTTTGCACATTTGCACTTTGGAGAGCTCTAGTGTTAGAGAGAAAAGCTAGAGAGAGAAAGTGTTGTATACGTGATTCAGGTGTTGTACATTTTCACATCAATCAATAGAATCACAATTATAATTACGTTCTCGTGTGTTCGATCACGTTCGTGTATGGATTCCGTACGTCACACGTTCGGTTCGCAATCGTTTCGGAGTCAAAACAGGTCCTAACACTTCCGTTGTCAGCTGGAAGGCTCTTGCATTCTTCTTATTTGTTCCTTCGGCAGGTTTGGCCTTGTTATCAGCTGGCTTGACCAATTTTAGGCAATCGGGTTTGAAGTGTCCTGTTTCACCACAGATGTAGCAGATTACGGTCTTCTTCCTGCATTCCTCCTCTCGGTGGCCTGGTCTCTTGCAGAAATTGCAATTTTCCTTACATTTCCCAAAATGTTTCTTTTTACAATTTCCGCAAAATGGCCGTATGGAAGATTGCTCGATTCCCTTTTTTTTGAAATTACTACTATTATTACCCCCACGAAATCCTTGGGTAATCTTTTGGGCCAATTCCTTTTTCCTGTTTTCTTCTCTCGTGCGTACCAGCCCGTCAGTCAAGGTGTTGGCCAGTTCGACCGCATCGTCAATAGTTCGGGGTCTCGCAGCCTTCACTATGTCGCGAATCTCGCTAATTAGTCCCCAAATGTAGCGAGAAATAAGTACCGGTTCCGGCGAAGCCAGAGTTGGTACAATTTTAGCATACTCGAAGAATTTCGAAGTATACCCTCGACAATAAACATCTACCATCCGGTGGTTCAGGAACTTATTCGTCATTTGTTCCTTTTCGTAGGAGGGACAAAACTTTCTTTCCACCAATTCCTTGAATTCATCCCAACCCATGGCATAGGCCACATCACTTCCCTTTGCTTGTAGCACCGTGTTCCACCATTCTAATGCCTCTTCCTTGAAAAGGTGGGATGCATACATAACCCTGTCTTCCTCGGCGCATTTACTTATTTTAATTACTGCTTCAGTCTTTTCTAACCAACGCAGTGCGGCAGTTGCCCCTTCATTGCCTACAAATTCGACTGGCTTACAGGCAAGAAATTCTTTGTAGGTGCACCCAGGTGTTGCAACTTTCATTTTCTTAAGGAATGGGGCTTGAACCACAATATTATCATTATTGTCGCCTCCATTTACGTTGTTACTGAAATTATCGTCGCGTGTGCGTTTACTATGGTTGGCTTGGGAAGGCTCAACATGATTCTTAACAGCAGCGACGATTGCTGGGATAGCGTTGGCTATTCCCTGAGCAACGATATTTTCGATAACTTGTCTATTAAGAAAATGGTCTTCATTATTTTGTTCAGATTTGTTAACTTCGTTTGCCGGTTGGTTTTCTGCATTTTCCATCTGAATAATTAACAATATATGCAAATTATTGTCACACAATGGATAGCAACTAAACATAACAGGACAATCACACATAATTAAGTTAACATATATAGCCAAAATCGTCGACCTTGCGACATTTATATTTTATATAATATTATGCCTCCATACAAACCAAATATTTACAGCTATTTTATTTTATTATTATTATACAATATTATATATTATTATTATTTTTATATTATTATATTTTTTTCGCATATTAATATTATACAAACATTCAACCACAGTTAGCTGGCTTTTCAGAAACGACGCTCCCTCTCGTCGTACTTCCAGGTGATGTTTTCCCCTACTTCCCGAATCCAGTTTCCCGCATCTACTAGTTCCTCGCCGTAGCGGCGTAATTCGGCAACGTTCTCCGAGCTCATAGGTGGGAATGGTGTAGGTTAAGGATCAAACTGGGAAAAGTAAACATTTGGGTTATTCATGAAATTCTGAAATTGCTAGTCGCTCGTCCACCATTCCTCCAGCTGCCCTGTAACAGGTTGGGGGTTGACAATGGGGTCTGGAATAGCAAGTTCCAAATTAATTGGAAGTTCAGATTGGGCAGGGAAATTGAAAAGGGTTTCGTCAGCAAGTCCGATGAGGTCACAATTTGCCAGTTTCCTATCAAGTTCTTCCCAAGGTGGCATCTCCTGGGCTTGACCGGAACTCTCCCCTACTTCCTTTCCCTTTCCCTTTGGATCCTCTGTTTTCTTTACCCATTGGGCAGCGGGTTTCTTCTTGTGTCCGCATTTCCAATCCAGCAGCCTTCTTCTCTTTTTGGGTTTTGGTTTCTCCTGTGGCTGGGCCTGAAACACTAGTGGTTCCTCGGTATCTGCCTGATACCCTGACTGGGTTCCTGTTGTATCCATATCAGTCGTATGGATGGTAAAGTTTCGGAGTGCTTACGACAGTTCATTCATGCTGTTAGCACACATAAAGAAACACACAAAAATCCAAATTAAAATTTTATTTATTGTAAAGTAAATTTTCACAGAATCACAAAAGGGCAATCTGAAAAATTAAGTATTTCTAAATACTTAATTGGCTTAAATCAGTGGCTCTGATACCACATTTTTCTGTCACGACCCCCGACCCAGTTTCCTGGTTCGAACGCCGCGGGACAGAAAACCCGTGGTATTTGGTATTTAATTTGGCAGCGAAAATTTTAACACGATCGTTTAACTGAAAACACCCGATTATTTTATTTCAAGTATCAGGATAAACCCCGTAATTTACAATAAAGGAATTTCACTGGGAAATTTCCCTGATTACAAAAACACGTTTATTTATTTACTGAGCCACTCCATTCAAGCTGGTAGTGCTACGCGGCACTTTTCCTTGTTCACAGTAAATCACCTGAAACATGTTTAAAAAGATTTTATCAGCGGGGAAATACTGGCGAGTCTTTCAATTTGCACAAAATGACACATTGTTACAATTTACAGTATTAAGAGTTTTCACATTTGCTCCTATCTTAAAATTATTTGGTTCAGTTGTCACTCGACCGGATCTATGACTGTGGACATATCACTAATTAGGCTCGCCCACCTAAAGTGATAAATCATTAGTAGTAATGTGCACAAAACCCTCACTTACTGCTAGTAATTAAAGATTAGCAAAGACTTAATCACTGCAAAATATAACTGGAAAATATTTAGGGTTTTGCAAACAATTTGGTAAAAAGAGAATGACTCACATTGCAAGTTTAACTGGACAGAATTCGCCTACTGATTAAGCATGGTAACCTAGTTAAAATATAACAATGCAAACGAAACTAGGTTAGTAACTTAATTCAACATTTACGATAACTTCACGAAATCAAAACCCTCACGATGAATGACAAAGTATAGCCCGAGTTCAGGCAGCACTTAAACATCCATCAGATCGGTTTCTATCGATCAGACATTATATCGTAGCAGTGATCGAGTTATTACCCTGTTGTCGCAGCAGAGGTTCGTGACTGTGTGTGTTTTTGAACGAAACAGAGTGTAACTCAACGTACGTAACTAGTTTTTTTGTCGTAACAGATTTCCCATGCAAGTGCCAAACACTGATATATATACTGAAATTTGGTCCCCCTCGCGTGGCGAGCCAGACCCTCCTGGTCCCTGCGCGTGGCGCGACGGCTACCCTTTTAGGATAGGGTAGCCTCGTGTCCTGTATAGCCTAAGTGAGTCAACAACTTCGAAAAATACGTGTTTTGAAGCCGTTTTAGACGGATAATTATGATTAGGGGATACCCCTCTTGAGTTTTAGGGGGCCCTGGTCCTAGTTTCGGCCGTTTTAAAAATTATGGGTCGTGCCATACCTTTTGGGGGGTCTCAATTAGGGTTTCCTAATGTGCACTATTAAAATAAGAAATAATAATTTTGGCAAGGGTTGTTACAGACGGACGTTGCAATCGGCTGGAGTGTGTGGTTCGTAAAGCTTTATGTTTTGTACATTTATTAACTTATGGTTTTAAGTTTAAGATGAGTTTACTTTATTTTTTTCCGCTGCTAACTTGAACTGTATTTTGGACTTTTAAACATTGATCACTAATCGTGTTGATTGTGACGATTTCACAACTTACATAAATGATTCAACATGATTAGTGGCTGGATCCTGATCAGTCGCACGCCTCGCTGTAATACCCCGCATGTGGAATTTGAGGGTGTGACAATATGTGAGGGCAATATGGGAATTTACAAGGAGTTCACATTTTAGAGATATCCTTTCTTTCCCAGTCACTCCTATTTACTCCAATTTGGAAGGAAACATATATGTTCAATATTTTCTACTTTTTCCTTTCTTTTCCCTCCCCTTCTTTCCTAAAAACAACTCTGGACCGTGGTTTTTTTTCTTTTTTCCTCTCAATTCTTTTCTTTTCCCTTCTTAAATGAGACTCTAGAACACAAGGCACAATACCATTGATACTCTAACATCAATATCTGAATGCTTTAGTAATCCATCAACAACAATTAGGGCTCTCGTTGAGGACGTAAGTGCACCTTGCATGGAGATAGGCGACGCTTAACCTACAAAAGTCAACATATGCTCTGTTTTCTTATTAAAATGGCAAAGTATTAGGGAAAACTAAGAGACACTATAGGCAAGTTAAGAACATTAACCTATCTAAATTATCAATGCATAAAGACAACTAAACATATTTCAACACAAATTGTGACTTCAGAACCCTAAAATAAGTTATGGAAAGTTTGATGTCTGCTTCAAAGTACGCATATACACAATTTACAACCACTTGGGAAAACAAAGAGACATTATTGGCAAGTTAAAAACATTAATCCATCTAAATTAACGTGAAAACAAACCCGAGTAGTGTAGATGTATCCCTTTGTGCCATCTAACCTCCATATACCCAAACGATGGACAGAGCCACTCCCACCTATATTCGGCCTTCATCAGAAGCAACAACTCAACGAAGAGAACCCTAGGAAGCCTACAAAGGTTTGAACAATACAAAAACACCCCAGATCTGATTATGTGATATCACAACTTCAAAAATGAAGCCAGAAGTACTACTCATTATCCTTTTTGCACACCCACCTTCGATGCCTCCATGAAAACCTGCTTTCCACAGTTGCTAAAAATCCAAGCTGCCACCTTTTAACCTTTCATCAAAGCTCATATTCAGCTAAAATCCCAACAACACACCATGAAATAGTGATATGAAACAAAGGATTTCATACAACCATAAAACGAAAATGAGAAGAGAATAAACCAGGCTTATTGAAGGGTTTTAGAGAAAGAACATTCTCAAAACCCTAGCCGCCACCCTGGTAACTTTGCTCTTACCTTTATGATTTCAGCCTCAAAAAATGTTAATACACCATTCGCATGATGCTACAATGGATTTCAACCCTTGAATCCATTCTACATGGTGAAGAGAAGCCAAAAAATGATTAGATATAGGGTTCATAGAGAGTGACGACCATGAAAGAGAGCGAGAGAATTTCTTACACACCTTAAGTGTGTGCAGGCAGTTGGTGCTTTAGGCTTTGGAGATTCCAAGACATTTAAGACACCTCATTCTTAAATGGTTGTACATACTACTTCAAGCAATTGTACATGTCCTAAAAGAGACAAATTACCAAAGCTACTCCTCTGATATGCATTATAAAATAGTACATGTTATATGACTTTTTTGCTTTGTGTGTGTTTCGTTTGCTATAACGAATGTACTAAAATGCGATACTGACCGAGTTTTCACTATAACTCCTCTACACTTAATTTAAGCTACTTTTTTTCCCAAAAAACTAATTTACTTTGCTATCCCATGTACTTTCTTTGAACTTTGATGTTTACTTTGAACTAATTTACTTTTCTATCTCCTTGCTTATTTTTATCTATATTTTCAACCCGTCGCAAAACACATGCAAATATCCACTACTAATTTGCTTTGCTACCTCCAAACTTCAATAAAATCACCATATAATCCATGAACTATTGCTATCGCCATGTCTTTTGCATATGCTGGATCCCGGCAGCAACACACTGGTAGGAAACCGGCTAGTTTTATTTTAATTAAGTAATAATATGCTACGAACAATTTCGTAATGACGGTAGATGATCGAAAGATGAGAGAAGAAGAACATAAGAGAAAAGGAAAAACTCAATTCATTCGATGGTTCCATCTATTACAACGCACACAATATATAGCCACTAAGGTGGTGTTTGTTTTTTTAGAAAAAGTACTTCACAACCTCTTTTGTCTTCTCCACGCAGACCACGCGCAGACGTAGAGGTCTGCAGCCTGTTTGTTTTTTAGAAGAGGTTTCATTAAAAAACATCTTCCCCACCACTTCCTCATGCAGACAAGGCCCAACATCTTCATTCATCTTCTCCAATCTTTCCCCTTTCTAAACACCGAACCCTAGCACCCATCCCCTTCTTGCTACCACAGCAACAACAGCAGCACCACAACCCTCAGATCTGACACGAGTATCTTCCAACGAGTCAAAGGGACAACGACGACGAGCGGGTAGTGTAGGGTTTGGACAAAGAGAGTAGAGATGGAACAAATGGTGATTGGAAAATGAGGGTTTTCTTGTGATGGTTACACGGAGAGAGTGGTTTGGACAGAGGATGGAGCAGATGGTGGTTGGCAGATGCGGGTTTTTGTGGAGGCGGAGAGGGAGGATTGCGGTGGTGGAGGGGCGGCGGAACGGGGGGTAATGGTGGTGGTGATTGGAGTAATCCTGACGGACATGGTTACCGACGATGGTTCAGCGGAAGTAGGTAACGAGGGAGATGATGCTGTTGCGGCCGGTGGCGGTGGTGGAACTTCTAACAGCACTGCTGATTCTTCAGGTTGCTAGGTTTTTGATTTTATTATTTTTTATCATACTTTTCAGCATCATCCTCTATGTTCTTTAATTTCATTTTTCATGTTCTTATTGCTTAAATTTTCATGCTTTGCTAGTTGAAATTTGGCATAAATGCACACTAGTTGTTCGACGATTTGTTTGCTAATTGATTGCTGAATTTGCTGCTATTGAAGATGATTTGTTAATTTTGGTATTTTTCATGTTCTTATTGTTAATTTGCTGCTATTGAAGATGATTTGTATGATGTTTAGCAGCTTGCAGAGGTTAAAAAACAATCAGTCTTCTTCTGGCAGACTGAAGAGATTTGGTCCACCTCTTCTACTGCAGATGTTCGCAGACTGTAGACATTTTACCTCTGAAAAAACAAACAGCACCTAACCAACCAATAACCCCTACACTGTAAAACAATTACATGTTGGTGCTTCTACTTATTTTGACACTAGCACAATAATCATTTGGCATCCCCTGTTCCACGCAGGCCTTTCTGAAAATACGACAGGACGAGAGGTTAATAACCCCATCTAAAACCCTCCCTCCCTCCCTGAATGAAGTTTTAGATGCCTAACCCTGCAATAATGTTTATGAGAGTATCTCTGAATCCACTGAGGACTAGTTGCCGGCGCCTCCATTTGAGCCCTAGATTCATCATCAGCCCCCTTTTTCATCCCTCGTCGTCATCATCGTCATCGCAGCAGCGACTGTTGGTTTGCTCTTCTTCTTCTTCCAGTCACCTGATTAAGAGAAGGGATTCCTCCTACTCGTTACCCTACTTCTACCAGCAGCGTTTGCCCTACGGCCGCTACGCTTACGACGAATATGCTTCCGAAGACGACTCTGACCTTGAACCTCCACACTCCTCTCAAACTCTGGTTAGTCTTGTTCTTATCAATTTCTTATAATTCACAGCTGTTTCTCATTCACAAACTCACTTTTACCACACAATTTAGCCACCAGCTGCAGTGTTTATGATATATGCTTTATGTTTAAGCACCGCGGGTGTGCATATCATGTGTATATGTGTGGGCCCTCGAGGGGCAAAGTGAAATTGCACTAATTTTAACCATAGTTGTCAAAAGCCATCGCCTCTTGCGCCTAGGCTCATTTTCTAGGCGAGGCGAGGCAGGTGCGCTTTGGGTAGAAGAAATTGCGCTTTAATTCTCCAGGTGATGGTTCAGGTGCACATTCCGGCGCGATTCCTAGATTCCGGATTTCATCCAAGGAAAACTACTTTTCTACACAATTTTAGAACTTTTGGTATTAAATAGATGATATAAGGTGTTATATAAAAGATTTTGTTTATTTTGTTTGAAGAATAGTTTTACTTTTTCTAATACATAATATTTTTTAATTTTATTTCATTATGCGCTTTATTTTTCTCAGGCGCTCGCTTTTTTGCACTTTGCGCCTAGGCCCCAGGCGAGGCCTGTGCGCCTAGGCCCCAGTCGAGGCCTATGCGCCTTGAGTGCGCCTAGCGCCTTTAATAACTATGATTTTAACTTTATTTTACAAATTTTGTGAAAATAATGCTAAAAGCGGCGGACTGTTAATCATGCATCATGTGGTGGCGTTGATAGCTCAAAGACAAAAGGGTATATGCACTAATCGGCCTTTGTCCCGATTGGTGAGTGTTATGTGCCTTATGTCCAAGGCTTGATGCAAAAATACTATCAGCCTTTCTATTCTTACATATTCCTACGGGGGAGGTAAGGTTGTCTACATCGTACACCCTACCATAGCTTTGCTATTGGTGGGAATTACTGAGTATGTCGTTGATGTTGTTTGAGCAAGCCTTTGGAATCATGTAGTCAATTTTAGCATTGAAGGTTTCACTTTTTATAAAGTAGGTTTTGATATTCTATAGTTGAGATTTCAACAAAGAGATTTGAACTTATATACCAGGGGGCTTCAACTCTTGACAACATTGACGAGTGGCAATGGAAGCTAACTACACTCATTAGGAAAAAAGATGAGCAAGAGCTAGTTTCACGTGAAAGAAAAGATAGAAGAGATTTTGACCAACTTTCTGCACTCGCTACTCGCATGGGATTACACTGGTATCATGTCTTTGTTTTAACTCTTTTTTTTTGTTTCTTTGTCTACTTATACTTATAATCTTTGCAGCCGACAATATTCAAAAGTAGTTGTCTTTAGTAAAGTTCCATTGCCAAATTACAGACCAGATCTGGATCAAAAACGCCCACAAAGAGAGGTAGATTTATATGAAGTTCCTTCTTATGTAATTTTTGCAACGTCATTCATGCTACAAAAGAGACTGAAAAAGAGAATTTTTAATGTTTTAGTGTCAAACTGAAAGTGATACATGCATACTTGATAACTTATTAGACATACAAGAATCTTCAAGGACATAAATTCATGCATGTTGTGATACCAATTTGACAAGACTTGGCTTGGATATACTAAGGGGCTGTTTGGTAGCCTCTGAATGGTCATTAAGAGACTACCTCTTAATGGAACCATTAAGGATTTTACCAATGAGAAGGTAGAAAAATGTGACATGTGATGATTTACCATTCAGAGGTTACCTCTTAACCATTCAGACTTGAGGTTACCTCTTATTCATTCAGAGGTTTTAAACCATTAAGAGGTAGCATCTGAATGGTCATTAAGAGGCTACCAAACAGCCCCTAAGTTTTTAAAATGATCCTGAACTCTATTCTTAGTTGAAAATATCTGGTTAAGAGGATTGTTTGAATATGTCTAGGTGGTTGTTTCTTCAGAACTACACAGTCGAGTTGATTATCATCTTAAAGCGCACCTTTCACGAAAGTCTGTTGTCAGAGATGGTTATCCAAATAACACTATGACTACATCCCCTGGTCTTAAAACTGATCATGAGCAAGACGAGCCTCATAGAAGAAGTCCTGTTGCAGAGGGAATTCTCAGGCGTAAGAGTTTTCAGCTTCGCAATATTCAACAAGATTGGCAGGTTTATTTCGTGTCTTTTAATCTTCTGCAACTTCATGCATCACCATGTTCGTATAGCAATCCAATGGTTAGGGGTGGAAAAATGGAAACTCTTTCTAATTAGTTTTTTGAATTTTTGAATCACACATGTGCTAAATAAGATTATAGAAACTAAATATTATGAAATCAGTTGAACTTTCTTTAATAAAGAAGTTTAGGAAAATTTTTATGCATTTGATTACAAGTTGGTTGAATTTCAATCCATTTGACTTGTTTCATTTTATAGTAAATACTTTAGCTTAACCTGTTAGATATTAAGTATAACTATGATTGACCTATTAATAGGTAAATGGTTCTCTATTGACATCTCTACCCAAGGTGTATGTAACTGCTTTCTTGAAGGCCCTGTTTTGCTACTCCACAATGACTTATGGATTGTACATGTATATTCTTAGTATATTAGTACTGGTAGATGCTGAAGTTATTTTTAGAGCTTGTCAGATCATATTGACATCTTTTTATCTTTCTGTAGGAATCTGCTGAAGGCCAAAAAATGCAAGAATTAAGGAGAAGTTTACCTGCATATAAACAAAGGGAAACATTGTTAAATGCTATTTCCAGAAATCAGGTGGGTTTTACACTCATGTTTTAATTTTAAATAACAACAACAACCATGCCCAGTAAAATCCCACAAATAGCGAAGCTATTGGTAGGGTCTGGGGAGGGTGGGATTTAGGCACATCTCTACCCATGGGGATAGAGAGGCTGCTTCCAGTGAGACCCTCGGCTCCCAAAACACCCAAGAAATAAATAAATATAACATGAGTTGTGTAAGAGTACATGGTAAACAAGACAAATATAACATCACAAACAACCTATACACATAGATACAAGATGAGAAACACATGTAAATTCCACCTAACATAGTAACATGTAAGCATATATACGACCATGCATGACACCTAAATCTCAATTGTAACCTCCCCTAGAAATCCTTAAAATTAATCCTATGATAATTTTTTTATTATCTAATCATCATCATCATCATACTCAGTAAATCCCACCAATAGCACAACTAAGGTAGGGTCTGAGGAGGGTAAGATGTAGACAGCCTTACCTCTACCCCGTAGGAATAGAGAGCCTGCTTCCAATGAGACCCCCGGCTTGATAGTAGTTTTGCATCAAGCCTTGGACATAAGGCACATAACACTCAGCAATTAAGACAAGGTCAATTAGTGCATGTACTCCCTTGTCTTTTGGCCATCAACGCCACCACATGATGCATGATTAACCATCCCCTCTTTTAACGTCATTTTCACAAAATTAGTAAAATAACGTTAAAATTAGTGCACGTACAAGTTAACTTGAGCCTAAAATAATTGATTGTATAATACTTTTGGCAGGTAATTGTGGTGTCTGGAGAAACAGGTTGTGGTAAAACGACACAGTTACCTCAATACATCTTGGAGTCTGAAATTGAAGGTGCTCGTGGAGCTGAATGCAGTATTATCTGTACCCAGCCTAGACGAATATCTGCCATGTCAGTTGCTGAGAGGGTTGCAGCAGAACGAGGGGAGAAGCTTGGAGATTCTGTAACTTTTCTAATCTGCAGCTTTGAATAATATTTATTGTAATAGATGGTAACATGCTTTTATTTTCCAAAGGTTGGATATAAAGTTCGGCTTGAAGGAATCAAAGGAAGGGATACCCGTCTTCTATTTTGCACTACTGGCATTTTGCTTAGACGATTACTTCTAGACAGGAGCTTGCAAGGTGTAACTCATGTTATTGTTGATGAGATCCATGAACGAGGGATGAATGAAGGTAAATGTAAAAGTTGGTGTCCAGATGGAATATGTCAAAATGGGTCCAGCCGTCCAGTCATTTCTATTATGGGTCTGGTCAGGTCCAGTTGACCTTTAAAACACTTTTTTTTTCTAATTTGTTGAAATTATTTTTACAAATAGTTCAAGTGCGGTTACCATGTACAACATTATTACGGCTATGCAAGTCTTTGACATCGGCTCTTGGCAACTTTCAACCTGTTTGACCAATTTTGATCTACTCCGCTTTTAGCTATTTTTTTTAGTTTTACCAGTTTGAGATAGTTTACTACCGAATTTAAAGGTTTCATGAGCGGAAATGGCTATCTATATCGTAAACTTTTGCCTGATAAATATTCCTTTGGTGTCAGATTTTCTACTTATTGTTCTAAAGGAGCTCCTTCTTCATCGACCAGAACTGAAGTTAATTTTGATGAGTGCAACCCTAAATGCTGAGCTTTTCTCCTCTTACTTTGGAGGGGCTCCAATGATTCACATTCCTGTAAGTTACTCTTGTTAGGTAAAGGTGGTATTTGCTTTTGTGTTTTAAAATGGATTTCATACTTATTTCAAAATAGTCAGTTTTCGTGTTTTGGTAACAAGAATCTGCCTTTTGACTTTGGATTTCAATTAATGTTTTTAAAAAATCAGTAAAATTTTTGTTCAAATGTAAAGTTCTTTTAACCAAATTTTAGGTACTTTTACTTCCATATCACAAGCTGGTTATTTAAATTTCACATAACCACTTTCAAATACCCCCTAAGACTAAGATTATGAATTTGCCATTTGCATTCACAAGTGTCACGTCTTTTTCTGCTCCTTCTAGTTACAATAGTTTTGAGTTTGAGAGTTATATGATCCTTTCAAGTATGGTTTGTGTCTATGTTAGTATTTAATGGTTATATGTATACCTCTTTGGTGTTTCTTTTTTTTGTTTTCAGGGTTTCACTTATCCAGTTCGGAGCTATTTTCTGGAGAATATTCTAGAAATGACTGGATATAGGTTGTCAGCGTATAATCAAATTGATAATTATGGTCAAGAGAAAAGTTGGAAAATGCAGAAGCAAACTTTGCGTAAAAGAAAGAGCCAAATTGCTTCAGCCGCAGAGGTAAGTATTGTCTATTTTCTCTTGCATTGATTGTGTTTATATAACATGAAACATTGTTTGTGGATTGGAACAGGATGCGCTTGAATCTGCTGATTTAAGAGATTTGAATCCTCGGACTAGGGATTCTTTGTCTTGTTGGAACCCGGATTCGATTGGGTTTAATCTTATCGAAAATGTTCTTTGTCATATATGTAGAAAAGAAAGGGCAGGTGCTGTTTTGGTTTTTATGACTGGTTGGGATGATATTAATTCACTCAAGGATCAACTCCTGTCTCATCCGTTATTGGGAGATCCATCCAAAGTTTTACTTCTTGCATGTCATGGCTCTATGGACAGCTCAGAACAGGTAACAACATTGCAGATAATCTCTTTCTTTACATTATGAGCAAGTACCAATGTAAAACATCTTCTGATTGTTAATCAACTTTATATGGATTATTAAAAGTATTTGGTGGCTAGATGAGATGAGCCAGAGATGACAATTTTGACCCATTTGCATGTACATGGTTTAATTGGGGCTGTAGTTTTTAATGGGTATAAAATAGCTGAAAGAAAATGGCCTAATGGGTACGTGAGGTGTATTTTTTAATGCATTAAACCTCCCAAATCAGTTTTATGTGATTGTGATTGAAATTATTTAGTTTTTATGATCAAGGTTGACACACTGTTAAAATTGAATATTTGTATGACAAAAATTGTTTTTGGTCAACACAACTTGACTCACCCGTAAAAAAAAGTTACTGTTTTAACCTGCTGGACCCCCTTAAATCTGTCAGCTGTATATAAAAAAGTTGTATACCACAGTGTAGATAATGTAATGTATCATGTTGAATAGCATTTGTTAATTATATTTTTGCTGTTTACTTTCTTCATATGGACGCAACGATGCCTGTGATGCATAATTTTCTTTCTAACATTTCTTTTATGAATCTTTCTTTTTCAAAATCCACTTGCCTCAACAATGGTTGATGTTGGTAGATGTTTAGGAAATTATACCAACTTCAAGAAATTAATAACTCTATGGTTAACATTAATGCGGATCTTCATTCCAACAATTTTTTCTGTGTTGCTTAAAGTTTTTGGATTCTTTCCATGTCAAAAACTTTGTTATTCCATTAATTATGTAAATGGATGAATAAAATGATTCAGGAGGTTCTGCACATTATAAATACACTCTTGGTGGCTTTGACCAGCCTCCTTGTAAACTATTCTTTCATTAGGTCCATTAAATTTTGAATACTAGTAGTGATATTATATTAGAATGGCTAGCAAGAGTTGTCTGATGCTTTTGTTGTGAACAGAAATTGATATTTAATAAGCCTGAAGATGGTATCAGGAAAATTGTTCTAGCGACCAACATGGCTGAGACAAGCATCACCATTAATGATGTAGTTTTTGTTGTCGATTGCGGAAAAGCAAAAGAAACATCCTATGATGCACTCAATAACACTCCATGTTTGCTTCCATCCTGGATCTCAAAGGCTTCTGCTCACCAGGTTAGTGTTAATGAGAACTAAGTATTCCCTCTTGTGATTACAATAAATTTTATCTCAACATGTCTAATGTTTTTTAAAAGTAATTTAGATGGTTTTGTGTAAAAGATACACTTTGGCAGCTTCTGAGCTGTTTGAATCATTTGAGCATTCCCTTTTCAGCTAGTTCTCCCCCTCAATAGCTTTGTTTTAAAAGGCGTGATATTCATACAAGATTTGTAAATTAGTTCTATGTAACATTTTCTTTCTTGTTAATCCTCAAATATCCAAAAATAAAATAGTAAACAGTTTAATACTACAAAAAGCATGGCTTGCTCTATTAGTGTCTGTATGTACAGCTAAAAAAGCTTAGGAAACTAAACATTATAATAGGAAAGAAAAAAAATCTTTTCTATATTTTTTTATTGTTTCAAGTCTCTTTTCACTTCACACTCTAAACCATCTCTTGTTCTCTGTCTCTGTTGCTTTTATCTTTTCTTTGTTCTTAGCTATAAACTTCACCGGACCAGAAGTGAAAGCAATATTCCCATTATCAGCAACAATCAACCATAAAAGAAAAAAAAATCTGTGGTTATTTTTCTCATTGCTCTCCCTCCCTCCCTCCCTCATACCGACGACTACCCCACCTATACAAGAAGCGTTTGAAGCATCCGCCTTAGGTGAAATCGATCGTAAGGCATGCTTTTCTAAACGAAACTCTTTAGATCCGGATCGTCCATTCCTATGCAGTTAAAGCGGTCCAAAGTCGAATAGCGGTCAAGGTCCGCTATATGATATATAGGTTATAGCGGTGATATATCGGTATTTTTTATACCATGCATAATTTATGTATTTATATATATATATATATATATATATAAAGTGTGAGGTTCATTGGGGAACACTAAAAAAGTGGGGAACAGTGGGGAACCGACTCAAACGAACTCCGACTGGACTCATTCCAGCGGCGTTGGAACCGTCTCGTCGAACCCTAACTAGGATCTCTTAACCCTAAACCCTAAATCATAACCCCTAAACCCTAAATATATTAGGGTTTGGCTTTTAGGGTTTAGCCTTAGGGTTTAGCTTTAGGGTTTAGAGTTTAGCTTTAGGGTTTAGGGTTTAGCTTTAGGGTTTAGCTATAGGGTTTAGCTTTAGGTTTAGCCTTTAGGGTTTAGCTTTTAGGGTTTATAGTTTAGATTTTACGGTTTAGCTTAAGTTTTAGCTTTATTTTTTAGCTTTAGGTTTTAGAGTTTAGGAGTTAGGATTTAGGGTTTAGGGTTAAGAGATCTTAGTTAGGGTTCGACGAGCCGGTTCCAACGCCGCTGGAATGAGTCCAATCGGAGTTCGTTTGAGCTGGTTCCCCGCTGTTCCCCACTTTTTTAGTGTTCCCCAATGAACCTTCCCCTATATATAAATATATCTTTGAAAAATATTATAGTAATATCAAAATTCATAGTAATATCATTTCATTATCAAAAACCTGTTGCAAATCAAATACTAATAGTAACTTTGAAGTATTTAATTTAAGAATTAACACAATCAAACACCGTTACAGCTATAACCGCTATAGCGGTATTTAGCGCCGCTAATAGCGGAACCGCTATTTGGACCGCTACACACCCTGAGGTCCGCTAACCGCTATAGCACCGCTATTGACTGCTTAGGTCCATTCATATGAAATCTCTATTTTTCTAGCACGATGTTCCCGCTTGTGTGATCTGATCTCTTTTAACTTTTGGGAAATACGGATGGTTGGATCTACTGCTTATGGAAAATGAAACTGTCTTAACCAACGTTTTAGGATTTATATGGAACTTGAAGGGTTGACTTTCATGGTCACTTATTAAAGAGGAGAGTGAGTAGCATGGTTTAAAAAAAACGCTCGAGGCGTCCGTTTTGAGGCGCGCCTCGAGGCGGAACGTCAAGAAATCGAATCAGAGGGGCGCCTCACTGCTTGTTTTTATACGTGCGCCTCAGTGGTATGAGGCGGACATTTCTTGTCGAGGCGGAACGGAAATTAAGAGGCGTACATGTCTTTTTAGGCGAGAGAAATTAGGGTTTTATAGGGTTACTGAAGAAAACAGGATCGAATCTGAAAGAGGCTGGACGAAATACAGAGGTAGATTAAAGATGGAGACGTACCTGGCTTGTAGCGATGAGTGACCAGGAAAAATTAGGGTTTCAGGAATGGAGATGATGATGGAGGCGTAACTCTTTTAGGGTTACTGAAAAAAGAACGGCTCTTTTATTCATTTTATTTACAAAAACTTACATTAGGACCCTTAAACATTAAACCTTTATCATATTTAACCCAACACAATTCTCACAAGTCTATTTACATTAGGAAAATTAAATGTTTTATATTTAGTATTTTATTTTTTAAAAGATATATAATTTATATATTTTTTTTAATTCCGCCTCGGGTTTACGCACCGGTTCGCCTCGAGGCTTACGCCTTGTGAGGCGAAGGGAAAACTCCTCGAAACTCGTTTCCGTTTTTTTAAACCTTGGGGAGTTGTAGGATTCTTGGCTTGGTTAGGGGGGCTGTGCAACCAACCAGTAGAAAAAGCTGTGCTGTTATAGTTGACTAGACTTGTTTAAATATTTTTGGATGACTCTCTACCTGACCAATTCCCATTCAACCCGTTAGAGATGAAATGTAACCTGATTCAATCCATGTATAAGTACTTGACACAATTTTCAGTTTTACATTTGTTAATATTATGGGAGCTCATGGAGCTTTTCATCTGTTGTAGAGGAGAGGAAGAGCAGGCCGTGTTCAGCCAGGTGAATGCTACCACCTGTATCCCAAATTTGTATACGATTCTTTTGCTGAATATCAACTGCCAGAACTGTTGAGGACACCCTTACAGTCTTTATGCCTCCAAATTAAAAGTTTACAGCTTGGTAGTATTTCAGACTTCTTATCAAGGGCCCTGCAGCCACCTGAACCTTTATCAGTAAGTTATTCCACAACTATTAACTATCCTGCTGATTTGTGTTTCTGCTTATTATTCCTAACACAATAGTAAAATGGCTAATTACAGGTTCAGAACGCTATTGAATACTTGAAAATAATTGGGGCTCTAGATGACAATGAAAATCTTACAGTGTTAGGTAATAATCACTCGTATCCTTATTGTTTCCATATATTGAAACTTACTTATAATATGCTCACTGAAACTAGTGATGGCAATTTTGACCCATTTTCTTATAGATGTGCGGATAAAGGTTGTGTTTTATCTCTTAACAAATCAAACGGGTAATATGGGAAATATTAGCCAAAGTCAGATGGGTTGTTTGGAAATAAAGTTGCCCAAAGTCCTTTTTTAATTCACAAAACCTCATAAATTGTTTCACTGAGAAAGTTGGTTTATTATTGAAATACCCACAAGTTAGTAATAGGAAAGTAGTTGTCGATAATTAAAGGTTTGGGGTCAACCCTTACTCAATCAAACCTCACTGTTTCAACTGACCTATTCATATTGCCATCACTAATAACAAGCTTTCTTTACTTATAAATATGAAATTAGACTTCACATACCTAACATAGTTGCTTTTTCCGCAGGACGTAAGTTGTCAGTACTTCCAGTTGAGCCCAAACTTGGTAAAATGCTAATATTAGGGGCTATTTTCAACTGCCTCGATCCAATAATGACCGTTGTTGCTGGTTTAAGTGTCCGAGATCCATTTTTGATGCCGTTTGACAAGAAGGATGTAAGTACCGTTCTCCGTTTGGTTGTCAGTCTATTTTTTTGGAAATCTATATTGCTTGAAAACCAACATGGTGGATCAAGATTTTTATTATATTTAGCTCTTAATTTACATAGCAACTTCTGTGACAACTTGTGAAGTGGGACTCGCTCTGTTTATGAAATCCATTAACTTGTTGTGCAAATTCTTGTCTTCTCTTCAGTAATCTAGTTTTCATTGATTGACCTCAGAAGTCAAATCCCCCCTCCCTTTTATGAAAGTACGGTGTAACTTGTTTGCTATTGTGACATGTGTATAATTTCTAATGGTGGTAATATGGGAGGGTCGGGGTGGAAAATTTTTAGCGCTCATTGAAACTGCTGGGGCAAAATGTTGATCTATGTATATACACACATTTATAAATACACACATATAATATATGTATGTATGTATAGGGAGAGGATCATGAGAAAACTCTTATCAAACAGTTGATATCTGTGTTGAATTTTTTATGAGGTGTAGTTTTTAGGGTTTAATTTTTAGAGTTAAGGGGTTAGCTTTTAGGGTTAGGATTTATTTCTTAGGCTTTACGGGTTAGGGTTTAGTAATGGTTGGATAAAGTTTTCTTACAAAGAGGAGTTTTCTCATGATCCATCCCCAATGTATATGTATAAATACTACAAGTACATATAAATTAGGTGTTACAAAAGGTATATAATACGATAATGATCTGTTTTTATTTATTTATTTATTTATAAATAAAGTTGTTTACTAGGAGGGGTGGGAGTTGGCTACAAAGTCCATTTTTCCTACAAAGTGTAAAAAGTCATAAAACACCATGATGTTAACCATAAAACACACTCAAAACCCACAAATAACAAAGTGAAGATTACTAAAACGCCATATTTGTGGGTTATGTGTTGTGTTTTGGATAAAAAGGCTTTGATTAGCGAATGACTAACATTAGTGTGTTTTATGTTGATTATCATGTTGTGTTTTATATTCATAGTTCTACGATGGTGTGTTTGAAGTTTTTATGGACTGTTAGGGTTTGAATACTGTGTTTTAGTGATCTTCACTCTGTTATTTGTGGGTTTTGAGTGCGTTTTATGGCTGAAATTGTGGTGTTTTATGACTTTGTACACTTTGTAGGAAAAATGGACTTTGTAGCCGAACCCCACCCTTACTAGGAGATCATACAACCTGGGCGACTTTTGACCCAGTTGAACCTTTTTTTCACCTGTTTCGATTTTAGCAAATTTATATTGAATTTGTTTGATCTGATAGAGAAATTTATAAACTAAATTGACCCATTTACCTATAAATTGGGTGAGTGCCACATTCCACCATATTTCAGCTTGACTACATTGTTCTAACTTTAAGTTTGATTTGTTTCTCTCCCCTAGCTTGCTGAGTCAGCAAAAGCCCAGTTTTCTGGAGGTGATAACAGTGACCATTTTGCTCTTCTGCGTGCTTATGATGGTTGGAAAGCTGCTGAAAGACAACAGTCAGGTCAAGAGTATTGTTGGAGAAACTTCCTTTCTTCACAAACCCTAAGAGCTATTGATTCTCTTAGGAAGCAATTCTATTATTTGCTTAGAGAGAGTGGTATGGTTGATAATCTGGAGAAATGCAACACATGGAGTGATGATCAACATCTTATCCGAGCCATCATATGCTCAGGGTTGTTCCCTGGAATTTGTTCCGTTGTGGTCAGTACTCCTTTTCTTTTCCTAGAGCTAGACAAATGGGTGGGTCAGATGACGAGCTAAAACGGGTAATATTTAGTCGGTCTGGATTGGGTTGTGCTGACTAGCATCAGTTTTATATAGCATTTATTTATTTCATGCTTAAGTGTGATAACCATTGTTAATCTAAACCATACATATTTAGCATTAAAATACACTTTAGGAAACTTTTAACCTGCTGGACCTATTCAGTCATGAAGCCTTTGTTAATAGGAGTTATCTTTTCCTTTTTTCTAAATTACTTCCTTTTATTTAGCCATTTAGGTTTATAGTTGTAATCTTTCCGTTTTGTTGATTTTTATTTCTGGTTTGCTTCCTAAGTGAGGAGCAAGACATTTTCTTTTCTTCTATACATAAAAGAGTCATGCTGGTATATTTTTGCAATAATAGATTGGTCTACGGACGGGTTAACACCTTTTTATACTTGTCCAATAGCTTCTAGTTTAATGGACATCTAAAGCGTGGTGATCTGTGCCCCCCCCCCCCCCCCCCCCTCCCCCTCCCATACACACACACATTTTGATTTCAATATTAAAAGCATCAAGTACAACATTACAAGTTTGGTGGTATCAATGGCCATTTTCTAAGTTACGGTTGGAAAAGGGATATTCAATATCTATTTGGGGTGGTAAAGTTTTAAGGATAACTAAACAAAAAAACTTTCTTTTGGTGATTGTAGAAAGTATATGATCTCCCTCACCATGGGAAAATACAAAAGCACAATCCTGTTTTTTTACTGTTTATATTCAGTTTTTTACGCCCCGCTTGCGGTATGCGTATATAATGTATGTATGTGTGGGCGCTCGGGGGGCAAAAGTGAAAGTGCACTAATTTTAACGTTATTTTACTAATTTCGTGAAAATAATGTTAAAAGAGGGGGATGGTTAATCATGCAACATGTGGTGGCGTTGATAGCCGAAAGACAAGGGAGTACATGCACTAATTGGCCTTTGTCTTAATTGCCGAGTGTTATGTGCCTTATGTCCAAGGTTTGATGCAAAACTACCATCGAGCCAGGGGTCTCACTAGAAGCAGCCTCTCTATTCCTACGGGGTAGAGGTAAGGCTGTCTACACCTTACCCTCCTCAGACCGTACCTTAGCTTTGCTATTGGTGGGATTTACTGAGTATGATGATGATGATTATGATTTTTCAGTTAACCCCAAGAATACTGATTCTTTTTTCGATCTGCAACTAGCTTTCAAACCTCTGGTTGTGCCATCTGTGTGCTACTTCACTGCTTTTATTATTTTCTATCTATATAGCTTATATTTATTTTGTTAATAATCATTATCCTAAATTGTGGGTTACATGATAATCTTACAGACTCCAGCTGAAAAGTTTTTTTTATGCCTGTAATCACAGTAACTGTATCCAACAGCTGTCTGTTATACGAGAGCACCTCGTTTCTCTATAGTGACAGTACATCTATATGCTATTTATGTTAGCCATGCTCTATTATTGGTTTCAAAGTAAGGATCCAAAGGAGGTTTATATGTAAAAGAGACGCAACTTGATAAAAATGTTGACATGTAAAAGAGATGCAACTTCTAGCTGCACATAAAGCTTATTTAGTTGTTCGTAGATCAATCACGCTTTTTAAAACCAACGCTCTAAAATTAACAGTTTTTTTTTACATCAGTGTATTGGAATATCTGTTATATACATATGGAGCTGAATTTGTTTTTTGCAGAACAAAGAGAAATCAATATCTCTGAAAACAATGGAAGATGGTCCTGTATTGCTCTATTCAGTAAGTTTATATTTCTGCTTTGATTTTGAGAACAACTTGCAATTAAGTCTTTGTGTAATTTGAAGTGTATTGTATTGCATATAGAGTTCAGTTAACGGGCAGGAATCAAGAATCCCATATCCATGGCTGGTATTCAACGAAAAAGTGAAAGTGAATTCTGTTTTTCTACGAGATTCAACAGCTGTGTCGGATTCTGTTCTTCTTTTATTTGGAGGAAGTGTTACAAGAGGCGGTCTGGTAATTATTAAGTTTCTTCTTCATTAGTAGTCCAGTTTTTATTTATTTATTTATTTAATTGTTGGGAAATAGGATGGACACTTGAAAATGCTGGGGGGTTACTTGGAATTTTTCATGAAGCCTGGCTTGGCAGCCACTTATCTTGCCTTAAAGAGAGAGCTCAATGAACTCATTCAGTTGAAGGTAATTGGGTTTGTTTTAATCTGTTACCTAGAAATTGCGACATTGTTTATGAAGCACTTTTGTAAATTGTTTACTTTCTCTTGATCCATTTACCCACTAGATCCTTGGTGATAAAATTTAAAGTGAATTGAGTTGAAATTGCCACCTCTCCTCTACTGCATCTTTTTTCTATCTTCAAAACGTTGACTTGAAATTTGGCCAACTTTAATTCGATAGTCTTTAACCGGCAGAATTGGTCGAATTTGGAAACTTAACTAAACTGAAATTGGTTAAACATGTCTGTGTTTGAAAATGCTTCAAAGTTTCCCAAGGTGTTTATCAAAATCTCAAATTTGATTTATTTACAAATTAGTTACTAGTTTATTAGAGTAGTTTTGTAATCATATTTAATACATAAATAATAATAATATGTAAATTTAGATTTTTAAACATGTTGACCACTGGACCTGACTCGAATTGACCCCTGTTAGAAACCTAACAAGTCGAGTTGAGAAGGATAGTTTCTTAAGCTTGAGCTTGGCTTGGTCTCGACTCGTTATTTATTTTTTAAATATGTAAAAGTTTTTCTCGTATACATACATAATATACACACACACACACACACACATTCTATATGTAATAAAAAATATATAATTATTCAGTTAATTTTATCCTGTCTTTATATATAACATTAGGTAAATAATTATATATTCGTTATATAAAATTATAATTATGATTTTTGTATAAATAGTAGGCTTGTTTAGGCTCACAAACTCGCTTAGTGATGCTCGGGCTCGAACTCATTTACTGTATGAGCTTCAATTTAGGCCGAGCACAGGCTCAAGAATGTTTTAGCTCCGCTCGTTTAGAATTTACATGCCCTTTTTTTCCTCTTGCAGCTTCTGAATCCCAAAATGGACATAGGCCAGAACAATGAATTCCTGGAGTCTCTAAAACTATTGATATCTGGGGATCGCTGTGAGGGTAGATTTGTGTATGACCGTAAAGTAACGCCGGTTTCAAAAAATAGTGGGAAACAATCTGATAAAAAATCAGCAGCCACTTGTGGCCCTGAAGCCGAGAATGAAAATTCCAAGAATCACTTGCAAACGTTACTTCTAAGAGCAGGTCATCAACCGCCTTCCTACAAGACAACACAGTTAAAGAACAATAAGTTTAGATCCACTGTGATTTTCAACGGTTTGGATTTTGTTGGGGAACCATGTGGTAGTAAAAAACTTGCAGAAAAAAGTGCCGCATCTCAGGCTCTTGAGTGGTTAACGGGTGAGACCCGCTCTTCACAAAAGGCAATCGACAATATCTCAACATTACTAAAGAAAAACAAAAAGAAGAGCCGAGTTCACTAAAACCAGGTATATGCACAAAAAAGTCTTTTATTAATTAACTCTTAAATTTAAACGGATTAACCTTATTTATATTAACCAGGTTATATTAACCAAAACCAAAATCTGATTACTTTCATGCCTTGATAGGAACTGCCGCTCCAAATTTTCCATTGTTGAAGAGGCGCAAAAGTAAAAACATACATGCCTGCACCAATCGACGGAATTCAAACCGCCGTGCCAGGAAAGGCAAGGCGAGGCGAGGCGATACTAACATATTTCTGGTGGTGATGTTTTGGAGGTTAGGAAAATAGTGTCCTAGTTATAGTATTGTTTTATTGTTGTTGATTAGTTATACTTGGGTTTAAACTCGTGTCTTGGAATTTGTAATTATTTATTATATCACAATAAATAGTTTCAAACACCACATAACTTATGAACTGTTAATAATAATAATAATCTTAACACGTTTAAAATGATCATGTGTAACGATCATGTAATTTGGCAGAAACTAATTCTACCAATTTACTTCTCTTCCACCAACCAAACACGTTTTTTTTAGCGGAAATAATTCTAATACCAATTGGGGCGTGAGAGTTTCATGTATGATTTCCAAGACTTGATTTTCATAAACAAATAAAATTAAGTGCTTTTGCTGCCAATGATGATAGCAGATATCTTTGATATTAAAGATAAGAGATAATTTTTTTTTTTTGAAAGGTGTGAATTATTCGCGAATGTCGGGAGGTCTAGCATATGTTGTCTTAACCGGGTCCGCACTAGAGAGCCCCCTCGCACAATAGATCCCCAATTTAAACCCCTCAATGAGAAACCCCTATCACCAAGACTCGAACTTGAGACCTTGAGGGGAAAACTCACCCGTGCCCACCATAAGTGGAACTTAAATACCCGTGGCCACCACTAAAGCACTAGTGATGGTTAAAGATAAGAGATAATCTGGTAGGGCTAATGCTCAACTTAACATTTTTTTAGAAATTATTGAAGGCTGACTACTTGAGCTTCTATAGACCAACTTTTAGGTTGGATTCTATAATGTTAAATTAAGCGTCTACATTACAAAGTAAGTCCTAAGAAACGTCTTAATTTCTTAAAAAAAAAAAGGGAAATGTCACATAATAGTAAGTAAGTTTTAAAACCGTTCTAATTAGGTCACTCATATCATTTTTGTCTCAATTAGATAACTTAACATTCAAATCGAGCCATGTCCTTTTTTCCATGTATCAAGAAAAAAATGAAGCATAAGATACCATGGTCGGATTATTTTAATATATCAAATTAAATTTATTAAAAATAAAAACACTTTAATTACATTGAAAATAAAAAAAAACAAGTTACAATCCACGTCATCACTCGACGTTAGCATCAAATAAAAGAGAAAAAAGAAACAAAAATCTACATCATCACGGTTACCTATGAAATGGATGAAAAAACCCTTAATTTTAATGAAAAATGAATGTTGAGTGATCTGATTGGAACACATTTGAAACTTGAGTGACCTAATTGGAACATTTTAAAAACTTGGTTACTATTCTACAAAGTTTATAAAATATATATAAACTTACAAATTATCATAAAAGGGTAATTATGTCATTTGACAATATTATATTTCAATTCCTCTTATGTTTTTGAAAACCAAACAGGACTATACGAAAGGATTCTATTGCAATTTTTTAACCAAACGCATGAATGCAATTTATTCCGATTTCTTCAAATTTCAATTCGTTTGACAAATTCTAATTATCTATATATATTAGAGCATTCACATCCAAATAACTAAATTATGTGTGTGGTGTTTTTAAAATATAAAGAGTATAAAAAGTCGTTGAGTGGAGGAGATAGAAAATGTTACTGTTCATCTGTATATTTTGGGGGACACTGTTCACCCCCTATAATTTTTTAATATATTTTAAAAGTGGTTGTGAGTAGAGGAGAGAGAAAAGATAATGATAAATGTATAAAAAATATTATTTAATTGAAAAGGAGAGAGAAACTGTAGTGTTTTTTAGGTTCTGATTGTTTTTGCTTAAAATGTCTGTAAAGAGCTTATGTTTGTGGACAGGCAGACATAAGCCCTTGAAGATTGTTTGTTAAAAAAAAAAAAGATCTTCAAATAGCTTTTAATAGCTTAAAAAATAAGCTATGTATGATAGCTTCACAAATGAGATCAGATCTTCACACAAACCACCCACCCTTCTTCTTCCTCTTCTCCCCTGCCACAACCTCCACCTGCCACCACCTCCTACCTCTCAGCCACCACCTCCACCACCACCATCGTCAAAACCCACCACCACCAAACCCATCAATTTTAGGGAGACCGTAGAGAGAGAGAGAGAGAGATCTGTGAGAGAGAGAGAGATCGTAGAGAGAGAGACCTGTGAGAGAGAGAGAGAGATCTGAGAGAGAGAGCGACCTGTAAGAGAGAGGCCGTAGAGAGAGAGAGAGAGGCCGTAGAGAGAGAGAGAGGCGGAGGTGGTGCGGTGGTGGTGGCGGAGATGGTGCGGTGGTGGTGGTGGTGGCGGAGGTGGTACGATGGTGGTGGTGGTTGTAGAGAGAGAAAGATTGTAGAGAGAGAGAGAGAGCAAGCAGGGAGAGAACTCTTGGGTGTGTGTTGTGTTGTGTGTGTGAAGTTGGTTTTGAAGGAAAAAAACAAACCCTCTTCTCCTTGCAGACTGAAGACATTTGGGCCACATCTTCTCTTGCAGATGCCTGCAGATGTGGTCCGCAGACTACAGACATTTTACATCTGAAAAAACAAACAGCACCTTAGTGTAATTTATGGTGAAAATATGGTGGATTGAATATAAATCCTCTTAAAAAACAAACACAATGAAAAGTGATACACACACTATCTATATATTAAAAAAACAAACGCAATGAACAGTGATAGACACATTAGGCTTAGGCTGTGGGGAGTGGGTGTTGGTTGGGGTGGGGGATGTCCTTCAACGCCAGCTGCTCCACTCTGGGTTGGCTTTGCCCCTTTGGCGTGGGTATTCAGCTAGGCGTGGGGCGGGGGAGGGGGCGGGGCAGGGGCAAGGTGACTTGGCTGACTATGGTTGGCTGGTTCAATACAGCTGACTTTGGTTGGCTACTTTAACTAAAAAAAAATTCACATGGTTGGTCACGCCAAGCTAAGACACGCCACACCACACCCCTCATTTTTCACCTTAAGCTTATGGATCCTACTCTCGCCACATGTCGAGCAATGTCCCTAACCCAAGCCCTTCCACTCTCTGCAGCCTTAAGAAGTTGCCGTGTGGCGGTTGGCCCACTAAGAAGTTGCCATGTGACATCTTTTTTTTACCTTTTCGGTATGCTATATAATTAAAAAAACTAAATTCGTAACTTTGTTTAATTTTTTCATGCGTTTCGTTGTACATTTTGTTTGTTTGTATATGGTATATGAGTTCATGCCAGTATTGTGAAGGTACCATGACAAACCGAACCAATTCCTATCAAATAATTGTTTTGAATCGATGTAGATCACACGTTGATATTCTTTTGGTCATATCACGATTTTATTTTTATTTTTTTTCTTTTCAGTTGCTATAAAGAGCATCGGTACAATAATGTAACGAGATTAACCGATACCAATTAAATTCCTATCGCGTAGCATGGAACAGCTACCGGCGTAAGGCGCCGGTTTTCTAGTTTTATAAAAAATGTTATGCAAACCAAACCAAACGACCCTTTAAAGGAAAAAAAAAAGATTTTAAAATGAGGAATTTGACAACTTTTAAAATGTTATTTAATATTTACTTGTTTTTTTATAACTTGTGAGACGCATGTCTTATCTACATTTTCGTCATCTATTGGATATTATAATAAGGTAAAGCAGAATAGCATTATTGAAAGAAAGTTGCATCTATCGCCTTTCACTTTCTTTCTACCGACTAATGGATCATCATCAATTTATCATCTTAATTTCAGTTTTGAAATTGATTTCCACAAGAAAGAAAAATTCAGAATATACAGTAAATTCCAAAAACTACAAAGACTGGTTCTTGTTAACTTGTTATTGTCTACTACTACTACAGAAAGGATGCGAAAGTAACTGGGAAGCTGTCCATCTCTTCCCGGAATCCTTATCCAAACAACACTCAATAAAGCTTCGAAACTCATCCGAAACTCCTTCCGGCAAACTCGGGGGTTCACCGAAACATATCGCGCACATGAGCGTCGCCCAGTCGGGTTTCTGACCACTTGCCAGCAACGGGAAATGACCCATATACAGTTCCAATATCGTTAACCCTAAACTCCATATATCACCCGAGTAACCGTTATAATTTGCACCGTAGCTATCCGGATCAAAGCGTTCCGGACTCATGTAGGCGCACGTACCCACGTACGAATTACAGGCGTCCAGCGTCCGGCACATAATCTTACTCACTCCGAAATCAGCGATTTTCACCTCCATGTTTTTATTCACCAGAAGATTTGCTGGCTTGATGTCCCTATGAATGATTTTATGCGCATGCAGATAGTTAAGCCCGTTGAGAATCTGACGCGCCACGTTGGCGAGTGTGTGCTCCGTAAACACCCCACCGTTTTTAGAAAAGGAGTCTAGGGTTCCGGCGTCCATGTATTCCATCAATATGGCAATATCCCCATCAGGCTTTTCAAATATCTCGTGACATTTAACCACGAAGGGGGAATCTGCTCGCCGGAGAATCTCCATCTCACGAAAGATCTGGCGGCGCATCATTGGATCGCTGTCGGCGTGGACAACCTTGAGCGCGAAAACATCCAATGTTTTCTTGTGAACAACTTTGTAGACGGTGCCGCCGTTTCCGTGTCCGAGAACTTGAACCGTCTCGTATTCGGTTGTGGTTGTGGTTGTGGTGGTGGTGGTGGCGGTGGGAGGGAACCGGGGCCGCCGTTCGGGTAACCTGAGGCCCAGTTTTAACTGCCCACGATCTCGAACAAGTGCCATCTTTACAAGGTTTTAAAATGGAGGGGATGTTGAGCAGAAGTGTCGAGAGAGAATATATATAAGGGGGGGAGGGGTGGTTCACTAGTGATAGAAACTATCACTCACATTGTCCAATAAGATCGTGCCATGTCATCAACGAAATTTCTATCACTAGTGATAGAAATGTAGGGGGGGTGGTATCACTAGTGATGAAATTCTATCACTCCCAATTTTTTTAATTTTCATTAATTTTTAAATTTTTTATTTTAAATTAGAAATTAACAATAAAACACTAAAATTAAAAATTTCATTAAATTAAAAAAAAAATTACATAGGAAAATAAAAAAACAACTAAAATTGGGAAAAAAATAAACTAAAGTGGCATCTCCCAACCCCACTTTGCTAAAATTTCGCGCTTTTGTTGAATGACAACTGACTTAAACGGTTCGTCGAGATGGTCGTGCTTTTCACACAAGATTTTTAAATCATTTTGTCTTTCAATCGTCTTCAAGTGATCCTTGTACGCCTGCTCGCGTTCAATTTTTAGGGACAAAATTGTTTCTTTTCTTTGCTCGGCCTTCTTGAATTGGGTCATTTTCTCCTCTTCGATTCTGGAGATCGACTCCGCCACCACCTCCTTCCCTTTGGTTGACGATTCACCACCTCTCCTGCGTCGTGGCCTTGTAGGTGTAACTTCTTCAAGGGGGTCGTTAACGGGTTGATCGGGTTCGTCAAGGGGGTCGTCGTTTAAGTTCATTTGGGGCAAGTTATCCGACGCGGAAGTCGTGTAGTTCCCCGAATCGGATGTTTTTGATCTTTTACCTCCTCCTCGTTTTTTTGGAGCCGTAGGACCATGCTTGTCAACCAACTCAACGGGGACCCACTTCGGGTGATTTCTCGCAACTTCCCATGCCTTCACGTGTGGAAAAGTCCTCTTGCTATAGACTTCGCAATACATTTCGGTTGCTTGTTGCATGATTGTCGCCTCGCTCGCTCCACTTTGTGGGTTTCGGTTCTACAAAATATATAAAAGGTTATGTTTATTTTTTTTTTAAATAAACTGTTTTCTGTTTTTTTTTAAATAAACTGTTTTCTGTTTTTTTTTAAACTGTTTCTGTTTTTTTTTTTTTTAACTGTTATGTTTTATTTTTTTTAAAACTGTTCTGTTTTATTTTTTTTTAAAACTGTTCTGTTTTATTTTTTTTTTAAACTGTTCTGTTTTATTTTTAAAAACTGTTTCTGTTATTTTTTTAAAAACTGTTTCTGTTTTATTTTTTTTTAAAACTGTTCTGTTTTTTTTTTTAAAACTGTTTCTGTTATTTTTTTAAAAACTGTTTCTGTTTTTTTTTTTTTTTTTTTAAAACTGTTATGTTTTTTTTTAATGAAAAAAGATTAAAACTTTAATAAAAAACGTACCTTTTGAATGAAACAAGCGTTGAACTTACTAATTTTCCCATTCAAATCCGTCCACTTCGACGTCATTTGGTCCATGTTTCGTATCTTTGCACCGGGAAGTTGCCTAAAATGTTTAATGACTCGTCTCCAAAACGCATCCTTTTTTTGCTCGTTGGCATGTTTCCTGTTCTCCGAGATGTGCAAATACGCCTGCGTCAAGGACACCTCCTCCTCGCTCGTCCAAGGTTGTCGGCCGGTTTGGACGATTTCGTGAACGGCATCATTTTCTTCTTCTTCATCTTCCTCTTCTTCGACCGGTTGTTCTTGATCGTAATCATCATCATCGTCGTCAAGACTTTGTTGTGGTTCACGATACGCGGTTGCAAATTGATGGATGAGGGTGTTGTCTTGTAGTGGGTCGAGTTGGTGGGGTTGGGTTTGAAAGTTTGGAAATTGGTGAGGTTGAAACGGTGGAACGAACGGTTGGTTTTGGTACGTTTGCGATTGAAAGGGTGGATATTGTTGGGTTTGAAAGGGTGGATATTGTTGGGTATGAAAGGGTGGGACTTGGTCGGGTTCGTCTTGCGACATAAAGCGCGTCGGCTCGCCAAGATTCGCTCGAACCTTGGGTCTCACGGGATTTTTCTTCGTACCCGAACCTCTTTTTTTCGAACCCACACCTCTCTTGCTTGAACCTTCCATGTTTCTTGTAAAAATATTTGGAGAGTTTGCTGATTTTTTGAATTGAGTTTGAGATAAATTTCTTTTTTTTTTTAATTGAGTTTGAGAATTTGTTGTTTGAGATAAATGTTTGAGATGAGGATTTATAAATAAAAGGTTTCAAACGGTCAAAATATCACAAACGGTCAAAAACCCAACGTTCCAATTTCAAAACTCAACGCGTGATGTGATTAACGCGTTCAAAACTCAACGCGTTATTAAACCACCGGCGGCGGTGTTCCGTGAACTTTCAACGCGTTTTGGGGTGGTATAACGGACCAGAAGATTTGCTGGCTTGATGTCCCTATGAATGATTTTATGCGCATGCAGATAGTTAAGCCCGTTGAGAATCTGACGCGCCACGTTGGCGAGTGTGTGCTCCGTAAACACCCCACCGTTTTTAGAAAAGGAGTCTAGGGTTCCGGCGTCCATGTATTCCATCAATATGGCAATATCCCCATCAGGCTTTTCAAATATCTCGTGACATTTAACCACGAAGGGGGAATCTGCTCGCCGGAGAATCTCCATCTCACGAAAGATCTGGCGGCGCATCATTGGATCGCTGTCGGCGTGGACAACCTTGAGCGCGAAAACATCCAATGTTTTCTTGTGAACAACTTTGTAGACGGTGCCGCCGTTTCCGTGTCCGAGAACTTGAACCGTCTCGTATTCGGTTGTGGTTGTGGTTGTGGTGGTGGTGGTGGCGGTGGGAGGGAACCGGGGCCGCCGTTCGGGTAACCTGAGGCCCAGTTTTAACTGCCCACGATCTCGAACAAGTGCCATCTTTACAAGGTTTTAAAATGGAGGGGATGTTGAGCAGAAGTGTCGAGAGAGAATATATATAAGTGACCTTGAAAAGCACGTGGTTTTGAATTTTAAAATATTATAATGACGGAGGAAGGCATACGGAGGCACACGTGGGACCCAAACATTACAGATTCATCTGCACGTATAACATCGAGGACTTTTGTCTTTAACTTCATTTATTTTTTTTTTTTTTTTTTTTTTTTGTGATTCATGACATTTGCGTTATTAAATGTGAACAAGTGGAGCAGCTGTCTCAGTTCTTATCCTGAACTATTTATTATGTCACATTTCTGATTTCCTTAAGTTTTTTAATGTTCACATTATTGATATTTTTTAAGTGTGACATGAAAATAAGTGGCGAGAAGCTTGACTAAAAATTTTGAGGAAGGTGAAACCCAATTTATATGTTGTATAAATATTTAGAAAAACTTTCAATACTATGCCGGTTTGTGTAAAACAGGTTGTGAAGATACATATCCGAGTCCGGACCTTCTCATAAGGGACGGACCGATTCACTTCATACCGAACATTCTGAAGACCTCCATACCCCAGAATGACCGAAGCCGGAAAACCAAGTAAGTGCGTATGGACGAATGACGTCATCTTAGTTGACTATTATAAATACCCATCTAAGTACAAGGCCAAGTAGGATTTTCTGAACCTTCGTCCTACTTTCTCTCTCTATTTTCTTTCTCTATCAAATACTTATCCTCACGCCGGATGGTGGTCGCAGAAGGGCCCTCCCATCTCTGCGGCGAGCCTAATGGTTTTCTCTTTTGCAGGTTCAAGTCCTCAATCTCTCTCCAAGGTCCAAATTCGAATTGCAGGCTCCGGTCTCTCTGAATTTTGGATCTTCAGGTTGAGAGTTCACAATATTAAAATTATCTTTAATTCTAATTTAAAATGGGTTGATAAATCCACGTGTTTAATCAAACATAACCCACATAAGTCCGGTATAACTATTCAATGGGTTCAACATTACAACCCAAAATACGACCCGGTTCCTATGGTGTTAGAAATTATCATCACTAACATATTTGTTTATATACAAAAATGCATAAATCTCGAGGAGAGGTCCAAGGTATCAATTGATGTAAGTAAGTAGAAATTACATTTGTTATTCAAAAAAAAATATATATGCAAAAATTATGTGTTTCCGTATCTTAAATTTGAAAGACAGATCAACTGTTGTTTTTTTTTAAATTAATGGTGTACCAATTTTAGTGCTTGCTATGAATATCAAGTATTATAAAAGGTAGAATATGATAGATATATATATATATTTGGGATGTTTTTAATTAATTTGAGTAGTTGAGGAGTCTTTTCATCCATGGTGGCTAGGGTGCAAGTGGGTTTGTGGCTTGTCTTATCCAAGCGCACTCAAGCGTCACGCAAGTTCGTCGTAACCCGGTTATTTCAATTATAAAAAAACGGGCGGCGACAAAAGGGGAAAAAGACCCGTTTATCATTTTGTACTCATGGTTTATGGACATTTAGTTCTAATATACTAATTTTTTTTTTTTTGAAACGCTAATATACTAATATTAATAATCAATATAGGTGTGTCCAGGGGGGACCCAAGTATCTTCTTAGGTGGGCGAGAAAAAAAAAATTAGTGTATTTTTAGGTAAAACCCAAACGCACATTTTGAAAATATAGTTGAACCCGTCATTCGCACTCCTAGCAAATAATTACTGAATCCGTCACTGAGTGTGTCATCTAAGTAACGACAGTTTAAATGAATCAGCAAAGCCAAATATCAAGTGTTTAATTAAGAGTACTCACATTCTCTGCACCATCTTTTATCCTGTTTATCTCTTATTATTTTAAAAGCCTCTCATATCTTTTTTTTTTTTTTTTTGAAAGATAAATTTATAAACGCAAACTCAGCCTCCAAGAAGGAGAAAGAGACGCGACCAAAACACAAAACAATTACACCATGTCGAATTTACACCATGTTTGCCAATCTATACAATCCTTTTTATATCTACATCTAAACCACAGAAAGCTCAAAACCTTTATCTCCGCAACCACTTCGACAACATTTAGATTTTTATCCGAGAAGATGCGATCATTCCTAGCTTTCCACATACACCATAAGGCAATGTAGATAATACCTTGAAACGCTACTTTCTTATCTCCATTCAGCCCCACCGATTGATGAATCGTAACAACATCCCGAACCGAAAAAACAAAAATGTTTGGTATCCTACACCAAGTCGTAATCGCTGCCCAAACACCAATAGCAAAACAACAACCCGAGAACAAGTGGTCTGCCGTCTCCAAGTCGTGATCAAAGAAAACGCAATTTTTTCGTCGAACCTGAATATTTCTTCTTTCTAAAGCGGCCGTTGTTGCAATTTTGTCCATCTCCGCCCGCCAGACAAATATATTTACTTTAGAAGGGACCCACTTGCACCAGTCCAAGACGAATTCCGGTGCTTGTTGCTGCTCCTCCTTTTGAAGCCAAAATTTAGCCGCCTTGACCGAAAACAACTCCGAACCATCGCCTAACCACTGCCATGTATCTTGAGCCCCTGAAAGAAATACATTGTTAATATTAACCAAACAATCTTCCTTCTCTGCGATCACTGATCCAACTGTTGAGGCGTTCACTTTATTCCAAAAACCATCCGCACCTTCTCCTTGTGAAGCACAACGATCCGCAACAGTGGCCAACTTATCCAATTCTAATTTAAACAAATTAGGGTATTTATCTTTAAACGCTTCTTCACCTAGCCAAATATCAACCCAGAATCGAATGCTCTTGTCGTTACCCAACTTGCCTCTCATAAGCTCATTCAATCGCTTGCCTTCAACTTTTATATTGTACTCGTGTTTCACTAATTTTTCCAGGTCCCTGTGAAGCGACTATTAATTGGTATACTCCCCCCATTTCTTCTTTGAACAATGAATCGAGTCGATGATCTGACGCCAAAAAGCACCCGTCTCCACTCTGTATCTCCAAACCCATTTTAAAAGAAGAGCATTGTTACTGATATTCAATTTTTTTATTCCCAAACCTCCATTCTTTTTATTGCGCGTGACCTTTTCCCAAGCGACCCAATGCACCTTCCTCACTTCTAAGTTCCCACCCCAAAGAAACTTCTTAATCATGACTTCCAAATCGTTAATAATCTTCACCGGTGCCTTATAAAGCGAAAAGTAATATGTTATCCACCATACTTATTAGTTCTCTTTTTTCAATGGTTTCTTTTTAGTAAATTATCACTATTTTTTTCCAAATCCTACAAGGATCTCAATAACTTTTTTCTATTTTTCTTAAATCCAATGGGTTTTTGGGACCCCACAAATATGGGCAAGATCCGCCGAATGCTGTAGGTGGCCAGGTTTTTATTTCTGATTTTCTGTTTCTTTTTTTCTTTTTGATCCGTTTTGAAATCAAAGCCACCACAGTTGTCCCTTGCAACTCGATATTAATGATCTACTTGCAGATTTAGTTACCATGGTAATTCTTCACCGAAACATCATCATGATCTCAGCTGTTAATTATCACGACAGATTTTCGTTCATTTTATTCAAGGGCACGACATCTTCAAACACTCCCAGTCGTTACCACCTTGTACAGGTGGAGGCCGATGTACAACCATTAAGTTTTAAGAAACTTAATGTAGCATGGGGGTGCACTAGGAGTTACTAAATCATACCAGTAAAACTTTAGGAAAGATTTGATTGACCAACAACATACCTAGGTTTCTTAAATGCCTTCATCCTATGTTAATCAAAATGACTATAACTCCTAGTGTTGTTTACAAGAAAACAAAACAGAACAAATATACATATGTTTCTTATATTACATGAAATAATCAATCAGCTGGTCCCTTTATTTTAGAATATATTTTGCAGGAACAAACATTTCGACTCATTGCTTGATTGACCTGAGCTCCCACTTGCCTTCACCGTCAATCAATCGTAATTCCATAGAGTGGAATGGTATTAAAGCAGGACGCTGAGACAAGAAAACACCAACATTTACTCACCGATTAACAAAGTTAAAAAATTGAGTTTATTTTACCTGGGATGATGTAATGACAGTGATACCCAGGTCACGTGCAAGCCTATAAAGATGCTCTTCAACATCGACACTTGTAGCACTGGAAAAGAGAGGATAAAATGGATAATCTAGCAATACTAATCATATGTTTGTTATTGTGATTGTTACTTACTTGGTGCATTCATCAAGGATGCCAAACCGAGGCTTGTGAAAGAATAAACGAGCCTTGAAACAGGAAGGAAGATATTACAAAATTAATATTAGTATATATAAATAAAATAAGAAAATGGATTTGCAGTGTTTGTATGAGGGTCTGTCTCACCATGCCTAATCTCTGTTGTTCACCAAGAGAAAGGATGTCTTCCCAGTTGTGACTAGCATCCCAGCTGGAGCCTTCCCTTTCAAACAGGTATGATAATTTCACATTCTCTAGAATCCTTTTCAGATGTGTATCCAGAATATCTGTGTCTATTTCACCTGAAAAAAAAATATTGGTATGATCAATACATGTCGTCATCACTAGATTTTCATTTGGATTGATTTTCCACTTCACCTTGTTGATACAAACTCAATGCCTGGTTTTGTGCTTGCTGATAGGAGAGAGGATAGATAATTTGATCCCGTAAGCTTCCTAAACAAGTATACGGCTTTTGAGGAATATAAAATATACTACACTCAGAGCTGGATGATGGTTTAACAAGTCGTCCGTCTACTATAGGCCAAAGGCCTCTTAAAGCCCTGAACACCGAGCTTTTACCACTCCCGTTTGGACCTTCATCAATCAGAGTAAAAACAGTCAGATATATTCACTGACCAGCAAGAAGAAAGTTAAATAAATATATTCTGACTGACCAGTAAGAAGAAGGCTTTTCCCTGGCAAAATATCACATGTCAACCTTCTGGCTAATAACTTCTGTGCTGGGGTAATGATGTCAACCTCCAAAAATGAGATACCGTCCCCCTCATCAGACTGTGATGAAGTACCCACAGTTTCATCTAACATGAATAAAATCACTTGTTTATAAGTGTATGGGGTCAAAACTGACACCTGTAAATTGTAAATAGCGTTTTATAGCACTAACCAGATTGTGCAGCCTCAAGATACTCTTCGAGCTCGAAAATCCGGTTAACACCACCAGAGAGTTCGATGAACTTTCTATGAAGCTCCAAAATGTCCCCAAAGGCCAAGAAGCTTTGTGATACAACAGATGCCAAAAATCTCAACGCATGTGCCAACTCGCCTGCAAAACACAAGACGATTGATCACAAACAAATCACATCAGAATACAACTAAATCTAATATTACCTTGAGTGGAAGTCAATGAACGGTCAGCTTTGTGCTCCAAAGCATATAACAAGCTCAGTCCCCAGGTCACATTGTGAGGTAATTGTTTAGTCACAAAGTCATCTAGCACACCAAATAGCCATTTCTTCTTTAGAAGTGTTTTCGCATGAACAAGAACCTCATTAAATCTTGACTCAATCATCTGCCAATGGTAAACCACATTTTGTGCATGCATTAAATATAATGAACGTGGTACAATATCATCTATGTTGTAACTTCTTCATAATAATTAACATTTACCAACCATGTGGTTTTCACCATGCAGCTTTAAGACAAAACAGAAATTTTTTAAATTTTTTAAAGTGAGAACATCCAAAACAAAGAAAGAAGATAAAAACAAATGACAGCCCGGTTCTTATGCTTCTTTAAAGACCATGACATCCGTTTACCATAAATGATATAGGTTGTAATTAAAAATTATTCATGATAATCAGTTTCATAAATCAATTTTAATTAAAAAGAGTTAATTGCCCGAATAGTCCTTGTGGTTTGCCATTTTTTCAGGTTTAGTCCCCAACTTTTCAAAATAGCATGTTTGTTCCCTGTGGTTTGCGCACTTGTTACTCGGGTAGTCCCTACACTAGATGGATGTTAGTTTGTTCAGTTAAATTGATGTGAAATGACCAATATACTCTTACTATTAAACATAAATGTTAAAACAATAAAAAAAGAGATTTAACTAAACTGTGGACCCCACCTGTATTATAAAAACAATTCAATGAAATTTCTTATAAACCCACCTTCTTCTCCGACATATAACCAGCGACCAACCCCACCCTCCCTTCTTTTCTTCACTATCTCCCCCACCATGAACTCAACAAATCATAAATCGCACACCCACGAATCATCTCCTTCCAACTAAAACCATTCCCTCTCCAAAACCTCACCCTCCTCGACTCCCACCGCCGCCGGTACACAATCACATGCTCATTAAACACTCAGCTGGTCTGGTGGCACACCGGTGAGGTATCTTTAGTTGTTCAGGTTTAGGTTGTAATTCCTCCTGAGATGTTGGAATGAGGGACTATTGGTGGAATTGTTGTTGAATGGGTATGCGATAGGTGGGAACGAGGGGTGATTAGTTGGGTGGTGGTTGATTTGGTGGTGGCGGTGGGCCACGGCGGTCTATGGTGGTGGCAATTAGGTGTGACGGGGGTGGGCGGAGGTGTGGGGGTGGGTGTTTCAGCCGACAGAGATGGAGGGTTTGCGGTGGCCGTGGAAGGTGGTAAAAAGGTGGGGGCTTTCGGTGGTCGGGTGGTGAGGTGTGTCGGAGGTGAAAGGGGAGAGTGATTTGAGGTTTTTTATTGCAGAGGTGAAGGTAATGGAAGGCGGTGACGTGTGTCGGATGTGATTGGTTGTTTGCGGTGGTGAGAAGGTGACAGTTTGTTCAGTTAAATTGATGTGAAATGACCAATATACTCTTACTATTAAACATAAATGTTAAAACAATAAAAAAAGAGATTTAACTAAACTGTGGACCCCACCTGTATTATAAAAACAATTCAATGAAATTTCTTATAAACCCACCTTCTTCTCCGACATATAACCAGCGACCAACCCCACCCTCCCTTCTTTTCTTCACTATCTCCCCCACCATGAACTCAACAAATCATAAATCGCACACCCACGAATCATCTCCTTCCAACTAAAACCATTCCCTCTCCAAAACCTCACCCTCCTCGACTCCCACCGCCGCCGGTACACAATCACATGCTCATTAAACACTCAGCTGGTCTGGTGGCACACCGGTGAGGTATCTTTAGTTGTTCAGGTTTAGGTTGTAATTCCTCCTGAGATGTTGGAATGAGGGACTATTGGTGGAATTGTTGTTGAATGGGTATGCGATAGGTGGGAACGAGGGGTGATTAGTTGGGTGGTGGTTGATTTGGTGGTGGCGGTGGGCCACGGCGGTCTATGGTGGTGGCAATTAGGTGTGACGGGGGTGGGCGGAGGTGTGGGGGTGGGTGTTTCAGCCGACAGAGATGGAGGGTTTGCGGTGGCCGTGGAAGGTGGTAAAAAGGTGGGGGCTTTCGGTGGTCGGGTGGTGAGGTGTGTCGGAGGTGAAAGGGGAGAGTGATTTGAGGTTTTTTATTGCAGAGGTGAAGGTAATGGAAGGCGGTGACGTGTGTCGGATGTGATTGGTTGTTTGCGGTGGTGAGAAGGTGACAGGTTGTGTTTAAATGGTGGTGAAGGTGTGTGTGGTCGCGGGCATGGCCGGAAAAACGTGGCGGTGGTGGCCGGTGTTAAAGAGTCACCGGAGAAGATATAAGTGGGGTGGGGGATAAGTTTTTAATTTTAAATGTATATATATAAGTGGGGCGGCTGGGGCCTACTTGTTTTAAATGATTATTTGAATTTTTTAATTATTTTATTTATAAGAAAGGGTATATTGGTCATTTCACATCAATTTAACTGCACAAACTAACATCCATCTAGTGTAGGGACTACCCGAGTAACAAGTGAGCAAACCTCAGGGAACAAGCATGCTATTTTGAAAAGTTGGGGACTAAACATGAAAAAATGGCAAACCTCAGGGACTATCCGGGCAATTAACTCATTAAAAAAGTAGACAATAATTGTATTGATGTATTTCTATATTCACAAAGAACACCTTAAGAGAGAAGAGTGTTTTTGGAACAACCCAACCTATTTGAATGGTTCTTAAAGACGACCCGAACCTGTTACCCAACCCACCTGACCTGCTGATAGCCACAGAATAAAGAATTACCGCTTTTTCTCTAGCACCGCCTCCAAAGAAAGCAACAGATTCAGCATGGGTACGCAGCCTCTCGTGCATGAACCTGAGTTGAACAAAAGTATTTTGTGTCAGAAATATCCTTCAAGCTCCATTGCTTTAAAAAAAGTGAGACACAAAAACAACCTAAAGCTTCCTTCGAGTTCTTGTTCCCTATTTCCGAGGTCACCAAAATCTGGAGTCACGCTCCTTAAAAAGCCTAAACCTAGCAACATGTATGCATATAGAATAGCAACACCTCGTCGACCAGTTAACATCTTCATTCTCCACGTGAACCTGTAATAATCAGAAAGAATTGCACATGGGAAAAATACAACTACGAGACCTTTTCCATAACAAGGTTTTCTTATTAGAGTTTTGAGCGTAAGTGGCACTTCCCATTTCCTCATAAGTGGGTTGACTCGAGTTATGTTTGGTCAAATGAGCCAAGTCAAAAAGATTTAGTTAACAAATGGGACAGAACTGTTTTTTACCGCATAACATTCAAGTCGTTTTGATGACAATAAGATTAATATTAAAACAGTACACACTTTTAATGATCATGATTAACCGCTATCTACAAAAGAAAAAGATTTATAAATGTAAGACAAAAGGTACCCAGCACAGTTTGACCTGCACCTGTTCTGACCCTTACCCAACCCGCCCATGTTGTCACCTACATCAAGAAAAGAATGAGTTGAACTGCCACATGGACTCACCATAAAATATCAACAGTTGGCTTTACCATTCCTGTTACGAGCCCTGACAAATCTGTTGTTAACTTTTCAAGATCTTGTGTTATTCTCTGATCTGCATCAATGCTAACTCCTGACATCTGAAATACCTGAAAACAGAAATGCTTATTAATATAGAGTTAAATTCACGTAAAAATAAAATAAACGTACGAATTGAAAGAAAAGTCAAAAAAGCGGCGGTGTCATTTTGGTAATTATCAGCAACTTCAAAATTACTCGTAGAGTAATTTTGAGCTTCTGTAGAGTAATTTTGTAAATGTTCATGTAGAGTAATTTTGGTCGTGTAGGGTAATTATCAAAAATGTAGGGTAATTATCAAAATTACACTACCCCCCCCCCCCCCAAAAAAAAACCTAAACCATTGTAAATGTTCATGTAGAGTAATTTTGGTCGTGTAGGGTAATTATCAAAATTACACTAACCCCCCCCCCCCCCCCCCCCCCCCCACAAAACTAAAAGCTAAAAACTAAACCATAAAGCTAAACCCCATAACTAAATGCTAACAAAATTACTCTACAAGACATTTTCCAAAATTACTCTACAGAAGTCAAAATTACTCCTACTAGAGTAATTTGATAATTACCCTACATTTCCCAAAATTACTCTACAGATGCTCAAAATTACTCTACAAGACACTTTTTGCTTTTTTCCCCAGTAATTTAGAAGTTGCTGATAATTACCAAAATGACACCGCCACTTTTTGCTTTTTCCCTCAATGCGTACGTTAATATTATTTGTATTTGATCCTTTACCTATTAATATAACCTCTTCTACATCAAAGATTGACAGCATCACAGTACTGCCATAACTCATAATATTCAGAAACTAGGATGAACCAGCTTTTATTTTGAAAATAACTTGTTTAGTTAATGCTGGATCAATTTGACCTTAAACATGAAATACTTTTAAAAAACTAATTTAAAATGAGAAGAATTTCCAGATAGCAAATCAAAAGTTTTAAGTTACCTTGTAATATGCATTTTTCCTCAAGTAATTCTTAAGCAAGTGAGAAGTCAACTTAATCCTCCATCCGAGTGCAAGCCTCGCAGTCAAGTGTCTTCACACAAAAAAACAATTAAATATCCTTCAGTACAATCCATTACAAGTTGCCTACTGCAAACAAGTGAGACATGGAGCAGCCGAGCAGGTATAAGCTCCCTCACAACAAAGAAAGACTAGCTACTACAGGTGGCAATTTCGCCCCACTTAGATTATGTTTTATCTATAACGGGTAAAATCAGAAAGTACAGCTGAAAAAGAAACTGGTCAAAAAAGTCGAAAGTCAGCCTACGATTATTTTAATTGTCATTCGACTTAATTAATTATATATTATCATTATTCTAGGTGACCCCTGCACTGCATTTAATAAATACAAAACGTGTCGGGTCAGAGAAGCTTGACCCCTACCAAAAAGTTGTGCATTCTAACACGTCTCCCATATTGTCACTTCTACTAACTAATATCATGGATACTACAGGTTCAAAGCTATTCAACCATGAAAGAGGAAAGTCATACGTACTTCATCAATTTTGTACAAATTTTAAGTCCTGTGCTTGGAGTGTGTTTAAAAGTTCTTGATATCATTGTCAAATTATGGACCAGCCCACTAGCTAAATAGGGCTACAAATTGAAAATCTAACCGTCAGCGCACTTCCACGAAATATTGCCAAGTAAAGATTGCAATTTCGACAAATTTACCTATCAGAGGGTCAATGTGGATTATGTTGTCTCTAATGGGTACAAATGGTATAATAAAAATAGCATAAAAGGAAGCTAGTCAAATGTTTTTAGTGCATATAACCTACTAAACCATTTTAAATTTTTATCCTTTTCTCTAAAAATATTAATAAAATATATAGTTTTGTAATCACATTTGATACTTATGTCTATGTGATTATAGAAAAGGGGGAAAACTATTTCTGGTCAACCCAACCCAACCCGAACTGGACCAATGAACTACCTGTTTTGACCTGAACCGTTGTCAACCCAACAATCGTCATTTGTACAGAAACGGATCACGTGAGTCAACAATTATAGTTTCTTCTTCTATGATTGACTCACATAATCTGCTTAAAAAGTTATATTAAATGCACTTCAATTGTGATGATGAATACCTCAAAGAAGGTGCAACAAAAGAAGAAGCAGCACTCTGAAGGACACTAACACCAATCAAGCGTATAAAGGCTGCTTTATCTTGCTCTAAAACATACTTCACAGTCGTTCCTGATAAGTCAGAATACCACAAGAATAAGTGATGAACAAATGCAACAACATGAAATACAAATTGAAAAGTAATACTGATACCATTTAAAGAAGCTATACGATCCGATATCCAAGTTCTTGAGACTACAAGAAGAGCAACAGCAAGAAGTTGTGCTCCTTGCTTATCCAATACAGTGGGCACCTAAATTTAAAATTACAAGGGTCAAGCAGATCCTATGGATTTACAAGAAAAGGTAATTCATTTGGATATTTCAAATATCGTTCAATCACTGAAGAGAGCTAAGGGTGTTGGTTTATTCTGAGATGTATAAACTCATATTTTATACTAGCTATTATGTTGTGCCATTTTATATCAGCTGTTCAACGGGTGTCTGATTAGTAACAATATATTTTATTCTAAGAGAGAATAATGAAGTCAAACAAAAAGCTTTAAAGATAGATTAAACTTACCAGTACTTTAAACATGGCAGCTATTCTTAAGGGCAGTACCCGAGGATCATTACGCAGTTGTGGGACAACAGGCACAGAGCTAGTAATCTCCTCAGATGGGGATGCAGCTATTAGCTCTGAAAAATATGACTGAGTAGACTTGGAAGTAGACTCCTGCTGCAGATCACAATTTTTTAATCATGTTACAGTACATCTTCCAGGTCAAAGGACGAAAAGGTTGGTTAGCCAATCAAAACAGGTTTGGGCTGAAATGTGTCGGTACTTTTAGTACATGTTGACCAAAAAACACTTGTCCATCCATATTTTTCTTTTTTTATACATAAGCAATGCATTAATTATGATTACAAATACAATACAATACTATTACAATAAAAATCCATACTTATTTTTTTTAAAGAGTTTAGATGACTGTCAAGTGGCAACCCAACCCATTTGACCAATTTTCATTGTATCATTTTTTTACAGAACCGATTTGACCAGATTGAGATGAAGCACTACACATTCGTAAGTCAATGGATCAAAATTACCAACTTTTTTTTATATAACTAAATACAAAATAGAAAAGATGTCAAACTTTACACACATTTCTTGTATCCTCAAATGCACGTTGAACTGCCATTGCATCACTTTGACGTTCTGTTTCAGATGACTTTAGTTTAGGAAACTCATTGTCAGTGCCACTATGAGCCCGGGAATCTTCCCTGTCAAAAAATGTTTAAACCTGTTAAAAGCACACAATAAGGGGGTGGGGGTGCTCCACTTCCATCACTCACCACACCCAATCATCAAACGCCACGTCATCGAGCTTGGTTCCATCACTAGTGATGGATTTTAGTGGGGGTGCCCATCACTAGCTTGGTCCCTCCCCAACGGTCACATTCCCAAAGTTCACCTCTCTTCTTCACGCGTGATGACGAGCACGCGTTTTGGCCACCACGCGTGGTCACCTTTGGTGGCGGCGGTGTTCCACGCGTGGTCACCAAGCCACCACGGTTCACCACGGAGCGCCCCCACCCCCCTAATATATATATATATATATTTACACATAAGTGCATGAAAATAAATGAACCTTTTGTAATTAACTCTCCAACCCCCTTCCCCATCCAAAGAGAGTACAACATCATGAAATGCAACAAGAGCGGGTCGATGAGATATAGTGATGCAGGATGTTCCCATAGCTCTAACTTTAGCACAGAAGCGTTCTTCCATATCAGTTGTAACAGCACTTGTGCATTCGTCAAGAATTGCAAACTTTGGTTTGTGATAGAAAAGCCGAGCCATTCCTAGTCTTTGTTGTTCCCCAAGGGACAACTCTTCCCCCCAGTTTATCTCTTTTTCAGGTGGGTAACGATTCAATAAATACTCAAGGTCAACCTGATCAAAAATGGAAAAGAACACTCAAGATCCATAGAAGATCATGTTACTCAGTGAAAGAAACAGCATCGGACAAAAATTGTTACATTTTTTAATAGCTCAAGCATTTCATTGTGAGTGAGGGGTTCAACTTGTTGATCTGAGGTAAGAGGATATATCAACTGGTCACGAAGTGTTCCAACAGCTGTATAGGGTCTTTGGGGGACATAAAAAATTTCGTTATTGAGATCCGAACCAACCCCGGGTTTTACAATATGTCCAGACACCAAAGGCCACAACCCTCCCAAAACTCTGAACAGTGAGCTTTTCCCACTACCATTTGGTCCTGCATAAAACAATTTAAGCCTAAACGTTTACTTATAAATAAGGCCCTGAAATTGTAAGAAAACAAAGTCCTCTTGCGTCTTCACTGTCTTGTATGCAAACAACTAAAAATGTGGAATAACATAAACATGTGCTATACTTTTAATAGAAGATACCAGACACCCAAAATTTATAAAACAGAACCATAAGAGAAGATATCAGAAACCCAAAACAATAACGATAGTAGGGAAACAAATGATAATAAGTCAGTTGTTAAAGAGTCAATGCATCATAAGACGACCTAATTCATTCAGTAAAAAAATGATTAATGAAACTGATTATCATGAAAGAATAAGTAAATTATATACCTGTGATTAAAAGATTAGACCCTGATTCGACTTTTAAAGTTAAATCTTCCACCAAGACATTACCACTTGGAGTAACCACCTGATAAATTATTCAGTCAAAGGCATATCACATCACATATATAATAAATAAAAATCTTTGGGAACACATGTTACTTTCTGGTGCCTCCTCACTCTTATTTTCCCACCTCTCGCCTATTAAATATTAAATCATAATTCCCCGCTTCTCTCTTAGTTATTTAATATTTCTTTTCCGAACTATTACCTTTATTTTTTTCCGGTTATTAATAACTATTTAATATTTCATTGATCCAACCATGTGTAATACACGTGTTTCTAACCTAGCGCGCGCGTGTGTATATATATATATATATATATGTAATATAACCATATATATGTGCGTATATATATGTGCGTATATATATGTAATATAACCATATATATGTTTGTATTATACACACACACATATATATGGTAGGGATCCTAAGAGAAGTCCACCCTATTTGAGAAACTTGAGAAGCATTCTGGACCATACATTTCCCTAAGCTTTTCGTAATATACACATATGTATAGGTTAGAATTAACTATATACATATATGTATATTGTCAAATCTTGAATTATACACATATGTATACCATCAATTAGAATCATGTGAGAAGCACTAGGCTAATTGAGAAACTTGAGAAGCATTCCGGACCACACATTTTCTCTAAGCAAAAACGCAAAAAATTTTTTTTTTTTTTTGGAAAAATCGAAGCTTTTTCTATAAGTTTTTTTTTTGGGATTTATACACGTGTATATCGTCAATCTTTTAACTATACATATGTGTATATTGGCAATCTTTTAACCATACATATGTGTATATTGTCAAATTTTTCACTATACATATATGTATATATATGTTTAACATTGAAAAATAAGTGTTGTAAATCAATGATTGAGGTGAATGATTTAGTTTTAGCTTTAGGGTTTAGCATTAGTATTTAGGGTTTAGCATTAGGGGTTAGTTTTAGTGTTTAGTATCAGCATTTAGGGTTTAGGTTTAGTGTTTAGCAGTAATTTTAGTGTTTAGTATTAGTATTTAAGGTTTAGCTTTAGGGTTTAGTTTTCAAGTTTTAGCATAGGGTTTAGTGTTTAGGGTTTAGAGATTTTTGGTTATTGTTCAATGAGTTGGTCCCAATGCTGCTAGAATGAGCTCAATCAGCATTCGTTTGAGTCGGTTTCCTACACTTCTTAGGTTAAGGATATATATTTTTCATAATTTACACATATGTATAGTTTAAAAATTACCTAAATACATATGTGTATAATTCAAAATTGACAATATACATATACATATATGTATATATGCAAAAAAAAAAAACACTCTTAAAAATAAGCGATTAGAAGTAAAAAAAAAAACACTTTTTTTGGCTTGGAGAAATGTGTGGTCCAGAATGCTTCTCAAGTTTCTCAAATAAGGTGCTCTTCTCTTAGGATCCCTACCCTAGATATATATATATATATAACACAAGAGAAAATAGATTTGAGGTACCTTGACTTTATCAAACTCTATGTAGTCTGCTTGAGTTATATAATTCTTACTCCCTCTTCTTTGTAAAGAAGGTACATCTTTTGGACTTAACTCTCTAGATACAGCCATAAGTTCATGAATACGATCTGCATAGCCGCTGCACATTGAAGATTTCCTTTAGCATGTTATACCTTTCCTTCATAAGGTAATAAAAACAGTTTATACAACAATATGCTTCAACCATTAGCAATGTCAGGCTACCTCCTCAACATACAACATATATAGATAGCATCAAGTCACCACAATTACATTATGAGCAACAAACATGATCCTCGATAATCATAATCATAATCACAATCTCTCTTCCTAGATTTTAGAAAATAGGCCAGCCGCCAGCATTTTAGGCATGTTGTATTACCTAAGCATGCATTAATAAAAGGCTCTATCTGGACCAGGTTCAAATGTCAAAATAGAAAATGACTTTTTGATAAGCGTTCTAAACGGATAAATCACCGTTCTAACCCTCTGTTTTATTCCAAATCAAATAAGCATTGTAAAATGATAGCATTTACATCATAATATTTTTATGAATGAAACATAAATTAATTTGTCAAATGTGGCAGATCAATCTTTGTGGGAGAACAAGCCCTCAGCAGGGTTTTTTTCAAATCAGTAATGTATATAACCATAAAAACAATATGCAAAGTCACCTCGCCTACTTTGACAAGATATAGAATCATGATGGAGTAACATTATATGCAAAGAAAAACTTAAAAAGGAAAACATACAGGATTCAAACTACAGCACTGATTTTCAAAAAAAAAGTAAATTGAGAGGAAGAAAATATCTGAAAAAAAGCTGCCAGCGGCAAGCTTCAGTCAAAAGACAGATGTCAAACATCATATACAAGACAATCAACAAGTGGGTATTTTTAAAGTTACACTTTTCATACACTTAAAATCAAATACATAAAGTGGATATTGCTTTTTTGCGTGTACATTGCATATTAAAAATGGAATAATCAAGTAAGTTTATATAAAAACTAGAAAGATACCTTAGACGATTAAGGCGTCTAGAACTTATGGAGAGAGTTCCCAAGGACTGAAACAATGATATTATAACACTGGTATGGTATCTCAAATTGCTCAACATTTCGGCCCTTCCTAATGTTGAGGTGTCAGGTCTCAAAGTGCCAGAAAAGAAAGGCTCTATAATTAAAATGACAGCAACAGTTGCTCCAAGATACTTTAACAAGAAATCTTGAACCATGCCAAACCACCAATGGTCATGTTGGACTTTTTTCAAATGACGAACAAGTGACTTAAACTTTTGCTGGATATGGGATGATTCTCGAGTTTCACCACCATAAAATGCAATACTTTCGGCATGAGTCCTTAACCTTGAGTGAAGTTGTCTATACTCACCTTCAAGTTGTTGTTCTTCAGACATCAATTTACCAAATGCAGGAGAGAAGTTTCTGATAGTGGCTCCTGCTCCTACCACATAAGCCTGAAAGTCAAGGTACCATTAATAACTTAGATAGATTATATATATGTGTTGACCATAGTTATTAAAGCGAGCGCCCAAATAAGGCGCAGGGTGGGAAAACGCCGCTTCGGGTTACGAGGCATTTAATGCGCGTGGGGGCTAAGTAATTATTGTTTTTTTGGAGATTTGTATTTCAGCCTATATCTATAAGAGACCTTTCAAACTCTCAACAAACATACGCAATCACTGGATCTCAACATCGATTCTCAACAACTGCCAATAATCTTCAGGTTAGTTCATGTCATAGTTATTAAAGCGAGCGCCCAGGCGCGCCTTGGCGCAAATAAGGCCCCGGGCCCAACAAATTGCCCTGAGTGTGCCTCGCGCCTTTAATAACTATGGTGTTGACAATTTAAGCATGCGTTAGTTAAACTGAGACTTACCAAAATCCAAAGTATATACTTGGGACTTGCATAAGAACATAAGCGCCAAGAATACAGAAGGCCATCAGTAACTGCAATGAGATCTTCTTGTACAAGATCACTCAATTCTGAGCAGAACCTTGGTACATCACTCGCAATTCTTTGCTCAGGATTAGTTATCCGCCCATCAACATGGGACATTTTGTAGTATATCATATTCTGGAATCCAAACAAACAATTTTAAATTCAAAATCATCACATACTAATAATCAACATGAGACATTTTGTAGTATATCATATTCTGGAATCCAAACAAGCAATTTTAAATTCAAAATCATCACGTAATAATAGTAGTAGTAGTAGTAGTAACAACAAACCTGAAAATATTGTGCATGAATAAGCTTTGTCAATATCTTTCTGAACCTCAAGCTTAAGGTCCCTGTTATGTACTTGGATGTAGAATATAAAGCAGATTGAACAAAACATAAGATAATATTTTCAACAATCAACTGAACAAAGGCTGGCACTCGTCGAAGAAAAGCAGAACGAAATAGGAACCCTTGAACTTTTGCTAATCTATTGCTCACAGCAGTTCGTAAGACCTGAATAAAATTAAAACCTTAACAAATTAGTAAAGAGAGCAACAGATACAGTGATATTAATCTAATACAAGTCATATACTGCTATTCACAGAAACCTAGTTTTTGGTAGAAATTAAACATGAAAGTCGCCTTTAATAACTATACTACGCCTATTAAAACCAAGCTTCTATCCATGTACAAGGGGCGAAATTTCCTCATCTTACTAGTAAGGCACGTTAAAAAAACAAGAAAGCAAACACAACCAAATAAAATATAATATATCACATTGAAGAAAAAGGCTTACCACGGTGGCGACAAGAGCTAAAAGGTCCCTTGCACCCATCCTACCCATATGGGATAGCAGAATTGCAGCCAAGACCTGGAGTGATTTTAGTCCTTTCTTTTGCCTACTTTTTTTAATAACATTATTCTTATTCTTCCCGTCATCCAACTCCTTGTCAATTCCATTGGGCCTTCTTACTCTGCTCCGAGATTGCATATATGCAGCAGTTCCACCAGCAACTATAATGCCACTTGCCACCAATAGGGCTTTCCTACAACCATGTAAAAACAACCACTTATACACAGAAATTCAAGACTAAAGTATGATAATACATTCAAATTACCCGCTAAGCAAAATACATTACTGACCCATTTACAAATGAACTGGTCATTTGGGTTATCAAGATGGTCATAAATTTAGCTAAAAGTGGAAGAGGTCACACATAAATGTGCCGAATGTCTACTTCCCCGTAAATCTTTTTTATTAATCACTAATTTATACACACTGTTTCTGTAACCAGCACTAATTATCTATTAAAGTTGTTAAAATACATATGTAAAGTGTTAGCACTTAGCATGTCAACCCAACCAAACCCAGCATGCTTCCACCCTAACCAAAAAAGCCCAACCTACCCATCTAGCCACCTCTTAACTGAATTGACAATTTGAAGCGCTTCGAGAAAATAAAAATAAAGCTAGAATGCAAATGTATAAAACACAAGCTTTCACCATAGTTACAATACTCATATGTTATGTCTGCGGTTTGCATCTGTAGCAGTTGCAAAGAAATCTATTGCTACAAAGATAAAAAAAAAAAAAAGTGAATCGACTTTGTTCCAACATTAGATGCCTTAAAGAAAGCTAATTGTTCACATAAGCCGAACACATGAGATCATAGTTGTCAATAGCGAGCGTAGCAATCGCTAAGCGCGCTACGTAGCATATAGGCCTAGGCTCGCTATTAGGGTTGTAGCGATAGATAGCGATAATATCAATCAATCATACCCAGTAAAATCCCACAAATAGCAAAGCTATTGGTAGGGTCTGGGGAGGGTGGGATGTAGGCACACCTTACATCTACCCCTAGGGATAGATAGGCTGCTTCCAGTGAGACCCTAGGGATAGCGATAATAGCGAGAGTTTATTCTTTTTTTGTTTTTTAATATAAATAGCAATTAAATATAGCTATAAGATAGCTGGATTTTAGGTTTTTGTTAAATATACATGTAAAATATCATATATACCAGGGTGTTTTGATATAAGATACATATAAATTTTTAAACTTTCTTTTCTAGTGTATCGCTATATATAAAATAGCCAACCGCTATTTATCGCTATTCGCTATGTAGCATACAGGTAGGTACCTTATCGCTATTTGCCATTAATAACTATGCATGAGATATTACATGTAACGAAATAAATAACTACTTAAGAGATCAACATCCACAATAAATAAGTGAGATGAGCATCACTTTTTCTTAATCATAATTTGCAAAGTTGGAAGGATAGTATAACTAGTAAATTATATATATATATATATATATCAATCATTAGCATATAGATAAGCAAGAAAAAGTAAAAACAGTATCATAAGTGATCCAAGAAGTCAAATAAGTGGAAAATGATAAAGAGAAGCAATAAATAAACCTGCGACCGGAGGAAACAAGGCTACGACCGCGCTCCGTCAACTGTAGTAACTGGAGGGAAGTCATAGCTATAGCTACAGTTCAATCGGCACCTGAAAAGCAACTTATTATTAGGGTTCCAAGTGAATCAAAATCAATTACATATTCAGTATGATCAATCGTACTAAGTAACTAATCAATAATAGGCGTGAGATGCAGAATTGGAATTGGAATTGGAATTGGAATTGGAAGCATCAAGAGCGTGGGGTTTTGATCGGGGTTGGGTTGGGGGATTACGAAAGAAAGAAAGAAAGAAAAAGTGAGATTTTTGTGTTTATATTTGGGTTGGGTTGGATTGGATCGGTGTTTTGGCAGCAACGGAACCACCCGGTGCAAATAGATAGAGCACCCTTTTCAAGGAATGGTCATGCCATTTTATCCCCTTTTCTTTTTCTAATATCTACAACTACTTTTTTAGAAAAAAATAAAAACTTTGATTTAATTTTTCTATAATCTACAACTACTTTTTTAGAAGAAGAAGATGAAAAAAATAAAAACTTTGATTAATCCCTATTATTAAAAGAGTAAACTACCAAAATGGTCTTAGAGATTTATCACTTTTGTCACTTTATTTCAAAACTTAAACCTTTTGAATCTGTGTTCATATGGTTTCAATTTTCTTGTTATTTTCATCCTAAATCAAAATCTGGTCAGATTTTTCAGTTAATATCCATATTTTTTTGTCTTTTTTCTTCCTTTTCATGAAGGGCAAAATGGTCTTTTAACGTTTTATTATAACAAATTAAAAATCAGACCATTTTGCCATTCATTAAACGGAAGGAAAAAGACAAAAAAAATGGATGTTAACTGAAAAATCTGACCAGATTTTGTTTTTGAATGAATATGGCAACAAATCAAAACCACGGGGACCCAAATTCAAAAGGTTTGAGTTTTGGACTAAAGTAGCAAAAGTGACCAAACCTCATGGACCATTTTAGTAGTTTACTCTTAAAAAAAAGTAGTTGGGAGATATTTAAGTTTCTGTACAATTTTATGATTTAATCCCTATTAATAAAAGTAGTTGAGATATTTTAAAGTTTCTATACAGTTTTAGTTAGTTACGATAAAAATCTTCTTCGATCATTATATGATATTCGTAATAACTTTTTTTCAATTAACTTGATACATTGATGTACAGTTAGGAGTCTAATAAACAAAAGAGAAAATTGCACTTTCGTGTTTTAAAGTTTCAGTATATGTTGTCTTTTAACTTCAAAAATTACAATGGTTGTCATTTACGTTTGCACATGATTACAGACGATGTCTTTTTGACCTAACTCAGTTAAATTTTAGAGTTAGGTGAGCAAGTTGGTCTTTTTACCATTTAATCTATTTCTATTAATATTAGAATTCAAAAAATATTTTACTTAAAAACTCACATTCTCTCTCTCTCTCTCTTATCTCTATTCCTCTCTTTCTCTCTCTTCTTCATCTCTACTCTCTCTTTTTCTTTCATTTAATAAATTCAAGTCTTTCTCTCTTGTATCGCAGCAGGTATAACCCTGAAGGCCGAACCACCATCGCTGTCACTTTTCGTTACAAATCAAACCGGGGTTTATGCCAACTAGGGGAAGCGGGAATGGTCGGACGTTGATATGCGCTGATGGATGGCGGTGAATTGTTGTCAGTGGGTGGTGATGTTGGCGTCAGGGAAGGCACCGACGACGGTGGTCACATTTACAAATATGTTTTTATTTTGAGTTTCTAGCTAAATACAAATATGGAGAGAGAGAGAGTAGAGACGAAGAAGAGAGTGAAATAGAGATGATAGAAAGACAGAGTGGGTTTTTAAATAGCATATGTTTTTAATATTAAAATTAATATTAATAGAAAGGCAAATTGGAAAATAATAATCCCATCTTTCTGAAATTGGCCGATAATAATCACAAGTCAGTTATTAGCCAATAATTATCCGACCTCGTCCATTTTTTTGTAAAATAGAGCGCCGTTAAAATAAGCTTAACAGGGTTAAGTTTTTTTTTTCCGAATTACAAACTGATGTTTTAGGGCTTTGATCAGAACGATGATACGAGTCGATTGATGTAAAACTTACCTCGAAATTGTGTTCGAAATGGCTTAAATTTTGTTAATTGGAAGTTAAACACCCGAATTGAAGCACCATTTTCGTGGGTTAGGGGTAGTATTTTGAGGTAAGTTTTACATCAATCGACTCGTATCCTCGTTCTGATCAAAAGCCCTAAAACATCGACTTGTAATTCGGAAAAAAAACTTAACTCCGTTAATCTATTTTAACGGCAGACTATTTTACAAAAAAATTGGAAGAGGTCGGATTATTATTGGCTAATAACTGACTTGGGATTATTATCAGTCAATTTCAGAAAGATGGGATTATTATTTTCCAATTTTCCTAATAGAAATAGGTTAAATGGTAAAAAGACCAACTTGCCCTTATGTTTAATGCACATGATCAAACCTAACTCTAAAATTTAATTGGGTTAGATCAAAAGGACACCGCCTGTAATCATATGCAAACGTAAGGGACAGCCACTGTAATTTTTAAAGTTAAAGGATAGTGCCTGTAGAAACTTTGAAACATAAAGGACAAAAAGTGCAATTTTTTCTAAACAAAATTGATTCAATTTAGTACCTTCAAAAGATGCATCTTTGTCGATAATAAAAAACGGGCTAAGAAAATTAAATAGCAATTGAGTCTTTATGCTTAACACGGATCCCTTTAAATATATTTTGAGTCTCCACTAAGATAAATTGTATGATTTGCATGATGCAACAACTGAATTAGTATGCATCATTGAAGTTCACTCATGTGTATGAGTTAACATCAGGCTTTTCAGTGTTTTAGTATTTGTGGAAATAGTAGAAAGCATTGATATGGATGAATGAGTCAGGAGAGTTCTACTTTATACGTTTCTGGAAAATGGGTTACTCGCCTTTCTCGTATTCTTAGTTGAATTGTGCACCTCGTAATTCCAATCAAAGTGGCCTTACTTCTCTCGTGCATTGTCCATAATCATTAAAGTCCGTGTCGTTAGCCTCACCGTTATCACTTAATGTTATAGGAATATACTAGGAAATGTTTCAACTCTTTTTACAAGTTAGGGGATATGTATCAGCATATATATTATTTTATATATTAGGTACACTCCACAACGACCACCCTTAAGATATATGAGTAAGTTGTTCAACTGAACCAAGATCATGACACTTATAATCAGCTATGTTATGCTTCCTTCACATTCCCTTTTTTTTTTTACTTTAGTCACATTCAACGACTCAGTCTCTTACTAAGTAGCGAGTTGTCGGATCTAAAACATTATCGTTAACTCTGTTGAATCACTAAAGATAATTTACAGTTAAGGCCAATTGTGATGACATATACTGTCGCACCCTCAAATTACACATGCGGGGTTTTACTACGAGACGCATGACAAACCAGGATCATTGTCTTTAGTTAACATTGAATGACCACTATATGATATTTCCAAATTACCATTTGCTCATCAATGAGGAAATATTGTTTAGAGTTTTAAAGTAACGCAGAAGCAAAAAATGAAAGTAAGTTCAAAAGTAGTTAATGCGCAAAACAAGGCGCTCAAACCCATACGGTTAATGTAAAGAAAAGAGTTTAAATGTCTGTAAGTGTGCGACTCCATGCAATGCCCTATCCGTGTGCGTACCTTAGCGACATAAGAAAACATGCTAAAATGTGTCAATACTAGTTGGTGTGAGTTCACAAGTTTCAATAGAAAGTAAATGTTTGCTGGATAAAGTAAATTCAATCATATCATTAGGTAGCTAGCCTGTTTACAAGTTACTAAATGTTTCGAAACCGAAGTTGACTGTTTATGTTTGATGCCTTCCACCACGTCTATCAGAAACAATGGTGAGATGTTAGGTCGATATTACACCCGTTCGACCTCTAGTCGAGTTAGCGCGACTAATCCGGGTGGGGTTTGTCAAACCCAGTAGTACTACTCAAGATTACCTCTCTAAACCCTATACTAATGGTTCGAGATGTAAGGACTTTCATAATATGTTTGCACTTACTAAAACAAGTGATATAAAAGAAGTACAAAATCTAAATGTTTGCGTTCATGTTTTCTCCCTAGAAAAGGAGTGCGTAAAAAAGGGTCGTGAAACTCACATTTGTGTGTGTTAATCAGCAAGTAAAGAATAGGTGACCCGTTAACGGCTACCTATTACGCATAAGTCTATAAGTGTGTGCTCATGTAGGTTCATAAAACCCTTGTATCCAAACAATCTCATTATTTATGCTTATAAAAAGATTCATACGTTTGGCTCAAGTTTGACCCGGCGACCCGTTGGTGACTCATTAAGTGTATTATTGTTTGTTCACGATCACATAATCATAAAAAACCCATAAAGTACATCACATTGCACGCATGACTCATATCTAAACTTTATTACAAATAAATTTTCCATTTTAGTAAGTTGTGCATAGAACTCTAATTCCCAAGATTCCAATAAAACGACACTTCTAAACATGTGAATGCATCCTAATTAACATATTATCATTATACACATCATCATGCACGTCCAAATCACCAATTCTACGCGTCTATGAATTCAAAATTAATACTTTTGGAAAGTTATGATCTAGCATGCGAGTTTACATATTTTCACACATCAAAACACGTTTGCACATTCCATCTAACACATTAACATCATCATACATAGTCATGCATGTTTAAAACTCAAGTTACAAATTGTAATTTCAATAAAGTTTCCCTTTATAGAAACCCTAGGTAATCAAGCATTGTTCATGTAATTAAATCATACCAAGCACTTTCTGTCACACCCTGTCTTTGCGGAAGCGTGGTTAATTTTGGTGTGACTTCTTAATACCATAGCTTAATCATAACAAAGCTATATGAAATAAAATCATGCAAGATCATCCATTTGATTTAGTTTTAAAACCAGAGTAACATACCATTGTCTTAGAGACTTACAACATCTTAACATAAAACATTGTCTTGAAAAAAACATAAACATCAACTTGAAATAAACGCAGTTTAAGATTTGTGACTTGTCCAGGAAAGAGTCACATTTCCTAAACTGGGATGACCTTGGAACCCTTATGCAGCGGGAAAACATAACATACCGCGCCAGATCTTTAATTTCCTGAAATACATGTAAGTTGAAAAATCAACAATAATGTTGAGCGAATTCATGTGTAAGTGAGTAAATAAACCTTTGTGAGTATAAAAATAGTCTTGGTATGTAGCAAATAAGGGAATTGAGATCACCAATGGTTTGCAAGGCCACTGATATATGTGAAGTGCAAATAGGGAGACTCAAACCTAGCAGATTTCGCCACGGCATTTGTATGTGGACAAAGTCACCCCGAGGTCCGTTTCTAGTTTGGCCTGGGGCTGGGCTCGCTACACCCAGATAGATCTACCGCTCCTGTCCCTCGGTCCCGCCATGAGGACTAATGGCCTCATATTGCTCCTACCCACTCACATGATCTAAGTAGTAAACCTCCTTACGCTAACCATACCATGTATAAAGTACTTGTAATCGAAGTAACAGGTATTTCACCCCCGCAGTTTAGAAAACTGAAAACAGTTAAGAGAAAAGGGGGACATGAACTCACCGTGGTGCGTCTCTACCAAGTATGCCTCCAAATCAAACAACTGTGTGACGACCTACACGTACTAACTCTATTAGACGGACGGCCGTGCCTTAGCTTTATGGTTTAAGTTTTTGGGAAATAGTTAGGTAACTATTCCATGTTCACATTCTGTATATACTTGGTAGTCATTTTCCTTCCCAAGGATGGGGGATTTAATATATGTGCGTTCGTATAATTCGGATTACACTATTAAGTCTCACTTAATATACTTTATTTCCAACTTCAAAATATAAATATTCTTCTAAAAAATATTATACTTTACTACATATGATTTTTCCCAAAATATTACTTAGTAATATTATTTTTACTCTAAAAATAATATTTACGTAGTTCACAAAATAATCATAAGCACTTAAACAAGTGATGTTGTGAAAAATATATACTAAATATATTTATGTATCACGTTTTATTTTGTGAAAATCCCACCTCCGATGTTTTGTAAATATAGTCGTGGCGAAACTTATATTTTGAAAACAAGTCAAAATGTATTTCTAACGCTTATAGTGAAAATATTTCTTAGTGTTAGGTTTTTGGAAAAATTTCGCTAGAGTTTCCTCTGTAACTGGAGGTGGCCACGCTTTCAAGCGTATCATTTTCTTTTATAAATCAAACCAACAATCTTCTTATTCAATCAAAACAATGTTCAAATCACAAACTAGTCAAAATATGTATATAAATCGCATAAATTTCATGAACTTGTGATTTATTCAAACTATGAAGTAAATCCCATTACTTTTAGTGGATCTTTATATAAAACTATCCGATTTTGTAAAAACCTCGTTTTTATGAAAGTTCCATCTTTACAACTTCTCGTCATCCGTTTCAAAAATAGTTATTTTGTCGAAACTTTGTGTTACACAAGTGTTTACACACTTGTGTGTTCTAAAAACCATTCGTGTTAGTGTAAGATCCGTCTTTAAAAATATGTTTTCTCTTGACACTTGGTCCTTTGAAAATACCACTTGTAGATACGTAGATCTACTAGTTTTAAACACTATTTCACAACTAAAGTCGCTTTTACACAAGTTCATGATTAGTGTGTGGTAGAGTTTCATCCTTTAACCCTTGTTACTTCCAAAACAACCTTATGTCATGATCCATGATCATGACCAACTCGGGTTAAATGACGATCCGAGCTACCACAACATAGATCGGGTCCAAATAATCACACAAATCAAATACTACAAGTTTTACACAACATATGAGCTTTTAACCACCTCTTATAGCATTTTTAGTAGACTTTTGTGTGTCATCTTGTATGTTTACGAGTTTTAACCGTTACAAATCATATTAACCACTTTAAAATAGTTCAAGAAGGTGATTTAAGCAACATACCACTAGCTCGAGGCTAGGGAAGAATCTATGCGAAAAATGCGTGGATAAAAGCAAGATAAAGAGGTCCTTCGCCTTCCGTTTGCTCCAAGACTCCTCGTATGTGACCCGTAACACTTGTATGGACTTGGGATTGCTTGATCAAAATCGAACAATGATGGATGGGGGGTGGGTGCTCTCGGCCGAAAGTTCAAAGAGAGGGAGAGAGTAGTGTTGTTGTGATGTTTGTGATAATGTGTTATGGTGGGTTATGACATGATCTTATAGGCAAAACCTTATGTAATTAACCATTGGATTATATGCTTGCTAGATATTAAGCACTTTAGATTATTATAATCAAATTTGTACAAGGTGTGTCCCCCCTAGTTGGGGACGGTTAGTGAGGGGGGGGGGGGTTCTAGTCCATAACCAACTAAATGTTAAGTATATTAGTTAGGTTAAGTAAGGTTAACCCGGTTAGTGGTGTGTCACGCGTTACAATGGGTGTTAGGGTATTCAGGGACCCTAACTGGCTCAGAAAAAGATAAATAATGAAAATAACAATATTTTCATGTTCCGGGTATAGTCCGGTTGTTCGGTTGGATAGTAATCCGTTAAGGTGCTTAACAAAGCTTTAAAGTGTCGTTAATACCCTTTTTAGTGACACAACTTATTTCTGACACTTTGGAAAGTGTCTAGTAATATTTTTCTCATGTTTTGGCACTTTATTAGTTAGCTAAAAGCTGAATTATTATGTAAAGTGCTGAATTTTGTACTTAGAGTACGTTTTAGGCACATCCAGTCATTGTGACTTATTCCTAGAGACGCAGTTCTACAACCCTTGTATCCCTACACTCACCACTAGTGTAGCAAAATATTTCTGGCTCATACAGGCCTTAGAGGCAGTGTCTGCCTGATGCTGGCTTTATCAGCATGTTCTATAGGTTATCCGTTATAGTGCTACTGTGCTTTTTGTGCATCATGTTTGTCACTAAGGTTTAGTATGTAAATAATGTAGTGACAGTAAGTAAAGTATGATGCAGGTATATGCATGTATCAGAAATCAAGTAGCAGTTCATCAGTAATTTCAAACAAGCACAGTAATTAAGCAGTAATTAATTATTAATTAAGTCGTACGGATACCTGGTTTAGTGAGGGTTGTCACACTTTCATACAACCTATCTAGCACATGCAAAACAACATTAATCATCAAAACGTCTAGCATGCAATCCTACATGTACTAGTATCAACAAAGTTTCTATTATTAGTAAGTTAGTAACACCATGTTTGGTTACTAAATCTAATCTTTTTAACATGTTAATGTACTTGAATTAACACATATTCATAATTACTAACATCACAATCCATCATGCATGTCTAGAATTCACTACACAAAATTCTTCAACAATAAAGTTTCTATTTTTAGTAAGTATGAACTACTATGAATCTACGGTTGTCAGTTCATGCAAAACCATTCATATCACATAGAAAATCATAACCAAGTATTAGACATATTTGGATAACTAGTCACCCATAAATTTGAAAACATAAAAATAATAAAAAATAACTAGAATTCTTACTTGAATGCATTAGAGGTAATAAGATGAAAGGCCCCCAAATCGGGCACTCTACAGTCGGGTCACATCACAGGGTACTGTTTAAAAATATATAATAATTCTTTCAAAAAGTTGCTGCGGAAACTAGATTAAAACAGTACAGCGGAAACTAGATTAAAACAGTACCAATTGCATTGAAAATTAAAAACCATTATTTGATTAAAACATCACGAATGTCTGCCTTCCAAGTCACGAGTTATGCCATCCGTTTGCCAAGAGTGCTACCGACCCGAACTACATATCTGCGAACAAACTAACATACATGCAAAAGTCAGCTACGTTGATTGAGTTCTAACAGTTTAGTTTAAACATAAACGATACATCAAATCACGTTAGTTTATTGCCAAAACACAGTATTTATAAAATACCAACACCACTTTTAAAACAGGTTAACCCCTAAGCCACTTCGAACTACGCCAAAGGACCCACCTATCACACCCTGACTTTTGCGAAAGCGTATGATGTGTGACTTGTTCAATATCATTGCATTCAATTATAATAAACAACTATATGATCAAAACGATGTTCATCCATTCATAAAGTTTAAAATATTACAAACACCAGTGCCCAAGATCCAAGTTGTTTCCTGAAATACATGTAATTTTGAAAACATCAACAAAAGTTGAGCGAGTTCATGCGTTTTGTATGAATACTGATAAACTTGTAAACGTTTGAGAGACTCCTTTGAAAACAGGTATGAATAGCGTCTATGAACAGATCAATTAATGTTTTGTAAGGACATTAATGCATGTGAAGACATAGGGAGTACTCAATATGAGTTGGCTTTTGTCTTTGTCGAATCTCCTCGACTGTGTCGAATTCCCCTCGACTGTGTCAAATTCCCCTTGACTGTGTCAAATTCCCTTGACTGTATCAAATCACCTTGATTGTGTCAAATCCCCTTGACCGTTGCCGAATCACCTCGACTGGGACACTAAAGCACTCTAAGTGGTCATATAAGGACCATGAGTGGGGCTCGGCCGTACCCGTTAGATCTAACCTTTGTCCATGTTTCTTAAGAGAGTTTATGGCATTTCATTTTCAGCCTATGCTCACATGATCTAATAGTTCATTTCATAGCCAAATCATACCATTGAAACATAAGTAACATGTATTTCACCCCCGAGAGTTATAAATCCGAAAACAAATAAGAGAAAAGGGGGACATGAACTCACAAGTTTGCGTCCTGCTATCTCGTATGCTCAAGGTCCTTCTATGAGTCGTACAACTTCCTACACACGTGCCATGTTTTATTAGACGTTTAGGTCGTGTAACGACTCTTTGTCTTAGTTGTTCATTAAGACTTGTTTTGGAAATCTTGGTATATTATGAGTTACATCTTTGATGTACATTGTATAATTTCGAAGTATATAATTATTAGTTAAAATAATAATATTTTAACTTAACTTATTTTCATCCATTTATTTGGAATATTGCCAAAATAATATATGTTTGCCTTAGTTTGTATTGCAATTCTTTTCATGAATATTTCCCAAGTATGGGTATAATTATCCTTGTGTATTTTGCCACATATTTGTGGTGTATTCCGGTGTGTATTCGTACGTACGAGGATACGTATTTTCTTGCATTTATTAAGTATTCTTATACTTAATTTTTGTATTTACATTTTCCGGAATATTATTTTTAACCAATAAAAATCACCAATTTGTATTCTTAAAATATATATATTTTAAGAAAACTTTTATAGAAAATTAGGTATAATTCTTCCTTGGCAAAAATAATTATATTTTCATATAAACCTCAAAAATAATATATTTTTAAGATTAACTTAGAAAATATATATAAATCCACTTTTCACCCTAAAAATAATATGTTCTAACTGTATGTATGAAAATATATATTTCTTCCAAAAATATTATATTTTCTAATTGTTCAAGAAACATATATATTTTTCTTACTCAAAAATAATATATTTTCTTCTTTTAAAAAATATGATATATTTTTGTAATATTCATAAAAATTTCCTTGGTTTCCAAAATACCGTTTACCAAAATATACTTATGAATTTAATTCCGGAATATTTTGTAGTTTATGTTCCTTGTTCGTTTTCTCCAATTTTTGGGTATAAATTATATATATATATATATATATATATATATATATATATATATATATTCCCTTGGGATTTTGGTAATATTTAGTGTTATAATTTCTTGGTATTTTGGTAAGTTATATTATTTCAAGTCCTAAAATAATATAACTAATACACATAATATACAAGTAATCACACAAATTGTGCCATCTAAATATATATCCCTAAATATATAATTAGTCACTTTTATTTATAAAAAACAACCTCCAATATTTGTAATTTTTGTAACAAAATTATGGCAAATTTTATATGAAAAACCATGGTTAAAATTTACTGACAAACACTTGTTTAAAAATATTTTTCTAAGTGATTAAATTCTATAAAAATTTTGCCATAGTTTCCCCTTAAAAATGTAGGTTTCCATGCTTTCAAAGCATATCATTTTCTTTTAAAATCATCATCAATCATTAAAACATAAACAAGACTTACCATATGCTTTAAATATGCAATATGCAATTTACACTTTGACATGAACTTGAAATTTTGTAAAAAGTTGTAGTAACTTAGTATGTTATTTAATAGGTTAAGTTACCCTCTAAAACATGGTTATTGGTTTAATAATCATATTCTTGCAAAATCTAGTACTTTACAACTTACAAGATGATTTTTTCCAAAAAAAATTATTTTGTATTTCTCTTGTTAATAACATGTTCCTATACTTGATTTATCACTAAAAATATGATTAGTTTCTTTAAAAATCATGATCTTGTAAATCTTGCAAATAACTTTGGTTTCTTGAGAAAACTATTTTTGAAATCATTCATTTACAAGACTTATTTCATGTATCAATCATCATCATACTCTAAAACAAGCTTATATTCAAAGCATATCTTAAATAACCATAAGACTTATATTCAAGTTCATGTTTAGCAAGTTTATTATGATGATCAACATCATAAACATAAGAAATCAACAATCAAGTATACTACATACACTTAAAATAACTTGTTCTTTATGTATTTAAGCTTTATATTCATGTTTATGCTTATGCTTATGTTTTCTTGAGATTCTTTAGATTAACATGATACATAACACTTTAACCATCAAAATCATGAGTAAAAATACGATCAAGGAGTCTTACTACTAGCACTAAGGCTAGGGAAGAACAAGAAGCAAGATGATGAAGAAAATAGGTGGTTAATAGCTCCGTGTGAAGGTCCTTCAAGTTCCAATGCCTCCACCCTTCTTAAATGTGCTTGATACACCTCTAGATCACCTTATAATATGTGTAATGGATTGAAAAATGGAGGTGGTGTGGATGTGGTTTGTGGCTGTGAGCAAGGAAGAGAAGGAAGAGGAAGATGATGTTGTGGTGAAATGTATAAGTCTTATGGTTATTTAAGAAATTCTTCCAATCATTAAAGTAGCATAAGGTATCATGTGTTGGTATGTTCTTCAACAAAGGATAAAAAATAATCAAATAAAATCCCCAAGTAACCGTCCAAGGGGGGGGGGTAAAGTGTAACATTTCAATTATAAGTTACATGATTTAGTTGGAAGGTGATGGTGCTAGTTAGGTATTTTTATGTATTTAGTGTTTATGAGATGTAATATGATGTTTAGTGACCATAACTAGCTTCGTAATGCTGAAACAATGCTTCTAGTAAAAATTTGGTGTTTCGGATAGTGTCCGGTTGTTCAGTTGGTTACCGGTTCGTTAAAGTGCTAAATTGCGCACTTTAGTGTGCTTTATGTTCTCTTTCATGACAGTTTTGATTCCCGACACCTAGGAAGGTATTCTGGACCATTAAATCAGGATTCTGCATTATATTTAGATGTTAAAAAGCTGAATTTTGCTGATTTTGGTTATTTTCTGCAGAATACTGCAGTTTTAGTGTGTTTCTGGCACTTTCCGGCACCTAAATCATCACTAGGAAGACAGTTTTGTAATCCCTACTTTCCTACACACTATTCTAGTGTAACACTTGGTTTCGGGGCTCATTCTGTGTCTTAATTTCATGTCTGCCAGAGTACTGAACTCCCGTCAGTACTTCTAGTTTGTCTTATAACTGTGCTAACTTTGTTCTGTGCATTAAGTAAACCACCCTGTGTTGCATGTAATAAAGATAAACAATCTTGCAACATGAAATGCCATTGTATGTATATATGACAATAATCAGAAATTCATTTGTCTTGTTAATTCAATGATGCACAGTCATTAAAGCACAAATTACTGTTTATTATAGTACGGAATTCATGGAAAAGTGCCAGTTGTCAAATTCTTCCCCCGTTAAAAGAATTTCGTCCCGAAATTCAAGCGGTGTTATTGGTTGTAGGGGAGTTGTGAAATAGATATGAATACTTTGACTTGATTTGGTCTGTATGTTCCCAATTAATTTATGGGCCATGATGTGAATTCCAACGAACTTTAATAATTCAATTACGACTTCTCCATGTTTTGTGGACTTCCCGTGTGACAACTGTCAAATTTCAGGTATACGTACAACTATTAAACCATGATTAGTGCTTAATGACTGTACTGAATTACAATTAATTGCTTTCTGGTTACTGCTTTATACAAATATGTGCATCATATATTGCTAAATGTTATGACATGATTACATGAGAGCTTTATTGACACAAATGATGCACAAAACATAGTTAGCACAGTTATCTGATAAATCCGGAAAATGCTGACAGAACCCAGCACATAGACAGACAGTGTATTGAGACACAGAATGAGCTAGAAACCAAGTACTACACTAGTATAGTGTGAAGGAAAGTAAGGATCACAAAATTGCCTTCCTAGAGATAGTTTAAGTGCCGGAAAGTGCCTAAAACTCACAAAAGGTGCTGAATTCAGCAAAATTCAGCAATAATCAGCATTTTAACAACCTAATTTTATGCAGAAATATGGTTAAATGGTCTTGAATGCTTTCCTAAGTGTCGGGAATCTAAAGTGTCACAAAAAGGTACATAAAGCACACTAAACTGCAAAGTTTAGCACTTTAACGGGCCGATAGCTCACCGAACAATCGGACACTACCCGAAACACCAAATTTACACTAGAAGCATTGTTTTAACATTACCAAGCTAGTTATGGTCCCCGAACATCATAACACCCCATACAAATATCTAATAACTAAAACACTTAACTTATACTTGGATTTCAACTAGTAATCAACTAACTTAGTTTAAACCTATGCTACTACCCCCCCACCTATTTACGGCCAACATGGCCCCCACCATGTTGATTTTGTTTCAATTAAAAATTAGATCATTTTCCCTTGTTATGAGCACAATATACATGAGTTAAAGAGTTAAAATGGTTATAAGTTAACACCTTGAGTTCATACCTTTCATTCTTACACACACTAAACACCCACAACCTTCTCTCTTCCCCCTTGGAGCTCTTGGCCGACCTCAACCCCCCATACCACCACCTTCATTCATCCACTCTCATACAATACAAGTATATACAAAGGTGCTAGAGGTCATACAAGGAAGCTAGGAGCTTTCGGAAGTGCAAGGACCTTCTCTATTTGCTTTTATCCACTTGTTTTCTTCACTTAAATCATCCCTAGCCTTGAGCTAGTGGTAAGAACCTTATACACTCCATTTTACTTCCATTTTTAGTGGTTACAAGAAGAAATCATAATGTTAATCATGAAGAACACTAAGAATCATAAGAATGAAACTTGAACATAAGCATGATTAATGAAGAAACTAAGTTGTTTATGAGTTGTTATGCTTGATGATTGTTGATTGTTTGTGAAAATGATGTTCATCATCATATGATCTTGCTAGATCATGATTAAAACATAATCTAGCAAGATGAGTGGATGAACATGTTAGAAATTCATGGATCATCCACGCATAAAGCATGAACTTGAAAGAACAAAATGTTTTCTTGAAAAATAATGATCAAAGTGAGTAGTAATACTTGTAGATCTAAAGATTTATGGATGATTTCTAAAGAAACCAAGTTAAAAATATAAGTCTTGCTAAATCTTGGTTCTTACATAAACAAACCTTATTTTTGGTGGTTAAACAAGTGTAGAAACACTTGTGTAACAAGAAGAATTCATAAAAAAATACTTTTAGAAAACATGATCATAAGTTGTAAAGATCAATCTTCTTTAAAAATGAAGTTTTTAAAGAATCAATCACACTTTAAAGGATAACAAGGCTTACTAATAATACTAGTAAGTTACTACAAATTTTTGTGAAATTTCAAGTTCATGAAGTAGTAGATTATACTTGTTCTTGGCAAAATTGGTAAGTAAAGGTTGTTTATTATTGTTTATGGATTGATTGTAATGAATTTTACAAAAGAAAATGGTATGCTTGAAAGCATGGAAACCTCCATTTTTAGGGGAAACTATGGCAAAATTTTCTAAAAATCTAAACACTTAGAAAAATATTTCTAAACAGGTATTTACAACTATGTTTTAAACCATGAATTGTTACAACAACTTTGCCATAATTTTTGGTTACAAAAATATAAATATTAGAGGTTGGTTTTTTTATATAAATAAAAGTGACCAAATATGTATTTAGGAAATATATATTTAGAAGACACCATGTGTGTGATTATTTGTATATTTTGTATATTAGTTATATTATTTTAGGACATGAAATAATATAACACATCAAAAATACCAAGAATTACAATCCAAAATATTACCAAAATCCCAAGAATATGAATATACAAGTTGTACACAAAATATTGGTGAAAACCGAACTATGGAATAAGACATACAAAATATTCCGGAAAATTTATTCACAAAGTATATTTTGGTAAATAATATTTTGGACACCAAAAGAAACAAAAATAAGATTTTTATGATCATTACAAGAATATATCATATTTTTACAAGGGAAAAATATAATATTTTTGGCATGTATGAATACGTATTTTTCTTGAAATTTTTGGAAGATATATTATATTTAAGAAATGTATATTTTCTTACACAAACACGAAATACAATATTTTTGAGGTGAAAGATATATTTTCTCGAATAAATATGAAATATATCATTTTTGGAGAAAAATGAGTTTATATATATTTTCCAAGTTAGACATGAAAATATATTATTTTCTTTGAAACTTATGAGAAAATACAAATATTTTTGCCAAAAGAAAAATTATAAATAATTTTTCTAAATAATATTTGTTACAATATATATTTTAGAAATATATATTGGTGGACGTTTTAAAAATAATATTCCGGAAAATTAATACGAAATTAAGTATAAGAATACTTAATGAATACAATAAAAATACGTATTCTCATACGTATAAATACATCGGAATACGACCCTAATACAAGGCAAAAATATACAAGCATAAGAATACGAATACAAATACCCCCATCCTTGGGAAGGCTATACAAGTATAAATACTTGGGAAGTATTAAGTTAAAATATATTGTTTTAACAATTATTCCAAAATTTAATAAATATAATTTAAGTTAAAATATTTATTTATTTTAACAAATAATTATATAACTTGGAATAATATCGAAGACACAAAAGAAATGTAACTCAAAGACATTAATACTAAGTCAAGGCACGACCCGCTCGTCTAATAGATCATAGTACGTTGTAGGTAGTCGTGTTTACCCGAAGAAGCTTGAGTTACGGTGGTTGAAGACGCAAGGCTGTGAGTTCATGTCCCCCTTTTCTTTAAACTGTTTTGTTTTATATCTTCGGGGGTGAAGTACATGTTACAAAATGATTACAAACAATTACAATTGGTATGGTTAGCTTTGGAAAGTACAGTAGATCATGTGAATGGGTAGGCACACTCTTAAGACCATTAATCCTCGTGTTAGGACCGATGGGCATGAGTGATAGATCTATTTGGGTGTAGCGAGCCCACACCCATGTGGACCGGGGTTTGGCCCATGAGGTGACTATGTCTTACAGCCGGAGGCCCGGTACAAAATCTGCTAGGTTTGAGCCTTCCTACGCCGTTGCACGCAAGTTAATGGCCTTGCAAACCATTAATCGATCTGTTTCCTTGTTTTGCTTTCATACCGGGATTTACAAAACATACATACATACAATGATATCAAAGGTTATTTCATACACACAAACAAACACATGAACTCGCTCAACTTTTGTTGATGTTTTCAAAATATATGTATTTCAGGGAATTAAAAGTGGATCTGGCGGGTGTTGGATGTTTCAAGTTGCGTTAAGAATAAGGGATGTCATCCGTTGTCTTAGGGTTTGGTTATTGTGTCTTATTCCTGGACGAGGCACATCTACCAAAGCCTGATTTTATTTCGAGTCTTTTGATGAGTCCTTTTGGAACTCTAAACAATTCGTATGGTTTGTAAAACTTGAATTTGAAGTCTATGTTTCAGACAAAGATGTTTGTGATATTTTTAAGCTTTTCTAATGGATGACCATCTATGGTTTTTATCATATAGTTGTTGTTATGATTGAATGCAATGATATTAAGCAAGTCACACATAATCACGCTTCCGCAAAAGTCAGGGTGTGACAGTTTGGTATCAGAGCTTCGATTGTAGCGAACTAGGATTCCTTCTCGAGTCTAGACTACAATCATTAGGGCTCTCACGAAAATATTTTTACAAACATGTTTTCATTGCATACACGAAACGCCCAGATCCAGGAGAACAAACATTTTTACAAACAAAAAGACACGAAACACTTTTCAAGGTTTATGTTTGTGGTTCAGTGGTATAGTCTGAGAGACTGGGAGGTACAGTCTGAGAGACTGGGTGGTTCAGTCTGAGAGACTGGATGGTTTAGTCTAGGAGACTAGGCAGTTTAGTCTGGGAGACTAGGTGGTTTAGTCTGGGAAGACTAGGTAATTCAGTCTGGGAGACTGGGTGGTTTAGTCTGGGAGAATAGGAAGGATACATGATTACATGATTACCTTGTCATTGATTACATGCTTAATATTAGTAGTTAATATATGTGCATATGTGGTGATTGTTATGTTACAGATACCATGTCGTCATCTGATAGCGGATTGTCCGATGACCATGATCCTATGGCTATTGTTTCTGACGATGAGATTGTCCCTGAGCCAGAGATCTTTACTTCCGATACCGAGAGTGACCCGGAGATGATGTCCGATGATGACGACGACTTTCAGCCCTTTGCGCTGTCCGATTTCTGAGATGATTTACCGATTGCTGATGGTATCCCGGACGAGGATCCGTTTGTTATCCCCATTCCTGTGCACGATCATCTTATCATCAGTCATCCCGATGGTGAGCATGTCGTGGAACCGATCCTCGCTCCTGTTCCTTTAGTGGTCATTCCTCCTGAGGATTGGCCATTCGATGATCTTTTTGACGATGATTTCGATTTGTTTGTTGATGGTCCTCCCGATGATGCTCATGGTGATGGAGAGCTCGATGAGGACGTTGTTGATGTTCCACTTCTGGGATTCTTGTTATCGAGATTTCTTCTGATTCTAGGTTACACTCTGTCCCAGATTCTTTTGCGTCTGTGACATCTTCCGCCTTACAGGCAGCTGGTTTGCGACGTTACGCCACTGATACTGACGATGATACAGCCATGTCAGCTGCACCACATGACATTGAGCCTGGACTTGAGCTTGACTTTATTCCTATTGATCAGCCTGTTGATGCACCCGCTGATCCCGAGCCGATACCTGCTCCTGAGCATTTGCTTGATCATGACCCTGTTCCATTTGGCATACCTGATATTGCACCCCTCATACCCGATCCAGTCCCTACACCCGTTGACCCTCCTGTTATTGAGCCAGTCACTCCTCACTAGCACCTGCACCCATTGATGTTGCTCCTTTTTACCCAGTAGAGTCAGATATACACCGTGTCGACCTACCTATTATTTTCTTGCAGGATATACCCGCACCCCGTCCAGGGGAGGGCACTTCTAGCCAGCAGCCTAGCCATGACCCTCATGTATCAACAGCTTTCCCTCACATGCCTCAGTCTGCACCTTCTGCTCATTTTACTTCTTCACCACTTGACGAGCCACTTAGATGGTTCCCACCTTACACCATGCCGATTTCTGATCCCTACCACCCTCACACTTTACTGGTTATAAACAGGATGAGTTACTTCTATCATTGCAACTCCAGTATGAGATCATGAGTCGCAGGATTTTAGAACTTGAGATGATACCGCGACCTTTTCCATGTCCGTGTTAGCCTGCATTTGTTCCTCGTTCATCACCATCCCCATTTTCACATCCTCCTGCACCGCTTACTCCATTTCCTGAGTTTGATACTCGATTTCTTACCGTTGAGCAGCAGATCAGTTATCTGTTGCGTCATGTTTATGATCTTGAGGAGGAGCTAGCGCATGTGCGCAACTTGCTTTTTGTTCCTCCACCACCATCAGCATAGCCGGTTTTGGTTTTATGTAGGTAGCTTGCTTTTGATGAGAGAACCGCTATTGAGCTGAGCTAGTGAAGCCTTTTGGAGACCACTTTTTGATTATATGACTGTTGTAGACTGATAGACATTTTGGACAAGGGTAGTGTAACCCTGTGATCCCTTTTGATATGATACTTTGTAAAACATGTAACAATATGCGTGGTCGATGATTAATGAAAAGCTCAATAGTAATGTTCTCATTAAATACGTTGTTAAATTACATGCTCGCATTATAATTGTGTTGGTTACCTGATTGCTTGCTACAATAATTGCTACTACACATACATACTATATACTTATTATATGAGTAAGACATGACCTATATAATCTTCCTTATAGAAGATGCATCCTCGAAGGAACAATCAATTGCCCACAACAGAGGCAGAACTGCATGAACGGATTTCACAAGCAATCGCACAACATGAGGCCTTACGCTCTGAACATAGCGGAGGTACCTCAGGAAATAACCCACCTCACGGTAATGTTTAAGTCACTTAAGACACATTACGATACATTTGGACATTCCATGTGCGTTTGCTAATGCTTTCTGTGAATGATGTCGCTTGTACAGGCTGTACTTACAAGCAGTTCCTCGACTGCAAGCCTCTGAATTTTGACGGTACTGGAGGTGCCGTAGCTTTTGTTAGATGGGCTGAAAAGACAGATTCTGTGCTGCGAATGAGCAAGTGTGCGCCAGAGCACCAGGTTACTTACATTTCTGGACTATTCCTAGACGGAGCTCTATCCTGGTGGAACCTTCAGGTTCAGACTCTAGGTGAGGCTGTCGCATATGGTATGACTTGGATGAGATGAAAGAGTTGATACGCAAGAAGTACTGTTCAAGGGCAGAGATTCAGAAGTTGGAAACCGAGTTTTGGAATCTTAAGATGGAAGGTCCTAAGATTGCTGAATATGTGCAGAGATTTCATGACCTGTCTCGTGTTGTCCCCTACATGGTAGAATCGGAATTCAAGCGAGTTGAACGCTTCATCTAGGGATTGGCACCCCAAATTATGAGCGTGGTGACTACTTCTAAGCCTCCGAAGATCACTGAGGCCATTGATTTGAGCGTAGCATTGACAGAGGAAGCAATTAGATTGAACAAGTTCTCGATCTCTGAGGGAAAGAAGAAGGAGACTCATGTTGAGTCATCAGGAGAGAACAAAAGGAAGTTCTCAAATTTCAAGAAGAGTACTCAAGGAAACAACAGTGGTAACAAGAAGAGAGATGTGAATCCACCAGCTGAGGTTAAGACTGGTGCTACTACTTCTGGTGCTGAGATTAGAGGAAAAGGATATATAGGCACCCTGCCCAAATGTGATGTGTGTCAGTTTCATCACACTGGACGATGCAGAGCTGGAAAGTGTGAAATGTGCGGAAAAGTTGGCCATGCCAAAGAGACATACTGGTATGGTGCCGGTCATGGGAATAATGGTCAAAGAGGAAATGGTAATGGCAATGGAAACCGTGGTGGCAACGGTTATGGGAACATAAACCAAGGTGGAAACAATAATCAGGGAGGTAATGGCAATCGTGGGGGTTCTAGAAACCAAGCTGGTAATGGAAACCGCAACCAAAACAACAACCAGGGTGGTACTGGAAACAAGCAAGGATGCTTTAGTTGCGGAGATGTCGGGTGATAAGTGGTAAAATACATATATTTGTCCCGTGTAAAATGTATAATTATTGTATAAGTTTTATTTATTTTTATTTAGTTTTAGTGCTTTATTATATTATATTGTGGTGGGACAGGTTTTGTGCAAATGGAGCGAAAACGAGTAATATGGAAATGACCTGCTAGTTGGCCAGAGTAGAATGCCAGTGACCGGAGTAAAATTCACCGCTATTTTCTATGAGTGGATCGAGCCCGCTATCTCTAACAATAAAAAGCTGCATTATATAATAATGAGGTGGTTGGCTGCTTATTACACGCCATGATCATGAAAAGGGTTCTAGCCCAGCCATTACGTGAACTTTGGTTTTTTGGGCTTTAGAACAATTTTAAATAGATTGTTATGACTTATCTAAAACCTGGATCCATTCGAGAGACATCAAGGGGCTGCACTTCAGCCGCCCATCTATTCTTTGGGGTGACGTAACTTGGACAAAAAGGAATCTAGCATTTATATATTTTAATATATACTTGGACGAATATTTTTGGGGAGGAGCCGAACATCAGATCAGAGGCGACATCATCAGACGCACGGGGAGAACAGCATTACGAATTTGGACGAACTTGGGACATCTTGGAGGCTGTTTTCAGAGGTTTGAAGGCTCGGGATTGCTAGGAATCATCGGGGATCATTCAGGAGCACTCGGGATCGAAGAAAACGGGTTTTACAATCTTGTTCATTCGTTTTTCGTTTGTTTTTGATTATTCGATGATGAATTCTGTTTTGATCTTGATTGATACTATGTTTTTAGACATGATTATTGGCTAAATTTTTGTTACTACCTAGACATGGATGATTGATTGCAATAAGTTTTTGATTATTATTGGATTTTGGAAGCTATGGATTGTTTATAAATTGTAAACCGTTTGTTCTACTGGTTAGATGTGTTTGCGTGCTTGATGGTATTTAATTGTTGATTATTGCTTCGCTTGAATCTTGGTGACGGTCTTTATCACGGAATAGAGTCAGGCTAGGGTTTTAGGTTTTGGTGAGTGTCTATATCACATAATAAACCTTTGATTCTTTAGGGTGAAAATTGCATAAGTAACCTTAGAAGTAATAGTTGGTAATTTAATAAAATCAAGTGTTCTACTAATCGTCAATAGCTGTAAGGTGCGAGATTATTGCTAGGTCTAAGTGATTAAACCGCAAGGTGGGTCCTTCTTAGAAAGTTAACCTATTTGCTGCTGTCTAGCAAGTCTAGCTGAGAAAACAAACCTATCCTTGGTTTAGGTCTCGTAAGGGAGTGAGCCTTGTAGGATACTTTTATTAACACCATTAGATGTCTTGTAAGAGAGTCTAAAAACCGGTAGTTTAACAACCTTTAGGGGATCATAGCGTGCTCTTAAAACGGTCCTTAGATTTCCCGATAGGTGAGAATTTTAAGATCCCGGTTCCATAGCAGACAACTTCCAATTATAATCATAACTAAAAGCAATCAGGATTCCTGTCTAGGTAGTTCTTTCATCATCCTTGAGTTCAGCTTCGTGTGAGTTTGTGTCTAGTTCGTCTAGTCTAGTTAGTATTCGTTACTTGCATTCTTAGGATTTTTTAGAAACCCCCCCCCCCCAATTAATACGCAAATGGTTGAGTCGTGTCAGTCTTAGTCTTTATAGAGTCTTAGCGTAATCCTTAGAGTCTCGTGGGTTCGATACTCGGACTTACTTTAGCTTTACTACATTGATCGGTACACTTGCCGGTTGTGTGGTTTAGGGTTTTAGGTCGAGTCTTAGTTTATAAATTTAAAGCTTAGAGTGTCTAATTTAGGGTTAATTTAGTCGTTTTTATCAAACCACAATTTGCACATCAAGTTTTTGGCGCCGTTGCCGGGGATTCTTTGTCGATTGCGTTGATTACTTTGTTTGGACTTGTTTGACATATTACGTGCTATTTGTTCATTTGTTGGAGTCGTAGGAGTCTAATTGTCCGTGGTGGCAACGGTTATGGGAACATAAGCCAAGGTGGAAACAATAATCAGGGAGGTAATGGCAATCGTGGGGGTTCTAGAAACCAAGCTGGTAATGGAAACCGCAACCAAAACAACAACCAGGGTGGTACTGGAAACAAGCAAGGATGCTTTAGTTGCGGAGATGTCGGGCATTTCAAGCGAGATTGCCCAAAGAACAATCAAGCCCAAGGAAGAGTTTTCAACATTGGAGCTAGGGAAGCTCGCCAGGATCCGAACGTAGTTACGGGTACGTTCCCTATCAACCAACACCTTGCATCTGTACTATTTGATACTGGTGCCGACTATAGCTTCGTATCCCTAGAATTTAAGAATATACTTGGGTTAGTTGCCAGTAAGTTAGAAATTCCGTACTCGATAGAACTAGCTAATGGAAAGCTAGTAGAGGCAAACGAAGTAATTAGAGGCTGTGTAATAGAGCTCAGAGAGCATGAGTTTACGCTTGATCTTCTTCCAGTCGAGTTGGGAAGCTTTGACGTGGTAGTTGGAATGGATTGGTTATCAAGTAACCAAGCTGAGATCGTATGTCATGAGAAGATCATCCGAATCCCGATGATGAATGGAGAGACGATTGTAGTGCACGGAGAAAAGCACGATACGCCTCTAAGGATTATTAGCTGTTTGAAGGCCCGAAAGTTTTTGCAGAAAGGATGTGTTGCCTTTTTGGCTCACATTGTTGATAAAGAAGCCGAAGAGCCAAAGCTGGAAAATATCCCTGTGGTAAGGGAATATCCTGAAGTCTCCCCCGAAGACTTGCCAGGATTGCCGCCGCAATGACAAGTCGAATTCCACATTGATTTAGTTCCAGGCGCCGCACCTGTAGCTAAGGCACTTTATCGACTTGCGCCTTCCGAGATGCAAGAATTGTCGACGCAGCTTCAAGAGCTTTTAGACAAGGGATTTATTAGACCAAGCTTCTCACCTTGGGGAGCTCCAGTTCTGTTTGTCAAGAAGAAGGACGGTAGTTTCCGTATGTGTATTGACTATCGAGAGTTGAACAAGTTGACCATCAAGAATCGGTATCCCTTGTCGAGGATTGATGATTTATTCGATCAACTTCAAGGTTCAAGTTACTACTCCAAGATCGATCTTCGATCAGGTTATCACCAGCTGCGAATTCAAGAAGAGAGCATACCGAAGACTGCTTTCAGAACTCGTTATGGACATTACGAGTTTCTAGTGATGTCGTTTGGTCTGACAAATGCGCTGGCAGTGTTTATGGATCTGATGAACCGAGTTTGCAAGCCATATCTCGATAAATTCGTGATTGTATTTATCGATGATATTTTGATCTATTATAGGACGAAGGAAAAGAGCACGAGCAACACTTAGAGCCATTTTAGAGCTGCTCAAGAAGGAGAAACTATATGCGAAGTTCTCGAAGTGCGAGTTCTGGTTGCGTGAGGTACAATTCCTTGGTCATGTAGTGAATGAAGATGGAATCCATGTGGATCCCACCAAGATCGAGGCGATTAAGAGTTGGGAAACTCCAAAAACGCCAACCGAGATCCATCAGTTTCTAGGTTTAGCAGGGTATTATCACCGATTCATTGAGGATTTTTCGAAAATCGCTCAACCGCTGACCTCCCTTACTCAAAAGGACAAGAAGTACGAGTGGGGAGATAAACAAGAGGAAGCTTTTCAGCTGCTCAAGAACAAACTCTGCGATGTACCTATTTTATCCCTACCTGAAGGCACCAATGACTTCGTGGTATACTGTGACGCCTCGCGTCAGGGATTGGGCTGTGTGCTGATGCAGCGACAGAAGGTTATCCCATATGCTTCGCGCCAGTTGAAAGTTCATGAGAAGAACTACACCACACACGACTTGGAGTTAGGCGCAATGGTGTTTGCTTTGAAGATCTGGCGACATTATTTGTATGGTACCCAATGCACGATCTTTACCGATCACAAGAGCCTACAGCACATATTCGATCAAAAAGAGCTTAACATGAGGCAGCGGCGATGGGTTGAGCGGTTAAATGATTATGATTGTGAAATCAAATATCACCCAGGAAAGGCGAATGTGGTGGCAGACGCCTTGAGTCGGAAAGAGAGGATTAAGCCCATAAGGGTTAGGGCTTTGGACATGATCATACAAACAGACCTCTCATTGCGCATTCATGCTGCACAGAGAGAAGCTCTCAAGAAGGAAAACTTGAAAGATGAATATCTCCGTGGGATGGAGAAAAATCTGGTACCCAATGAGGAAGGAACCTTGTGTTTCATGGGAAGAATTTGGGTTCCCCTCTTTGGTGGTCTTAGAGATGTGATCTTTGATGAAGCTCATAAATCAAGGTACTTGATCCACCCAGGATCGGATAAGATGTACCAAGATTTGAAAGATTTCTACTGGTGGCCAAGATTGAAAGGTGATGTTGCAATCTGTGTTGGAAAATGTTTAACTTGTGCCAAGGTGAAGGCCGAGTATTAGAAGCCTTCAGGTCTCCTACAGCAACTTGAGATACTCATGTGGAAGTGGGATCAGATCTCGATGGATTTTATAACAAAGTTTCCAAATACACCCAGAGGTCATGATACGATTTGGGTAATCGTAGACCGTCTGACAAAGTCTGCGCACTTTTTGCCAATCAGGGAAAAGGATAACACAGGTAAGCTAGCTGAGCTGTACCTAAGGGAGATACTTGCATGCCATGGAGTGCCTATCTCGATTATATCTGATAGAGATGGGAGATTTGTGTCCAGGATTTGGCAATCTTTCCAAGAAGCGTTTGGTTCACAGTTGAATTTGAGCACTGCATTTCATCCACAGACAGACGGTCAAAGTGAGAGAACGATTCAGACGCTTGAAGATATGTTACGAGCTTGCGTAATGGACTTAGGTGGCAGTTGGGATACTCACCTGCCTTTGGTAGAGTTTTCCTATAACAACAGCTACCATACAAGCATTCAAGCTGCACCGTTCGAAGCTCTCTACGGACGAAAGTGTCGATCACCGCTGTGCTGGGCAGACACAGGTGATAGACAACTGGTTGGTCCCTAATTGGTCCAAGAGACGACAGATAAGATCATACAGATCCAAGAGCGCATTAAGGCGGCTCGTGATCAACAAAAGAGCTATGCGGACCAAAGAAGGAAACCTTTGGAATTCGAAGTGGGAGATATGGTTTTGTTAAAAGTCTCACCTTGGAAAGGTGTGGCACGCTTTGGGAAGCGTGGAAAATTAAACCCACGATTTATCGGACCGTTCAAAATCCTGGAAAGGATAGGCTCAGTAGCATACAAGTTGGAACTACCAGCAGAACTTAATGGTGTTCATGATACATTCCATGTATCTAATCTGAAGAAGAGTCCAACTCAAGAAACAGTGATCACACCTGCTGATGAAGTTCACATTAACGACACACTCCACTTTACCGAAGAACCCATTGAGGTTACTGATTGGAAGGTTAACAAAACTCGGAGGAGTAGTGTTAAACTCGTCAAGGTTCGATGGAACGCGCGTCATGGCCCAGAGTTCACTTGGGAGCGTGAAGACCACATTAAAGCTAAGTACCCGCATTTATTCCATAACACCCTTGCAGCTAGTAGTGGAGCTTAAAATTTTCGGGACAAAATTTTCTTAACAGGGGGAGAATGTGACAACTGTCAAATTTCAGGTATCCGTACAACTATTAAACCATGATTAGTGCTTAATGACTGTGCTGGATTACAATTAACTGCTTTCTGGTTACTGCTTTATACAAATATCTGCATCATATATTTCTAAATGTTATGACATGATTACATGAGAGCTTTATTGACACAAATGATGCACGAAACATAGTTAGCATAGTTATCTGATAAATCAGGAAAATGCTGACAGAACTCAGCACATAGACAGATAGTGTATTGAGACACAGAATGAGCCAGAAACCAAGTACTACACTAGTATAGTGTGTAAGAAAGTAAGGATCACAAAACTGCCTTCCTAGAGATAGTTTAAGTGCCGGAAAGTGCCTAAAACTCACAAAAGGTGCTGAATTCAGCAAAATTCAACAATAACCAGCATTTTAACAACCTAATTTTATGCAGAAATATGGTTAAATGGTCTTGAATGCTTTCCTAAGTGTCGGGAATCTAAAGTGTCACAAAAAGGTACATAAAGCACACAAAACTGCAAAGGTTAGCACTTTAACGGACCGGTAACCCACCGAACAACCGGACACTACCCGTAACACCAAATTTACACTAGAAGCACTGTTTTAACATTACCAACCTAGTTATGGTCCCCGAACATCATAACACCCCATATAAATATCTAATAACTAAAACACTTAACTTATACTTGGATTTCAACTAGTAATCAACTAACTTAGTTTAAACCTATGCTAATACCCCCCCCCCCACCTATTTACGGCCAACATGGCCCCCACCATGTTGATTTTGTTTCAATTAAAAATTAGATCATGTTCCCTTGTTATGAGCACAATATACATGACGAGTTAAAGAGTTAAAATGGTTATAAGTTAGCACCTTGAGTTCATACCTTTCATTCTTACACACACTAAACACCCACAACCTTCTCTCTTCCCCCTTGGAGCTCTCGGCCGACCTCAACCCCCCATACCACCACCTTCATTCATCCACTCTCATACAATACAAGTATATACAAAGGTGCTAGAGGTCATACAAGGAAGCTAAGAGCTTTCGGAAGTGCAAGGACCTTCTCTATTTGCTTTCATCCACTTGTTTTCTTCACTTAAATCATCCCTAGCCTTGAGCTAGTGGTAAGAACCTTATACACTCCATTTTACTTCCATTTTTAGTGGTTAAAAGAAGAAATCATAATGTTAATCATGAAGAACACTAAGAATCATAAGAATGAAACTTGAACATAAGCATGATTAATGAAGAAACTAAGTTGTTTATGAGTTGTTATGCTTGATGATTGTTGATTGTTTGTGAAAATGATGTTGATCATCATATGATCTTGCTAGATCATGATTAAAAACATAATCTAGTAAGATGAGATGATGAAGATGTTAGAAATTCATGGATCATCCACAAATAAAGCATGAACTTGAAAGAACAAAATGTTTTCTTGAAAAATAATGATCAAAGTGAGTAGTAATACTTGTAGATCTAAAGATTTATGGATGATTTCTAAAGAAACCAAGTTAAAAATATAAGTCTTGCTAAATCTTGGTTCTTACATAAACAAACCTTATTTTTGGTGGTTAAACAAGTGTAGAAACACTTGTGTAACAAGAAGAATTCATAAAGAAATACTTTTAGAAAACATGATCATAAGTTGTAAAGATCAATCTTCTTTAAAAATGAAGTTTTTAAAGAATCAATCACACTTTAATGGATTACAAGGCTTACTAATAATACTAGTAAGTTACTACAAATTTTTGTGAAATTTCAGGTTCATGAAGTAGTAGATTATACTTGTTCTTGGCAAAATTGGTAAGTAAAGGTTGTTTATTATTGTTTATGGATTGATTGTGATGATTTTTACAAAAGAAAATGATATGCTTGAAAGCATGGAAACCTCCATTTTTAGGGGAAACTATGGCAAAATTTTCTAAAAATCTAAACACTTAGAAAAATATTTCTAAACAAGTATTTACAAGTATGTTTTAAACCATGAATTGTTACAAAAACTTTGCCATAATTTTTGGTTACAAAAATATAAATATTGGAGGTTGGTTTTTTTATATAAATAAAAGTGACTAAATATGTATTTAGGAAATATATATCTAGAAGACACCATGTGTGTGACTATTTGTATATTTTGTGTATTAGTTATATTATTTTAGGACATGAAATAATATAACACATCAAAAATACCAAGAATTACAATCCAAAATATTACCAAAATCCCAAGAATATGAATATACAAGTTGTACACAAAATATTGGTGAAAACCGAACTATGGAATAAGACTTACAAAATATTCCGGAAAATTTATTCACAAAGTATATTTTGGTAAATAATATTTTGGACACCAAAGGAAACAAAAATAAGATTTTTATGATCATTACAAGAATATATCATATTTTTTACAAAGGAAAAATATAATATTTTTGGCATGTATGAATATGTATTTTTCTTAAAAATTTTGGAAGATATATTATTTTTAAGAAATGTATATTTTCTTACACAAACACGAAATACAATATTTTTGAGGTGAAAGATATATTTTCTCGAATAAATATGAAATATATCATTTTTGGAGAAAAATGAGTTTATATATATTTTCCAAGTTAGACATGAAAATATATTATTTTCTTTGAAACTTATGAGAAAATACAAATATTTTTGCCAAAAGAAAAATTATAAATAATTTTTCTAAATAATATTTGTTACAATATATATTTTAGAAATATATATTGGCGGACGTTTATTAAAAATAGTATTCCGGAAAATTAATACGAAATTAAGTATAAGAATACTTAATGAATACAATAAAAATACGTATTCTCATACGTATAAATACACCGGAATACGACCCTAATATACGGCAAAAATATACAAGCATAAGAATACGAATACAAATACCCCCATCCTTGGGAAGGCTATACAAGTATAAATACTTGGGAAGTATTAAGTTAAAATATATTGTTTTAACAATTATTCCAAAATTTAATAAATATAATTTAAGTTAAAATATTAATTATTTTAACAAATAATTATATAACTTGGAATAATATCGAAGACACAAAAGAAATGTAACTCAAAGACATTAATACTAAGTCAAGGCACGACCCGCCCGTCTAATAGATCATAGTACGTTGTAGGTAGTCGTGTTTACCCGAAGAAGCTTGAGTTACGGTGGTTGAAGACGCAAGACTGTGAGTTCATGTCCCCCTTTTCTTTAAACTATTTTGTTTTATAACTTCGGGGGTGAAGTACATGTTACAAAATGATTACAAACAATTACAATTGGTATGGTTAGCTTTGGAAAGTACAATAGATCATGTGAATGGGTAGGCACACTCCTAAGACCATTAATCCTCATGTGAGGACCGAGGGGCATGAGTGATAGATCTATTTGGGTGTAGCGAGCCCACACCCATGTGGACCGGGGTTTGGCCCATGAGGTGACTATGTCTTACAACCGGAGGCCCGGTACAAAGTCTGTTAGGTTTGAGCCTTCCTACGCCGTTGCACGCATGTTAATGGCCTTGCAAACCATTAATCGATCTGTTTCCTTGTTTTGCTTTCATACCGGGATTTACAAAACATGCATACATACAATGATATCAAAGGTTATTTCATACACACAAACAAACACATGAACTCGCTCAACTTTTGTTGATGTTCTCAAAATACATGTATTTCAGGGAATTAAAAGTGGATCTGGCGGGCGTTGGATGTTTCAAGTTGCGTTAAGAATAAGGGATGTCATCCGTTGTCTTAGGGTTTGGTTAGTGTGTCTTATTCCTGGACGAGGCACATCTACCAAAGCCTGATTTTATTTCGAGTCTTTTGATGAGTCCTTTTGGAACTCTAAACAATTCGTATGGTTTGTAAAACTTGAATTTGAAGTCTATGTTTCAGACAATGATGTTTGTGATATTTTTAAACTTATCTAATGGATGACCATCTATGGTTTTTATCATATAGTTGTTGTTATGATTGAATGCAATGATATTAAGCAAGTCACACATAATCATGCTTCCGCAAAAGTCAGGGTGTGACATCGCGTCCGCAACCTTAACAGGTTCTTTAATAAATTGGAGTTTTTCGTTGACGTGAATCTTGTTTGCGGGAATAACGACTGTTTCTTGAGTCATACTCATCTTAAGATTTGACACGTGAAACGTGTCGTGAATACGGTTAAGTTTCTGGAAGTTTCAGCTTGTATGCCATGGTTCCGATCCTTTCCAGGATCTCGAAAGGTCTAATATACCGTGGGTTCAACCTCCCACGCTTTCCAAATCGTACCACGCCTTTCCAAGGCGAGACTTTCAATATTACCATATCTCCAAACACAAATTCCACGGTTTCCGCCGCTTGTCGGCGTAGATTCTCTATATACCACATGCTTGACTTGATACGATCACGTATCTGAACGATCATGTCTGTAGTTTCCTGAACCAAATCGGGGTTAGTAAATCGTTTATCTTCGGTTTCTGCCCAACACAAAGGGGACCTATGCTTGCGTTCATATATAGCTTCACGCGAGACGGCCTAAACGGCGGTGTGATAAACATTATCGTAGGAAAACTCCACTAAGGGCAAGTGAGTATTCCAACTTCTCATCAAAGTCCATCACACAAGCACATAACATGTCCACCAAATTCTGTATCGTTCCTTTACTCTGGCCATCCGTCTGAGGGTGAGAGGCAGTACTAAGGTTCAACTGTGACCCATACGCCTTCTGAAACGTCTGCCATATCCTTGGCACAAAAGGACCATCTTGGTTGGATAAAATAGAAACATGCACTCCATAACGTGCCACCATCTCTCTAAGATAAATCTCTGCTAATTTCCTTGTGCTGTCTTCCTCACTGATCGGTAGGAAATGTGCAGTCTTGGTGTGTCGGTCACTAATCACCCAAATCATATCGCGACCTATTTGGGTTCTTGGTAGCTTTGTACTCAAAATCCATTGAGACTCGTTCCCACTTCCACATGGGAATCTCAGGCTGTTGCAGCAGCCCTGATGGTTTCTGGTATTCTGTCTTAACTTTGGCACAAGTAAGACAGTTACCCACATATGTAGCAATATCGGGTTTGATCCTGGGCTGCCAATAAAAGTCTTGGTACATTCTGTCGAATCCAGGATGGATCGAGTACCTTGACTTCTAAGTTTTGCCCAAAATAAGCATACGTAACCTGTCGTGAGTCGGAGCCCCAAAGTCGTCCTAAGGAGTATAAGGTTCTGTCTTCCTTAGGCAATAACTGCACTTCTATTCTACGTATCACTTCAGCTTGAAGGTTCTCTGGTTTGAGCACTTCTTGCTCCGCTTTACTAATCCGAGTAGCGGGATTCATCTGTATGGTCATCTCTAAGGTTCGCACCCTTAGAGGCTTTGTGCGATCCTTGCGGCTCAAGGCATCTGCTACAACGCTCGCCTTGTCCAGGTGATACTTAATCTCACAGTCGTAATCATTCAGTAGCTCATTCCATCTCGTTATCTCATGTTTAAGTCCTTCTGATCAATGGTGTGCTGCAACCCTTGTGATCAGTAAAGATCATGCAGTGTTTTTTTATACAAGTAGTGATGCCAAATCTTCAACGCGTAACTACTGCACCTAGTTCAAGGTCGCTTCTCATGATCATTTAATCAACATGACGCGTACACGATGACTTGGTCTCATTACATCAACACGCAATCGAGACCTTGTTGAGGAGCGTCACAAGAACCGCAATTCTATTGGTATCGTCAGGTGAAGACAATATAGGTATCGTCTGGGTTAGGGTTGTTGGCAGTTGTGCAATCCTTGAAAAGTTTTCTAGGAGTCGTCCGATACAGCCTACAATCCCCAAAAATTCTTAGTTGTGTCTTTGGGACTCCTTAGTTCTTGATTGCAGGGTCGACATGAATCCCGTTCTTATTCACCACGTGACCTAAGAATCTTGCCTCGTGAATCCAAGGTTCGCACTTCGACATCCTGACACACAACAGTTCTTTCTCCAAGAGTCCCGAGATAAATTGCAGACATTGCTCATGACCTTCCTTGGTCTTTGAGCATATAAGAAGGTAGTCGGTAAATATAATCACGATCTTATCCAGGTATGGCATACACACCCGATTCATGAGGTCCATGAATACTGCCGGTGCATTTGTTAATCCAAACGGCATGACAAGGAACTCGTAATGCTTAAAGCGAGTCCTAAAGGTCGTTTTGAGGATGCTTTCTTCTCGTGTCCTCAACTACTGATATCATGTCCTCAAGTCCATCTTGGAATTAGTAGCTGGGACCTTGTAGTTGGTCGACAAGTCATCAATTCTCGGTAAAGGGTACCGATTCTTGATGGTTAGTTGTCTATCTCCCTGTAACCTATGCGTAATACTTTTTCCACATTAATTCTTCTGAGTTCCTCTCAGATTAGGCTGTGTACACGTATAAAAACTGCCATCCTTCTTCCTAATGAATAATACTGGGGATTCCCAAGGTGAGAAGCTCAGCCTGGTAGATTTCCTCTGCCTAGCAGCTCTTGCAGTTGCATCGGAGGCTCCTGTATCTCGAACGGAGCTAGTCGGTAAGGCGCCATCCGTCACTGGTGTCGCTCCTGGCACTAGGTTTATCCTAAACTCCTCTTGTTGCTGTGGAGGTAACCCAGGCAAGCCTTCGGGGAAGACTTCTGGAATTCCTTCACAACGGGGATGTCTTCTAGCTTTGGCTTCTTGGTCTCTTTATCGACAACATGAGCAAGGAAGGCTATGCAGCCTATTCGGAGGCGCTTCTGTGTCTCTATGACCAATGTGAGATGTCGCAAATCCACCGCCTTATGGGGCCTAGTGCCCTCGCATCTAATGCAAGAAGGTTGTGTACTATAAGTGTCTCACAATTCGCAAGAGGGATGCGAATGATTTTCCCTATGATGAACAACTTCAACTCTATCCTTGGATATCCAATCCATGCTGACAACAATATCGTGACTTCCCAAGTCAACGGTAATAGAAGGTTCCTGCTCTCTAAGTTCCATAATTCAATCTTTAATCACCTCATCTGCTTTAAGTAACCTTCTATTTGCCAATTCTAAAGAATACGGGGCGTCTATCCTACTTGAAGCTAGGCCAAGTAGGTTCTTAATTCCTAAGGATACAATGTTAAAGTCGGCGCCAATATCAATCAAAATGGATGCACAGTGCTGGTTAATAGGGAACGTACCCGTAATCGCATCTGGATCCTAGCGTGCTTCACGAGCTCCGATCGTGAAGACCCTTCCTCGCTTGGTTCTTCATAGGGCAATCTTTCCTAAAGTGCCCCACTTCCCCACATTTGAAGCATCCTGGCACCCTACCATTATCGTTTCCGTCTTGGTTGCCGTCATCAATTCCTCCTTGTTTGGGATACTTCGCCCAACAAGCATCCTTGCTGTATCATTCTTTTCCACACTTATCACACATAGGCCTCAGACAACGACCTTCATGGTGAAACTTGCATTCCTCGCACCTCGGCTTAGTCCCCAAATAAACTTTACCACCGGCCTTATTAGTGGCTCTATAAGCTTGCATGCCACGAGGCGGTCGACTTCCCTTCTTTTGTTTACTTTAGAGCTTTCATAACTGACTTGGGTGCCTATCTTTAGGTTTGAACACTTTCTTTTGTTATTGCCCGAAGACTCCACATGAGTTTATTTCTTGTTTGTCTCAGATCCCAAAAACTTTCCCATACGAAGAGCTTCTTCAGTAAGTGTAACACTCAAATCGATAGCCTCTGTGATGGTTGGGGGCTTTGAGGCAGTAACCATGCTCAGGATTTGAGGTGCAAGTCCCCAATGAATCGTTCAATACTCTTGAATTCAGGCTTGACTAAGTAGGGAATAACCCTAGACAAGTAATGAAAGCGTTGGATGTACTCAGCAATCTTCGGCCCGTCCATTTTCAAATTCCAGAACTCAGTCTCAAGCTTCTGGATTTCAGCCCTGGCGCAGTATTTCTTCCGCATCAATTCCTTGAGCTCGTCCCAGCTCAGTGCATAAGCAGTAGCTTCACCAAGGGTCTGAACCTAAAGGTTCCATCAGGAGAGTGCGCCATCCAAAAACAGCCCTGAGATATAGGTAACTCTCTGCTCAGGCGAACATTTACTCATTCTCAGAACGGAGTCAGTCTTTTCTGCCCAACGAACAAAAGCAACGGCACCTCCTGTGCCATCAAAATTTAATGGCTTGCAGTCCAGGAACTGTTTATAGGTGCAGCCAGTTGGAGGGTTATTTTCGGAAGTGTCACCGCTGTGTTCAGAGCGGAGGGCTTCATGCTGCGCTATAGCTTGGGAATGCGCTCATTGAGTTCGGCCTCAGTTCTTGGTAACGTATTGGTATCTGTGTCACGTCTGGGTGGCATTTTCTTCTGGCAAAAAGGTATGGAGTAGGTTAGACAACATTCCATAATTGTCTATGAGGTATATGACACCACAAGCAAACAAGTAATTACCTAATATCACATGCATATATAATCAACAATGTATAAATAAGAAAACAACCACTGAGCTTTCATATAGGCTTGACAACTTGACTTATTGTTTTTAACAGGGAAAACAAAATGAACTCAAGGTTACATCACCTCGGTCATACAAGTCCCATAATATGAAAGTAGTAGTTATTTTCCTTCTACATTGGTTTTCTTTTAGGTCTTTAGTCTCACAAAGACGGGTATACTTCCCAAGAGACGGGGGTTGTGTATTTCTACCACATATAGTGGTGATAGAGAGTGTAAAGTTGCTGAATCTTTCCCGAGTGTTAGCCATCCTCACTTGCTTAGATATCGGTTCCCAAACGAATCGTATACGGGTAGGAGTGTCAGACACGAAGTAGGCAAAGACAGGTTTCCTACTTTGTAGAGTGCTATAGCAACTGTCTAGGTATTGTTATACTAGATGAAGGTGTGAACACTTAGAAATGTTTGGATGGGTGGTGATCATTAGCTTGACCCGTAGAGTCCACCAGGATTTCCATGCACTACAAGTCGTTATTACGTGGGCCCCCGTAATAATAAATTGCCTTGCATGGTCACCCTAATTTTCCCTCGTTCAAAGCAGATGATCAACCAAAGAGGGGACACTACTGTCCTTATACCTCCGACATGGAAAGGACCATTATGGTGGTCCACGCGCTATCATTCGTTATCATTACGCGCGTATAGGCACAATGCTTAGACGTAATAGGAATAAGGGAAATCCCTAGTAGTTGGAGGGGCACCTTCATGATGAGTACTTCATCTTCCTTGACTGGACGAGAGTATCGTCAATCTTGTTCCACAAAAGCCACATGGACCTCGTCCTGCTGATAAGGTTGTTATCCAAGGTTGCCTCATCCGCCTCACCATCACTACCGTTGTCAGGCACCTCCACATTCGAGAGGGAAGAACAACCATCTTCTATGGAACCAGCTCAGGATCTCGTTTGGTAATCACTCCAGCCATGAGCTTCACATAAACGTGAGGTCGATAGTCTCATCGTGCGAGTCAAGAACAATAATCGGATTCGAAGTCGAAGGTAACTCGTTCACGTCAATAATTATTCCGTAACTTATACGCATATGAATTAATGAATAAATATGTTACTTACTATAAACAGGCAAATAGATGCATCATGTCACATATAACTCTCGTTTGTCCTTTCCGGGGGGGGGGGGTCATTTTGTCTTTGGCAAGTCTATCTCATGTAGACTATGCCTTAATTGGCACTTTAATTTGGGGTATTCTCCTCCCTACTAATGTCCTTGCCTTGTCTTTTCTTTGAAAAATGTTTGACTCGTGGATCTTGGCGCTTTCGTGAATGCAATGAAAAACCTTTTTGTGAAAATGTTTTCGTGAGAGAGTCCTAGTGATTGTAGTCTAGACTCAAGAAGGAATCCTAGTTCACTACAATCGAAGCACTGATACCAAACTGTCACACCCTGACTTTTGCGAAAGCGTATGATGTGTGACTTGTTCAATATCATTGCATTCAATTATAATAAACAACTATATGATCAAAATGATGTTCATCCATTCATAAAGTTTAAAATATTACAAACACCAGTGCCCAAGATCCAACTTGTTTCCTGAAATACATGTAATTTTGAAAACATCAACAAAAGTTGAGCGAGTTCATGCGTTTTGTATGAATACTGATAAACTTATAAACGTTTGAGAGACTCCTTTGAAAACAGGTATGAAAAACGTCTATAAACAGATCAATTAATGTTTTGTAAGGACATTAATGTATGTGAAGACATAGGGAGTACTCAATATGAGTAGGCTTTTGTCTTTGTCGAATCTCCTCGACTGTGTCGAATTCCCATCGACTGTGTCAAATTCCCCTTGACTGTGTCAAATTCCCTTGACTGTATCAAATCACCTTGATTGTGACAAATCCCCTTGACCATTGCCGAATCACCTTGACTGGGACACTAAAGCACTCTAAGTGGTCACATAAGGACCATGAGTAGGGCTCGACCGTACCCGTTAGATCTAACCTTTGTCCAAGTTTCTTAAGAGAGTTTATGGCATTTCATTTTCAGCCTATGCTCACATGATCTAATAGTTCATTTCATAGCCAAATCTTACCATTGAAACATAGGTAACATGTATTTCACCCCTGAGAGTTATAAATCCGAAAACAGATAAGAGAAAAGGGGGACATGAACTCACAAGTTTGCGTCCTGCTATCTCGTATGCTCAAGGTCCTTCTATGAGTCGTACAACTTCCTACACACGTGCCATGTTTTTATTAGACGTTTAGGTCGTGTAACGACTCTTTGTCTTAGTTGTTCATTACGACTTGTTTTGGAAATCTTGGTATACTTTAAGTTACATCTTTGATGTACATTGTATAATTTCGAAGTATATAATTATCAGTTAAAATAATAATATTGTAACTTAACTTATTTTCATCCATTTATTTGGAATATTGCCAAAATAATATATGTTTGCCTTAGTTTGTATTGCAATTCTTTTCATGAATATTTCCCAAGTATGGGTATAATTATCCTTGTGTATTTTACCAAGTATTTGTGGTGTATTCCGGTGTGTATTCGTACGTACGAGGATACATATATTCTTGCATTTATTAAGTATTCTTATACTTAATTTTTGTATTTACATTTTCCGGAATATTATTTTCAACCAATAAAAATCACCAATTTGTATTCTTAAAATATATATAAGAGTAAACTTCAATTTTCGTCCCTGTGGTTTGCTGATTTTAACAGTTTCAGTCCAATAGTTTATAAATAACAGTTTCAGTCCATTAGTTTCCTGATTTTAACAGTTTCAGTCCATTAGTTTTCTGATTTTAACAGTTTCAGTCCATTAGTTTCCTGATTTAACAGTTTCAGTCCACACTGGTATGGACTGAAACTGTTAAAATCAGAAAACTAATGGACTGAAACTGTTAAAATCAGGAAACTAATGGATGATAACTGTAATTTATAAACTATTGGACTGAAACTGTTAAAATCAGCAAACCACAGGGACGAAAATTGAAGTTTACTCTATATATAATTTAAGAAAACTTTTATAGAAAATTAGGTATAATTCTTCCTTGGCAAAAATAATTATATTTTCATATAAACCTCAAAAATAATATATTTTTAAGATTAACTTAGAAAATATATATAAATCCACTTTTCACCCAAAAAATAATATGTTCTAACTTTATGTAAGAAAATATATATTTCTTCCAAAATATTATATTTTCTAATTGTTCAAGAAACATATATATTTTTCTTACTAAAACATAATATATTTTCTTCTTGTAAAAAATATGATATATTTTTGTAATATTCATAAAAATCATATTCTTGGTTTCCTTGGTTTCCAAAATACTGTTTACCAAAATATACTTATGAATTTAATTCCGGAATATTTTGTAGTTTATATTCCTTGTTCGTTTTCTCCAATTTTTGGGTATAAATTATGTCACACCCCCAAAATCCACCTGCGGAGTACTACCGCTTGGAGGCGTGACTGACCAGGATCCAGCCACCAATCATATTGAACAAGCATATAAGTAGTTATAAGAATCCAACCAATACAATTGGTGTTCAAACAAAACGTAGTCAAGTTGCAAGCGGAAGCATAAGTCTTAAATCAAAACATAAGTTTAATCGTTTCATAGTTTAACATGGCACACAGTCGTCCATGTCCCACAACGATCCTCCTCCATGCAAGCTCCAGCTTAAGAACCTAAGGACCTGCAAAGCATGTAGTAACGAGTCAACAACTAGTTGAGTGAGTTCACGGTTGGGTGTTCATTTTAAGTTGTTTCGAAAACAGTTTCCTTTAGCTGGCATCCTGCCGTGGGGGTTACCCCATAGTTGAAAACGTGATTTGTTTATTCCCGATTACTCTGGCAATCCTGCCGTGGGGGCTACCCCGTGTTAGTTATCTGGCATTTCGGCCGTGGGGGCTACCCCATGTATACACTAGACTCGTTACCATATCGACTGCTGACTGTAGTCATGTTTATGTGCCCTGAAACTGTCAATGTCTATCATCATTGACGTGCCCCAGATCCATTGGTTCACGCCCGTCCTCTGCGGCACGGTGTGAGGTTTGTCAGACCTAAATAGCGCTATCTAACTAATGACCCGCTCGCCATTGGCCCGGCGATTAAGTCGATATAAAAATGAGGGACTTCGTGATAGAGTTTTGGTCTAGTACGAGTTATCTGTCCGTGAGGACGAGGAATTACATTCCTGAACCTTTGCGGTCCTACCCAAGGAGGACGAGGAACCCAGTTCCTTAACCCCAATTCCCGACCCCCTGGGAATCCCATGCTTTGTAGAGGGTGTGAACTCACCTTGGTTTGCTCGGTAGAAACACAGAAAGGTCAAACAAGCAATGTTGTGGCTACTCACGTCCTATCATAGTTGTATCATACAATCAGGTTCGCATTCAAGTAGTGCACGTATGGGTTACACGTTTAATCATGGCAGTTCATCGACATTCACATTCAACAGTAATATATAAGGTCTGTACACTAGGCCCAAGAGTCCGGCCCAATCAAATAAGTCCGAATTGAGGTGAAAGCCCAAACAGCGTGTATAGTCTCGAGTCGCAACCAGGCGTTTGCGACTCGCAACCTGACTCGCAATCGTGGTTTCGGTTCGTGCTGTTTTGGTTACGAGTCGCAACCGGACTCGCAACTGTGGTTTCGAGTCACAAGGTTGGTGTGCTGATCATGTGTGGTTTCGAGTCGCAACCGGGTGTTTGCGACTCGCAACTGATGTCGCAACCGGGGATTTCGACTTATCAAGCAGTGGTTTCGAGTCGCAATTGGCGGTTTCGAGTGGACAACTGTTGATTCGGAACAGTGTACTATCCAATGAGAATTTGATTTCAGGAAATGGTTTGTACTATCCACTTAAACCTGTTTATTTGTCTAACAATTACCATTTTGGATCAAACATATCAGAATTCAAATATTCAACCATGTTCATAACATATTCATCATGTTCTTCAAACATTCAAGTAGTTCATATTGCTTATTCAAACTTGTTCATCTTATTTCCGGGTTTTTATCCTTAATCACAACATATAATCATGAACAACAATCAAACATTTGAACATATTCATCTAACCCACATGTACTTTATCCGATTTCATGAGTAATGAACCTTCTAAACATAACCAAGCCACTCGGATTTAAGCCTATATGGAACCGATAACATTTACTCATATTCAAGCATACATTATTCATCCAACATAACCAATAAGTCATCATCAACCGAATGTAAACACATAACATAGAACATTTATGCATTGATTTCTTGAACACTAACTTAACATCAATGTGTACTATCAAAACATGCTCAACCGATTATCACCAACACACACACAACCGAGAATATGATAAAGCCGAAATCATGCATTTTCCACTTATTAATGTATGAAGACAAGCATTCAAACATCAAGCACACATAATCCTTAACACATAGTAAAGCACTAACCGATTGATGGGTTTCAAAGGTGAGTATAGAGCTTCCAAATGTGTGTGTGTGTGAGCCGATCCGAGAGCTCCTAGTGTCACCGATATGATCCGAGAATGAAGGAGAGTAATGTTGTGGTTTAGGGTTTTAGTGTGAGAGAGTGGAGAGTGTGTGTTGGAGGGTATGTGTGTTGTCCAAAATGACAACATGGCTATCTATCTAGTTTATATACCCGCTCCAAGTGACACACCCTAATGGGCTCTCGGTTGGGTTGAATGGGGTGTAAGGCCCATTCGGCCCATTGTTTCATCGTTCACTCGAGACCACATGGTCTCGAGTCGGGTTCGTGTTGTCTCGGTTCATATACCTACTCGCATACATACACATAAGCATACATGTAACACAACACATAATCACATAAAGGTTCATTTGTCATTCATCACATAAGTTACTAGCCACGCGTTTAAGCATACATGAAGGTTCTAAATTTCGAGTTGTCACATCATCCCCAAGTTGAAAGAAATTTCGTCCCGAAATTTGGTAGGCACTCACTGAGGAAGCTAGTTAAGTTGTATGGTTTTCCCGGTTTTCCTGGGGTGTCACATCCACCCCCCGTTGATCCGGAATTTCGTCCCGAAATTCCGTAGCTTCGGCCTCAGTAGTGGGTGTACTGTTTGCGAACAGTTGGGGATACTTTTGTTTCATCTGATCTTCGCGCTCCCAGGTGAACTCTGGGCCGCGACGTGAGTTCCAACGAACTCGAACGAGAGGTATTCTAGTGCTCTTGAGGACCTTAACATCCCGGTCCGTGATCTCGACTGGTTCCTCGACGAATCGTAACTGCTCGTCGATAGTGAGTTCCTTCAAAGGAACTACGTGGGTCTCATCTGATGGACACTTCTTCAGATTTGACACGTGAAAAACGTTGTGAACTGCACCGAGTTCTGCTGGTAAGTTTAGTCTGTAGGCCACCCTGCCTATTTTCTCGATGACCTCGAAAGGTCCAACGTATCGTGGGTTAAGTTTGCCGCGTTTACCAAAACGAACCACACCCTTCCAGGGCGAAACTTTGAGTAGTACCCGCTCCCCAACCTGGAGCTCAAGCGGTTTCCTGCCCATGTCGGCGTAAACTTTCTGACGTTCACGAGCGGCCGTCATGCGTCTTCGGATCTGAGCGATCTGCTCGGTTGTATCTACCACATATTCTGGACCAGTGATCTGACTATCTCCCACCTCTGCCCAGCAAAGAGGAGACCGGCATTTACGTCCGTACAATGCCTCAAACGGAGCAGCTCCAATGCTGGTGTGGTAGCTGTTATTGTACGAGAATTCCACAAGTGGCAGATGCTTTTCCCAGCGGTTGCCAAAGTCGATCACACATGCACGAAGCATGTCTTCTAGGGTTTGAATAGTGCGCTCGGACTGCCCGTCCGTCTGAGGATGGTACGCTGTGCTCATGTCTAGTCGTGAGCCGAAGGATTTGTGCATTGCTTGCCACAGCTCTGAAGTAAAACGCGCATCTCGATCTGAGATAATGGAGGTGGGCACCCCGTGCCTCGACACGACTTCCTTAAGGTATATTTCTGCAAGAGTGGAGAACTTATCCGTCTCCTTGATAGCCAAGAAGTGTGCAGATTTTGTGAGTCGATCCACGATCACCCATATAGTATCGTTTCCGCGCTGGGATCTAGGTAGGCCAGTAACAAAATCCATGGAAATTTGCTCCTATTTCCATTGAGGTATCTCTGGTTGTTGGAGCAGGCCTGAGGGTTTCTGGTATTCGGACTTGACTCTCGCACAAGTCAAACACTTGCTGACGTAAGTTGCTATGTGGGCCTTCATGCTAGGCCACCAGTACGTAGTTTTGATGTCGTGGTACATTTTATCCGATCCAGGATGTACCGAGTAGCGAGACTTGTGTGCTTCGTCCATCACAAGTTCTCGTAGGTTGCCATAGAGTGGGACCCAAACGCGTCCCGTTACGTAGTAAGCACCGTCTTCCTTCTGTTCTAAGCGTTGCCTCGATCCGCGTAGGGCCTCAGCCCTGACGTTTTCTGGTTTCAGTGCTTCTATCTGAGCTGCTCGTATCTGGGAAGGCAGACTAGAATGGATCGTGAGTTGTAAAGCTCGCACGCGCCTAGGCGCAGTGTCCTTCCGACTAAGGGCGTCAGCCACAACATTGGCTTTGCCCGGGTGGTATCTGATTGCGCACTCGTAGTCATTCAGAAGTTCGACCCATCGTCGTTGTCGCATATTCAGTTCCTTCTGCTTGAAGATATGCTCGAGGCTCCTGTGGTCGGTGTAGATGGCGCACTTGGTACCATACAGGTAGTGCCGCCATAACTTAAGTGCAAAAACAACAGCTCCCAGCTCTAAATCGTGCGTAGTGTAGTTCTTTTCGTGAACCTTGAGTTGGCGTGAGGCGTAAGCTATAACTTTATCTCGTTGCATCAACACGCAACCAAGACCTTGAATTGATGCGTCGCAATATACCACAAAGTCGTCTGTGCCTTCCGGCAAGGAAAGGATAGGTGCGCTACAAAGTCTATCCTTTAGGTGCTGAAATGCCAACTCCTGTGCGTTTCCCCAGCGATAAACAACGCCCTTCTGCGTTAGTGAGGTGAGGGGCTGTGCAATCTTAGAAAAATCCCTTATGAATCTCCGGTAGTATCCCGCCAAACCCAAGAATTGGCGAATTTCCTTTGGTGTACGAGGTGCAGGCCAATTCTTAATCGAGTCTATCTTGGATGGATCAACATGAATCCCATCCTTGTTCACCACGTGGCCTAGGAAATGGACTTCTCGAAGCCAGAAGTCGCATTTCGAGAACTTTGCATAAAGCTGTTCTGTTCGAAGGAGTTCCAGAATAAGTCGCAGATGCTGCTCGTGTTCTTCCCGACTTTTAGAGTAGATCAGGATGTCGTCGATGAAGACTATAACGAACTTGTCCAGGTAAGGCTTGCACACTCGGTTCATCAAGTCCATGAAAACCGCAGGTGCGTTTGTCATTCCAAAAGGCATGACCAAAAATTCATAGTGCCCGTATCGAGTTCTGAAAGCTGTTTTGGAGACGTCCTCTTCCCGGACTCTCAGCTGGTGATAACCCGATCTCAAATCAATCTTCGAATAGTAGCTCGACCCTTGCAACTGGTCGAACAAGTCGTCGATACGCGGTAGAGGATAACGATTCTTCACCGTCACCTTGTTGAGTTCTCGGTAGTCGATGCACATCCTGAAGGTACAATATTTGTAATTTTTGTTGATAACCCGATCTCAAACAACCTCCAATATTTGTAATTTTTGTAACAAAATTATGGCAAATTTTATATGAAAACCATGGTTAAAATTTACTTACAAACACTTGTTTAAAAATATTTTTCTAAGTGTTTAAATTCTACAAAAACTTTGCTATAGTTTCCCCTTATTAATGGAGGTTTCCATGCTTTCAAAGCATATCATTTTCTTTTAAAATCATTATCAATCATCAACAACATAAACAAGACTTACCATATGCTTTAAATATGCAATTTACACTTTGACATGAACTTGAAATTTTGTAAAAAGTTGTAGTAACTTAGTATGTTATTTAGTAGGTTAAGTTACCCTCTAAAACATGGTTATTGGTTTAATAATCATATTCCTGCAAAATCTAGTCCTTTACAACTTACAAGATGATTTTTCCAAAAATAATTCTTTTGTATTTCTCTTGTTAATAACATGTTTCTATACTTGATTTATCACTAAAAATATGATTAGTTTCTTTAGAAATCATGATCTTGTAAATCTTGTAAATAACTTTGGTTTTTGAGAAAACTATTTTTGAAATCATTCATATCATCATACTCTAAAACAAGCTTATATTCAAGTTCATGTTTAACATAAAGGATGATCATTATGATTTCTTCAAGATCCATCCTTATACTTGCTAGATCATATGTTTAATCATCATCTAGCAAGTTTATTATGATGATCAACATCATAAACATAAGAAATCAACAATCAAGTATACTACAAATGTTGGTGCATGCGTCTGTCGACTTCATCTTATATCGAGTCTTGTACATAGAATGATAGATCAGGGTGCGTCATACGAGAAAATATGAGATTTTAGGGTTTGATAGATGTAATTTCGCTTGAAGTTGATGATTCCGCTTGAAAGTGATTTGGACAGTTTCAAGCGAAATCAACTTAAGTAATTTCGCTTGAACTGATACCTTGTCACTCTCAAGCGAAATCAGACCTCTATATATAGGTCATTCCAAGCGAAATCATGATCAACTATTCCGGTCAGAGCAACGAAGTGCTGCCGAAGTGTCGTCTCACTGTATAACTTCATCTAATCAATAATACGACAGTTTTAAGTGATAATCTAGCTGAATTGACCTCAGAATGTCTGTTTCCGCCTTTTATTCTGAGTAAAACTCTTCTGATCGACTCGTTCGGGTCTGAAAACGATCCTACAAGTGGTATCAGAGCTTAGGAAGAAGAGTTCTTACCAATTCAGCTGCAAATTTCTGATTTCTACACCTTCTTTTTCATAATTCAAAAATTTTCACGGTCAAAATGTCCTGATTTTCACACATATTGTGCGCATTAGTGTTTTAACAAACCCTAGAAAGGTTCAGAATCAAATTCGATCTAAAACTGATTAATTTCTTAATTTCGCTTGAAAACATGTGCGAGTTGATGACATCAGCAGCAGTTCAAACGGAATCAGAGGTTGATTCCGCTTGAAACCGGAGATTTTGCTTGAGAATTTGACTGATTCCGCTTCAGTTTGTTGATTCCGCTTGAACAAGTGTGTGATTTCGCTTGAAGCAATCATCTCGTTTGGAGATTTCGCTTGAACTAGGAGATCTCGTTTGAACAAGATAATTTCGTTTGAAGTTGGATTCCGCTTGGATTTGTTATTCCGTTTAAAAGAACAGTTTTATGAACTTTAAAAATCCGAAACATGGACGAGGGATTCTACAACGCATTCGCTACTCCGATTACTCTTGCACAGAATACGATGTTGGAGAATGAAACTGGAACGATGCAGAAACCTCCAAAACTCTTGAATATCGAGGAGTATAAAAGTTGGGAAGAAAAGTTCGAAAACTGGGTACAAGCCAATTATTTGGATGCTTGGGAGAACGTTGAGACAAAATACGTTAGACCAATGAATGATGACGAAGAGCTTATTGCAATTAAAGATTTGAGTGCCGATAATAGAAAGAAATATAAAGATGAGAAAATGATGCTTAGTCTACTTCAACAAGCTGTGAAAGAAGATATCTTGGTTCTATTGCAACATAATGGAACTTCTTATTCGATTTGGAAAGCTTTAAAATCAAAGTTTCAAGGAAGTGAGGAAATGGTTAAAAACAAAAAGTCACTATTGAAGAAATAATTTGATTTGTTTCGTGGTTTGAAGAATGAGAGCACAAAGCAGATTATTGAAAGATACTGCAATTTGTTGGCAAACATGAAGAGATTGAAAATCTCTAAAGATAATGAGGAGTTGATTGAAAAACTATCTGATGCTTTACCATATGAAACTTGGGGTACATATCTCATGATGTTGAGAAACAAGAAAGGGTTTAAAAATTTAACTTTGAGCAAGTTCATTGAGAAATTAGAAGCCCAGGAGATGGAACAAAGGAAAGTCTCGAGAATGAAAGATTTCGATGGTGAACAAGACATCGGACTTTACTACAAAGGTGGTGTCAGTGATAAAACCACAAATCTTTCACCGAAGGTTCAAACTGCATTCAATATAAAGAGTTCATCTGAAAGTTCTTCTAAAGAATGAAACAGCAACATAAGTTTTTCATCATATCCGTCATTTGATCCGAACATTTCAGCAACAAAGAATGGCAAAAAGCTGCAGTGCAAAATTGTTTTGAATCTGGAAAATGATGAAGATTATTCAGCAGAAATTGCTAAGAGTCATATGTCTTTGTTGGGAACTGTATTGGAATCTTATGGTAGTTTTGTTGCAGGTCGGATCGGGAATCCTATGTTGACAAAAGAAGATTACGACCAAATCGACGCTGAGGAAATGGAATTGATGGATATTAAATGGTGTTTGGCTAGTGTGTTGAGACGAGCTGAGAAATTTAAGCAGATCACAGGAAGAGATGATTTACGTGAAGCTAATATTTCTACTTTAGGTTTTGATAAATCTAAAGTCACTTGTTTTCGTTGCAGGGAAAAAGGACACTTCAAGAGAGAGTGCAAAAACCGCGAAGCAAGTGGAGCTCAAAATCCGTTCAACAACAACAATGATTACTATCGGAAGGCTATCTATCATCAAGTTGCTCAACAACAACAAGAACCGCAAGTGGCACATGGTAGAAAAGTGATTGAAGAATCTTCAAAGAGAGCTTGTATGGTGAACCAGGATGATCAAAAGCCAACGGAAGGTTTCAGTTGGGACAAATATATCTCAGCTGATAATAAAGCATGCCTGATAAACCATGGTGATGAAAAATTGCCTGAAGGTTTTAGCTGGGAAATTTCAATTGGGATGATTATGATCCAAACAAAGATTCAAATCATAAAGCGTATGTTGCTCGAGTTGAAGAGGATAGTGATGATGATACTGAATATTGGTCAAGGAAATTGGCAGCAGATTTGAAATTAATAGCAGAAAGTGATAGTGATGATGACAAAGCTAAAAAGAAAAAGAAAAAGGTCAAAACACCAGTCAGCAGTGATGACGATGAAGTTCCAGTGATAAGGCAAAAGATAAAAGACGTTCCAAAGTTCAAAGTTGGTGAAGAAGTTGATGCTAAGAAGATTCCTGTGAAGTGTGACACTTGTGAAGCTATAAAGAAGCAGAACAGCACATTGATTTATAACTTGAACAGTTTGAAGGAATCTTATGATGTCCTGAACAAAACTATGAATCAATACAATCAAACAAGTGAATAACAGGCAACATCAATGAAGACACTTCAAGGTGCGTTTATGATAAAACAGAGAAGTGTGAACAGCTACATTGAAAAGTGTGCTGTACTGGAACAAAAATTGGAGACACAAAGAATTGAAACAGAAAGACTTAATCGTTTATTGAAAAGTTACTCATGTACTTCTTATGTCACTGACAGGATTTATCCAACAGTAGAAGGCATGAAGGCGTTTGAAGAAGAGGTGATTTCTGAATCAAAGAATTCTGAAGAACAGAAAGTTTCTTCAGAAAAGAATCCTGCGATGAAAGAAAAGAAGAAGGATTCAAAAGAAAAGACATCTAGTAAGAAACAAGGTTTCAGTTACAATAAGTGTCCACCCCCGCTTGAAAATGGATATTCTCCGAGAAATCCAAATTCAGAAAGAGTCGAAAAGGCAACAAATTTACAGTGGGAGTCGGAGTCTACAGTTAACTTGCCAGAAAATATTGATGTCACGTTTACATCGTCTGACACTGATCATGAGTCCGAGTTAATAAAGAAAGTGGTCGATCAGGTGTTGGATAAAGATGAAACCGAGGAGTCAAAGTCGGAGTCTATGTCGGAGTCAAAGTCTGAGTCGAGCATTCCGAGTCAATCCGACAAACAGGGCAAAAGGGTTTACAATAAAGAATTCCTGTTATCAAAGTATAATTTGAATGACGAAACGTTTAAAGTTGCATATACTTTGAATGATTCTGACAAATTATATTTTGATGAGGAATTTCCAATAAGTGGTGTTAAAACTAACATGATCAAAAAGGTTTTCAAACTAACAGAAATTAATATTTCTGAAATAAAAGATGGAAATCTTAATGATAAACCTAAAAAATACACCTCAAGAGTTCAACAAAGAGAAAACAAGAAAAAGAGTTACAGTTCTGGTTCTGGTTATCGAAAGAAACCAAACCATAACGGTAATTTCAAAAAGAAAGGTCTTGGATTTATTCCTTCAGAAAAACAGAAAAATGAAAAATATGTTAGAGATTTTAAATCGAAAATGATATTTGTTTCAGGTACATCTACTGAAGAAGAAAAAGAAAATCTGTTCAGGAACCAATCAAACAGAGAATTCCTTGCAAAGAAGCAAGAAGAGATGAAGACTGTTGATCAGAAAAAGGAAACTCGAACTTGTTTCAAATGTGGAAAAAGTGGTCGTATTGCCATGAACTGTTCACAGGCAAAACAAATTAAACAGGGAGTTTCTAAACCGAAGGAGAAAGTGATTGAGTTTGAACCACCAATTGATAGAACCAAACTTTTCAAAGATTCAAAATTTGAAATTGGTGAATGTTCAAACAGATTTTACAAGAAAAGAGCAAAATTTGACAACCAAAAATGGGTTGTTAAAAGGTCTGTTGATAGTTCTAGCAATGATTCTGATTCGTCAAAATCAGAGGAGCTATCTTCTGGCGATGAATCTGATTCCACAAAGTCAGAGGAGCCACAGGTTGAGATTAAAAATGAAAAATCAGTGCCGACTGTGGATGATGTGAATTTTCCACCACTTCGGGCTGAAAATTTTAAAAAGAAAGTTGGAAAAGTTGAGATTTCAAATCAATTCTTCTCTGAAAAGAAAGAATTTGATATTGAAAGAGCTTTTAACTCCAAAGTCCATAATATTTTTGGAAAAATGGTTGACAGGAAGGTCAAAGGAGTGAAGGAGTTTTACGAGAAGAAGACGAAGAAAGATAAAGTTGAACCATCCCTGGTTTGTGAATGGGATGGTACATATTACGAACAGTAAGTCTCTGGACTTGCCGGAGCTTCCAGGTTGGTAAGAGTGGAGCAGGAATCGACATTCATCTTTCTTGGTTGGTAATTTTACAAGTGGTAAAGATGGTAAATCTACAGGTGGTATTTTTAAATTGTTATATTTTTTAAGTGGTTGATGAAGGGTTTTCACTTACAAGTGGTAAATCAAGGACATTAAGTTGTACTTGTTTTTCCTACAAATGGTAAAATCAATCAACAAAACTTATTTTCCGGAAAAACCATTTGATTAAAACAAACTTAAGTGTTTTGAAATCAATGGGAAAATAGTTTGTTGTGAGGGGGAGTTCTGATTGTTTATGCCAAGTGAATGGCGATTTGAAGTGATTCGATATCAGTTGTCATTTCATTGTATAGTTTATTTTCAAATTTTCTAAAATGTGTTTGCATTTTAGGGGGAGTAAGAAATTTTAGAAAATTCAAAAAATTTTAAAAAATTCAAAAACATTTGAAAATTTGAAAAAGTCAAAAACATGATAAAATGTGAAAAATGAGTTTTTGTGTCAAAGAAGAGGAAATGATAGTACAACAGTGGACTATCACAACATGCTAAAGAAATGGAAAGTTAAAAAGTGATAAACGGTCTCACTGATGATGTGCCAGTAGATTTTTGCACATTTAGTAGATTGTGACGAGATATAAACCCAAAATTCAAACTTGCTTATATCGTGGGGAAACATCTCTCGGATATATGGGTAACCCCCGAAATCTTGTTTGAAAGGTCCCTCTTTCTGAGATACTAGGTCTTTATGCTCAGTGATATCTGGGGTATTATCCCGGGACTTCTGATTTTGCGGAAGCAATGGCCTAGTCCCCAGAGAATACTTTCTGCTTGCTTGAAATATAGCGCCGCCCTCAGCAAAATGATGAAACAATAAAATTGATAATCATTGCTGTTGTAATAAAAGATCCTCTAAAGGGGACCCACCCAAGTCGAGCCGTCATCTCTCTGCTGAACGGAAGTTCTGACCTGAGCTCTCACGGTTTCGTACTGTTTCATAATTTATTCCCTTACAGATATCATCTGTGGTATACTCACCTGTAAGACTGAATATTGGGATCTGGATACGGGAGTATATTCTGAGGTGGGACACGCGATTGAGTTTAAGTGCTTAAGACATTAACATCGTATCTCAAATCAGTTGAACTTTGTGTGAAAATTTAAGTGGACCAGTATACTGACAATCTAAGTGAATCGTTTAGAGCTTAAAATGTTTAAAGCTTAATGGTGTTGGTGATGTGTCTCATAAACTGATATGATCCTCTTACACAAACTCACAAAAATATTGTATGTAAATATTTCTTTACTGCATTTCATTTCAGTACAAAATCTAAAAAGATTTTCGGTGTGTTTTAGTATAAATTTTGAAAAAGTCAAAAAGATTTTCGACAACTGGTATTGGAGAGCTGATTTTCAAAATTCCAAGTGCTAAACATAATGAATAAATGGTTTGGGTAAAATTTGTTTGAAATGTTTTGAAATGAAATGAGAAAATTTTTTGAAAAGAAAAACTTTATTACTGCAAATGGTTCATCAGAGACTAATATTGTAAAATTATTGGTTAAATTTCTTATCCACAAGTGTTCATTAGGTGGTGAGATTGTTTTTACAATTGGTCATCAGAAAATTTACTTTTGGGTAGAGAATGTGTAGGATATATGAGTGTTAGAGAGCCATGTTTCGATACTTGAGGACTCTGTGATTTTAACAATCCAGACTGCGATCCCAGCTTATTGAAAGGGGGAGTCTGAAGATTGTAGAGCCAAGTTTCAATCATAGATTTCACGCAAACTGATAATGCTGATGAACTTAAGGAATCAAGAGATCTGATAAAGAAAAGAGAGAAGATTTGAGGATGCTTTACAGTGTCAAGATACTTCAGAGAGTTCAAAAGGACTGATAAAGACTGAAGATGCGAAGACTCGACACTTTAAGACTCGTCAACATTCGAGGGGGAGACTGTTGGTGCATGCGTCTGTCGACTTCGTCTTATATCGAGTATTGTACATAGAATGATAGATCAGGGTGCGTCATACGAGAAAATATGAGATTTTAGGGTTTGATAGATGTAATTTCGCTTGAAGTTGATGATTCCGCTTGAAAGTGATTTGGACAGTTTCAAGCGAAATCAACTTAAGTAATTTCGCTTGAACTGATACCTTGTCACTCTCAAGCGAAATCAGACCTCTATATATAGTTCATTCCAAGCGAAATCATGATCAACTATTCCGGTCAGAGCAACGAAGTGCTGCCGAAGTGTCGTCTCGCTGTATAACTTCATCTAATCAATAATACGACAGTTTTAAGTGATAATCTAGCTGAATTGACCTCAGAATGTCTGTTTCCGCCTTTTATTCTGAGTAAAACTCTTCTGATCGACTCGTTCGGGTCTGAAAACGATCCTACAACAAACACCTAAAACAACCTGTTCTTTATGTATTTAAGCTTTATATTCATGTTTATGATTATGTTTTCTAGAGATTCTTTAGATTAACATGATACATAAAATTTAACCATCAAAATCATGAGTAAAAATACGATCAAGGAGTCTTACTACTAGCACTAAGGCTAGGGAAGAACAAGAAGCAAGATGATGAAGAAAATAGGTGGTTAATAGCTCCTTGTGAAGGTCCTTCAAGTTCCAATGCCTCCACCCTTCTTAAATGTGCTTGATACACCTCTACATCACCTTAGAATATGTGTAATGGATTGAAAAAATGGAGGTGGTGTGGATGTGGTTTGTGGCCGTGAGCAAGGAAGAGAAGGAAGAGGAAGATGATGTTGTTGTGAAATGTATAAGTCTTATGGTTATTTAAGAAATTCTTCCAATCATTAAAGTAGCATAAGGTATCATGTGTTGGTATATTCTTCAACAAAGGATAAAAAATAATCAAATAAAATCCCCAAGTGGGGCCCTTGTCCCTAACCGTCCAAAGGGGGGGGGGGTAAAGTGTAACATTTCAATTATAAGTTACATGATTTAGTTGGAAGGTAATGGTGCTAGTTAGGTATTTTTATGTATTTAGTGTTTCTGATATGTAATATGATGTTTAGTGACCATAACTAGCTTCGTAATGCTGAAACAATGCTTCTAGTGAAAATTTGGTGTTTCGGGTAGTGTTCGATTGTTCGGTTGGTTACCGGTTCGTTAAAGTGCTAAATTGCGCAGTTTAGTGTGCTTTATGTTCTCTTTCATGATAGTTTTGATTCCCGACACCTAGGAAGGTATTCTGGACCATTAAATCATGATTTTGCATTATATTTAGATGTTAAAAAGCTGAATTTTGCTGATTTTGGTTATTTTCTGCAGAATTCTGCAGTTTTAGTGTGTTTCTGGCACTTTCCGGCACCTAAATCATCAGTAGGAAGACAGTTTTGTAATCCCTACTTTCCTACACACTATTCTAGTATAACATTTGGTTCCGGGGTTCATTCTGTGTCTTAATTTCATGTCTGCCTGAGTACTGAACTCCCGTCAGTACTTCTAGTTTGTCTGATAACTGTGCTAACTTTGTTCTATGCTTTAAGTAAACCACACTATGTTGCATGTAATAAACATAAACAATCTTGCAACATGAAATGCCATTGTATGTATATATGACAGTAATCATAAATTCATTCGTCTTGTTAATTCAATCATGCACGGTCATTAAAGCACAAATTACTGTTTATTATAGTACGGAATTCATGGAAAAGTGCCAGTTATCACACCACCATTCAAAACTCACGACTCCCAACTCATACCCATAATCTCCCCTCTATGGAACCGATTACCACCATTCATCTTTATGTACTACCGCCCTTATATACTCATCAAAGAACTAATCGTACAAGGGACTCCTTAGTACGAACCACAACCACACTAATTAAACATCATACCACAATTACACCACATACCCACTATTTCATCTAACGCGAACACAAAAAAACACATAAGGTGGGAACCTAACACATAATTAGGTCAAATCACTAAGAAGTGACCGTAGCTCATCTCGTATTGTTGCACGTAACCCCCTCTCTGGGTCAGGTTACTAAACTGCGCCATCATCGTCTCCCACATAAACCGTCGTTGCCACTAGGGCTACATCATTGTCACAAATCGTGACCATCAACTAAGCACCTCAAGGGTGCTTCTCGTGACCTGACGCCACCCCGAAGGTAACGCCGCCATCACAAATAACCCACATCTCGTGACCTGACGTCACCCCGAAGGTAACGCCGCCATCACAAATAGCCCGCATCTCGTGACCTGACGCCACCCCAAAGGTAATGCCGCCGTCACAAGTAACCCGCATCCAGCACCTCAAGGATGCTAATTCACATAAAGCACATGACTACACATACAAGGTTAAAAGCACGTCAACTACCCAATAATTACCACTTTCACGTTCCCGCTACCACTAAGGTTCGAAAACCATGATAGAATTACTACTTAAATTTATCACGACACAAGTCATTTTTTTTAATATCGATACCTACCATGCCCCATACCTATACGACCATGACATTACTAAATAAAACGTCATATGCTTACGCAGGACTAATAACGCCTGATTAATCACTACGTCGTATAAAAACATGGTTTGTGGAAAAGTATTTATAAAACATTTTAATCGCAAAACTCATTAATATATAAAACTTGTAACATGTATGAAAACATGTGAAAAGCATGTATGCTAGCCCCAAAAATATTGAATAAAACGGGGATTAGAACTCACTGGTTGCAAAGCTTCCAAGTTTGTAAGCTAACCGTTGCGGCGTGTCGCGTCCTGAAACCTATAACCGAATAACCTGTGATTACAATCCAATCAAATAAATAACGCGTAATCTAACCCGTCTAATATCTCTACATCTGTCACCGTGTAAAATTATTTAGACTTGGTTCGCACACCAACATCATCACACCTGCCCCCAAGCTTCATTGTTGCTCGCCATAATTCCATCCAAATCATTCCATCCATTAGACGCACCACATACATGCAAACCTCAACACCATCATGACCTAATCATACCCACCATCCGTACTAAATTTTTTTATGAAGCCTCATATACATCTAAAATACATACTGGTCCTCACAGTAACTTTTCCATAACATCATCATCATTATGTTTGCAGCCTTTTATCACCACATCAAATTTTATGATGTTTCCATGCACACTATTTCCACCATCCACCTTTAAAAATCTCTACATACTACATGCAAGGCATGCATGCGTTGTCACACCCCAACCGATGGTGGAAACATCGGAGTGAGACGAAAACGAGATTTCAAGAGACTTCATAACACTATTTGTGACAATATTTATATCAACCGTTTTCATTTCATAATCAAATTGTCAAACGTTACAAGGAAATTCAAATAACAACATGTTCATAACATAACAATAACCATATTGATACAACATATTAAACATAACACGTCTAAATGTATATCTAGGCATCATCGCTACTTCATTTCATAGCATCGTCATCCTCAACCTGTAACATGTTTAAAATAAAGTTCAATGCAAAACAAAGGCGAGTATACAAGTATGATACATACATAGCATAAAAAGATAAGTTTAAACATTTCCTCATGGCAAGCTAATGATACAAGATTAACATTAAAATCGGCATGTGTCTAACATATCAAACCAATGATGAAACGCAATAAGCTCATGACATAACCTCAAGTCTACGGGTGGTGCGTTAATCCTATAGCGCTATATATGTCAAGGATAGGCTCGATTGAAGCTAATGATAAGTTTAACACAAAACAAATAACCCCAAGTTCAATGTATCAAGTAATCAAGTAAGCAAGCATGTAATAGGAATGTTTGTGCATTTACGAATAAAGTTCATGTGTAAGTTTAATAAGTAACATGTTACACCCCAAAAAGTGGTAAACATAAAGAGGGGATTTGAGTATACTCACGGTTTTGTAAGCTTTCCTACTTGATAATCCCGCAAGAGTTGTTTGGTTGATTAGTTTGGAGCACCTTGTCCTTCTACACGAAGAAATGTAGGTGTGTGAGTTTTGGGAGTTAACGGAAGATTATAGATTCGGAATTTAAATAACATGACAATAACATATGAAAATAATCATCTAGTACATATGATACTTGTTCTTGACACTAGGAAACTCTAAGGAGTTGAAATGTTTTCATGGAACAGGGTTCCATTAGAATCGTGACAAGTTATCAAAGTCTAAGATGATATAAACTAGTACCTTGACATATGAACTCTAATTAATCATCAAAGGTTCGATTATTTGGATAATATAATAGGATTATATAATGTTTATATAGTCATATAGGTCAAGCATGAGGTAGGAGGATGAATCCCCCATTTAGGAACCTCTTTGTTTATCATGGAAGTATGTAGGAGGTATGAAGAACAAGTCTTCCATTTAGGTACCTCTTGGTGTTCACCACTACACATGATGTTATAAACATTCAAGGAGGGTCATGAACTTACACGTATGAAATGAATAAGAACAACTAATCTATGGAAAAATATCAAATAGTGTGTGGCTTTTCATGTGGAATAGCCCAAGCTTGTTCCATAATCACACAATCATCAAGCTTTAAGCTTGAACACTACTTGTGGGTTAAACCCTAACCAAAACAGAAAGTTTGTGAGGTTTTATCCTCTGATTTTACATGTCTCAACCTTTTTTTTAAGCCCAACTAACCATTCAATTTATTATGAGCATAAGGACATAGGTTTGAGATGAGATAACTCAAGTTTAACTAAGATTAACAAAGTATGAGTCAAAAACAAAAACTTCAGTCCACTTTGGATCCTTTTTGTTGACATTCCAGACTTTGGTTTTCTATGGAAAACCTGTGAAAATGTTCCTAAGGTTGTTCCAAGCAAGTGGGAAAAAGAATCAAGTGAAAAGGTTAAGAAATGAATGAGATATGCTCACTTTTGTAAGTTGTAGCGAATCTGTCTTGAGTCTAATTTCCAGCTATTTTAGAGTGTTTTGAGAGTAAGATTTGAGTTTGTAAAGTGGTAAGAAGGCTGATTATCAGTAGTATTTATAGGAAAAAAGATTAGGGTTTAAGTGGGTTGCAATTAATAGGATTAGTTGGTGGTTTAATAAATAAAAAAAGAATAATTAGCACAACCCATTTAAAGGGTGCCGCCATAAGGCTGTGTCATCAGCCAATCACCTTCTTTTTTGTTTGGAAACATGTGTTAGCTTTAGAAATGTTAAATTAATAAATCATGTGAATACCAATTAATCTAAGGTGCCCTTATGGTTAGGTGGTTCAAAAAAGAGAAAAGAAATAATCAATTGCCATACAAAGCTGCGATCAGACAGCTTCTAATCCTTTTTATTTATTTATTTTTTACTATCTAAGATACATATTTGTAGTATAAATATTCATGCATACATTTAAATATTCATGATGATGTGCATGGTTACCCTACATGAAAAAAATGTAAGTAATCAATTAACAAAAAAAATTGATGGTTGATGATGAAGTACAACCGCAAGGCTGTGTCTTATTATTTCTTTTGTTTTAATTTTTTTTGTTAATTTCAATATTAATATAATATTAGGTATTATTTTACTATTATTATTATTATTATTATTATTATTATTATTATTATTATTATTATTATTATTATTATTATTATTATTAGAATTTAACCATGTATTTAATAGTTAACAAGCACGTATGTCGGGTATCGGTTGCGCGTATGCATTCAAGATTGGTAACGTATAACCCAAGTATTGCGACACGTATAAGCATGTATAAAAAATAGAATTTCTGTAGGATCGTTTTCACGACCGAAACGAGTCGTTCAGAGGTGTTCTTCTCAATACGAGAGGCGGAAACTAATGTATCGAGTTCGATTCAGCTAGATATTCACTTTAATTGTCTTTTTGATTGATATAACAACGTTTTACAACGAGTAGACACTTCAGCAGCACTTCGGCTCTGGAATCGGAAAGTTACAAATGAATTGGCACGACAGGTATTTATAGGCAGCATGATTTCGCACGAAACCACTTCACACGAAATCATTTCATGCGAAATAGTCATTTCGTACGAAATCAACACTTGATTTCGTGCGAAATAGCTGAAACTCATTTCGTACGAAATAGATCTCCTATTTCGTGCGAAATAGCCAAAACCTATATTTTCCCAGATTTCTCGTACAACGTGCCCTGATCTATACAATCTAGTACAAGACTCGATACAAGAGGAAGTCAACAGACGTATGCACCAACAGACTCCCCCTCGGATGTCGACGAGTCTTCAGTACTGGTCTTTAACATCTTCAGTCTTTATCAGTCTTTTTGCTCTTTCTGAAGTATCTGACAGTGTAAAACATCCTCAGTCTTCTCTCTTCTTCTATCTACCAGGATCTCAATCTGACTCTATCTTCTCTTGATCAGATCTCTTGATTTCTTAAGTTCATCAGCATCAGCAATACCAAGATCATAACCTAGCTTCACATTCTGCTCAGGTTTAATCACTAGAACCTGCACATATCTCTACCTCACAATAAATTTCACAAATTTAAAATTTGACAAATTTATATATCACTTGCAGGTATTAATCAATCAATAAATGATTTCACAATGTTAATATCTGATGAACCACTTGTACACAAAACATTTATTTTTATTCATTATAAACAGACTCCCCCTCACGAAATGTTCATCATGTTTAGCATTTGGAGTTGTGAAAATCAGCTCTTCAACATCAGTTGTCGAAAATCTTTTTTGGATTTTTCAAAATTTATGCTAAAACACACTAAAAATCTTTTTGAATTTTTGATTTTTATAAAAAAAACAGTAAAGAAATATTTACAGGCAATATTTTTGCGAGTTTGTGTAAGAGGATCATATCAGTTTTTGAGATAAATCACCAACACCATTAAGATTTAAACATTTTAAGTTCTAAACGATTCACTTAGATTGTCAGTATACTGATCCATTTAAATTTTCACACAAAGTTCAACTGTTTCGAGATACGAGATTAATGTTTTAAGCACTTAAACTTATTCGCGTGTCCCACCTTAGAATATACTCCCGTATCCATATCCCAATATTCAGTCTTACAGGTGAGTATACCTAGATGATATCTGTAAAGGGTTAAAATGCGAGGGCCATGAGAGCTCAGGCTATTGCTTCCGCAAAATCAAAGAGATGATGGCTTCGACTTTAGGTGTGTTCCATTTAGAGAATCTTTTCTTCAACAGCACATGATTAGCATTTTGCAATGTTTCATCATTTTTTATGCTGAGGGTGGTGCTATATTTCAAGCAAGCGAAAAGTATTATACGGGGACTAGGCCATTGCTTTCGCAAAATCAGAAGTCCCGGGATAATACCCCAGATATCACTAAGCATAAAGACCTAGTATCTCAGAAAGAGGGACCTTTCAAACAAGATTTTGGGGGTTACCCATATATCCGAGAGATGTTCCCCACGAGATAAGTAAGTTTGAAATTTAGGTTTATATCTCGACATAATTGACTAAATGTGCAAAAACCTACTGGCACATCATCAGTGAGATCATTTATCACATTTTAACTATCCAATTCTTTTGCATGCTGTGATCGTCTACTGATGTACTATCATTTCCTCTTTTTCACAACAAAAACTCATTTTTGATTTTATCATGTTTTTGGCTTTTTCAAATTTTCTAATGTTTTTGGATTTTTTGAAAATTTCTTACTCCCCCTAAAATTCAAAACCATTTTAAAGGAAATTTGAAAACAAACTGTACACATAAACTGACAACTGTTGTGAATTGCTTCAATTCGCCATCCACTTGGCATAAACAATCAGAACTCCCCCTTACAACAAACTATTTTCCCATTAAGATTGCAAAACACTTAAGTTTGTTTTAATCAAAATGTTTTTTCCAGAAAATTAGTTTTGTTGATTTATACAAACCATTTGAAGGTTAGGGGATCTCATCAACACTACTACTTGCAGGAAAGATAAATCAAGTACAACTTAATGTCCTTGATTAGTCCTTTGAATTTCGAAATATCATCGAAGTGAATTTCTCAAGAAAGATGCCGATACCTGCTCCACACTTACCAACCTGGAAGCTCCGGCAAGTCAGAATTTTACATATGAAAAACAGACATCCAAGCCTGACCAAATTTGGATGTGACCTATTCAGTTTCACTTGGGGTGTAAGTTGCCTTCTTTGATTCATAAAATTCTTTAACCCCTTTGGCCTTCCCATCGACCATTTTCCCAAAAATATGTTTCACTTTCCCATTAAACGCTTTCTCGACATCAAATTCTTTCTTTTCAGAATAGAATTGATTCGAGATCTCAACTTTTCCAACTTTTTGTTTAAAGTTTTCAGCCCTCAATGGTGGAAAGTTATCATCATCCATTGGAGGAACCGAATTTTCTCCTTTTGCCTCAACTTGTGGCTCTTCTGACTTTGACGAGTCAGATTCATCGCCAGATTTCACATCTGATTTCTTAACAACCCACATTTGGTTGTCAAGATTAACTCTTCTTTTGTAAAATCTTTTCTTCGAACATTCACCAACTCCATACGTTGAATTTTTAAAAACTTAAAATTTCTCAGTTGGCGGTTCATTTTTCTCAACAATCTTTTCTTTCAGTTTAGAAACAACTTCCTGTTTGATGTTGGTTGCCTTAGGACAGTTCCAGGCAATGTGTCCAACTTCTTGACATCTGTAACAGGTTCTTGTTTCCTTTCTTTGATAAGCTCCATTCTTCATTCTCTCTTGCTTCTTAGCAAGGAATTCTCTATTTGATTGTTTCCAGAATGAACTCTTTTCTTCTTCTTCCGAACTTGTTCCTGAAACAAATACAGTTTTTGGTTTATAAGTTTTCTCATTTTTTTGATTTTTTGGTGGAATAAAACCAAGTCCTTTCTTTTTTGAAATTACCGTTATGGTTTGGTTTCTTTTGAAAACCTGAACCAGAACTGTAACCCATTTTCTTATTTATCTTTTGTTGAATTCTTGAAGTGTACTTTTTAGGTTTTTCACTAAGCTTTACATCTTTTATTTTAGAAATGTTAATTTCTGTTAATTTAAAAACCTTTTTGATCTTTTCAATCTGAACACTTCTTATTGGAAATTCCTAATCAGAATATAATTTGTCTGAATCATTCAAAGTATATGCCACTTTGATTGGTTCATCATTCAAGTTAGATTTTGATAACAGGAATTCTTTATTGTAAACTCTTTTAACCGACGACTTTGAACTGTCAACTGATGAACTCAAACTCTTGGATTCGGACTTTGACTCTGACTCCTCATCTTTATCCAACACCTGATCGACCACTTTCTTTATTAACTCAGACTCATGATCAGTGTCAGATGATGTGAACGTGACGTCAATGTTTTCTAGTAAATCATCAGTTGTTTCAGACTTTAACTTTATATTGACAGCCTTTTTGACTTGCTCCTCATTTGGTTTTCTGGGAGAATAACCTTCCCAGATCGGAGGCGGACACTTGTTATAACTAACACTCTGTTTCTTACCAGTATCCTTTTCTTTTGGCTTCTCATCTTGAAAGGCTTCAAGACCTGCAACAGTTGGATAAATTCTGTCAATCAAATAATCAGAACTAGAATAACTCTGTAACAACCGTCTGATTCTTTCATTCTCTATTTTTTCTGTCTCCAACTCTTGCTTCCACTTCGCACTTTCTTCAATTTAAAAATTGATAGCTTTTTGCTTTGACATCATTACAACATTCATCATTGTCAACGCATCTTCTCTTTCAGAATTTGCCTTTTGCAAACCAGTTACTGTTCAACACATCATATGATTCTTTTACGTAGTTGAGATCAAACAATAATTTCTCTTTCATTTTCTCAAGCTCATTCATCTTCTCATCTTTCTCTGCACACTGCTTGCAAGATTCCAAACACTTTAGACACGGTTTGATAACTTCAACAATTTTTTCAACTTCAACAACTTTCTCAACTTCAATAACTTTCTCTGATTCAACTATCTTCTCAGTGACTTTAACTTCTTCACTTTGTTCATTCTTTGCTTCTTGAGCAACACTTTCACATTTCATCTTTCTTTGTTCTTTTGCTGCTCGTCTCTCCTTCAGCTTCTCCAATCTATCTGCAAAATAAAATTGAAAACTTTCAGGAGACAACATAGATTTTCCAATATTTATTTGTGTTTCTTCTTCATCATCACTGCTGTCAGTTGATGATTGATCAAACACTTGTGTCTGTTCTGAATTGTCATCTGAAGAAACAAACTCTTTATCTTGATTCTTCTCAATACCAACAAACCCTTTCATCCATTCCTTCATTAGATCTGGTTCTTGAACTATTTTTGTAGTGAGAGCTACCACTTTTGAATCAGGTGGAATGTATTTATCCCAGCTAAAGCCTTCTGCCACTTTTTCATCATCTTGATCAATTATACCAAAATAAGCTTTCTTATTTGCTTCTTCGATCATTTTAGCATGTGTAGTTTGTGGTTCTTTTTGTTGATACGGTTGATGAGCAACTTGTTGATATATGGCTTTCCGATAATAATCATTACCACCAAACAGATTCTTTGCTCCACTTGCTTCTCGATTGGTACATTCCCTCTTGAAATGACCTTTCTCCCTGCATCGAAAAAAAGTAACTTTAGATTTATCAAAACCCAAAGTAGAAACATTTGCATCCAGGAAATCATCTCTCCTTGTAATCATCTTGAATTTTTCAGCTCTTCTCAAAACACTCGCTAAACACCACTTGATATCCATCAACTCCATTTCCTCAGCATCGATCTGATCGTAATCCTTTTTTGTCAACATAGGATTTCTTATCCTTCCTGCAACCAATCCTTCATATGATTCCAATACTGTAGCAAGTAACGACATGTGACTTTTAGCGACCTCTTCAGAGAAATTTTGACCATTCTGAAGATGCAACGCGATGTTGCAATGTAAAACATGACCATTACTGCTGTTTGAGCTTTGGAACTGATGACTTGAGGTTGAACTCTTCGGATTAACACTTGGATATGAAGAAAATCCACTGCTGCTGTTTGGACTTTGATTCACTGATCCAGATGAGTTTTCTGCACTGAAAGCAGTTTGTACTTTCGGACTTGCTTCAACTTCTTAAACACTTCCTTTGTAACACATTTTGATGTCTTGTTGACCACTCGGACTATTCATTCTAGCTATCTTTTGTTGTTCCAAGTCTTGACCTTCATTTTTTTCAATGAACAGGGAAATTGTCAATTTGTCATATTCTCCAGTGTTCTTCAAAATCATCAAGTATGTACCCCACTCTTTCTGAGGTAAAGCATCCGCTAACTTATCAACCCATTCTTCTTGATCTTTGACAATTTCTAACAAAGACATAGATCGTACTAAGTGACAATATCTTTCAATCAACTTCTTTGAAGATTCTCCCGGTAAACTCGAAAACAAATCAAATTCTTTCTTTAGCAATGCTTTCTTACTCCTAATCATCTTCTCACTTCCCTCAAACTTAATTCGAAGTGCTTCCCAAATTGAACGTGAAGTATTATCATGTTGAAGTAAGATGAAAATGTCTTCTTTCACAGCTTGCTATAGCAGACAGATCATCTTCTTTTCTGCTTTGTACATGTCTCGTTCTTTGTCCGTAAATTCAGAAATTGTTTTGATAACTCCCAAATCTGTACGCGGCTTGACATACTTTTTCTCAATACACTCCCAAGATCTTAAATGATTAGCTTGAACCCAGTTTTCAAACCGATCTTTCCAACCATAATACTCCTCAATGCCCATTAGCTTCGGAGGTTTTTGTAAAGTTCCAGTTTCGTTTTCCATGTTCATGCTTTGAGCAATGGCAACAGGAGTAGTCGGGGTTGTAGCAAATGCGTTATAGAATTCCTCTTCCATGATTCGGTAACAAGTTTCACAAAATCAGCTATTTTCAAACGAAATCAATCCTGAAAACAAAACTCACACGAAATGATAACTTCAAACGAAATACAACTACACACGATATCAACTTTCACACGAAATCACTCTCTGGTACGAAATAGACTTTCGTACGGAATAGGTTCACACGAAATACCCTCTTTCACATAAAATACTTGATTTCGTGCGAAATAACAAGCTAAAAGATGATTTCGTGCGAAATAGATGCTTTCGTACGAAAAGGTTCACACGAAATAGGATCTTTCACACGAAATGAGTGATTTCGTGCGAAATGACCAAACAAATGATGGTTTCGTGCGAAATACAGTGCAATTTCAAACGAAATAAGACTGAAATCTGATTTCGTGCGAAATGAAAAGATCTGTTCCGTGCGAAATACTGCTGATGTCATCATCTCGGCCATATTTTTGTCAATTTGATCAGGTTTTAGCTTGATTTTAGGTCCAATTCTTTCAAGGCTTTGTTAAAACACAGATTTGCATATAATGTGAGAAATTCAATCCATTTTATTCGTTAAAACTTGTTCAATTTTGAAAAGAAGGTGTAGAAGTCAGAAAAATCGATGAAATCAAGCTGAATTCGATAGAACTCCTCCTCCTGAGCTCTGATACCACTTGTAGGATCATTTTCATGACCGAAACGAGTCGTTCAGAGGTGTTCTTCTCAATACGAGAGGTGGAAACTAACGTATCGAGTTCGATTCAGCTAGATATTCACTTTAATTGTCTTTTTGATTGATATAACAACGTTTTACAGCGAGTAGACACTTCAGCAGCACTTCGGCTCTGGAATCGGAAAGTTACAAATGAATTGGCACGACATGTATTTATAGGCAACATGATTTCGCTCGAAACCACTTCACACGAAATCATTTCATGCGAAATAGTCATTTCGTACGAAATCAACACTTGATTTCGTGCGAAATAGCTGAAACTCATTTCGTACGAAATAGATCTCCTATTTCATGCGAAATAGCCAAAACCTATATTTTCCCAGATTTCTCGTACAACGTGCCCTGATCTATACAATCTAGTACAAAACTCGATACAAGACGAAGTCGACAGATGTATGCACCAACAATTTCATTACGATCGAAGTCTCAGATTTACAACGGTTTGAAACGAAATACGAAATACAAAAGGAACAAGCTTCCAAAAATAGAAATACAAGACACGTTTTCTAATTAAGGAACGTTACGAAAAAGCGGAGCGTTACAGTCTTCCCTCCTTTAGGAAATTTCATCCCGAAATTTAGGAAGGTGTAACAAACAGATGCGGATACTTAGCCTTCATATCACTTTCGAGTTCCCAAGTAAACTCAGCGCCATGTTTTCCTTCCCATCGAACCTTAACGATAGGAATTTGGATGCGCCTCAATTGCTTGACTCCTCGGTCCATGATCTCGACGGGTTTCTCCACGAAATGCAAAGTCTCGTTGATTTGGAGATCTTCGAGTGGAACTTGAAGTCCTTCCTCAGCTAAGCACTTCTTTAAGTTTGAAACGTGGAAGACAGGATGGACGTTGTTGAGTTCTTCAGGCAGGTCTAGTCTATACGCAACCATGCCAATCCTTTCGAGAATCTTAAAAGGACCAACGTAGCGAGGTGCGAGTTTCCCTTTCTTACCAAATCGAACTACACCCTTCCAAGGGGATACCTTGAGAAGTACGAAGTTACCTATCTTGAATTCTAATGGTTTGCGATGCTTGTCAGCGTAACTCTTTTGTCGGCTCCTAGCTTTCAGTAAGTTGTCTCGAACCTGTAAAATCTTGTTTGTTGTCTCTTGTATAAGCTCGAGACCAGTGATTTGAGCTTCACCAATCTCGTGCCAACAAATAGGCGAACGGCATTTGCGACCATACAATGCTTCGAAAGGAGCCATTTGAATACTCGCGTGAAAATTGTTGTTGTACGAGAATTCGATAAAAGGAAGTGTGAGTCCCAGTTGCCACCAAAATCAATTACGCATGAAAGAAGCATATCCTCTAAAGTTTGGATAGTACGCTCGGTTTGACCGTCCGACTGAGGATGGAAAGCGGTGCTAAGGTTTAAAACAGTACCCATAGTAGATTGGTAGGTTTGCCAAAGACGGGACGTAAAGCTACCATCACGATAGCAAATGATGTCAATGGGGATACCATGACGACAAATGATCTCATCAGTGTAGATTCTAGCCAATTTCTCGACTTTGAAATCTTCACGAATGGGGAGAAAATGAGCTGATTTGGTCAATCGGTCAACAATCACCCAAATGCTATCATGACCAGAAGAAGTACGAGGGAGCTTGGTGATAAAATCCATAGCGATGCTTTCCCATTTCCAGACAGGAATTTCTGGTTGTTCGAGCAAGCCAGAGGGACGTTGGTGTTCAACTTTAACCTTCGAACAAGTGAGACATTTCACAACAAAGGTGGTGTTATCTTTCTTCATTCCAGGCCACCAATAGGACGTACGCATATCTTGGTAAATCTTGTCAGCACCAGGATGAATATAATATTTTGATTTGTGTGCCTCCTTCATCAGAAAGTCTTGAAGGTTATCATGATGAGGAATCCAGATGCGATTGAGATAGTATAGAATACCATTGGATTTAGACTTGAGATCTTCCTCAACGCCACCTCGTATCTCGAGGGAAAGACTACCCTCATTGACAGAGGCGTATTGAGCTTCACAAATACGGTTTTGAAGATCATTAACGAGTTGGAGACAACGAAAACCTTTTACATGAGTTTTACGACTAAGCGCGTCGGCTACTATATTCGCCTTACCTGGATGGTAGCGAATTTCGCAGTCGTAGTCGTTTAACAATTCCACCCAACTACGTTGACGCATGTTCAGTTCTTTTTGGTTGAAGATATGTTGAAGGCTCTTATAGTCGGTGAAGACCACACAATTGGTACCATAATGGTAGTGTCACCAAATCTTCAAAGCAAAAACTACTACGCCAAGTTCAAGGTCGTGAGTAGTGTAGTTCTTCTCATGCATCTTGAGTTGCCTCGACGCGTAAGTGATAACCTTGTCGCGTTGCATAAGGACGCAACCAAGGCCAAGGTTTGAAGCATCGCAATACACGACGAAGTCATCGTTACCATCAGGAAGTGCGAGGATATGAGCATTGCAAAGCATGTCCTTAAGAGTTTGAAAAGATTCCTCTTGTTCGGGACCCGAAACAAAAGGTTTCTCTTTTTGAGTCAAGGAGGTTAAAGGAACATCGATCTTTGAGAAGTTGGAGATAAAACGATGATAATAACCAGCAAGACCAAGGAACAAACGAATTTCAGACGGAGATTTAGGTACGATCACGAAACGGTCCAAGTATGCTTTGCAAACACGGTTCATCAAATCCATGAAAACAGCAGGTGCGTTGGTCAAACCAAAGGGCATGACCACGAACTCGTAGAGACCATATCGTGTACAAAAAACAGTCTTAGGTATATGTTCTTCGAGGACTCGAAGTTGATGATACCCAGAACTGTTAGGATCTGAGGCCCCTCATGATTGTGTATGTTTGTATAATTTGAACAAATCAATAGAAATGAACAGAGTTAAAGTGCAGCGGAAATGAATAACAAACTTTGTAAACACAATCAAAGAAGAAAATAGTTTTGATAAACACATGCTTCACTTTAAGCTGAATGATTACAATCAAATCAAAAGATTACAATGCATGCTTACAAACTAAACTCCCCCTCAGCCTGATACTCCATGGTTGATTGCACAAGATGAAAGGATTGGACTAGAGGAGAAGAACTCACTCAGTCAATCTTACATTTATAGGCAAACCAAACCACTGAAGCATCTTAGCTGACATCTCCATGAAAGTGACATCTAACAACCTAACAAACTCTATCCACTGATCTATAACTACTGACCATACAGACACTGATTACATTCTAAACCCTGATGTATAAACACTGATTCTTCATTCCACTGATGTAGTCAACCACTGATGTTGAGCATCAGTGCTTTCTTCAAAGGGTGATCAGTCCTTGAATGGGCAGTGCTTTAACTCTTCAGCAGTGCTTGGATTCCGTCAGTAGATTGAGCTTCAGTCTTTAATCTTCATCAGTACTTTAGTAACAGTTGTCTTATTGAGCAGTGCTTTGAAGTCTGTCAGTTGCCAGATAACCACTGTCAAGGGGAAAGTTTAATGCAAACAGCTGATTATGATGAATCCATTGTTGTGAACCAGTTTTGGCTTTCATTATTTGTTCCTCTGGTAGGGTTCAATCCCAACAATCTCCCCCTGGAACAGATAATGCCAAAACACTTCATTATTTTGGATTTTTATTGTCTCATCAGAAGTTCCCTAACTTGTCCTTTATTGTAGTTCAAAATCCATGGAACTTGTGTCCTCCTCATCCCTACACAGTATAAGCTCAAGGAGATCTTGTAGATCTTCAACACTCAGGCCCAGTGCTTGTTCCCTTGATATGTGCTTTCCTTCTCCATTGGATCTGAACATGGTCAATACATGGGTCTTTTGATCAGACATCCATTTTAGTATTTTTGAACCCAATGGGTTTCTTGGGAGAGGTTTATTTACTAATGAGTTTGGAGATTTTGACCTTGTGAAGATTTGTGAACTTTCAGCAGACATTTTTTTGAAAGCCATTTTTATGACATCATTCGCTGCAGCTATATCTTCTGCAGTCTCTTTTTCAATCAGCTCTTATCTCTTCTTTTGATCTAGCTCAATGGCTGTCATATCTGCTGAAGTGTTTGGTGAAGCAGGTTTGTTCAATACCTTTTTGACAAGGTTTTGAAGTTTTACTGAGCTATCTTCATTTAAAGCCATTTTCTTGATGGCTTCTGTGAAGTACTCAGCTTCCTTTTCTTTTTCTTCTTCATCAGTCAGCAGTTTCCCTTTTTCTTGGTTTATCACAATAATATAGGTATCCGCTGATGTGATCAGTGGTTTGGAAGTTATGATCTGCTGTTTTGGCTTTTTGTTGTCAGGCTTCTTTGGAGTGTTAGAATCTATCATTCTTCTTTTCTTTAGCCTTTCATAAGCCTCATCTGTGTACTGCTTTGTCCATTTTTCTATGGCTTTAGCAGTATCCACCTTTGCATCAACCAACTCTTCCTTCTTTCTTTTGTATTCTGAAGTAAGTTTGTCAATGGCCTGCTTGTATTTGCTCCAGTTTGGAGCTGTTCTTTTCTTACTAGGATCATTCTTGATTCCCTTGATCCTGTTTACCTCATGCTTTAATGCAATAAGAGGCCATTCACTGAATTGTTCCTCTTTAGCTGAATAGAACTTTTCTTTCATGATGAATTCAAGAAACTCCTTTCTCATTACCTTTTGTAGGGCAACATCAAGTGGCATATTTGACATGTCTTTGCTCAGGTCTTTTGCATAATCTTCCATTTGTTTGACCTTAGTGAGTAAAAACTCCATTCTTTCAGAAATGGCTTTATCACCTTGATCTTTGCATTCAATTCTAGCTCTTATGTCTGCTTGCCTGGCTTTGATTTTTAGATACTCACTCATGTTTAATGGATTCCTGAAGCCAATGAGAGAAGGAAATCTTCTTTCCCAAGGATCATCTATTGTATAGAATTGTTTCATCTCATCCTTTACAGCTTCCAATTCCAGTGGATATTTTTCAGCAACAGATTCAATTCTAGTGGAGGATATTTGAGTAGGTGCTGGTATATCATCATTATTCTTTTGAAATTTCCTTTTTCTTGTGTAAACCTTTTTAGGTGAAGGAGGTTTTGGTTGTGATGTGACATTGGGTTGTATGGTGATTTTAGAAATGGTGAGAGCAGTGGTGGATGATTGGCAAACAGCTGTTGAAACAACTGGTGCTTCAACCTCTGTTGTCATTACAACTACTGATGTGTCAGTAGATGTCTTCTGCTTTTGAGCAGGTGGTGGATTGATGGGTGGTGATGTAGTTGAAATGATGGCTTTTGGTGGTGAGGTGTTTTTAGGTGGAGGTAGGACAGTGGTTGTGGTGTGTGTGTTGGAGTTATGGTTTTGACAACTGCTGAAACCACTGAAGTACCAACAGTTGTTGAGACAGCAGTAGTTACATCAGCTGTTTGGGTAGATGGTTTAGATGCCTGTTTTTCTTGTTCTGGTTCAACATACAGGCCATCTTCTATTCCCTTCTTTTTCCACTGCTTGATTTTCTCCCCCTTTTTGGCATTATCTGGAGGGGGGTTATCAATGAAGAGTAAAGTGGGAGGAGCTTTACCAGTGGTGTTCAGGATCCTGGCCTTTATAGCCTTGATTTCTGCTTGGGTATCTTTGAACCTTGACTCCATCATGTTTCTCAACTCATGAACATGTATAGCATGCTGCTGATCAGCCATTTTTCTTTGTTGTTGGAGCAGGGGTTGGAATGTATTCCACCACTCATTTGCAGCAGGTGCAGGTTGTACAGGTGCTTGAGCTGGAACAGCAGTGGGTTGTGCATTTTGAGCTTTTAACAGATGTTGCACCATATTCTTTATTTTAGCAACATATGTCTCAAGATTTTCGATTCTGCCCGTCAATTCCTGATATTTTGAATCATCACCCAAATTAATGGGATCATCTGATTCCCCACCTGGAATATCAATGTGTGACTTAGGAACAGAGTTCCAAAAGTCATCCATTGATGCCCCTTGTTCTCGGTACTGGGGACTTCTTTCTTCAGCACTTGATAATCTTGTGATGGTACCAGTGGTCAAAACAGTCTCACTAGTGGTTATCAGTGGTGCTATGGAAGAAATTGCCTTCAAGGGAGTCTGACTGATAAAACAACTGGCCAAATGTAGATTTGTAGATCCAACATTTGTAGTTGCTGCTCCACTTGAACTACTAACAGGAATTACTGGTAACTCCTGTAGTGTAACCTCCTCAGTTGTTGCTGGGATAGCAGAGGTATAAGCATCAGACCCAGTCACTTGTTGGAGTGTACTCTCAGTGATAGGTGATAGAGAGGAACTGGTTTGTGTCTGAGCTATAGCAACTGCATGCAACAAGGGTATTATAGACTGTGGTAATGTAAGGGGTGAAGATATGGGAGTTGAAAGAGACATGTCCTTGGGATCAGGACTGAGGAAGATGGATCCAATTGAATCCAGAGCTTCATAATGTGGGGTCCCTGTGCTTACAACCTGATCCTTTTGTGAGGATGCAGGAGGAGTTTGAGGCAATGGTGGAGATCTTTCTTCCATCTGCTGTGAGGAAGTAGCAGCAGTGGTTGTTAGTGACATTTGTGTTGTCACTGGCAGTGGCTCTGGGATCTCATCTTCCAGAGTTGCCTTTGTTTTGGGTTTGGGGGGCTTTCTGGATGTTTTCTTTTTGGTCTTTTTGGTGATGGTAGGTGTGGGTTTCAAAGCAGTGGTTGTGCTGCTATGATCACCTGGAGCAGTAGGCTCAACAACAGATACCTGAGGAGCAGTGGTAGCTGCTAAATTCTGCTCAGGCATCTCTGCTTTTGTTTTTGTAGGTGCTAGCATTCTAGTGAATGTTTCAGGTGTTAAACCATTTATTTGAAAATAAGCACCTTGTTTGAGCAAATTTTCATTTTCTTTTCCAATTTTTTGTTTAAAATAGTAGCTTAGAAACCTTGGAAAAAGTAGAAATGCTTTGCTATCAACATTTTTCACCAAATCATTAAAGATCTCCTGGGAATAGTTATAATTTTCATTATGTAAAATGGCATAACCCAGACATTGGATCTTTAATGGTATTTCATTAAAAGCAGTTGTTTTTTTTGAAACACACATCAAGAGTGTGTGAAATAGAAACCTAGGTGCAGAAGGGAAGAAACCTTTTTGTAAGGTATCTCTTTTTGTCTGTTCTGCATACCCCCTTCCCAGAAAATCAGTTTTCAACTCGTTTTTAGGAAAAGTAGTTTTACCTTGCTGATCACCGAGTTTAAAGACTTCTGAAATGGACTGTGGAGTGATTTGAATCATTTTACCCTGTATGGAAGAGTTGATGGCTATGACATTCTCTCCTTGTTTATCAAGGGTAGCATTTTTCCAAAACTCTCTCTGGGTTTGTTGGTAAATTGGAACATCTGCTGTAAGCAAAGTTTTGTACTTTGACGCAGACATGATGTCGATGATGGAATCGAAAGTGTGGTTGTTGGTGGGTTTTGTGAGTAGACCCAAGTAGTTGTGAGGGGATTTGTATGGAATTTCAATGGGTTCAGCGGCCATTTGAGTGACCTCTTTGGAAGATGATGATGATTTTGATTTCGTCATTTTTGGAATGATTTGATGAAGAAAAATGAAGAATGATTTGAGATGGAGAATTGGAAACTGCTTTGAGAAGAGAATTTTGGAATTCAATTCGACAGTGTAAAACCCTGTTTGGGGGTTTTGATCAGGGTTTTATTTAGGGAAAAAAATGAATGCTGATGTGGCAGCGGTTACAAAGATCTGATGGCTAAGAACTGACCACGTGCCAACCTCTGATGAAATGGATGAATAGTGGAGGACAGTTGTTTTGAGAGCCACTGATGAAGCAAGCATCAGTGGTTACAACGGTAATAATGTGATAACAGTGGATGATTTTCACTATCAGTAGATAGCACATTAGTGGATATAACACTGATTTTGAACAACAATGCTTATCAAGAGAATGAGAGAACAGGGGTTGACTTTCAGCAGTGGACAGTGTTTAGGAAACAGATGTTTGAGCAAAACAGTGGTAGGAAAATGGTGAGGTTTTGAAAAGCTATTACATCAGCAACTATTAGTACAATAGTGATTAAACTTTTGACAAAAGTTTTGAGCATCTGCTTGTTCAGATGAGGGGAATTGATTTTGTCTTGAGTAAACACAATATCATGTCCAACATCTGTTGATGATGATTTATGAAATATATGCAAGAATGCTATCCTCAACAAAATGCATTTTAGATGCAAATTGTCTAGATTTGTATGTCAGCAGTTTTTTCAGGAATATGTATTCAAGTTTTTTTTGCCACATGTCAATTACAAGTTTTGATGCTTTTATAAATTCTTGACAGTGGTTTAGTACCCCAGATGATGTAGGCCCTTTTTACTAAGGCTACTCATTTTGTGTCAGAATATTTGAATTAGAACATGAGTACCCAAGCATGTTAATGTCTTTTAGCAATCAATCTTTGATCTGTTTTAAAACAAACTTGAGTTTGACATAACCTTGACACTTGTATCATTTCCTTTTGATCTGTTTTTAAGGATAATATCACCAGTCAAAAATAAGGTTCTATATCCTGACAGGAGATTGAAACTTTTACTATAAAAAAAAGTAAAAGTACAAAGTATATCATTCTAATAAAAAATAAAGAATAATATATCCTGTTTTATTGAGAAAAACCTTTTCAAGAAAAAAAAATTAAAGGTTATTCTGAAAACAACATCAAAAAGGATCTGGTATATTTTCCAATTAAAACCATAGTCGCATCATTCTCAAGTTTTAGGAATATGGTCAATGATTTGAAATACATTGTAATAACCACTGTTTGGGACCATTTCCTTGTCAATGGATTGCAAAAATGAGGAGACATGTACACATAGGTTTTGAGAGTCCTGACATAGACTTTACCATGTGATGACACTGAAAAACTTGTCTAGTCCTCTTTTAAGTTTATTTACTAGAGATACTATTGTTACCCGAACTTCCCTGAACCAATGAATGCACATAGTTGCTTGATGACCATCTTTACCCCAATTTTTGACTCTTAACTGTTTTATATTTATACTCTTTTCTTTTGATTTCAAAAGTTCTGAGATAAACACACCTTTGAGTTTTTGTGATTTTCTTCTTCCCTTTTTACCCTTCCCACACATAAGTACTTAAATACTCACTGGGAGGTGTTTATTGAAGGAATACTTATTCCAGAATCATTTTGCAGCAATGTTTTGAGAGATTTGGTCATTTCTGCACAAGCTTATGCCAAATTTCACATTACCCATGATCTGGTCATTTTTGACATCTGATTTTCTTAATGTATTTTTAACAGAGTTGATTTGGTCCTTTTGAGGATTCTCAACCTGTTTTTCAAACCACAATATCTAATAACTAAGGTTTTAGTTTCCCTCCTTTTGTGTTAACAAAAACACTAATGTTTTTACGAAACTAGGTTTTTGTTTTACCAGAGGTTCATACCTTAGTGTTAACTTGATGGAGACAGCACAAACTTCATATCAACACTTTGAAATCAATTTTGTAAAGAGAATGATTTTACCATAGTTATCAGACATATTTTCAGATCTGACACTAATGGTGTTTTATGCATGATATCACTTGTGATGAGAAGTTAGTGTGTCTTATGACATCTTGGTTGTTTTACAGAGCTTTTGAATAGTTACTTTGAACATGATTTCTCGTTACTCTGTTTTTCAACTAAATACAATCAACCTTAGTATCAATGAATTTTGAGCTGAACTGTTATGTCAAATTGATTGTTAGATCGAATTTGACTGTCCAAGCTCTGATACCAATTGTTAGGATCTGAGGCCCCTCATGATTGTGTTTGTTTGTATAATTTGAACAAATTAATAGAAATGAACAGAGTTAAAGTGCAGCGGAAATGAACAACAAACTTTGTAAACACAATCAAAGAAGAAAATAGTTTTGATAAACACATGCTTCACTTTAAGCTGAATGATTACAATCAAATCAAAAGATTACAATGCATGCTTACAAACTAAACTCCCCCTCAGCCTGATACTCCATGGTTGATTGCACAAGATGAAAGGATTGGACTAGAGGAGAAGAACTCACTCAGTCAATCAAATGTAACAGTACAGGGTACTGTTACATTTATAGGCAAACCAAACCACTGAAGCATCTTAGCTGACATCACCATGAAAGTGACATCTAACAACCTAACAAATTATATCCACTGATCTATAACTACTGACCATACAGACACTGATTACATTCTAAACACTGATGTATAAACACTGATTCTTCATTCCACTGATGTAGTCAACCACTGATGTTGAGCATCAGTGCTTTCTTCAAAGGGTGATCAGTCCTTGAATGGGCAGTGCTTTAACTCTTCAGCAGTGCTTGGATTCCGTCAGTAGATTGAGCTTCAGTCTTTAATCTTCATCAGTAATTTAGTAACAGTTGTCTTATTGAGCAGTGATTTGAAGTCTGTCAGTTGCCAGATAACCACTGTCAAGGGGAAAGTTTAATGCAAACAGCTGATTATGATGAATCCATTGTTGCGAACCAGTTTTGGCTTTCATTATCTGTTCCTCTGGTAGGGTTCAATCCCAACAAGAATGAAGATCGATCTTTGAAAAGCAGGTCGTGCCTTGCAATTGATCGAAGAGATCATCAATGCGAGGAAGAGGGTATCGGTTTTTGACACTAAGCTTATTGAGCTCACGATAGTCAATAGACATGCGGAATGACCCATCTTTCTTTTTGACAAAAAGAACGGGAGCGCCCCAAGGAGATGTACTAGGGCGTATAAAGCCTTTATCAAGAAGCTCTTGAAGTTGGCTCGAGAGTTCTTGCATCTCTGAGGGTGCTAAATGATAGGGAGACTTAGCGACAGACGTAGCGCCAGGCACTAAATCGATGAAAAAGTTGACAGAACGAGCAGGAGGCGGACCAGGAAGATCGTCAGGAAACACGTCGGGAAAATCACGTACAACGGGAACATCACTTATGCTCATGCCTTTGTCCTTCTTTTTCACGATGTGGGCGAGAAAGGCGAAGGTACCCTTGCGTAAGCATTTGTTTGCTTGGATACACGACATAAGCTTGAGACCTTGAGAAGGTTTCTCGCCATAGACGTGTAGGGAATCACCATTCGAAAGAGGAAGACGAATAAACTTTTTAGAGCAAACAACTTCAGCACTAACTCGCCTAAGCCAGTCGATACCTACTATGATGTCGAAACTACCCATTTGCATAGGTATGAGGTCGATGCGAAACGTATGATCATTAAGAATGAAGGAACACTTAGAGAGGACGGAATCGACAACGACGGATTTACCATTAGCGACTTCGATAGCGAATGATCTAGGTAACTTAGAGTGTTTACACTTAAGCAATGGTTTGAATTCTAATGACACAAAACTTTTATCGGCGCCAGTATCAAATAAACACGAAGCATAAACATGGTTTACAAGGAACGTACCAGTAATGACGTCATTGGCGTTTTACGCTTGCGAAGTAGTGAGAAGAAAGGCTCGGCCTCTAGCGGGTTGTTGAGCCTGTTGCTGCTGTTGCTATTATGGTTGTTGCTGCTGAGGCTGGTTTCGTTGAGGACAGACGTTTGCCAGATGGTTAGGATCACCACACTTAAAACACGCTCGCAGAGGAGCGATTTGGTTTTGAGCTTGATTGGGGACAGGGTTTTGAGCTACCACGGCCTGGTTCTGATTGGCCATAGGTGGTTTGTGGCAGTGTTGGGAAAAGTGCATATATCAATTACAGTTGGCGCACTTGCGGCACGGAACGTTAGGAGGGTGATGGTATTGGCATTGGCCAGACATGGGTTGAGTCCCAGTGTAACCTTTGCGGGGAGGTTCAATGTTGGATACAGCAGGCATGGCTTGTAAGGGTTGAGGGTTTGGTAGAGTGATGACCGCGCAATTTTGGCTTGAAGCCTTCCGCTTCTTACCTCGGCTTTTCTTGGTGGATGATGAGGGTTCAACTGTGGGTTCAACGGTGGCTTGGTGCGCGTTTTTAAGTGAGGCTTTTGCGGTATTTCTGCGCATGACATGGTTACTATTTAGACGGGCGGCCAAACGAAAGGTTTCCTCAATAGTAGCTGGGAAAGCAGCCTCTACGAGGTTCATGAAAGAATCGAGTAAACAATGGATGTATTTGTTGATGGATTTCTCAGGGGTATCAACCTAGCTAGGACAAAGAATTATAAGTTGTTTGAAACGGAGGGTTAAAACATCGTTGTCGTCATCCACTTGTTTAAGGTGCCAAAATTCATGCTCTAACTTCCTAAGCTCATGCGGCGGACAAAAATCTTCTCTCATAATCTTTTTCAATTCAGCCCAAGGTAATACGTGGGCGGCGTCCTCACCTCTTGTGCTTCGTTCAGAGGTCCACTAATCAAGAGCTCTTGATCGGAACACCCCTGTAGCATTTTGGGTGCGTAAGTCGTCAGGACAACCACTCTGACGAAAAGTGATCTCCATGGCGTCAAACCAAGTGAGTAGTGCGGTAGCACCATCCTTTCCAGTAGATTCCAATGGTTTTCAAGCCATGAATTGCTTGAAGAGAAAAGGTGTCTTTGATTTCTCCACCTTGGAGTCTATAACAACCCTCCTAAAATACTTATAACACCCCTATGCGTCCAAAAATATACCCCGTATACGAAAACCTGTCCTGAATACCTTTAATTTTATAAAAATAAAATAAAAACAAAATTAAATAGTCTCTGGCGGGGAGCGACAGACCACTTAGGATCTGTCTCGGGGCGCGAGCTATGGGTCAAGTGGCGCAGCCCTGAGCTGCCACGTGTCCTGCCATTCTTCGAAGCTATACCGGTGACTACTCAACCCTAGGCCCTACACCCCTAGCTCGCGGGCCGCGAAGACCCTTGTGGTCTCTTTCGCGGGGGGCCAGGGACTCCCTGGACAACCCTATAAATAGATGGGATCGGCCTTCAGTCCCAAATCGTTCAAAATTCTCTCGATCTCTCTCAATTCTGAAATATTAGAATTAATATCGGGTATAATACCACCTAATTAGCGAAGCTCTGCCTCATTGTAAGTATTTTAACCCCCAGTTACGTATTAGATACGCTGCCCGATTGATCTAGTACCCCGTAACGCCTGTCGAGGCTCTGCCCGACGTAGTCGTTGGAGTTCTGTCTCGGGGAGGGTATAACTAATGTAAATTGGGTTATTATACTAATGCGTGCACATTGTTTAATTAATAGATTATAACCAGGAATTCACAGGGAAAAACCTAAAATAGCAATGTGAGTAATCCTTCTTTTTGCAAACTGTTTTTACAAAACCTCAATTATTTTACATGATAATTAACAGTGATTGAGTATTTGTAATTCTACAATTATCACCGGTATGTTGGGGTTTTGTATACAAAATTTGTTACTACACTGTGAGTAGTAACATGACCACAAGTCGGGTTGACAGTGCCGTGGGTGGTAATTAAAGTAGAAATATAAACAAATGTAATTGCGAGATTGCCCTCAATACTGTACAATGATAAAACTGTTTTGATAAATTGGGATTTACTCGTTAGTATTTCTTGCTGATAAAATGTTTTTAAACGCGTTTCAGGTAACAAAATGTGAAAGCCAAATTAGAAGCCAGCTGGAGAGCACTGAAGGTTTGGAAAAATGGCTATAAAAGTTACCTAAATAAAGAAGATGTTTTAATTCAATAAATTAGGGTTTATCCCTATAAACATGTTTGTAATGGAAACTTGGGAATTTCCCATGTATTTACTATTATAAAAATGTGGTATTTTACTCTGATAAAATATTTCCTAACTACGATCCTGATGTAAATTCCGTTGCCAAACTGATAAACAATGATACCACTGATACTGGTTTGTGGCCGCCCGTTCCCGAGTAACTAGGGGCCGGGGGTTGCGACAGAGAGTGGTATCAGAGCTACAGCCACAGATTTCAGCCACAGAAGTGTTCTGCTGACATTGAAAATTTCAATTCTGTTAGGAAATAACCTATGAGACTATGTGCATACGTATATATTATTATTTTATGTTATTTGACAATTTGTTAGTTTATAATATGAGTAATCAAGGTCCGTCAGACTGTAAGACCCAAATAAGTTTTTGACAAAAGTCGCAACGGAAATTCGTGCCATAATTTTATTTCCTTATAATACCTTGACTTTCTTTACAATTTCATTTTAACATAATGCTTTCATATAAATTCATCAATCGACTCATTTAGTAAGTAAAAACATAGCTCATGTTTACTATATTACATATATCGATGCTCCCGTACAATCTATCTCGTGACTCGGTCCCCGATCTCTATTCCTTGATGATCCTCCGTGACTTGTACAACCTGCGCTCACCACATAAATTCATAACATTAGCACACACTATATACAAAAACAAGATTCACCCTCGATAACTTTTCACTCCGTTATCTCTTTACATTCCAACTTTCCATCTAATCATCCAACCCGTGGTGAGACTTCTTTACTGTTCCTGCGTTACCCTTCATCCACAAGGCACGCTATTATTATCGTCAATACTCAATTGCGTTGAATACAAGCATACATACTTTCATACATATCTATACATATTCATACGTTCACACATAACTACTTACATATATACGTACATGCCCACATATACACACATCTACATCATTACATACGTGTCTACATACACATACCTACATCATTACATACATTCATAACATTATACATATATACATACATCCCTACTTGCAACATACCTAATTCATACATGCCTACCCACATACATACCTTCATATATCCGCGTATACTTGCCTAGATACATATAAACATGCATACTTACCTTCACACATACCTACGTTTAATAAATCATAAATTAAGTTGGTAATACTTAGCTTACGAGTGATTAAAACGCATTTAAACGGGTTCGCGGGACAAAACAAGTCGAATAAACAACTTTCGCCAGCCCAACATACCATTGCGTCGCGCGACAGCTTCATGCCCATGCCGTCGCGTGGCGTGACCCCCTTAAATCGACAGAATGTTCATTTTGTTTAAGCTGCTGATTTTCAGCTCAGTTTACTAACTTATGATGCACTAAAACGTGCATAACTTTCATTTTACAATTCCATTTTTCACGATTCTTTTTCCTACATGATCGTAATTTAATTCTCCATCGCATGGAGTTAAAATCCGATATTCAGTCTACCAAACTTTAAGACTTTTTAAGCCTTCAGCTTATTACCTTTTTGCCAAATTTTGACCCGTTCATGCATTTATCAACATAACTTGTTTGTTTGACCTTAACTTCATATGAACTTAAGAATTTCAATGACGACTTTCATAAAAGATTAAATTCTCGGATGTCTTGCATCCTCTTAACCCATTTTCGCTCAAAAGCTTATTTTGACCCGTTATGGGTATTTGCGCATTAAATGATTTATGATATAGAAAACCATACTCTTCGCTTTCATACTTGACCAAAGCATTACTCTAATCGAATAGCTTGTTTCCAAACGACTTTTATGGTCGTTTGCCCGATATACCTATCAAGGGCGTTTTTGTCAACTTTGCTCCATCCTTTACAACAAAGGACTTCATTGCATATTTAACCAATCCTACTACTTAACTACAAATCTAATCGCACATACCTTGCTCGGATCAAAGCTATGACCTGTTTTAATACTTCATCCACCAAATTGCTAGATGATAGCAGCGAAATCCTTTTGCTATTCATTATGTAAATTCGTAATACTTGACAAACAATTCATTAGTCGATATTACCAAATGGTGATATCTTCACCATTTGATCCATCAAATCTAGTTGTCCATTTTATCCTTGTGGGATTTTTAATTAGTCATTATTCCTTCCATGTAACTTATCCCTTCGTTAACTTGTAACCAAAATTACCATATTACCCTTTTTAACCATAAAACTTAGTCTCTTACCATGACTACATGTTCCGACCCATATAAAAACTTGTCGGAAGATCATACTTCACATATTCACTTACCATGTTCATAATCTATTCAACGAGTAGATATTCTAAAAAAATAAAAGGGGTAAGCTTTACTTACTTTGCATCCGAGTACGCTTCCCGTGCCCATAAGTTCCATTTGACCCGCTTCTTTCCCAAGCTTCCACACCGCTTATCAAGTATCAAACTATCATATATCATTCTCAAGATAGTTAGCTTATTCATCATTCATCACGACCCTTTCATCACATGGATCTTATATTAAAATCATCATTCGGCCTCATAACATGCTAATCTATCAAATCTTATCCAATTTCTTTAAACATTCACACACATATATGATTTCAAACATTATTAACATAAGCAACTCATCATTTTCATCATGTTATACAAAACTCACTTCATCACTACTTTGCTAATCACTTACAAATGATCTAATCTCAATCTGTTGGTGCATAATGTCTATAGCCTACGTCTATCAGTCTAGGTCATGTCTGTAGATTGTACATGGTCTAAAATGTAAATTTATGATGTTTTGATGTAATTCCGTTTGGAATGACACATGGTCATTTCAAACGAAATTAGTTTTGTTAATTCCATTTGAACTGACACATGGTCATTTCAAACGAAATCACTTGCCTATATATAGGTGGGTGATGCTTCTAATTTTATACAGAATTAGCTAGTGTGTCACGAAGTGCTGCTGAAATTCCACCGTGTAATCAAGTCTATTTTGAATGAGAAGCTTGTTTTAAAGTGAAATACTCTGTTTCTACTCAATTCTTCACTGATTCTAGACTGTTTGTTTGTTTCCGCCTCTCAAACAGTTGTGTATTGCCTCTGATTGACTCATTTGGTCGGTAAAACGATCCTACAATTGGTATCAGAGCTCAGGATGAGTCAATACACTTGAATAAGTGCTTAGAATTCTCATTTTTGGACTTCTGGACAAATTAACGGACAAAATGGACTGATTTTCTGATATTGTGTATAAAATACAGTTTTAACAAACCCTTGAAAGAATCAGACCAAAATTCAAGCTAAAAGTGACAAAAAATGGACCAAAAACCTAATTTCGTTTGAACGAGCTAACTAATTCCGTTTGAAAAGTTGATGTAATTTCACACGAAATTACTAATTCTGTTTGAAAAAGGTAATTCCGTTTGAAAATCAATCTGATTTCGTTTGAAAAAAGTAATTCCGTGTGAAAATAACATCTAATTCCGTTTGAAACTATAATTCCGCTTGGCTAATTTCGTTCGAAAACTACTTATTCCGTTTGAAGGGTCTAATTTCGTGTGAAAATGTAATTTCGTTTGAGTTAGTATAGTCAATCCACACGAAATCAGTCTGTCATGTAAATTCATCGGCCCAATCATATTCTGGTTCAGTCTGTATGGTGTGTATATCAAAACATTTTGTCAGCCATTAATTCAATAGATTGCATGTGAATTCATAATGCGGCCCTGTCAAATTAAGTTGAAAGTTAAATTGTCGGTTTTTTACATGTGACTATTCTGATCATTAAAGATTGTCAGCCATTTATTGTCTGCATGTGAGTTTCGATCAAATCAAAGAAATATTTGTGATCATAAAAGAACAACAGGTATCGGCCCAATAGAATTGTTGATAGATGAAAATGACGGCTGCATGTATATCCATTTAATTCAAGTTTGCTAGTAAACAGTTCATGTGAATTCTTATTAAAGGCCCAATCATATTTGAATAACATTGAATTTGTCGACCCATTAATCAAGAAATGTTCAGTTGCATGTGTTGATTGTCAGGCCCATTTAATATACCATGTGATTTCACATATCTAGGTCCATTTAAAATTTGCTGTCAGCACATGTGATGAAGTGTAGTGGTCATTTTAATTTTGTGAAGTATTGTCAAAACTTGGATTGTGACACGATCAGATCACAATCTGATTCAAAGGATTTTTATTTGTTCAAAGGTTTAAAGTGCAACAAATTGAGTGGCAATCCGAACGTATTACCACCCGATCCTAATCGGTTCTATTTGTCTGTGTTTCAAGTGATTTGTCAAGCATCAGATACTTGCCCGAGCGAATCCCCACTCGATCCGTTGTCATCTGATTTTTGTCACTCAATCGGATATTCATCTGATTCAGTGGTTTGATAAAGTGATTGAACTAATCTTAGATTGTGTGAATTTTCGTATCGTTTGAAAATCTGTCTTTATGAATCTTTCAATACCGAAACATGGATTCTGAGTTCTATAACTCGTCTTTTGGATATGGTATGCTTGTTCAGACTCCAGCAAATATTGCACAGAAGAAGTTTGATAGTTTTACGGGTATCAAGGGAGAGTCTACAAAAGAATTGATCGAAAGGTATTGCAAGTTATATGTAGAGATGAGGCGTTTGAACATTAACAAAATGGATGAGACATGGGTTGATAAGTTGGCAAATGCTTTACCAAATGATGTGTGGGGAACATATTTGTTGGCTTGGAAGAAAAACATGGAATATATTGGTTTCAATTTGAGCACATTCATTGAGAAGATTGAAGCTCAAGAACTTGAACTCCAACAGATTAGAAAAATGAAGTCTGATTCAGGTAAGATGGAAGAGATCAAAGAAAGACAATCTGCAAGAGAGAAGAATCAGAAAGCAGCAACTATTGAAGTAAAAGTCAAATCTGAGGAAAATGTTCAAGTGGTAAAGAAGCAGGTTAAAGAAGTTTCAGCTATCAAGGTTGAGAAGGAATTTGAAGCTGAAACAATGTCCGAGAAGTGCTTAAACTGTGATAAATCTGAAGCAGACAATGTCAAACTCTCGAAAGATGTGGAGAGTTTGACATTGGAAAATAAAAAGTTAAAAGAAAATGAAAAAAAAAATTCAAAATAAAATAACATTTTTAGAAAATGAAAAATTGAAAATTGAAAATTGAAAAAGATTTTGAAAACAAAATAAAAATTTCAGAAAATGAAGATTTTTGGATAAAATTGGAAAATAAAAATTTAAAAGAAAAAGAAACAGAATTTCAAAATCAAATAAAAATTTTAGAAAATGAAAAATCTGTTTTTGAAGAAAATAAACTTGAAAATGAAAAAGCAATAAATTCTCATCGTGAAAAAATCTCTCAACTTGAAAAAGAAGTTGAGAATGCTAGAAATAAAATTGCTGAGTTAGAAAAGACATTGAAAGGTTTTGTGACCTCGTCTGCATTGCTAGATCATATATGTCCAAAACTGATCAATGAAATTCCAATAAGTGACAATGTCACAAATTATGACAAAGTCATAATTGAGGATTGTGATGATAAGACTGATGATGAAAATAAAAAACAGAAAATATTTTTGAAATTAAAAGAAAAGTTTCAAGAAACTGTTTTACAGTCAACTGAAAAAGGTGAATGCTCAACACAAAAACCTTTGAAGAAGAATGTAGAACAAAAACAAAAAGTTAAAAATTTGAAAAATCTTCGAAACAACAATAAAAGTTCATCAGTTCAATCATCCAATCGTGATAAAAATTCACAAAAATTTAAAAATCAAAACTCACAAAAAGTTGGTAATAAGTGGTGCAGGTTTGATCACAGTGCTCAAGTGTCAAATCAAGCTTATAGAGGAAGTCATGAGTACTACAAATCAAATCAGTGTTATGATTTGAGTGTTTGGTATGAAAGTGGAGATTGGTACGATAACAGGGTGTGTTACAACTGTGGTTTTCAAGGACACATTGCTGTTAACTGCCAGAGACAGAGATTTGAGACAAGAATATGTTATGAATGCCAAATCAAAGGTCACATTGCCAGAGATTGCCCGATGAGATCAATGGAAAGATCGAGGGCTGAATCCCAGAAAATGACAAAGAAATCAATCAAAGTCAAAGAAAAGCCCAAAGAACAGAAAGTTCTAGAACAGAAGGTAAAGCTTTCACAAGGGCAGAAAGACAGACTGAGAAAGAAAAGAAAGAAAGCAAGGGAGTATCTTGAAAAGATTTTGTCTTCGGATACAGCCGGAAAATCAGATAACAGTTCTGATAAATCGTTTTGCTCTCCAAAGAATGATCCGTCAAGTAAAACGAATTCATCAGATACAAATCTGAGGACAAAAGAGAGGGTAAAGAAAGAAAAATTGACTAATCAAATTGATAAACAATCAAAGAAAGTTAATTTTTCAGACAAAACCTTTATCAAAGTTTTTGAATATAAAAGAAACTGTGAAAAGTCATTTATGTCACAAGTTGATGAATTTGGAAAACCTAAATCTAGCGTGGATTGGGTTCCAATAAAAGTCGGCGATGAATTTGTTTCTTTGAAAACAAAGGAGCCACTTTCTGGCGATGAATTTGTTTCTTCGGAAGCAAAGGAGCCATGTCTTGGCGATGAATCTGATTCGTCAAAGTCAGAAGAGCCACAAGTTGAGCTAAAAATTGAAACGTCAGTTCCGCCAATGGATGATGTCAATTTTCCACCACTACGGGCTGAAAATTTTAAACAAAAAATTGGAAAAGAGAAAGAATTTGATGTTGAGAAAGTTTTTAACCCCAAAGTAAAACATATTTTTGGAAAATTGGTTGATGGGAAAGTCAAAGGGGTGAAAGAATTTTATGAATCAAAAAGGTATGTTTAAAAATCGAGTGAAGATGACTCGGAATCACCCAAGGACCGTCAGGCTTGGGGGAATCTTTTTAACTGAAAAACCTGACTTGCCGGAGTTCCCAAGTTGGTAATCGTGGAACAGGAATCGACATCTTTCTTAAAAATATCACAGATGTGAATGATGGTTGTTATGTGATATTTCGACTTACAAATGGTTAATCAAGGACATTAAGTTGTACTTGATTTAACTATCTTACAAGTGGTATGATTATTGGAAATTGTTTTTGTGATAAACCTACAAGTGGTTGAAAACAGTGTGATGAATTAAACCCCATGTTTGTGAAATGGCAAACAAAACTAATTTTCCAGAAAAATCATTTTGATTAAAACAAACGTAAGTGTTTTGAAATCATAATGGGAAAATAGTTTGTTGTCAGGGGGAGTTCTAACTGTTTAAGCCAAGTGGATGGCGAATTGAGGCAATTCTCATCAGTTTGTCACTTTGTTTGTATAGTTTACTGCTTTATTTTTCAAATTTTCCCAAAAAATCAAAATTTGAAATATAATTTTGATTTTAGGGGGAGAAAAATTTTAAAAAAATTAGAAAATTTGAAAAATTCATAAACATCGAAAAATAAAAAAAAAGAGTTTTGTGTAAAAAGAGGAAATGATAGTACATCAGTGAACTATCAGTGCATGCTAGAGAAATGAAAAATTTTATAAAGTTTTAAACAGTCTCACTAGGGATGTGTCGATAGGCTCAGCTAAGACTAGTAGTTTTGCGAAAATGATACAAACATAAAGCAAAAAGGCCTAAGTCTGGTGGGAAACACGGTCGAACGCATAGTACTTAGTTTTGTCCTTCTTGACTGTGTGCCTGCTCAGTAATTGCTGATTGTCGAAAGACATAAAACTGGTTAAATTTGTGAGCTTTCACAATTTTGCTGAAAAGTCACTATGATTCTGTGTTTTCATTTTGCAAAGATTTAAACTTGTTTTATTTCTTTATTTTGTTTAAGCATTGGACATCCTCTGCGTATACGTGAGTATCGACCTGGATGTTATTGCCTAAATGTTCTACTTTATTTTCTTTGGTGTTTCGTTTAAGCTTTGGATCACCTCTGCGTATACGGGAGTATCGACCTGGTGGTTAAAGCCTAAACAATTTCAACTTGTTTTTATTTCTTAGTTTGTTTAAACATTGGACTTTCTCTGCGTATACGGAAGTATCGACCTGATTGTTAATGTTTAAAGATTCTGCTTTATTTTTACACAAATCACAGTTGATGAAAGTTTAAAGGCATTACGTGAGTTAGTGTATTGCATGATGAGGGGATATGCTAAGATCGTGGGGCACATAAGACTTTAGTGATATCTAAATATACCTTAATCGTATCAGTAAGCATTACGAACATCTTAGAGGAGTTTAAGTGGATCACAATATCGATGATCTAGGGTGAATTGTTTAAAAGCTTTATGTGGTAATGTTTAGATCAACGGTGCAGCTGATTTGTCTCAATAAACTGATATGATCCTCTAACGCAAACTCACAAAATTATTGTTTGTAAATATCTCTTTACTGCTTTTCATTAAAATAAAACCCCAAAAGAATGTGCTTTAGCTTAAAATTTTGAAAAATCCAAAAAGATTTTATTTCATTTTATTTTCGACAACTGATGTTGAAGAGTTGATTTTCAAAATTCCGAGTGCTAAACATGATGAACCACATTGGGTTGGGGAGTTTGTTTAAATGAGAAATGATTTTAAGAATGATTGCATGTTTACTTAATCAAGATCATTAATTTGAACTTGATGTAATTATTAATGTTTGGTGAATGAATGCTCTCTATCAGTAAGTTTTTCAAAGTGATATATATAAAACTTATGTTTTGGGTAGAGAATGTGCAGGAAACGTTGAAAAAGCTAGGTTTCGATTCCTGAGGATTAATGCCAGGTTTTCAATCCTAAGCTACAAATTCCAGACTGCAATCCCGGAACAACTTAAGGGGGAGTCTGTTAGCAAAGGGGAGAGTGAAGAGTGAAAGAGACAGATTCAGATTATGGAAGAATAGCTGATAATGGTGAGAGAGGAGAAGATAGAGAAGACCAATCAAGACCGAAGACGTGATATGCCAAAGACTCGATACTTCAGACTCGTCAACATCCGAGGGGGAGTCTGTTGGTGCATACGCATGTCGACTTCGTCTTCATTCGAGTCTAGTAATAGAAAGCACTGAAGACCAGACTGAAGACTCCGTCAATATCCAAGGGGGAGTTTGTTGGTGCATAATGTCTAAAGCCTACGTCTATCAGTCTAGGTCATGTCTGTAGATTGTACAGGGTCTAAAATGTAAATTTATGATGTTTTGATGTAATTCCGTTTGAAATGACACATGGTCATTTCAAACGAAATTAGTTTTGTTAATTCCGTTTGAACTGACACATGGTCATTTCAAACGGAATCTGTTGGTGCACTACATCTGTCGACTTCTGTCACACCCCCAAAATCCACCTGCGGAGTATCACCGCTTGGAGGCGTGACTGACCAGGATCAAGCCACCAATCATATTGAACAAGCATGTAAGTAATAATAAAATCCAACACAATACAATTGGTGTCCAAACAAAACATAGTTTAAGTTGTAAGCGGAAGCATAATGTCTAAAACCAAGGCATAAGTAAATAATGTTTAATTTTATCATGAACACTCAATGTCCATGCTCCACAACGACTCTTCCCCATGCAAGCTCCTGCTAAACCTATTGACCTGCAAAGCATGTAGTAACGAGTCAACAATAATGTTGAGCGAGTTCACAGTTGGGTGTTCGTTTTAAGTTGTTTCGAAAAAAGTTTCCTTTAACTGGCATCCTGCCGTGGGGGTTATCCCATAGTTGAAAACGTGATTTGTTTATCCCATTTACTCTGGCAATCCAGCCGTGGGGGCTACCCCATGTTTAGTTATCTGGCTTTTCGGCCGTGGGGGCTATCCCATGTATACTACTAGACGCGTTACCATATCGACTGCTGACTGTAGTCATGTTTATGTGCCCTGAACTGTCAATGTCTATCATCATTGACGTGCCCAGATCCATTAGTTCATGCCCGTCCTCTGCGGCACGGTGTGAGGCTTGTCAGACCTAAATAGCGCTATCTAACTAATGACCCGCTCGCCATTGGCCCGGCGATTAAGTCGATATAAAAATGAGGGACTTCGTGATAGAGTTTTGGTCTAGTAAAAGTTAACTGTCCATGAGGACGAGGAATTACATTCCTGAACCAGTACTGTCCTACCCAAGAAAGGACGAGGAATCCATGTTCCTTAACCCCATTCCCAACCCCTGGGAATCCCATGCTTTGTAGAAAGTGTGAACTCACCTTGGTTTGCTCGGTATGCTAAACTATGTGCTCACAAGTAATCAGTCACGTCCTATAGTTATGCACGTATACACAATCAGTACATGTTGGTAAAGTTTCACATGAAATCAATACCACGGAGTGTGTTTGGCAGTTGACATCATGCATCATACAACAGTTAATCCCATTCATACCATCCATGTTTCACATATAACAAGTCATGTATTCCTTATTCACTTATCACACAGTCAAAATACATGTAGCACACCCATGAAGTTCAAGCCATAATAGTAAATCAAATAGTATCTAGTGCATACCTAGTTCATAAGCCAATTTGTCAAATAAACATATATACACCAATCATGTACAGCACATATATTAACACTTGATGATATGCAAGTTACGGATCAATGATTCAACTTTAATTCATGCAACCCAACATTTAATTAAGTTATATGCAATCCAATACATATATATTATCTTGGCATATGTGTGATCTAATATTGTCATGGCACTATGTGCATGGCCCATTAGCATCAAACCCAAACCAATACACATCCATGTCCCACCCGAAAATCATTAATTGGCCGGCGGCCCAGTATAAACAGTAATCCGGCCATAACCGAGGCCCAACCGGACTGTGCGTGTGGACATATGATATGCAGTTTGGGCCTGTGTGATTAAGTCAAAAAGGCTGGCCCAACCAAACTCCGTCCCATGCCCCCAGTCGTATGAGTCCATGACCATAAACAAACATACCTTTGATTCATAAACAATTGGGTTGAACTAATATTCCAAACATGTATTCAGTAACTTATTTCTATGGTCATGATTACTTACCTATACAATCTAGCCCAAGCAGTTCACCTACTACGATTTAGTGAACCTCAATTAACAATATGACAACAAATTATTGTTAGCATCATCAGTAGCTACCCGAATTAATCAAACAACAATTACATAACATGCCATCATTATGATTAAGTCACGCATCAGCCATTCGAATGAAAACAATTTGATTGCTATTGTTATAACCCTACCATAACATAGTCTAGATTCGAATGATCAAGTCACGCATCAGCCCTTCATGTTATCTGCTATGTATACATTCTCATGTTACATCAAGTCATAAATTCAATTTACCTTGAAACCCTAAGCATTGACTAATGAGAGCAGTAGGCATATTTTATCCATACCTAAAATTCATGCAAGACATTCATAGGTGACCCACATAATACAATCACATGCATAAAGAAAATTCTCATGCAACATGGACAAAGTGGCCGACATTTATGAAGTTATCCTATCAACTTGGCTGCACCATCATGACTTTTCACATGCAAAACTATAGGATATTGACTAACATAATAAAGCAATTAATGATCACACTGACCGAGATGTATATTGACCGGAGCAAAGGATCCGAATGATTCAATGATTATGATAATTGCCGTCGGTTTGCAAAGAGAGATCTAGGGTTTTTGGTTAACGTAACAGTTTACAGGTATGTTTATATGAGTAACTGGAAGGTGGGCTGCACACTAACCTGGGCCGAAGCCCATTCTGTTTTCGTCGAGAGGAGGTGGCGAAATTCCTTATGATTTCGTCACTTTCATAATATTATATAATAATATTAACAATGGTGTTCACCCCTATCTAACAAACAATGCACGACAATTAACCAACTCAAATAATTTAATAACCCAAGCATGTACCAAGCATGAACACCTTACAAATAAATCATAGTGTACAAAATCAATGCACGAATCACAAAACACTGTACGAAACAAGTAACATATAGAGGAGAAACCTTTGAAACTCGAGTTGTCACAACTTCGTCTTGTATCGAGTCTTAGTCTTAAGTTTGTTAGATCAGGGCACGTTTTACGAGAAAACTGGAAATTGTATGTATTCTAGGTCAGGGTTTCGCTCATAGGAACATAGAGGTTTCGCTTATATGTCAGTTGGTGGTTTCGCTCATACGGCATGTCTCTTGGAGCGAAACCTCATGCCCTATATATAGGTCACATAAGCGAAATCATTGTAACAGTTCTTGGATTCCATATCGAAGTGCTGCCGGTGTGAGATTTGGATGTAATCTGTCATATATCAATACAGAAAGGTGTTTAAAGTGATTTGTTAGCTGTTTCTAAGTCAGATACTTGTTTTCCGCACTTGTATCTGATCAAAACTCCTCTGAACGACTCGTTCGGGTCGTAACACGATCCTACAAGTGGTATCAGAGCTTCAGGAGGAGGAGTTCTGTAGAGAATAGCTGGATTTCATCGAAATTTCTTTCTTCTACACCTTCTTTCATCAATTCAGGAAGTTTTACCGGTCAAAATTGAATCAAAATTTCGCAGACTGTGTGTTATTGGATATAGACAAATCCCTGAGAGTTTAGCATTGAAATTCGGACTAAAAATAGGTCAAATTAACTTCCGAATAGGTTTCGCTTTTACGGACATCCCATGATTTCGCTCTTGTGACCATACTAATTTCGCTCATAGCTACACAAAATCAGGGGTTTCGCTCATTCGGACCATCATATTTCGCTCTTGTGTCACCATATCAGAAGGTTTCGCTCATTTGTACATGCTGGTTTCGCTTCAGTGAACAACACCTGGGGTTTCACTTTTGTGAGCACTTGATTTAGCTTTTGTGAACACCTCAACAATCTGATTTCGCTTTTAATGACATCCAAGTGTCCTGATTTTGCTTTTAAGGTCATCAAGAGTCCTGATTTCGCTCAAAAGGACAGTTGTGAAATTTGTTAAAAATCTGAAAATGGACGAGGAATTTTACAACGCATTCGCTACTCCGGTTACCCCGATCACTATTGCACAGAACACAATGCTCGAAAATGAAACGGGAACAATGCAAAAACCACCTAAGCTCATGAACATTGAGGAATATAAGGGTTGGGAAGGACGGTTCGAAAACTGGGTGCAAGCCAACTACTTGGATGCATGGGAATGTGTCTAAACAAAATACATTCGACCGACGAATGATGATGAAGAAGTGGTTCCAATTAAAGATCTAAGCGCCGATGCTAGAAAGAAATACAAAGATGAGAAAATGATGCTGAGTCTTCTACAACAAGCTGTGAAAGAAGATATCTTGGTGTTATTACAACATAATGGAACTTCCTACTCTATTTGGAAAGCTTTAAGATCAAAGTTTGTTGGTAGTCAAGAAATGATAAAGAACAAGAAGTCACTTCTGAAGAAAGAGTTCGATTTGTTTCGTGGTTTGAAGAATGAAAGCACAAGGCAGATTATTGAAAGATATTGCAATCTGCTAGCAAACATGAAAAGATTGAGCATCGAGAAAGACAATGAAGAGTTGATCGAAAAGCTTGCTGATGCATTGCCACACGAGACTTGGGGTACATATCTCATGATGCTTAGAAACAAGAAAGGTTTTAGCAGTTTGACACTCAGCAAGTTCATTGAGAAGTTGGAAGCTCAAGAGATGGAGCAACGAAAGATTATTCGAATGAAAGATTTTGATGGTGAACAAGATATCGGGCTTTATTACAAAGCAGGGTTGAATGAGAAAACTACAAATTTGTCTCCAAAAATTGAAACTGCTTACAATGCTAAAGGTTCACCAGGAAGTTCATCAAAAGGATCAAACAGCAATACAAGTTTCTCATCATTTCCATCTTTTGATCCGAATGTTTCAACAACAAGAAATGGCAAAAAGCTTCAATGCAACATTGTATTGAACATTGAAAATGATCAGGAATATTCTGAAGAATTAGCAAAAAGCCATATGTCTTTATTGGGAACTGTTCTTGAATCTTATGGTAGTTTTGTTGCAGGTCGAATCGGGAATCCAATGCTAACAAAGGAAGATTACGACCAGATAGATGCTGAAGAGATGGAACTGATGGACATAAAATGGTGTTTGGCAAGCGTATTAAGGAGAGCTGAGAAATTCAAGCAGATCACGGGGAGAGATGATCTTCGTGAGGCTAATGTTTCTACTTTAGGTTTTGACAAATCTAAAGTCACTTGTTTTCGTTGCAGAGAGAAAGGTCACTTCAAGAGAGAGTGCACCAACCGCAAAGCAAAAGGAGCTCAGAATCCGTTCAACAACAACAATGATTATTACCGAAAAGCCATCTACCATCAAGTTGCTCAGCAACCATCTCAACAACATCAACATCAAGCACAAACTGCACATGGAAGGAATGTGATTGAAGATTCTGGAAAAAGAGCTTGTGCGGTTAATCAGGATGAAAAGAAGTCATTCAAGTGGGATAAATATGTCTCAGCTGATGGAAAAGCTTGTTTGATCGATCAAGATGATGAAAAACTACCCGAGGGTTTTAGCTGGGAGAATTTTACTTGGGATAACTATATTCCTGATCAAGCCACAGCTTTTGTAGCTAGAGTTGAAGAAGATAGTGATGATGATCGTGAGTATTGGGCGAGAAAATTCGATGCTGATATGAAACTGATTGCAGAAAGTGATAGTGATGATGACAAGATTAAAAAGACAAAGAAAAAGAAAAAGGTCAAAACACCGGTGAGTAGTGATGACGAAGAAATTCCAGTGATCAAAAGGAAAGTAAAGGTTGAAGTTCCAAAGTTCAAAGTTGATTAAGAAGTTGATGCAAAGAAGATTCCAGTGAAGTGTGAAAACTGTGAAGCTATGAAGAAGCAGAACAGTACACTGATCTATAACTTGAATAGTTTGAAGGAATCTTACGATGTACTGAACAAAGCAATGAACCAATACAATCAAACAAGTGAAGAACAAGCAACAACAATGAAGACACTTCAAGGAGCTTTCATGATAAAGCAGAAAGTTGTGAATAATTACATCGAGAAGTGTGTTGTGCTTGAACAAAAGCTGGAGACACAAAGAATTGAGACTGAAAGAGTAAACCGATTGTTAAAAAGTTACTCATGTACTTCTTATGTCATTGACAGGATCTATCCAACTGCTGAAGGATTGAAGGCATCTGAAGAAGATGAGATAACTGAAGAACAGAAGATTTCTGAAGAAAAGACTCCTGAAAAGAAGAAAGCAAAGAAGAAGGATACTAAATTGAATGATTCTGGTAAGAAACAAAGTTTCGGTTACAACAAGTGTCCACCCCCGCTAGAAAATGGATATTTGCCTAGAAATCCAAATCACGAAAGAGTCGAAAAGCAACAAATTTACAGTGGGAGTCGGAGTCGTCAGTTAACTTGCCAGAAAATATTGATGTGACGTTTACATCATCTAACACTGATCATGAGTCCGAGTTAATAAAGAAACTCGTCGATCAGGTGTTGGATAAAGATGAAAATGAGGAGTCAAAGTTGGAGTCAAACTCAGAGTCAAAGTCAGAGTCAGAGTCAGAGTCAGAGTCAAAGTCTGGTTCTGAAAGTTCGAGTTCGACAGTCAATAGTCCAAAATCTTCGATTAAAAGGGTTTACAACAAAGAATTCCTGTTATCAAAATCTAATTTGAGTGACGAAACATTCAAAGTTGCATATACACTGAATGATTCCGACAAATTATATTCTGATGAGGAATTTCCAATAAGAGGTGTCAAATTGATCAAAAAGGTTTTCAAACTAACAGAAATTAATATTTCTGAAATAAAAGATTTAAATCTTAATGGTAAACCTAAACCTTACACCTCAAGAGTACAACAAAGATTAAACAAGAAAAAAGGTTACAGTTTTGGTTCTGGTTTTCACAAGAAACCAAACCCTAACCGTAATTTCAAAAAGAAAGGTCTTGGTTTTACTCCAACAGAAAAACAGAAAAATGAAAAATATGTTCGTGATTTTAAAGCAAAGATGACATTTGTTTCAGGAACTAGCTCAGAAGAGGAAGAAAAGAAAGAATTCTGGAGGCAGTCAAACAGTGAGTTCCTTGCAAAGAAACAAGATGACATGAAGAAGATGGTTGAGCAGAAGAAAGATACGAGAACATGTTTCCAATGCAACATTGTTGGACATATTGCCAGAGATTGTTCTAAGGCAATACCATCAAAATAGGAAGTTTCTTGTAAACAGAAAGAGAAAGTGATTGAGTTTGAATCACCAATTGACAGAACAAAGTTATTCAAAAATTCTACATTTGAAATTGGTGAATGTTCAAACAAGTTTTACAAGAAAAGAGCTAAAAATGACAAACAAAAATGGGTGGTTAAGAAGTCTGGAGGTAGTTCTAGCGATGATTCTGATAGGTCAAAATCAGAGGAGCTATCTTCTAGCGATGAATCTGATTCCACAAAATCAGATGAGCCACAGGTTGAGGTAAAAGGAGAAAAATCAGTTCTGACTGTGGATGATGAAAATTTTCCATCACTTCGGACTGAAAATTATAAAAAGAAAATTGGTAAAGTTGAGATTTCAAACCAATTTTATGATGACAAAAAGGTTTTCGATGTTGATAAGGCCTTTAACCCCATTGTGAAACATATTTTTGGTAAAATGATTGATCGAAAAGTCAAAGGGGTTAAAGAGTTCTATGAGAAGAAGACGAAGAAAGATAAAGTTGAACCATCCCTGGTTTGTGACTGGGATGGCTCATACTATGAACAGTAAGTCTGTGGACTTGCCGGAGATCCCAAGTTTATATCGTGGATCAGGAATCGGCATCATTCATATTTTAAAGTGTTTGTATGAAAGTCGTTAAAATTGTTAAAATTTTACAGGTTGAATGACTATGCGGGAACTCCTAGGTTGGTAAGTGTGGAGTAGGTATCGGCATTTATCTTGAAATTTATTTTGATAAGTTCATCGTACAAGTGATACAGAGGTTTGTTCTGATATAGTGATTACTCAAGGTCATTAATTTGAACTTGATGTAATTTTCATACAAGTGGTTGAAGGACAGTGTGATGAACCAAACCCCAACTTTACAAGTGGTAAAAATAAACTTATTTTCCGGAAAAATCATTTTGATTAAAACAAACTTAAGTGTTTTGAAATCTAAATGAGAAAATAGTTTGTTGAAAGGGGGAGTTCTGATTGATTATGCCAAGTGAATGGCGAATTGATGTGATTTGATATCAGTTGTCAACTTTCTTGTATAGTTTGTTTTCAAATTTCCTAAAATGTGTTTGCATTTTAGGGGGAGTAAGAAATTTTAGAAAATCCAAAAACATTTGAAAATTTGAAAAATACAAAAACATGATAAAATGAAAAATGAGTTTTGTTGTATAAAAGAGGAAATGATAGTACATCAGTGGACTATCACAACATGCTAAAGAATTGGAAAGTTAAAAGTGATAAACGGTCTCACTGATGATGTGTCAGTAGGTTTTTGCACATTTAGTAGATTGTGACGAGATATAAACCTAAATTCAAACTTGCTTATATCGTGGGGAAACATCTCTCGGATATATGGGTAACCCCCGAAATCTTGTTTGAAAGGTTCCTTTTTCTGATATACTAGGTCTTTATACTCAGTGATATCTGGGGTATTATTCCGGGACTTCTGCTGAATGGAAGTTCTGACCTAGTCCTCGAATAATACTTTCTGCAATGCTTGAAACATAGCATCACCCTCAGCATAAATGATAAGACAATAAAATTGCTTAGCATTGCTGTTGTAAAAAAGATCCTCTAAAGGGGACACACCCAAAAGTTGAGTCATGATCTCTCTGCTGAACGGTAGTTCTGACCTGAGCTCTCATGATTCTTCATAATTTATTAACCCTTACAGATATCATTTGTGTCATAATTACCTGTAAGACTGAATATTGGGATCTGGATACGGGAGTATATTCTGAGGTGGGACACGCGATTGAGTTTAAGTGCTTAAAACATTAATCTCGTATCTCGAAACAGTTGAAATTTGTGTGAAAATTTAAGTGGATCAGTATACTGACAATCTAGGTGAATAGTTTAGAATTTAAAATGAAATGAAGCTTAACGGTGTTGGTGATTCGTCTCATAAACTGATATGATCCTCTTGCACAAACTCACAAAAATATTGTTTGTAAATATTTCATTTCTGCATTTTCTTAATTCTACAAGTGGTGTCAGTTATTTTCTTTCAGAAAATTTCAAAAAAAAGATTTCCAGTGTGTTTTAGCATAAATTTTGTAAAATTCAAAAAGATTTTCGACGACTGATATTGAAAAGCTGATTTTCAAAATTCCAAGTGCTAAACATGATGAACAGATGGTTTGGGAGAGTGTGTTGTTTTGATAAGAAAAATGATATAGTTTCAAGTGGGTCATCAGAAATGAATTGTTATATTTGTTTGAGATAGTTTCAAATGGTGTCTATATGCTTAAATGTTTATCATAAAACTTATGTTTGTGGTAGAGTTGTATGCAGGTTGAGTCAACATTTGAGGGGGAGTGCATGTTGATGATGATGAATTTAAAGTTGTCAAAATCTAAAAGAAGAAGTTTGTTGGTGATTTAAGAGAAAGAGATGAAGAAAGAGAGAGAGAAGCCCAGAGACTGATCAAGACTGATCAAGACTGAAGAAGTGAAGACATAGCATTGTCGTGACTCGATAGTCGACTCGTCAACATCTGAGGGGGAGTCTGTTGGTGCACTACATCTGTCGACTTCGTCTTGTATCGAGTCTTAGTCTTAAGTTTGTTAGATCAGGGCACGTCTTACGAGAAAACTGGAAATTGTATGTATTCTAGGTCAGGGTTTCGCTCATAGGAACATAGAGGTTTCGCTTATATGTCAGTTGGTGGTTTCGCTCATACGGCATGTCTCTTGGAGCGAAACCTCATGCCCTATATATAGGTCACATAAGCGAAATCATTGTAACAGTTCTTGGATTCCATACCGAAGTGCTGCCGGTGTAAGATTTGGATGTAATCTGTCATATATCAATACAGAAAGGTGTTTAAAGTGATTTGTTAGTTGTTTCTAAGTGAGATACTTGTTTTCCGCACCTGTATCTGATCAAAACTCCTCTGAACGACTCGTTCGGGTCGTAACACGATCCTACAGAATCACTTGCCTATATATAGGTGGGTGATGCTTCTCATTTTATACGGAATTAGCTAGTGTGTCACGAAGTGCTGCTGAAATTCCACCATGTAATTAAGTCTATTTTGAATGAGAAGCTTGTTTTAAAGTGAAATACTCTGTTTCTACTCAATTCTTCACTGATTCTAGACTGTTTGTTTGTTTCCGCCTCTCAAACAGTTGTGTATTGCCTCTGATTGACTCATTTGGTCGGTAAAACGATACTACAATGATACCAACAAACTCCCCCTTTGATATTGCCGGAGTCTCAGTCTGGTCTTCAGTGCTTTCTATTACAAGACTCGAACGAAGACGAAGTCGACAGACGTATGCACCAACACAATCACCTCATAATTTCATCATACATTTGGTGTGTATACTACCTCCTAAGCATAGTGTACAACAAATTCCTGCATATTCTTATAACCTCATACATAATTCATAAAATTCCTCCTTCTAATCAACATGAATCATTTATACATAAACATCAAACATACTAGTATCACATTTCTTTCAATTCCTCTAACAAGAATCTATCATACATATCAAAATACATCAATATTAAGCAAGAATTGGACTTGGGTGATCATTCAAGTCGTCATCATCACCATAACCAACGGGTTTCACCTATAAACATCAAATTAACCCAAACCATGCATAATCCATGTTCCAAATGATGATTCTAACACATACTCATACTTAATTTCATACAAATTCACGATTTACAACATAACCCACTTTGTGTATAATCACCAATCTAACTTTTAAGACATACCTTGTGATCCCCTTGTGAAGGTGGTCATTAATCCATGCTCGGTTATGAATTTAAGCTTCATTTAACCTTTCAATTTGATGATTTCTTGATTAGGGTTCTTGAGCTCTCATGGAGCTCCTGGCTCCTTCCAGAACACACGTACGTGTGTGTGTTTGTGTGTGTATTTCATAAATAAATTCAACTTTCATTTTACCCCACTTTAGCCCCTCAAGTTTGTCACTAAATTATACTTGTTACAACTTTCATCCTTTAATTGTTTCTACTATATTCTTGACTAGGTTAAGTAGCCTAGTTATTTATTTCTTGATGTACCATATCAGAACATTTGCCGAATATAAACATTCGGGTTTTGGGGTGTTACAAGTCTACCCCCCCTAAATAAGGTTTCGTCCCCGAAACCTATCTCATTTCCTCTTACACACACATATCTATGTCTGACTTCATAGTTGCATCATAATTATAAATAACCATCCGATCTCATTTCATAATTATTCATACAATTGACTTCTTCTTAACCAGTCTAAACTTTCAATGGCATACTTTCACATAACATTCTCATTTCCTCGACCCGTTAGTAACTGATCAATATACATATTTATTTAAAATTATAATAATGCTTACATTCATATGATCCCTTTATAACAGTTTTGATACTTTCACCTCATCCTTTAAGATTCCATTCTATAGACACATTGTATAACATTTAACTCTTGTTTTGTTATCACAACAAAACTACTATTTCATAGTCACACCTACGTACTTAACTCCATAGTTAACATCATTCTACATTTCAATAGTTATTTATACCATACATACCCTTACGTTACCCTCAACTTGCCTCATTCTTTCTATGTTACTATTCCTCTCATTTCATGCATTACTTAATTTGCATAAGCATACGTGTCGTGCAAATTCATTATACGAGAGTTTAACCAATACTCGAAATTTTCACTCAAAACCTTTGAGTTTCACTTCCTAATGACATAGTTTTCTTCTTACGTAGACTATTAGAAATCAAACGTTCCATACTATACCATACCCTAGCAATCATTCATTTCGTAGGTCGTTTTCAATCTACCAATTCATGCTTATCCAACATGAGTTAAACCTTTTACTTACCTTATCTCATATCATCAATCGACGATCCGTAACCCAGATCGATCCGCATTCTTCATGAGTACTAGCCGTACCAAGCTAGATTTCATTCATCCGTGTAATGTGCCTTCGCTCATACACAACCTCCCACCAATTCGATTGGTTTTATCACTCCAAGGGTTCTAGCATTATTATCAACAAATTTAGCAGTTAGCACTTTTCATTCAATCATTCATTCTACAATTTCTTACGTACACACTATAACGTGTCACACATTTCATTTCTCACATGCAATTCTTTCATTCTAGTTACTTATTTCGTCTACCTTCGCAGTTTGACCTTTTAAGGCCAAACTAACATTTCTTAACTATCGTATATGTATTGAGGTACATGCTCGTACCTCTTTCCATTCATGCTTACTTGTAAAGACATTCATTACATCCTTTCGGCATTTTGACAAAACTTACCTTTTCGTTCATACTTAATTCATTGTCCTGGTTGTAGCCCGTCATTCATTATGACTCCTAAGAGTCGATTACTAGCACATTTAACACATAACTTGTTTAAAACTTCTTTCTTTCATCAGAATTTAGGTTTGCGTGCCAAACATTATGCTCACCTATGAGTAATAAACTTAACAAATCAAAACATTAAATATATCAGGTTTAAATGCCGATTACCATTTGACCCACATGACTCATTCGTCTAGTTAACCATTCTTGCATACAACCATATTTGTATATATATTTATACATTTATTCACATATATATAATTTTAAGACATAACTTGGATAATATTCGCTTTTTTAAAAGAATATTTACTTGCTTAATCTGTAATTACTTACTCATTCGAATCTTTTCATTCTTATCATTCATTATGTTTTGAACCCGTCGCGCGGTTTCTAACATATCATCCATACTTTTATTCCTTCTTGATTTTGAATCCGTCTTGCGGATTTTAACATATCATTCATGCTTTCATTCCTTTCATGCTTTGAATCCGTCTCGCGGATTCTAACATGTCATACATAATTTCATTCTTGAATGTCTTACATTTCTCTTCACCCTCATGTCCACCTATTACCTAATTCTAATGGACATACCTGTAACAATTATCACGGTCTCACGAACGTCATACGCTTCTTGTGTACTGGCCAGGTACACAATCCGCATACTAGTTTCGTGTCTTCGTGTAATCGCCACCTTATGTCTGAAGAATTAAGTTTCGGCACGTGTAACATTTTCAAAACTTCATTACCATTTCATTATTATATTTCATTTAAAATTTTCTTTCACTCACTAGATTGTACCATTACATGCGCCCACATGTTAAATTTACGTACCTGGGGTCAATTTGCCTTATTACATGCCTTGATGCCGGTCCAAGACCGCATTCATGGATCATCCTTTCCCATAAATCATGCTTACCTTACACATAACATACTGTTAGTTTTCTTTAAATACATACCTAAGCACATACTTACCTTTACTTCCACCCTTAGATCTTGACCGAGTCTTGGATTGTACGGGTTCCTTGTCACAAGAGCACACAGGTTTGAGTTCAAGTATTTATCACCTCATACTTGATTTCCCTCAAACCATGGCTCTGATACCAACTTGTAAGACCCAAATACGTTTTTGGCAAAAGTCGCAGCGGAAATTCGTGCCATAATTTTTCTTTCCTTATAATACCTTGACTTTCTTTATAATTTCATTTTAACATAACTCTTTCATATAAATTCATCAATCGACTCATTTACTAAAAACATAGCTCATGTTTACTATATTACATATATCGACGCTCCCGTACAATCTATCTCGTGACTCGGTCCCCGATCTCTATTCCTTGATGATCCTCCGGACTTGTACAACCTGCGCTCACCAACATTAGCACACACTATAAACATAAACAAGATTCACCCTCGATGACTTTTCACTCCGTTATCTCTTTACATTCCAGCTTTCTATCTAATCATACAGCCCGTGGTGAGACTTCTTTACTGTTCCTGCGTTACCCTTCATCCACAAGGCACGCTATTATTATCGTCAATACTCAATTGCGTTGAATACATGCATACATACTTTCATACATATCTATACATATTCATACGTTCACACATAACTACTTACATACATACGTACATGCCCACATATACACACATCTACATCATACATACGTGTCTACATACACACATACCTACGTCATTACATACATTTATAACATTATACATATATACATACATACATCCCTACTTGCAACATACCTAACTCATACATGCCTACCAACATACATACCTTCATATATCCGCGTATACTTGCCTACATACATATAAACATGCATACTTACCTGCACACATACCTACGTTTACTAAATCATAAATTAAGTTGGTCATACTTAGCTTACGAGTGATTAAAACGCAATTAAACGGGTTCGTGGGACAAAACAAGTTGAATAAACAACTTTCGCCAGCCTAACATACCATCGCGTCGCGCGATGGCTTCATGCCCATGTCGTCGCGTGGCGCGACCCCCTTAAATCGACAGAATGTTCATTTTTGTTTGAGCTGCAGATTTTAAGCTCCGTTTACTAACTTATTATGAACTAAAACATGCATAACTTTCATTTTACAATTCCGTTTTTCATGATTCTTTTTCCTACGTGACCGTAATTTAATTCTCCATCACATGGAGTTAAAATCCGATATTCGGTCTACCAAACTTTAAGACTTTTTAAGCCTTCGGCTTATAACCTTTTTGCCAAATTTTGACCCGTTCATGCATTTATCAACATAACTTGTTTGTTTTACCTTAACTTCATATGAACTTAATAATTTCAATGACGGCTTTCATAAAAGATTAAATTCTCGGATGTCTTGCATCCTTTTAACCCATTTTCGCTCAAAAGCTTATTTTGACCCGTTATGGGTATTTGCGCATTAAATGATATATGACATACAAAACCATACTCTTCGCTTTCATACTTGACCAAAGCATTACTCTAATCGAATAGCTTGTTTCCAAACAACTTTTAAGGTCGTTTTCCCGATATACCTATCAAGGGCGTTTTTGTCAACTTTGCTCCATCCTTTACAACAAAGGACTTCATTGCATATTTAACCAGTCCTACTACTTAACTACAACTCTAATCGCACATACCTTGCTCGGATCAAAGCTATGACCTGTTTTAATACTTCATCCACCAAATTGCTAGATGATAGGAACGAAATCCTTTCGCTGTTCATTCTGTAAATTCGTAATACTTGACAAACAATTCATTAGTCGATATTACCAAATGGTGATATCTTCACCATTTGACCCATTAAATTTAGTTGTCCATTTTATCCTTGTGGGATTTTTAATTAGTCATTATTCCCTCCATGTAACTTATCCCTTCGTTAACTCATAACCAAAATTACCATATTACCCTTTTTACCCTTTTTAACCATAAAACTCAGTCTCTTACCATGGCTACATGTTCCGACCCGTATCAAAACTTGTTGGAACATCATACTTCACATATTCACTTACCATGTTCGTAATCTACTCAACGAGTAGATATTCTAAAAAAAATAAAAGGGGTAAGCTTTACTTACTTTACATCCGAGTACGCTTCCCGTGCGCATAAGTTCCATTTGACCCGCTTCTTTCCCAAGCTTCTACGCCGCTTATCAAGCATCAAACTATCATATATCATTCTCAAGATAGTTAGCTTATTCATCATTCATCACGATCCTTTCATCACACGGATCTTATATTAAAATCATCATTCGGCCTCATAACATGCTAATCTATCAAATCTTATCCGATTTCTTTAAACATTGACACAAACATATGATTTCAAACATTATTAACATAAGAAACTCATTATTTTCATCATGTTATACAAAACCCACTTCATCACTACTTTGCTAATCACTTACAAATGATTTAATCTCAATCACCTCATAATTTCATCATACATTTGGTGTGTATACTACCTCCTAAGCATAGTGTACAACAAATTCCTGCATATTCTTTTAACCTCATACATAATTCATAAAATTCCTCCTTCTAATCAACATGAATCATTCATATATAAACATCAAACATACTAGTATCACATTTCTTTCAATTCCTCTAACAAGAATCTATCATACATATCAAAATACATCAATATTAAGCAAGAATTGGACATGGGTGATCATTCAAGTCGTCATCATCACCATAACCAACGGGTTTCACCTATAAACATCAAATTAACCCAACCATGCATAATCTATGTTCCAAATGATGATTCTAACACATACTCATACTCATACTCAATTTCATACGAATTCGCGTTTACAACATAACCCACTTCGTGCATAATCACCAATCTAACTTTTAAGACATACCTTGTGATCCCCTTGTGAAGGTGATCATTAATCCATGCTCGGTTATGAATTTAAGCTTCATTTAACCTTTCAATTTGATGATTTCTTGATTAGGGTTCTTGAGCTCTCATGGAGCTCCTGGCTCCTTCCAGAACACATGTACGTGTGTGTGCGTTTGTGTGTGTATTTCATAAATAAATTCAACTTTCATTTTACCCCACTTTAGCCCCTCAAGTTTGCCACTAAATTATACTTGGCACAACTTTCATCCTTTAATTGTTTCTACTATATTCTTAACTAGGTTAAGTAGCCTAGTTATTTATTTCTTGATGTACCATATCAGAACATTTGCCGAATATAAACATTTGGGTTTTGGGGTGTTACACTGACGCTTATCGTCAACTGTCTAGTTATCCTAAGGATGAAGGAACTTCTTCCCAGCCTACCCCCTCGGGGTATTCAGCTGACACAGAAGAGGGGATTTTCATATTCAAAGCACAATCCGAAGAGCCATTCCCTACCAAAAAGAGAGGGGCTTCCACAGCCACTACACTTGTTTCCAACTCAACCCATGGAAATAGAACTGAACCCAGGAAACCAGATTCCCTTACCTGCCTTCGACCCAACCAAAATCCCTAGAGTCCCAGCACCCCATCCTCCAGATTATGACCCATGATTTTATGATCATAGAGATTATCAAGAACTCTACCCACTAGAGGAACCTATACCAAACCCTGTAGCACCTTACCCTAACCTTGACCCTCTAGATCCCTATTGGGATAATGACCAGTACATTCGAGAAATCCTAGAGAACCCATATCCACATGAGGAACCGATGCCCCAATACCCTGACCCGATACCAGCACCCGCACCACCCATGAGTACCGAGAACATACAGGAACTCCGCACTTTTGGTGAGGAGTTGTTAGATGAAAGTGAAAGGATAAGTCAAATAGGGGAGAGGCTCGTTTAGAAGTATGACGAGCGTAATATGCAATATTGGATGGATCCCCACTAGTAATAGTAATAATAAATAATAATAATAAAATAAATATATATGTGTGTAGGTTGAAAAAAAATTCAAAAATCCATTAAAATAGTTAATCCAATAGCTATTGATGCATACTAGTATTGTATTTTAAATTCCAGTTGCGGTTCCTAATAGATATAGATATCTATAAAATAGAGTAAATGTCGCAATGAACGACGATTTTGATTAATATGTTTGTTGTGTGATTGGTTGCATTAAATATTGCTTTGTGATATCTGATAATTGTTTGTGAACCCAGATGGGCAACGAAGCAAATCAGGAAAACCAGAATAATGATAATCAAATAAATAACAGTGCCATTCGACACATAGTAACCCAAGGAATTAGAGATGCTATGCCATATATCATCCAAAATGTTAAGGAAGCGGAAAATAATAACAGTAATAGTGGAAGTAAGCGACCACCTACTGAACCTAGTCACAGCGTAAACAATGGACCATTACTTCAATTGCCAATTCCAAAAAGAAGAAGAACCATGTCTTATGGTTGTTCTTACAAAGAATTCTGGTCCTGGAAACCGATAGAATTCTCAGGCAATGAAGGAGCCATTGCAGCTCTACGCTGGATAGAAAAGACTGAGGCAGTCTTAAAAATAAGCAAGTGTGCAGAGGAAGATAAAATCATGTTTGCCTCCAATCTTTTTAAGAATGCCGCTCAAGAATGGTGGAACACTATTCTCCAGTCTAGGGAAAGTGACAGAGTCTATAATATGGAATGGACTGAGTTTAAGAATATGGTTGAAAGGAAATTTTGTCCTCCCAATGAAAAAGAACAGATAGCTAATACGTTCTTAAACCTTAGAATGACTGGAGTAGACTGTAAGGGTTACACTACTGTATTCTTTGAATATGCTAGAATAGTGCCAACCCTAGCTTCACCTGAACCAGTATTAATCTCCTGTTACATCTGGGGATTAATCAGTGAGATTAGACATGTAGTCAAGGTAGCTAGACCACCAACCATAGAAGAAGCTGTAGAACTACCAAATACCTTGACCGATGAATTGGTACATACACAAGAAGAAAACTAGAGGAAGAACCTAGTCCAAAAGCTTACCCAGGAATTTCGCTACGGTAGTTCTAACCGTGGGAGGAACGTAGGTTCTACTTCTGCACCTTATTATAAGGCCTGCAAGAAGAAGCATTCAGGAATATGCTCTACATACTGCAACTTCTGCAAGATACCAGGACATAAAGAAGAAGATTGTAGGAAGAAACCCAGTAATGGAGTGTGCTTCAACTGTGGAGAAAAAGGGCATATCAAACCGAATTGTCCGAAACTAGCTCTAGCCATGAACAACAAGACTATTAAGAATGCTAGGGCATTTATTCTGACAGCCGAAGAAGCAAAGATGATTCCGGACGTGATTGCCAGTACGTTTTTAGTTAATGATGTTTTTGCTAAAGTATTATTTGACTCTGGTGCGAACCAAAGTTTTATTAATCCTTCATTTTGCAAACTTCTCAATCAACCGTTAACTAAACTTCAACAAGAAAGTCTAGTAGAGACAGCAAATGGAGAATCCATTAAGATTACTGAAGTCTTGCAGGGAGCAAGAATAGAAATTTCAAAACATAATTTTATTGTTAATCTTTACCCAATGAATCTGGCTAGATTTGATATTGTATTAGGAATGGATTGGTCAGTAGCAAATAAAGCCAGTATTCTATGTGATCAATAGTCAATCCAAGTAAATTCACCAAAAGGTGAAAAGATCACAATTAAAGGAAATAAGCCATCTCGATCCACGAAATTCATCTCTGTGATGAAAACAACAAGTTGTGCAAGAAAAGGATCATTAGTGTATATGATTTCCATAATCATTAACACTAAAGGAAAAGAATTGAAAGATATCCCCATAGTATCTCAATTCTCGGATGTCTTTCCAGAAGAATTACCAGGACTACTGCCAGGCAGAGAAGTTGAATTCAGAATTCATCTGCTACCAGGGACAGCACCCATTGCCAAGGCACCTTACCATTTGGCACCAGCAGAGATGCAAGAACTAAAGAAACAATTGGACGAACTTTTAGAGAATGGATTCATACAACTAAGTTCATCACGATGGGGAGCACCGATCTTGTTTGTCAAAAAGAAAAACGGGTCAATGCGTATGTGCATTGATTACCAAGAGTTGAACAAGGTCACGATTGAAAATCGGTACCCATTACCGAGAATCGATGATCTGTTTGATCAATTGCAAGGAACTCGATTCTTTTCTAAGATCGATTTACGCTCAGGATATCATCAATTAAAGGTACAGGAAGAGGACATTCCTAAAACTGCCTTCAGAACAAGGTATGGCCATTATGTATTTACCGTCATACCATTTGGTTTAACCAATGCCCCATCTGCATTTATGGACATGATGAACAGAATATGTAAACCATATCTGGACAAATTCATAATTGTCTTTACTCTAAGAGTAAAGAGGAACATGCAGCGCATCTGCATGCATTCCTAAATTTGCTAAGAAAAGAAAAGCTTTACGCTAAATTTTCAAAATGTGAATTTTGGTTAGAAGAAGTGCAATTTCTTGGACATTTAGTTAATCATGAAGGAATTCATGTGGTTCCCACAAAGATCGAGGCGATTACTAAATGGAAAGCTTTTTCTAGGATTGGCAGGTTATTATAGACGGTTTATCCAAGATTTTTCTAGAATAGTCATTCCTTTAACAAAACTAACCTGTAAATCTGTTAAGTTTGAATGGGGACCAAAACAGGAAGAAGCCTTTAGAATCCTTAAGCAAAGATTAACCAACGCACCCATACTAGCGTTACCAGAAGTAACTGAAGACTTTGTAGTCTATTGTGACACTTCTAAGTTAGGTTATGGATGTGTGTTAATGAAATGTCAAAAGGTTATAGCCTATGCCTCTAGACAACTTAAGAATCATGACGAAAATTATTCAACCCATGATTTAGAATTAGGAGCCATAATTTTTGCCCTGAAAATTTGGAGACATTACCTTTACTGTAGTAAGTTTACTATTTTTACCAATCTTAAGAGTTTAAGGTATGTTTTCGGGCAAAAGGAGTTAAATATGAGACATAGATGCTGGATGGAAATCATTAGCAATTATGATTGTAGTATCCAGTATCATAATGTAGTAGCTGATGCTTTAAGTCGAAAGTATCATGAAAAGCCCAGAAGAGTACGTTCTCTCAAATTAAATCTGCAGATAGATTTAAATGATCAAATTAGAGAAATACAAGAATCAGTAATCAAAGATGATACTGAAAAATTAAAAGGTATGATTTAGGAATTAGAACAATAAAAAGATGGAATTTGGAGATTCCATAACAAAAGAATTTGGATACCTAAACTAAGAAATCTACGCCACCGAATATAGAATAAGCCGATAAGTCTAAGTATAGGATACATCCTGGAAGTGATAAAATGTATCAAGACTTAAGAAATAATTTTTGGTGGATAGGAATGAAAAAGGATGTAGCAGCTTATGTAGCCAAGTGTTTAACCTGTTCACAAGCTAAAGCTGAACATCAGAAACCCACATGTTTATTGCAGCAATTAGAAATGCCTGTATGGAAATGGGAATTGATAAAAATGGATTTTGTTACCAAATTACCCAAGACACGAAAGGGTAATGATACCATCAGGGTGGTTGTAGATAGATTAACTAAGTCTGCTCATTTCTTACCGATGAAGGAAAATTTCAGTATGGAACAATTAGCCAAGTTGTATGCAAATGAAATAGTTTCATTACATGGATTCATTTATCTATTGTGTCTGATAGAGATAGCCGTTTTACTTCTCATTTTTGGACAAGTTTCCAAAAAGCAATGGGAACCAAGCTAAATCTAAGCACCACTTATCATCCTCAAACGGATGGACAAGGACAATTCAGACAATGGAAGATATGCTTAGAGCTTGTGTAAATGATTTTGGAGGAAATTGGGATGATCATTTACCATTAATAGAATTTTCTTACAATAACAGCTATCATACCAGTATCAATGCTGCACCATTCGAAGCACTTTATGGACGAAAGTGCCGAACTCTAGTCTGTTGGGCAGAAATTGGAGAAAAGCAATTATCTGGACCAGAGATAGTGCAAGAAACAACAGGCAAGATTATTCAAGTCAATGATAGACTAAAAGCAGCGCGTGATCGACAAAAGAGTTATGCTGATAACAGGCGAAAACCATTGGAATTTCAGGTAGGAGACAATGTATTATTAAAGGTTTCTCCTTGGAAAGGAATAGGAAGATTCATCAAAAGAGGAAAACTAAGCCCCAGGTATGTTGGACCCTTTGAAATTATTAGAAAAATGGGACCAGTAGCTTATCAGCTACAACTGCCAGAGGAAATGGCAGGAATACATGATGTATTTCATGTAAGTAATCTCAAAAAGTGCTTAGCTGATGAATCATTAGTGGTACCTCTTAAGGATATAGAGGTAAATGAGAAGCTTAAATTCGTAGAGAAACCACTGCAGATTGAAGATAGGAAAGTCAAGAATCTCAAACACAAGAGATTAGTTCTAGTCAAAGTGAAATGGGATTCCAAAAGAGGATCAGAATACACTTGGGAGCTTGAACGAGAGATGCAGAGAAAATATCCACAACTGTTCCAGTAGACCTCAAGGACAAGTTCTAAAACAAGGTGGGGAGGATATAACAACCCTCCTAAAATACTTATAACACCCCTATGCATCCAAAATACAGTATACGAAAATCTGTCCCGAATACCTTTAATTTTAAAAAAAATAAAATAATATCAAAACTAAATGGTCTCTGGCGGGGCGCGACAGAGCCCTTAGGATCTGTCGCGGGGTGCGAGCAATGGGTCAAGTGGCGCAGCCCTGAGCAGCCACGTGTCCTGCCATCCGTCGAAGCTATACCGGAGACTACTCAACCCTAGGCCCTACACCCCTAGCTTACGGGCCGCGAAGACCCTTGTGGTCTCTTTCGTGGGGCGCCAGGGACTCCCTGGATAACCCTATAAATAGATGGGATCGGCCTTCAGTCTCAAATCATTCAAAATTCTCTCGATCTCTCTCAATTCTGAAATATTAGAATTAATATCGGGTATAATACCCCCTAATTAGCGAAGCTCTGCCTCGTTGTAAGTATTTTAACCCCCAGTTACGTATTAGATACGTTGCCCGATTAATCTAGTGCTTCACTGTTGAGGCTCTGCCCGACGTAGTCGTTGGAGTTCTGTCTCGGGGAGGGTATAACTAATGTAAATTGGGTTATTATAGTAACGTGTGTGCATTGTTTAATTAATAGATTACAACCAGGAAGTCACAGGGAAAAACCTAAAATAGCAATGTGAGTAATCCTTCTTTTTGCAAACAGTTTTTTACAAAACCTCAATTATTTTACATGATAATTAACAGTGATCGAGTATTTGTAATTCAACAATTATCGTCGGTATGTTGGGGTTTTGTATACAAAATTTGTTACTACACTGTGAGTAGTAACATGACCACAAGTCGGGTTGACAGTGCCGTGGGTGGTAATTAAAGTAGAAATATAAACAAATGTAATTACGAGATCGCCCACAATACTTTACAATGATAAAACTGTTTTGATAAAATTGGGATTTACTCACCAGTATTTCTTGCTGATAAAATGTTTTTAAATGCGTTTCAGGTAACAAAATGTGAAAGCCAAATTAGAAGCCAGCTGGAGAGCACTGAAGGCTTGGAAAAGTGGCTATAAAAGTTACCTAAATAAAGAAGATGTTTTAAGTCAATAAATTAGGGTTTATCCCTATAAACATGTTTGTAATGGAAACTTGGGAATTTCCCATGTATTTACTATTATAAAAATGTGGTATTTTACTCTGATAAAATATTTCCTAACTACGGTCCTGATGTAAATTTCGCTACCAAACTGATAAACACCGATACCACTGATACTGGTTCGCGGCCGCCCGTTCCCGAGTAACTAGGGGCCGGGGTTGCGACTGAGTCCACAGAACCATGAGGCGAATCGGAGTTGGTTTGAATGCGGCTCACGATGTCGGGTATAACTCGAGCCATTTGATCGACCATTTTTTCAGCAATGAGGCCTACGAGTTCCTTTTTGGAGATGGAGCCTGAGCGGGAACCCTTCTTGGACTTGGGCTTTTCGGTTGAGCTTGAAGAAGTCATCTAGAAGTTCGAAAGAAAAGGAAAGGATGAGACTTGATCATAAATTTTAAAACAAGATTTTCGCATGTATAAGCATGTAAGTGTTCACGTATCACGTATAATTCACATAATTTGCATGTATTCGACAAGTATTCAACAAGTATAAACACGTATGAATGCTTAAAAGAGTATAAATTTAGTTTGTTCTCGAGAATTATTATTGTTTTTGATTGCGCAAGACGTGCGAATGGTGCAACGATTTCGAAATGAACGAGGTAACAAGTATAAATATCACATATAAAATGAATCACATAAAAGAGAGGCTCATAAAACATAGGATTGTTTCGGGTAGAGAAACATCGACTATTCCAAAGTGAACCGAAAGTCCTTTCAAATTAGAGAAACGTGCTTTGGCCTATAGGTAAGATACTGATGTGTGCAAAATGCAACATATAAATTACATCAAATGAGGCATAAAACTAACCCTTTTTAGTACTAATGTTGGAAAAAGTGTGTTTTGTCTTCCTTTTGTATTTTCAGGGTTAAATGAGCTTAAATGAACAAAAGAAGCAAAAATGCAGCCAAATCTAACAATAATACAAGAAAAGGAATAAATGTGGCATGCCCGACCCCTTGACAGCATCTTCCTAAGCAAAAACAAGACATCAGAAGGCTGAACATGCCCCGTGCTCAATGAACACGGGGGCCTGCCCAAGTGTCTGCAGAAAAGACAAAGCTGTAGAAGCTTCTATTTTCCAACACGGGGGCGTGGCCAGCGGACACGGGGCCGTGGTCAACGCTAAGATTCGCAGAATCTAGGCAAATCTTGATAGTACAAATACGCTTCTACACACGGGGTCGTGCCCAGCGGACACGGGGGCATGGTTAACTAATGCAGACAAACTGCAATTAATGAAGAAAGAGAAGATGGGTGGACACGGGGTCGTGCCCAACGGGCACGGGGCCGTGTCCGGGCTTCTGTGCAGGCTATAAATAGGGGTGCTTGGCTCACTTGCAAATCATCCCTTGGCAAACCACCTCTCTCACACTTCACCCACCCACCACCACCATCACAACCCACATCCACCACCATCATCCATCATCCATCATCCATCATCCATCATAGAGTGTGTGTAGAAGTCTCGGGATCCAAGATTGATCGTAAGAGTTCTTGACAATCAAAGGCCATGTTTGCCTAAGTCTCTTACATCACTTGGTGAAGACAAGCATTTAGTGTAATACTTTTTATTTTTAATCTTTACGCACTTTTTATTTGGTTTTGTATTAATAACTTTAATAACTAGTTTCTTATGTTGAAGGTGAAACTTCCTTATCATTTGTCCGTGGTTTCTTGGCGTTATTTTACTGTCTATATAAAATAAAAGATTTTCACCATTCATATCTCCACGGTCTATATGGAGATATGTTGGCTACCTGGTCGGGGGTTAAGGGAATGGTTTGGTAAGCCTCTTGCCTTGTTCAGTGTGTAGATCCTGCAAGGACCTGGGTCAAGTTTAGTAGGACCTCCTTCAATACCCACTGGTATTGGATGGCGGGGGTCCGAACTCCTTAATCCCCTCATATGTAAACTACTATTAATATTTTAACCCGGCTACTTAGGATTGTATCCCTGCTGACTCAAACTACTTAGCTGAGGGTAACATCACCTTCAAAAGAGGGGCCTACCACATTATGCATTAATAACTTAATTAATTATCTTCCAATAATCCAACCCTTTAGGATTGTATCCTTGCTGACTCAAACTACTGGGTTGAGGGTAACGTCACCTTCAAAAGAGGGGCCTACTACTATAATTAAGATAATCTATTAAAAAGTGAAAAAGTGCGGAAATAATCAAAGGTTACAAAAAAGGCGAGTCGGATCCAAGTGATTCATTTTGTCTATATGTTTTTGTTTTTATTTTTATTTTTATTTTCAGCATTTTTAGTTAGTTTTATTTTCTTATTTAAAAACCCTTTTTTCTAAATTTTTGATTTGATTAAACGTTGAGGATAAACCGGTACTAAAAGCTCTTGTGTCCTTGGACGACTTCGCTATCTTACCAACACTATACTACGCTCACGATGGGTGCACTTTGTGACAACTGGCACCCAACCGGTAATTTCCGTACACTTTAATTATTATTTAATGACTGCAATTATGTGCTTAAATGTCAACATTGTCTGATTACATACTATACAAGTGAATTCATGCACGTTTTATACTACAAGAATTACTTTATGATAGCGTTGCGTCAGAAATACTAGTAAACTCACTGGTAAGACACATTGTGTCAACAAATCTGCAGAAAGCAGTTAGATAATAGAATTAGATCCTAGGTCTAGGTCCAACGACAAGAATACATTAAAACGCAAGAGTACATACAAGGGTTTATATATAGACTTTCCGGAAGCTAAAATACGCACTAAAAAGCACCTGAAACATACTTTAAATGCTGAATATTACACATTTCAGCAAAATTCAGCATTTTGACAAGTTTATAACATGTAAAAAGATGACAAATTGTCCCAGAATACTTTCCCAAGTGTCGGGAATTGAAAGTAGCACAAGAAGATACTTAAAAGACATTAAACGGTGCAATTTAGCACTTTAACGAACCGGTATTTAACCAAACAACCGGACATTACCCGGAACACAAAAATACTACATAATGTAAGATACACTTGAAACACTAGACATTATATATAACACCCTAACTCATTAACCTACTTATCCTTCAAAGTTACACATAACCCCCCCCCCCCCCTTGGTAATTTCCGGTCACAAGCATGGCCCATCTCAAGATTTCCGTAATCTCCTCTAAATCCTTCCATGATATTTCTTGGAATTGGTTAAATCTTGTATGTACTTCTTTGGACATAAGAACCAATGGTCCAAGACTCTAATGTGGTTATAAGAACAAGCCATGAGATCTTAGTCTTCACTTCACCACCTCATACTCTCTCCCTTGCTCCCCCTCTCTCGGCCGAAGGTATCCACCACCACCATCATTGTTTTCATTCATCATCCAACTAATCCAAGGGCATTACAAGGTGTTAGGAGGTCATTGAAAAGGCTCGGTACTCACGGAACTTGAAGGACCTCTCTTGTGCGCTTTTATCCACTCGATCTTCATCTTGTTTCTTCCCTAGCTTCAAGCTAGTAGTAAGATCCTTTTAACACTTGTTTACTTCCATTTTAGTTGGTTAAAAGATATAATATGTTGAAACCACAAGAACACTAAAAGACTTGAACATGAATCTTGAAACATAAAGCTTGTAATATGATGAAATAGTATTGAAATGATATTGTTTGGTGCATGAATGATATTTGATAGTTGTTTACTAGAGATGATGATGTTAATCTTCATATGAAGCTTGCTAGATTGTGATTAAAAACATGATCTAGCAAGATTAGGAGATGATTATGTGTTTACACAAAGATGATCGTCTTCTTGATTAAACATGAACTTGAAAGTAAAATGGTTTTAAACAAAGTAAACTAATGAACTTGCAGATCCAAGATTAGGAGATGATTATGTGTTTACACAAAGATGATCATCTTCTTGATTAAACATGAACTTGAATGTAAAATGGTTTTAAACAAAGTAAACTAGTGAACTTGCAGATCCATGTTTAAAATATGATTTTTAGAAGATCTTGGTTTTTACTTAAACCTACACTATTTTTATTAGAAAAACAAGTGTATAAACACTTATGGAACAAGAAAAATACAAAAGAAATATTTTTAGTAAAATCATCTTATAAGTTGTAAATGACTAAATCCTTCAAGAACGAGATTTACGAACAAACAACCATGTTTTTAAGGGTAACTAAACCTATTAAATAACAAGGTAAGTTACTAAAAGTTTTTACAAAAACTTCAAGTCCATGATGTAGTGAAATTACTTGATTTTGACACTCAGAAGGTGTTGAATAAGTTGATTATTGATTGTGATAATTTAAAAGAAAATAAACACATGTTTTGAAAACATGAGAAACCTCCATTTTTAGGGGAAACTATGTCAAAATTTTTATAAATTTTGACACTTAGAAAAATATAAGTTTTTGAGAAACTTATTCCCTAAAAATGTATCTCAAAGTATTTACCAAGGTTTCCCTAATTTTTGTGTTAAGAAATGATGATTTCTTCAAGATTAAAATTGATATTAAGTATGTATATTTTTGAGAAAAATATATATATTTATTGATAACCAAATTTTGTGCTAAGTGTATGTAGTATGTATTACATGTAATAGTGTATTAGGACTTGAAAATACACTAAATACTCCTAAGGAGTGAAAATACAAAATACACATACAACATGCTTAGACAAATACAAGAAAATATATTTATGAAAATATATTACTTGATAGAATAAATAACTTGGACAAGTTATGAACATGAAACGAAGTTTTGGACAAAATACATAATTCGGGTGAAAAATACAAGATACTTATATTTATTGTTGAGAAAATAATATAAGTAAGACACATAGTTAAAAATACAAAATTATTTTTAACACAAGAACAAATACATAAAAGATAGTGACTTGTACTTGTGCGATGCAAGTCTAGTGACTAACGTTAATAAAACACGTTTAGGTCACGACGCTAGATAAGCAAATCCGGTGAAGTTTACAACGCAGGAACGCAAAGTTGTGAGTTCATGCTCCCCCTTTTCTTTTAACTGCTTTCAGTTTTATAACTTCAGGGGTGAAATACATGTTACAAATGTTACAATGTTTATAAATGGTATGATACAAAAACAAGAAGCACTCTTGGTGATAACTAGTACCAAGTATGATGCGTTTTAAGGAATGATACGAGAAATGATACGAGAAATCGTGTCACGAATAGGGTACCATAAGCACCATTAATCGTGTACATACTAAGACCGCAGAACAAAAGGTTAGATCTAATGGGTTTTCGGGCAGCCACACTCTTGGTGAAAACTAGTACCGAGTAGTGCTTTTGTGTCTCCGTCGTGAATCGACAACTAGAAAAATGTCTATGGTTTGGTTGCTTCCTATGCCGTGTCACATGTTAATGGCCTTGCAACACATTAACAAACTGATACATACAGAAATACTTGATTTATACAGGAATACTTGATTTATACAAGAATACTTGATTTATACAAGAATACTTGATTTATACAAGATACATACCAGGTTTTTTTATACAAAGTATACAAACGTTCAATACAAGAACTGCATGAATTCACACCAACATCATGTTGACGTTTTTTTTTTCAAAACTCACATGTATTTCAGGTAACTAAAGTGGATGTGTGCGCGGTCTTACTCATGCTCCTGGATGATGTTTATGTTTATCCTTAAATAAAGTTGTAAACTTTCAGACAATATGTTGTTTCGTGATGTAAACACTTAATCTATGTTTTCAGTAACGCAATGTTATGGGTATTTGAAGTTATTTTTACGAGCATGTAGTATGTTTACCTTTCGTATGCAATGAGAACCTTTCATGATCACACTTCGTGCTTCCGCCTTAGAAAGGGGTGTGACAGATTGGTATTAGAGCTGCGATTGTAGTGAACCAGGATTCCTTCTCGAGTCTAGTCTATAATCTCTAGGATCCTTTCACGAAAACAATTTTTCAAAAAGTTTTCATTGCATAAAACTTTCCACGACATCCACTACCTGAAACTGGTTACAAAGAGTGAAGAAAAGACACTACGAGACTTAGGGTGCACTGGAGTAGCACTTGTCTGTGATTACAAATTTCTTGCGATTATGTGTGATAATTGATATATACACATACTAGAAATAGAATACCTCAGATACTTGTGACTTTACCTGAAAGCAGTGGCCTATCTGAAGGAAGAGGTACGAGGATGAAATGAACTGTGCGGACTGTGCAAGGGTCTACGTAATTATGGATGCATACATAATTATGGAATTCAGTGCACAGAAACCATAGCAAGTCTTGTCACGTATAGATTCCCTCAGTACAAGAAAAGATCAAACGTCAACACCCCTCCCCCAGCCTATTAAATACTCTGCTGGAGTAATAATTGTTTGATGTCACTTATGTGGTATATGCCTGTATATATATACTACAACTGTCTCGCATGACGATATCAAACAAATGCCTAACCCTATTGTGTTGTGTTCTGTCAGAACATGGCACCCAGAAGAGCTGTGAACGCTCATGATCAACATCCTCCTCCCCCACTGCCAAGAACTGCTGAAGAGCTGAACGCTCTACTGGAAGAAAGGATCTCCGCAGCTATCGCCTAGTACGAGGCAAACCGTACTGAACAAAGTGGAGGACCAAGCAATGCAAGACGCAATTGGAATGGAGATTCATCTGGAGGAAACGCAGCTCAGGGCTGTACTTTCAAGCAGTTCCTCGACTGCAAACCGCTGAACAACGATGGCACTTGAGGTGCAGTGGCATTTGTACGCTGGATGGAGAAGACTAAGGCTACTATCCGTATGAGCAAGTGTACTGCGGATCAGCAAGTCACGTTTGCTACTGGGTTGTTTTTTGATGAGGCTCTGACTTGGTGGAACTTGCAAGTCCAAACTCTGGGTGACGATGTCGCGTATGGCATGTCTTGGGATGAGATGAAGGAGAAAATGAGAAAGAAGTATTGCTCTCGTGCTGAACTCCAAAGGTTGGAGACTGAATTCTGGCATTTGACCATGGAAGGTGCTGACATTACTGGGTATACCCGAAGGTTCCACGACTTGTCTAGGGTGATCCCTTACATGGTGACTCCTGAGTTTAAGCACGTTGAATGCTACATTTGGGGACTGGCCCCAGAGTTTCACGGCATGGTAACTTCGGCCAAACCCGCAACAATCACCGAGGCTGTAACTTTGGCTGTCAGCCTTACTGAAGATGCTGTCCGTATGAAGAAGTTGTCGCTAAACCCTACTGAAAAGACCAAGACGCATGCTGAGTCGTCTGGTGACAAGAAAAGGAAGCATGCGAACCTGAATCAAGCGACACATAACAACAAGGGTTCCAACAAGAAGCGTGACACTAACCCGCCTCAGGAGGTGAAAACTCTTGCAACTATGAATGACGCTCCTGTCAAAAGGTACCTGGGCACTCTGCCCATTTGCAACAATTGCAAGCGTCATCACGAAGGGGTTTGTCGCATTCCAAAATGCGATAAGTGTAGAAAGCTGGGTCACCATACTGAGGACTGTTGGGGAAAAGGAAGGAACGGAAATGGAAACCGCAATGGTGCTGGTAATAGAAATGGTGGAAATGGAAATGGTGCTGGTAACAGGAATGGTAACGGAAATGGACAGAACCAAGGATGCTTCAGTTGTGGAAGCAAGGATCATTTCATGAAAGATTTCCCAGGGGGAAACAACGCTCAGGCTCGAGCATTTGTGATTGGAGCAAGGAACGCACGCGAGGACCCTAACGTGGTCACCAGTACGTTTCTCATTAACAATCACTTTGCATCCATATGACTATCGCTTCATATCTGTGGAATTTAAATGTATGCTTGGGATAGAATCTAGTAGATTAGATGTTCCTTATTCCATAGAGCTAGCCAATGGTAAACTTGTTGAATCGGGCGAAGTTGTTAGAGGTTGCACATTGGAACTTGGTGAACAAAGATTTAGCATCGATCTCTTACCTATTCAATTGGGTAGCTTCGATGTAGTGGTCGGAATGGACTGGTTGTCCAAGAACAAAGCTGAAGTTATCTGTCATGAGAAAATCATTCGCATCCCTTTGGCGAATAATGAAACTCTCATCGTGCATGGAGAAAAGCGAGACGCGCCTCTGCGAATCATCAGTTGTATGAAGGCACAGAAGTGCTTAAGGAAAGGATGTGTTGCTTTCCTAGCGCACGTTGTAGATAAGACGGCTGAGGAGCCGAAACTTGAAGACATTCCTGTGGTGAAGGAATTCCCTGATGTTTTTCCCGAAGATCTACCAGGACTACCTCCGTAACGACAAGTCGAATTTCGTATAGACTTGGTTCTAGGAGCCGCTCCTGTAGCCAAGGCACCCTATCGGCTTGCACCATCCGAGATGCAAGAATTATCTACACAACTCCAGGAGTTGTTGGATAAAGGATTCATAAGGCCAAGCTTCTCACCTTGGGGAGCTCCAGTATTGTTCGTAAAGAAGAAGGATGGAACTCTGTGGATGTGTATCGACTATAGAGAGTTGAACAAGCTCACTGTCAAGAATCAGTACCAGCTACCGAGGATTGACGACCTATTTGATCAATTGCAAGGATCAAGCTACTATTCCAAGATCGTTCTTCGATATGGATACCATCAGTTAAGGATACAAGAGGAAAGCGTACCAAAGACTGCATTCAGAACGCGCTATGGGCATTACGAGTTTCTTGTGATGCCATTCGGACTGACGAACGCACCAGCGGTATTTATGGATCTAATGAACCGCGTATGCAAACCATATCTCGGTAAATTCATGATTGTATTTATCGATGATATCCTGATCTACTCGCGAATGAAAGAAGAGCATGAGCAACACCTCAGAACCGTTCTGGAACTACTGAAGAAAGAGAAACTTTATGCAAAATTCTCAAAATGCGAATTTTGGATACGCGAAGTACAATTTCTTAGCCACGTTGTGAACGAGAAGGGCATTCATGTAGACCCATCCAAGATAGAAGCAATAAAGAATTGGGAAGCCCCCAAAACCCCAACTGAAGTTCGACAATTTTTGGGCTTAGCGGGCTATTACCGCCAATTCATAGAGAATTTCTCCAAGATAACCCAATCGTTGACTTCCCTTACGCAGAAAGACAAGAAGTACGACTGGGGTGACAAGCAGGAAGAAGCCTTCTAGCTACTTAAAAATAAGCTATGCGATGCACCAATACTATCATTACCCGAAGGCACTGAAGACTTCGTGGTATACTGCTACGCTTCACGACAAGGCTTGGGTTGCGTGCTCATGCAACGCCAGTCATCGCTTATGCTTCAAGACAATTGAAGGTGCATGAAAGAAACTATACCACTCACGACTTGGAACTAGGCGCAGTGGTATTCGCCTTGAAGATCTGGCGACACTATTTATATGGTACTTGATGTACAATCTTCACAGATCACAAAAGCCTACAACATATATTTGATCAGAAGGAATTAAACATGCGACAACGACGATGGGTCGAGCTGCTGAACGATTTTGACTGTGAGATTAAGTACCATCCAGGAAAGGCAAACATTGTAGCAGAAGCGTTAAGTCGAAAAGAAAGGGTTAAGACCCTAAAGGTTCAAGCATTAGAAATGACTATTCGAACGAACCTCACAGCACGCATTCATGACGCGCAACAAGAAGCCCTTAAGATGGAAAATCGTAAAGCTGAATACCTCCGTGGTATGTTGAAATATATGGTGCCAAATGAAGAGGGAACCTTATACTTTGAGAAACGTATTTGGGTTCCGCTCTATGGTGGTATACGAGATGTCATCCTTGATGAAGCACACAAATCGAGATATTCGATCCATCCAGGATCGGACAAAATGTATCAAGACTTGAAAGAATATTATTGGTGGCCGAGACTCAAAAGCGATCTTGTTGTTTATGTTGGAAAGTGCCTAACCCGTGCTAAGGTTATGGCTGAATATCAAAAACCGTCCGGCCTACTACAACAACCAGAGATACCCATGTGGAAGTGGGAGCAAATCTCGATGGACTTCATAACAAAATTACCCAGGACCCTTAGAGGGCATGACATGATATGGGTGATAGTTGATCGATTGACGAAATCTGCGCATTTCCTACCGATCCGAGAAAAAGACAGCACTGGAAAGCTTGCTGAGATATACTTAAAAGAAATCGTGGCACGTCATGGAGTGCCTATCTTAATTATTTCAGACAGAGATGGACGTTTTGTCTCAAGAATCTGGCAATCCTTTCAGGAAGCCTTTGGATCTCAGTTGGATCTAAGCACGGCCTTCCATCTGCAAACAGACGGTCAGAGCGAACGGACCATACAAACATTAGAAGATATGCTTCATGCATGTGTCATGGACCTAGGCGGCAGCTGGGATACTCATCTACCTTTAGTTGAGTTTTCTTACAATAACCGTTATCATACAAGTATAAAAGCCGCACCGTTCGAAGCTCTGTATGGCCGCAAGTGCCGATCGCCCCTATGTTGGGCAGACGCTGGAGATAAACGTATGGTTGGTCCAGAACTAGTACAAGAGACAACCGACAAGATTATGCAGATCCGAGAGCGCATTAAGGCAGCTCGAGATCGACAAAAGAGCTACGCTGATAGAAGACGGAAACCATTAGAATTCTAGGTAGGAGACAAAGTTTTGTTGAAGATCTCACCTTGGAAGGGCATAGTAAGATTTGGAAAACGTGGAAAGCTGAATCCACGGTATATCGGACCATTCAAGATCTTAGAAAGAATTGGTACCGTGGCATACAAGTTGGAATTACCAGAAGAACTTAATGGAGTACATGATACGTTCCATGTATCCAACCTCAAGAAGAGTCCAACACAAGAAAACATGATCATCCCTGTGGATGAAGTGCATATTGATGACACCCTCCGATTTACAGAACAACCCGTTGAGGTTACCGACTGGAAAGTCAACAAGACCAGGAGGAGCACTGTCAAACTTGTCAAAGTACGTTGGAACTCTAAGCACGGACCCGAGTACACGTGGGAACGTGAAGACCAGTTTAAAGAAAAGTACTCCCACCTGTTCAAGAAAAGTACCCCCACCTGAATTTCGGGACGAAATTCTTTTAACGGGGGGAGACTGTGACAACTGGCACCCAACCGGTAATTTCCGTACACTTTAATTATTATTTAAAGACTGCAATTATGTGCTTAAATGTCAACATTATCTGATTACATACTATACAAGTGAATTCATGCACGTTTTATACTACAAGAATTACTTTGTGATAGCGTTGCGTCAGAAATACTAGTAAACTCACCGGTAAGACACATTGTGTCAACAAATCTGCAGAAAGCAATTAGACAATAGAATTGGAGCCTAGGTGTAGGTCCAACGACAAGAATACATTAAAACCCAAGAGTACATACAAGGGTTTATATATAGACTTTCCGGAAGCTAAAATACGCATTAAAAAGCACCCGAAACATACTTTAAATGCTGAATATTACACATTTCAGTAAAATTCAGCATTTTGACAAGTTTATAACATGTAAAAAGATGACAAATTGACCCAGAATACTTTCCCAAGTGTCGGGAATTGAAAGTAGCACAAGAAGATACTTAAAAGACATTAAACGGTGCAATTTAGCACTTTAACGAACTGGTATTTATCCAAACAACCGGACATTACCCGGAACACAAAAATATTACAAGAAGCATTGTTTAATTATTTCTTGGCTAGTTATGGTCCCCAAACATCCTAATATACTACATAATGCAAGATATACTTGAAACACTAGACATTACACATAACACCCTAACTAATTAACCTACTTATCCTTCAAAGTTACACATAACCCCCCCCCCCTTGGTAATTTTCGGTCACAAGCATGGCCCACCTCAAGATTTCCCTAATCTCCTCTAAATCCTTCCATGATATTTCTTGGAATTGGTTAAATCTTGTATGTACTTCTTTGGACATAAGAACCAATGGTCCAAGACTCTAATGTGGTTATAAGAACAAGCCATTAGATCTTAGTCTTCACTTCACCACCTCATACTCTCTCCCTTGCTCCCCCTCTCTCGGCCAAAGGTATCCACCACCACCATCATTGTTTTCATTCATCATCCAACAAATCCAAGGGCATTACAAGGTGTTAGGAGGTCATTGAAGAGGCTCGGTGCTCACGGAACTTGAAGGACCTCTCTTGTGTGCTTTTATCCACTCGATCTTCATCTTGTTTCTTCCCTAGCTTCAAGCTAGTAGTAAGATCCTTTTAACACTTGTTTACTTCCATTTTAGTTGGTTAAAAGATATAATATGTCGAAACCACAAGAACACTAAAAGACTTGAACATGAATCTTGAAACATAAAGCTTGTAATATGATGAAATAGTATTGAAATGATATTGTTTGGTGCATGAATGATATTTGATAGTTGTTTACAAGGGATGATGATGTTAATCTTCATATGAAGCTTGCTAGATTGTGATTAATCACATGATCTAGCAAGATTAGGAGATGATTATGTGTTTACACAAAGATGATCATCTTCTTGATTAAACATGAACTTGAAAGTAAAATGGTTTTAAACAAAGTAAACTAGTGAACTTGCAGATCCAAGATTTATAAATGATTTTCCAAGAAAACCAAGTTTAAAATATGATTTTTAGAAGATCTTGGTTTTTACTTAAACCTACACTATTTTTATTAGAAAAACAAGTGTATAAACACTTATGGAACAAGAAAAATACAAAAGAAATATTTTAAAAAAAATCATCTTACAAGTTGTAAATGACTAAATCCTTCAAGAACGAGATTTACGAACAAACAACCACGTTTTTAAGGGTAACTAAACCTATTAAATAACATGGTAAGTTACTACAAGTTCTTACAAAAACTTCAAGTCCATGATGTAGTGAAATTACTTGATTTTGACACTCGGAAGGTGTTGAATAAGTTGATTATTGATTGTGATGATTTAAAAGAAAATAAACACATGTTTTGAAAACATGGGAAACCTCCATTTTTAGGGGAAACTATGTCAAAAATTTTATAAATTTTGACACTTAGAAAAATATAAGTTTTTGAGAAACTTATTCCCTAAAAATGTATCTCAAAGTATTTACCAAGGTTTCCCTAATTTTTGTGTTAAGAAATGATGATTTCTTCAAGATTAAAATTGATATTAAGTATGTATATTTTTTAGAAAAATATATATATTTGATCACCAAATTTTGTGCTATGTGTATGTAGTATGTATTACATGTAATAGTGTATTAGGACTTGAAAATACACTAAATACTCCTAAGGAGTGAAAATACAAAATACACATACAACATGCTTAGATAAATTCAAGAAAATATATTACTTGATAGAATAAATAACTTGGACAAGTTATGAACCTGAAACGAAATTTTGGACAAAATACATAATTCGGGTGAAAAATACAAGATACTTATATTTATTGTTGAGAAAATAATATAAGTAAGACACATAGTTAAAAATATAAAATTATTTTTAACACAAGAACAAATACATAAAAGATAGTGACTTGTACTTGTGCGATGCAAGTCTAGTGACTAATGTTAATAAAACACGTTTAGGTCACGACGCTAGATAAGCTAATCCGGTGAAGTTTACGATGCAGGAACGCAAAGTTGTGAGTTCATGCTCCCCCTTTTCTTTTAACTGCTTTTAGTTTTATAACTTCGGGGGTGAAATACATGTTACTAATGTTACAATGTTTATAAATGGTATGATACAAAAACAAGAAGCACTCTTGGTGATAACTAGTACCAAGTATGCTGTGTTTTAAGGAATGATACGAGAAACGATACGAGAAATGATACGAGAAATGATACGAGAAATCGTGTCACGAATAGGGTACCATAAGCACCATTAATCGTGTACATACTAAGACCGCAGAACAAAATGTTAGATCTAATGGGTTTTCGGGCAGCCACACTCTTGGTGAAAACTAGTACCGAGTAGTGCTTTTGTGTCTCCGTCGTGAATCGACAACTAGAAAAATGCCTATGGTTTGGTTGATTCCTATGTCGTGTCACATGTTAATGGCCTTGCAACACATTAACAAACTGATACATACAGAAATACTTGATTTATACAGGAATACTTGATTTATACAAGAATACTTGATTTATACAAGAATACTTGATTTATACAAGAATACTTGATTTATACAAGAATACCTGATTTATACAAGAATACCTTATTTATACAAGAATACTTGATATATACAAGAATACTTGATTTATACAAGAATACTTGATTTATACAAGATACATACCAGGTTTTTTTCATACAAAGTATACAAACGTTCAATACAAGAACTGCATGAATTCACACCAACATTATGTTGTCGTTTTTTTTTTCAAAACTCACATGTATTTCAGGTAACTAAAGTGGATGTGCGCGCGGTCTTACTCATGCTCGTGGATGATGTTTATGTTTATCCTTAAATAAAGTTGTAAACTTTCAGACAATATGTTGTTTCGTGATGTAAACACTTAATCTATGTTTTCAGTAACGCAATGTTATGGGTATTTGAAGTTATTTTTACGAGCATGTAGTTTGTTTACCTTTCGTATGCAATGAGAACCTTTCATGATCACACCTCGTGCTTCCGCCTTAGAAAGGGGTGTGACACACTTGCCCATATGTGTGTTTAGTGTTAGTAAATATCGTGTTTTATAAATTTAAAACTTGACTAAAGTGTTAAAAAGGGCTTAAAATATACATAAAAACCTATCACACCTAACGCACATCAAGTTCTTGGCGCCGTTTCCGGGGACACAAGGATTTTAAGAAAGCTTATAATCGACGGCCTAATCAGTTTTTCAAAACCTTTTTTAATACGCGCGCATTTTTCTGCATTTTAGTTAGTTTTTGCATTTACAGTAGCCTGAACACGGGGCCGTGCTGCATTTTTTTTATAAAACACCCAGATACAGATTCTGAACACGGGGCCGTGCTCACTGAACACGCCCCGTGCTCCACAAAACCAGTCACTTTTATTAAAACGCTCAGATACAGATTCTGAACACGGGCCGTGCTCACTGAACATGGGGCGGTGTCCATCCTCTGTTTCCGTTTTTATTTCTGTTTTCTGGTCTCGAGACTCTGTTGTGGTCTGCTGAGTGATTCTTATGGATCAATACTCAGGAGATTACAACTACACCTATGAGGAGGATGATGATAGGGAAGATTATTGCACCAATTGCGGTAACCCTCACTTGGTACAATATTGTAACTTATTTCAACCATCCACTTCATACACCTACTATGAGGAGCCCAGGTACGAGCCATCAACTTCATACACATCCTATGAAGACCCAAGGTATGAACCTTCTCCCTCATACACATATTTTGATGAACCAAGGTATGAGCCTTCATACTCATACTTTGAGGAACCAAGATATGAGCCTTCACCTTCATATGCTTATTATGAGGAACCATGGCGTGAACAACCCACCTCATATGAGTATTATGAAGAACAAAATTACAACCCTTATCCATCATATACTTACAATGAGGAACAATGGTGTGAACCATTTACTTCAAATGAGTATTATGAGGAACAAAGGATCGAACATCCGGATTCAAGCTTTGAGGATCCTGATCCTTACTCCATCACTAATATAGCCGATAGGATAATAGAACACATTAAAACTATCGAACGTTGCATAAAAGAATCTCGCGCAAGGGAAGAGGAGTCCCGCGCAAGAGAAGAATTAACTTGTAATAAAGAAGAGATAGTTGAAAATGTAAAAATGGAAGAACAAATAAGTGAAAAGCCGACACATGAGTTAAACAACGAAAAAGGTGAGTTCGATAACGTTAAAATTCAAGAAGAGTCTAATTTTGAAAAAATTAATCTCTTGTCACCTTCTTTCAAAAATCATTGTTTAGTTCCCACTCATGCTAAGTTTTTAAAAGAGTTAAACACTAACACTAAAATTGACGAAATGGTAAGCATTAAGTTAACAAATGATCAAACTTCACTAATAAAAGAAGATCCATTTGAAATTAACATTACACCGGTTCCATGTTTCTTTCAAAATTCCGTTATTAGTAATATCATAATCGATAAAGATCTTTGTGTTAATATAATACCAAACTACATTTTCGAAAAATTAAGTATTGGTGATTTTTCTCCACTTCAAATACCCATTTTTCTATCCAATCGGAAAGTAATAAAATCAATAGGGGTAGTTGAGGATGTCTTGGTCCAAACAAATCAAATGGTAATCCCAACCGACATTGTCATCCTTGATGACGCTCCTCTAGTGTTGGGACGACCTTTTGTAAAGACCCATGAAGCTTTGAAAAACCGGAAGTACAACAATCTATCTATTCAATTAGGGGCATTTAAAAAGAGTGTCGATCTTGAGCGTTCAATGAAATATACATTCGGAAATAATGACCCCCTAATTGAAGATGAAGATGAACCACTGGATACAAGAGAAGAAATTGACCACTTTGTTGAAGAAGAGGTCGCCACAGAACAAACTTTTGTGGTTCTTGATCGAAATGAGCAACCAAATAAGGAGTCTCCTAAAGACCCACCTCTTGAGCTCAAAGAACTTCCAAAAGGTTTGGAATATGCTTTTCTAGACAAAGATGGTAAATCACCTGTAATTATTTCATCAAAATTAACTAGTTTAGAAAAAGAAAAATTAATTTCACTTTTGAAAAAACACAAAAATGCGATAGCTTGGAAGCTTGTAGATATTAAAGGCATAAGTCCTTCCATGTGCACGCACAAAATTTTAATGAATGATGACTATAAATCGGTAATACAACCACAACGTAGAGTAAATCTAAATGTCCAAGAAGTGGGTAAAAACGAAGTCATCAAATTACTTAACGCCAGACTTATTTACCCTATCTCCGATAGTCCGTGGGTAAGTCTCGTCCAAGTAGTTCCAAAGAAAGGAGGTATGACGGTAATAACTAATGAAAAGAATGAATTAATACCAACGAGAACCATCACAGGATGGAGGGTATGTATAGATTATCATCGATTAAATGAGGCAACAAGGAAAGATCACTTTCCTTTACCTTTTATTGATCAAATGTTAGAAAGATTATCCGGTCATAAATTTTATTGTTTCTTGGATGGTTTTTCAGGATACTTTCAAATTCCGATAGCACCCGAAGACCAAGAAAATACAACATTCACATGTCCCTATGGAACTTTTGCTTATCGACACATGCCTTTTGGTCTATGTAATGCCCCTGCAACCTTTCAGCGTTGCATGGTGGCCACCTTCCATGATATGATAGAAAAGACAATGGAAGTCTTCATGGACGACTTTTCTATCTTTAGAGATTCATACGACCAATGCCTCGATAACCTCGAATGAATGCTATCCCGATGTGAGGAAACTAACCTCGCCCTTAACTGGGAAAAATGCCCTTTCATGGTAACAGAGAGAATAATACTCGGTCACAAAATCTCAAGCGAAGGAATGGAGGAAGATCGAGCCAAAATAGACACTATTTCTCGATTACCACCCCCATCCTCCGTTAGAGCTATCAGAAGTTTCCTAGGGCATGTCGGATTTTATAAATGATTTATCAAAGACTTTTCCAAAATCTCAAGGCCTCTAACAAAATTACTTGAAAAAGATGCCCCTTTCATCTTTGAGAAGGATTGCAACCAAGCATTTCTAACCCTAAAAGAAATGCTAGTCAATGCACCTATCATGATAGCGCCTGATTGGAAATTACCTTTCAAAATCATGTGTGATGCAAGTGACTTTGCAGTTGGAGCCGTCTTGGGACAAAGAAAAGATAAGCATTTTCACCCAATTTATTATGCTAGTAAAACACTTAACGATGCACAAGAAAATTACACAACAACAGAAAAGGAATTGCTAGCTGTGGTATTTGCTTTTGATAAATTTCTTTCTTACCTTGTTCTTTCTAAAACAATAGTCTATATAGATCATGCAGCCATTCGATATCTCTTCAAGAAACAGGATGCTAAACCATGTTTGATTCGGTGGATTCTACTCCTCCAAGAATTTGACATTGAAATAAAAGACAAAAGAGGAGCAGAAAACACTGCAGCAGATCATCTTTCGCGCTTAGAAGACCCAGCTTTGGAGGCAACCAGGGACGTGCAAATCAATGAAAAATTTCCAATGGAGTCCCTGGAAATGGTGTAATACCGAGAAGAGCCATGGTACGCCGACTATGCTAACTATCTAGCTAGCAGTAAAGTCGCAAAAGGTTGGCCACATCATCAAAGGAAGAAATTCTTTGCTGATGTAAAACATTACTTTTGGGAAGATCCTTATCTTTTCAAAATGTGTGCCGACCAACTCATCTGACGATGTGTACATAGTGGTGAAGCAAGGAGAATTCTCCGCCATTGTCATGAAGGTCCATACGGAGGACATCATGGTGCCGCGAGTACTGCACGAAAGGTATTTGATTCAGGATTTTACTGGCCAACCATTTACAAAGACGTCCAAAGTCTTGTCAAGACATGTCACGCTTGCCAAAGAACCAGGTAATATTTCTTCCAAAAACGAAAGGCCCCAAAATGTCATTCTTGTTTGTGAAATTTTTGATGTGTGGGGACTCGGCTTTATGGGACCTTTCCCACCGTCAAAATGAAACAAATATATACTTGTGGCGGTAGATTACTTGTCTAAATGGGCCGAGTCCGAGGCACTTCCAACCAATGATGGAAGAGTCGTGGTAAGATTTCTGAAAAGATTATTCTCTCGTTTTGGAACACCAAAGGCTTTAATAAGTGATAGAGGTACCTATTTTTGTAACCATCAACTTGAAAAAATCTTATCAATGTATGGGGTCTATCACCGGGTCTCAACGACATATCACCCTCAAACAAACGGACAAGCCGAAGTGACTAATAGAGGTTTAAAAAAGAATACTCGAAAAAACCGTAGGGTTAATAAAAAAGAATGGGCCGATAAGTTAGACGATGCTTTATGGCCTTTTCGAACTGCTTATAAAACAACAATAGGTACAACCTCATATAAGCTCGTATATGGAAAAAGTTGCCACTTGCCAGTAGAAATAGCTCATAAGGCCTACTGGGCAATTAAAAATGTAAACTTAGACTTAGAAGTTGTCAGTAAAAATCGATTTTGCCAATTAAATGAATTAGACGAATTAAGGAATTATGCATACTCTAACTCCGAAATTTATAAGGAAAGAATGAAAAATTTGCATGATAAACACATTAAACCTAATGAATTTCAAGTAGGAGATCAGGTTCTATTGTTTAATTCACGGCTTCGATTATTTCCTGGTAAATTAAAGTCTAGGTGGTCAGGACCTTTTTCCATCACCCATATTTTTCCACACGGTGCAGTCGAAATTAAATTTCGGAATGGAATTCCATTCAAAGTCAATGGCCAACGACTGAAACTCTATCAAGGATTCATTGAGGATGAGGAGGAAGAGATCTCGCTTCAAATGGTCAAAAAATGAAAGCATCAACATCATACCTGGTAAGTTATGAACAATCGGGAAAACATCTGAATAGGTAAGATCTCTAAAACCAATTTTTGGGAAACAGGGCACTCACACGAGCACTTAAAAAAATTAAAATTTTTGCCCGCCCACGGGGCCGTGCTCAGCGAGCACGGGGCCGTGTCCGCGCAACAGTCAGGATTAAACCCCTTTTTACAAACAATTTTTTTATTCCACACGCCCCGTTTCCCCAAAAACTCTCTGGTTCTGGCGATTTTTCTGCAAGATTTTGACGTTTCCCCTCCTTCTAACAACATCAAGGTATGATTCTATCCTTATAACTAGTTAGATTAAGCACTTGCATGTAGTTTAACATCAAGATTTGGGAAAAATCTAGGGTTCTTCAACTTGAACCGGATCGAACCTCAAATTTTTGCATAAATATGTTAGCATTAGTTTAGATACATGTTATAGGAAGTAAATCAACTGGTATTGTTTGTAGATTTGCCCGATTTCTCACAAAAACACCAAACCCTTGTTTTTTAACCGAAAAAGATAAAATTGAAGGGGTAAACGGTTTGTTTTTGGAAAAAACGGCACTTGGGGTTTCATTTTCAGGGAAAATCGCCCCTACTGGACCAAAAATTTTCAAGTTTTCGGGACCGGGTCGAAAAATGAGATTTTTGGGAAACAGACGTCTGGACACGGGGTCGTGCTCACTGAGCACGGGAGCGTGTCTAGCCGAATTCAGGCAAACTCGGGGCGTGTCCACTGAACACGGGGGCGTGTTCAGCCGACTGTTTTCAGTTTTCTTCGAAATTTTCACTGTTTCGTACTAATTGTTTGGTGTGTTTCCTTTCAAATGGCCAAGAAATTCACTCGATTCAATGAAAATGAGTTGGTGGCTCAAGCTCGTTACGATGTGTTAAGGACTAGGCCCGAGGAGAACCCCAGAAAAGTGTGCATAAACACTCTTGAGACAGTGAACCAACTGGACCGATTCAACACCATTGTCACTGGTCCCCTAAGAGCTGCCCTTTGCACTCGGCTCCACTCTGTGCATGAATACATTATGGAATTCTACAGCACGTTCATCTTCAACACAAGAGCTGAGCCATTTGACAATGAAGGGGTGGAGTTTCGCTATGGAGGGACCACATACCGGATCTCAATCGCTCAGTTCGGGGCTTTGGTGGGGTTGTACTCGGAAGAAGATGCTGGGGATGAAGAAAACACCGGCGGTCTCCGGCGAGATCAGAGAAGTGACCGCCAAGCTGCTTGGGCTCAAATAGGAGAAGGCAACTACAACCCGAGCCGAACTAAGAGCACCCAGTTGAGAGACCCTCTTTACCGATACATCCACAGGGTCCTCACCTTCTCTCTTAGCCAAAGGCATGACAGCAGCGGTGTTGTAGGTTTACGGGATCTACTAGTCCTCCATTTCATCCACAACCGGGTCAACCTTGATGTTCCATACCTCCTACTCCGAAACATGCACTGGAACCAACTTGCTACTCTCCCGACTCCTATCTTCTTTGGAGGGTGGATATACCGCCTCTTCAAACACTTCGTGAACATGCCGAGGTCCTTCCGCAAGGGGCCATGGTCGGGGAGAGTGGACATGGTCATTTGTCGCGCCATGAACTTGATTTACGAAGCGGAAGATGGGACGGTCAGTTTTCAAAGAGTTCAAGGGCATGCATGGAACCCGCAGTAAGCACTCGTCTTACACGCTCCACATATCCGTCCTCCTCCTCATTACCACTATCAGCACCAGGGTGATCCGGGTCAATCCTCCTCTCAAGGAGGCGGTTTTCCTAACTTTCAAAGCTTACATGATTTATTGCAGGAAAACCTTATGTGTACCAGGAACACCTACAACATGGCCAGCAACACATACGCCCGGGTCGGAGCGATAGAGAGAAACATCTCCGACATACAGGATGACATTGGAAACATCCGGGAGTATATGGCGGGCCACGGAGGAGGTGATGATGATGAAGACGAGGATATGGATTAAGCAGGAGGAGTGGAGGTAGCGGTACACGGTTGGAGGTCTCACAGGTTAACCCCCCCTTATCTCATGAACGATTTCTGGCCTGCGTGCCACTTGTTGAACAATTTACTTTCATTTAACACTTTTTTATTTTTCTGCATTTCTTTTCTTTTTAACTTATGATGTGGATGATTAACTTTGGTAATTTAGGATGTTGGTTATTGTTTGGTGTGGTATTTATTAGTTAAACAGGTACATACGAGGCTTAGAGCACTAAACACTAGTGCTACTAAAGCCGGGACGGCAAAACCGAAGCCAGAAACATGTTTTTCACTTTTGCAGTTTGTCCACACGGGGTTGTGCTCAGCCGACACGCCCCCGTGTCCATCGCCCAGACCTGCTGTTTATTTAAATTTTGCAGACTTTCACCAGACACGGGGTCGTGTTCACCCAACACGCCCCCGTGTCCACCTTCTGTAAGTACTTGTTACTGGCAATCTGACCACGGGGTCGTGTTCACCCAACACGGTGCCGTGTCCACCCAACACGGTGCCGTGTCCAGACAACCAATAACATACATTTTTGTTTAAACACACCTTTTACACATTCAATCAACCTAAAAACTTATTTTTGGGACACACTGAGGATAATGTGTAATTTAAGTGTGGGGGGGATGCTAAAACCTTGAATTTTGCAAGTCCTAATTACAAGCCTTACACAAAACTCTATTGAAACCGCTAAACACCCCAAATTTTTTCAAAAACTTTTCATTTTTTTACGTGTCTTGGTTTAATTTGGGAATAACAAGTTCTAAAAAGGTTATATTTTTACAAGTTTACAACCGATAGCGTCGTGATAAAAAGAACCAACATAAGAAAATTATGAAACGGCATGACAAATCTAGTTAAAATTTGATTATATATACTTGATCACATAAAAACCCATTCCCACAAAAAGTGAGTTTTGAACCTTTATTGAGCATACAAATACACATCTTTAAACTAAATGCTCATTTTTCGTTTCTTGTGTGAATAGCCGCCTGGTTTCTTACGACTCTAGAACTTGCCATGACAATACTTTCCCGGTCCTCACCAACGTAAACCCAAGTAAGTAAATGATGGAGGCATTAGGACTAACCATTTTTATTTCAACACCATTATTTTCTTTTTTTTTACCACCTACCCAAAATCCCCCTAGTTAACCCCTTTGAGCCTAAACCTTTTCATTTCTAAACCCAAAACAAACACCCTTTTACCCACCAAAACCCTTTTTCATTTTAAACCATTTATTTTAGTAAAAAGCTCGGTTTTTCCATGTGATATTCCTTATTAAAAAAATGATGAAGTCAAGAAAGAAACAAACAAGTTCATCAAAAAGAACTTTGTTTGAAGAAATTGCTTCATTAGAATAAAAAAAGTCAAAAATAAAAAGTCTTACGAAAACCGACGCTTTTTACGCCTTTCGCCCTTTTCTACTAACCACTAACCCAAAACCACCTACCTTAACCCAAGCCTAACCCTTCCCCAAAGTCCTCTTGATATTTACAAAGGTTTATAGTTAAAAAGGAGGAGGATTGATTGCTTGGCAAGCATATGGTAGAAGTAAGTTCCACGCCGCTCTCGAGTGTTTCACAAAAATACATCTTCGGCCGAGTGTTGAGTAATCCTCCGTGAGGTATGTGAACTTGTATATAAATGGAATTTTAAAGAGGCATGTTATGCCCAAATAAGTAATTTCTCTTATGCAATGTTCTAAATAAATCATAACGAATAGGATTGTAAATAACATAAAAATAAAACCTAATAAAGATCTTGGAATCCCGACACTCAAGACAAGCCCAAAACCTTCTCTTCTACCCATTCCATTTGGGTGTGTAAGCCAAAAAAATAAAGAGTTTTGCTTGAGGACAAGCAAAGATTCAAGTGTGGGGGTATTTGATGTGTGCAAAATGCAACATATAAATTACATTAAATGAGGCATAAAACTAACCCTTTTTTAGTACTAATGTTGGAAAAATTGTGTTTTTGTCTTCCTTTTGTATTTTCAGGGTTAAATGAGCTTAAATGAACAAAAGAAGCAAAAATGCAGCCAAATCTAACAATAATACAAGAAAAGGAATAAACGTGGCATGCCCGACCCCTCGACAACATCTTCCAAAGCAAAAACAAGACATCAGAAGGCTGAACACGCCCCGTGCTCAATGAACACGGGGGCGTGCCCAAATGTCTGCAGAAAAGACAAAGATGTAGAAGCATCTATTTCCCAACACGGGGGCGTGGCTAGCGGACACGGGGCCATGGTCAACGCTAAGATTCACAGAATCTAGGCAAATCTTGATAGTACAGATACGCTTCTTCACACGGGGTCGTGCCCAACGGACACGGGGGCGTGGTCAACTAATGCAGAAAAACTGCAATTAATGAAGAAAGAGAAGATGGGTGGACACGGGGCCGTGTCTGGACTTCTGTACAGGCTATAAATAGGGGTGCTTGGCTCACTTGCAAATCATCCATTGGCAAACCACATCTCTCACACTTCACCCACCCACCACCACCATCACAACCCACATCCACCACCATCATCCATCATCCATCATAGAGTGTGTGTAGTAGTCTCGGGATCCAAGATTGATCGTAAGAGTTCTTGACAATCAAAGGCCATGTTTGCCTAAGTCTCTTACATCACTTGGTGAAGACAAGCATTTCGTGTAATACTTTTTATTTTTAATCTTTTCGCACTTTTTATTTGGTTTTGTATTAATGACTTTAATAACTAGTTTCTTATGTTGAAGGTGAAACTTCCTTATCATTTGTCTGTGATGTCTTGGCATTATTTTACTGTGTATATAAAATAAAAGATTTTCACCATTCATATCTCCACGGTGTATATGGAGATATGTTGGCTACCTGGTCTGGGGTTAAGGGAATGGTTTGGTAAGCGTCTTGCCTTGTTCAGTGTATAGATCCTGCAAGGACCTGGGTCAAGTTTAGTAGGACCTCCTTCAATACCCACTGGTATTGGATGGTGGGGGTCCGAACTCCTTGATCCCCTCATATGTAAACTACTATTAATACTTTACCCGGCTACTTAGGATTGTATCCCTGCTGACTCAAACTACTTAGCCGATGGTAACGTCACCTTCAAAAGAGGGGCCTACCACATTATGCATTAATAACTTAATTAAGTATCTTCCAATAATCCAACCCTTTAGGATTGTATCCTTGCTGACTCAAACTACTGGGTTGAGGGTAACGTCACCTTCAAAAGAGGGGCCTACTACTATAACTAAGATAATCTCTTAAAAAGTGCAAAAGTGCGAAAATAATCAAAGGTTACACTAAAGGCGAGTCGGATCCAAGTGATTCATCTTGTCTATCTATTTTTATTTTTATTCTTATTTTCAACATTTTTAGTTAGTTTTATTTTCTTATTTAAAAACCCTTTTTCTCAATTTTTGATTTGATTAGACGTTGAGGATAAACCGGTACTAAAAGCTCTTGTGTGCTTGGACGACCTCGATATCTTACCAACACTATACTACGCTCACGATGGGTGCACTTGCCCATATGTGTGTTTAGTGTTAGTAAATATCGTGTTTTATAAATTTAAAACTTGACTAAAGTGTTAAAAGGGCTTAAAATATAGATAAAAACCTATCACACCTAACGCACATCAATACTCTCGTCGAGAAGCGGTTAACGGTATCTTACCCTTCCAGTTACTACACGTCTCTAATCGATCGAAACAATTGAAACTTTGGCGAGAATGAAAATCGAGGAATGGGACTTAATCGACAAGATGCGGGTTTCACCCCTAACTTTACGATTTCGTACCCTAATGTGGTTGGTACTTGTCGGGTCAAAATATAATTCCGACACTTTGACGAGGGTCCACTAGAGTTTGAATTGGAAATTAACCATTAAGATGTGGATTTCACTCCTAACTTAATGGCGTAATTTCGTGCAAAAATAAAATATAAGCAGGATGAGAGTCGTTCACCAAATTGTGGGTTTCACGCCTATTTTGGTAAACTTGTCTCTTTTGTATAAAGAGTGTCATCAAGTCTTCTAGTGTATTGTGTAAAATGTCTTAGGAAATACATGATGTAAGTATTTATACCAAAAAGATGAGAAAGAAGCAAAGTAGGAAGCATAACATTTTAAGCATGAAACAAGAATGGTAAAAAATGAGGTACTTACTATAGACTAGGTCGAACATGGCAATTCTACCTAATTCCCTATAGTTATGGCTCTGATACCAATCTGTCACACCCCAACCGATGGCGGAAACATTGGAGTGAGACGAAAACGAGATTTCAAGAGACTTCATAACACTATTTGTGACAAGATTTAAATCAACCGTTTGCATTTCATAATCAAATTGTCAAACATTACAAGGAAATTCAAATAACAACATGTTCATAACATAACAATAACCAAATCGATACAACATATTAAACCTAACACGTCTAAATGTGTATATAGGCATCATCGCTACTTCATTTCATAGCATCGTTATCCTCAACCTGTAACATGTTTAAAATAAAGTTCAATGCAAAACAAAGGCGAGTATACAAGTTTGATACATACATAGCATAAAAAGATAAGTTTAAAGATTTCCTCATGGCAAGCTAATGATACAAGATTAACATTAAAATCGGCATGTGTCTAACATATCAAACCAATGATGAAACGCAATAAGCTCATGACATAACCTCAAGTCTACGGGTGGTGCGTTAATCCTATAGCGCTATATATGTCAAGGATAGGCTCGATTGAAGCTAATGATAAGTTTAACACAAAACGAATAACCCCAAGTTCAATGTATCAATTAATCAAGTAAGCAAGCATGTAATAGGAACGTTTGTGCATTTACGAATAAAGTTCATGTGTAAGTCTAATAAGTAACATGATACACCCCAAAAAGTGGTAAACGTAAAGAGGCGATTCGAGTATACTCACGGTTTTGCAAGCTTTCCTACTTGATAATCCCGCGAGAGTTGTTTGGTTGATTAGTTTGGAGCACCTTGTCCTTCTACACGAAGAAACGTAGGTGTGTGAGTTTTGGGAGTTAACGGAAGATTATAGATTCGGAATTTAAATAACATGAAAAAAACATATGAAAATAAACATCTAGTACATATGTTACTTGTTCTTGACACTAGGACACTCTAAGGAGTTGAAATGTTTTCATGGAACAAGGTTCCATTAGAATCGTGACAAGTTATCAAAGTCTAAGATGATATAATCTAGTACCTTGACATATGAACACTAATTCATCATCAAAGGTTCGATTATTTGGATAATATAATAGTATTATATAATGTTCATATAGATATATAAGTCAAGCATGAGGTAGGAGGATGAATCCCCCATTTAGGAACCTCTTTGTTTATCATGAAAGTCATGTAGGAGGTAGGAAGAACAAGTCTTCCATTTAGGTACCTCTTGGTGCTCACCACTACACTTGATGTTATAAACATTCAAGGAGGGTCCTGAACTTACAAGTATGAAATGAATAAGAACAACTAATCTATGAAAAAAACATCAAATAGTGTGTGGATTTTCAACTGGAATAGCCCAAGCTTGTTCCATAATCACACAATCATCAAGCTTGAACACTACTTGTGGGTTAAACCCTAACCAAAACAGAAAGTTTGTGAGGTTTTATCCTCCGATTTTACATGTCTCAACCTTGTTTTTAAGCCCAACTAACCATTCAATTGATTATGAGCATAAGGACATAGGTTTGAGATGAGATAACTCAAATTTAACTAAGATTAACAAAGTATGAGTCAAAAACAGAAAATTCAGTCCACTTTGGAGCCTTTTTGGTGACATTCCAGACCTTGGTTTTCTATAGAAAACCTGTGGAAATGTTCCTAAGGTTGTTCCAAGCAAGTGGGAAAAAGAATCAAGTGAAAAGGTTAAGAAATGAGTGAGATATGCTCACTTTTGTAAGTTGTAGCGAATCTGTCTTGAGTCTAATTTCCAGCTATTTTAGAGTGTTTTGAGAGTAAGATTTGAGTTTGTAAAGTGGTAAGGAGGCTGATTATAAGTGGTATTTATAGAGGAAAAGATTAGGGTTTAAGTGGGTTGCAATTAATAGAAAATTAGTTGGTGGTTTAATAAATAAAAAAAGAATAATCAGCACAACCCTTTTAAAGGGTGCGGCCGTAAGGCTGTGTCATCAACCAATTACCTTCTTTTTTGTTTGGCAACATGTGTTAGCTTTAGAAATGTTAAACTAATAAATCATGTGAATACCAATTAATCTAAGGTGTCGTTATAGTTAGGTGGTTAAAAAAGAGAAAAGAAATAATCAATTGCCATACAAAGCTGCGATCAGACAGCTTCTAATCCTTTTTATTTATTTTTGAGTTAAATGCCATTTTAATCTCTGTGGTTTGGGTCATTTTGCCAGTTTAGTCTAAAGGTTTCATTTTTAACTTGTGGGTCCAAAAAGGTTTCACTGTTTCCATTTTAGTCCACTGGGTTAACTTCATCAATTATTTATGTTAACGAGAAGGGCGGTTCGGTCATTTTGTATGGTCGAATTGCCTTTCTAGTTAACAGAATTACATATAAAATGACCGAATTGCCATTTTGGTTAATAGAAAAAATGGATGAAGTTAACCCAGTGGACTAAAATGGCAACGGTGAAATCTTTTTGGACCCACAGGTTAAAAATGAAACCTTTGGACTAAACTGGTAAAATGACTAAAACCATAGGGACTAAAATGGCATATAACTCTTTATTTTTTTTTTTTACTATCTAAGATACATAATTGTAATATAAATATTCATGCATACATTTAAATATTCATGATGATGTGCATGGTTATCCTACATGAAAAAAAAATTGATGGTTGATGAAGTACAGCCGCAAGCCGGTCTTATTATTTCTTTTGTTTTAATTTTTTTGTTAATTTCAATATTAATATAATATTAGGTATTATTATATTATTATTATTATTATTATTATTATTATTATTATTATTATTGAAAGAGCTGATGAATAGTGCTCAAAATCAATTCTTTTACCTCCAAACCAAAAAACAAAAGAAATATTAATAACTAATGCCACAAAAATATTAATAGTTGTTGCTATTGGTAAAAAACTTTTAATTTAATACATTATTCTATTTTCTATCCAATATAATATAAGTTTTTTCTTCGATAACTTGCGTTCGTTGACTTAAAAAAAAGAGTTATTGGATTTTAATAATCCTAAGTTTCACCAGTTGGCCGATAATAATCTCAACTTTAAAAATTCCCTCCAATAATCCCAACTTGTAAAAGTTTGGCCGCCATTGATCTTTTCAAACATATAAGAATTTGGTCTCCTCAATAGATTCAATTACACTTAGAGACTCCTTAATTGATTTAAGTGCACCTATGTTAGAAAAGGATAAATGGCGGCCAAACTTTTACAAGTTGGGATTATTGGAGGGAATTTTTAAAGTTGAGATTATTATCAGACAACTGGTGAAACTTAGGATTATTAAAATTCAATAACCCTAAAAAAACTAAATACGTATTTGTGTTTGATTTAGTTTCTCGATGTTCTTATATAAATTTGATTGAAAACAAAGTTGTATTCGAAATAGCGTATTTTTGTGTAGTAGGCTAGATCAAGTGCCGACGTCGTAGCTGTATTGTGACGAACAAAATGAATACCTACCGAACAAGTCGATACCCGTATCGGTATATGCTTAAAAATTTATACACTTTAACCCATTTAGTTTGTGTATAATTTGATTTTTCTTCCATAACTCACGTTCATCACTTTTTTATATAAAGTTGAATACGCAACTTTATTTAATATTTTTTCTCATCGTTCCTTTATTAACTTTGTTGAAAAAGATTCTTTTTCTTATTAGTACCGTGAGTCCGTGACAGGCCGACCCGATACCGACATCGGTACAGATGTAGTTATTATTGCATTTTTTTTTCTCATCGTCCATTTTTAAACTTTGTTGAACACGATTTTTTTCTTCTTATTTTCAATGTAAAACACATTCTTTTGATCTCATGACTTTAAATCAAGTGGCGGTGTCATACCGATATCGTAACGAATCAAACTGGTACCAACCGAATTTCTTTGTGTAACGAACTGAACCGATATCGACCGAGTTCCTGTCGCATCGCACGGGCAAATCCACCTAGTTATTATGAATTAAAACTATTGATGAACAGTAGTTTTCTTTCAAAAGATTATAATAATTTTTTTTAAACGGCCAACTAAATCACCGGATAAGCATCCTGGGATGCCCTTAATCGAGCAAATGCATCCCCTCCTCCATAACGGTCAGAGTTGTATGCATACCCGAGCCACCAAGCCACCAGTTCCGGGGAAAACCCACCGCCCGAAGGCCCACTGCGGTAAAACCCGGTTTGGCACGGTTTCGAACTGGCGACCTCCAGAGAGGCCTAGTTCTAAACTTCATTGTCACCACCAATGTCCTTCAAAGTGATGCTAGTGGGAGTTGAACTTGGGACCTCAAAGAAAGAAACTAAGTGACTAACCACTAGACCAACTTGTCATGACAAAAAAAAAAAAGATTATAATAATTATTTAGTATTATTATTATACATATGAATTAAAACTACTGATTAACAGTAGTTTTCTTTCAAAAGATTATAATAATTATTTAGTATTATTCTAAAATTCAATTAAATCACTTTGATTTATGCTATCTCTTATGTAATAATGTCTTCTTGGTATAAACAAATATTTATTTTTCCTCACAAAATTGAAGGATAAGTAATCAATTTCCATAATTTGGTGAAAACGAAGTTGTATTTAAAATAAATAAATTTTTTTTGTATCGTAAACTATATATGTGTCCATATCATATCAATATCATGACCAAATGAAAAAATATTATTACCAGTATTGGTATTATTTGAGCCAATAACGATATTTGTTTATACGATTTAGCCAATATCGATATTTGATTATACGATTTTCGCAATTGTGTTTAACTTATGTTCAAAACGTAGTTGTATAGGGTATTTTTGTGTACCGTAAAGTGCTGATACCGTACTAGTACCGTGAAGAACCGAACCGATTATGGTTGAACAACATTAATACCCATATCGGTATTATTGGAACCGATACCGATATTCGTTTTTTTATGGTTTTAGATGGATATAAAACAAGCGTCGGTACCTTTTTTGGCATGTCGCAACTCTACTTTTTTTTATTCTCTTGCTATAGTGAGTGTCTTATCATAACGAACCAAACTTATAGCAACTGAATTCCTCGCTGAATCGTGCGGATAAATCCAACTAGTTATTATTATTATTATTAGAATTTAACCATGTATTTAATAGTTAACAAGCATGTATAAGTTATGAGTACTAGTATGTCAGGTATCGGTTGCGCATATGCATATGCATTCGAGATTGGTAACGTATAACCCAAGTATTGCGACACGTATATGCATGTATAAAAAAATAGAATTTCATTACGATCGAAGTCTCGGATTTACAATGGTTTGAAACGAAATACGAAATACAAAAGGAACAAGCTTCTAAAAATAGAAATACAAGACACGTTTTCTAATTAAGGAAAGTTACGAAAAAGCCGAGCGTTACATGCGTAAATCCCCATGCACCCTTCTAATTATATATATAATATATAATTATAATATAAAATCATCATCATCACAATTTTTTTAACACCCACCCTTCACCTACGATTTATATCCCACTCTAAGTCGTACGCCACTATCGTCACCGCGCCTCCATGGCACCACCAAATGCTCACCCTCGCAACCTCCACGTTCATTCGCCCGCATCCGAACCATCACCGTCATAACCACTTTCGACCACAACCACCACCATGCATCGCTCACCCTTTCCAAATGCCACCACTATATCATATCACCACTGCCACTGCTCTTCCCTATCACCGCCACCAGCCTCATCTCCATAGCCGAAACCAAAACCCGCACCGCAACTATCACCATCGTCCTCTTCTATGCCCCCACTAACACCATCACACATCACCATGCCGCACCCCATCACCATGACCACCGATAAATAGTGTCACACACTCGTGATGCCGTAAGCCGACCGAACTCGCACTCTAGAAACCCCATATAAATCGAAACGCATAAATATGTTTGAAGGGACTAAGATATTACCTTTTGTCACGATTTAGAAGACCGGATGCACCACGAACCACCGTCGCTCGATCTCTCTCGTCTCTTTCCCTTTCCCCATTGTTCTACGGCTGCAATACCCTAGGTCGCATGAGACATGGGGTTTTATATTATATACTTGACTTTAATTGCAATGTTTCACATAGGCCCATCTTAAATTGTTTATGTATGACTTGCTCCCAAAGTAATACTATTGTTTAACGTGATTTACAACCAGGTTCCTTTACTTTTAAACCGAGTCATAAGCGTCATACTAGCTTGGCGGCTTATTTAAATAAAATGCCTTTCGCGCCAAAACTCATTGACAGCTTTGGGTATTCGGTTCGTCAGAGTAATTATATGACAAATTTTTGGGATGTTACATGAGAATTGACCAAGAATGTGTCCAACTGCAAGATCCAAGCAACAAACAAGGTGGACTGGTGGTGGTGGTGGTGGGTTGTGATGTGTGTAAAATGCAACATATAAATTACATCAAATGAGGCATAAAACTAACCCTTTTTAGTACTAATGTTGGAAAAAGTGTGCTTTTGTCTTCCTTTTGTATTTTCAGGACTAAATGAGCGTAAATGAACAAAAGAAGCAAATATGCAGCAAAATCTAACATAATTACAAGAAAATGAATAGACGTGGCATGCCCGACCCCTCGACAGCATCTTCCCAAGCAAAAACAAGCAAACAGAAGGCTGAACACGCACCGTGCCCAACGGACACGGGGGCGTGCTCAGGTGTCTGCAGAAAAGACAAAGTTGTAGAAGCTTCTATTTCCCAACACGGGAGCGTGCCCAGCCAACACGGTCATGGTCAACACTAAGATTCGTAGAATCTAAGAAAATATTGATAGTACAGATACGCTTCTGCACACGGGGCCGTGCCCTGCAGACACGGGGGCGTGTGGAGCTAATGCAGACAAATTGCAATTAATGAAGAAAGAGAAACTGGATGGACACGGGGCCGTGTCCGGGCTTCTGTGCAGGCTATAAATAGAGGTGCTTGGTTCACTTCAAAGGCATCCCTTGACAAACCACCTCTCTCCCACTTCACCCACACTCCACCACCACTACAACCCACATCCACCACCATCATCCATCATCTATCATAGAGTGTGTGTAGTAGTCTCGGGATCCAAGATTGATAGTAAGAGTTCTTAACAATCAAAGGCCATGTTTGCCTAAGTCTCTTACATCACTTGGTGAAGACAAGCATTTAGTGTAATACTTTTGTTTTTTAATCTTTTCGCACTTTTTATTTGGTTTTGTATTAATGACTTTAATAACTAGTTTCTTATGTTGAAGGTGAAACTTCCTTATCATTTGTCTGTGATGTCTTGGCATTATTTTACTGTGTATATAAAATAAAAGATTTTCACCATTCATATCTCCACGGTGTATATGGAGATATGTTGGCTACCTGGTCTGGGGTTAAGGGAATGGTTTGGTAAGCGTCTTGCCTTGTTCAGTGTATAGATCCTGCAAGGACCTGGGTCAAGTTTAGTAGGACCTCCTTCAATACCCACTGGTATTGGATGGCGGGGGTCCGAACTCCTTGATCCCCTCATATGTAAACTACTATTAATATTTTACCCGGCTACTTAGGATTGTATCCCTGCTGACTCAAACTACTTAGCCGAGGGTAACGTCACCTTCAAAAGAGGGGCCTACCACATTATGCATTAATAACTTAATTAAGTATCTTCCAATAATCCAACCCTTTAGGATTGTATCCTTGCTGACTCAAACTACTGGGTTGAGGGTAACGTCACCTTCAAAAGAGGGGCCTACTACTATAACTAAGATAATCTCTTAAAAAGTGCAAAAGTGCGGAAATCATCAAAGGTTACACTAAAGGCGAGTCGGATCCAAGTGATTCATCTTGTCTATCTGTTTTTATTTTATTTTTATTTTCAGCATTTTTAGTTTTTATTTTCATATTTAAACCTTTTTCTAAATTTTTTATTTTGATTAGACGTTGAGGATAAACCTGTATTAAAAGCTCTTGTGTCCTTGGACGACCTCGGTATCTTACCAACGCTATACTACGCTCACGATGGGTGCACTTGCCCATATGTGTGTTTAGTGTTAGTAAAATATCGTGTTTTATAAATTTAAAACTTGACTAAAGTGTTAAAAAAGGGCTTAAAATATACATAAAAATATATTCACACCGACACACATCAGGTTGCGACGGAACGCAAGGGGAAAGGGGATCTCAGTCGTAAGTGGGATGGATTTGGGTTGGGTTTGTTTCTTTTTTTGTATATAAGAATCTTATATATGGTATTCATGGGTTGGATAGTGGGCTTTAGGATTCCCATAGGCCCCTTTTAATTAGAGTTTCAAGATTAACAATAATCCCCGTTAATTTGTTTTAATTCTCACTTTATACTAAAAATACGAATCCAAGTAATTACGCATAAAAGCACGTGATTTCACGAAAGTTCACATAATGCAAGGAAAGACCAAATAACATATAAATTCACGTAATGTATATTTATCTAATTGTTTGGAAATATTATTTCGATTGTTCACCAACGTTCGGGGACAAATCGTATGTGATTCGGTAATTCTTCAAATTACCGTTACGTGAGTGTTCGTGTAATAACTAACACACTTAATTGACCCTAATCAAGTGTAATGCATGAATGAATGTTTGAGACAATGTTTGAGATAACAAAGTTTGTGTTAACCTGAAAATGTCGGATGTCACATACATATTCACCATAATTAACTTTTCCTATTGTCAAATCATAAGATTATACCCTCATATCAACTAGGATCTAGTTATAAAGATTTATCTTTGGAATGATATATTCTTGGATCTGTATATCCAACACACATATACAATAACATTGTCATTAACATATCATCCCAAAAGGTCATAATCTAAGCAATTATTTGAAGTAAGCATTTAAACTCCATTTTAATATATACAACCTATTTAATGTCATTTACATATAATTAAGTAAATTAAAAATACGAAATGAATCGTTACATATATATTATCATACCCCAATCAGGGGGTTAGATGTTGTGACCGATTGATACAAAACTTACATAACGGAATAAAGTGAAATAAATAACCATCATCAGTAGTCTACACTTGATTAAAGTTACAATCCTAATTTAAAGATATCCACAAGTCTAAGTATCTATGACATTAACAATGGTAGTTGATTCTAATATCCTCTTTGCTTCATCGGATATGTAGTTTATGATACGGCATATGTATTTTAGAGAAAATATCCATATCCAACAAAGCTCGTGAATAAGTTGCTAATTCCAAGTCTTGCAAAAATGGGTTCCTCGATACATGCTTAAAAATAATATGTTAATTGGAAAGCTAATGAGCTCATGAGTTTACATGACGATTTGTAGAAAGAATATGTAAAGTATGGTGCATATTTCAAGTTTACAATCAAACCTTGCATCCAGACACCCATTTGAACCCCAAAATCCCCAACACATGCTCGTTAATGTCATGGGTCAAATAAACATAAGTCCTTCTAAAACATAAGTCAAAAAAGGCAATAATAAATGTCACAATGATGCCATTATCTCAATGAGGTTTCCCTGTCATCGTGGCCACTTTGTGAGGGGATTCCCACGTAGTACTGTAATACCTCAAATTTCCGTAACCATAAAATAATAAATATCGAAATATTATGTTGGGTTTTGGAACGAGTTTAATACATTGTAAAATTGGTTAAATGACTATCGACAAGTATTGAATGCAATATTAAATAAATATGAGTTGACTATAATCTTATACAAAAATAAATAATATTAAGATTCCTATGACATTTAGAAGAAAAATACCATTCTATACCTTTTATGATTTGAAATTGAGTTAAATGTTATTTTCATCCACTTTGCTAACTCCATCTAATTTGGTTGTAAACTTAAAAGGGTATTTAGGTCTTTTTACCTACCAACTTCATCTCCACTTCACTAATGTAATATTCTTACTTTTCCGTTCATTGTAATCTTGTACTTTCATTTTCATATCTTGTATTCATTGATGACTGAATCAATAAATATCATTTGGAATGTTTACATATATTGTTTTAAACACTTTACATACTTATACATGCTTACATTTCTTGTTTACATCATTACATATACGTACAGATACTTAAACGTGCTTAACTTTGAGTTTTTAGCCAAAACATGCCACCAAACCAACTCCGGTGGTCAAAAATGCAACTTTTGGAACCGACCCTCCAACGCCACGTGGAGGAGCACCTGCTCCTTCCCGCGACGTGCGGGAGCTTACTGTTTGACCTGTTGACTTTTATCTCTCTGCGCCACGCGAAAGAACCTTGGTTGCTCTCCGCAACGCACGGGAGAGACACATTTGCAGCAGAACTCGCCCAGCTACGAATTTCAATGTTTCCACCCAACTTCTAACTTCCAACCACTTTTCCCATTTAATTCGATCTAACCCGCTTTTTGCACAATAAATACATCATATGTCCTGCCTCATTTCACTTTACACACTCCAAATTCACTCTCAATCTCCCCAAACTTCTGCATTTTTGAAGAACTTCTAAAGTCAAAATCGAAAGGTTTGACTATCATATTACTACTTATTTCTTTTAGTTTTCGGTTTAGTTGTTGTTTGCATTTTTTTTATCATGAATCCAAGACCTTAAACCATCTGCTTAATCCATAAACAAGAATGGTTAAGGCTTCTTTTCCGGATTCTTCACATTTCATACATGTTCTTGACCATTATACCCTCTAACTCTAACTTGACTTCCAGCCCTTTACCAAACCAAAATGCCATGTTTGATTGTTCTTGTGTTACGGTTGGTACTTGTAGAAGTGCATAAATGACCTAACATCTTGCATTCATGTTCATTTCCCTTTATTCATGTTCATGCATTAATTTGACCTATTTGGGGCTATTTCGCCAGAAGCCAAACCTAGACACCAAACTATCTTAATGTTTGGATGTCTTGTGTTAAAGGTAGGCATACGTAGTGGTTAGGATGCAAATCACATCATCTACCTACTTGCATGAACATGTTATAGTTATTTATGCACTCTTGCGTATTTTCCCAAAACCGAACCGAAATCCCACCAACTAAATGGATGGTGATTTCGTGTTATGGTGTGTTGGTGCATGCGTCTGTCGACTTCGTCTTGTATCGAGTCTTGCATTGCATATTGCACGAAGATCGAGAAAACAAGTCATAGAGCTAATTTCGCTTGAAGAGAACATGGCAGGTTCAAGCGAAAACTCCTATTTCGCTTGAACTGATTATTTCGCTTGAACTAGTTATTTCGCTTGAGATGGAGATTTCGCTTGTATTCCGCTTGAGCATGTTCAAGCGGAATCACCTAGCCTATAAATAGCTTTGATCTGATTTCGTTTCAGAGAGTACATACATGTGTGTTTCCGACGGCGAAGCTCTGTCGAAGTGTCGTGTTGCTGTATAATTGTTCCAGATCAATATAAACGACAGTTAAAGTGATATCTAGCTGAATTCAACTCATTATGTCTGTTTCTGCCTTTCATTTTGAGTAGAACACCTCTGAACGACTCATTTCGGGTCCGACAACGATCCTACATGGTGAAACTCATATGAGATTTTGTGAGAAGATTATTCCTTTTTTTATCTCTGAATTTTCTGGAATTTTTATCATTTTATATTGATTTTTGCCATTTTAAGCATTTTTGTCACCTTGAAATCTATTTATAATCAATTAAAACATAATAAATAATTTTGGACAGAAAATAAATATTAAAATTATCAAAACTTTTTGTTCTAAATTTATTTATTTATTTTTTGGAATCATTTATCTACTTATATAAAAACCTAAATTTAAATAACTTAAACTAAATCTTTAACACTTTATAAAACAAGGACTTTTAGCATTTTAATACTTAGTATCTGTAACACCCCGAAATCGGGATTTGGTAATTAAACCATGTTAATACTAAAGAGCGGGTAAAATGCCGTTAGTGGTAAAGATTAACCCGGTAAATATTAGGATTTAAATAAATAAACCTAATATTAGATAAAAGAGAATAAAAGCTTTGAGGAAATAAAGTTCATAAAAGGCCCGAGTTAACGAAATTTAAAATGAAACGGGTCATGATTTCCCCAAACCCACAAGGTTAACTATGAGTGATTAACCTAGTTAGTAAAGTGTAAATAAGTAATAAAAAATGAAGTTGTAGCTCCAAATAATTAGAGTTAAACTTGAGGGACCAAAACCGTAAAAAGGAAACAAGAATTTTAATTAATAAAATTATTAACACAACACACACTTAGTGTGTGTGTGTGTTCATCGATCTCCAGGAGACAAAAGAGGGTGAAACCCTAGTTCCTCCAAATCTTCAAATTAAAGGATCAATCGAAGGCCAAATTCGGATTTGAAAGTATATAAATGATCACCAAGTCAAGGGGATCATAAGGTATGTCGAAATTTATGATTTGGTGACATTTTGAGATTTTGATAATAATGCATGAATGAGGTTATTGTATGAAAATTTAATGTTTTAGTGAAATTGATATGAGTATAAGACTAGAAACAACCCTAGGTGCAAACTTGTTGAATTTGTGCCATAAACTAGTGATTAGTCAACTAATCAAGCATGAGCTAAGTGGGTTTTGTAATATGATGATGTTAGTGCCTAACTAGTGATTAGAATCATCACATTTGATAGTAAAAGCAAGGTACTTAAACAAATTTCAAGTTTGAGAACTTAACCATACATGATTTGAAATGGGTCTCGAATGTAGTGATGAAATTGGTAATTTTGTTCATATAAATAGATGAATGAAATTGTGTTATGTACTAGATCATATGAAGAAACTTGATTTTATTAAGGGTTCGGATGGATGCTAAATAGTATGATGAAACGGGTCTCACTTATAAAGGAGAACCCTTAGTTCTTGCAAAAATGAATGAATAAACTAGTCATGATAATCGCTTGAACTAGTTAGAGTGTTGAAAATATAATAAATTTGGTTAGAACATTGGTTAAAACGGTGGCCAAGAGATAACGCCTACCGGATAATTAAGGAATGCCTAAACTAGTTGATGGATTTGATTATGCAATTCATACACTAATGGGCGTTTGACTCTTAAAAAGTCAAACTGACCTAGAGAACAATAAATGATAATTTTGGATAGAAAATGCATAAGGTGGAAGAATCGTCTTAAATTATGATTTAACTAACCACCTTGAAAACGATGATGATAGTTTAACGTGTAACAAGCTAGGTGGAAGCTTGGGGAAGGAAGCGGGTCAAACGAATTTAAGAAGAAAAAGAAAAGGCGTAATTTGGATGCGAGGTAATTAGAGCTTACGCCCCTCTACATTATTTACAAATTACTTAATTGCAAGTATTGTATATGAATGCTACTAAGTGGTTGGTATATATGAGAGTCGGAACAAGGAAAAATGGTAAGAAATCATGAATTATGGTAAAAGGGGTAAAATGGTAAATTAGTCATGTAACGACGAACAAATAAAAACGGTTTTAAGTAAAACGAGTTCAAGGGAAAACTGGGATAGGTTTAAAGGGATGAAATGGTAATTAAATACCATCTCATACGGACAAATGGTCAATTAGACTAAATGGGTCAAATGGTGTTGTTAACACCATTTGACAATAACATTTGACAATCGCTTGTTGAGTTTGTAATCACAGGAAATAACATAAGCTTGCGTTGCTTTAACTAGAAAGATTTAAAGCAAAGTTATGTAAACGGGTCAATACTTTGACCCGAGCCAGGTACGCATAAATAAGCTTTTAGTTAAACATACAATTTTTGGTCAAATATTTAGCGAAAGTCCTTCGTCGTAAAATGAGGGACTAAAGTTGACCAAAACACCCTTGAAGGGTATATTGGGCAAACGACCCATAGGGGTTGATTAGGAACTTGCATTAAGATTATGGAATCATTAAATATGAATAAATGTTATAGGAATACACATTCGTAGGTCAAATGCACAAAAATGGTCATTTGCGTAAAATGACCAACCGATGGGTAAATTTGGGATAATAGGTTAGTTATGCTAAATCCACCACAAAAATAGTTGTGGTGGAACATAAGCAGATATTTAGATGTAGAATTACGAAGTATGAAAAAGATGTAGAATTACGAAGTATGAAAAGAAAAGAGCTAGTTTTAGACCAAAATGCATAAAAGATCCCCTAAACGGGTCAAAATAAATTACGCGCGTAACTTGGGTGTTTGCCGTGTAATTCACAAAATTTATGAATCCAATATAGAGATTTTGAGTTAAATACTTTGGTTTATGATTTATGATTAACTAGAAACAAGTTTGGAGGTCTTAAATATAAACGGGTCAAAATGTGGATTTTGAAAAAATAAACCGAAGGCTTAAAAATTTAAGATTTTTATTAGTATTTTAACTCCACAAGATGGAGAATTAAATTACGGACGCGTAGGAAAAAGAATCGCGTAAAACGGATCAATAATAAATAAGTTATGGCCGTTTCCGTAAAAACAGGCATAGCTGGCAGAATGCAGGTTCCAGAAACGAACCTGCTGGAAAAGGGTTTCCCTCGCGCCATGCGAGGGAGCAAGTGGGTTCCGTCGCGTGGCATGACGGAGTCAGTTTTTAAAATTTTGTTTTTTTTCAATTATTTTGCCTCGCGAACTCGTTTAAACACGTTATAAACTACGTATGACTAATTCAATTCATGTTTTATGAATTGTAGGTATTATATACAATACCGGGGGACGATCAAGCTCAACGAAGAACCGAACACGATCAAGTTACAAGCTTCCGCACATTATTAATCGTTAATTTTAAACGACGAATTTAGTCACATTATGTGGTGTACTTGAAAATTGTAAAAGTTTAATTAATCCGTATTCTCCAATGTACTTTTAATTATAATTACATGATTATGTTCGTAATTAAAGACGAAATCCGCTTAAAAATAGTAAGGGTGTTACAAGTTGGTAATCAGAGCTCATGGTTAAAAAGTAAAATGTGTTCTGTTCGAGGCTTGATCGCAAATCCGGTAAGTACAAGTATGTTAATGGCTTAGTATGATTAAAGTGTTGTGAACAACACATAGGGTTATCGTGTAACACACGTCACCCCAATGAAAATGATTGGTATAGTTAACGAAATCACGTGCGTTGACACGTGCAGTAAAAAGCCTTGTATTATAATACGGGCATTCATTAAAGTCGAAATTACTAACTTTTATAAATGTTTTAATTGAAGGACACTCGCATCTGAAGATAGTGGGAGTGTAACAAATCTCGGATATGACGGAGGAACGGTCCGAAGTATGACGAGCATAGCATACTCGCCAAGGACCTAAATCGCGTAACGGTCGCGAGTAAGGTTAATAGCAAGGAAAGCCCGTTTGGGCAAGCATTACAGGTGCACGTTTTAAATTTATTGTACGAGTAGTAATATGCAACAAATACGTAGAGACTTACCGTTGCATATGTAAATTAAAAACTTGGAAAAACCTGAATAGAATACCTGTCCAGGATATTATTTCCAAGAAAACTAAATAGAGGCATTACTTACATGGGGTGTAATGTGAAAATTATAAAAGGTCATGTATATCAGGTGTTGATCGCTTACTCTGGCCAAGTAAGTAGTGAACACGTGGTACCATGAACTTCTTATGATGGACATACTTACATCCGACGTAGTAAGGAAGGGGTGAATGGGGCGAGTTAAAAAAAAGGTACCCAAATGAATCAAACAAGTAAGACGTTTGATAGTAAACGTAAACGCAAGTTGGATGACGGAAGCGTATTACATTAGAATAACGAGCCCGAGAGAAGGGACAATGATCAAAGTAAATGAAAATACAAACCGACTAATAGGAATGCTAAGGCATAGGGATAAGAGTTTGACTGTCACAACTGAAGAAATTCATATGGACAAGTCAAACGAATTAAGTAAAGAATAAAGGACGTGATTGAATAAAAGCGACGGATTTCGTTAAGACGACCAGATAAACTAAAACGAAATCTTAATACATACCGAGACGGTTGTTTTGATAATGACGTCGGTAAAATACCCGATAGGTGTGTAGGATTTTGAAAGTATGCGTAAACCAAGAGACGGGAACGCGAAACAGAAAGTCAAAAGACTCGGATTGTGAGTTATAACTAAAAGACGATGAAATTTTGCAAACATAAATTTTAATGATCACGTTCAACTATTTCAAAGTTGGACGGGTTGAATAAGGAACGAAGTTTGACGTTCACAAGTGATGAAATTTCACACGAACAAGTCAAACGAGTTAAATTAAGAATAACATTTGATAATGTAAGTAAGCGCGAACCAAATAAATAAAAGCGCGAGATGTTAACAAATCTATATAAAGGGTTAAAGGTAAGCATAGAAAGGAATAACGTAAACCAGGGAAACTGGAGAGTTAAAAACATTAAGATAGAGAACCCGGGTAACGGGCTGTAAAGAAATATAAGTATGAATCGGATAACGGTAAGCGAAGAACAAACCGACGTGTGAATGACAGAAGAAGTTATAGAGTCGGAAGAATAATTCGAAAGAAAAACGAATGTAGCCTTAGACTACGGTCTAGGTCAAATGAAATACAAAAGCGGAAATAAATGACTCTAAACAAAAAAAAGGGTACCTTGACACCATAAATATATATATACAGTTGAATAAAGACTCGAATAAAAGATGGTCTACGGGATCATCGTAACCTACGGGATTATAAGTAGTGTTAAAGTCTAACAGGACCAAAAAGACCTTCGGGTCACAAATAGAAAGAAACGAATTGTAGGGGGTCTCACTTTAAAAGGGGTAAAAAGGCGAAGATCTAAATAAACAGCCTACGAGGCTAAGTGAAAGAACCTACGGGTCATATGTGTTAAGCGTGGGAATTAGTTATAATTCCCCACATTAAATAATAACGGAAAGGAATGGATCCTCGGAAGTAACATTCCTAGAAATGAGGGAAAAATGTAAGGCAAAGAGGAAACGTAAACTAAAAATTTAGTTTTTAGTCAAAAGCAACGTTTTAACAAAACATAAGTGGTATGAGGTGATTTAGAAAATCTTAAACACACATAAAGCCGATGATGGAAAAATAGTATACCCGGGTGACGGGGTATGAAGTGAAGGCAACTAATTAGTCTAGCCGATAAAACCATTCGGAGTCAAAATAAGGTTAGGAACTATGTAAAACGCTCATCAATATAAGATTAGTATGAAGTAAACATATTGAAAGATTTAGTGACCGGGTGATCAAATGACAACTCGGTCAAATAGAGGCCAAAGACAAGAAATACATGATAAAAGTTACGGCCCATGAGGCCATACACATGAAAGACGCACACGTCAATACAAATGATAACTATAGACCGAAAAGAAGGAAAACCTTGAAAACGAAGTTAAGTTCGTTTAGTTTAATCAACGAACTACATAAAGAAGGTTTCGGGGACGAAACCTCTTTAAGGGGGTAGACTTGTAACACCCCGAAATCGGGATTTGGTAATTAAACCATGTTAATACTAAAGAGCGGGTAAAATGCCGTTAGTGGTAAAGATTAACCCGGTAAATATTAGGATTTAAATAAATAAACCTAATATTAGATAAAAGAGAATAAAAGCTTTGAGGAAATAAAGTTCATAAAAGGCCCGAGTTAACGGAATTTAAAATGAAACGGGTCATGATTTCCCCAAACCCACAAGGTTAACTATGAGTGATTAACCTAGTTAGTAAAGTGTAAATAAGTAATAAAACATGAAGTTGTAGCTCCAAATAATTAGAGTTAAACTTGAGGGACCAAAACCGTAAAAAGGAAACAAGAATTTTAATTAATAAAATTATTAACACAACACACACTTAGTGTGTGTGTGTGTTCATCGATCTCCAGGAGACAAAAGAGGGTGAAACCCTAGTTCCTCCAAATCTTCAAATTAAAGGATCAATCGAAGGCCAAATTCAGATTTGAAAGTATATAAACGATCACCAAGTCAAGGGGATCATAAGGTATGTCGAAATTTATGATTTGGTGACATTTTGAGATTTTGATAATAATGCATGAATGAGATTCTTGTATGAAAATTTAATGTTTTAGTGAAATTGATATGAGTATAAGACTAGAAACAAAACCCTAGGTGCAAACTTGTTGAATTTATGCCATAAACTAGTGATTAGTCAACTAATCAAGCATGAGCTAAGTGGGTTTTGTAATATGATGATGTTAGTGCCTAACTAGTGATTAGAATCATCACATTTGATAGTAAAAGCAAGGTACTTAAACAAATTTCAAGTTTGAGAACTTAACCATACATGATTTGAAATGGGTCTCGAATGTAGTGATGAAATTGGTAATTTTGTTCATATAAATAGATGAATGAAATTGTGTTATGTACTAGATCATATGAAGAAACTTGATTTTATTAAGGGTTCGGATGGATGCTAAATAGTATGATGAAACGGGTCTCACTTATAAAGGAGAACCCTTAGTTCTTGCAAAAATGAATGAATAAACTAGTCATGATAATCGCTTGAACTAGTTAAAGTGTTGAAAATATAATAAATTTGGTTAGAACATTGGTTAAAACGGTGGCCAAGAGATAACGCCTACCGGATAATTAAGGAATGCCTAAACTAGTTGATGGATTTGATTATGCAATTCATACACTAATGGGCGTTTGACTCTTAAAAAGTCAAACTGACCTAGAAAACAATAAATGATAATTTTGGATAGAAAATGCATAAGGTGGAATAATCGTCTTAAATTATGATTTAACTAACCACCTTGAAAACGATGATGATAGTTTAACGTGTAACAAGCTAGGTGGAAGCTTGGGGAAGGAAGCGGGTCAAACGAATTTAAGAAGAAAAAGAAAAGGCGTAATTTGGATGCGAGGTAAGTAGAGCTTACGCCCCTCTACATTATTTACAAATTACTTAATTGCAAGTATTGTATATGAATGCTACTATGTGGTTGGTATATGATGTTCCGACACGATTCAATGAGAGTCGGAACAAGGGAAAATGGTAAGAAATCATGAATTATGGTAAAAGGGGTAAAATGGTAAATTAGTCATGTAATGACGAACAAATAAAAACGGTTTTAAGTAAAACGAGTTCAAGGGAAAACTGGGATAGGTTTAAAGGGATGAAATGGTAATTAAATACCATCTCATACGGACAAATGGTCAATTAGACTAAATGGGTCAAATGGTGTTGTTAACACCATTTGACAATAACATTTGACAATCGCTTGTTGAGTTTGTAATCACAGGAAATAACATAAGCTTGCGTTGCTTTAACTAGAAAGATTTAAAGCAAAAGTTATGTAAACGGGTCAATACTTTGACCCGAGCCAGGTACGCATAAATAAGCTTTTAGTTAAAAATACAATTTTTGGTCAAATATTTAGCGAAAGTCCTTCGTCGTAAAATGAGGGACTAAAGTTGACCAAAACACCCTTGAAGGGTATATTGGGCAAACGACCCATAGGGGTTGATTAGGAACTTGCATTAAGATTATGGAATCATTAAATATGAATAAATGTTATAGGAATACACATTCGTGGGTCAAATGCACAAAAATGGTCATTTGCGTAAAATGACCAACCGATGGGTAAATTTGGGATAATATGTTAGTTATGCTAAATCCACCACAAAAATAGTTGTGGTGGAACATAAGCAGATATTTAGATGTAGAATTACGAAGTGTGAAAAAGATGTAGAATTACGAAGTATGAAAAGAAAAGAGCTATTTTAGACCAAAATGCATAAAAGATCCCCTAAACGGGTCAAAATAAATTACGCGCGTAACTTGGGTGTTTTCCGTGTAATTCACAAAATTTATGAATCCAAGATAGAGATTTTGAGTTAAATACTTTGGTTTATGATTTATGATTAACTAGAAACAAGTTTGGAGGTCTTAAATATAAACGGGTCAAAATGTGGATTTTGAGAAAATAAACCGAAGGCTTAAAAATTTAGGATTTTTATTAGTATTTTAACTCCACAAGATGGAGAATTAAATTACGGACGCGTAGAAAAAAGAATCGCGTAAAACGGATTAATAACGAATAAGTTATGGCCGTTTCCGTAAAAACAGGCATAGCTGGCAGAATGCAGGTTCCAGAAACGAACCTGCTGGAAAAGGTGTAACATTCCTATTTTTATCATATAAGATTATAGGTTTGGTTAAATTTATTAACCACTAGTAACTAGTAACTAGTAACTAATTTATTTTTAATATAAATATTCAACCTAAAATAGTTTTAAACAATATTTTATATAGTTGGTTGAAATATTATATTAATTAATTGGCTTGTATATGGGTGACCTTTCTAATAAAATAAAAGTATATAAAAACTTATATTATTAGACGAGTAGATTACGGGTAAGTTGATTACTAGAAATATGAAGTACTTAGACGGGCCTAGTGACCGTATATTAATTAAATTATAAAAATACATTATATTTGAACCTACTCTATTTTTAATGAAACTTGGTTCAAAATGTAGATATAAATATTCTCGTTCTAATAACATATTTCTTATTTTATAAAACGCCATATTTTAGGAATTATACGTACCAAAGAAGTAAAGTAATAACAATAATAATAATAATAATAATAATAATAATAATAATAGTTACATATGAAATTGACAGAAGTGTCATATCTCATTTTCAAAGTTGTGTTCCCTTTATATTTTTATATATAATAAACGAATAATAAACATATAAGTGAAATGTATGTATGTATGATATAATTTAGATAAGACACATATACACAGGTGGCTACTCCAAATGACTACAACTCAAAATATTAAATTAATATACATATGCTACGGGTAAAATTATAAGATAGATGGCAGTAGATAGTAGGCACCAAGAGGTAAGCTTTCACTATAAATTAAAGCTCATGTTCGAACAATTGTTCTGCGCAAACCTCATTCCTCCCTCTCGATTTCACTCTCTACATATATATATATATATATATATATTTTTTTTTTCTTTAGTAATAATAATAGCAATAAAGCCCTGCCCGTATTAAGTGTTTTAAACTCCCGATCACCGCTACCATTTCCGATTGATCTGAGCCTCATAACATATGTCAGGGCTCTGCCCGACTAAGTTGTTGGGATTCGGTCTCGGGACATCGGGATAAGGTTGAATTAGGGGTACTATATTTAACACGAGTACATTATATATTTTTAAAATAGTCCAGGAGTTATACCCAAAATTTATACCATGAGGCTTTCTAGTCGAACTATAAAGTTACAAAGTGGGTCCATTCTCTTTTCTCACCGTTCCATTCCCTTTTTGTCCCAAACCATAACAACTCTCACCAAAACTATTATTTATTATTATATTTTGTTCACTAGGAAACCTTAGCTAAGACCCTCAAGTAATCCTGCACAAACCCTAAAATTTTCAGAACAATCAGAATCAGGATCAAGGCCCCTAAAACTCAGGGGGGTATTCCCTATTGACAATTATCTACATATCTTGCTGTCGAAATTGAAATTTTAAAATTCGTCGACTCAGCTGAACTACAAACACACGTGGCAACCATATGATGAGATGTGACCCCTCGCGCCACGCGACGCCCACAGGGGTACCCCTCGCATCACGCGAGGGGGTCAAAATCTCAGTATAAATAGAGGATGTTGGGACTTGATATCTGGAGTTGGAACGATGTTAAAATTCGTTTTACACTTCGAGATATTGTCCGTTTACTACCAAACACACACTAGTTCGAATTCTGCTACGATACTGGGTATTAACTCGATCGCTGCTACGATTCAATGTCCGATCGATTGAAACTATCAGACCGGATGTTTAAGCGCTATCCTTTGTCATTAGTCGTGATTCCGACAGGATGTTTGAGTACCACCCGAACTCGGGGAATACTCTGTCATTCGTTGTGAATCCGATGGATGTTTAAGTGATTTCACTTTGTCATTCGTTGTGAGAGTTTAATCTCGTGAGTTATCGTAAATGCTGTATTAGTTACTTACTTAGTTCGTGTGCACTAGGTTACAAGAATAATCAATAGGCTAAGCTCTGCATGTATAAATCCGCAATGTATCAAAGTTTATCTGCATGCTTATAATGTGAGTCATTCTCTTTTTATCAAACTACTTTCAAAATCATGTTTATTTTCAAGGTTATAATTACAGGGATTAAGTTTATGTAATCACCAAATTACAGCCAGTATGTGGGGTTTTGTATACATTACTTGATAATCTTTTCCATTGGACAAACGGGTGGCCAATGGTGATATGACCATAGTCACAGATCCGGTCGAGTGACAAATATTGTGGGTAGTTGGTTGATATCTGAAACATTGTAATCTCCCTTAATACTGTAAATTATAACAAACGTGTCGTTTTAATAAAATGAATGAACTCACCAGTATTTCCTGCTGACAAAACCTTTTTAAAACGCGTTTCAGGTAATTACAGTAGATTGGAGTAAGAAATGGATATGGCACTGAAAGGCTTCAAGAAGTGGCTTATTTTATTAATTAAATCAAATTAAGAAATATTATTTTATGTAATTGGGTTTATCCCTTATTAAAGCTACCTTTGTAAAGAATGGGTTTATCTCATCTATTTAATAAATAAAATCCGGTGTTTTCTAAACTCTGATATTTATCCTAACTCACGGTCCTGATGAAATTTCCGCTGCAATATTTTTCAAAATAATCACCGGTACCACGTTGCTGTTCGCGGCTCCCGATTCCGTCCAGGGTGGGTCGGGGGTCGTGACAAAAGGGTCTCCCTCGCGCCACGCGAGGGAGCAAGTGGGTTCCGTCGCGTGGCATGACGGAGTCAGTTTTTAAAATTTTGTTTTTTTTTTCAATTATTTTGCCTCGCGAACTCGTTTAAACACGTTATAAACTACGTATGACTAATTCAATTCATGTTTTATGAATTGTAGGTATTATATACAATACCGGGGGATGATCAAGCTCAACGAAGAACCGAACACGATCAAGTTACAAGCTTCCGCACATTATTAATCATTAATTTTAAACGACGAATTTAGTCACATTATGTGGTGTACTTGAAAATTGTAAAAGTTTTAATTAATCCGTATTCTCCAATGTACTTTTAATTATAATTACATGATTATGTTCGTAATTAAAGACGAAATCCGCTTAAAACTAGTAAGGGTGTTACAGTATCCTTATATTGTCCAATATTATGTATGATTTCATACATAGTAGTTTTGCATATAATCATAAAATAAATTTGTATCGTTATTTAAACCACTATATATCAACATTTTAGTTAATCGTTTTTATGGAGTTCATTCATTTTGCATTTGTATTTTTATTTCCTTTTACGTTACTTTTCGTTTCTTCCTTACCTTAACCATGCACTTATACATTTATGCTTTTACCCCTTTTAGGCTAGACTTTGTTCACTCATCCAAATCCTTACGCTCGTTTGTGATTTCCACTCAATTAACTTCACAAATAGTGAGTATACATGATCCCTTTTTACTTTTACACTATTTGGGACGAAAACATGTTCATATACTAAATATACTAAAAATGCTTATACAAATACATGTACATTAGTCTATATGGCTTATGTGTTACATACTTGTTTATAATTAGTCTCGTGCATATTCATTAACTTTGCTAGCCGCCCTTAACATGTATAGTTCTACAGGATTGACAACCCGCCTAGATGGATCCCACGGATCTGTGGTCATTGTTAAGTTTACATTCTTGGAAGTTGGAATAGCCTTTTATGCTATGGTGCACACAATGTCTTACATTTAAGTTTGAATATTGCCTTTGTACATGCATGTTACATACTGCCATATTTGTACTTTAGATATGTGGATTATGCTCTTTTTACACTTATGTTATGTATCGAAACTTATATACTCGCCAACTTTTGTTGATCTTTATTTTAACATGTTTTCAGGGAATGCATGAGATGATGTTGACAAGGTCGCTATCACATAGGACTTGGACTTAGACTTTAAATTCAATCAAATTTTTTGTTGTCATTTCTTTTGTTGAACAATGTGTTTTCCTTCAAGTATTGTGTGACAATTTAAATTTCAATAATTAATATATTTCAACGTTAGTGCTATGATGTCTTTGAGCAATCTACTCTGTCTCACCCTGATGTTTCCGTCATCGGTTGGGGTGTGGCAAATTGGTATCAGAGGCATGGCTATATGGAATTAGGTTACCAGTATGCCTTTGACCTAGACTATAACTAAGTGCCCATATCCATGCTTATGTGTTACTTGCTTATCCTATCTTGTTCCCTTAAACTATTATTCTTCCCTTATTGTTTCTATCCCCATCTTTTGTCTAATCTCATTTTACTTGTGAACTACGATGTAACATCCAAGAAGACTACTCGTATTTTCAAAAAGGGAACTTTATTATCAAGTTAGGAGTGATTTTCTTACCTTGATGACTAGTTTCATTCTCTTCATGCAAACAGAAACTTCACCATTGAGTTAGGAGTGATATCCACATCTCAATGGCGAAATCCACTCCTTATTGATTTTCAATTCTCATCAAAGTCTTTAATCTTAATAAGTGCGACAGAACATGAATTATCCTAAGTACCGGTAGTCAGGACATCCTGTCTAGGCTGGCATTCGCATAAATCCCAATTGAGGGACTCGTTGCCTACCTAGGGACCAATGATGAGAGTACACTATTAGGTTAGCACGTGTATTCTTTGATCACTAGTAAGATTAAACATCTTGATTTGTAAAAGTTTCCATCGGGTTTATAACTAGATTGGAACAATCCAAAATTATTTTCAATTTGTTTACCCTTTATGTTTCACTCTTTGTTATAAATCTTATTTTGATGTCATTATGTTAATCTCTAACCCCTCTCTTATCTAAATTGCTACACCTTAAGTTTTAATTCACCTAATCTATGATTTATTTATACAATTCCAAGAGTTATTTTACATTACTTATGCATAACATTCCATTTATTGATCCAATTCCCGTGATTCTCTTGTTTCATCTTTTGTAGATGTCTTCACATCATCATCAAGCTCGCAACCCCAAGCGTAACTCTGAGTGAAGAATCGCTGCTATGATCGCCAAACAAATGGCAACGGTCCTTCCTACTCTAGCTAACCAACTTAGCAACTCCACTAGCAATGGGAATAGTAGAGACGGGAATGCAAAACCTAGTCATTGCACATTCAAATATTTCAACTCTTGCACTCCCAACAAGTTTCACGGTTCCGAATGAGCCATGGGTTTACTCCAGTTATTCGAAAACATGGAGTTGACTTTCATCAATAGTGATTGTGAAGACTTTCTTCGTGTTCGTTATGCGAGTAGCGTTCTTCAAGCAAGGGCTCACACACGGTGGAACAACGAGAAGAAAAACTGTAGATCTGATTCCACTCTTGCTTTACCTTGGGATGAGTTCAGGCAAATGATGATATGATGAATTTTGCCCTCCAAACGAAATGCAAAAACTCGAGGACGAATTCGGGCACCTGAAAATTGATGGTGATAACTTGGCTTACACCAACCGATTCCATGATCTTTGTCACACCCCAACCGATGGCGGAAACATCGGGGCGGCACGAAATAGATTGTTTGAGACATCACGACTTTCTAAATTTGACAATATTTAAATAGAATTCCATTTTCATTGATAATCTAAGTGATACATTGTTTAGAATGGAAATACAACAAGGAAATTTAAATACGGAAAAATGAAAAGTCTATAAACTTAAAGTGTGTTTCTAAAATCCATCTTACTAGATTCTTGAATGTTGTGCTGAATATGCCGCAACTCTAGTCAAGTGCTGAATATGCCACAACATTCAACAAAGAAGTTCAAGATTCGACAACAATGTTCAAGGAGGAATTTGTTGATGCATATTTATGTGTCTGTTACTGTACGAATAGGCTAGATCGAGTATGTACTGAATATGTGTTTGTAAGTGTGTTTAAACTAATGGACAGGGTCATCAAATGAGACATTCGTTTGACTGAAGGCATACGAGTGACTGAGGTCAATCGAATAATACATTCGCTTGAATATGTCATGCGAATGGTCTCTTACAAGAATGACACATTCTTATGTTTCTCGGAAAGGCCAGATATAAGATTTTTAGTTCAAATTAATGAAGTGTTTAAACTAATTGATTCCGTGTTAAAAAAATTTGGATAACTTTCTGACTTCTTAATTTATTTACTACATGGAATGAGTTTTCTATATATCTCCAATTTTCAGCCCAATCAATATCAATAAAAGAACTTCAAAAAATGTGTCAATTTGGAATAATCCAAAATTGACATATTTTAAAATACTTGATCAAATTTATTTTTTGTTTCAAATTTATAAAATCAGATAAACCAAAAAGAATGACAATAAAAGTAAAAAATGAAACTAATGAACCTTCAAATTGACTTTTGAACATCGACTGAGGTGGTGTTTGTTTTCTTAGAAAAGTACTTCAGAACCACTTTTCACTTCCCCACGCAGACCACGCGCAGAGGTAGGTGTCTGCAGCTCGTTTGTTTTTTAGAAGGGTTTTCACTTAAAAACCTATGCCTCACCTCTTCTTCGCGTAGAGGTTGTCATAAGTCTTCCCACCTGTTCACACCACTTCTCCATCCAAAAACAAAACCCTAAAAACCTCTGCCTCTCCTCTCCACCTCTGCCTCCTTTCTCCGACCCACCTGCAGCCCCTCGTCGGCCTCCACTCTCCGACCCACCTGCAAACCCTCGTCGTCGACCCACAGCCACTCGACAAGCACCCCAGCCACTCCACGTCGCACCACAGGAGAGAGAGAGGGAAAGAGGAGAGAGAGATTGTCGGTGGTGGGTTTTGATGGCGGTGGTGGTGGGTTTGATGGCGGTGGTGGAACGAAGAGAGAGAGAGACCGTAGAGAGAGAGAGAGGGGGCGGCAGGAGAGAGAGGGAAAGAAGAGAGAGATCGGCGGTGGTGGTGGGTTTTGGTGGCGGTGGTGGTAGCCGACGTGGTGGTGCCGGATGGTTGTGGTGGTGGTGGTGGTGGTAGATGAAGGCAGAGAGAGAGGAATGTTAACTGTGTGTTGTGTGTGATGGAGAAGTGGTTTTTGTAGATAAAAAAACAAACCCTCTTCTCCTTGCAAACTGCAGACATTTGGTCCACCTCTTCTCCTGCAGATGTGGTCCGCAGACTGCAGACTTTTTCCTACAGAAAAAACAAACAGCACCTGAAGCTCCCAGGCGATTGGTATTGTAATACTACCTCAAATCATAAGTTTGAACATAAGTTTGAAAGTTTGAGAGTGAGAGGAAAGATCACACTTGAAATCTCCTTGTGGATAGTGATGTAAACTCTTTCGGTATAGTAATACTACCTCCGTCCCACCAAAAGTGTCATATTTTGAATTTTCAAAGTCTTTATTTATAAACTTTGACTTTAATTATATATTTTTTGTGTTATATAAAACTTAATGAAAATTAACGGGATAAAAACAATTGTAAAACACACTCAAATCATAGAACTTTCATCAAGTATTATCTAACACAAACAAAATTATTTAAGGTCAAAGTTTATAAATAAAGACTTTGAAAATTCAAAATAAGACACTTTTAATGGGACGGAGGGAGTAGTTCATTCTCATCATGTTTATTCTATCGAATTGAGTTTCTATCCTTAAAAGGCTAAATTGCACTTTTCGTCCTTTATGTTTCAGAGTTTCTACAGGCGCTGTCCTTTAAGTTTAAAAATTACACTCTATGTCCTTTATGTTTGCAACCTATAACGGGTGGTGTCCTTTCTCATAAACCCAGTTATCTTTTAATGTTAAAACCCCTTGTCTCTCTCAACTTCAAACATGAGGGACCTTTTATGTAAAAAAGTGAAACATTAAAAAACAAAACAAAAGCATCGTTTATCCGGCCAGCAATTTCGCCGGATTCCGGCAACTCCGAAATAGTTGACCGACTCGAACCAAGCTTGAACTATAACCGAATCTGAACATGAATCTGACCCGAGACCCGTGACAACAACCACCCCGAACACCGTCACCGGCATCGCCGCCGTTATCATCACCATCATCTCATCGTCATCATCATTATCACCTGAAACATCACCACTGGACGGAGAGAGCTCAAATTTAAAAAAAAAACAAAACTAAGGAAGAGAAAGGATTTGAGGGGTTTACCAGAGAAACATCAAGAAATTCGGGACTGTCGGAATTCACTGCGGTGAAACCCACCGGAGCCGCTCCTCCGTCATCGTATCACCATCATCTTCATTGCCGGCGGTCGCCGGCAAATCAACGCCGGCTCACTCTCTCTCACCCCCGTTCTTCTCTGTCTCTTTCTCTCCCGTTCTCACTCTCTCTTGATCCAGATTGTGTGCAGGTGTGCGATGATATCAGAGAATTGGGGGCTGACTGGCGGTTGTAAGACGAAGTGGAAGTCGGGGGTGCTTGTCGGAGAAGAAACAGACGCCGGAGCGCCGGCCGTACCCGACTCCGGTCGTCGGATCTGACGGAGAGGGAGAAGAGACTGAGTTGTGCGGTTGTGGATATTTCGAGTAGGCTAGGGTTTGTTTTGAAAGAAAAATGAGAGAGATAGGGGTTTTAACATGAAAGGTCCCTCATGTTTGAAGTTGAGAGAGACAAGGGGTTTTAACATTAAAAGATAATTGAGTTTATGAGAAAGGACACCGCCCGTTATAGGTTGCAAACATAAAGGACATAGAGTGTAATTTTTAAACTTAAAGGACAGCGACTGCAGAAAACCTTGAAACATAAAGGACGAAACGTGCAATTTAGCCATCCTTAAAACTTCCGTCTTGAGTGATCATCAAACACTAATCTATAGGTTTTCGATTCGTATCACGTTTTTAGAAAAGTCCAGTTATATTATTACCTTTTTTCAACAAATTATACACCAAGTTCATCTTTTTACATAACTTTTATGGTTTTACTTTTATAGGTAGATTTTAGTCCTCAAAGTTATGTTGAAATGCAGTTGGTTGTTTATTTTCTTGTTTTAGAGAGATCTTGCACGTCACTTACAATCCTATTTTGATGTAATCGTTAATTTATCAGTTGTACACGATTTCTTTATTTGTAATGATGTATGTAGCACCAAAAAATCATTCCCAGCCCAATAAAAATCTATCTTAATATAATATCCAAAATTCCAAAATAGCATAAATTATAATTTCCTAACATATACATTTACGTGGAGGGGAATAGTTTTCTTTGGTTATTGGCCAAAAATGGCGGCAGTAACATGGTATAGGTTTTTTTTTTAGCATATGATAGTTATCTATAACTAAAAAAGGGATATCTACATTTACCATGACACGGAATAGTGTTTCTCTGCCATTGGTCGAAATAGGCGGCCGGCAATACATCATTGGACAAACCAGTTTATTATTTTTTACCCGCTTTAAAATTACGTCTTTGCCCCTGAATAGTTTTTCTCTGCCATTGGTTCAAATGGGCGACATTTACGTGGAGGGGAATAGTTTTCTTTGGTTATTGGCCAAAAATGGCGGCAGTAACATGGTGTAGTTTTTTTTTTTTTTTTTTTTAGCATATGATAGTTATCTATAACTAAAAAAGGGATATCTACATTTACCATGACATGGAATAGTGTTTCTCTGTCATCGGTCGAAATAGGCGGCCGGCAATACATCATTGGACAAACCAGTTTATTATTTTTTACCCGCTTTAAAATTACGTCTTTGCCCTTGAATAGTTTTATCTGCCATTGGTTCAAATGGGCGGAGGACAATACCCATTGGACCAACCAGTTTAATATTTTTTACCCACTTTAAAATTACGTTTTTGCCCTTAGTTAAAAAACAGGTTATGCCCCAACTTCAAAATACATTTACCCTTTTGCCCCGATCTAAAAAATACGAATTCACCCTCGGTAAAAAAAAATAACGCTTTTACCCTCAGCAAAAATTATGTTTTCGCCTCAGTTCAAAATAAAATTTGTCCCCCCCCCCCCCGGCTCAAAATTACGATTTTACACCAGTTGATTATTTTGTACCCACTTTAAAATTACGTTTTTGCCCCCAGTTCAAAATAAAATTATGCTTTTGCCCCCAGCTAAAATTTACGATTTTCCCCTCGATTCAAAATTACGACATCACCCTCAATTCAAAATTACGTTTTTTTTGCCCCCAGTGCAAAATAAAAATATGGTTTTCCCCTAGGTAAAATTAGGATTTTACCCTTGAGAAAAAAATTCGGTTTTTTCCTCAAGTAAAAATAAAAATATAACTTTGCCCTCAGCTAAAAATCGTGTCAAGAAGTTGGCTAACACTCTTTTTACTTTTTCTTTCTAGCAAAACTATAGTACTATTTTTTTAATTGATTGACAATTATTCAGCAATCGCCCCGCAACGGGGCGGGGCATCACTTTGTTCTTTTAACATTTGACCTCTTAATACCATTTAATGTTTGGTCGTTGCCATAAAATACAACATTTCCTTTGTTTCTTCTTTCTTCTAGTAATAATATAAAATTTACATATAAAGTACACGGTTTCTTTCTTCTAATAAAATATTCATATAAAGTATATTATGCGGTTAACCAAAATTTTGAAATTAGTCCCTAATCTTTTTAAATTACACAGATAGTTTTTGTATTTTGCTATTTATATCGGCATTTAGTCACTAAACGTTGGGGACTAAATGCATTACCAAATGCAAACCACAAGAACCATCCGTGTACTTTTGACAAAGGTTAGGGACTAAATATGTTACAAAGTGCAAACCACAGTACAATCAGCGTACTATTGAAAAACTATGGACTAAATCCAAAATTTTGTTTACTTCATTATTCACAAGAAAAATTATATGCAATGCAACTAGGGTTGTCCAAAAGGCTCGCGGCTTGGAGCTTGCTCGGATTTAGCTCGGAAAAAGCTCGCTCGGTATGGCTCGGCTCGGCTCATAACGAGCCGGATTGACTCGTTTTGTAACTCTGCTCGGCTTAGCTCGGATTAATTTACTTATTATATATTTTATTTTTATATATATTATAATATTCTAATATATTACAAAAAAAACTTATTATTATTTACATGTATTTAGAAGTGCAATTTGATATCTATCACATATTTTAAGGTTGACTACGGAATGAACTGATATAATTTTGTTGAAATTTAAAACTTATTTTATGTCATTGAACTTGATTTTAAAATATAGAGAAAAATGCCCGGATAGTCCCTGTGGTTTCACCTTTTTTCACCTATAGTCCATATCTTTCTAAAACTACTTGAATAGTCCCCAAGTTTTCACGTTTTGTTCTCGGATAGTCCCTGGGTCTAACTTCAGTTACTTTTCTCTGTTAAAATGATGTGAAATGACAAAAATACCCTTTCCTCTGCATCTTCTTGAAGAAACCCTAGAACTCTCATTTTTGTTCAAATACTCACACACATCTCTTGGTCTGCTCTCTCCCACTCGATTCCTAGGAGGTAACCACAACCAGATTCACACAACAATCATCTTCCCCACACACCTAAAATCTCTCCTCCTATCTCTCCCTGCTCGATGAAGACCGGCCAGCCACCATCACCGGTGGTGGCTCACGGCGATGTAGCAGAACCCCACAACCAGTGGTGTTGTGGGGGTGGCGTCAGGTGGCAGCGACGCTGTGACGGTGGTGGTACACCGACGGCGGCGGTGTTGGAGGTCGATGGTACTGATGACCGACGAGGGTGCCAATGATGATATTGATGATGATGGTGATGATATTGATATCGCTGATTTATGTTGACGAGGATGCCGACGGTAGCTGCCGACGACGGCGGTGGCCGGTGACCCTCAGACTTATTTTTCCGGCGAAGGGGTTCGATTAGGGATGAGGGATGAGGGGTTAGAAGAGGGGGCTATTATTATGTCTTCAATTCTTGATTGATTTAAGAAACAGAGGAGATCGGAGGTGGTGGTTATGGTTATGGAGGTGGTTGAACGGTGAGCAGGATGGTTGTTGAAGGAGATTGAAGGCGACGGTGGTGATGATGAACGATGATGGCGGAGGTGATTCGTTGGTCGTCGGAGAAGAAACGGTGGTGTGCCGCTGATTGAGAAGCTCGAGCATAGTTCGTTGTACTTCACTGTCACCATTCCCACTTCCAGATTCCATCCGAGCAGATCTAATATTGTTGATTTCATCCATAAAAATAATAGATGGAGCATGTCGACCGAAAATTGTGTCAGTTTTAGGCAATTTGCAGGTTTGGTCTTGTATAAGCTTTGTTCGATGTAGGGTTCTTGGTGCTGCTGGTTAAAATAACAAAAAAGAAGATAACGTCTCTTTATAAAATTGATCATCCTTGTTAGTCTCTGTTCTTGCTTTTTGTTCAACAGCCTTTCAGGCTTTTGTTCTTGTTTTGGTTCACAGCCTAAAAGGCTTCATCTTCTGTGTAATTGTTTATATATCAATAAAGCCATTTCAATTTTTTGAACAGTGGTACGGTGGAGGCGGTGGTAAGATGGGTGTAGAGGTTGATTTAGCGGAGGTTAGAGGCGATGGAGGGTGATTTAGCATCGATGGCTTCACAAACTGCAACCCAATCAGTTCCCTGAAGTACCAAAAGCCATCGATGCCGCTTGCGCTGAACGACATTTGAGAGTGCCAGGTTAATTTCTGCATTTGATTTGGTGGAGAGTGACTGTGGCGGTGATGGTGGAGGGTGGAGGAGGGTGATGGTGGGTGGAGGTTGAAGATGAAGTGTGGTGGTGGGGTTTTATAAATAAAAAGAGAAAAATGCCCGGATAGTCCCTGTGGTTTGGCCTTTTAAGGAAAGGGTATTTTTGTCATTTCACACCCTCTTAACACCCACTTAACAGAGAAAAGTAACTGAAGTTAGACCCAGGGACTATCCGAGAACAAAACGTGAAAACTTGGGGACTATTCAAGTAGTTTTAGAAAGATAGGGACTATAGGTGAAAAAAGGTGAAACCACAGGGACTATCCGGGCATTTTTCTCTAAAATATATTAGCTTGAACTTATTTTGATATGTTCTTTTGAAATACTGAATAATATTAATTCTTCTTTTTATAATCGAGCCAAACCAAATCGCGCCCGAACTTAGATTTTCAGCTCGGTTTCAAATCCGAGCGGAGCCAGCTCGGTTTATAATCGAGCCTAGCCCGAGCTTGCCCTGGCTCGGCTCATGAACAGCCCTAAATGCAACCACAAGTAAAATCAGCCATCTAACTTCGACCATAATGAATCTGAAATTGAAATATGGAACTTATTTGGTAACTTAGAATAGTTACAAACAGCACCACCGCTACTGTTTACCACCCCAACCAGTGGCCATTGAAACCACCAGCGCCATATAATTTAGTAATTTACATGTTCCTAACTAAAACAAACCCATTTCATAGTTTTTTTTTTTTTTTTGTGAAACGAACTGGTCTGTTTTTCGCTTTTGACATGTTACCCGATCCGACCAGTCCGTTTTGCCAAGGCTTGGAAGCTTAAAACGACGTTGACATTTAAAAGTCATGCGATTTCCAATAATCATATTAGTTTAAAGTCGTGTATATATGTATGTGTTGATTTGGAACGGTTAACAAAAAGTATACTCAGGTCAGCTACAACACAAGTAGTTGTGATCAAGGGGATAAAGAGGCTTGTTTCAAAGCAAGAGCTGCTGCACGGTACCATGAAGCTGCAGCCATGGCCCCTGGATCCGGAACTGATTTAAGGATATCTGTTGAGACATATGTTGAGCGACCCGCCTGTATCATATATATGGCAGGCATGTAAGAGAGCGTTTTTACCCATTTATCGGTCAATTCGGACTATGTGTTCAACTCTAATGGTAAACAAAAAAAGGTCAGATGGGTTACAGTGGATCTCCAAACTAAAAGAAAATGAGAATCTTTCGGAAAAATATGGCTTCGATCATCTTATTTAGCACATAAATTTAAAAAACATGGACTAAAACAGTGTTTGCATGAAAAATAAAAGGTTAAGAGAACTAGTTTGGTTGATCTCAGGAGCAAAGAATTAAAAAATAATGGATAGTGAGAATTCTAAGAAAAGACAAAGTGAAAGATACCTGAGCTTCCATGTGTTTAGTGGACTCTGCTCCTTCAATCGCAGCATTAGATGAGATAAGAAAAGCATCCAAAGGATCATCCCCAATCGTTAACCTCTGTTTAAGAAGTGTTGAAGCCGGAATAAGGGCATCCAACATGGTACGATAACCAGCAGCAGCCCCACCATATAACATAACTGCACTGATAGCCCCCTCGAACGCATCAGCCCCTGCAGCACAGATAGATAGATACTTTAAGGGCCAAGTCAATAACAGACAGAAGCAACATGACGTCACATCAAAGGACAGACAAAACTTTCTCACATTGTAGTGGTGTAATCTCTGATTGATTGTTTGGTTTCAACCGTGCATACGCTGCCTTGCAAAATATGTCATACAGGATTCCACTTGTTCCTCCCATCACTCTTCTGATGGATGATCCTATCTCATTAATCGTTTCAGCAGCATCATTCAGGGGATAGCTATTACAAAACAAAAGATCAGCCTCAATAACTCAAATACTCAAAAGTACTTGAACAACAGAGAACATACTACTTCTTTAGATCCTCTTGAATAGCTGTTGCGCCTCTACACATCTGTACCCTCAACAATTATGTAATTAGGCATTAATAAATATCAAATTTTAATCTTAATGTAGTTGGGGACTTACTGTTGATCCACAGTCACCATCACCCACTTTGCTGTCCCACTCATTTAAACTATCTTTAAGGTTAATAATTGCAAATGTTGCTGCTTCTATTGCTATCTCCAGCACACGACCTTGCTCATTAAGCTCTTGTGGCCTACTCAATAGCTGAAAAACCAAATAAAATCACATGCCAACATCTCAAACTAAAAGAAAAAAATCTAGTAGACGAAACAGGTAAATTGGTATAAACTATGGTGAGACTGATGGGTTATGAATAGGCATTTGTGCAGCACAACCTCATCACTCTTTGTTGAACGAGAAGGTGGGACTGGAACTGGAACAGGAATCTTGGCAGGCGGGTGATCACCTACAAGTAACTACAGCCACTGAGTTTTACGTATACATATAAAGATTCTCCATATATAGTTATTATAATATAACTACCACCAGTTGAATGAAAAAATGATTCTATTGTATTTTTGTATCAACACATGTGACAGTTATCGACATCAGGAGCAACCTAAGAAGATGGAATTACAAACCATCAACTCCGACAGGCCAATGTGGAGCCTTAGTTGCAGCATCTAGGCGTTTTAAAATTGCTGCTTCTGCCTTCATTATGGATATTGAAAACCCTGCGAGCGAATACATACAAGGAATTAAAGAAGCACTTTGTTTGCATAAAAAACAAGTTAACAACGAACCTGCCATATCAAGAGATGTCATAAATGAGCCTGTATATACTCTGACAACAGCAAGTCCATGTTCAAGCTGTAAAATAGGGACTGCCTTTCCAGCAGCAATCATCAATTCCATTACAGGTGTTGATCCTAATCTGAAGAAGATATCAAATCTTTTCACAAAACCCAGATGTATGGAACTTATATACTAACAGAACGCATGCTACATTTTCAGGAAACAAATCATTTTATAGTGTGTTAACACTCAGGTAACTAACAAACTATTTTCTTATCCCGATTTCAATTTATCGTCTTTAAGATGATAAAGTTTTTAAGCATGAGCGATCCACATTTTTTTAGTACGAACATGATGAATGGTTTTGTTACAAAACACTTTTATGATGTATCCATAAAGTATGCTACACTTGTAGCCTCTACTTAAGATGTTCTCAAATAGCTTCTGAGTTCTCTTGTGTAAAATGTATAGTAAGAGTCCATACCCATTGATCATGAGTACCACACGACTCCCACGTTTAATTGGAACATAGTTAGTTTCCTGAACACACGGAAAAAAGTAGTATCAACTCCAAAGTCAAAATTCAGTAAATAAATAAACAAACGGTTGCAATCAAGTAAATTTACAAATGAATGTTTGATTAAACAAGAAAAACATATTCAAGTACAATATCTAGTTGGGCGGTGGGGTACCTGCCTATGAATTAATCAGATTAGAATTTTACATATGTAACTTTTATATATATTAAGCAAGACAATGTACTTGTATAAAAACGTTGAATCAGATTTTCTTTTAAGTTTTAAGTAACATACTTCTGAGAGTATACGATTGAGCACATGGGATACCACCAAATCCACGGGTTGGATGTCTGCTACAATAGCACCAGGTTCTCCATGCTAAGCAAATGCAAATTCATTAATTAACAAAATCATATGTATAATAAACATACCCTACTTACAGATACGGTACTTACAATTCCAAGACCAAGCTCCATTTTTCCTGGCCCCAAACGGTCTGATTTTGGCTGACCAGGAAGCGTGCAAACTGAGAGTGCAACACCCATTGTACCAACTATTCCACATGCATGCCTTGCTTCAGAAGCAACGTCAGAAAGAGAAAGACCAGAAGCAGCTGCTGCTCCTGCAATCTAAATTTCTCAAGAAATTTATACACATGCTATTTACACAAACACACTAGTTGAAGAGTAAATTACTTTAGGATATATACCTTATGAACAAGAATGGTTCCAGCCAAGCCTCTTCTTCCAGCTACTCCTAGCGGGGGTGGCAGTGCACAATCATCTCCAACGATTACCATCTACAACGCATATTAATGATGTATCAAAACAATAAGTTTCGAGCCTGAGCCTCCATTTTAAGGGTGATAGCATGCCCTGACCTCTACTTTGTAACCTTCAGCTTTAGCTTCCTCCGCTGCCAATCCAAAATTTAAGCGGTCCCCAGTATAGTTCTGTTGATCCAAAATCAGTGGTCATGAAACTCACAACTGCTAACTAGAGAGATGAATCACCTTGACAATTAGAAGGCATCCCATTGGCCCAGTGACAGCTCGTATGCCCTGAAGTTGGAAAATATATCACTAAAAGAAAAACTTGAACACAATTCTATTCTAGTTGATTTGATTTGATTTCCTACAGCAAGAATTGAAGCAACAGGCGGTGAGGCAAAAACATCACCACAGATTGCTGCTGTGAGCATCCCATCCCCTACAAATCCAGCATGAGCAGGCTCATGCCCACTCCCACCTCCTGAATGAGATGATAATTCATAAAAATACACCAAATGTAGTTATAGTTTATCTATAGATAATGATGGTACCTGATATAACGGCAACTTTGTCATACGTTGAAGGTGAAACATCAGCACGTAAAACAACCTTGACCTGTATCGATAAAAATGATAAAGGAGTAATAAAAGAATGGAGTTGTGATAAAGTAACTACCTCTGGAAAGCCATCCAAATACTGCAACCCGGGATAAGTTTCTACAAGTCCCTCAATGAACTCAGTTACCACATCTGCAAGATATACAGGAGAATATCAACCCTAGAATCCAAGAAACAAAACTAATGAGCCTTAGATTAGCTTCTCATGAATATCCATATATATCACATACATAGATTGTTTACTGCACTAAGACTGTCCGTAGTGGGGCGCCATCACAAGGCAAAATAGGGCATAGCGCCCCATAGCGCCGCCGCACACCACTACGGCCGGCGCTATGGGGTAAATTTTTTCCCCTCCCGCGATGTATATCAATATCACGGCATGACTACTCTTTCCCCACTCACAAACATATACATATATACAAAGCCCCATACATATATAACCCCACTACACACTCAAGTTATATAAAGCCATCTCTTACACAATCCGCCACTTGTCGTATAACGCCCCACAAGAGGCACAAGGGGCTTTATGACTACATATGGCCTAAGCAACTATTTACTTGATGACTGTATGCAAATATACACAATCCTTCCGTATAAAGTCATATAGAAATTCACTACAAATCATCAGCATTTCAACATTGTTAAGCTTGATATTGTTTCTATCATACTTGATTTTGTTTTAAAAATGAAATGAAATTAAAATCACCAGAACTCAAAACAAGAGAAAGACGACAGAAAGGGATCAAAATTGACGGAGCTATCATCCAAGTTGAAGAAAGGATAATACCATTAGGATTGTTTATCAGCTTTTTACCCTCGAACGCCATAAACCCTAGCCAGCCAGTGCTCAAGCCTGTGAACTTGTTCCTTGGGGAGTAGCTATCAGCTTACAAACTTAGCCCCTTCTAAAACCTAGGGGCTGTTTGGCAAAACCAATAAGTGCTGAATGAATAAGAGATCTGAATGGGTAAGAGGGTCTGAATGGGTAAGTGCTAAACCAGTAAAGTGCTGTTTGGTTCCATATCTGAATGACAGTGTAAAATGACATTTTTACCCCTCCCCACAAAATAAACCCATTATAGAAATTTTTTCTATAAAACCCTATCATCATCATCATCATCATTCATCAGCATTCATCATCCCCCCCCACCCCCTTCCCCTTTCTCTCCCTACCTGCAACACCGCCACCGCCATCATCATCATCATCTCCGCCACCGATCTGAGTTCTCCGCCACCGCCATCATCGTCAATCGCCAGAGCTGAGTTCTCCGCCACCGCCATCATCGTCAATCGCCTCAATCGTCGCCATCATCATCATCATCTCCGCCACCGCCATCATCATCATCAACACCCACCACCGATCTGAGTTCAACATCAACACCCACCACCGATCTGAGTTCATCATCAACTGATAGGTAATTAAATGATTTGAGTTGAAATGTAATAGTATATAACCTGAATTGAAGAACGAGTCTGACGATGAAAATTTGAGTTTCGATTGTGGAGGTGGGCGGTGGAGGTGTTGACGGAGATGATGGGGCGAATTGGAGGGGAGGCAAGGTGGAGGAGGGGCAACGGGTGGGTGGAGAAGGAGCTGCTGTGGAGAAACAGCCCCTTAGCTGCTGTGGAGAAACGACAGGGGTAGATGTGTCTTGTTTTTCATTCAAATCCATTCAGCGTTGTTTTAAATCTGACCCATTCAGAGCCATATTCAGCCATTCAGATGTTTTGTTTTGTTGAACCAAACAAGTTTAACCTCTGACCGATTCAGAGGTTGATTCCATTCAGATGCATTCAGAAGCAAACAAACAGCCCCCTAGTCTATTAATAAATCAAACAGTTAAGTTTCGTTTTGCTCCAAGTGGTTAGGTCGTTTTAACGGTTTTGCCTCAATCAATCATTTAAAAAATACTCACATGAGGGTATTTTGGTAATTTTGTGTATAAAATAAAGTGTACTTTGGCAATTTGTGTGTAAGGATATTTATATAAGACATACACACTCTCTCTCTCTCTCTCCTCTCTCTCTCTCTCTCCACTCCCTCTCTAACTTCTCAACCCCACTAGCCACTACCATCAACCTGCCGACCACTAGCTACCACCACTGCTTTCCCTTTTAGATTACCGGAATCCTTGTTAGACTCGCACCACTACCGCCACATCAAGGGAGTTAGGGTTTGAAAGACTCAATCGTCACACCACACTAGAGTTTTCACCTCCTCGATTCCTTCAAGGATGTTGATCTAAACCCTAACACATAGCCGCTACCCTTAATCAAAAGATGATGAAGCTAATGGTGATGGTGGTTTGAACAGTTGACGATGATGGTGATGGTGATGCTTGCAAGTCCAGCCGTTCTTCGACGAAGGTATTAGGGTTCAGAGGACAATGGTGATGGCGATACTTCGACAATGTTTGAAGTTAACTAGATCGGCTACAAGAAGCGGAAATGGTAAGTATATGTCTAGATCTGACGGCGATGAATGTGGGTTATAACTACCAATGCCTTCCATGGTTGAATGTATGATTTTATGGGAAACATTTTCATGATTTCCACTTGGAGTTGAATGATATTGTCATATTTCGATTTTTATTTATGGTATGAATTTCTAAGGTTTAAGAAAGAGTAGAGGAATATTTGTGGAGAGAGAGAAAGCGAGAGAGAGAAAGTGTTGTGGTGGTGGTGGTGGTGGTGGTAGTAGCCTAGTAGGCAGTGGTGGCAGGTAGTGGTGGTTGGTGGTGGCAGCAGGTGGTGTGGCTGGGTTGGGTTGGGTTAATGGTAGAGTGGGTTTTAAAATGAAGATGATAAAAGCTTTAGATTGGAAAAAGACAAAATTGCCCCTCATGTGAGGGGCACATGACCACGTTTTAACAGTGGAAATGGACGTCGTTTGAGGCAGGGAGCAAAATGATGATAGGTTACATAGATCAGGGAATAAAATGACTATTTAAAAAGGATTGGGACAAAACCATTAAAATGACCAAACTAAAGGGAACAAAACGGAAGTTTACTCTAAATCAAATTATACGGAAAGTAACCTCTTACTGATTTAGCACTTAATGGTTCAGACTGTTTGTTTCGCGAGCAGATGTCTGAATGGTTCAGACATTTGCCTCTGAATGGTTAAGCATTATACTAAGGGGCTGTTTGTCAACATCTGAACCAAGAAGTGTCGAATGAACAAGAGGTCTAAATGGGTAAGAGACTCTGAACCAATAAGTGCTGAACTAGTAAAGTGATGTTTGGTTGCACATCTGAATGATTGTGTAAAATGACATTTTTACCCATCTGAACTAATTTGTGCTGACTGAAATATATCTATTTGTTTAGCGCTCTGTACTGAATGATGAATAATTTAAAAAAATATAAAACATAATTGAAAATTCAAGTTAAACCTAAATTCTTCAAAGTGCACGGAAACATACTATAATCCAAATAGAAATTAATACTAAGCGTACAATTTTAATTTGAACCACTTGACCATACTTGACTAGCGATCTGGTTACTTAAGGTATTCATATACTCAATGCCTTGTGAACCCCATTCTATGTCTTGAACAAACTGGCCATCACTTTCTCCACCTTGTATTTCAGAAAACAAAGTGTTCTCACCGTAGTCCATAAATAATTGACCATGAATATTGCATTTCCTTATAAAATTATGGACGGCGAAACAAGCAATCAATATGTTTCTTTGTATTGGAAAAGAAAAGGGAGCCATTTGCTTTAGGATTGGGAATCTTGCCTTCAAAACACCATATGACGAATCAATAACATTTCTCAGTTGTGCATGTATATGATTGAATTTTTCTTCCGTTGTTAACGCACATTGTCGTCGAAAATCGGCTAACCAATACCTCGTATTATGGTAGGGGGTCATAAAACTACGAGTGTTGGTGTATGCAGCATCGCAAAGGTAATATTTATCTATAAACGTTAGTATCAGAACTATTATATAAAATAAACACATAATGTATTTAATAATCAATGTTAAAAAATAAATAAAAACCTGGTGGGGGGGAAGGAAAGTCGGAAGTCTGGTTAAATGCTACTTCTTTTAGAACTCGTGAATCATGTGCACTGCCCTCCCATCCGGCCCATACGAACGTGAATATCATACCGTTAGTATCAGAACTATTATATAAAAAAACACATAATGTATTTAATAATCAGTGTTACAAAATAAATAAAAACCTAGTGGGGGAAGGAAAGTCAGAAATCTGGTTAAATACTACTTCTTTTAGAACTCGTGAATCATGTGCAATGCCTTCCCATCCGGCCCATACGAACGTGAATATCATATCGAAATCACAAATTGCTAGTACATTTCGAAAGCATTCACCTTTTCCTCTTCCCCTATAACGAGTCTGTTGATCAGCGGGCACAATTGCATGTATAAGAATTCCATCTAATGCGCCTATTGCTCTAGGAAATATTTGTTTTAGCTTTCTATGTCGTTCGGATGTATTGGCGTTTGCATTAGAAGATGTTGGAACTATAAGTTCTCTTGCGAAATTCATCACTGCATTTAAGATCTCATGAAAACATCCATGAATCGTTTCAGTCGAGTGTTGAAACCTTCGTCTAACCATTCGAAAACGTTCATTATGTCCTATGACCATAAAAAACATAGCCAACTTTTCTTCAAAGCTTATTGTCCTACTACTTTGCAACCAATTTTTTTATTTAAAATGGTTGCACACTAGTACAAATGCATCACGTGAAAGACACATCATCTCAATTGATTGTATAAGAGTTCCATCTAACGCACCTATTGCTCTATGAAATATTTGTTTTAGCTTTCTATGTCGTTTGGATGTATTGGCGTTTGCATTAGAAAATGTTGGAACTATAAGTTCTCTTGCGAAATTCATCATTGCATTTAAGACCTCATGAAAACATCTATGAATCGTTTCAGTCGAGTGTTGAAACCTTCGTTTAACCATTCGAAAACGTTCATTATGTCCTATGACCATAAAAAACATAGCCAACTTTTCTTCAAAGCTTATTGTCCTACTACTTTGCAACCAATTTTTTTTGTTTAAAATGATTGAACAATAGTACAAATGCATCACGTGAAAGACACATCATCTCATAACATTGTGTAGAAGATCCATGTAATAATTCTTGTGTGTATGCATGACCGGTCAATGCCGAATTCAGATCTCTTATCCTTCCATTCCTGTTTGAGCATAACGATACCAAATGGCAGCAAAGGACCATGAAAAATAAAATATCATCATCCGCATCTATACGAAACATGTCATAAAAATTCAAACAAACATAATAAATAATCTTAACATAATACACGAAATCCACAACAATAATTTTAATAAAATCCATGAAATCCATAACAATATTTCAACAAAATCCACAAAATCCAAAACAATAGTTTCAACAAAATCCACAATATCCATAACAATAGTTTCAACAAATCTTATCCAAAAAACATCCATGACAATAAGTTCAACAAAATCCTATTAGAACAACCCGTACATCTCCCCCGCATTTTTAACCTGTAGCTCGCAACACTGCGGCTTGAGTAGTAACCACACTTTCCTAATATCGGCACTTTCACCAAAAAACAAAAGTGTCGTTTGATGTTTTGCATCTGTTTCTTCCCATCCCATTGTTTACAACTTCTTCATGCATGCATCCATATTGTTAGAGAGTTCATGTTTCTCGATCAAAATCTTTGCCACCTTCGTAATACAGTATTTAATTTCTGTAGTGTCGAATCTTCTGTTGCCTTATCTTTTCATTCTCCCCTCTTTTTTAGACCGAATAGTTGACTCGTCACTAACGCCTTGAGCCGGGGGCCCCCTGAGTGCACTCGACATCCTCAATACCATTTAAATTCCGCTCAAACACTTCCTCATTAAGGTGAGGAAGTGTAGAAGATGGCCCCCAACTGTCAAACCCATTTGTCGTAGATCCCTCAAACAATTGAATACAAAGCTTGGGGTAAGATAGTGGGGCACTTCGCAAAGCTTCTACGGATTTGTTGGGCTGTGTGAAAAATATTATAGAATACTATAAAATTGTTGATAGATAATAGTAACTATCGGTTTAAAAAAATACCTTCATCTCAGTTTGCCACTCTTCTTCTGATAAGTTAAATGTGTTTGTTATGTGATCATAAACATTGCCAGTTTCACACATATAATAACACCTTTTAGAGTGTGCTTCTATGACCAATATAATTATAAACACAAATTATACTTTGTACATTCTATTTCACAAACTATTTCTAATCATAAGCACCAATATAATCTAAAGACCATGAAACCTCATACAAAATTTCAAATTCTAAACTATAATACTGAAATTGTAATCCTAAAGACCATATAATCCTACCCTTTTTCTATATAATCAACAAACAAACACCTTCTAAACTATAATACTAAAACTATTATACTGAAACTGTTGAATAGAACATGAAAAATGAAAAATTAGGGCTAACACCTATAATCATAAGCCACAAATAATCAACAAACAAACACCACAAATAATCAACATGCCTGCAAAAGGTGAAGGACAGTGGCAATGTAGAGGAGGTCGGTCGTGTGGAGGAGCAGTGGAGGAGGAGGCGGCGCTGTGGAGGAGCAGAGTAGGAGGAGACGACTGTGATGTGGAGGAGCAAAGGAGGAGATGGTGGCGCTGTGGCGGAGCAGTGGAGGAGACGGTGGCGCTGTGGCGGAGCAGTGGAGGGGAGATAACGGCTATGGAGGAGGAGTGGAGGGGAGACGACTGCTATGGAGGATATGGGAGGAGAAAGATGAGAACGTGATGTTGAGGGAGGCGTTGTTACTTTATTAGGGCAAGAGGGCATGTGTGTCAAATGTTTCATTCAATGTTTTATTTTAGCTGAACCATTCAGATCTGAATGGAACCATTAAGAGGTGGTGTTTTGGTGAACCAAACACATGTACCTCTGACCGGTTCAGAGGGAACCTCTTAATGGAACCATTCAGATGTAAACAAATAGCCCCTAAGTCTAAATGGTCAAGACCTCTAATCTGAATTTGTTAGACATTTGTCTCTAAACGGTTAAGCATTATATTGGCTCTTAATGGTTCAGACCTCTTACTGATTCAACACTTAATGGTTCAGACCTTTTACTGGTTCATCACTTAACCATTCAGAAGTTTCCAAACAGCCCCTAAATTGTCATTTTAGTCCTGAGTTTTGGCCTAAAATGTCAATTTTAGTCCAAATAGTTTTTTCTTCTCAGGGTCCCCGACATTTTCATTTTTGGTCATTGTCGTCCATTCTGTTAACTCAGTCAAAAAAACTCTTCCATCGTTTACTAAATAGTTTGGTATTCGTTTCACTTTTTTACTTTTTATATAAACAATAGAAATATGATTTTTTTATAATTTTTTTTTATAAAAATATGACTTTCCCATCTTTACACACACACACACTCTCTCTCCCCCTAACACCATCACCTCCACATCCACCAACACCAACCACTGACATCACCCTTTCTATCTTCATCATCAACTCCTTTATCTTCTTTATCCAAACCACATAAAACCCTAATTTTGCAAACCAACGAACGTCATAGAGGGGGGAAAACATAGAGGCGGCGACAGTTAGGGTTTTCGAAGGTCGAAGGGTCAGTGATTGTCACTGAGTATCGGAGGGTTGTGGTTGCCATGGCTTGTGTATTTGGGTTAAGATAGAGGTTTTTTGGTGAAGTTGTTGTGGTCAATTGGTGGTTTTAAGGGGTCAAGAACGTTACCGGAAGTTGCAGGTTTTCTAGTTAAAAATGACAGTGCGGTGGCTAGGGTGATGGAGTTGATGAAGAAAGTAAGGTGGTGCAGCGACGATATATCTATAGTGGAGATCCTAAACAAAACAAAGTGTTGCAAGTCTTACTTTTCATCCATTCCCCAATTTGTATATATAAGGGGGTGTTTGGGAGTGCTTATAAAACTCCTTATTGACTTTTTGGAAAAGTCAGTATGGAGTGACTTTTTGGAAAAGCCACTTTTCCCTTCGCATACACCCTCATTGTCAAACATCATTTTGGAGCTTATGACTTTTCAAAAAGCCAATAAGTCAATAAGTTGTTTCAAAATGCTTAGCCAAACATGCCCTAAAAAAGTAAAAGTAGTAATTGGTTCAAAACAGGGAAACTAAACGGATCCTAAATTGGTTCAAGATTAGATCGCTAGACTCATAGGATTGGTGATTTTTCAATAGTCAATATTTCCAATATTATAAAAAGTTTGTCTGGTGGTAGTGGTGATGAAGGGGTAATCTTTTATCTAGTGGTGGGTTGGGTTTTTAAGAATATGATATTTCCCAATATAGGAAAATATAGCAACTGAGTTAGAGCATTGGGATCTCCTTTTATTTTTAGAGAGATAAGGGAGAGAGTGCGGTGGTGGTTATGGTGGGGAATGGTGGTAGTAGTTGTGGTGAGGAATGATGGTGGCGGTGATGGTGGATGAGAGAGAAGAGACATATAGAGGTTGTTTGATAATTTAAAAAAAAATATTAGAAAGGTTATCGTACAAGGGGAAAGAAGTGTACTAAGTGTAGGAGAGAAGTTTGACTATTGATTTGCAAGATCAATGTTTGAGATTAAGTGGTCCCAAATATAAAATTTACATAACTGAAAACAAGGGAAACAAGTGGGGAAAAGGGCAAAATAGAAAAATCGAATATTGTTCTCATAAACCCACTTCCCCCTTGATTTTCAAAGGACTATAACTTTTCTATATGTTAATATTTTTTAATAAAAATTACACTGTATTACTGGGCATTTTATTCTCTTTAATTCGAGCAGCCTATTGCTATAGTTTTCTTTAAAAATATTGCATGATTTTGAATACCTATTACGTGATTACGTGATTTTGAATACCCAGTAACTGACTATGTGATTTTGAATCCTCACTTAGGGGGTGTTTGTTTTTTGTGAAAAGCTCTTAAGGACCTCTTATGTCTGCCCCAGGCAGACCACGCGCAGACATTTGAGTCTGCAGTGTGTTTGTTGTCACACCCCAACCGATTGCGGAAACATCAGAGTGAGGCAAAATAGATTGCTCATTACTCACAACACTAAATTGCGACAAGTATTTAAATAATGATTTCATTTAATTTCATAACAATTCAAGTACAACATAGAAGGAAATACAAGATTGTTTGTTACAAAATACAATAAATTACAACAAATATCGAATGTCTAAACTACTAAGCATGAATTCAAGTTTGGTGCGTTTCTAGGCATCCTACTACGTTCCGCGCATCATCATAATCGTCAAAAAAACCTGCAACATGTTTCGAAAGCATAGTTTAATACAAACGTATTGGCGAGTACACTAGTTTTAGACACATGGCATAATTATGAAAAGTATTTCTCAAATCCAACATGGCAATTTGGTATACAAGGTTGAACTAGCATGCATAACTAAAAGTCAAACCCAAGTGTCCACAAGAATTATAAGTGTCCCTCGCCACAAAAGTGAACAAGACGGTTTATGTATAAGAATGTTGACTTAACAATACCCCGATGGGCGGCGTGCTACTCCTATAGTGCTATAATTGTGGTGGGCTAGCTAAGTTAATGACAAGTAGCATGTATGAATCTAGCATGAACCTAAGCATAACAAAAGCATGTATAACGGATTGAGAGATTAAAGTAAGTTTTGAATGAATTGTGTATTCGACAAGTTAAACATGTTACAACCCAAAGTGTGTAAAAATAAAAATGGGTCAAGTGTACTCACAAAATTGCTAAGTCTTCCAATTATCCATGTATTGACGAGTTAACGAGAATAGGAGAGCGAATGTGTTCGGTGTTGAAGTTTAAGGGACGTTTAGACTCGAAATTAGGAATTTAAAGTACACAAAAGTATGTATATGAGAAAGTAATCATCTAGACTTAAACACTCGTTTTTGACACTATGAATCCCGTATGGGTTAAAGTGATTTCATGGGTTAAGATACCCATTAGAATCGTAACGAGAGATTTAAGTCCTAGATAATATAACTTATTACCATGACAGATAATCATTTGATTATTATCAAGGGTTTGGCTATGTATTTATATTTAATATATTTTATATAGTATGTAATAAGTCCAACATATTTATCATGGAATTTCATAGAAGTCATGCATGGAGGTAGGAGGATAACCTTCCTTTAACCTCTTTCGTAGGATTCACCAATTCACAGTTGTCACAAGGACAACTCGGATGGTCATGAATGAATGGAAAGGAAATGTACATACTTCTCAAGGGACAAATCATCAAGTGAGGTGGTGGATTGAAAGTAGGATAGCCAAAGCTTCCATGTAATCACACTCATACCAAGCACAAGTCTTGTTACAAGAACAAGCTTGTATGGTTCAACACTTGTGGGTTAAAAACCTTACAAAACAGAAAGTTTAGAGGCAATAAACACCTCCGAATTTGTGTGAAACAACCTTGGTTAGCCTCACTAATCATGGACTTGATTAATGGCATAAGAACACAACTTTGCATGAGGAAAACACAAGTTTAAAGAAAGTTTATAAAGATTTCTTCCAAAACAGAAAGTTTGGACCTCAAAATGGTGATGTTCCACCTTGGTTTTCCATGGAAGACCTGTGGAAACACTTCTAGAGGTGTTCCAAACTTTGTAGAGGAAGAAGTGAAGAAAATAGAAGAAAGGTGAGTATGAACTCACTTTTGTGACTTGTATAAATCTGCCTTGAATCTGATTATAATCTGAGAATAAGCTGCTAATTGAGAGTGTTTTGAGTGAGATTTAAGTGTTTGTAAAGTGGAAAATGAGTGGGAATGAGGTGGGTTTTATAGTTTAGGTTTAGGGTGAGTTAGGTGAGTGATTAAATGCAAGAAACACACCAAAGAAACACAAAATTGGCCAATCCAAGACCTGGTTGAAACTTTCTTCAGATTAGGAGGGGTCGCGGGGCGCGACCGTGAACAAGCATCCCTGTCGCGCAGCGCGACGGGTCAAATCTCCGGAATTAAGTTTCTTTTTTGGCAAATTTGATCCCTTATGTTTGTAGTTGATATGTTTTAATGTGTTTTAGGGTAATTTATGTATAAAAGCATAAGATAAGGTGGTTTTATGTAATTTTAACCTATGAACAAGCATAGATAAGCAATAGAAAAGTATTTGTAGGTGTTCGACGATGTACAAGCATAAGTGAATAACGTATAAGTCGAGTACTTAAGTCATGGATTTGCAAGTTAATTACACGTTCACATGAATCACGAATAAGGCGTCTAACGTATAACGAATTAAAACGTATAAGTGTAACGAGTAAGTAAGGTCTAATTTGGAATAAAACAATGGATATTATTACGATAAAAGTCTCGGATTTACAACGATAAAATGAAATACGATCACAAGAGGAACAAGCTTCCAAAATTAGAAAACCAGTCAAGCTTTCTAATTAAGGAAAGTCACGAAAAAGTGGAGCGTTACAGTCTCCCCTCCTTTAGGAAATTTCATCCCGAAATTTATTCAAGAGGAAGACCTTGGAGAAAAAGCATTTTGGCTAAGCAATTGACTAAAATCGAGGGTTGGGGATTCGATACGTGTTGAAATGTACAAAACCATTGAGAAACGAAAGGATAGGTTTGTAAAAAGTGTTTGTTCGAAATAAGTTTTGAGGCATTACCCATAAGTTAAACGTGTATGCGTGTGTATAGGCAAAGTGAGCTTAAACAAGTTTGAATAACTCAAATGGAGAGGTATTTTAAAATAAGCTACCTAAGAAAGAAAGCTTTCATATAAAACGGTACGTATTTTGAGGAAAAGTGTGGTCACACGGTAGTTTGCATGAAAAATTTTATTGGCTTTAAGGGTATCATTAAATCACATGTTTGTAGAAAATTGTTTATTAGCGAGGAACGAGAAAGTTAAGTATTTTAATAAAACGGTTTTGGAGGTAACGGCCAACTAAGTGTGATTGTGCATAAATAAAGGATAGAAGATAGTTTTGAAAGCAAAAGTATTTTAGGGTTCGAACGTTTAAACCGACTGATTGTAAACGAGGTTTGTATAAAAGCCGAAGAATAACCGGGAACAACGGAATTATGAGAGTGAATGAATGATCTAGTAGAGGAATGCAAGGATAGAAATGTTATGTGTGTTGGATATAAAATGAATACGAGGCGTTAAGAATGAGGTTTCGTCATGGATAATCGGATATCGCGTGTTTAGCAATGCATTTGTGAGTTGTTAAAGTTTCTGTATCGGGTCTAAATAGGGTCTGCAAAACCCGAATTTCTCATGGCATGTTTTACGAAAGTTTGGTAGCATGGTGAAAACACTTATATATAGGAAGTACCAGCGGCGTATCCACCATGTTTTAACCATGTTATGTCCGTTTCATTATTCGGTGCCATGTTACGTTTCCTGTCTTATCATACACAGTAGTACACTCTATGGTTTTCATGCGCCTATCACTATAATCCCGTGTGCACCCGCGATTATAGTGATCGTCGTATGATCCACATAGTTTGTACTAGTTGTGTATGAATCAAGGTATTCATTATCTTTAAAATTAAAAATGAGTACGTGTAAGAGTGTAGTATGCATGTATGTTTACGTTTACGTATGTATGAGACCAACGCTATCGAACCCCTCGGGTTATGCTCACGTATAGGTACGAATGTATGAATATGAGTATGAATACAAGTATGTGTATGAGTATCAGTATGAGTATGAGTATAAGTATAAGTATAAGTATAAATTTAAGTATAAGTATGAGTAGGAGTATGCATATAAGTATGAGCAGAAGTATAAGCATGTATGGTGATGATTGCGTATATAGTATAATTTGAATTCAACGAATTTTAGGCATACAAAAGATCGAGGAGTGTTGAGTATGTAAAATGAGCGATATGTGTGAGTCTGTCTTGAAACATCGACTAAAACGTGTATGATGATACGCATGTATAGTTGTTTGAATAGAACGTTGTGGTTATTGAATCAAAATAGTTTGAGTTTGACTTGAAATGTAGGATCGAGTTTGTGAATACCAAAAGAATATAAGGTATCTATTGGTATGCGAGATGTATTTTGTAAAAGAGAAAGGAAATGCTACTCTTGTTTCAAAAGAATTTACGTAAGTCGAAGATTGTCGGTTCTCATGAAGTCTCCTTGCCCACGTGTTTTGAAATTGAAATTGTGTATTGAGCGGTGTATGAAAAAGGTTTTTCTTTCTTTTATTTGAAAACGAAAAGTTTGCTTTATTAAAGTATTTCGTATCACAATATGAAGAGTTGTATTTTAGAGTCGTTTGCGAAAGCTTTGGTCCTTGAAAAGGATTTTAGCAAACTTGAACTTAGTGACTTTGGGTGGGTTTGAAAGGGTTTTAGCAAAATGAACTTATAACATCTACAAGGTTCTATAAGCGTGTGAGAAAAGTTGGTTGGGTTTTCGATTGAGAATAAATGTCTCTAGTATAAAGCTGTAATGTGAGCGTGTTTAGCGATTAAGTCGAGTACGAAATTTGTGGGCAAGAGATTCATTAGGCCTATTAAGTTGATGGGTAACATTTCATGAAGTTTTGAAAATCGGGTAATAAAACGTTTAAGGTATGATTAGGAATTTTGCATATGGGATTTATGTAAAATAGGTTGTAGGGTAAGGAATACGTTTGGTAAAACAATGAATTTTGAAATTTTGCATAAGTAGGGATTTGACAAAACGATAAACGATTTAAGTATAAAAATTGATCGTGGGGTTTGTATAATAAAGTTTCCAAGAAGTTTGGTAAAGATCACCGAGGTAAGGGAATCACCCTCGTCCCGTTGGTGAGGTCACTTTTGAGAAGGGAAAGAGCGGAGCGAATCATCAAGGTAAGGAAATCACTCCTATCTTTGTGATATGTCTCCTTTTTAGGTTATGTGAAATGTAAATCTAGTTGAGGACGTTCTTGAAATCATGAATGTGAATAGCGTATAATTGTATGAAAAGGTTTAGCGTGATGTGTGTGTAGAGATCTTGAAAATAATTTGAAGAAAAGGTAGTATCGTGTTAAACATAAGATTAAAAGTAGTAGAATCGACGTTTGTTTAAAACTTGGATTGTTCCAAAACGGAACTTGGACTAAACCAAAGTGGTCGAAAGTTCTCTTGAATTTGAGAAGCATGCTTTTGCCTAATAGGTGGAATACTCTTGCCAAAATATTCGGTTAACGGTATTCACAATTCTGGTTACTACATGTTCTAAATTAATCGAAAATTCGAGACTTGGCGGGATTTTGAAAATCAAGGAGTGCGACTAGTTGACAAGATGCGGGTTTCACCCCTAACTTGACAACATCGTACCCTATGTGTGGTTAGTACTCGTCTGGTCGAGAAAGTTAATTCTGACACGTTGACGAGGTTCCACTAGATTTGAAATGGAAATTCTCTAGCAAGGTGAGGATTTCACTCCTAACTTGATGGCGAATTTTGTGTAAAAAGAATAAGTGGATTAAGAGTCGTTCACCAAATTGTGGGTTTCACGCCTATTTTGGTGTAGTCGTCTCGTTTGTATAGTGTGAGTGTTTGGAGTTTAGCATAATGACGTAAATTGCCTTAGGAAAGGTGTGTATTTGAAATAGTAAAACAAGTATGAGTACATAAAGCATTACAAGAATTTGCATATAAAAGACGTTTCAAGAAATTAGCATATGAATCAAGTATGGTCAAGTATGGTGCTTAACTATAGACTAGGTCAAAAGCATAGAAATTTTCCTAATTCCCAATAGTTATGGCTCTGATACCAATCTGTCACACCCCAACCGATGGCGAAAACATCGGAGTGAGACAAAATAGATTGCTCATTACTCATAACACTAAATTGCGACGAGTATTTAAATAATGATTTCATTTCATTTCATAACAATTCAAGTACAACATAGAAAGGAAATACAACATTGTTTGTTACAAAATACAATAAATTACAACAAATATCGAATGTCTAAACTACTAAGCATAAATTCAAGTTTGGTGCGTTTCTAGGCATCTTACTACGTTCCGTGCATCATCATAATCGTCAAAAACCCCGCAACATGTTTTAAAAGCATAGTTCAATACAAACGTTGTAACATCCCAATCGCGTAATACAACAACACGAGGTGGAAATATCGGGGAGTCACGTTACAAATTGCTCACAACTACTGGTACTAAATTGTTTCATTATTGTTATCATTGTTTTACAAATAAAGAATACATGTAAATGTCTTTTGATTTAAGAAGTCTAAGGCCCGAATGCAGTCATATGCGTTGCATGCTTGAATAGTCGAAAACCTGAAACATATGCGAAAAACAGTCAGCATAAAAATGCCGGCGAATACATAGGTTTTGTTAGCCAAATAAATGGCAAAAGTTTGATATTGCAATACTTTGACAACTACGAGAGTTGTTGATTGAAAATAAATCTTGAAGCCAATGAATGGCAAAAGTTTAGTATTGCAATACATAATCTTGATTATGAAAACTCGTGGCAAAAAAGTATTGTATATGACAATATGATTATTACTAAGTAATTTTCATGCCATTGAAATCGTACATTTGTATCTCGTAGAAATCATCGTAAAACTCGTTAATGTATTATTAGAAATCCAATCAAGGATTAGTAATAACTGTTTTGAAATCTGTCAAAACTTGTGTGAGTATTATGTAAATCAAGTCAATGATTTAAAATAATACTTTGGACATCCTTCTAAGAATCTAACATATGAAGATATGGAAGATTCTACAAGGATTTGGATAATCGAACATTGAATCAATCGTACACAAAATCCTAAAGTGATTCGGATAACGCTACAAGAGTAATAAAATAAGAACACTTATAATAGGAAGTACGAGCGGCGTATCCACCATGTTCTTATTTTATTACACCCGTTTCGTTATCTAAATCACAACTACCACATAAACACATAAATCGTCAACTTGTCACCAACTTGTAAACACGCATTAAAGTACACAGTGAATCCAAACAAGGACTACAATATTAGTACTCTAAACATCCCATATATGTCTAGCTATGAAGATAGATAGATACTACAGGGATCAGGTTCTCGTCACATCGTCTTGTCACATACGCATTAAATTACATAATGAATCCAAGGGACTATAACCATCATGATTACGCTCAACGAACTTTGTCTTGACCAATTCATGGTCAAAGCTGAAAGTCAAACACTGTTTGACTTTCTTGCTTGATTTAACTAAACAAGCATGAAAGAATAATTATAATGGTCCAATGCTTGAAGAGAGGACAAAGAATGCTCAGGTAGGTGGCCTTCAACAAGGTGATTGCCTCCACTTAGAGCAGATTAGAGAAGAAAAGCAAATGAGCAAGGAACAATGGAAAAACCCCTTGCTATTTATAGGAAATCAAGTGCCTTTAGGATCATGACAAGTGTTTTTGAATGGATCAAAGCATGATCAACACCCTACACATGTTATACACTGATTTGGCAACTTGGGAACACATAAACCAGCTCATGGTATGCAAAAACTATGGTTAAAAACCAATTCAGCAGCTGATTTGAAGGATTCAATGAATCTGCCCAGCTCCAGCTCTCGCGGGCCACGAAGGATACAACAAAAGTCTTCGCTGGCCGCCAGGGAGTGCAGGTCAGAACTTTCAAACTTGTCAAAACAGGTCCCTGCAGCTTCGAAACTTGTTTTTTCGACACGTTTAACCCCCGTTAACCCAATTTCAAGGCTCTACAAGGTTGTTAAAATATAGGGGACTTGAAATATGCTTGAAAATATCCCGGATGTCGGTTCGTTTGGCCGTACGATCGCGTTGTTCGGTTAATTACGACATAACTCATACGGACGCGAAAACGATCCAAATTACGCGACGAATGGTATTTTTGCATTCCAATTACTAAGATAAAATATTTTAATGATTACAAAAATTTTTGGATGTCCGGATATGGTCAGAACGTAAGATATGCGCGTAAATGCAAACTTATGCACTTTTTGACGCTTTTAGTCCCTATTGATGAAATAAGCGCATTTTCGCATACCGAACCCTTCAAAGCTCATTTCTAAGCTATGTAAAGGATATTTAGGGTATGTTTAGCTTATGATCTTGTTCTGGAGTGTGCGTTGCTATACAAATCGGCAGACTTTTGCAGTTTGTCACAAATAGTCCCTGTGATCGAATAAACTTGTTTTGGACACACCAAACCTTTCAAAACTTATTTCTAAGTTATGTAAAGGTTATTTAAGGTATGCTAAGATTATGTCACTATTCGGGAGTGTTTGACGCGTTAAACTAATTACGTTTAGGTAACAGTTTGTGTATAACTTACCAGAAAGCGATTAAAAGCTTGAAATCGAACTAGAATTAAAACGTGAAATTGTCAAACACAGATAAACAAATATAGAGACTAAAACACCTCGTCTCATTGATAATTGATATTGTTCTACATCGTACAGTGTTTACAGAGCACAGATGTCACAGTCTCCCCTTCTTTAGGAAATTTCGTTCCGAAATTTATTCGAAGGAGACCGTAGAGTGTAATTGAAACAACTGAAGGATAAGCAAATTGCTAGATCCCAAAGATGCGGAGCATCGTTTGGTGTTGGAAATTTTGGGGGACTCGAAATGTGATTTGGGATATTCAAAGTATCTCAAGGTATTCAACCCTCTGAAACTTGTGAATTTTAAGGATGTCAACCAGTGTTCAAAAATTGTTTGGATATGGCACTATGTTATACTAAGCTCTTAGTGTAAATCCTAGCAAACAAAGGGGTGTACATTCAAGCCTTGTCCATACGTACACGGTTTCTAACGTCCCACGAGGTACATCCCATGTACCATGAGCATCTCATGCATAGGAGACGGGTCAGCATACCTATGGCATCAAGATCGTCACCTTTAACACCATAATATACTCCCGGTCGACTCGATTTGAGTTAATGAATGAACTCGTCATCGTCCATCGCTAATAATCACACAAATAACAAATAATCACATAATGGTCCAAGATAACATAAAATCACCAACTGATCTTAGTAACGTTCTGAAGAATAACACAATAAGAACATTTGTATATAGGAAGTACCATCGGCGTATCCACCATGTTCTTATCGCATCTTACTCCTCCCATTACCTTAATCACTCTAGATTTTATGTCACCATACTTAACAAGGCTTACTATGATTCTCATGCGTCGAATCTCATAATTAAGTGTGCACCCATAATTACTCGTTTCGTCGCATGGTCCACATAACTCCTCTTGTTAAGCGAGGGTAAACAAATAATAAGGTCGAACTATCGTCTAAATCAAATAAACATCATCACAACACAGCATTTGTCATATCGAATCGTGTTTTATACTAGCAATGATAGCACTACTTGATTTGTATACAACAAGTTTAGTAGGTATTTTATTCTAGTACAAACGTTAATACACGTTTCATTCTAACCAAACTGGTAGTATGCAACATATACTAAACATGCATTGTCGTCATAATGTAATCATATCGAGAAAATGTTTTCAAATCATGTGCTAGGTATGCTAAGTCAACATACTAGCGACTGTATTTGAAAATCGTGTACTAAGTACGCTTGATAAACATACGAAGCAAGATGTATTTGTAATCATGTATTACACATACTAGACAACAAATCATGTATGTAATGTCATGATCATAAAAATAGTAGTAACTTGCTCATAGTATTTGTAGCGATCGTGTTGTCAAGTTCATATGAATGCACTAGAGTGCAATCATAGTATGCTAAATTACAAGATTTAGTTCCTAAAGAACGGAATCCTCAAAGTCGGCCTGTAGTTGTAATCACACATAGTGTAATCACATTGGGATTTGTAATTTAAATACGAATAACCAGGATAAAGATAAATTTCTTGAAATTTATATTGTCATTACAAACATCAGGTACATTGTTTTCGAAAATAAACAGAAAATGCAGAGGTTCAAATGATCATAAGTGCTTGATCATTATCTTGAGCCTCATTGACATTGAACACTCGTCCATTAGCATTGGCAAGCTTAGGGCAGTTTCGCTTGAAATGATTTAAATCACCACAATTGAAACATGCTCGAGGGCGAGTCTGAGTAGGGGCTGCTCGGTTCTGGATAAGACATGTCACAACTAGATGTCCAAATAGACCACAGATCATACACTGGCGGCAAGGAGAATTTGTTGCGTGATGATAGTTGCAATGATTGCACCGAGGTTGCTTTCCATGATAAAATCACTTAAAGGGTACTGAGTTTAGTGGAATTGGTGCAGGAATTGCAAAATTCTTTGAAGTCTTGCGCTTCTTAGAATTTTTAGAAGATTCGGCCGTTGTTCCCTTTGAATTCTCCTTAGTAATTTCAATGTTTCGTTTCTTGTCTCCTTTTCGAAAAAGTTTCCCTTTTCTAACCTGGGAGTCGGTTAGGGTAGCGGCTAATTCCTTAGCCTCCCTAAGCGTTGCAGGTTTACTGCCAGTGACAATGTCTTGGACAGGATTAGGTAGACCATCAATGTATTTCTCAATGGCCCGATCCAAAGGTGTGACCATAGTGGGGCAAAGTACACTTAACTGTTCAAATCGGTCAGTGAAGGCACGATTTTCCCCACTATCTTGTTTTAAGTAATAAAATTCAGTTTCAAGTGCCCTTATTTCGCTTCGTGGGCATAATTCTTTCTTCATAAGATCTTTAAATTCTTCCCACGTTTGTGTCATAGCTAAATCGGCACCTCGGTCTCTCATGATGCCGTTCCACCAAATGAGTGCTCTCCTTTGAAAGACACTCGAGGCAAACTCCACCTTACGCTCACTGGGACACTGAACATCGCGGAATGTGCTTTCTATACTCTCAAACCATTGTAGGAGCCCAGTTGCTCCTTCAGACCCATTAAATCTGAGTGGTTTAGCCGAGTTAAATTGTTTATAGTTACATGGCGATAAAACATTGTTGTTATTGTTTTGGATTTGGTTGACTTGGGTCACAATGTCTGGGAGTAAAGCAGCTAGGTGCTGAGAAATCCTTGCTGCCATTTCAGCGTTCCAAGTGGCGTCGCGGTGAGGAGGTATCTTGAAGATATAGTTGTAGTGAAAATTAAATAAGTTAGATCCATCAAATTGTCATGAGTTTATAACATCATTGTGTAGTGAAAACTTCCTTGCTGCCATTTCAGCGTTCCAAGTGGCGTCGCGGTGAGGAGGCATCTTGAAGATATAGCTGTAGTGAAAATTAAATAAGTTAGATCCATCAAATTGTCATGAGTTTATAACATCATTGTGTAGTGAAAACTTTGACCTAGTAAAATCTCGTTCATAAGTCTCGTTCTCGTACTTAGAAAATATAGGGTTGTTTTTTTTTTTAAAAAGAATTGTTTGAGAAATAAGCTTTTGTAATATTTTTGGATGAGAGAATACAAACCAAGTTAATGGTTTGTGTTATAAATTCCTTACTTTTTTTTAAAAAAATTTATTGTTTTTAGGATAAAATGTTTTAAATTAAAAATTTTAAAATAAAGAAACTTTGTGTTTGAAATTTTGAAAATTCTCATCCAAATGGTAAAAATTTTGAAATTTTGAAAGGCAAAAAGGTAGTGTTTTGAAAATGAAATAAGATTACATAGTGTCGTGAAACGATTTGAAATTCATTTCAATTGCCTCGAATCAAACATATCACCGAAGGTAATATGATGAAATAGTATTGTAAAAGGGAAATTTGTTTTGATTGTTGTGAATAGCAAACATATTACCGAGGGTAATATGAATGAGTTGTGTCACAAAGGTCGTAGTGTTTAGAAATCATTCGACATGGTCAAAGTGGATAGGTTTTTATAATGTTTCGCGAAGACATGCTTTAGCCTATAAGTGGACACTCACCCTAAGAGTTCCCAGGTAAGAGTGACTGGTCCGATAATGCGGATTTGTACGAACACTCTAGCCTTAGACAGAAAACTCAGGGTACAGGCATCCACCCTTCTAGATTGCATGTGTTCACATTATTAAAACCCAAGATTTCGATGAAAAAAAATGTTTGAGAAAAACATTTTGAGAAATCTTTTGATAAAAAATGTTTGAGATAAACATGTTGTAAAATATTTTGACAAAAACGTTTGAGGAAACAATTTGAGAAATATTTCAATGAAAATGTTTTGAGGAAAACATTTTGAGTAATACCTTAAGGCATAAAGCCTAAGGGTTTTAGGATAAATCATCTAAGGTTAGATGATTTGTAAATCATAGAGTAGTTGTGGCATGAATAAGGATGAGGATTAGGATAGAAATCCTAAGTCTAGTCATGTTTGGGTCCTAGGAAGGTTATAGACTAGGTTTAAGGCATGCTAATAACCTAATTCCCTATAACCAGTGCTCTGATACCAATCTGTAACACCCCAATCGCGTAATACAACAACACGTGGCGGAAATATCGGGGAGTCACGTTACAAATTGCTCACAACTACTGGTACTAAATTGTTTCATTATTGTTATCATTGTTTTACAATAAAGAATACATGTAAATGTCTTTCGATTTAAGAAGTCTAAGGCCCGAATGCAGTCCTATGCGTTGCATGCTTGAATAGTCGAAAACCTGAAACATATGTGAAAAACAGTCAGCATAAAAATGCCGGCGAATACATAGGTTTTGTTAGCCAAATAAATGGCAAAAGTTTGATATTGCAATACTTTGACAACTACAAGAGTTGTTGATTGAAAATAAATCTTGAAGCCAATGAATGGCAAAAGTTTAGTATTGCAATAAATAATCTTGATTATGAAAACTCGTGGCAAAAAGTATTGTATATGGCAATATGATTATTACTAAGTAATTTTATGCCACTGAAATCGTACATTTGTATCTCGTAGAAATCATCGTAAAACTCGTTAATGTGTTATTAGAAATCCAATTAAGGATTAGTAATAACTGTTTTGAAATCTGTCAAAACTTGTGTGAGTATTATGTAAATCAAGTCAATGATTTAAAATAATACTTTGGACATCCTTCTAAGAATCTAACATATGAAGATATGGAAGATTCTACAAGGATTTGGATAATCGAACATTGAATCAATCGTACACAAAATCCTAAAGTGATTCAGATAACGCTACAAGAGTAATAAAATAAGAACACTTATATATAGGAAGTACCAGCGGCGTATCCACCATGTTCTTATTTTATTACACCTGTTTCGTTATCTAAATCACAACTACCACCTAAACACATAAATCGTCAACTTGTCACCAACTTGTAAACACGCATTAAAGTACACAATGAATCCAAACAAGGACTCCAATATTAGTACTCTAAACATCCCATATATGTCTATGTTAGTGCATTTATGTCTATCGCCTCCGTCAAGACAGATCGTAGCAGAAATAGTTTAATTCTAGCATTTATATTGTAATATGAAGGAAAAGGCAAGGTGGCATTTATGTAATTAATGAGATCTCTCATTAAGCCCCTTGGCCTATGAATAGAGGACTTAGGGTTCTCATTTAGAACTTTTGCCATTTTGCACTTTGGAAAGCTATAGTGTTAGAGAGAGAAGCTAGAGAGAGAAAGTGTTGTGTACGTAATTCAGGTGCTGTACGTTTTCAGATTTATCAATAGAATCACAGATTATATTACGTCGTGTGTGTTCGGCCACGTTCGTGTACGGATTCCGCACGTTACACGAGTCGGTTTGCAATCGTTTCGGAGTCGAAAACCGATCCTACAAGTGGTATCAGAGCAGGAGCTCGATTGCACGGATCAAACACACAAAATTGCATAAGAAATTCAGCAAATTCAGAGTCAAAACACATCAGATTTGTCGAATTTCTCATTCTACACTTTTTCTTCACGTTCTTGACTGAAAATCGCCAAATTAAACGAGATTTTATGGTTAAAAATTGCTGATTTTTTGATATGTTGTGCGAAATCAGTTGATCTAAAAGCCTACAAAATTTCAGAACTTAATTCTAAGCGGTTTAAGAGAAATCTGGATTTTTTGGTTCGAAAATCATTTGAATAATATGTTGACTGTTGCTGTTGATGCTTATGATGTTCACCGATCGATGGCCATCCGATCGGGTGACCATCCGATCCAACTTAGAATTCTCACTCGATCAATTTCATTAAAGTCAAAAGTTCACGTGAAGTCAAAGTGATTAAAAGATAAGCTCTACAAATTATCTTGGTCCAATAAACTGATTGTTGTCGGCCATATGTACTTGAATGATTAATAATGTCTGCATGTGAGTATAGTGATTAAATAGTCAGGCTCATGTGTGATTATAACTAGTATGTCGGCCATTGATAAACTGCATGTGAAGTCATTATTGTTTGCATGTGAATATACTGTCAGCTTACATGTGATGTTTTAGTTGTTATATTTTTGTGGTGCAATCATCGAACGGCCACTCGATCGAGTAACCACTCAATCCAAAGTACCAAAGTTCATTTGTATATCAATTAGTGTCACTCGATCGAGCCGCCACTCGATCGAGCTGCCACTCGATCGAGTAGCCACTCGATCCAAAAGTCCCACTCGATCCAAAGATTACTCGTTCAATATTACTTCTCTAAACAGTAGTGGCCCAATTGTTTTTCAACATTTTTTTTGTTTGTTGGCCCAATCTTTAAATAGTTATCAACTTTAATAACTGACATTGGCTTTTGTGCATATTAGGAGTCACGTGAATTTCTTAAGAAAAGAGTTTCAGTTTCATTTAAGATCAAATATTGTTGTCCAATCATCGAGTGGTGACTCGATCGGATCACCATCCGATCGACCAACATAAAGTTTTTGTCTTGTAGTGTCAATCATCGAGTGGTGACTCGATCGGATCACCATCCGATCCATTGCAAGCTAGTAAACGTTGACCTTGTTGACTGTGACTCGATCGGATCACCATCCGTTCCTCAGCACATCGTTCGTTCAAATTTTAAAGTTCAAGTGTCGAGTGGCAATCTGAAGGGATTGCCATCCGATTTTAAACATTTCATTTGTTTGTGATTCAGGTCAAAGTGTCGGATACCCACTCGATCGGATCCCCACCCGATCATCAACACAAAAGGTTCAAGTATTGGATCCCCACTCGATCGGATCACTATCCGATAATTGGTTGGTGTCACTCAATCGGATCACCACCCGATCCAAAGCACATTGTCAAGTGTCGGATCGTCACTTGATCGGATCACCATTCGATCCGTTGTCATTTGATCATTGTTATTCTGTTGACTTTTGTTGACCCACTCGATCGGATACACATCCTATCCAACTGTTTGATAGTTTTTAAACTGATCTTTTTGTTTGATCGTGATTCAAGTGATTCGAGTTGATAAACGAGGAGCATCATGGCTGAAGAATTCTACAACACGTTTTACAAGGCGTTCACATCCGAGTCCTCCGAAACTTCAACCGTCACACCAAAAACCATAACAAAAGCAATCAATGATAACATTAAACATGATAATTTTTACGGAACCCATTCAAAACCACCAAAGCTTGAAAGTATTGAAGATTGCACATGATGGAAAGAACGATTCATCAACTGGGCAAAAGCTTACGCACACGAGAGCTGGTTTTGTTTAGAGTTTGGATATGATAGACCTGTCGATGACAAAGGTGAAGAAATCCCACTCAAGAGCTTAACCACTAATGACAAGAAAAACTTCTCATATGACAGAGAATGATTGCTCTAATCCAATCATCGATTAGAGATGCCATTTTTGCATTACTTGAATATGACGGGTCATCAAAATCTGTTTGGGAAACTTTAAGGATTAAGGCTGAGGGGGGTAAACAAATAAAGAAAAATAAAATTGCTTTGTTAAAGAAAGAGTTTGATTTGTTTGATAGTCTAAAAGGAGAGTCGGTGAGGTAAATGATTGAGAGATTTTGCCATTTAAAAATTGAGCTTGATAGGTTTGGAATTGTCAAAACACGTGAGGAAATTATAGATAAAATCATTGAAGCGTTACCCCGAGCTGATCAGTGGCAAACACTCGTGTTTATTTTGAAAAACGATGTGTTATATGATACAATTACTCTCGATGTGTTGATTGAAAAGATTGAAACTCATGAACTTAAATTGCAGAAACAGAACCAGATGAGTAGCTCTTCGCATCAACAGAATGTCGGTCTTTACTACAAGGGCAGTGTACCTCAGGTGACTGTAAATGAATCACCAAAGACGACATTCAGTGTTGAAAAGACAAAAGAACCACAGAAAAGCTCATCAAGTTATGATCCAGGATATCATTCATCGTCAACAACATCAAACTCTGAAGAACCTGAAGAGATTCTCTGCAACATAGCTTTAAAGCTAAAGAAGTCTTCAACGATGAACATCAATGCTGCTAAACAACAAATGAGTCTTCTAGGATCAATTCTGGAATCTTACGAAGATCTGGTAGCTGGGAAAATTGGAAATTCCAAACTGACAAAGGAAGATTACGACCAGATCGATCCAGAAGAGATGGAACTCATTGATCTGAGATGGTGTTTGGCAAGCTGCATTCGAAGAGCTCAGCGGTTCATGGATTTCACTGGCATGCAATCAATCTGTGGACCATCAGCAAAACTGGGCTTCGACAAATCAAAAGTGACCTGCTTCAAATGCAAGCAAAAGGGTCATTTCAAACGGGAATGCAGAAACTCTGCTGTTGAAGAAAGAGCTAATCCGTTTAAAGAAGATTACTATCAAAAGGCGATCTATCACAAGAACAGAGAGGAAACACCAAGGTTGAAACAAATTGAAGATAATCCTGAAAAGGAGAAATCAAGAGCTTGTGTTGTGATCCAAGATGATGAAGGGTTTGACTGGAGCGAATTCCTTCCAGAAGATGATCTTGTTGATGATCGGTTCACAGCTCATGGCAGAACTATATCATCAAACATACATCGTGGATTTATTGCTGAGATAAAAGAGAAAACGAGAGAAGAGATTCTGAAAGAGAAAACTCACAGAGAAAGATATATTGTTGGATACAGAATTGAGGAGATGGAAATAGAGTATGAAGAAGCAAGAAGCAATAAAAGAGTGTTATGTCAACAGAAATGGTGAACCAGTTGTTCATCCAAAAGAAGTGATTTTTGATGATGTTCTTGCAGTAATCCCTCTATCCGGCGAGTATTATTCAAATGTTGAGAAAGATAAGCATTATAAGAAAAAGCTGGATAAAATCATCAGAGATGTCATGACTGCGAGTCTAAGACAGAGAGATGAAGAGAGGATGAAGAAGAATGTTGAAAGCTTGGTGGATGAACTGAAGAAGGTCGCTGAGGAAGTAAAAGTTGAACCGAAGAAAGAAGAAGAAGCTGAGAAGAAGTTTGAAAGTTCAGTTGAAGTGGACGGTGCTAATGGTGTTGGTGAGGAACAGAAGGAGAGTAAAGGTGATCAGACACAGACGGAAGCAAAAGCTGAAGTGCCAATCACTGAGGTAAAAACTGAATCTGAAATCTTAAAAACTGTTGAACAGTGCAAGAAATGCATGGAAACATGCAGTGCTTGTACTGAAAAAGATGAAAAATTCAGAACAAGAGATCTTGAATTCACTAAAATCGAAGAAGTTTTCAAAAATAAATGCAAAGAGATGTTTGAAAACGAAAAAGTTTGAAAGACAATGATGAAAAACTCACACAAAAATGCAAGAATTTAGAAAAAGAAAATGAGATTTTGAAAGAAAAAGTTTCGAAAATGACAGAAGAGTGTTTACAAAAAGAAAGTGCATTTCAAGAAATGAAAAAGGAATACAATTCAATAAAACTTGCATATCATATCACAAAAGGATCATATGAAGACGTGAAAAGTCAAATGAAACTTGTTCAATCAAGATTGAAATATTGTTCTGAAACAACTGGTACGCTTAAGCGACAGTATGAAATTAAGCAACAAGTTGTAAATTCTTACATTGAAGATGTTGCTAAACTTAAGCGTAAAATAGCTGATTTAGAACAAGATAACAACAAGTTACACAGTTATCACGCTTCATCATATGTTCTTGAACGCATTTTCAATCTAAAACCGGATGGTAAAGATTCTGAGATAAACAAGAAAGGTATTGGCTCAAAGTATCATCAGGTTCCACCACCGTTTGAGGAAAAATTCATGTTCTATGATGACGAGAAGGTGGAAAAAGCTTTCAACATGGTTGATCAATTGCCATATAACATTGACGTAACCTATTCCAAATCTGACGATTCTAGTGATTCAGAGGTGGTAGGTAAGGTCGTTGAAAGTGTTTTGAAAGAAGAGTCGGTTGAAACAGGTAAATCTGAATCACAGGATGAAAATGAAGGCGGTTTTCATGAAGGTTATCTGAAAAATTAAGTCCGAGAAAAATGCGAATGATGATTCAAAAGGATTGGTTTATACCATGATTGGATCGGACAAATTATTCTCAGATCTTGAAGTCCCGATTCAGAATGTGATTTCAGAAAAGATTGACAAAGTTTTCAAGATGGTTGAAATTGAACAATCTGAGATTCCAAAGTTTGCTGGAAAGAGTCATAAAACTTTTTATAACAAACCTGGTTTCAAAAAGAAAAACATGAAGGCTGGTTTGGGTTATAAAAAGAAACAGAATTGGAAAAGAAATGACACGCCAAATTATCAGACAAAAATGAAATTTGTTCACGGAACAAGTTCCGAAGATGAGAAAGAACTCCAATTTAGACGACAGTCTAATGAAGAGTTCTATGCTCAGAAAAAACAAAAACAACAGGTCAAAGATGTCTCAAAAAGAACATGTTTTAAATGTGATCAAACTGGACATCTTGAAAGCAAGTGTCCAAATCTGAAACCTGTTGATGTTGAGACGGCAAATAAGTCCGATGATGTTGAAAAACAAAGATCTGAGGATGTGAAACAAAGGTCAACCAGATTTGATTCAAAACAAACTTGGAGGTACAATACAAACAACTTGATGATGAGATAGCCAATCCATCCCAATAACGACGTCGAAACTACCAAGTGTGATAGGAATAAGATCGATAGGGAAAGTCTGACCAGCTAAGATGAGGTTACAACCCTTAACTACGTGTGTGGCTTCAAGACTTTTACCATTTGCTAGCTCTATCGTGTGCTTGGTGTTTAGAAGTGTTGGAGTGCGCTTAAGCATTTGGCTAACTTTTAAGGACACATAACTAGTATCGGCACCCGAATCGAATAAAACAGTAACAAAGAAGTCATCCAGAAGAAACTTACCCATCACAACGTTGGGATCGTTCCTTGCATCACCCTGACCTAGCACGAAAACACGACCCCTTGCCCCATTACCATTGTTGTTACCCCCGTTGTTGCCTCCATTGTTGCCTCCATTGTTGTTCCCGTTTCCTTGATTGTTGTTGTTCTGATTCTGGTTCAGTTGGGGGCAGTTCCTCTTAAAGTGACCTTCAGCGCCACACTGAAAGCATCCTTTATTGCCCTGCTGTTACTGCTGCTGGTGATTCTGTGGAGCTTGTTGTTGTTGTTGGCGATTCTGATTTGCAGGACGTGGGCTCCTGCAATCCCTAGCTTCATGGCCCAGCTTGTGACATCTCTGACATCGACCTTTGTTGCACTGCCCGCTGTGATGCTTGTTGCACCGGTTGCACTTGGGGTGGTTTCCTCGGTATCCACCCTGTCCTTGATTACCGGAAGATTGCTGACCAGGACTCTGGTAGTCATCAGTCTTTCGCTGCTGAGACTGAACCGAAGCAGAACCCTTACTGGAGTTCCCATCCCATTTTCGCTTGTTGTCGTTAGGTGCATCAGAAGTAGCTGTGGCACTGATTCGTTAAGTTATGGACCTGTTACAGCCAACTAAAGTTGGCTGTAATTACCAAACAACCTACTGTTTCAGCTTTTAACCTTCTAAATTGTGTTCGATTGATTCCGTTAACATGTTTAGTGATCACAACAACATCAACCATCAATATTAACCAGCAAAACATCAGATAATCAACCAAGAATCATAATCACACAAGATCTACATGATTTACACACATAACTTTTCTTTATCCACCTTATTCATCTTAGGTTCAAGACTTTGTGTTATGTTCTTTAGTGTTTCTAAATTTTAACCATTAAATCAACTATTAACCACCATAAACAAGATCAAGATGATGATTAGAAGCACTTACTACTAGCACAAGGCTAGGGAAGAAACAAGACGTAAACGAGGTGGATAAAAGAAATCTAGAGAGGTTCTTGCACTTCCGAAAGCACCCGGCTTGTCTATGAAGCTCCTTGCACCTTTGTGTATGTAGGAAATGGTTGAACAAAGGTTGGAAGTGGGTGGATGATGGTGGTAAGGTGGCGGCCGAATGGTGGTTATGGAGGAGAGGAAATGAGTTGGTTGTTGATGTGTTTATGAAAGAGAAAGGTTATCAATATCAAGCTTTACCCATTGTGCATTATGTTATCTAGATACTAAGCATTGAGGATATTATAATCAAAGAAGGACAAGGGTGTGTCTCACCCTTGTAACCGTCAACATTGAGGGGGGGGGGGGTATGGGTTGGTTTGTAATGGGATGGTTAGGATCTAGTTAAGTTCTAATGATATTAGTTAGTGTATAATAATATAAAGGGTGTTAGGGTATTCGGGGATCCTAACTAGCTCAGAAAAGTCAAAATAATGACTTTGACAATATTTTTATGTTCCGGGTAAAGTCCGGTTGTTCGGTTCGGTGCTGTTCCGTTAAAGTGCTTAATTAATCCGTAAAGTGTCCTACATATATATTTTTGCAACGTTTTTAATTTTTAACACTCAGGAAGGCATACCGGACTATTTAGTAACTTTTCTGTATACTATTAGTATGTTAACAAATACATGTAAGCATAACACAGTAATCAGAGAGCAGTTAAATGATTCAGCACAGTCATCAAGTACTTTAATTAACATTAATAGATTGTACGGTTACATGTAATTTGAGGGTTGTCACATTCTCCCCCTGTTAAGAGAATTTCGTCCTGAAATTTAGCGCGTGGTTACTGAGGAAGCTAGTTAAGTTGCGTTGTTTTCCTGATTTTCCTGGGGTGTCACATCATCCCCCCGTTGATTTGTAATTTCGTCCCGAAATTCTGCAGTAGCTTCAGCCTCAGTAGTGGTTGCTTTTTTCTTAAACAGTTGGGGATACTTGAATTTCATTTGGTCTTCTCGTTCCCAGGTATACTCTGGGCCACGACGAGCATTCCAACGAACTCGGACCAGAGGTATCCTGGTACGCTTGAGGATCTTAACACCTCGATCCGTAATCTCTACTGGTTCTTCGACGAATCGCAGCTGGTCGTCGATTGTGAGTTCCTTGAGAGGAACTATGAGAGTCTCATCTGACAGACACTTCTTCAGATTCGACACATGGAATACGTTGTGAACTCCACTGAGTTCTTCAGGTAGATTCAACCTGTAGGCGACTTTGCCAATTTTCTCAATGATCTCGAACGGTCTGACATAACGCGGATTGAGCTTGCCTCGTTTGCCAAAGCGGACTACACCTTTCCAAGGTGAGACTTTGAGTAGCACTCGATCCCCAACCTGGAACTCGAGTGGTTTTCTTCCCTTATCAGCATAGCTTTTCTGACGGTCACGAGCTGCCGCCATTCGCTGTCGTATCTGAGCAATTCTCTCGGTGGTATCTACCACAAGTTCTGGGCCAGTGATTTGGCTATCACCAACTTCTGCCCAACAGAGAGGTGATCGGCATTTGCGTCCGTACAATGCCTTGAACGGAGCGGCTTGGATGCTGGTGTGGTAGCTGTTGTTATATGAAAACTCCACTAACGGGAGGTGTTTTTCCCAGCCATTGCCGAAGTCGATTACGCATGCCCTAAGCATGTCTTCAAGGGTTTGGATGGTGCGTTCAGATTGCCCATCTGTCTGTGGGTGATAAGCGGTGCTCATATCTAAACGTGAGCCAAAGGACTTGTGCATTGCTTGCCACAGTTCAGAAGTAAAACGCGCGTCACGATCAGAAATGATGGAGGTTGGCACTCCGTGCCTTGATACCACTTCCTTTAGGTAAATGTCTGCAAGAGTAGAAAACTTATCCGTTTCTTTGATAGCCAGAAAATGTGCAGACTTAGTCAGTCAATCTACGATCACCCAAATGGTATCGTTTCCGCGTTGAGATCTAGGCAGACCAGTAACGAAATCCATGGAAATTTGCTCCCATTTCCATTTCGGGATCTCCGGTTGTTGAAGCAGGCCTGATGGTTTCTGATATTCAGTCTTGACTCTCGCACAAGTCAAGCACTTACTGACGTAGGTTGCTATATGGGCTTTCATGCCAGACCACCAATACGTAGTCTTGAGGTCGTGGTACATTTTATCCGAACCAGGATGTACCGAATAACGAGACTTGTGTGCTTCATCCATCACAAGCTCGCGTAGGTCTCCATAAAGTGGAATCCAGATGCGTCCGTTAACATAGTAGGCGTCGTCTTCCTTTTGTTCCAGCCGTTGCCTCGATCCTCGTAAGGATTCAGCCCTGATGTTCTCTGCTTTCAACGCTTCAACCTGAGCATCGCGAATCTGAGCGGGAAGGTTGGATTGGATGGTAAGCTGTAAAGCACGTACACGCTTAGGTATGGTATCCTTTTGACTGAGGGCGTCGGCCACAACATTGGCCTTTCCCGGATGATATTTGATAGCGCATTCATAATCGTTCAAGAGCTCAACCCATCGGGGTTGACGCATGTTTAACTCCTTTTGCTTGAAGATATGCTCGAGACTCCTGTGATCGGTGTAAATGGTGCACTTGGTACCGTACAGGTAATGTCTCCATATCTTAAGCACGAAAACAACTGCTCCCAGCTCCAGATCATGAGTAGTGTAATTTCTTTCGTGAACTTTGAGTTGGCGTGATGCGTAGGCAATGACCTTGTCACGTTGCATCAACACGCAACCAAGTCCTTGGATGGAAGCATCGCAGTAAACCACAAAATCATCTGTGCCCTCAGGCAATGAGAGGATAGGCATGCTACAAAGTCTATCCTTTAAGTGCTGAAAGGCGGATTCTTGTGCATCACCCCAACGATAGGTGACACCTTTCTGAGTCAGTGAAGTGAGAGGTTGCGCAATCTTTGAGAAATCCTTGATAAACCTTCTGTAATACCCTGCCAAACCCAAGAATTGGCGGATTTCTGTTGGTGTACGAGGTGCAGGCCAGTTCTTGATCGAGTCAACCTTGGATGGATCCACATGAATTCCATCCTTGTTTACCACGTGGCCTAGAAAGTGAACTTCGCGAAGCCAGAAGTCACATTTCGAAAATTTGGCATACAACTGCTCTGTTCGAAGAAGTTCCAGCATAAGTCGTAGATGCTGCTCGTGCTCCTCCTGACTCTTCGAATAAACCAGGATATCGTCGATGAATACAATGACAAACTTATCCAGGTAAGGCTTGCACACTCGGTTCATGAGATCCATCAAAACCGCTGGTGCATTCGTCAACCCGAAAGGCATGACCAGAAACTCGTAATGGCCGTAACGAGTTCTGAATGCTATTTTGGAGACATCCTCCTCTCGGACTCTCAGCTGATGGTATCCCGATCTCAAATCAATCTTAGATTAATAGCTCGACCCTTGCAACTGGTCGAACAAGTCGTCAATACGTGGAAGAGGATAACGATTCTTCACGGTCACTTTGTTGAGTTCGCGGTAGTCGATACACATCCTGAAAGTACCGTCTTTCTTCTTCACAAACAAGACTGGAGCTCCCCAGGGCGAAGAGCTAGGACGTATGAAACCCTTTTTCAAGAGTTCTTGTAATTGCGTGGACAGTTCTTCAAGTTCTGATGGAGCTAGACGATATGGCGCTCGAGCTATGGGCGCTGCTCCAGGAGCTAGCTCGATTTGAAATTCAACTGGACGATGAGGCAGAAGACCAGGTAATTCCTCAGGAAATACCTCGGGAAAGTCACGTACAATAGGGATGTCTTCAGTTCTCTTCTCTTCCGTTGATGTGTCAGTAACGAGTGCTAAAATGGCAGTGTGGCCCTTTTGCAAACACTTCTGGGCCTTAAGGAAAGAGATGATGCCTTCGACAGCCCCACTCTTGTCGCCATGAATCTCGAGGGGTTCCTCACCAGAACGAGGAATGCGGACGCTTTTCTCCTTGCAAACAATCTCCGCTTGATGATGAGATAGCCAATCCATCCCAATAACGACGTCGAAACTACCAAGTGTGATAGGAATAAGATCGATAGGGAAAGTCTGACCAGCTAAGATGAGGTTACAACCCTTAACTACGTGTGTGGCTTCAAGACTTTTACCATTTGCTAGCTCTATCGTGTGCTTGGTGTTTAGAAGTGTTGGAGTGCGCTTAAGCATTTGGCTAACTTTTAAGGACACATAACTAGTATCGGCACCCGAATCGAATAAAACAGTAACAAAGAAGTCATCCAGAAGAAACTTACCCATCACAACGTTGGGATCGTTCCTTGCATCACCCTGACCTAGCACGAAAACACGACCCCTTGCCCCATTACCATTGTTGTTACCCCCGTTGTTGCCTCCATTGTTGCCTCCATTGTTGTTCCCGTTTCCTTGATTGTTGTTGTTCTGATTCTGGTTCAGTTGGGGGCAGTTCCTCTTAAAGTGACCTTCAGCGCCACACTGAAAGCATCCTTTATTGCCCTGCTGTTACTGCTGCTGGTGATTCTGTGGAGCTTGTTGTTGTTGTTGGCGATTCTGATTTGCAGGACGTGGGCTCCTGCAATCCCTAGCTTCATGGCCCAGCTTGTGACATCTCTGACATCGACCTTTGTTGCACTGCCCGCTGTGATGCTTGTTGCACCGGTTGCACTTGGGGTGGTTTCCTCGGTATCCACCCTGTCCTTGATTACCGGAAGATTGCTGACCAGGACTCTGGTAGTCATCAGTCTTTCGCTGCTGAGACTGAACCGAAGCAGAACCCTTACTAGAGTTCCCATCCCATTTTCTCTTGTTGTCAGTAGGTGCATCAGAAGTAGCTGTGGCACTGATTCGTTTGGGCAGTCTGTTTTACTCCACCGCCTGGTCAGTGAGTCGATGGGCCAACTTGATGATTTGCTGTATGGTACCCAGGTTGGCTGAAGTCACGTGACTTTGAATCTCTGGTACAAGGCCTTTGAGATACAGCTCAATTCGTTTGATGGGAGGGTCCACCATGGTAGGGCACAAGATGGCCAGCTCATTTGACCTTTTCCTATATGCCTCAATCTCAGACCCCGTCATTTTCAGGTTGAAAAACTCCACCTCTAGTTTTTGGATGTCATCACGGCTACAATACTCTTCCTTGATCATTTCCTTGAAATCGTTCCATGGGGTGGCAATAGCAGCAACCAACCCCAGCATCTGAACCTGAGCGTTCCACCACGTGAGCGCTATTCCTTCAAGAGTACCAATATCATACTTCACTCTACGAGCCTCGGGGAATTCGCACATCTCAAAGATAGACTCGAGCTTCTCAAACCAGTGGAGGAGGCCTACAGCTCCTTCAGTGCCACTGAAAGTAGTAGGTCGGCAGTCCATGAAGGTTTTGAACGTGCACACAGGAGGTTGAGCATGTTGACCTGTTGCGCGAGAATAAAAGACAAGATTAAGCATGAGGGTTGGTTTGCGAAGGTAGGATCTAAACGTCCTAAGGTGAGTTGGTATGGCAGGTTATTCCTCCTGCAGGGTTAGCTGCGAGTGCCTCAGCGACTCGTTCGTTGATCAAAGCCGTCAATTGGGCTTGAGTGAGGTTGATACGTCCTCCGCGTCCGCTCATGATCTTCATAATGAAGCAACGTAAGTGAGAAAGGTGTCGCGAAAGTGCGTAAGTATGGGACGACAATAGAGAGTAAGCACACAAGGTTCAAATAGCAATTATCATATTATCTAATGCACAGTGAGAACTATCTAACCGACAATATAACATAAATCATACCACTTATGGTGTCGAGTCTTGCACGTGGAGCGAAGCGTCGTTGTGGATCGTTGAACACTGTACAGGTTATAGTCTGGTTTTATCAAAACGCTTTCCCCTTTTTAAAACCAAGTTCACTATAACCAATGGCTCTGATACCAATCTGTCACACCCCCAAAATCCACCATGCGGAGTATCGCCGCTTGGAGGCGTGACATGACCAGGATCGAGCCACCAATCATATTGAACAACATAATTAAGTAAATAAAACCAAACGCAATACGATTGGTGACCAAAAGGAAGTAAACCGATTTTAGGTTGACAGCAGAAGCATAAAATGTAAGTTCAAAACATAAGTCCCATAGTTCATAAGTTTAAAGTCCAAACGTAGGTTTAATAAGTTCATAAGGTTTAGAAGTTTAGTATGGGACTTAACAATCCGTATTCCACAACAACCTTCTCCTCGTGCAAGCTCCATAAGCATCTAGCGACCTGTAAGGCATGTAACGAGTCAACAACAAAGTTGAGTGAGTTCACGTTTGGTTGTTTAGTTTTAAGTTGTTTCTGAAAAACGTGGTTTGACTTTCGTTGGCTTAATTGACGTGGGGGTTACCCCGTAGTTGAAAGTATGTTTAACCAGTTCCTTTTTCATTACCCAAACCATAACCAAAATCAGTGGGGGCTTTCCCCGTGTGAACTACTAGACGGTATGATATCGACTACTACGCAAATAAGTTGTGCCCTATATCAGCGTCTATCATCACTGATAGTCTGCCATAGTCCATTAGTACACGCCCATCCGACCGGCACGGTGTGAGGTTTGTTAAACCTAATAGCGCTATTAACTAATGACCCGCTCGCCATTGGCCTCGGCGATTAAGTCGATATAATGAAGAGGGACTTATTGATAGAGTTTTGTCTAGCTAGTTTTTAAGGTTGTTGTCCTACCCAAGGAGGACGAACGTACGTATTCTGCACAAGGAGAATTCGTAGGATTAATAATGGCATCCTACCTATGGAGGATGGCCGTACATACCCTACCCAAGGAGGATATGTAGATTTCATTTTAGTTTCTTAACCCATTCCCAAACCACTGGGAATCCCATGCCTTGTAGAAAGTGTGAACTTACCTCGGTTTGCTCGGTTAGATTCTCAAATATAGCTAACAGTCAAGGTCGGTCAATCACGTCCTAATATGATTACCAGTTAGTCATTTAGTGATTTTTAAATAGAGCACAAAGTTCCTACACGTATCTATCACATAACATGTATCACTTTAACTATTTATGCCCATATAAGTTTCCCATCCATTCCCCACTCATAAACAAACATACGATGATGCACATAACACATATAACATGTTATATCATTCACAGATAACCTACCTGACATTTAGACATGCAAATTACAACTTATGTCATTTCAGCATTAATATTCAAAACCGGCTGTTTTCAGACATTTTAATAAAATAGTTAACTTATTCCAAAAATTCCCATTTTTTTAAAGAATGTCTTAAACGTTCCAAATTTTACTTTGTAAAAATATCGGGGTCCAGTTCATTACTAATATTTTATAAAAATTCATTTTCCGGACTGAACTCAGATTTATCTTTTTCTGAACACAGTCCACGGAATAATTTATTTAAAATTTATCATAAGTCCGATTTATGAAATTCCAGTGGGAGGATTACAAATACATCGGTGGTCATCTACAGTACAAGTTTCATGATCTAACTCTACACAGAACTCAAGTTATGACAGAAAACAAAACGCATATTTTCAGCAGAAAAATGCAGCTCTAGCTGCTGTTACAAAATGACGCTTTAAAAATAGTAAACGAAGTCCCAAAATTATGATTCCGGTGCCATTAAAACCATATTTCATAATACATAAACCTAGACTTCAGAAAATACATTTTTCGTTAAGTTATGGACCTGTTACAGCCAACTGAAGTTGGCTGTAATTACCAAACAGCCTACTGTTTCAGCTTTTAACCTTCTAAATTGTGTTCGATTGATTCCGTTAACATGTTTAGTGATCACAACAACATCAACCATCAATATTAACCAGCAAAACATCAGATAATCAACCAAGAATCATAATCACACAAGATCTACATGATTTACACACATAACTTTTCTTTATCCACCTTATTCATCTTAGGTTCAAGACTTTGTGTTATGTTCTTTAGTGTTTCTAAATTTTAACCATTAAATCAACTATTAACCACCATAAACAAGATCAAGATGATGATTAGAAGCACTTACTACTAGCACAAGGCTAGGGAAGAAACAAGACGTAAACGAGGTGGATAAAAGAAATCTAGAGAGGTTCTTGCACTTCCGAAAGCACCCGGCTTGTCTATGAAGCTCCTTGCACCTTTGTGTATGTAGGAAATGGTTGAACAAAGGTTGGAAGTGGGTGGATGATGGTGGTAAGGTGGCGGCCGAATGATGGTTATGGAGGAGAGGAAATGAGTTGGTTGTTGATGTGTTTATGAAAGAGAAAGGTTATCTGTCAGGCATTCTTATAGACCAATATCAAGCTTTACCCATTGTGCATTATGTTATCTAGATACTAAGCATTGAGGATATTATAATCAAAGAAGGACAAGGGTGTGTCTCACCCTTGTAACCATCAACATTGAGGGGGGGGGGGGTATGGGTTGGTTTGTAATGGGATGGTTAGGATCTAGTTAAGTTCTAATGATATTAGTTAGTGTATAATAATATAAAGGGTGTTAGGGTATTCGGGGATCCTAACTAGCTCAGAAAAGTCAAAATAATGACTTTGACAATATTTTTATGTTCCGGGTAAAGTCCGGTTGTTCGGTTCGGTGCTGTTCCGTTAAAGTGCTTAATTAATCCGTAAAGTGTCCTACATATATATTTTTGCAACGTTTTTTATTTTTAACACTCAGGAAGGCATACCGGACTATTTAGTAACTTTTCTGTATACTATTAGTATGTTAACAAATACATGTAAGCATAACACAGTAATCAGAGAGCAGTTAAATGATTCAGCACAGTCATCAAGTACTTTAATTAACATTAATAGATTGTACGGTTAGATGTAATTTGAGGGTTGTCACAAGTTAAGTCGTTAAAACACTAATCTCATATCTCGAATCAATTGAACTTTGTGTGAAAATTTATGTGGATCAGTATACTGACAATCTAAGTGAATCGTTTAGAACTTAAAGTGTTTAAAGCTCAACGGTACTAGTGATATGTCATAAACTGATATGATCCTCTGACGCAAACTTAAACAAAATATTGTCTGTAAATATGTTTGTAAATATTTCTTTCTACTTTATATTTCAGAAAATTACAAAAATATTTTGATTTCTACTTTATTTTCGACAACCGATGTCTGAGTGATGAGTTTCAAAATCTAAGTATGCTGAATGTGTTTCTGAGAATTAAACAAGTTCATTAATTTGAAACTTGTAGTATTTAAAATCAAAAATCAAAAACAGTTTTTGATATCTCCAAGGTCATTAATTTGGACTTGGATGATTAACTGTGAGGGATTTGGATGCTTAAATTGTTAAAATCAGTTGTAAAGAGCTAGTTTTTGATTTTGGATCCTTAATTCTGCCAAATCTATGAAGTTTGTTGATAGGGGGAGAGAATCAAGTAATCATGGATATATTCATATTATTATATTTTAAAGCCAGGTTCTTGATTAAAAGTTTTTAAGAGTCAGGTTACGATTCCTGGACAATCGAAAACGCTTTCACTGTCAAAATGTTTTAGCTTATGCTGAGAGAGAGCCAGATTACGATTACGATCCCGATAGCCGAGTCTAAGGGGGAGTCTGAAGACGAGCTCAACGCAAGGGGGAGCGTGCATTCAAGGAGTCAGGTAACTATCTTGGAGGAGCTTGTAACCGGAAATCCAGGTGTCAATCCCAAAAGCACGGAAGCTTGACGAGAGGGGGAGCCTGAAGAGTCTACCAAAAGGGGGAGCTAAAGCTGAAGTCAGATCCACTGGGATTTTGTTCGAGAAAGAGGGAGTCTGTGTTGCTGAAAACGTGTTAAAACTTCAAGAAGACTAAGAGAGAGAGAGAGAGAGAGAGAGAGAGAGAGAGAGACAAGATGCTACGAGATTGACTGCGGCAATATCCAAGGGGGAGTCTGTTAGTGCATTTATGTCTATCGCCTCCGTCAAGACAGATCGTAGCAGAAATAGTTTAATTCTAGCCTTTATATTGTAATATGAAGGAAAAGGCAAGGTGGCATTTCTGTAATTAATGAGATCTCTCATTAAGCCCCTTGGCCTATAAATAGAGGACTTAGGGTTCTCATTTCGAACTTTTGCCATTTTGCACTTTGGAAAGCTATAGTGTTAGAGAGAGAAAGTGTTGTGTACGTGATTCAGGTGCTGTACGTTTTCAGATTTATCAATAGAATCACAGATTATATTACGTCTTGTGTGTTCGGTCACGTTCGTGTACGGATTCTGCACGTTACACGAGTCGGTTCGCAATCGTTTCAGATTCGAAAACTGATCCTACAATCTAGCTATGAAGATAGATAGATACTACAGGGACCAGGTTCTCGTCACATCGTCTTGTCACATATGCATTAAAGTACACAATGAATCCAAACAAGGACTCCAATATTAGTATTTTAAACATCCGAGAAGAATCAATCTATGAAAATAGGTTGATGCTAAAAGGATTTCGTTTCTGTCACATTGAATCATTGCATCATAACATCCTAAATCCTAATGGTGATTCGGGATAACGCCACGAAGGGTAATACAATAAGCACACCTATATATAGGAAGTACCAGCGGTGTATCCACCATGTGCTTATTGTGTTACTCTAGTTTCGTTATCTAAATCACCAATAATCTCTACACATAACCATAACCATCGTCTCGTAAAGTACTTCTTAAAAATCTCACTATGAAGATAGGAAGATCTAAGACTGTACTTCAAATATCCTATAAGAATCTAACTATGAAGATAGATAGATCTTTAAGGATTTGGATAAACATCGTGTTTGCATAATCGGAATAATACACATAAAAGCACTTAGTAAACACATATATGCCATACATTTGAAAAACAAATCGGTTACACATATGAAACACCCCAAAACATTTGAAAACGGTAAAAGACGGGAGCTATGTACTCGCCTGGGATTGCGTGTAGGTCTTGTTCAAATGATATAACAAAGCTCAAAGGATCAATAGTTCAAATGGCGAAGTGGTTCCTAGTGTATCGGATACTATGTTAGTGTAACGGGACATAAATCGAGGAATCGGATAGAATGAGGTATCGTAAACCAAATGAGTGTTGGAACTCATATGATATGGTTTAACAAAGCCTACATTCTGAATTGAAACCTATCCTAAGTGCTTTTGACCCGTTAAGGTAGTTTACGCACGCTACTTTAACGCGTCATTTGCGTGAAAGCGCATTCGGATGGTCTAACTAGCCCTATGATAAGTATTATATGCCCTAACATGTTTAATTATGTTGCATAATCAGTTTAGGAGTCAAAACGTTGGTTACATATGCTTAAAATGAAATTATGTGCAAAAAGGGCATTTTAGTCATTTTCCTAAGGCATATAAACTACCTATCATACAACTAACTAAACGAAGTGACCATAAGGTATAACCTCAGAATGTTATTCCCTATACAACTATGGTCACCTAATGTGTTTGGTCGGATCCTAATGATCGACCAAACGAGTCGGGTTTGAAAGTCTAAGCGGTTGTCAAGACCGCTTGACTTACGAACCTATATAAGCACTAGACTAAAATTGACGAGTTAAACATGTTAAAACATGTTTAACTAAGTTAGAAAACAGGTTTGATATCAAAACAAAGTGTCTTGATACCCAAAAATAGTTTCGTCGCAAAATGCATATAATCGGCATTTTGACCGAAACTATGACTCGTCACTATGCCTAATAAACGTGGTAATCAGTAGGTATAGTCACAAGGGACTATAACCATCGTGATTACGCTCACGTTGTAAAGTTCAAACGAACTTTGTCTTGACCAATTCATGGTCAAAGCTGAAAGTCAAACACTGTTTGACTTTCTTGCTTGATTTAACTAAACAAGCATGAAAGAATACTTACAATGGTCCAATGCTTGAAGAGAGGACAAATAATGCTCAGGTAGGTGGCCTTCAACAAGGTGATTGCCTCCACTTAGAGCAGATTAGAGAAGAAAAGCAAATGAGCAAGGAACAATGGAAAAACCCCTTGCTATTTATAGGAAATCAAGTGCCTTTAGGATCATGACAAGTGTTTTTGAATGGATCAAAGCATGATCAACACCCTACACATGTTATACACTGATTTGGCAACTTGGGGAACACATAAACCAGCTCATGGTATGCAAAAACTATGGTTAAAAACCAATTTAGCAGCTGATGATTCAATGAATTTTCCTAGCTCCAGCTCTCGCGGGCTGTGAAGGATACAACAAAAGTCTTCGCTGGCCGCCAGAGAGTGCAGGTCAGAACTTTCAAACTTGTCAAAACAGGTCCTTGCATCTCCGAAACTTGTTTTTTCGACGCGTTTAACCCCTGTTAACTCAATTTCAAGGCTCTACAAGGTTGCTAAAACATAGGGGACTTGAAATATGCTTGAAAATATCCCGTAAGTCGGATCATTTGGCCGTACGATCGCGTTGTTCGGTTAATTACGACGAAACTCAAACGGACGCGAAAACGATCCAAATTACGCGACGAATGGTATTTTTGCATTCCAATTACTAAGATAAAATATGTTAATGATTACAAAAGTTTTTGGATGTCTGGATATGGTCAAACGTAAGATATGCGCGTAAATGCAAACTTATGCACTTTTTGACGCTTTTAGTCCCTATTGATGATATAAGCGCATTTTCGCATACCGAACCCTTCAAAGCTTATTTATAAGCTATGTAAAGGATATTTAGGGTATCTTTAGCTTATGATCTTGTTCCGGAGTGTGCGTTGCTATACAAATCGGCAGACTTTTGCAGTTTGTCGCAAATAGTCCCTATGATCGAATAAACTTGTTTTTGACACACCAAACCTTTCAAAACTTATTTCTAAGTTATGTAAAGGTTATTTAAGGTATGTTAAGCTTATGTCACTATTCCAGAGTGTTTTACGCGTTAAACTGATTACATTTACGTAACAGTTTGCGTATAACTTTCCAGAAAGCGATTAAAAGCTTGAAATCGAACTAGAATCAAAACGTGAAATTGTCAAACACAAATAAAAAAATATAGAGAATAAAACACCTCGTTTCATTGATAATTGATATTGTTCTACATCGTACAGTGTTTACAAAGCATAGATGTCACAGTCTCTCCTACTTTAGGAAATTTCGTCCCGAAATTTGTTCGAAGGAGACCGTAGAGTTTAATTGAAACAACTGAAGGATAAGCAAATTGCTAGATCCTAATGATGCGGAGCATCGTTTGGTGTTGGAAATTTTGGGGGATTCAAAATGTGATTTGGGATATTCAAAGTATCTCAAGGTATTCAACCTTTTGAAACTTGTGAATTATAAAGATGTCAACCAGTGTTCAAAAATTGTTTGGGTATGGCACTATGTTATACTAAGCTCTTAATGTAAATCCTAGCAAACAAAGGGGTGCACATTCAAGCCTTGTCCATACATACATGGTTTCTAACGTCCCACGAGGTACATCCCATGTACCATGAGCATCTCATGCATAGGAGACGGGTCAGCATACCTATGGCATTAAGATCGTCACCTTTAACACCATAATATACTCCCGGTCGGCTCGATTTGAGTTAATGAATGTACTCGTCATCGTCCTTCACAAATAATCACATAATCACATAATGGTCCAAGATAATATAAAATCACCAACTGGTCTTAGTAACGTTCTGAAGAATAACACAATAAGAACACTTATATATAGGAAGTACCATCGGCGTATCCACCATGTTCTTATCGCATTATACTCCTCCCGTTACCTTAATCACTCTAGATTTTATGCCACCATACTTAACAAGGCTTACTATGATTCTCATGCGTCGAATCTCATAATTAAGTGTGCGCCCATAATTACTCGTTTCGTCGCATGGTCCACATAACTTCTTTTGTTAAGCGAGGGTAAACAAATAATAAGGTCGAACTATCGTCTAAATCAAATAAACATCCTCACAACACATCATTTGTCATATCGAATCGTGTTTTATACTATCAATGATAACACTACTTGGTTTGTATATGTGACAACTGGCACAAACCGGTAATTCCCGTACACTATAATTATTGCTTAATGACTGCAATTACGAGTCTAAGTGTCAGCAATGTCCGAACACATGATTAAACAAGTGAATTCATGCATGTTGTATACTACAAAATATTGCTTTATGCATAAACGAGAGCGTTGCGTTAGAATAATAGTAAACTCACCGGTAAGACACACTGTGTCGACTGAACTGCAGAAAGCAGTCAGACGTAGAATTGAGGCCTAGGTGTAGGTCCGACGACAAGAATGCATTAAAACCCAAGAGTACATACAAGGGTTAATGTATATGCAATACGAAAGCAAAAATAAGCACTAAAAAGCACCCGAAACGCACTTTAAGTGCAGAATTTATACAAATCAGCAATAATTCAGCATTTAAGCATATAAATATTATGCAGAAATGTCGTTTTATTATCCAGAATATTTCCCTAAGTGTTGGGAATTGAAAGAGTACATGAAAGGTACTTAAAAGACACTAAAAAGTGTGATTTAGCACTTTAACGAATCGGTATGTAACCGAACAACCGGACTATACCCGGAACATGAAAATATTATTATTTTCACTATCTATAATTTTCTAAGCCAGTTAGGGTCCCTGATTACCCTAACACCCGTGGTAACGCATAACATACAACTAACTAAGTTAAATACTTAGTTAACCTATTTAACATAACTAACCTCCCTAACTATCTAGTTTAAGTCGAACCAAGACCCCCCCCCCCCATGACCGATTCGGTTACCTAGGGGACACCCCCCCTTGTACTTGTGATTTGGCTAATCTCAGATGTTAAGCATCTAGGGGACATTAAACCCAAGGGATAATAACACTTGAAGTTTCTATAAATACACACTCACACATGAGAGAACCATCACTTAACAAATCACCAACTCACTCACTCTCTCTTGCTCCCTTCACCTTCGGCCGAACCCTCTCCCACTCACCATCATACTTTCAAGTCTAGTTCTTGCAATTCCAACATCATTCACACTTCAAGGATCGCGTATTAGGAGCTCTTGTGCACTCGGAACGCGAAGGACCTCCACCGTTAGCTTTTATCCACGCGTTTTTCATCAAAGATCTTCCCTAGCCTTGAGCTAGAGGTATAACACTTAAAACTTGTTTTTAAGCTTATCTAAAGTGGTTAAAAGGATTTATGTCGGTTAAATGTCGTTAACATATGATTTGATGCACTAAAGTCTAGTAAAAACTCTAAAAATGGTGGTTAATAGTATATGTGATGTGTAAAAGTTGTAGTATTTGAAATTTATGGTCATCTAGACCCGATCTATGATGTGGTAGCCCGGATCATCGTTTAACCCGACTTTGTAAGATCATGGATCTTAACATAAGCTCGTTTTTAGTTAACACAAGGGTTAAAGGGTGAAACTCTACCACACATGAGACATGGACTTGTGTAAAAACATTTTTGTTGTGTAAAAGCAATTTAACTTGTGAAATAATGTTTAAAACTAGTAGATCTACGTATCTACAAGCGGTATTTTCAAAGGACCAAGTGTCCAAGAAATCACATGTTCTAAACCGGGTCTTACACAAACAAAAGTGGTTTTTGTGAACAAACAAGTGTGTGGATACTTGTGTAACAAAGGTTTTAACAAAGAAATAATTTTCGTAAAAACCGACTAGAAGTTGTAAAACTTCATATTCTTTAAAAATAAAGTTTTTAAGAAATTAAACTTATTTTTAAAGATAACAAGACTTACTAAATGTGCTAGTAAGTTACTACACATTTTTGTAAATATTCAAGTTCATGAAATTAGTGATTATTGTTGATAAGTATGGTTGATAATTGTTGTTGATGATTATTGATGATCGATGATGATTTAAAAGAAAATAAACACACGTTTTGAAAACGTGGGAAACCTCCATTTTAGGGGAAACTCTGTCAAAATTTTTATAAATTTTGACACTTAGAAAAATATAAGTTTTTGAGAAACTTATTCCCTAAAAATGTGTTTAAAAATATTACTAAGGTTTCCCTAATTTTTGATGATAAGAAATGGTGATTTCTTGAAGAATAAAAATGGATATTATGTATATATATTTTTGAGAGAAAAATATATATTATTTTATCACCAATTTTTGTGCTAAGTGTATATAGTATGTGTTATACGTGCTAGTGTATTAAGACTTAAAAATACACTAATTACTCATGAAGAGTAGAAATATAAAAAAAAAATACACATACAACATACAAGATACACAATTCGGGTGCAAAGTGCAAAACACAAAAGACTTATATTTATTTTTGGAGAAAATAATATAAGTAAGATACGTAGTTAAAAATATGGAATATTTTTAACACAAGAATATATATACAAAAGAGAGTGACTGTACTTGTGCGACGCAAGTCTAGTGACTAACGTTAAGAAAACGCGTATAGGTTACGACGTTAATTAAGCAAATCCGGTGGAGTTTACGACGCTAGGAACGCAAAGTTGTGAGTTCATGCTCCCCCTTTTCTCTTTAACTGTTTTCAGTTTTTATAACTTCGGGGGTGAAATACATGTACAAAAGTACAATATTTATAAATGGTATGATATAAATACAAGAAGCGCATTTGGTGAGACGAGAACCAAGTGTAAGGCGCTATGAGAAATGATAACAAGAAACGCGCTTGGTGAGAACGAGAACCAAGTAGGAGGCGTTATGAGAAATAGTGTCACGAATAGGGTACAGAAGCACCATTAATCAACAATATACCTAGACCGCAGAACAAAAGGTTAGATCTAACGGGTGCCTGGCAGCCACACTCCTGGTCGGGGCGAGAATCGAGGAGTGCTTTTGTGTCTCAGAATATACCAATTAAATGCCTTAGGTTTGGTGGCTTCCTATGACGTGTCACATGTTAATGGCTTTGCAACCCATTAACAATCCTGATATTTACAGGAATATTTTAATTACATGAAATTCATACCATACTAAGAATTGATGAATACTTGAGTACGTGGGGTACTCAAGAAAAGATTGAGTTATACTTGAAGTACGTGGGGTACTCAAGAAGAAATTGAATTATACAGATGTACGTGACGTACACATTAAACTGGATTTATATATGAAAACTTGATTTACTCACAAACTATGTTTTCATACAAAGTATACAAACATGAAATACAAAACTGCATGAATTCACACCAACTTTATGTTGACGTTTTTCCAAAAACTCACATGTATTTCAGGTAACTAGAATGGATGCGCGCGCGGTCTTGCTTATGCTCGTGGATGTCGCTTGTGTTTAACTTTGAATAAAGTTGTAAACTTTTAAGACAATGTTTTATGCGACTTAGCGATGTAAACGCTAACGTATGTTTTCAAATTATGGTATTTGAGTGTTATTTTACGAGCATGTAGCATGTTTACTCTTCGTATGCAATGAGAACCTTTCATGATCACACCTCGTGCTTCCGCCGCAGAAAGGGGTGTGACAGATTGGTATCAGAGCTGCGATTGTAGTGAACCAGGATTCCTTCTCGAATCTAGTCTACAATCTCTAGGATCCATTCACGAAAACAATTTTCAAAGAGTTTTCATTGCATAAAACGTCCCGCGACATCCACTGCCTGAAACTGTCTACATGAGTCTAGAAAAGACACTACGAGACTTAGAGTGCACTTGAGTAGCACTTGTCGTTGACTAGAAATTACTTGCAATTATGTGTGATAATTAGCATGTACTAGAAGTAGAATGTCACCAGTATATGTGACTTTACCTGAAAGCGATGGCCTATCTGAAGGAAGAGATACGAGGATGAAACGAACTGTGCGGACTGTGCAAGGAGTTACGTAATTATGGATGCATACATAATTATGGAATTCAGTGCACAGAAACCACAGCAAGTCTTGTCACGTATAGATCCCCTCAGTGCAAGCCTACCAAGTACTCTGCTAGAGTAATAATTGTTTGATGTCACTTATGTGGTATATATACCTGTGAATATATATGATACTACTGTCTAGTGTGACGATATCAAACAAATGCCTAACCCTGTTGTGTTATGTTCTGTCAGAACATGGCACCCAGGAAAGCTGTGAATGCTCGCAATGACGAACAACCTCCTCCTCCCCCACTGCCAAGAATTGCCGAAGAGCTAGAGGCTCTACTGGAAGAAAGGATCTCCGCTGCTATCGCCCAGTACGAGGCAAACCGTACTCAAGACAGTGGAGGACCAAGCAACGCTAGACGTAATAGGAATGGAGATTCATCTGGGGACAGCGTAGTGCGAAGCTGCACTTTTCAGCAGTTCCTCGACTGCAAGCCGATGAACTATGACGGCACAGGAGGTGCAGTAGCGTTTGTACGCTGGACGGAGAAGACGGAAGCTGCTATCCGCATGAGCAAGTGTGCTGCGGATCAGCAAGCCACTTTTGCTACTGGATTGCTCGTCGAGGAAGCTCTGACTTGGTGGAATTTGCAAGCCCAAACCTTGCTCGATAATGCCGCTTATGGCTTAACTTGGGAGGAACTGAAGGAAAGAATGAGAGAGAAGTACTGCCCTCGTGCTGAACTCCAAAGGCTGGAGACGGAGTTCTGGCACCTGACCATGGAAGGTGCTGACATAAGTGGTTACACTCGAAGGTTCCACGATCTGTCTAGAGTACTTCCCTACATGGTGACTCCCGAATTTAAGCGTGTTGAACGCTACATTTGGGGACTGGCCTCAGAGTTTCGTGGCATGGTGACGTCTGCCAAACCACAAACAATCACCGAGGCTGTAACTCTGGCTGTCAGCCTGACCAAAGATTGTGTTCGTAAGAAGAAGTTATCGTTGAACCCAACAGAGAAGACTGAGACACATGATGAGTCGTCCGGTGACAAGAAGAGAAAGCGTTCGAATCTGAGTCAAGCGACTCGCAACAACAAAGGTGTCAACAAAAAGCATGAGGCTAACCCGACTCAGGAGGCGAAGACCCTTTCAACCAAGGCATACCAAGGCTCCATGCCTGAATGCCAAAAATGTAAGTTTCATCATAAAGGAGCTTGTCGCATTCCAAGGTGCGACAAATGTGGTAGATTGGGTCACCAAGCAGAAAACTGTTGGGGAAACGGAAGGAATGGGAATGGCAATGGTAACCGGAATAGCCGTGGAGCTGGGCAAAACCAAGGATGCTTTGGTTGTGGAGGCATGGATCATTTCAAGAAAAATTGCCCAAGGGGAAACAATGCTCAGACCCGAGCATTTGTAATTAGAGCAAGGGACGCACGCAAGGACCCTAATGTGGTCAACGGTACGTTCCTCATTAACAATCACATTGCATCCATATTATTCGACACTGGCACCGATTATAGTTTCATGTCTGTGGAATTTAAACGCATACTTGGGATAGAATCTAGTAGATTAGAAATTCCTTATTCCATAGAACTAGCCAATGGTAAACTTGTTGAATCGGGCAAAACTGTTAGAGGCTGCACGCTAGAACTTGGTGAACGAAGATTTAGCATCGACCTCTTACCTATTCAATTAGGTAGCTTTGATGTAGTGGTTGGAATGGACTGGTTGTCCAAGAACAAGGCTGAAGTCATTTGTCATGAGAAAATCATTCGCATCCCTTTAGCGAATGGTGAAACTCTCATCGTGCATGGAGAAAGACGAAACGCGCCTCTACAAATCATAAGTTGTATGAAGGCACGGAAGTGCTTAAGGAAAGGATGTGTTGCTTTCCTAGCACACGTTATAAACAAGAAGGCTGAGGAGCCGAAACTCGAAGACATTCCTGTGGTGAAGGAATTTCCTGATGTGTTCCCTGAAGATCTGCTAGGACTACCTCCGCAACGACAAGTCGAATTCCGTATAGACTTGGTTCCAGGAGCCGTTCCTGTAGCCAAGGCTCCATATCGACTTGCGTCATCCGAAATGCAAGAATTATCTACACAGCTCCAGGAGTTGTTGGATAAAGGATTCATAAGGCCAAGCTTCTCACCCTAGGGAGCTCCAGTATTATTCGTGGAGAAGAAGGATGGAACACTGCGGATGTGTATCGATTACAGGGAACTGAACAAGCTCACAATCAAGAATCGGTATCCGCTACCGAGGATTGATGACCTATTTGATCAACTGCAAGGATCAAGCTACTATTCCAAGATCGACCTTCGGTCTGGATACCATCAGCTGAAAATCCAAGATGAAAGCGTGCCAAAGACTGCATTCAGAACACGCTATGGGCACTACGAATTTCTTGTGATGCCATTTGGATTGACGAACGCGCCAGCGGTCTTTATGGACCTAATGAACCGCGTATGCAAACCATATCTCGATAAATTCGTGATTGTATTTATCGATGATATCCTGATTTACTCGCGAACGAAAGAAGAACATGAGCAACATCTCAGAACCATCTTGGAGCTACTAAAGAAGGAGAAACTTTATGCAAAGTTCTCGAAATGCGAATTCTGGATTCGCGAAGTACAATTTCTTGGTCACGTGGTGAATGAAAAGGGCATTCATGTAGACCCGTCCAAGATTGAAGCAATAAAGAATTGGGAAGCTCCCAAGACCCCAACCGAAGTCCGTCAATTTTTGGGCTTAGCGGGCTATTATCGGCGATTCATCGAGAATCTCTCCAAAATAACTCAACCGCTAACGACCCTTACTCAGAAAGACAAGAAGTACGACTGGGGTCACAAACAAGAAGAAGCCTTTCAGCTACTTAAGAACAAGCTCTGCGATGCACCGATACTATCATTACCCGAAGGCACTGAAGACTTCGTGGTATACTGCGACGCCTCACGACAAGGCTTGGGTTGCGTGCTCATGCAACGCCAAAAAGTCATCGCTTATGCTTCAAGACAACTGAAGGTTCATGAGAGAAATTATACCACTCACGACCTGGAGCTGGGTGCAGTGGTATTCGCCTTGAAGATTTGGCGACATTACTTATATGGTACTCGATGTACAATCTTCACAGATCACAAAAGCTTGCAACACATATTTGATCAGAAAGAATTAAATATGCGCCAGCGACGTTGGGTCGAGCTACTGAATGATTATGACTGTGAGATTAAGTACCATCCTGGAAAGGCGAACGTTGTAGCAGACACGTTAAGCCGAAAAGAAAGGGTTAAGACCCTAAGGGTTCGAGCGTTAGAAATGACCGTTCGAACGAACCTCACTGCACGCATTTGAGATGCACAACAAGAAGCTCTTAAAGAAGAGAACCGTAAAGCCGAATACCTACGGGGTATGCTGAAATACATGGTGCCAAACGAAGAGGGAGCCTTATACTTCAAGAAGCGTATTTGGGTTCCACTCTATGGTGGCATACGAGAAGTCATCCTTGATGAAGCACACAAGTCAAGATACTCGATCCACCCAGGGTCGGACAAGATGTATCAGGACTTGAAGGACTATTATTGGTGGCCGAGACTCAAGAGCGACGTTGCTGTTGGAAAATGCCTAACCTGTGCTAAGGTTAAGGCGGAATATCTGAAACCGTCCGGCCTACTACAACAACCAGAGATTCCCGTGTGGAAGTGAGAACAAATCTCGATGGACTTCATAACGAAATTACCCAGGACCCCGAGAGGGCACGATATGGTATGGGTGATAGTTGATCGATTAACGAAGTCTGCGCATTTCCTACCAATCCGAGAAAAGGACAGCACTGGAAAGCGTGCTGAGATATACTTAAAAGAAATTGTGGCACGTCATGGAGTGCCAATCTCAATCATTTCAGACAGAGATGGACGCTTTGTCTCAAGAATCTGGCAATCATTTCAGGAAGCCTTTGGATCTCAGTTAGATCTGAGCACGGCATTCCATCCGCAAACAGACGGCCAGAGCGAACGGACAATACAAACGTTAGAAGATATGCTTCGCGCATGCGTCATGGACCTAGGCGGCAGCTGGGATACTCATCTACCTCTAGTTGAGTTTTCCTACAATAACAGTTATCATGCGAGCATAAAAGCCGCGCCGTTCGAAGCTCTGTATGGCCGCAAATGCCGATCGCCCTTATGTTGGGCAGACGCTGGAGATAAGCGTATGGTTGGTCCTGAACTTGTACAAGAGACAACCGACAAGATTGCGCAGATCCGAGAGCACATTAAGGCGGCTCGAGAGCGACAAAAGAGCTACGCTGACCCAAATAGAAAATCGGTAGATTTCAAGGTGGGAGACAAAGTGTTGTTAAAAGTCTCACCATGGAAGGGCGTAGCCAGATTTGGAAAGCGTGGAAAGTTGAATCCACGATACATCGGACCATTCAGAATATTGAGAAGAATTGGTACCGTGGCATACAAGTTGGAGTTACCGGCAGAACTTAATGGAGTACATGATACGTTTCATGTATCCAACCTGAAGAAGAGTCCAACGCAAGAAAACGTGACCATCCCGTTGGATGAAGTGCATATTGATGAAGCCCTCCGATTTACAGAATAACCCGTTGAGGTTACTGACTGGAAAGTCAACAAGACCAGGAGGAGCAGTGTGAAACTTGTCAAAGTACGTTGGAGCTCTAAGCACGGACCCGAGTACACATGGGAACGTGAAGACCAGTTCAAGAAAAAAGTATCCCCACCTATTCAAGAAGACTCCAGCGAGAGTTAGTTCAGTCTGAATTTCGGGACGAAATTCTTTTAACGGGGGGAGACTGTGACAACTGGCACAAACCGGTAATTCCCGTACACTATAATTATTGCTTAATGACTGCAATTACGAGTCTAAGTGTCAGCAATGTCCGAACACATGATTAAACAAGTGAATTCATGCATGTTGTATACTACAAAATATTGCTTTATGCATAAACGAGAGCGTTGCGTCAGAATAATAGTAAACTCACCGGTAAGACACACTGTGTCGACTGAACTGCAGAAAGCAGTCAGACGTAGAATTGAGGCCTAGGTGTAGGTCCGACGACAAGAATGCATTAAAACCCAAGAGTACATACAAGGGTTAATGTATATGCAATACGAAAGCAAAAATAAGCACTAAAAAGCACCCGAAACGCACTTTAAGTGCAGAATTTATACAAATCAGCAATAATTCAGCATTTAAGCATATAAATATTATGCAGAAATGTCGTTTTATTATCCAGAATATTTCCCTAAGTGTTGGGAATTGAAAGAGTACATGAAAGGTACTTAAAAGACACTAAAAAGTGTGATTTAGCACTTTAACGAATCGGTATGTAACCGAACAACCGGACTATACCCGGAACATGAAAATATTATTATTTTCACTATCTATAATTTTCTAAGCCAGTTAGGGTCCCTGATTACCCTAACACCCGTGGTAACGCATAACATACAACTAACTAAGTTAAATACTTAGTTAACCTATTTAACATAACTAACCTCCCTAACTATCTAGTTTAAGTCGAACCAAGACCCCCCCCCCCCATGACCGATTCGGTTACCTAGGGGACACCCCCCCTTGTACTTGTGATTTGGCTAATCTTAGATGTTAAGCATCTAGGGGACATTAAACCCAAGGGATAATAACACTTGAAGTTTCTATAAATACACACTCACACATGAGAGAACCATCACTTAACAAATCACCAACTCACTCACTCTCTCTTGCTCCCTTCACCTTCGGCCGAACCCTCTCCCACTCACCATCATACTTTCAAGTCTAGTTCTTGCAATTCCAACATCATTCACACTTCAAGGATCGCGTATTAGGAGCTCTTGTGCACTCGGAACGCGAAGGACCTCCACCGTTAGCTTTTATCCACGCGTTTTTCATCAAAGATCTTCCCTAGCCTTGAGCTAGAGGTATAACACTTAAAACTTGTTTTTAAGCTTATCTAAAGTGGTTAAAAGGATTTATGTCGGTTAAATGTCGTTAACATATGATTTGATGCACTAAAGTCTAGTAAAAACTCTAAAAATGGTGGTTAATAGTATATGTGATGTGTAAAAGTTGTAGTATTTGAAATTTATGGTCATCTAGACCCGATCTATGATGTGGTAGCCCGGATCATCGTTTAACCCGACTTTGTAAGATCATGGATCTTAACATAAGCTCGTTTTTAGTTAACACAAGGGTTAAAGGGTGAAACTCTACCACACATGAGACATGGACTTGTGTAAAAACATTTTTGTTGTGTAAAAGCAATTTAACTTGTGAAATAATGTTTAAAACTAGTAGATCTACGTATCTACAAGCGGTATTTTCAAAGGACCAAGTGTCCAAGAAATCACATGTTCTAAACCGGGTCTTACACAAACAAAAGTGGTTTTTGTGAACAAACAAGTGTGTGGATACTTGTGTAACAAAGGTTTTAACAAAGAAATAATTTTCGTAAAAACCGACTAGAAGTTGTAAAACTTCATATTCTTTAAAAATAAAGTTTTTAAGAAATTAAACTTATTTTTAAAGATAACAAGACTTACTAAATGTGCTAGTAAGTTACTACACATTTTTGTAAATATTCAAGTTCATGAAATTAGTGATTATTGTTGATAAGTATGGTTGATAATTGTTGTTGATGATTATTGATGATCGATGATGATTTAAAAGAAAATAAACACACGTTTTGAAAACGTGGGAAACCTCCATTTTAGGGGAAACTCTGTCAAAATTTTTATAAATTTTGACACTTAGAAAAATATAAGTTTTTGAGAAACTTATTCCCTAAAAATGTGTTTAAAAATATTACTAAGGTTTCCCTAATTTTTGATGATAAGAAATGGTGATTTCTTGAAGAATAAAAATGGATATTATGTATATATATTTTTGAGAGAAAAATATATATTATTTTATCACCAATTTTTGTGCTAAGTGTATATAGTATGTGTTATACGTGCTAGTGTATTAAGACTTAAAAATACACTAATTACTCATGAAGAGTAGAAATATAAAAAAAAAATACACATACAACATACAAGATACACAATTCGGGTGCAAAGTGCAAAACACAAAAGACTTATATTTATTTTTGGAGAAAATAATATAAGTAAGATACGTAGTTAAAAATATGGAATATTTTTAACACAAGAATATATATACAAAAGAGAGTGACTGTACTTGTGCGACGCAAGTCTAGTGACTAACGTTAAGAAAACGCGTATAGGTTACGACGTTAATTAAGCAAATCCGGTGGAGTTTACGACGCTAGGAACGCAAAGTTGTGAGTTCATGCTCCCCCTTTTCTCTTTAACTGTTTTCAGTTTTTATAACTTCGGGGGTGAAATACATGTACAAAAGTACAATATTTATAAATGGTATGATATAAATACAAGAAGCGCATTTGGTGAGACGAGAACCAAGTGTAAGGCGCTATGAGAAATGATAACAAGAAACGCGCTTGGTGAGAACGAGAACCAAGTAGGAGGCGTTATGAGAAATAGTGTCACGAATAGGGTACAGAAGCACCATTAATCAACAATATACCTAGACCGCAGAACAAAAGGTTAGATCTAACGGGTGCCTGGCAGCCACACTCCTGGTCGGGGCGAGAATCGAGGAGTGCTTTTGTGTCTCAGAATATACCAATTAAATGCCTTAGGTTTGGTGGCTTCCTATGACGTGTCACATGTTAATGGCTTTGCAACCCATTAACAATCCTGATATTTACAGGAATATTTTAATTACATGAAATTCATACCATACTAAGAATTGATGAATACTTAAGTACGTGGGGTACTCAAGAAAAGATTGAGTTATACTTGAAGTACGTGGGGTACTCAAGAAGAAATTGAATTATACAGATGTACGTGACGTACACATTAAACTGGATTTATATATGAAAACTTGATTTACTCACAAACTATGTTTTCATACAAAGTATACAAACATGAAATACAAAACTGCATGAATTCACACCAACTTTATGTTGACATTTTTCCAAAAACTCACATGTATTTCAGGTAACTAGAATGGATGTGCGCGCGGTCTTGCTTATGCTCGTGGATGTCGCTTGTGTTTAACTTTGAATAAAGTTGTAAACTTTTAAGACAATGTTTTATGCGACTTAGCGATGTAAACGCTAACGTATGTTTTCAAATTATGGTATTTGAGTGTTATTTTACGAGCATGTAGCATGTTTACTCTTCGTATGCAATGAGAACCTTTCATGATCACACCTCGTGCTTCCGCCGCAGAAAGGGGTGTGACAGTATACAACAAGTTTAGTAGGTATTTTATTCTAGTACAAACGTTAATACACGTTTCATTCTAACCAAACTGGTAGTATGCAACATATACTAAACATGCATTGTCGTCATAATGTAATCATATCGAGAAAATGTTTTCAAATCATGTGCTAAGTATGCTAAGTCAACATACTAGCGACTGTATTTGAAAATCGTATACTAAGTACGCTTGATCAACATACGAAGCAAGATGTATTTGTAATCATGTATTACACATACTAGACAACAAATCATGTATGTAATGTCATGATCACAAAAATAGTAGTAACTTGCTCATAGTATTTGTAGCGATCGTGTTGTCAAGTTCGTATGAATGCACTAGAGTGCAATCATAGTATGCTAAATTACAAGATTTAGTTCCTAAAGAACGGAATCCTCAAAGTTGGCCTGTAGTTGTAATCACACATAGTGTAATCACATTGGGATTTGTAATTTAAATACGAATAACCAGGATAAAGATAAACTTCTTAAAATTTATATTGTCATTACAAACATAGGGTACATTGTTTTCGAAAATAAACAGAAAATGTAGAGGTTCAAATGATCATAAGTGCTTGATCATTATCTTGAGCCTCATTGACATTGAACACTCGTCCATTAGCATTGGCAAGCTTAGGGCAGTTTCGCTTGAAATGATTTAAATCACCACAATTGAAACATGCTCGAGGGCGAGTCTGAGTAGGGGCTGCTCGGTTCTGGATACGACAGGTCACAGCTAGATGTCCAAATAGACCACAGATCGTACACTGGATGCAAGGAGAATTTGTTGCGTGATGATAGTTGCAATGATTGCACCGAGGTTGCTTTCCATGATAAAATCCCTTAAAGGGTACTGAGTTTAGTGGAATTGGTGCAGGAATTGCAAAATTCTTTGAAGTCTTGCGCTTCTTAGAAATTTTAGAAGATTCGGCCTTTGTTCCCTTTGAATTCTCCTTAGTAGTTTCAATGTTTCATTTCTTGTCTCCTTTTCGAAAAACTTTCCCTTTTCTAACCTAGGATTCGGTTAGGGTAGCGGCTAATTCCTTAGCCTCCCTAAGCGTTGCAGGTTTACTGCCAGTGACAATGTCTTGGACAGGATTAGGTAGACCATCAATGTATTTCTCAATGGCCCGATCCAAAGGTGTGACCATAGTGGGGCAAAGTAGACTTAACTGTTCAAATCGGTCAGTGTAGGCACGATTTTCCCCACTATCTTGTTTTAAGTAATAAAATTCGGTTTCGAGTGCCCTTATTTCACTTCGTGGGCAGAATTCTTTCTTCATAAGATCTTTAAATTCTTCCCACGTTTGTGTCATAGCTAAATCGGCACCTCGGTCTCTCATGATGCCGTTTCACCAAATGAGTGCTCTCCTTTGAAAGACACTCGAGGAAAACTCCACCTTACGCTCACTGGGACACTGAAAATCGCGGAATGTGCTTTCTATACTCTTAAAAAATTGTAGTAGCCCAGTTTCTCCTTCAGACCCATTAAATCCGAGTGGTTTAGCCGAGTTAAATTGTTTATAGTTACATGGCGATAAAACATTGTTGTTGTTGTTGTTGTTATTGTATTGGATTTGGTTGACTTGGGTCACAATGCCTGGGAGTAAAGCAGCTAGGTGCTGAGAAATCCTTGCTGCCATTTCAGCGTTCCAAGTGGCGTCGCGGTGAGGAGGCATCTTGAAGATACAGCTGTAGTGAAAATTAAATAAGTTAGATCCATCAAATTGTCATGAGTTTGTAACATCATTGTGTAGTGAAAACTTTGACCTAGTAAAATCTCGTTCATAAGTCTCGTTCTCATACTTAGAAAATATAGTGTTGTAGTTTTTTTTTTGTTTTGAAACAAGAATTGTTTGAGAAATAAGCTTTTGTAATATTTTTGGATGAGAGAATACAAACCAAGTTAATGGTTTGTGTTATAAATTCCTTACCTTTTTTTAAAAAAAAATATTGTTTTTAGAATAAAATGTTTTAAATTAAAATTTTTAAAATAAAGAAACTTTATGTTTGAAATTTTGAAAATTCTCATCCAAATGGTAAAAATTTTGAAATTTTGATAGGCAAAAAGGTAGTGTTTTGAAAATGAAATAAGATTACATAGTGTCGTGAAACGAATCGAAATTCATTTCAATTGCCTCGAATCAAGCATATCATCGAAGGTAAAATGATGAAATAGTATTGTAAAAGGGAAATTTGTTTTGATTGTTGTGAATAGCAAACATATTACCGAAGGCAATATGAATGAGTAGTGTCACAAAGGTCGTAGTGTTTAGAAATCATTCGACATAGTCAAGGTGGATAGGTTTTTATAATGTTTCACGAAGACATGCTTTAGCCTATAAGTGGACACTCACCCTAAGAGTTCCCAGGTAAGAGTGACTGGTCCGATAACGCGGATTTGTACGAACACTCTAGCCTTAGACAGAAAACTCGGGGTACAGGCATGTGTTCACATTATTAAAAACCAAGATTTCGATGAAAAAAATGTTTGAGAAAAACATTTTGAAAAATCTTTTGATAAAAATTGTTTGAGATAAACATGTTGTAAAATATTTTGACAAAAACGTTTGAGGAAACAATTTGAGAAATATTTCAATGAAAATGTTTTGAGAAAAACATTTTGAGGAATACCTTAAGGCATAAAGCCTAAGATTTTTTGGATAAATCATCTAAGGTTAGATGATTTGTAAATCATAGAGTAGTTGTGGCATGAATAAGGATGAGGATTAGGATAGAAATCCTAAGTCTACTCATGTTTGGGTCCTAGGAAGATTATAGACTAGGTTTAAGGCATGCTAATAACCTAATTCCCTATAACCAGTGCTCTGATACCAATCTGTAACACCCCAATCGCGTAATACAACAACAGGCGGCGGAAATATCGGGCGGCGTGCTACTCCTATAGTGCTATAATTGTTAAGGTGGGCTAGCTAAGTTAATGATAAGTAGCATGTATGAATCTAGCATGAACCTAAGCATAACAAAAGCATGTATAACAGATTGAGAGATTAAAGTAAGTTTTGTGTGAATTGTGTATTTGACAAGTTAAACATGTTACAACCCAAAGTGTGTAAAAATGAAAATGGGTTAAGTGTACTCACAAAATTGCTAAGTCTTCCAATTATCCATGTATTGACGAGTTAACGAGAATATGAGAGCGAATGTATTCGGTGTTGAAGTTTAAGGGATGTTTAGACTCGGAATTAGGAATTTAAAGTACACAAAAGTATGTATATGAGAAAGTAATCATCTAGACTTAAACACTCATTTTTGACACTATGAATCCCGTATGGGTTAAAGTGATTTCATGGGTTAAGATACCCATTAGAATCGTAACGAGAGATTTAAGTCCTAGATAATATAACTTATTACCATGACAAATAATCATTTGATTATTATCAAGGGTTCGGTTATGTATTTAGATTTAATATATTTTATATAGTATGTAATAAGTCCAACATGTTTATCATGGAATTTCACAGAAGTCATGCATGGAGGTAGGAGGATAACCTTCCTTTAACCTCTTTCGTAGGATTCACCAATGCACAAGTTGTCATAAGGACAACTCGGATGGTCATGAATGAAATGGAAAGGAAATGTACATACTTCTCAAGGGACAAATCATCAAGTGAGGTGGTGGATTGAAAGTAGGATAGCCAAAGCTTCCAAATAATCACACTCATACCAAGCACAAGTCTTGTTACAAGAACAAGCTTGTATGGTTCAACACTTGTGGGTTAAAAACCCTTACAAAACAGAAAGTTTAGAGGCAATAAACACCTCCGAATTTGTGTGAAACAACCTTGGTTAGGCTCACTAATCATGGACTTGATTAATGGCATAAGAACACAAGTTTGCTTAAGGAAAACACAAGTTTAAAGAAAGTTTATAAAGATTTCTTCCAAAACAGAAAGTTTGGACCTCAAAATGGTGATGCTCCACCTTGGTTTTCCATGGAAGACCTGTGGAAACACTCCTAGAGGTGTTCCAAACTTTGTAGAGGAAGAAGAAGTGAAGAAAATGGAAGAAAGGTGAGTATGAACTCACTTTTGTGACTTGTATAAATCTGCCTTGAATCTGATTATAATATGAGAATAAGCTGCTAATTGAGAGTGTTTTGAGTGAGATTGAAGTGTTTGTAAAGTGGAAAATGAGTGGGAATGAGGTAGGTTTTATAGTTTAGGTTTAGGGTGAGTTAGGTGAGTGATTAAATGCAAGAAACACACCAAAGAAACACAAAATTGGCTAATCCAAGACCTGGTTGAAACTTTCTGCGGATTAGGAAGGGTCGCGGGGCGTGGCCGTGAACAAGCATCCCTGTCGCGCAGCGCGACGGGTCAAATCTCCGTAATTAAGTTTCTTTTCTGGCAAATTTGATCCCTTATGTTTGTTGTTGATATGTTTTAATGTGTTTTAGGGTAATTTATGTATAAAAGCATAAGATAAGGTGGTTTGATGTAATTTTAACATATGAACAAGTATAGATAAGCAATAGAAAAGTATTTGTAGGTGTTCGACGATGTACAAGCATAAGTGAATAGCGTATAAGTTGAGTATGTAAGTCATGTATTTGCAAGTTTATTACACGTTCACATGAATCACGAATAAGGCGTCTAATGTATAACAAATTAAAACATATAAGTGTAATGAATAAGTAAGGTCTAATTTGGAATAAAACAATGGATATTATTACGATTAAAGTCTCAGATTTACAACGATAAAATGAAATACGATCACAAGAGGAACAAGCTTCCAAAATTAGAAATGCCAGTCAAGCTTTTCTAATTAAGGAAAGTCACGAAAAAGCGGAGCGTTACATTTGTTTTCTCGAAGATCTTTCATTAAAAAGGTCTGCGTAACCTCTTTTTGGTGCAGACATGGATCAAGGTCTTCTTGGGTCTGCACACTCTCTTCTCCTCCACAAAACCCTAGCTCATATCCACCCTTTCTCCTCCACTCCATCTCCTCCTCCACCCAGCCGCCACCCTTCTACCGGCGGCACTCTCCCAATGACGCCACCATCACGCCGTCGTTCTCCACCTCCCGACGTCCACCCTCCCACCGACGTTCTCCACCTATACCTTCTTCAACACTACCACCCAAATTAACCATCATCATCATCATCATCTTCATACTCACATCATCACAAAGAGGTCATTCAGTTATCTGATCTTAAACAGCTACAAACCGATTGTTGCATTGATCTATCTCAGATCTCGACCGGACAACTTCATTCACCTTTATTGCCCTAATTAATTGCTTTTGTTTTGTAATTTCATCGATCGATCGATCGATTTTCACCTAATTAATTGAATGTTATTGTGCGATTGTTCACTCGTTGAGTATTTGAAATTGTTCATGTTAGTATCGTAATTGAATTGTGTGTTCATACACTATAATGACCTATACTTGTTGAAGAAATTTATAAAAAAGTTGTTCCAAATCGAGTTGATGATGTTAATTTTCATAATTGTGGTGTTAGTTTGCTGAATTTTGGTGTTTGTAGAAGTGAAAAAACAAACAGTCTTCTCCTGGCAGACTGCAGAGGTTTGGTCTACCTCTTCTGCTGTAGATGTCTGCAGATGTGGTCTGCCGACTGAAGACTTTTTACCTCTGAAAAACAAGCAGCACCTTAGTGATTATGTGATATCATTATAGTATTTACGTGAAACCCCCCTGAGTGATACTTAGTTACGTAAAAACAAAAAATGTAATACATAATATTTCATATGGAATGTCTAATATTTCAGGTATTAAGGATAAATTATATACAAAACATTAGTTGAATCAACCTATAATAACAACATAATGTCGTATGTTAGAGATTTAATCATGTAATAAAGCATATATAATTGAGTTCTTATTATTGAATGTGTAATCACGTAATAAACATAATTGTATTAACATTAGTTATAACAAATGATATTGAATGTGTAATCACATAATGAATTTACATTGAACGCGTAATGATTTATGTTGAATGTGTAATCATGTAGTCATGTACCGGGTATTCAAAATCACGTAATCACATAATGGGTTCTGGGTATTTAAAATCATGTAATCACGTAATGGGTATTCAAAGTCCTGTTATTTTTTCTAAAGAAAACTATAGCAATATGTTGCTTGAATTTTAGAGAATGAAATACTCGTTAATACGATGTTATTTAAAAAATAAATATTAACCTATGAAAAAGTTATAACCGTTTGAAAATCAAGGAGGAAACTAGTTCAAAGGAGAAAAATACCACCATATCCTTCCCTCTTTAAATTGAGAAAGACAAATGTGTGGTCATGATTCTCTCATACATTTCGTATGGAATTTCTCTCTTGTACATGATACTCTTATCAATATCTATACATGTGGTGTGTATTTTTTATATATTTTTTCAAATATAAAAATATTTTTTTATATATTTTATATATTAATATTATTTTTATATTAATATATTAGCAGGTTGCCTGCCTGATGCGGCGGGAGCGACACCTCGCATTACGATACTCGTTTTTGGTTGTTTTCTTATTCATATAATATTTATTGTAGTATCATTGTGATAGATATACATCAAAAGCGAAGTAATCGGGTAATCCATTTCATTGTGATGTGCATCGTTCGGTCGGTTCGGTTATTATCCTCAACCGAAGCCGAAACCAAAGTCATCAGTTGGTCTACTTTATTAACCAATCGATTTTCGGTTAATTATTTCAGTTTATTCGGTTAGATTGACAGTTTTTGGTTTGGTTCATTTAATTCAGTTAATAGCAAAAACCAAACTTTGGCTAAAATTTTTGCTTAGAAATATATGAAATAGAGGTGTAAATACATGAAATAAAAGTATAAATATATGAAATGGAGATATAAAATAAGAAATATAAGAATCAGAGGAATACAAGCTATAAATATATGAAAATATGAATGACTTGGTTCGGTTCATCTATTTTTTGTTAAACGAGAGTACAAAAAAATTGATAACCGGTTTTTGGTTAATTCGGTTTTCAGTTTTTGGTTGATTTCAGTTTCGTCTGTTTTCGTTTAATTTAACGATTTAGTTATTGCTCACTGATAACCTGCTTTGGTTAATAATGATAGGTACGCGCGCGATGCGGCGGGAAACACAGACATTTTCACGATGTGCATTATTCGGTTGGTTAGATTATTATTCTCAACCGAAATTGAGGTCATCGATTAGTCTATTTTATTAACCAATCCGTTTTCAGTTAACTGTTTTGGTTTATTCAGTTAGATTGACGCTTTTTGGTTTGATTCATTTAATTTCGACTATTAGCCAAAACCAAACTTGGGCTAAAACGTTTGATTAGAAATACATGAAATTTAGGTATAAATACATGAAATGGATGTATAGGTACATGAAATGGAAGTATAAATACATAAAATGAGGATTAAAATATGAAATACATGAACCGAAGGTATAGAAGTTAGAAATATATGAAAACAAGAATGGTTCGGTTCGGTTAATTTTGGTTAAATGGGGGTACAAAAAAATCGATAACCGTCTTTGGTTATTCAGTTTTAGTTAACTTAGTTTTTGGTGATTCATTTCGGTTTCGGTTAACGATTTAGTTATTACTCACCCTTAGACACTTTTAATCACGTAACATATCATTTTTTTTAATTAAAAAAAACTATAGCAATACTATACTCAAATTAAAGAGAACAAAATACTCGTTTATATGGTGTCATTTAGTGTGTGTGTATATATAAATATTAACGTACCAAAAAATTATGACCGTTTAAAAATTGGAAGGAGGGTTAGTTTTTTTATAAGAGTGTAACTACTAACTAATTATCTATAATTTTGTTAAAGGTGATGGATTAAAGTGTAATCTAGATGAGATGATTAAATCGACGGTATTTAATCACTTGACATTTTGTAGGCACTGCAGTTATTAAACACATTCTGGGATAATGACTAAGTACGTTGGGCTTTAATCACTTATACACTAAGGCATCATCTACTTGTATCTTTTAATCCACACATTAATACTGACCAAGACAACTATCGAAACGTCCACAAAAATGAATAGGTCGTCACGGTACTTTTGGATTTTTTTAAAACATTATAGTTTATAAGATATGACAATAATATGTAAAAGAATTATAAGTTTGTTGTGGAGAGAGAAAAGTGTAACTAATTACCCATAATTATGTTAAAACTCAGGGATTTAAGTGTAATAAGACGAGAGACTAAAATATAGTTATTATTTAAAAGACGAATTTTGTTGGACTCTGTATGCCCAAGACACATATTAAATTGATGTGGCTAGTACGTTATGATCCAAGTCGGGTCATACCCAATAACAAGCTAGACAAACACCTATAATATTTATTTATGATATGATCAAACAAATAAATATTAACACTTAGAACATTTAGAAATTGGTTTTCTAAATAATTGCACTTGAGAAACTAATAAATTATATGGATAATTTATTTTGAGAGAATGTTTTATCTTGTTATTTAATGGGTTAAATAACATTATAAAACATTGTGAGATGTTGCATAAAATCTTGTAACATGTTATTTTATATTTTATAAAAGGTTATAAAATTAATGCAAGATTAAATTTAAATAAAAATATGAAATTTTGGGTGGCAAAATACCCCATAGGGCCGGCCCTTGGTGGTCTTCCCAAGGTGGTTCCCACCACTTATATTTCATGCAACAATATCTCATATGTATGGCACTAGTTTTTGTTAAAACATAATACATCTTCTCTTACATGTTTCACTAGATTTTTCAAGTTGCAAGAACTCTTAAAATCCTCTCGAAAATTTCGGCCAAGGTGGTTGATCAAGAGGGATTTTCAAGTGAATTTACGAGTGTAGAAATCCTAGCAACATAAGGTGTTCGTTGGAGGCTTGGGGTATGCAAACTTGAGGTTTTCTCCTTTGAAGATTTCCATTCAAGAATATCATCTTCTTCATATCACCTTGCTCTTTGAATGGTGGTATTCTAAAACACCCTATGGTTGTATTTTGATAGCATGCATGTCATATATGGATCCGATTATTGGGTTTTACATATAAAATGGGTTTTATATCAAGAAAGTAACATGTTTTAAATAAATATTCCGCTGCATTTTTATTTTATATGGATAAAATAACTTTGATAAACATGTGAAAAACCCAACAATGGCATCTAGAGCCCCTTATATGAGTGCATGCTTTATAGGATTTAAAATTTTCGGGTTTTCGGGTTTGGTTAAACCCTATGGCCGAAAGTTTTGACCATGGTTCTCCTTTTATTTTTTCAAGATTATTTTCTTACATGCATAAAGGAATCTTAAAAAAAAATTATATCATATGGATGATTTGTTTGTTTGGACAAAAACTCACATTTTTCGGTTTTTTCATTCTTGACCGAAAAAAGTAGGTTGTAAAAAGGAAACCATTTTTACTCTTGAATTTTATATATATGTGGATATATATTTTGGTGTTCATAACCTAGCCATGACCTTGTGTGAATATGTTTAATGTTTGTGTTTGTGATTTTTATTTAATTAATTCAATGGGTTGTAATAATTATTTATCTTTGTTCTTCCATTTGAAAAATATGTAATTTATTTATTTTCATTTGGTATGTAAGTAAATAGATTAGGTGCATTTTATTTTACTAGAAAAAATGTATTAGGATACTTTTTTTGTAAAAGAAGATGCACACAAAATGCGGTTTTGGTTTTGGCCAATTTCGGGTCTAAAGGACTTCATGGTTCTTAACGGGATTTTAGCCCAATAACCAAAACAAATTTTCGAAGCCCAAAGGAGTTTGGAGCTGAATTTAAAGATCACTTGGAAGCCCAAAGAAAGTGGTGAAATCACAACACAAAAGGAAGACTTGAAGCATTTGGATGCGGGATCAAGTGGGAGTTCAACGACACATTTTTGTGTAAATATTCACCGTTTAGGAAGGAGCTTTTGACACACTTGTTTCGGCTAACAAGTGTGGTCAAAATAGTTGGCTATGGTTATGCACCTGTTGATATGTGTGTTGTGCTTGTGTGGTTGCTTATTTATGTTGTTTGGATGATATGTCGATATACATGCTTAACAAACTAATAATCAACAACAAGCTTAAAATTGGTTCTTTAAAGATCATTAAAAATGGTTAATAAAAGGTTATTAAAGGTTAATGATTTTTATAATAAAATTGGTTTTCACTAAAGTACCATTGATTTGAATGCATGTAAATATATGGTACATAAATTTTTTCTAAACTATAATTTTGAAAAATAAAAACCCCTCTTATAAAACAAGTCAAACACCATCCTTTTATACAACACTTGAATCACTTGGGAACTCTTTTGTGGGATAAAGGTCACCTAACCACATTTGAGGGAACTTGTATGTTTTGAGGTGGGGTTACCATGTTTGTGGGATAAAGGTCACCTAACCACTTATATGTGTAAACTCACATGTGTGTGTAAGTTGGACGACTTGATTTGGAAACCATGTGCTTAGGGTCACCGAAGCATGGCGTACAAAGGTGTTGATGGGATTAAACATGCCAACTAAACATAAAGATGTTTAACCGATCCCATAAGGCTAGAAATTGCAAAGGGTTGCAATCGTCAGACGTTGACTACCTTGTTAATTTAAATAATGGGATAAAGGTCACCTAACCAATATTTAAATGTAACGTTGGATTCTAGATTTTAATTATTAATTGTCTATGAAACATAAAAGGGTATTAATGATTAAAATTTAATAATATCGAAAATACTAAAATTGAACTTTGTTAAATTTTGTAGATGGTCGATAACAATGCAAACACAATTACCCAAACCGTCCGTAACCTATCACTAAGAACAATCCTTGAAAAGGATCGTCTCAACCATAACAACTTTATGGATTGGTATCGAAACTTGAGAATCATTCTCAAGCAGGAAAAGATATCATATGTGTTGGACGATCCTATTCCCGATGAACCTCACGTGGATGATGAGGATGCCTATAACGATTGGGTTAAGTATACCGAGGACTCCATGCATGCCTCATGTTGGGAACTATGATTCCCGAGATTCAAAAATATTTTAAACATCATGGGGCATATGACATGATTACCCAATTGAAGGAAATGTTCCTACAGCAAGAAATGGTAGAACGCTTCGAAACGGTTCGAGCGCTTCATGCATGTCGAATGGAGGAAACCCAATCGGTCTCATCTTATGTCCTTAAGATGAAAAGCCACATTGATCGCCTCTAAAGGCTCAATTGTCCCGTCTCAAAAGTGTTGGCTATGGATTTGATCCTCAACTCTTTAAGAAAGAAATTTGAGAGCTTTGTTATGAACTACAACATGAATGGATGGGACAAGAGCATTGGTGAACTTCATGCAATGCTCAAAACGGCCGAAGCAGGATTATAAAATTAATGCAAGATTAAATTTTAATAAAAATATGAAATTTTGGGTGGCAAAATACCCCATAGGGCCGGCCCTTGGTGGTCTTCCCAAGGTGGTTCCCACCACTTATATTTCATGCAACAATATCTCATATGTATGGCACTAGTTTTTGTTAAAACATAATACATCTTCTCTCACATGTTTCACTAGATTTTTCAAGTTGCAAGAACTCTTAAAATCCTCTCAAAAATTTCGGCCAAGGTGGTTGATCAAGAGGGATTTTCAAGTGAATTTACGAGTGTAGAAATCCTTGCAACATAAGGTGTTCGTGGAGGCTTGGGGTATGCAAGCTTGAGATCTTCTCCTTTGAAGATTTCCATTCAAGAATATCATCTTCTTCATATCACCTTGCTCTTTGAATGGTAGTATTCTAAAACACCCTATGGTTGTATTTTGATAGCATGCATGTCATATATGGACCCGGTTATTGGGTTTTACATATAAAATGGGTTTTATATCAAGAAAGTAACATGTTTTAAATAAATATTCCGCTGCGTTTTTATTTTATATGGATAAAATAACTTTGATAAACATTTGAAAAACTCAACAAAGTGACCCTCATTTTAGGGGTGTATTTGTAAATTAAGAGGGAAAAAGTTCATATTTTTTGGGTATCTTAAAATGCCTATCACTCATGCGTTATAATATAGTATAGATGTGTTTGTTTATATTTTATAATATTGATAATTTTATTTTATTTTTTAAATGTAAAATAAGTTTTGGGTGAAAATGGCAAAAACAAAACATATATGAAATCTGACTAAAATACCCCTGAGTTAATTGGTGTTTTCAAACGGAGTTAGTGAGTTGGATGAAAATGACCAAAAAGTGCAAATAACATGGACCTAGATAAGAAAAAATATTTGAGCTAAAGTGGTATTTCTGGCCAAACCACATAGACTGAAATGACAAATTAATTATACACAGAAGGATGTAACATTTATTACATTAAGGTTTTATTTATTTTTTTTTTTTTAAACTTTGTAATTTTCAGTAGAGTAAAAGGCTAAATGTCATCTCTAATGTTTGGCCATATTTGCAACATTCATTCAAAAATTAGGAAGAGATACATGCTGCTCAAATGGTATGTATGATAGTTAGGGAATGAAATCAACTAGATCATTACGTGTGCATAAGTGGTAGTGCATTTAGTAGCCATTAATCACATCACGAACCGCATAACAATCGGGTAGATCTATCAAGTCTGGGCAAGCTCCACTCCTGGTCCGTGAGACCCTGTGGGAGTGCTTTTGTGTCCTACTAGTCGCGCGTCACTAGAATTTAGTGATTTGGTATGACGGAACGAACATTGTCAAGGTTTGGTTACTAGCTTATGTCGACACATACATTAATGTCCTTGTAAAACATTAATTTGATCAACGAATTTCATTGACTACCAGTTTATTCAAAAGTTTATCATATGTTTTCGGTAAAGATTTATTTGTGTCAACAAAACCTTTGAACTTACCGACAATTTTTTTTTTTGAACAAATCGTAAACCAACTTGGATTTCATGGGGGCAAATTACATAAGGATAGCAGGTAGACGGGCAACAAACTACGCCTCCATCCCCTTCTGAATAGAAAACCCTAATCTACTAAAAACATGTATTTCAGGGAAATAAATGGCGTCACATGGTTTGGAACACAAGGACTAGGATTGCATAAACGATGTCATTTTGGGGGTTTGTCTTATATCTCTCGCTTTCGTGCGATGAAATATAGGCCAAAGCCTAGTTTATTTTTACTATTATTTTGTTTAAAGTACATTGTGAAACTTGAAGTATTTGGTTATCTATGCAAGCAAGAGTACTATGGTTTTGTAAACTCCTATACAGTGGCGGAGCTAGCCCAAAAATTCAGGGGTATCCCTTTTTTTTTGGTGTTGGGGGGGGGGGGGGGGGGGGGGGGATTAGAGGTATCCTTTGTATAAAAAGATAAAAATTTTACACTACGTAGACGAAGTTGAAGAGTATTTTTACACTACGAAGGAGTTGAGGGGTAGCTCGAGCTACCCCTCCTTGTACATTGGTTCCGCCACTGCTCCTATATAAGTAATATAAATTTGGCATCGTTGGTTTATTTTTTTAAAATCATGTAGACGTTTACTATCGAATGCTACGAAAACCTTCCGTGGTTGCACCTCGCGCTTCCGCCTCGAGCAGAGTATAGAGAAATAGATATTCTTTTAATAATATATTGTTTTTCATGACTAATTACAAATTAGTTCTAACTAGTAATTTACATGTCGTGCGTTGCGGCAAGGTAATGCGCCTATTTAGTAATTTAAGGAGAGGGTCATGCGGCGGTACAGTGCACTCAAAGGCTATCAATGAAGTTTGTTCAACTGGTTACAAAACAAGAGCATGCCCAAACTTTCATAGTGGTTCACCTATTTTCAGTTGTATTTTCAGCTGTCTTGGAGCCCTCATGCCTTAGCGATTATAAGAAAACCAACTGCATACCATTAGATTACTAACGCAACTACATACCATAAATTTACAAAAGAAACCAAAATTACTATAATTACATACCATATCATCTAAATACTTTTCAGATGACACAATATTTTCTTTTGAAATAACATACAACCTGCCTAGATCCATTTCTAAGTAAACAAATGAGATTAAAAGTTGCTCATTAAGGAGTGCCAGTGCCAAAGCATTGACTCTGACCACCTTCTCTACAAACTTCTACTCTTTCTCCCGGAGCCGCCAAGGCCAAAATGTCAAGTATCACATAGTGTCGGTCAAGAGTTTCATGCAAAAATGTTTTCTACTCTCTTTATAGAAAACGACAACCATCATGTATCGCAGTTGAGGGTGTAATTCCCTACGTATCACCGGCCCTAACTTGCTCAACATTGTCATGGTGTAGAATGACATCTAGCAAATATCAAATATGTTATTATTTGATAGGGAAATTGGATTTAAATAATCCGAACTTTCACCTGTTGGCCAATAACACTCCGAACTTTCAGTTTGGCCAGCAGCACTCTCAACTTTCATCCTATTTTCCCAAAACACTCCCAAACTAACATATCACTAACCAAGTTAGTTTTTAAGTTTTATTTATTACACAAACAGTCCCTGTAGTTATAATTTACTAGTTTTAAGTTTTATTTATTACACAAACAGTCCCTGTAGTTATAAAAAAAATCATAAAAATAAAAAAAAAATCTAAAAATTCAAAAAAATTCAAAAAAATCATAAAAATTCTAAAAAAATCAAAAAAATTCTAAAAAAATCTAAAAAAATAAAAAAAATCATAAAAAATCATAAAAATTCTAAAAAATATCAAAAAAATTCTAAAAAAATCATAAAAAACCGTTTCGACCCGTACCGTTTCGACGCGAACTGTTTCGACGCATACCGTTTCGACCCGGACCGTTTCGACCCGTACCGTTTCCACCCGGACCGTTTCGAACCGTACCGTTTCGACGCGTACCGTTTCGAACCGTACCGTTTCGACCCGGACCGTTTCGACGCGTACCGTTGAAACGGTACGGGTCGAAACGGTACGCGTCGAAACGGTTCGCGTCGAAACGGTACGGGTCGAAAACGGTACGGGTCGAAACGGTCCGGGTCGAAACGGTACGGTTCGAAACGGTCCGGGTGGAAACGGTACGGGTCGAAACGGTCCGGGTCGAAACGGTACGCGTCGAAACAGTTCGCGTCAAAACGGTACGGGTCGAAACGGTTTTTTATGATTTTTTTTATATTTTTTAGAATTTTTATGATTTTTTATGATTTTTTTTTATTTTTTTAGATTTTTTTTTGATTTTTTTAGAATTTTTTTGAATTTTTATGATTTTTTTGAATTTTTTTGAATTTTTATGATTTTTTTGAATTTTTTTGAATTTTTAGATTTTTTTTTATTTTTATGATTTTTTTTATAACTACAGGGACTGTTTGTGTAATAAATAAAACTTAAAACTAGTAAATTATAACTACAGGGACTGTTTGTGTAATAAATAAAACTTAAAAACTAACTTGGTTAGTGATATGTTAGTTTGGGAGTGTTTTGGGAAAATAGGATGAAAGTTGAGAGTGCTGCTGGCCAAACTGAAAGTTCGGAGTGTTATTGGCCAACAGGTGAAAGTTCGGATTATTTAAATCCAATTTCCCTATTTGATAATCGTGTTGCTATATATTTTAGCATACATGCTAAAAAAACCCCAACTAAAACACACACTTAAATAAAAAAAATTCCCTGATGCATCACTCGCCTAAACCCAACAGTTCCTTTCACCAATATCGTTTAGCATCAGGAGTCGATTTCTCTCTTCCAATCCCACATGAACATGATTTATGACTAAATTTTTGATTCTTCGAGAAACTAAAAACGGTTTTTTACTTTTCAAGTTCAAAGAGATAAGGTAACAGATACTTTAAAGGTTTGTGACCATCCCTCCTATTATTTTATTGTCCGTTCTTACAAAAGTGGCTCACATACCCGAGAGCTTGATGTTTTTTTTATCAAAATTGCACAAATTAGCATAATTGACATTGTGGATTGCTTTAATGACTTGGGAGCTTTGAACATTTAAGAAAAGGTAAAATGGGAGGATCCCTTGTACAACTTTAAATTAGAGCGTCCCCCCAAACTAAAGGGTTTCATCCTTCCGTACACTTGATTTCTGTTTGAGCCTGTTAATGATACTTGGAACGATGGAGCAGTCCAATTCTGTTTGTTTTCAAAATACAGAACCGGTCCTGTCAATGTTGGGGTTAGTTTCTAATACATTCCACAACAATTAATGAAAACACAAAGAGACATTAATGAAAACACAAGATAGTCATCAAACGAGAAGATTCAGAGGTTTAAAGTTTGAAAACAGAGTGCACACACAAGTAGGGTAGCAAAGCAAAGCAAACCAAAAGCAAAGCAAACAAACCCAATAGAATCCCACTAATAGCAAAAGCTATTTGTAGGGCCTAGAGAGGGTGTGATGTTGTTTTAACGCAGCATTAGGGTTTAGGGAGATGAAATTTTAACAGTAAAACATAACACGCTTGACATTCGGCTTGAGGGCAGGGAGTGCTCTAACAGCAGCATTAGACCCTGGCACACGTGTGGTCCTTCCGCCCTGCTGCATCCCACGACCACTAGTCATAGACCCACTGTCTGATGTGTCCGCCTCCATGTAAAAGCGCGCTCGAAAGGCAGCGAGATGAGCATAGTAGGCCGGTGGTACTGTATAACAAATAACACTCCATTAATAAACCTCCTAACCAACCAACCAATCATGCAAAGTGAACTTACCAATGGAGACAGAACGAGTGCACCTTGCATATCTGTCAAACCAATCAACCATAGAAAAATTAGTTCCATTAAAAAATGAAATTCAGATTCAGACGATAAGACAGACAGACAGACAGAGGGTCATACGTGTAGCAGAGATTATTTGTTAGCGACTGTAGAGCATCAGCTTGAAACTTGTTCTCATCCCAGAGCACATGGTAATGGGCTGGGCGGCTAGTACCCTGTTCCACGAATAAAAATAGGCTTTTAGTAGTAGTTCTGGCTTCCAATTTCATTACCACAACTTGTGCCAATATTCAAACGTAATGAATGCATACTTGAATGCCAGCATGGCTGCACAGGTAGAAATCAAACTCTGTAGGATGACATATCTTGGAATCCACAACCGTGCCTGCAAGCAAGATTATAAATATAAATTAGAGTTGAATAGGTTGGTTGTAGACTTTTTACAAACTCATACTCATATGGACTGGCTGTTGGTATGTGTCTTACCTGGCAGAATATTTCCACTCCTGTCAGTAGAATTGCGATCTTGATGGCTGTTGGCAAATAACCTGGTGTGATGACGTTTTTGCACCACCACAAATGTTACTGGAGGCTGATAATTTGGCTCCAGTGATGCACATGCCTGATACAAGTTAAAACTGAATTATCACAGTACTAACAATAAGATAGTTGATAAACTGAAATGACAATTAAGTATTATCACCTTACGAATTGCATCAAGCTCATAAAGTAGAACTTGATAAAACTGGCCTTCACTCACCCCATCCCTACATGGTGTACATCATCAGAAAAGCAAGTGATACCGCAGCATAATGACTAAATACCTACCTATAGAAAATAATTCGCTGTGGCTTTTGACCAGTTGCTCTGTGGAAAGATATGAGGAGCTCCCTGTTGTTTCATTGCATAACAACTTATTATTCACAAAATAAAAATCAACACAACTTATTATGCATGTGGGCTAACTAGTGAAAATACATACTTGATCATGCCGCCAGACATTTTGCCTTTGTTTGGGTCTTGCCATTCCTTGAATAGATCTTGGATAAGTTCTTGGCGGTGGGCTTGTGCACAAACCAATCCAGCATACTTTGTTATCTCAGGCCAATCCTGAGAAGCAACAACCTACACAAACACCAGAAATCAATCAAATCAATAGGAGCAATCAAATTGTTATATAATATATATATATATATATATGAAAAGAGTAGTTATGATAATACTTACAGCTGCAATGGAGGGGCTTGAATCTTCCCCCGGGTGGGGATGTGTAACATCAGCCCCAAAGATGATAGTAGGAACATCGCTGACGTTAGGGATTCTCCTTGAGATTGCATCACGAAGGACTGTGTTCCTTCCTCCAACCTTCACATTAATCTTCAAAGCAACGTTTGCCAGGTACTGTTTACTCATCTTAAACACATGTTTTGTAAGACAACACTGAGAAACAATCCCAAGATCGGTCTCACAGATTCGTTTCAGATCACCTGCAACACAACACATTAAATGTATAAAATCACAACACAAACAACTGACAGGCAAAACATACCATAAAGCGAGCCATTGTTGTCTGGGAGAATGACGATGAGCAAATCAAGCTCCTTTTTTTGAGGTTGAAGCTTAGTCATGGCATCATGGAAACGACCTTTCAACACCCTCTCCACGTGTTCAGGACGACCACTAAGTGGTGGAAGCACGGGCTCTGGATTAAATGCCTGCATGCATCAAAGTTAAACAGCTCAAAAGACATTTGAATTGAAGATAAATGTAAATTTCTTGACGTACCATGCCAGAAATAGAACACATTTGGGCAAGCTCTTTGCAGAACGTATGAGCAGTATTATCTTGCACATTGCGGGCGAAATTTATGCATATCCAGCTGCCAACTCTCCCCCCATTAACCATTTTCTGTACCAAGTTTTCAGAATTATATCATGTAACTAACCAATAAAACTAGAGTAATCAGAAGACAACTTCCAATAGCAGACATCCACAGTAGCGACGCCATAACTTTAAAAACAGGCAGATGCATGATCCAACAATTAACTTATCACTATACAATGACCCAATACTAGAGCCTTGAGACGGCGCAACTTAACAAAATTTTAGTACATTTTAAATAAGAAAGAATAGGACGAATGAAGATATATGTTGAATTTCTAAATACTTTATAAGCATTAACCGCTGTAAATACATACATTGACATAAAACAAAAGGCAGATCCGTTGTTGACTTGTTGTGACACAATTACAAATTGAAAAGACAGTTAGTTAGTAGTTACCTTATTCATCATATTCCATTGACCTACTTGAGGCAAACAGTCCTTCTCACGGCCCGTGTCATGGTACTTGAGCTACAATTGCAAAATATCTGTCAGAAATATGTACACACACACTTAAAAGCAGACAAACAACTATTTACCCAAGGTGGAGGCAGTATCCTAGCTTCAACAGAGGCCAAGTTCCTACTAATTTTAATCCCAAACTCCTTTGCATAGTCATCATTATCATAATTATTGTGAGTCACTGTCTGCAGAAGCACCAGACATATTAGCCAGCTAAGAGAACAAATCTACAATATAAACTTTGCAAACCTTTAGGATGTCCCTCTCTCTATCCTGAGGACGCTGGCAGGTGACTTTCAGTAGGGCCGTAATTTGTCTCTCATTCAGCCTCTTTGAGTACCTTTGACCCTCAACAATCTTGCACACCTGATAATTTATTTAACTTGAATATTATTAGACTGGTTAAACCAAAAGAAAAGGACACCAAGTTATTTACAAACCTCCATAGGCAAATAATTCGGTCTCTGAGTATTTCCCACTTGCAGGCATGGCCATTGTACGTGTTTGATAGCGAAACCATATGTCTCACGGAAGTACTCCACCACAGATTTCATTGTACCTCTTTCATCCACTGGAAAACTGTTTTATATTAAACAAATAGTGTCTTAGCTTACAAAATAATAATCACGTAAACTACAAGCAAAAACAATTTCCAACCAGCCATTAGTTCTTACTTGAGTTCTCGTGTTGCCTGAGCAGTTAACCCAGATATGCGATACTTCCTACGCATGTTACCACGGTGCGTAACTTCAACCTTGACTCCTCTTAGTGCTTTTTTAATCTATCGAAGAATAACAAAATACACAAGTGTTTGTTCAACTTCATCAAACGACATGCATTGCCCCATAAAAACAAGCAAGATTACATTAACCAAAAGAACTGAAGTTTGAATCAAAGTATGTCTTTCTTCTGTTAACAATATTAGTTGTCAAAGTGTTGAGGGTAAACTGTATACACCCATTTGTTTTACTCAACAAGCCATTACAATTATAAGCAAACACCATCTGGATGAAGAGCCTAACCTTAACCCGATCAGAATCAGATAACGGTCTTGCTGAGACATCCCTGTTCAGAAGCTGGGTTACAAAGTCAATTACAGGCAGGGGCTCAATGAAGGCAGTTGAGGACATATCTGCAGCACAAAAATGACAGGTTCAGTGTAAGAGACCATCGTATTCAGACAACAATGTAAGAAAAACAAAAGGATGAGATGATACAAACCAATATTGAGGGACAGCCCCATCTGAGTAGGGCGTATGCTCTGATAGAAGCCACGCCAACTTTCCAGCCCGTCACCCAACGGTTGCCTTTGCCCCAGATGAGGGTCATAGAATGATCGGCCCACTGGTGTGTACCTATATAAGACCCATCAGTGACATACCATACTATGTGGTTAAGAATACAAATCATTCTTACCGGCTAGTGGGCAACTCGCGAAGGACAATATCCAGCACCTGAAGTGCTTCTTGTGGAGCATCAGCTTGCCTTCCCTCCAAAAACAATCCTAGGTGATGCAAGTCAGCACGTGAAGCCAACTTGATTGCAACTTTGAACTCCCTCTCTCTCCTGGGGCCACCTGACCCATCATCTTCATCAAGTAGGGTAATTTTAAAGTCTTTTGAGACAAAAGGGAGAGGCCCAGCTGTATACAGACTCTTTCTTCCATCATATGCAGGAAGCCGCTTCCCAAGATGAGAAACCTTATAAAGCTTGACCAGCTGTGCTATCACAGCTCGATTTACACCACGAGAGGTCACTTCAGGGGTAATAGTAACCTATCACCATCCATCACAACAGTTAGATGTAACAATACAAATAAAAACATTACAGTGTTTGAAGATACTCACATCATACTGGTGTAAATCCTTGTCAGGCAGTTGAGCAAAAAAATGATTGGCCTTAACAATGCACCTTGTTCCGAAGCTACCTTTTCCTGGGCGTAAAGGAAATCTCAGTGATTTACTAGAAGCAGGTGCAGCTTGAACAGGGGGCTCGTCTTTCTGAACAGAGAGCTGAGCCATTTCCTCATGTAGGGTGCTAGATGAGCCCACTTCAGAAGGGTGGGGAGCCTGTGTAGCTTGGTGCAGCTCGGGAGTTGGTGTCATTGAAGGTCCACCAGCATACACAGGCCCACCTCGCGGAGACGGTGCAGTTCCTCTAGGAGTCGACCCTCTCCCTTGCTGTGGTTGGTCCAGTGGCCCACCCTGTGTCATTGAAGGTCCACCAGCATACACAGGCCCACCTTGCGGAGACGGTGCAGTTCCTCTAGGAGTCGACCCTCTCCCTTGCTGTGGTTGATCAAGTGGGCCACCCTGTGGACGCGGTCCACCCCTTGGAGCCCACCCTCTTCCACCCTGTGGTCCTTGCCCACCTCGGCCTCGTCCACCCTGCTGCTGCTGCTGCTGCTGCTGCTGTTGTGCTGGTGGACGTTGGGCAGCCATCCCTTGCACAGCCTGAGACTCGGAACTCTCTCCTGCACTCGGAAGCTCGGTTCTCCTCTTCCTCACCATGATGACAACTGAAAGGTGCAAAACATCAGTCAGTCTAGTTGACTTTGAAAAAAAACAAAAAGAATCATCAAAAGCATGATCAAAAAATAATAAAAACATGCATTACATGAATAGTAGCACATAAACCCTAACTACGAAATAAATCACATAAACAAACAGAATCCTGTAATAGATCAACACCACATAATAAATAAACAAGTAAATCGTAACCAAAAAAAGCAGCACTTAAACCCTAACTACGAAAAAGGAAACCCTAGAAAAAGTCCTAGATACATCTGAGGGTAACGAACGAGCACGTAAACGAAGAGATCGGTGCAGATCAGGGTAGATAAGGCCGGCGAAGACGAAATAGTACAGATCTAACACGAGTAAAAGCGTATTAATAACCTAAATTAACGACTGGACTGTAAACAATTTTGTACCTCAAAGCGTTGTTGTTCTGAAAGAGCAAAGTAGATCGATTTGAAGGATGTGATGATTTGTAGAAGAAGGTGAGCAAGAAATAGAATTAGAATCCTCTTCTTCGTCGTCCTGTACTACTAGTCAAGAGTGTGGCAGGTCTCGGATAATGACAACTCACTTTGGGGTTCGGAATGATAACCGGCCCAGCTTTTCTTTTGGACTCGCTTTAAACCACATCATTCATTCATTGTACGCTTTTTACATATTTTCAGACTCACTTGTTGGATTTGAATTCCGGTCGTGCGATGTGGCGGAAAACACAGACATCATCGGGTTGTGTATTGTTTGGTTATTATCCTTTAATCGAAACCGAAATTGTCGATTAGTCTTTTTTATTATCTAATAGGTTTGCTTTATTAAGTTAGGGGCTGTTTGGCAAGCCTCTTAATGAATCATTAAGAGGTTGGACCTCTTATTCGGACAGAGGTTAGCTGTTTGGTTGTGCCTCTTAATGGCAAACCTCTTAACGATTCAGTGCTGAATCATTCAGCAACTAGAACATGCTGAATGAAAAAAAAGACAAGTGTTACCCCCTTTCACCCTCCCTCATCCCTGTACCTCTCTCTCGATCAGAATTCCCGGCGACCGGAGCCGTGATTCCGGCTCCCCTTTCTTCTGTCCGGCTAGACACCCACACCCCTGAAACCCTCTCCCCTTTCTTCTTTCCGACCACCACCATGTACGGCGGTGGTGCGGCGGAGCTGGGTAACGGCATTAGCAGCATCAAACGGGGAAGCTCCGACTCCAACAACGAACAAGAGATGATGATGATGATGGCGACGATTGAGGCGATTGACGATGATGGCGGTGGCGGAGAACTCAGCTCTGGCGATTGACGATGATGGCGGTGGCGGAGATGATGTTGATGATGATGATGATGATGATGGCGGTGGCGGAGAACTCAGATCGGTAGGGAGAGAAAGGGGAAGGGGGTGTGGGGGGGGGGGGTGGTGATGAATGATGATGATGATAGGGTTTTATAGAAAAAAATCTATAATGGGTTTATTTTGTGGGTAGGGGTAAAAATGTCATTTTACACTGTCATTCAGATATGGAACCAAACAGCACTTTACTGGTTCAGCACTTACCCATTCAGACCCTCTTACCCATTCAGACCTCTTATTCATTCAGCACTTATTGGTTCAGATGTTGCCAAACAGCCCCTTAGATTGACGTTTTTTTATTCGTTTAGGGGCTATTTGGCAACATCTGAACCAATAAGTGCTGAATGAATAAGAGGTCTGAATGGGTAAGAGGGTCTGAACCAGTAAGTGCTGAAACAATAAAGCGCTGTTTGGTTGCACATCTGAATGATTGTGTAAAATGACTTTTTAACCCCTGAACAAATAAATACCCTGGCTTTCTCTCACTTCCCCATAGAACGTTTCTATGCTTCTCTCTCTAAAAACCTCTGCTCCTCTCTCTAAAAATCTAAACTCTCTGCTTCTCTCTCTCTAATAACAGCCAAAACACCATTCAAAATTCTAGATTATCACATTATTATTTAACTATTTGGTTACTAGAATGATCGATTCTTCACCTGAAGTTCAACTGCAACCTTTAGTCGAACAACTGATCGCTAAAATCTGGAGGAGTCTGTGAAGGCGGCGGCGGCGGCTGTGCTGGTTCGGCTGAGAAGGAGGGCGATGGCCTCTGGAGTTTCGATTGTGGAGGCGGGCGGCGGCGATTTGGTGGTTCAGATGTGGAGGAGGGTGGCGGGGCTATGGTGGTTCGGATGTGGAGGAGGGCGTCGTGTGGAGGAGAAAGGAGAATAAGATGGGGCTGTGGGAGAAGAAGAGAAACTGTGTTGTTTAGGGGTATCTTTGTCTCAAGTTTCATTCAGCGATGTTTTTTAGCTGAATGGTTCAGAGGTGTACTGAATCATTAAGAGGCATAATTTTAATCAACCAAACAGCCTAGCCTCTGACCGATTCAGAGGTAAGCCTCTGAATGGCTTCATTCAGATGTAAACAAACAGCCCCTTAGTTTTGGTTAATAGCCAAAACCAAACTTCGGCTAAATAATTTTACTAGAAAGATATGAAATCTATTATCTATAATAAATGAAAGTTATTTGGGTCACGTGTCACTTAATTAGGGCATCCTCAGTTCTGTTTTCCCGCCCAACAGTGCCATCCCCTTTTCCTTTTATAATCTCTCTTCTCATCTTTGTTTACAAACGCCTAGGGTTCCTTCTCTCTCTATATTCAGGCGATTCAAACTTCACAAACCCTGCAAATTAGATTTTGGCCTACATCCTTCAATTATTGAGATCGTTCTTTCCATCCAAACCCTAATCTTCTTCCAGATGCCACCATAAAATCTTCTTTTGTTCATCCATTATCTTCATCAAAAGGTTTGTTCTTCTTTTTTTATTGAAATACTTTCATGATTTCCTCTTATTTATACTAATCCTTTGTGTTTTGGGTCTTTTCATGTAACCATTGCTAGGGTTTCGTTCGAGAGTTAGATCAAGAGATGGGGCGCCGGCTAATGGTTCTGCGGTGTTTCTCTTACAAGATTCTTTCATCTTGAGGTTTAATTTGTATGTTTATAGATCTGTGTTGATTTTTCTTAACGGTTATGATATGAGTACAACATCTGTTGATGATTGATCTGTGAATATGTTCACCGGTTATTCTTTTTGAAATTAGGGTTTCATTTGCTTGAGATTTGAATCTTCCGATTGTTTGGTTAATTTTTGTTGATATGTGGTTTGCCATAATCATGGTATGTGTTTTTGTTTTTGATTTTTACTAAAGTTTTGTTATCTGAGTTGTGACTAAATGATGATTGTGAATGATTTGTTGCAGATGATGATTGTTCTACGGTTGTTTCCAGTATCATTGTTCCAACATCGTTTAAAGTATGTGTGTTTTGCTATTCCGATTTTCAAATTTTGAGTTTTTAATTTTGAAGTGATATACTCTAATTCTCGCTTTATATTTCAGTCTAATCACAGTTGTTTGAAATTCATACAATCTGCTGTGGGTTATTATAGGTTTGTATTTAAAGAAGCATAAAGTTTAATTAAACACAAAGAAAGATTATTAAATTTACAATTAAAATAATTTTTGCTTATGACTAAATGATGATTATAATTGACTTGGGCAGAAGATGATGATGTAGAACCCACAGTAGTTCCTTCTAAACGCAAGAAAGGATCTGCTACTGTTGTAAGATAAGATTTTATCTTACTAGAGCAATGGTCTTTCCTGCCTTTTTTGTATTAAAAGAATCATAAAGTTTGGTTTAAAGCAGCTCTTTATGAACAAAGTTAAGGATTAAGTATATGAGGACATGGCTACTCTTCAACAGCTGAAAAAGTGTTTTCAAACAACTGCATCTTGGTCTGTTCACTAGAGATCAGCTTTCTATAAATCCTGATGTTAATGCATTGAGTCCTTCCATGGAGTTCATGGCGATTGTCGGAGATATACATTGATGGAGTTTAAAGCTAAAAGCACTAAATGGAAACACTGAATAAGTATTATTATGTATATTTAATATCATCTGATTATTGCAGATGATGATGTTGTGTTTCATGTTGTAAGAATCAGGGAATTCTCAGATAATAGATTGCTTTGCCTGATTAGATTATGTGTTAAATTATAGTTCTTTAAGTCATTGTTTCGTTTTCTTGAATTCTATGTAATTTTGTAAAGAAGTACAATCAATAACAAACAGTGGTTTTACATCTGTTTGCATTTTGGTCAATAGTTAATGGAAACACATGTTAGGTTGAACAGTGTTTTTAAGAGGAAAACAGTGTTAGAAGACAGTAGATCTTATTAACTTAAACATCTGTTCAGGGATAAACATATGTTTGGCCTTTAACAGATGTTTGGCCTTTTATAGTTTTATATCAGAGGTTTCGACTTAAACAGTTGTTTTGCCTTAAACAGATGTTTCGCCTTCTATATCAGATATTTTTATGCTTAAACAGATGTTTGACCTTAAACCGATGTTTGGCCATAAACCAAACATCTATTTCAGGTCAACATCTATTTGACTATTGGTCCTGTTGTGCTTTTGTTTGACCTCTAATATGGGTTCATGATCTAATCCGGTGATTTGAAGACATTGTTGTTTCATCTTTATACTAATAAATAAAAATCAAGTCCAGATAAACATCTCTTTATGGCCAAACATCTGTTTATGGCCAAACTTCTGTTTATGGGCAAACATCTGTTTAAGGTCAAACTTCTGTTTAAGTCCAGACAACTGATATATAAGGCGAAACATATGTTTCTTCAAACATCTGTTGACCATTGACTGACCAAACATCAGTGTTTAAAAAACTGTTGGGTATCCACTGATAGGAAAAAATAGCCATTGCTCACTTTTTTATTGTTGACATCTATTGATATTGACCATCAGCGGTTTTCCTAAAAAACTGCCACTGCTCACTTTTTTATTATTGATGGTGTTAATTGGTGATAGATTGAAATTATCAAATAAAAACTAGAATTACAATGAAATTACCATTTTACCTAATCGTTACATACCAATGAGGTAAGATTTCCTCCAACATTGTTTTCATCATAAAATTTAAAGTTAAATTAAAAAATAAAAAAAATTCTTGATGACTATTTGTTGCAAATCAAATCAGTAATTAATGCTAATTTCTTAAGCTTTGGACATTTAAAATATGCAAAATGTGAATTTTAAACTGACGGTTATTATCTATTAAAAATTAGAAAAGTCATCATCACAATTGCTTTCAAATCAGATCAGTAATTACTGATGCAAAATGGTAATTTCAAATTGACCTTCTCTTTCTTTTTTTTCCTACTTTGCATAACAATTCAAATATTTAATATTTTAATAAAGCAGGATATAAGGATATATACTACTGTCGATTACAAATAAACATCAGTTCCCAATAAATAAGATATAATTATCAGTTCCCACATTCAAAATTCAAAATTCAAACCCATATTCTAGTCCTATAAATAAGATATATTTATCTGCTATCACATTCAAATCTCAATCGCTCATATATGTGTGTGTATCTCTCTCTCTCAAATGCATCTTTCTCGTGATTCAGCCGCTAATCTCCGATTACACTTCTTTGTTCAAATGTTTGTTGATTATGTTTACATGTTATCGTTCCAGTATCATTGTTCCAACATCGTCGTTTCAATGAAGCTTCCCATCACACATTAACCTTTCAATATTGATGTTGCAGTATCATTGTTGCAACATCGTGAAAAGTTGCGTTGTTCGATTTTCGTTAAATCGAAAGTCAGGTTTTCTTGCGTCAGGTTTGACATTGGGATTTCTTCTTTTATAGAAAGTATGGATAGATTCGTGCAATATCGTGAAAACTCAGATGTGCTACAACAGTTGAGAAGAGACCTTTGCATTTTAGTTTGTTTCTTATTTGTGTTGTCAGTAATATAGAGTGCGGTGATAGAGACGTGCAGTTCATGGCGATGTTGAAGGACATACATCGAGAGGTTCAGCAATCGATGGAGTTGAAACTAAAGTTTCTTAATTCTTGCTGTTATTCTTAGATTTGAACTTTAATATTGTTCAGTATGTCATGTAATTATTGGACTTTTAGTTTTAAGGTCATGAATAAATGAATAAATTTAATTTTATGAATCTATGTTGTATTTTATTTTTATTTATTATTTAGTGTTTGAGTAAGATTTAAATTATGTTGATGTTGAATTGTGTCTGAACATCTGTTTGGTAAGACAACAGAGGTTTAATAGTGTCAATGAGTCCTCTCAAATGAATAGACCGACACTTGCTTCCTCTCAAAGGGTTATGTTGTGTTATAACATCTGATCATGCTAAGCACTGTTATAATTAATCACTGCTCCTTATAAAGACTGGTGTTCTTAAAGACTGATGAGGCCTATCCACTGTTGAAGACAAAGCCATGTTAAAGACAAGCACTTATGTACCTAAAGCCTGATCAACGAAAGGAAAACCATTGCTCAGTATCAGCAGTGCTTCAGCATCTACAGCGGATTCAACTTTAGTATTTATGTATCAGTGTTTCTTTTGTAACATTGTTTAGTGTAGCAGTGGTTAGCTATATTTTATCTCTCGAGACAAACCCTATACAAACTCAAAGACGAACCACTGCCCAACAACAACAGTGGTTCAAATTAAAAGCAGATATTCTACCTTTGTTTGTGTTAACAATATTTATATGTAACAGTATTTATCACATCAGTGTTTTATACTATGTTAGATTGTTAGATTTCATATCACTGAGATGTTTATATATAACGGTATTTATCACATCATCCCACTACTCCTTATAAAGACTGATGTACTTAAAGAGTGATGAGGGCGATCCACTGTTGAGGACCAAGCCCTGTTAAAGACAACCACTTATGTACCTAAAGGCTGATCAACGGAAGGAAAGCCACTGCTCAGTAGCAGCTGTGCTTCAGCAACTACAGCGGATTCAACTTTAGTATTTATGTATCAGTGTTTCTTATGTAACAGTGTTTAGTGTAGCAGTGGTTCATAAAGTTTATCTCTCGAGACAAACCCTATACAAACTCAAATACGAACCACTGCCCAACAACAAAAGTGGTTCAAATTAAAAGCAAATATTCTACCTTTGTTTATGTTAACAGTATTTATATGTAACAGTATTTATCACATCAGTGTTTTATACTCTGTTAGATTGTTAAATTTCATATCACTGGGTTGTTTATATGTAACGGTATTTATCACATCACCCCAGCATGCTAACTGATTATATGTAATACTTTATTTTATTAATCTTAACATACATCTTAAAAATAGTTAAAATGAATTTTTTTTATGAATTATAAGCATTAAAATGTTTTCAGGCTATCCACTGATAAATTAAAGTCTCCCACTGTTTTCATTGTAATCATTGCAACCACTGTTATTATTCCATCAGTGTCTTCATAAAACAACTGTGTTCCATTACTCATCAGGGGTTGGCTCGTGGACAGTTCATAGCAGTCAGATCTTTTGTAACCGCTGCCATATCAGCATTCACGTTTTTCCCCTATAAAACCCTGATCAAAACCCCCAAACAGGGTTTTAACTGTCGAATCGAATTCATTTTTCCTTTTTCAAAGCAGTTATCCTCCATTTCTCTCAAAATTCCTCATCGTCCTTCTTGCTCAAATGGCAAAATCACGGTCTTCATCAGTTAAAAGGAAATCCAGTCAAAAGGCCATAGAAATTCGATACAAAGCTCCCCATAACTACTTGGGTCTGTTGACAAAATCAAGTAACACTGAAACGTTCAATTCCGTCATAGATGCCCTTTCGTCTTCAAAGTACAAAACTTTGTTGACTTCTGATGCTCCGATTTACTTGGCAACCCAGAGGGAATTTTGGAAAAATGCAAAACTTGAATATCAAGATAAAACACCCATAGCCATCAATTCCTCGATAAAGGGTGTTGATGTTAAAATCACACCACAAACCATCTCTGAAGTGTTTGAACTCAATGATCTTCAAGGTAAGACTTCTTTCCCTAAAATAGAGTATCAAACAGATTTTTTAAAAAGAGGGTATGCAAAGCAAATGAAAAAAGACACTTTGCAAAAAGGCAGTTTTCCCCCTGCCCCAAGGTTTTTGTTTCATACCCTCTTAATGTGTGTTTCTAATAAGACCACTGCTTTCAATGAAATTCCATTAAAGATCCAATACCTGGAATATGCTATCTTGCATGGGGAAAACTTTAACTATTCACAGGAGATCTTTGATGACTTGGTAAAAAATGTTGATAGCAAATCATTTTTACTATTTCCAAGGTTCCTAAGCTTTTATTTTCAAAAGAAATTTGGAAAGGATGATGCTCATGTACTCATCCAGGGTGAACCTTTTCAAATAAATGGCCTTACACCGTTAACATTTACAAGGCTATCAAAAGTGTCCAAAACACAAGCAGAGGCTCCTGAGCAGACTTTAGCAGCTACCACTGCTCCTCAGGCACCTGCTGCTGAGCCCACTGCTCAAGGTGATCACAACAGCAAAACAACTGCTGTGAAACCCACACCTAAATCCACCAAAAGACCAAGAAAAAAGAAAACACAAAAGCCCCTCAAACCTAAAACAAAGGCAAATCTGGAAGATGAGATCCCAGAGCAACTGCCGGTGAAAACACAAAAGTCACCAGAAACCACTGCTGCTACTTCCTCACAGCAGATGGTAGAAATATCTCAACCTGAGCCTCAAACTCCTCCTGTTTCTTTTCAAAAAGAACAGGTTGTAAGAATAGGGACATCAAATTATTTTGCTCTGGACTCACTTGAACCCATCATCCCCAGCCCACTGCCCGGGGCAAAACCTTTTTCCACTCCCATACTCACTGCCACAATTCCACCACAAACAAAACTTTTGTTGGATGCACTTGATATAACTCAGATAGCAATCAGTTCCTCTCAACCACCTATCACTGAGAGCATGCCACAGAAAGTGACTGAGTCTGAGCTCCCTATCATTGCTAACCCACCAACAACACCCGAGGAGGTTACACTGCAGGATGTACAAGTACTTCCTGTCAGCAGTTCAAGTGAAGCAACTACTACAAGTGTTGAACCCACTGGTTTACAATTGGACAGTAGTTTCATTAATCAGACTTCCTTGAAGGCAATTTCTTCTATGGGAACCTTTCTAAACACTGGTGTGTATCATGTTTCACTGGTGAGCTTAGATTGGTAACCTCTGCTGAGAAAAGAAGTCCCCAGTTCCAAGAAAAAGGGGCAACAGGGGATAACTTTTGGGAAATCCTCCCTCAGTCAACCACTGTTACAACCACCTCTGGTGGGAAATCAGATGTTCCCATTAAATTGGATGATGGTTTATTGTACCGAGAATTGACGGAGAGGGTTAACAAACTGGATACATCTGTTGCAGAAATCAAAACCATACTGCAACAGTTGTTACAAACACAGTAGGCACCACCTGCTCCCACTGACCTTTGGGCATTATTTCAACCTCTGCTTCACCAATAAAGAGCAAATGCTGATCAGCAACATGAAATTCAGCTTCAAAAGATCAGAAATATCATGGAAGCCAGGTTCAAAGACACCCAGGCAGATATAAAAGCCATGAAGGCTCACTTGCTGAACACCACTGGCACTGTTCCTCCCTCTATCATCTTTGTGGATAACCCACCACCAAATGATGCCAAAAAGGCGGAGAAAATGAGGCAGTTGAAGAAAAAGGGATATGAAGATGGTATGTACATTGCACCAGATAATTCAAGTATGCTTGCACACATCCCTTTGCCAGATGGTTCCAAAAAGGTTGATGTAACCTTAAATGTCATTGCTGATGCAAAAGCAAGGGTGAAAAAGGATATGGAGGCAAAGGATAAAGGAAGGTTTGAACAGGAGAAGAGAGTTTTTATGGAGATGAATGAGCAGGGTATTTCTGAGCCAAAGGATCAAGAAAATCCTCAGCCCATAAGAAAGTCTACTAGAAAAGTCATACAACCCAAAACCACACCTCCCAAATCCACAAAAAAACTCCCAAACCTTCCAAAAGCTCCACACATCAATATTCCAAACCAACAGATGTTAAAACACCTGTTGTATCAACAGATGTTAAAACACCTGTTGTATCAACAGTTGTTGCTACTTCAGTGGTTTCAACATCTGTTATCCAAACAACTTCCACCACTACCACTTCAACACACACTACATCCACTGCCTTATCCCCATTACCAAAAATCACTTCACCACCACCAATACCACCCGCCAAAAGGCAAAAGACAACAGTTGACACATCATCTGTGGTAATGGCAACATTGGTTGAAACACCAGTTGTTTCAACAGCTGTTAGTCAGACACACACCATCACTACTCAAACACCACAAACAAAACCATCATCACAAAACTCACCACCTGCCTTAAAGCAAAAGACAAATGTTGATACATCAACAGTTGTAGTGACAACAGTGGTTGAGACACCAGTTGTTTCGACAACTGTTAGTCAATTACCTACCACTTCTAACAATCCTTCCCAAGCCATAATTCTTTTTGCTCCAAAACCTCAAACAGAAACACCTCATCCAGAAAATGTGTATACTAGAAGAAAAAAGCTTCAAGTGCATGATGATGACATACCAGTACCTGATCCTGTTTCATCTGTACCTTACAAAATCACCAAACCTGAATCTTTCATTCCTCCAAAATTGGTCAATCCAATCAAAGATCCAATAGCTCTTCAAGGATATGACTATGCAGATACTACCCCAGCAGCTGCTAGTTATCCACTGGAACTCCATGCAGTAAAGAATGAAATGAGGCAGTTCTACACAGTGGATGATCCTTCAAAAAGGAAATTCCCTTCTCTGCTTGGTTTTAGAAATCCAAAAAACATGGATGGATATCTAAAACTAAAAGCTAGACAAGCTGAAATAAGAGCTAGGGTTGAATGCCAAGGAGAAAATGACAATGTGGTTTCAAGTCATTATCAGTTTTTACTCACCAAAGTCAAGCTCATGGAAGACTATGCTAGAGATTTGAGTAAAGAAATGTCAAATTTACCACCAGAACTTGGCCTGCAAAAAATGTGATGTAACACCCATATCAAACTTACTTGAATTTAATATTAATTCACACCAATTTAGATAAAGATGTCTAGTTATAACATAGTTTTCATAATTAAGTTCAAAAGTTTCAAAACATTAGTCAACTAAGACTAATTAAAAACATTCAAAAGTTGTTTAACATTTTGTTTACATCCCATAAACATAGTCTATTAAAGGTTAAAATATTGCGGAAGCTTCAAAAGTCGTGTTCGGTTCTTTGACATTTGCTTGACCGCCATCCGTAAGATCCACCTTGTCACCTAGGGTCAAAACCATTAAAACATTTGTTTTGACATTGTTATATAGTACATAAACACAAGATCCAACATCAAATTGTGAATAATAAAATACTAGTTTTTCTGGTTCCACCGTAACTTACGGTGTCACCGTAAGTTACGGTAGGTCCTGGAAGCTTCTGGTCTACCGTAAAACAGGGGTAACCCACCGTAAGCTCCTGACCTCTACCGTAAGTTACGGTACTACCGTAACTTACGGTAGTCCCTGGAAATCCATATTTTGTTTGATTTGTTCATTACACTCAAACCCAAATCTCGGATTTCGCTTTTCTAACATACCAATACATTAAATTCTCGTATTTCTAATATGTTATATATTAACCAATATCAAAGATCAATCCATCATATTCCGGAGCATTAACCATGCCTTACTTGATTATTTGACCCGTTTAGCTCATCTACGGAATCCTCCATTATGATGACTACCAACGAGAATTAACCAAGTCTTGTCATATTATTCAATATAACGACAAAATCACTTTACCTCAACATAACTTTTATTCTACGACTCAACTACACATATACTAGTTATCAGATTTAACCAATGTAACGGGTCAAGTTACATACCTTCAAAGTAGGCCTTTCAAACGTGGTTCGCCACCTGCTTGTCCACTTGACGCTCCTGCGCCCGTTCCTATAGAGTTCATTTATGATATGTTTAGAACTCTTTTTAAATCATAATTCGCATAATACACCAAAACATCATAATTATGCGTTTAAACTTGGAATTTCAGTTTTAAGCCTTCATAGAGGCATTTCAACAAACACTTCATGAGCAGATTTTTACATGATTAAACATCAAATCTCTAGTTTATCATTTAGCCCTAATTTCACATCATTCAACCTTTTTACATGATTGATAACTTCTAATTTTCTGGAATCACTTCAAAATTGCCAAATTACACTAGATCAACAATCTATTTCCTAGTGTTCATCAAATTACACATAACCCACTAATCACCTAAAATGGTGATCATAATTTCCACTAAAATTTTCACATGATTTCAGCTTGTGTTTGTCTAGGGTTTGTCCCTAGACACTATAGTTGTTCCTAAATCATCATAACACATACATGCAACCATAATTTCAGATTTTTCCCAATTCATGAGAATTTCAAGTTAAGAGTTTTCATAGATTTTTACATACCTTGTAATCCTCTTGTGATGAGGATCAGTAATCTAAGCTTTAATTTTGATTTCAACTTGGATTGAGCCTTCAATTTGCAGATTTAGTGAGTTTTAGGGTTTTGAAGAGTGGGGGTCGCCCTTGGCTATCTCCTGTACGACCAGACACCTTCAAATGGTGTTTGGCTTTTGATTTTTATTAAATTTAACAATATAGTTTCAATTCTTGCAACTTTGGCCCTTCCACTTTGTTCAACTTATAGTTTAGTTGTTTTAACCCTATTTATAAGCTATTTCTAGACAATTAACTAACTAGGTAAAAATTCCAAGTTAGTAAATTCTCATTTATTATAACTTATAATTCTAATATAAGTTTTATATTTTTCGGGGTGTTACAAGTCCACCCCCCTTAAAGAGGGTTTCGTCCCCGAAACCGAAGTACGTACCAAATAATGTAGGGTGGAGACGTCGCATCTCCTCTTCGGACTCCCACGTAGTGTCCGAACCTTTCCTATGCTCCCATTTGACCTTGACTTGATTAATCACCTTGTTCCTCAAACTCTTCTCTTTACGATCTAAAATCGCAATTGGTTTTACTGCATAGTTGAGGTTGTTATCCACCTCGATATCATCGTAGTGGATACGAGCAGTTTCGTCTGCCAAACATTTTCGGAGATGTGACACGTGGAATGTGCTATGAATCCCACTCAACTCCTCGGGTAATTCGAGACGATAAGCTACTTTACCAACCCGTTCGGTGATTCTGAATGGCCCAATAGATCTCGGGCTTAGTTTCCCCCTTTTTCTGAATCTAATAATGCCCTTCCATGGGGAAACTTTTAGCATAACCATGTCGCCAACCTGAAATTCAATTGGCCTATTCCTTTTATCCGCATACGCCTTTTGCCTGTCTTGAGCCGCTTTCAAGTGTGCCCGAACCATGTCGATTTTCTCATTCGTAGTTCGGATTATATCAGTAGGTGCTAGCCCTCGTGGACCCACTCCTCCCCAACATACTGGAGTTCGTCATTTTCTGCCATATAACAGTTCATACGGGGCCATTTTAATGCTCGTGTGATAGCTATTGTTATATGAAAATTCGACCAAGGGTAGATAGACATCCCAACTACCCCCGAAGTCAATAATGCAAGCCCGCAACATATCTCCCAACGTTTGTATTGTTCTTTCACTCTGCCCATCCGTTTGTGGATGGTAAGCAGTGCTAATGAACAATTTAGTTCCCATTTGTTCTTGAAATTCACGCCAAAAATTCGAAGTAAACCGAGTATCTCTGTCTGACACAATGGATATCGGTACCCCATGCCGTGCTATGATTTCATTGGTGTACACCTCTGACATCTTTTCGGATGTATAAGTCTCACGAATTGGAATGAAGTGAGCGCTTTTCGTCAATCTATCTACAACTACCCATATAGCATCAAACCCGCGGTTAGTTTTGGGTAATTTGGTCAACAAATCCATGGTGATTTGTTCCCATTTCCAAACCGGAATTTCCAACGGTTGAAGTTTACCGTATGGTTTTTGGTGCTCCGCCTTGACTTGTAAACATGTCAAGCATTTTTCTACGTACTTCACCACATCTCTCTTCATCCCGGGCCACCAATAGTTTTGCTTTAAATCATTGTACATTTTGGTCGCTCCCGGATGAATTGAATATCGGGATTTATGAGCTTCCTCAAGTAGAAGCGCCTTCACCCCACAAGTATTTTGTCACACCCCCAAAATCCACCATGCGGAGTACCACCGCTTGGAGGCGTGACGTGACCAGGATCGAGCCACCAATCAAATTGAACAACATAATTAAGTAAACAAAACCCAAACACAATACGATTGGTGACCAAGAGAAAGTAAACCGATTTTAGGTTATCAGCAGAAGCATAAAACGTGAGTTCGAAACATAAGTTCACAGTTCATAAGTTTTAAGTTTCAAAACACAAGTTTAATAAATTCCTAAGGATTTAAACAAAGAGCACGGAACATAACAGTCCGTACACCACAACGACTTCTTCCTCGTGCAAGCTCCAAGCATTTAGCGACCTGTAAGGCATGTAACAACTAGTCAACAACAAAGTTGAGTGAATTCACAGTTGGTTGTTTAGTTATAGCATTCATTTCGTAAATCATCTGTTCGTTTTGAAAACCATGTATCGTATAAATTCGTATCGCGGTCTTTCTGACATGTTTGCGAAGATTTGTGGGGGTTTCCCATGTGTTACTAGACCACGCGTATCGACTGCTACGAAAATGTAAGAGGTGCCCTAAGTCAATGTCTATCAGCATTGACCCTTTGCCCATAGTCCATTAGTACACGCCCGTCCGACTGGCACGGTGTGAGGTTTGTTAAACCTAATAGCGCTATTAACTAATGACCCGCTCGCCATAGGCCTCGACGATTAAGTCGATAAATGAGGGACTTAAAGTGATAGAGTTGATGGTCTTATGATCGTGTACGTAGGTTTTACGTACGTGCCCTTCAATCCGAGGACAGTAGTAAGTATGAGTGTACGTAGGTTTTACGTACGTGCCCTTCAATCCGAGGACAGTAAAAAGTAGTTTAATAGTAATGATAGTACAAGTAGTTATTCAATCCCATTCCCAACCCCTGGGAATCCCATGCCTTAGAAAGAGTGTGAACTCACCTCGGTTTGCTCGGTTAGGTTCTCAAATATAGTTAACAGTCAAGGTCGGTCAATCACGTCCTAATAAGGTACGGATAACAATCAGTTTCTCATGCATAACACGTATCCTACGTATGGTTTATTTGCACATTACTTCGTCCACATAACAGGTACATACTTTAACGATTTATGCCCATATAAACTTCCCATCCATTCCCCACTCATAAACAAACATACGATATTGCACGTAACACATATAACATGTTAGATCATTCACCGATAGCATACTCGACATTTAGACACGCAAGTCACAACTTATGTCAATTCAACATTAATATTCAAAACCGGCTGTTTTCGTACATTTAAATAAAATAGTTAAATTATTCCAAAAATTCCCAAATTTTTACAGGATGTCTTAAACGTTCCATATTTTATTGTGTAAAAATATCGGGGTCCGGTTCATTACCAATATTTTATAGAAAATCGTTTACCGAACTGTGATCAGATTTGTCACATTCTGATCACAGTTTACGGAATAATTCGTCTAAAATTCCTCGTAAGTCCGTTTGTCGAAATTCCAGTTGGGGGGGTCACAAATACATCAGTGACCATCTTTGATAAAAATTTCAGGGGCTGGTTCAGTTTAGATTTCAAGTTGTGACTGAAAACGTATGACCCATTTTACTGCAGTTAAAATCAGCCTTAGCTGCTGTCACGAAAACAGACTTTTAAAATAGTAACCGACCTCAGAAAAATACAATTCCAGCGCCATTTTCTTCGTTTTTCGAAAAGACACGATTTAGGCTTCAGAAATTCCGTTTTTCGATTTATTAAAGTCCGTTTACAGCCTGTTGAAGGCGGCTGAAAAAGTACATCAACATGTTATTTTAAAGTTTAAATGTTATTAATCGTGTTACAAGTGTCCGATTAACGGGTTTAACAAGAAAACAACTTTTAAACATCAAGTATGATTTAACCAACCCTCAAACCAACAAGATTCCGCTTCACGATTCAGACATAAGTAAACTTTTATGTAGCTTTTATGTTCATAACTCATGTTTCACATTTTCTAGTATTCTTGTAATTTAGTGATTTAAACAACAACACATCATACTACAAATCATAAATTTGAACAAGATGAACCAAGGCAAAATGAGACTTACTACTAGCCTCTAGCTAGGGATGAACTCTAGTGAAGAAATGTGATGAGAAAAGGTGAAAAATTAAGCAAGAACAATGCTCCTTTGAAACCCCTTCAAGTTGCACCTTCCATGGATGAACACTAAGCTTTGAATGGACTATGTAAATGAAGAAGATGAAGGTGTAAGGGTGATGGTGGTGTTTTCGGTTTGGGGCAGCCGAGACAAGAGGGAGAGAGAAGTGAAATGGAGTGTAAAATCTTGTGAAATGATGTGCTAATCCAAGTCCCATACTTATATCATCATCTTCACATATTTTTGCAACTTCAACAAGCAACATCAACTAAAATAATAGAATTAAATCAAGTTAGGGGATTTGAAGTATGGGGGTGGGTCCCCTTGAGGGCTGATTTCGGTTGGGGGGGGGTATAATTGCAAAGATTTCAACTAAAGTGTAACTATAAGTTAGAACTCAAGTATTAGGATGATATATGTTAGATTGTTTATTTTTAGCGGGTGTTATGGCATACGGGGACCATGACTAGCCAAAAATAATTAAATAGTGTGTTTGACAAATATTTGATGTCCCGGGTAATGTCCGGTTGTTCGGTCGGACACTGTTCCGTTAAATTGTTTAATTGTTCCATAAGGCGTCTTATTTATATATTTTTGTAACGCAATTTATTCCTAACACATAGGAAAACATACCGGACTTTTTAGTAACTTTTCTGTATACTACTAGTATGCTAACACGCACATGTAAGTATAACACAGAAATCAGAGAGCAGTTAAATGATTCAGCACAGTCATCAAGCACTTTAATTATCATTTAATAAATTGTACGGATTACATGTAATTTTTGAGGGTTGTCACATTCTCCCCCTGTTAAGAGAATTTCGTCCCGAAATTTAGCGCGTGGTTACTGAGGAAGCTAGTTAAGTTGCGTTGGATATTTCTTCTCGTGTATCTTCAATTGCCTCGAGGCATAAGCTATAACTTTGCCCCGTTGCATCAAAACGCATCCGAGCCCCGATAGTGAAGCATCCGAATAAACCACCATATCTTAGACCCCGTCCGGCAATGTCAGTACCGGAGCTTGAGTTAACTTTTCTTTTAGCATTTGAAACGCTTTTTCTTGATCGACACCCCAAATGAACTTTTCTTTCTTTTGGGTTAGCTTTGTTAGCGGTGATGCAATCTTGGAGAAATCTTGAATGAATCTCCTATAGTATCCCGCAAGCCCCAAAAAGCTTCTAATTTCCGAAGGGTTCTTCGGGGGATTCCATTTTGACACAGCTTCGATCTTGGACGGATCCACCAATACTCCGTCGGCACTTATGACGTGGCCAAGAAATTGTACCTCTCGTAACCAAAAGGCACACTTAGAGAATTTCGCATACAGCCTTTCTCGTCTAAGTGTCTCTAACACTTCTTGTAAGTGGTGTGCGTGTTCAGCTTCACTTTTCGAATACACCAAAATATCATCGATAAACACGATGACCGACTTATCCAACATTGGCTTGCAAACTCGGTTCATGAGGTCCATGAAAGCCGCGGGTGCATTTGTTAGCCCAAATGACATCACAAGGAATTCGTAATGTCCGTATCTTGTGCGGAAAGCCGTCTTCGGTACATCTTCTTCTTTGACCTTTAGTTGGTGATACCCAGATCTAAGGTCAATTTTTGAAAACCAGTTCGCACCTTGTAATTGGTCGAATAAATCATCTATCCTCGGAAGCGGGTATCGGTTCTTTACCGTGAGTTTGTTTAACTCCCGGTAATCGATACACATGCGCATGCTCCCGTCTTTCTTTCTCACGAACAATACCGGTGCGCCCCAAGGAGACACACTCGGCCTTATGAATCCCTTGTCAAGCAGGTCTTGAATTTGGGATATCAACTCTTGTAATTTCGACGGTGCGAGTCGGTACAGAGCTTTTGCTACGGGTTTTGCACCCGGAATCAATTCGATCCTGAACTCTATTTCCCATTCAGGCGGTATCCCCGGTAGATCCTCCGGAAACACATCTTCATAATCTCGTACTACCGGTACATCTCCAATCTTTCGTGATTCTTTTTCGGGCTCATTTGCGTATATCATGAATGCCTTGCATCCTCGCTTCATAAGCTTGTGAGCTTTCAACATTGAGCATACTATAGGGTTGCCTCCTTTTTCGCCATAAATGGTGACGTGTTTCCCGCTCGGAGATGTTAGTTTTATCTCTTTACGAAAACACACGACCTTTGCATGGTGTTGAGATAGCCAATCCATCCCAACGACTACTTGAAATTCTCCCATTGACATAGGGATTAGGTCTATCAAGTATTCCTCATCGTCAATGCTTAATTTACAGCCTCGACAAACATCACAAACTATAAAACTTTTGTTGTCCCCTATTTCAACTTCTAAGGGCACAGATAATTTCGTCAATACAAATGATGGATGTCGAATAAATCCATGTGAAATGAAGGATTTATTCGCACCCGTATCAAACAATACACGTGCTGGAATTGAGTTAATTGTGAATATACCTGAAACCACATCGGGTTTTGTCTTCGCTTCAGCCGTGGTAAGTTGGAAGGACCTAGCCTTCGCTTTGGGAGCTTCTGTTGGGTATTCTTTAACATCTCTCTTTCCAACTAAGTCCGAACATTCGGACTTTTTGTGGCCGGCTTGATAACATTTGTAGCAAACAGAGACTTTTCCCGTGCATAGCGAGGCCGTGTGCCCCGTCTTATTACATATGGGGCATGGCTTGTCTTTGAACCGACATTCCCCTTTGTGTCCCTTCCCGCACACTTTACAACTTGGCGACCCACCTTTAGTATCCACCTTCTTTCCCGATTCTCTAGTTCAGGCTTTCTTTGTAGGGCTTGGATTCACATCATGTGCCCTTCGCTCACCTCTTTCGACTTGCTTCTTCAACTCGATTTCCCGTTCCCAAGCAACGTTAATGATTTCGGTAAGGGTCTCGTATTTTGAAGGAGTCATAAACTCCCTATATTCAGTGCTCAATATATTGTAGTAGTATATTTTCTGTTCTTCGTTCGTCACCAATTCACTACTAAACTTCATTTTATCCATAAACATTGCCGTGATCTTGTCTATGGTTTCACCCTTGTGCCTAAGTTGCATGAACTCTTCCTTGATTTTGTTAATGACCGCTTTGGGACTATGATGTTTAAGAAATGGTGTCTTAAACTCTTCCCATGTCATGGCCCTTGCCGCTTCGGCCCCTATTTCATTCTTTTTGTTATCCCACCAATCCTTGGCTTGTCCTCTTAACTGACCCGTTCCGTAGGCAACGAAATCGCTTTCGTCGCAATGGGTCCTTTCAAACACCCCTTCAATATCGCCCAACCATCTTTGGAAAATTATCAGGTCGACTTCCCCATTATAGATTGGCGGTTTACATGCCTTGAATTCCTTGTACGAACACCCTTTGCGTTCTCCCGTTTTCTCCTTCATAAGGTTGACAATATCCTCCAACCTTTTAACTCGCTCTTCTACAAGCGACAACACCGTGCCTTGAATTTTGTCTATAAACCCAGATAGACTTCCTTCAATTGCCTTCCCTACCTCTTCGGCAATTATCTCTTTCATTTGTTCAGTGCTTGTTTGCACCGGATTATCATCATTCCCATCAGACATCTTGAAACTGAAATGTTTACATTTAAACGTTAAACATTTCATTCAAAGCATTGCTTCATTTGTTTTGGTTTAGCCAAGTTTCCAACTTGCTTTAACCATTCACATCTAATGCACTTTCCGGGTTTGAGTGTGTTAATACACTCTTCCCATGCATTTCAATTCGTTTCTTATTTCTTACGCAAGGTATAATCTACTAACATAATAAGTTAATTCTTACCGGACGATCGATCAAGCTTGAACCGAACACTTGTTGACAACCTTAAGCTCTGATTACCAACTTGTAACACCCATATCAAACTTACTTGAATTTAATATTAATTCACACCAATTTAGATAAAGATGTCTAGTTATAACATAGTTTTCATAATTAAGTTCAAAAGTTTCAAAATATTAGTCAACTAAGACTAATTAAAAACATTCAAAAGTTGTTTAACATTTTGTTTACATCCCATAAACATAGTCTATTAAAGGTTAAAATATTGCGGAAGCTTCAAAAGTCATGTTCGGTTCTTTGACATTTGCTTGACCGCCATCCGTAAGATCCACCTTGTCACCTAGGGTCAAAACCATTAAAACATTAGTTTTGACATTGTTATATAGTACATAAACACAAGATCCAACATCAAATTGTGAATAATAAAATACTAGTTTTTCTGGTTCCACCGTAACTTACGGTGTCACCGTAAGTTACGGTAGGTCCTGGAAGCTTATGGTCTACCGTAAAACAGGGGTAACCCACCGTAAGCTCCTGACCTCTACCGTAAGTTACGGTACTACCGTAACTTACGGTAGTCCCTGGAAATCCATATTTTGTTTGATTTGTTCATTACACTCAAACCCAAATCTCGGATTTCGCTTTTCTAACATACCAATACATTAAATTCTCGTATTTCTAATATGTTATATATTAACCAATATCAAAGATCAATCCATCATATTCCGGAGCATTAACCATGCCTTACTTGATTATTTGACCCGTTTAGCTCATCTACGGAATCCTCCATTATGATGACTACCATCGAGAATTAACCAAGTCTTGTCATATTATTCAATATAACGACAAAATCACTTTACCTCAACATAACTTTTATTCTACGACTCAACTACACATATACTAGTTATCAGATTTAACCAATGTAACGGGTCAAGTTACATACCTTTAAAGTAGGCCTTTCAAACGTGGTTCGCCACCCGCTTGTCCACTTGACGCTCCTGCGCCCGTTCCTATAGAGTTCATTTATGATATGTTTAGAACTCTTTTTAAATCATAATTCGCATAATACACCAAAACATCATAATTATGCGTTTAAACTTGGAATTTCAGTTTTAAGCCTTCATAGAGGCATTTCAACAAACACTTCATGAGCAGATTTTTACATGATTAAACATCAAATCTCTAGTTTATCATTTAGCCCTAATTTCACATCATTCAACCTTTTTACATGATTGATAACTTCTAATTTTCTGGAATCACTTCAAAATTGCCAAATTACACTAGATCAACAATCTATTTCCTAGTGTTCATCAAATTACACATAACCCACTAATCACCTAAAATGGTGATCATAATTTCCACTAAAATTTTCACATGATTTCAGCTTGTGTTTGTCTAGGGTTTGTCCCTAGACACTATAGTTGTTCCTAAATCATCATAACACATACATGCAACCATAATTTCAGATTTTTCCCAATTCATGAGAATTTCAAGTTAAGAGTTTTCATCGATTTTTACATACCTTGTAATCCTCTTGTGATGAGGATCAGTAATCTATGCTTTAATTTCGATTTCAACTTGGATTGAGCCTTCAATTTGCAGATTTAGTGAGTTTTAGGGTTTTGAAGAGTGGGGGTCGCCCCTGGCTATCTCCTGTACGACCAGACACCTTCAAATGGTGTTTGGTTTTTGATTTTTATTAAATTTAACAATATAGTTTCAATTCTTGCAACTTTGGCCCTTCCACTTTGTTCAACTTATAGTTTAGTTGTTTTAACCCTATTTATAAGCTATTTCTAGACTATTAACTAACTAGGTTAAAATTCCTAGTTAGTAAATTCTCATTTATTATAACTTATAATTCTAATATAAGTTTTATATTTTTCGGGGGTGTTACATGTGAGAAAAGACATTCTGGCACTAATCATGAGTGAGAAGTTCTACCCTGCCAAGGAAGAACAATTCCAAGATTGGCCACTTGTTGGTTTCAAGACAGAACTCAATAGAATTGAAAGAGTAAAAAGAGATCCAAGCATGAAAAGGTCAGCACCAAACTGGCGTAAATACAAAAAGGCTATTGATGATCTTACCTTGGAGTATAAAAGAAAGAAACAAGAGTTGGTTGATGCAAAGGTTGGAACTGCCAAGGCCATAGCAAAATGGACAAAGCAGTACACTGATGAAGCTTATGAAAGGCTGAGAAAAAGGAGAGAAACAGATCCTAGCCTTCCAAAGAAGCCTGATTACAAAACTATTAACATGTCAAAGAAGCAGGTCCACAATTCTGAACCACTGTTCACATCATCAGATACCTCTGTCATTATGTTAAATCAAAGAAAGAGGCAAAAGTTGACTGATGCAGAAGAGAAAGAGCAAGAAGCTGTATATTTTAAAGAGGCTATCAAGACAAAGACAATGGCACTTGAAGATGACAGCTCAGCAAAGCTTCAACATACATTGGAATCCAAGCACTGATGAAGCATAAAAATTGAAGCTCAAACTACTGATGGGATCCAAGCATTGTTGAAGATCAAAGCATTGTCATTCAAGGTCTGATCACCCTTTGAAGATAGCACTGATCCTCAACATCAGTGCTTAGATTACAACAGTGGAATGAAGAATCAGTGTTTATGTATCAGTAGTTTGAATATAATCAGTGTCTGTTGTTATAGATTCAGTGTTTATGTTCAACATCTGATTTACTTTTGGTCAACATCTGTTTGAATTTTGGTCAACATCTTATTTTGTAAAGAAGTACAAAAACAAACATTTTTACAAAATCCCAAATCACCCTATCATGTAAATGCATTGAAGTAAAAGTGGAAATGATATTATTCATGTGGTCCTGTTGTGCTTTTGTTTGACCTCTAATTTGCGTTCATGATTTAATCCGGTGATTTGAAGACAATTTTTGTTGAATCGAATGAGATGGTTGATGTAATGTGGCCGTATTAGTAACAAATAGTAATTAATATAACTAAGTTTCCCGAGCCCGGGAAGCAATCCCGGGTAAAAACCTAGTGGATGTATAAATTAGAAATACATGAACAGAAGATATAAAAGTTAGAATTCTATGAAAATATGAATGGTGTGGTTATGTTTGATTCTATTTGGTTAAACGAGGGTATAAAAAAATCAATAACCGGTTTTGGTCAATCCGGGTTTCGCTTTATCAGCTTTTAGATGTTTTCAGTTTGGTTTCGTCTGTTTTTAGTTTGCTCACCCTTAACATTGTTAATCACATAACATATCGATTTTTAAATTAGAAAACTATAGCAGTAATGTACTCAAATTAAAGAGAATAAAATACTCATTTTTATGATGTGATTTAAAAAAATGTTAACGTACAAAAAGGTTATAATTCTTTAAAAATCATGGGAGCAGTTAGGTTTTATAAGGGAATATAGTGTAACTAATAACTAATTATCCATAATTTTGTTAAAGATGAAGAACTATAGTGTAATTAAGATGAATGGATTAAAGTGTAATTAGTGTTTAAAAGACTAATTTATCCTCGTCTGGTAATGATCTAAGAAACCTACTATTTAAAGTGGACTTTGCAAATTCAACATTAACCAGTTTAAGTTCACTAATGAGACAGCTAAATCTTTCAAACTGTTGGGCCAGTGACTCTCCTTAACATGACAGAACGTTTCGTATTGTTGGTTTAAAACCTCCCTGTTGTTTTCTATGACCTCTTCTGTCCCACCAAACTACTCTTTCAGTGCATCCCAACGCTCTTTGGCACTGTTACAATGTAACAGTCCAACATATATGTCATTTGGAAGAGCTGAGGCCACAATGCTAAAAGCCTTTGCATCTAATTCAATTTTTTGAAAATCCTAATCTGAGTAATTTTCAAGGCTTTTAGGCACTTGGGGCTTGGGATCTTCTGTGCTGGGCACCATTGGAACATGAGGTTCAAAGATGACAGACTTCCAACAGCCGGTGTTTTGTTGTGCTAACACATGGCCCATTCTATGTTGCCAGATATTGTATTCAGATCTGATAAGCATAGGTGACTTGAATAGAGTTCCGGTGTTGTGAGGGTCCTGTGAGTGTGAAGTCATATTGGTTGTTTTACAGAAGTTTTCGAATAATCAACTTTAGACGTGATTACACTTGTACTCTGTTTTTCAACTGATACGAACAACTTAGTATCAATGAAACTGAGCTGAACCTTTATGTCAAATTGATTGTTAGATCGAATTTGACTGTCCTATGCTCTGATACCAATTGTTAGGATCTGAGTTTGACTTGATTGTGTTGTTTTAATTAAGATGATAATGGAAGAACATAAAACAAAGAATAATTGCAGCGGAAATGAATGTAAAACTTGTAACACAATCAAGGAAAGATTAGCTTTGATCATACAATGCTTTCATAGCCAAAAGATTGAAAGATTACAATAATTCAACTTATGCATGCATGAAACACTAACTCCCCCTCAGCCTGAGCTCACTAGTTGTTCATACAAGATGAGTGTGTGTGCAAAAGAGCTGAATAGAATAGTACAGACACTGTCTATTTATAGTACAAATCCTAACCACTGAGCATCTTTGCTGATATCACCTAGACAGTGACAGCTAACAGTTATAACAACCTCTAAACACTGATTACACAAAACACTGTTACATTGATAAACAAAGTATACTAAGCACTGATGAAGCAATCCACTGATGATGCTTTAATCACTGATGAGTCTGAGTAGTGCTTTCTTCTAAGGTTGATCAGGCCTTTGATTCTAGCAGTACATTGTCTTCAACAACACTTTGACAATCAGCAGTTGATAGGCCTTAACAGTCTTTGTAATCAGCAGAGCTTTGATAGAACAGTCTTTAGAGTCATCAGTTGTTAGAAGCCACTGTCATTGGAGGGAATTAAGTTCAAACATTTCTTATTGTGGATCAACTGTTGAGAACCAGTTTTGGCTTTTGTATCATTTGTTCTTCTAGGAATGATTACATGGGCCAACAATCTCCCCCTAGAACAGATGATGCCAAAACACTTCCTTATTATGATCTTTGTTCTCTCATCAACCTTTCCCTGATTTGCCCTTTAAACTGGAGCTCAAAATTCATGGATTTGGTGTCATCTTCATCCCTTTGAAGTTGAAGGTTCAAAAGACCTTGGAGGTCACCTGCGCTCAGGCCTAATGCATTCTCCCTTGATATATATTCAACTCTACCATTAGACTTGAGCAAAGTCAATGGGTGGGTCTTTTTGTCAAACTTCCACTTTAGTATTTTTGGGTCTTGTTAGGCCCTAAAGTGACTGGCGCATCAAATTAACGCAACGAGCTATGGTTACGAACTGGGCCTTACCAGGTTAGTTTATATTAGGTTTTGGACCTTAATTGGTCACTTGGGCCAAGCTTTAGGCCATGTGGGCCAAGCAGGCCCAAGGGGAGCCCATGTAGGGAAGTGGGCTTTAGTAGGTATATAAACAAGTTTTCAACTTGTTTTAGGGTTTGAACCTCATTGTTACAGATTTTCCTACAGAAAGAGAGAGAGAGAGAGGTGATTCGATTGTGATAAACACTTGTACTAGACGGTTTTGCTTGTTCAAGTAATAGAATCATGTGCAAGTGTTGAAAGGTGATTCGGTCTTGTTCTTCGTATTTATTGTTTTTCAGATTTTCTTGAATCTCACCAAGTTTAGATTCTGCATAACAATCTGATTTATAAGCAAACGACTTAAAAATCTTTTATGCTATTATTTGTCCCTTTTCATTTTAGCAACATATTACATGTTTAAAACGATGATTATTTCTAGTCATTTTTACCCATCCCCGGGCATGTCAAACATTAGCGTTTTCGCTCCCATCATAGAGTTTACGTAGGCGTTTACATTCACTGTTTCATTTGTATCTTTCTAAACATTTAATCTGCATTTAACCTCTTAGTCTATCTTGACCCGTTTAGGGGACCTTTAAGCGTTTATGCATCAAATTCGCCCATTCCACTTCACACTTTGTATTCCCATATTAAATAACTACTTATATTCCACCACAACTATTTTCGGGGTGGATTTAACTTAAGGAACCCATAAATCCCAAATTTACCCATCGGATAGTCATTTTACGCATATGGCCCATTATTAGACATTCGACCCACGAATGTTATTACCTATAACTTTTACACGTATCTAAGGACTTCATAATCAATATACAAGTTCTTAAACAACCCATGAGGGTCATTTACCCGATTTACCCATCAAGAGCGTTTTGGTCAATTTTAGTCCTTCATTGTACGACGAAGGACTTTCGCTAATATTTGACCAAAATATCACTTTAACTAAAATTCTAAATATGCGTACCTGGCTCGGGTCATAACATCGACCCGTTTACATACGTTTTGCTTTAATTTTTTTCTAGTTAAAGCATCGCAAACATATGTTATTTCCTGTGAACACAAACTCAACAAGTGGTCGTCAGTTATAATTGTCAAATGGTATTAACACACCATTTGACCCATTTAGTCGACATAACCATTTATTAACGTATGATGGTATATTAATACCATCATGCCCCTTGAACCTATTCCAGTTCACGCCATGAGTTCTTATTACTTAAAAGTCAATATTCTTAAATTGTTCGACCCGTTATAACTTTTACCAAATGGTGTCTTTATTTTGATCGCTATTATTTTAACTATTTATTTGACCCACTTGGTTGTCGAGTGAATTCCATCACTTCAATCACATACCAAACGCAACCATTTTCGCTAATATTAACATTACCCATATTTTAACTATCTATTTTGACCCATTTGGTTGTCGAGTGAATTCCATCACCTCAATGACATACCAACGCAACCATTATCGCTATATCAACATTACGCCTATTTTAACTAAGCTTGTCTACATAAATGTAACGGGATGACAAGTCGCGTACCTTAGGTCTTCCCTTTAAGCCGCGTATCGCTCCCGGCTTTGTCGCCCGCCTTCTCGCTCGAGTCGCCTACAGTGAACAACCCGACTAATTATTAAATTGCCACTTTAAAGCATCTATATCATCCAATTTTGTCAAGAATCATTGCATATGATTATTTTCAAGTTTTATCATACTTCTATAGCTTTATGTTTTCACTTAGGCAATTTATCAAACACCTTGTGGGCATGATTTTCATACTTTCATCAATTTAGCTCCTAATTAATTTTTAACCAAGTTTTACTCACAACAATCAAACCCTTGGTCTAGTATTCATGAACAATATCACTATTTTGGATCATAACATCAATTTTCTCGCAATTTGACATACTAAATCATGTGTTCATCACAATGATATAAAAACCCACTTACACATATATGGGTGGTTATCAAATTCCTATTTTCAATCTTAATTCATCAATTTTTCGACTAGGGTTTGTTCCTAGACATGGATTCATCCTAGTTTCACCTAAACATCAATCATTCAAGCTTGAATTTCGATTTTCATAAGTTCATCAAGAATTTCACAACTTCATGAATGTCAAAGATTCGACATACCTTACGATCCCCTTGACTTGGTGATCGTTTATTCATGCTCATGCATCGATTTGGGTCTTGAATTGATCTTCAATTTTGAAGATTTGTTGAACTAGGGTTCACCCCCTTTCTTTTGTCTCCTGGTCGCCCATACGCGTACACACACACTAAGTGTATGTGTTGTGTTTTATTATTTTTTTTATAAAACTAGTTTGCCCACTTGGCAACATTAGTCCCTTGTGTTTTATTTTGTTCGAAAGAAGCTATAATTCACTATTTATCACTTAATCACATATTATTAACTAGGTTAATTATACCTAGTTAACTTAACGGGTTCGGAAAATCATAACCCGTTTTATTTTAAGTCCCGTTAACTCGGGCCTTTTATACACGTTTTTTTCTCAAAGTATTTATCCTCTTTTTAATTAATATCAAGTTTATTCATTTAAGTCCTAATATTTACCAGGTTAATTTTTTTTACCACTAACGGTATTTTACCCGTCATTACTATTAACGTGGTTTGATTACCAAGCCCGTTTTTTGGGGTGTTATAGAATTGGCATTTTACAAGTTACAAGGCCTTAAATGAGATTATATAAGTTGATGGGCCAAACTTGTCAATTTTCAAAATCTGGTTCCCTGACCAGACCATTTACGGACCGTAAGGGGTCCCTGCTTACGGTCCGTAAAGACTGCATCTGGGCAAATTTTTGCTTGTTCTCCACACATAAACTTTCAAAACCATTGTAACAACTCTCGCCAAAATTATTATTTCTTATTTTATTATGTCCAATAGGAAACCCTAATTGAGACCCCCAAGTAATATTGCATGACCCCTAAAATTTTCAGAACAGTTGGAACTAGGATCAGGGCCCCCTAAAACTCATGGGGGGTATCCCCTAATTGATAATTATCTTCATAACTCGCTGTAAAATTCGAAATTCGTCAAACTGTTGACTCACCTAGGCTATAAATAGACGAGGCTACCCTACCCTAAAAAGGGCGCCGTCGCGCCACGCGACAGGGACTATTTTTCAGTATAAATTCCAGGGGTTGTGTGACAACTCTCATAATTACATGTATCCGTACGATTTATTAATGTTAATTAAAGTGCTTGATGGCTGAGCTGAATTACTTAACTGCTTTCTGATTACTGTGTCATACTTACTTGTGCTTTTTAACGTACTAGTCTTGTGCAGAAAAATTGACTAAATGATCCTGAATGTTTTCCTAAGTGTTGGGAATTAAAAGTGTTACAAAAAGATATATAAAAGATACTAAACGATATAACTTAGCACTTTAATGGAACGGTATTTAACCGAACAACCGGACATTACCCGGAACACCAAAATATTGTTAAAAACATTGTTTCACTTTTTCTGAGCTAGTCTTGGTTCCCGAACACTTAGACACACTACATAAAGCATGTAACACACTTAGACACACTACGTTATTAGGACGTGCTTGATTTTGGAAAAACTGATTGTTATCTGTACCTTATTAGGACGTGCTTGATTTCTGATTATTAGAGTAACTAATCTAACCGAGCAAACCAAGGTGAGTTCACACACTTTCTAAGGCATGGGATTCCCGGTGGTTGGGAATGGGGTAAAGAATTAAAACGGAACCTACATATCCTCCTTGGGTAGGATATGTACCGCCATCCTCCATGGGTAGGATGCCAATATTAATCCTGCGTATTCTCCTTGGGTAGAATACGTACGTTCATCATCCTTGGGTAGGACAACAACCTTAAAACTTACTAGACAAAAAAACTCTATCATTAAGTTCCTCATTTTATATCGACTTAATCGCCGAGGCCAATGGCGAGCGGGTCATTAGTTAATAGCGCTATTAGGTTTAACAAACCTCACACCGTGCCAGTCGGACGGGCATGTACTAATGGACTATGGTAAACTGTCAATGATGATAGACATTGATGTAGGGCACAACTTACTTTCGTTAGTAGTCGATATGGTAACGGTCTAGTGGTTCACATGGGGAAGCCCCCACCGATTATGGATATGGTTTGGGTAATAAAGAAGGAACTGGTTAATCATACTTTCAACTATGGGGTAACCCCCACGGCAAGTAAGCCAGCAAAAGACAAACCATGTTTTCGAAAACAACTTAAAACTAAACAACCAACTGTGAACTCACTCAACTTTGTTGTTGACTCGTTGTTACATGCCTTACAGGTCGTTAGATGCTTATGGAGCTTGCACGAGGAGGAGGTCGTTGTGGGATAAGACTGTTATGTTCCGTGCTTAACATTTGAACTTTATGAACTTATTGAACTTATGTTTTAGTTTTACGTTTCATGCTTCCGCTATTAACTTAAAGTTGGTTACTTCCTTTTGGTCACCAATTGTATTGCGGTTGGTTTTATTTACTTAATTACGTTGTTCAATATGATTGGTGGCTCGATCATGGTCATGTCACGCCTCCAAGCGGTGATACTCCGCATGGTGGATTTTGGGGGTGTGACAGGTTGGCACTTGCATGGCGCAATTATTACGACGATCAAATTCGTTTCGTATGTTAAGTTATTCACTGTTTAGTTCAAAAACACACACAAGTACGAATCTCTGCTGCGACAACAGGGTAATAACTCGATCACTGCTACGATACAATGTCCGATCGATTGAAACCGATCCGATGGATGTTTAAGTGCTGCCCGAATCCGGGCTATACTTTGTCATTCGTCGTGAGGGTTTTGATTTTGTGAGCTTATCGTAAATGTTGTATTAAGTTACTGACTTAGTTTTGTGTGCATTGTTATTTAAACTAGGTTACAAGATTAAATCAGTAGGCAAGGTTCCGTCCGATTAAATTTGCAATGTGAGTCATTTTCTTTTTATCAAATTGCTTTACAAAACCCTAAATGTTTTCCAGTTATACTTTGCAGTGATTTAGTCTTTGCTAATCTTTAATTACTGGCAGTATGTGGGGGTTTTGTGCACATTACTACTAACGATTTATCACTTTAGTTGGGCGAGCCTAATTAGTGATATGTCCACAGTCATAGATTCGGTCGAGTGACAGTTGAACCAGATAATTATATGATAGGGGCAAATATAAAAACCCTTAATGCTGTAAATTTATAACAATGTGTCTTTTGTGCAATTTGAATGACTCGCCAGTATTTCCCGTTGATAAAAATCTTTTTAAACATGTTTCAGGTGATCTACTGTGATCCAGAAAAAAGTGCCGTGTAGCACTACAAGCTTGAAGAAGTGGCTTAATAAAATAAATAAACATGTTTTGTAAAATAAGGGATTTCCTCGTGAAATTTCCTTTATTGTAAATTACGGGGTGTGTTCCAAATTATAATAATAAAATAATTGGGCATTTTTGAGTTTAAACGATCCTATTAATATTTCTGCTGCCAAACTAAATACAAATACCATGGGTTTTCTGTCCCACGGCTTCTGGACCGGGTCACACCGGGCCGGGGGCCGTGACAGAAAAAGGTGGTATTAGAGCCACTGATTTAAGCCAATTAAGTATTTAGAAATACTTAATTTTCTTGGTTGCCATTCTGTGATTTTGTGAAAATTTGATTTGCAATAAATAAAATTTTAACTTAAAATTTGCGTGTTTCTTCATGTGTGCTAACAGCATGAATGAACTATCGGGGGCACTCTGAAACTTTACTATCCATAGCACAGATATAGATATCACAAGAAATCCATCTGGCTATCAGGCTGACACTGAAGAGCCAATAGTATTCCAGGCCCAGCCGCAAGAGAAACCAAAGTCGAAATAGAGAAGGAGAATCATAGGCTGGAGACGCGGACGGAGGAAGAAGCCAGCTGCACAGAAGGTTAAAAAGACTGAGGATCCAAAGGATAAAGGGAAAGGAAAGGAGATCGGGGAAAGTTCAGGGCAAGCCCAGGAAATTCCACCGTGGGAGGAGCTGGATTGCTAACTGGCAAATAGAGTCCTCATCGGACCTGCCGATGAAAATCTCTTCAATTACCCAGTTGAATCACAACTTCCAGTTAATCTAGAGCCTGCTATCCCAGATCCTATTGTCAACCCCCGACCTCTACAAGGAGAGCTGGAAGAATGGTGGACCACTGACTGGCAATTTCAGAATCTCTTGAATAACCCTAACACCTTTTTCCCCCAGTTTGACCCTGAGCCTGCACCAAACCCACCTATGAGCACAGAAAACTTGGCTGAACTCCGTCACTACGGCGAGAAACTGGTGGACACAGGGAATCGAATCCGGGAAGTAGGAGAACAGATCTCCTGGAAATACGATGAGAGGGAACGTCGTTTTTGAAAAGCCAGCTGACGGTGGTGTGATTGTGTGTTTGTATAATAATAATAATAATAATAAAATAACAATAAATAATAAAAATATAATCATGTAAAATAACTTAAAATAAAACTTTTGTAAGATAACTGGTGTGTACGGATGCATACTAAAATATATAAAATATGAAAGTCGCAAAGACAATTTTGGCTATACGTGTTGACATGATTATGTGCGATTACTTTATTGCGTTTGGTTAATATTTATTTGTGCCAATAACTTATATATATATTGTTAATTATCAGATGGAACCTGTTGTTAATGAACCAGTTAATGAAGTTAACCAATCTGAGCAAAACAATAAGGACCACTTTCTTAATAGGCAAGATATAGAAAACATCGTTGCTCAGGGAATAGCCAATGCTATCCCGGCAATCGTCGCTGCTGTCAAAATCCCTGTTGAGCCTTCACAAGCTCACCCCAGTAAACGCACACGTGATGATAATTTTAGTAATAGTGTTAACGGAGGCGACAATAACGACAACTTGATTCAGGCCCCAATACTCAAGAAAATGAAAGTTGCAACACCTGGTTGCACCTATAAGGAATTTCTTGCCTGTAAACCTGTCGAATTTGCAGGCAATGAAGGGGCAACTGCCGCGCTACGTCGGTTGGAGAAAACCGAGGCAGTAATCAAAATAAGTAAATGTGCCGAGGAGGATAAGGTTATGTATGCTTCTCACCTTTTCAAGGAAGAAGCATTAGAATGGTGGAATACGGTGTTACAAGCCAAGGGAAGTGACATGGCCTATTCCATGAATTGGGAAGAGTTTAAGCATTTGGTGGAAAGGAAATTCTGCCCTGAATATGAAAAAGAGCAAATGGCGAATAAGTTCCTGAGCCACCGAATGGTGGATGTTGATTGTCGAGGGTATACTTCGAATATGCCAGAATTGTGCCCACTCTGGCCTCGCCAGAACCGGTACTTATCTCTCGCTATATCTGGGGTTTAATTAGCAAGATTCGTGACATCGTCAAGGCTGCGAGACCCCGCACAATTGATGATGCAGTGGAGTTAGCCAATACTTTGACCGACGGGCTGGTACGTATGCAGGAAGAAAATAGGAAAAAGGAGTTAGCCCAAAAGATTACCCAAGGATTTCATGTGGGTAATAATATTAACTTCAAGAAGAAGGGAACTGGGTCCTCTTCCACCCCGCCATTTTGAGGGAATTGCAAAAAGAAGCATTTTGGAAAATGTAGAGAAAATTGTAATTTCTGCAAAATTCCTGGCCATCGGGAAGAGGAATGCAAAAAGAAAGCAAAGATCTGCTACAACTGTGGAGAAGCTGGGCATTTCAGACCAAAATGCCCTAAATTGGTCAAACCAGCGGATAACAAGGCGAAACCTGCTGAAGGAACTAACAAGAAGAACGCAAGAGCCTTCCAATTGACCACGCAGGAAGCCGAACTGATTCCCGACGTAATAGCTGGTACGTTTCTGGCACACAACGTTTATGCGAAAGTATTATTCGACTCTGGTGTAAACCAAATTTTTGTAAATACTTCTTTCTGCCAAGCTCTTAAGCTATCCATAACCAAATTTAGGCAGATTTATACAGTAGAAACGGCAGACGGGAACTCTGTTAACATAGATACGGTTTTGCAAAAAGAAAATATAGAACTTTCAGGTCATAAATTTCTTGCAAACCTATTACCTATGAATTTAGCTGGATTCGATGTCGTATTAGGAATGGATTGGTTAGTAGCCAACCATGCTCGAATCCTCTGTGATAAGAATTCCATAGAAATCCGTGCACCCACAGGAGATGTGACAACTGTGTTCTGTAATCTATGTACAATGTAAAACAATGTTGATTATTAATAAAACAATGTTCTTTGGTGTTATTATATGTGTTTTGATGTTATTATGTGTGTATTTGTGTTTGGTGATTTTACAATTCGATTCGATTCCGATTTCAGGCTTTAAATCGCTTTTTGGAAGGTTATACGCAAACTGGTGCGTAAACGTAGTCAGTATACCGCGACAAACACTCTGGAATAGTGACATAGGCTTAGCATACCTTAAATAACCTCCACATAACTTAGAAATAAGTTTAGGATGGTTTGGTGTGTTGAAATCAACTTTGTTCGATCGCAGGGACTATTTGTGTCAAACTACAAAACTATACTGATTTGTATAGTAACGAACACTCCAGAACTTGATCATAAGTTAAACATACCCTAAATATCCTTTACATAGCTTAGAAATAGGCTTTGAGGGGTTCGATATGCTAAAACAAACTTTATTGGTCATTCAGGGACTAAAAGCGTCAAAAAGTGCACAAGTTTGCATTTTCGCGCATATCTTACGTTCTGAATATATCCGAACATCCAAAAATTTATGTAATCATTAAAATATTTTATTTTAGTGATTGGCATGATAAAATTCCATTCATCGCTTAATTTGGATCGTTTTTGCGTTTGTTACGACTTCTGTCGTAATTAACCAAACAACGCAACCGTACGACCAAACGAGCCGACATCCGAGATATTTTTAAGCATGTTTTAAGTTCCCTATACTTTAACTTCATTTTAGAGCTTTGAAATGAGGTTAACGAGGCTTAAACGTGTCAAAAATGAGCCGAAATGCAAGATTCTGAAGTGCAGGGACCTGTTTTGACATTCTGTGAAACTACCTTACACGGGCCGCGTAAGGATTACCTATATGTTACCCGGGCCGCATTGCCTTGTCAGACAGAAAGATCAGAAACAGCAATCTGGGCTAAATTCAGGGGTTTTAATGTAATATTTGCAATACCTGGAGCTGGTTTTCGACCCCCATTGTATTCTAATACCCATTAACCCACATGTATGGCCAAGATTACTCCCTCAAACCACTTGGAATCATCCTATTGATCCTAACTTACTATAAATAGCAACCCCCACTTCACTTCATTCTCACACTTGATCTGAAATCAGCTCTAAGTTGGGGTGCTTGCACTTCATACCTGAGCTATTTTAGATCAAACATCCTTCTTGGACCCTTTGTAAGTCCTTTTCTTGCTTGTCCTTGTATTTCAAGCATGAAAGTCAAACAAGTTTGACTTTCAGCTTTGACCAGTCAATGGTCAACACAAAGTTCCGTTGAACTTTGCAACGTGAGCGTAATCACGATGGTTATAGTCCCTTGTGACTATACCTACTGATTACCATGTTGACTAGGCGTAGTGACGAGTCGTAGTTTCGGCCAAAATGCGTATTTATGCGTATTTTGTAACCAAACTACTCTTGGGTATCAAAACCGTTTGTTTTGGTATCAAAACCTGTTTTCTAACTTAACTAAACATGTTCTAACATGTTTTAACTCGTCACTTTTAGATTAGTGCTTGTGTAGAGTCGTAAGTCAAGCGGACTAAACACCCGCTTAGACTTTCGAACTCGACCCGTTTGGTCGATCATTAGGATCCAACCAAACATGTTTAGTGACCATAGTTGATTATGCAACATATTTAAACATGTTTAGGCATATAATACTTGTTATAGGACTAGTTAGACGTCTCGAACGCGCTTTTGCGCGCACGACACGTTAAAGTAGCGTAAGCTACCTTAATGGGTCGCATCGGGTCGAAAGTACTTAGGTTAGGTTCCGATTTAGGATGTAGGCTTTGTTAAACCATATCACATGAGTTCCAACACTCATTTGGTTTACAAGACCTCATTCTGTCCGATCTTTTGATTTAGGCGTCTATTGTTTGACTAGTGATTCGATTACTAGGTGCTGTTTGATTTCTCTGGTTTGCTCGAGTTTGTTGAAGTTCTATTGATTGAGGATACTTTGCACTTCAAGTGAGTACATAGTTCCCCTATTTTACTGTTTTCAATTGTTTTGGGGTGATTCATATGTGCTAAATGTTTTCAAGGTTTTAACGATGGTTTTCAAAACGATTTTCGATATTATAACGATGATTTCAAAAACGATTAAGATGGTTTATATTAATCTAATAACGATTTCAATAAAGTGAATAAGCTAGTTGGTTGTAATTACATAACGAATGGCATTCATTAGCATTGATCAAGTCGACCAGTATTAGGTTATGGTACCATAGGATCTGACAAATCCCGTTATCAGACTGCACCCATGGTTATGTGTGGGTTAGGTGGGTAACGACTGAATCTGTGATTGTTAATTTACCCTTTGGTGGTTTATTAATGCGAGAGCGAGATAGTCGAGTCACGAAGGTTTGAATGTTATTAGCGAGGCGACCATAAATAGTTTTCACACTTAAAACGAGGATGATTTAAACGATTTAAACGAATTAACGATTTGGGAACGATTCATACAAGATTAAACGAGTTGGATAAACGATTGGTTTTTTGGTTAAGTGTTTAGATAACGGGACGGGTGTAATATGATGAAAACATGGTAGATACGCTGCTGGTACTTCTTATATATAAGTGTTTTCGACATATTACATACCGTGGCGTTATTTAGTTCACTTGGATAAACGATTTTAAAACGATGTCACCTAACGATGTTTTCGAAAGGATATAAACATACGAGTTTTATTAACGAGTTAATACGAAATGTTTTACAATTTGCTTTACTAAACAAATGTTTTTGGGTTAATGTAGAATCGTGAAACGACCTAACGAGTCGATCAGAAGAGTGCTCAGACAGAATCAGAGGCGGAATTCATTGATTCGATCTTCGTTTAGCTTGGATTCACTAATAAATGTCTCGTATATTAATCTCTGAACAATTTACAAGCTGGAGACACCTCGACAGCACCTCGGCGTCGGAAACTAGAACGTTACAAATGATGAAAGTTTGAAGGGTATTTATAGGAATGAACCCCTGACCGTTTGAAGATGGCATGACATGCTTCAAACGGTCACACTCTTCAAATAGATAAGCTCCTCAAACGGTCATGCCTTCAAACAATTACAAGTTTGACTTTCAAACGGTTACATCAAGAATTTTGTTTTATCTTCACTAGATGATGCATATGATGATGTCACATATATGATGTCATCATCATATATGATGACATCACTCTTGTTCAACAGTGCAACGAACCCGAGACTCGACATAAGACGAAGACGACAGATGTATGCACTAACAGAATCCCCCTCAGATGTTGACGAGTCTTAGGTGTCGAGTCTTCGCATCTTCAGTCTTTATCAGTCTCTTCTCTTTCTTAGCATATACCAGGATCTTCTCTTTGGCTCTAACCTCGTCAGACTCCCCCTCTCATCATGATGGGATCGCTGTCTGGAATTAGCTATCACCTTGAGATCAATCCCTGGTTTTATCTCTGTTCAGCTCAATTCCTGCACACATTTTCTCATCACAACATAAGTTTTTACTTAAATCAACAAGAAAAACTTACTAGTAATAGTTACATCAAGTTCAAATTAATAACCTTGATTAACTAATCTAACTTTCTTTCTCAAAATCAGTTTCTTCTTTTAAACGCACACTCCCAAACCAGTTCATCATGTTCAGCACTTGAAATTTTGAAAATCAGCTCTTCAACATCAGTTGTCGAAAATATTTTTGTATTTTTCAAAATTTATGCTAAAACACACTAAAATCTTTTTGGATTTTTGAAATAGAATGAAATACAGTAAAGAAATATTTACAGACAATATTTTTGTGAGCTTGTGTAAGAGGATCATATCAGTTTATGTGACCAATCACTAGCACCGTTAAGCTTTAAACATTTTCAGTTCTAAACGATTCACATAGATTGACGATATTTTTGTCCACATAAACTCAATCTAAAAACTTTTGAAATGCTTACCGATACGTTAAGGTATATTAATTTTGCACTAAATTCTTATGGACCCCATGATCTCAGCATATCCCCTCATCATGCAATACACTATCTCAAGTAATGCCTTTAAACTTTTATCGACTGTGATTTATGCGAAAACAAAGCAGAATGTTTAAACATTAACAATCAGGTCGATACTTCCGTATACGCAGAGAAAGTCCAATGTTTAAACAAAATAAGAAAAATAAAACAAGTTGAAGTTGTTTAGTCTTTAACCACCAGGTCGATACTTCCGTATACGCAGAGGAGGTCCAAAGCTTAAACGAAACACCAAAGAAAATAAAGCAGAACGTTTAGGCAACAACATCCAGGTCGATACTCATGTATACGCAGAGGATGTCCGATGCTTAAACAAAATAAAGAAATAAAACAAGTTTAAATCTTTGCAAAATAAAATGCACAATCACAGCGACTTTTTAGCAAAGTTGTGAAAGTTCACAAACTTAACCAGTTTTATGTCTTTCGACAATCAGCGATTACTGAGTAGGCACACAATCAAGAAGGACAAAACTAAGTACTATGCTTTCAATCATGTTTTCCACTAGAACTAGGCTTTTTCATTTAGGTTTGTATCGTTATCGCAAATCTACTAGTCTAGCTGAGCCTACCGTCACATCTCTAGTGAGATCGCTTATCACATTTTATCTCTCCATTTCTTTAGCATGCTGTGACAGTTCAACTGATCTACTATCATTTCCTCTTTTTAACAACAAAACTCATTTTTGCATTTTTTCAATGTTTTTGTATTTTTCAAATTTTCTAATTTTTTTAAAATTTTTACTCCCCCTAAAATCAAAATATGTCTCAATTTTGATTTTCTGGGAAAATTTGAAAACAAACTGTACAAGAAATGTGACAACATGATGAGAATTACTTCAATTCTCCATTCACTTGGCTTGAACAATCAGAACTCCCCCTGACACCAAAACATTTTCCCATAGTGATTTCAAAAAACTTAAGTTTGTTTTAATCAAATTGGTTTTTCCGGAAAATTAGTTTTGTGAGTCATTTCTCAAACATGGGGATCTTTCATCACCTTGTTTTCTTTAATCACTTGTAAGATTTAACATTTATCGATTTTAACAACACAATCACATGTAGAAAATCAAGTACAACTTAATGTCCCTGATTTACCACTTGTAAGTCGAAATATCACATTTGTGAATTTCTCAAGAAATGTGCCGATTCCTGCTCCTCGCTTACAAACCTGGGAACTCCGGCAAGTCAGGTTTTTCATTTAAACAGATTCACCCAAGCCTGACGGTCCTTGGGTGATTTTGAATTCTTGTTCAACAATGGTGGAAAATTTGCATCATCCATTGTTAGACCAGAATTCTCAATTTTTACCTCAACAACTGGCTCTTCTGGTTTTACCATACCAGAATCATTGCCTGAATGTGGCTTGTCTGACTTTGATGAGCCAGATTCATCGCCGACATGTGACTCCTTTGTTTCCGAAGAAACAGATTCATTGCCACAAACTTTCTTCTTCTTCTTTCCCTCTTTCGTCCTCAAATTTGTATCTGATGAATGCGTATTGCTTGATTTGTTGTTCTTTGGTGAGCAAGACGATTTATCAGAACTTTTATCTATTTTACCAGTTGTATCCGAGGACAAAATCTTCTCAAGATACTCTCTCGCCTTCTTCCTCTTCTTCCTCAGTCTGTCTTTTTGCCCCCGTGAAAGCTTCACTTTCTTTTCTTGAACTTTAGGTTCTTGAACCTTCTGTTCTTTGGGCTTGACATTGACTGGTTTCTTCACCTGCTTCTGAGATTCAGCCCTCGATCTTCTCATTGATCTCATTGAGCAATCTCTAGCAATATGGCCAATGATGTTGCAGTTAAAGCATCTCCTTGACTCAAAGCTCCAACTCTGGCAGTTAACAGCAATGTTTCCTTGATAACCGCATCTGTAACACACTCTGTTATCGTACCAATCACCATTTTTAGTCCAAACATTTAGATCAAAGCACTGTTTGGCTTGGTGATAATCCTCACTCCTCCTGAAAGCTGGATTTGGCCTTTGAGCTCTGTGGTCCGACCTGCACCACTCATTACCAACAATTTTTAAATTTTCATTTTTTTACTTTTTGTAATTTTTTATTGTGATTGGATGAATGATCTGATGAACTTTTATTTTCTTTTTGAACATTTTTCAAAATTTTCTCTTTTTGTTTTTGTTCCACTTTCTTCTTCAAAGGTTTTTGCTTAGAGCATTCTCCCTTTTCAGTTGTTTGTGGAACAGTTTCTTGAAACTTTTCTTTTAACTTCAAAAATAAATTATTTTTCTTCATTTTTTCATTTTCATCATCAGATTTCTCATCGCAATCTTCAACTACGACTTTGTCATAGTTTGTGACATCGTCACTTATTGGAACGGAATTGATCGGTTTTGGACATGGATAATCTGGTGTTGATGACGAGGTCTCAAAACCTTTCAATTTCTCTTCAAGCTCTTTGATTTTAATTCGAGCTTTTTCAGCTTCTTTTTCAAGTCGAATAATCGTCTGAAGATGAGAATTTATCATTTTTTGTTTTTCAATGTTATTCTTGCTAAAAACAGATCTCCCATCTTCAAGAATTTTTATTTAACTTTGAAATTCTTTTTCAATTTTTGATTTTTCATTTTCAAAACTTTTAATTTTATCTTCAAAAATTTTTCCATTTTCTTTCAACTTCTTGTTTTCTGTTGTCAAACTGTTCAAGTCATTTAACAGTTTAACATTTTCAGATTTTTGCTTCTCACAAATTTCCTGCAAAATAAGAATCTGTTTAACATCAGCTTGCTTCTCATCCTTCAACTTGTTGACTTCCAATGTCAAACTTTCCGCATCTTTCAAGAGTTTGCCAATGTCAGCTTCAAGTTTATCACATTTAGAACACACTGATGCAGAACTTGAAGATTCATTCTTCACAAATTCTTCAGTCTTTGAGATTTCCTTTTTCTCTATCTTGTATGTTCCTGCACTAAAAATTTTAACGAAATCAAGAGGATTCATATTCTCATCAATATAACAACCCCTCTTCATATCGTAAATCAGATTACTTTTTGCATCAAGACATACATTAACTCTTCTTTTCATTTCAAGAATCACATCTAAATCCATTTTCATCAAAATATTTTTTGTTTCATTTATCAATTCTTTCTTTTTATTGTCACTTTCATACTCAAAATCTTTAAGTTTGTTGATGAACCCTTTTAGATACAGCTTTGAAAAACTAGAATCTTTCTTTAGGTTTTTCAAACATTCATCCCATTCGATAGGTAATGCATCAGCAAACTTTGATACTTTTTCAGTATCTGACAGTCTTATCTCATGTTCTTTCAAATGTTCAATTAAGACTGTATATCGATTTGCTAGATTATCCAAATTTTCATTTTCAAACACACAAAGTATTTAAATCTTTTCTCCCAACCAACCTTCTTCACATTGCTATAACTATCATCTATATATCCTCTATGCCAATCGTTGAATCTTTCGAAATAATAATTTTCTTGTTCATCAAACATTTTTTTTCAACTTTTAAAAACAACTCTAGCTAACAACAATATTATCTCAACAAACTGATTGGGCCTAGAAACTCATTAAACCGAAATATGATTGGGCTGTGATTTTAGATGCAATGTCACATGAGAAATAGATCAAAATTTTTAAACTAACCGACAACTACAAGTATTAAGATCAGATGATTGGACCACAATCCCACTATGTCGACAACAATTCAATTAATCATCAATTCTCATTGGATTACACTTAGATCACATGCAATGTCAGATTTTATTGAATTTAAAAAAAATCACATGCAAGCTACCTTGGGCCACTAGATATCAGTCCTGACAAATACACATGGGCTGATCAATATTAATACTTAAAACAAATCGATTAGTCCTCAATGATAACTCCACATGCAAACCTGACAACTTTTTTCAAAGTTTAATGTTTCATACAACTCGAAGCATTTTCAAGCGGTTCACACAACCCAAAGCACTATCACGTGAAAAACTGAACTACTTTCAAACAGGAACCATGTTTCAAACGGTTATGTCAGCTTTAAACGGGATGGACAGTTTCAAACGGTCACGATGGCAACTTTCAAACGGGTGACACCTTCAAACTGGTGACACCTTCAAACTGGAGCTGTATCCTTCAAACTAGAGGTTCAAACAGGACCCCCTTTTCAAACGGTATGGTGTTGTTTTCAAACGGGATGGGTCAATTTCAAACGGTCATGACCAGTTTCAAACGGTAGGTTCAGGTTACGTTCAAACGGTCACCAATTTTCAAGCCATTTTTACCAGTTTTACTTCGAGTTTTGATCAGATATTCTCAAGGGTTTGTTAAAACACAATTACGCACACATTGTGAAAGTTTTAGCTGATTTTAACCGTGAAAAGTATCAATTTTGTGAAAGAAGGTGTAGAAAATCAGAATTTGCTAGCGAAAACAAGCTAAACGGTAAGAACTCTTCCTCCTGAGCTCTGATACCACATGTAGGATCGTGAAACGACCTAACGAGTCGATCAGAAGAGTGCTCAGACAGAATCAGAGGCGGAATTCATTAATTCGGTCTTCGTTTAGCTTGGATTCACTAATAAATGTCTCGTATATTAATCTCTGAACAATTTACAAGCTGGAGACACCTCGACAGCACCTCGGCGTCGGAAACTAGAACGTTACAAATGATGAAAGTTTGAAGGTTATTTATAGGAATGAACCCCTGACCGTTTGAAGATGGCATGACATGCTTCAAACGGTCACACTCTTCAAACAGATACGCTCCTCAATCGGTCATGCCTTCAAACAATTACAAGTTTGACTTTCAAACGGTTACATCAAGAATTTTGTTTTATCTTCACTAGATGATGCATATGATGATGTCACATATATGATGTCATCATCATATATGATGACATCACTCTTGTTCAACAGTGCAACGAACCCGAGACTCGACATAAGACGAAGACGACAGATGTATGCACTAACAGTTAAGAATCATGGTTACGAGGTTTTATAAACTATAACCCGCTTGATTTGAGTTGGTTAATTAAGTTGCAATATTATACTCTTTTCAAAACAAGGTTGTTAATAAAGTATTGCAACATTTAAACTAGCCGTGAATCCGACACTCCTATAAAACCTATGTACTCACCAGCATTTCTTTGCTGACTTTGTTTTTACATATGTTTCAGGTGTTGATGCTTGATGATGATTACTAGGATGCATGAGTCACATAGGATCTGGACGAGGCCTTAGTGACATAATAACAATATTAGTCGATATGTAACTTGTTTGTTTTGTGTTAAAACAATGTAAATTACTTAATGAATCAATAAAACGAAACTTTTTTGTATCCATGGTTGTGAAACAATAATTCTGCCACGACACTCCCCGACGTTTCCGCCGTGGTTTTGTTGTTTTAACGCGGTCGGGGTGTGACAGAAGAGTTGGTATCAGAGCCAATGGTTATAGGGAATTAGGTTATTAGTAATGATTTGACCTAGACTATAACTCTTAGGACCCTAACGCAAAGAAACAAAACCGTCACCTACCCTTAGGTGATAACCACAATGAGAACACAAATTCGAATCTGCTTTGAAGATTAATCATCCGTTCTAGGATGATTGATTACTAGGTTTTGAACCCTTCCAGTTTGACTCATTTTTAGCTTAGTGCCTTTTGAGTTTTCAAAAATCTCGTCAAAATTTGGGTCTAAATAATGTGAACACGTGCAAACTGGAAGAGTGAATGCCTGTACCCTGAGTTTTCTGTCTAAGGCTAGAGTGTTCGTACAAATCCACATAATCGGAACAGTCACTCTTACCTGGGAACTCTTGGGGTGAGTGTTCACTTATAGGCGAGCATGTCTTCGCGATACATTATTTTGATTCATTTACTTTGATTAGTCACTGCGTGTCGTTTGTTTGTTCGAGGTAACGAACAAATGATCGCCTTCCTTGTGTTTTGGCGATGCCTCTTTTGCTTTTCCTAATTATCAACCTCACTCGTCTCTCATATTTCTTTGTTAGACCATGCCTCCTCGACGTGATGCTCAATCTTTTACTGCTGAAGAAGTCGCAGCCCTTGTCTCTCAACAAATGGCTGCTGTGCTTCCAGGCGTTGTGACCCAAATCCACGAGTTATACAACAACAATAATAACAATAATGCACAGTATAATTTCAAGAATTTCAATTCTGCTAAGCCTCTAAAGTTTTCTGGGTCGCAAGGAGCAACTGCGCTCCTGCAGTATTTTGAGAGTATCGAGAGCACATTCAGACATGTGCAGTGTCCGAATGCGCGTAAGGTTGAATTTGCTTCGAGCGTGTTTGAAAAGCGAGCGCTTACCTGGTGGAATGGTATTATGCGCGATAGGGGTGCCGAAGTGGCGTTGGCACAAACATGGGAAGAGCTTCAGGCTCTCATGATGAAGGAGTTTTGTCCCCGTCACGAGGTTCGAGCTTTGGAACGAGAGTTTGACGATTTAAAGAAAGATGGGGGAGAATACCGTGCGTATACGGATCGTTTTGAGGAACTCAGTCTTTTGTGTCCTACTATGGTTACCCCGTTGGAAAAAGTGATAGAGAGGTATATCGATGGTTTACCCGATTCCATACAGGATATTGTGACTGGCATTAATCCTACTACTGTTCGTCACGCGATCGAGTTGTCGGCTACCCTGACTGAGTCGTAAGTCAGGAAGGGTAAACTTACCCGCAAGGGTGATAAAAAGAAGTCAGCTGATTCTACAAAAGGCAAGGATAAGGGTAAGGAGAAGAAAGGTGAGTCTTCGAAGAAGTCGAGAAAGCAAAAGGGTGCTCAGAATTTTGCAGTAACTGCACAAAATGCTCAGAACCCTCAGAACCCACCGGTTCAACCGCCTGCGAAGAAAGTGTATGCTGGTACCGCACCTCATTGTGCTTGTTGCAACGGTCATCATGTTGCACAGCAAGCTTGTAAGCAATGCACAACGTGTGGTAAACTTGGGCATCTGGCCAACATCTGTCGTTTGGTTCAGAATCAAGCTGCATAGGATCAAGCTCTAGTTCAGGGGAATGCTGCTAGATTCCCACCGGGTTCATGTTTCAATTGTGGAGAGTTTGGTCACTTCCGCAACAACTGTCCGAGGTTGGCGAATGCAAAGGCGAATCCGAACGTGAATGTCAACGCGAATGCGAATCCCGCTCGTGGATGAGCATTCAATCTGAATGCAAACGAGGCTCGAGCTGACAACCTCGTTGTCAATGGTACGTTTCTTGTTAACAATCGACCCGCATCTATTATTTTTGATTCTGGTGCCGATAGAAGTTTTGTTTCGTTAACTTTTGAACCTTTACTTGCGATACCTAGAAGTAAACTGAGGAAACCCTTATCTGTCAAAGTTGCTACTGGTAAACCTCTTGTTCTCGATTCTGTTATTCGTGATTGTCAGTTGAACCTTGATAACCATCTTTTTCCTATTGACCTTGTCACACCCCCAAAATCCACCATGCGAAGTATCACCGCTTGGAGGCGCGGCGTGACCAGGATCGAGCCACCAATCATATTGAACAACATAATTAAGTAAATCAAACCAACCACAATACAATTGGTGACCAAAAGGAAGTTAACCAAGTTCAATTTTTTTAACCAGCGGAAGCATAAGACGTTAAACCAAAACACAAATTCGTAGATCATAAGTTTTAAAGACTCAAAACATAAATTTCATAAGTTCATAAGGTTCATTTAATAAGCACGGAACATAACAGTTCGCATCCCACAACGACCACCTCCATGTGCAAGCCCCATAGCATCTAGCGACCTGCAAAGCATGTAACAACGAGTCAACAACAAAGTTGAGTGAGTTCACGGTTGGTTGTCCATTTTAGAGTTGTTTCCAAAAACATAGTTTAATCTCATTCAGCTATCTAGCCGTGGGGTTTACCCCATAGTTCGAAAACGTTTATTAGTTAACCATCCCATGTCCACCTTTCCTGGCTCTCCAGCCCGGCACTCCGGCCGTGGGGGCTACCCCATTATTTAAACTACCAGACTTGTTTATCATATCGACTACTAACAAAAATTAATTGTGCCCTAGAATCGGTGTCTATCATCACCGACGTGCCATAGTCCATTAGTACACGCCCTTCCGACTGGCACGGTGTGAGGTTTGTTAAACCTAATAGCGCTATTAACTAATGACCCGCTCGCCAAAGCCTCGGCGATTAAGTCGATACAAAAAGGGAGGGACTTCGCTGATAGAGTTCTAGTCCAGTAAGTCTAATACGTCCCAACAGGACGAGGAATTTACATTCCTGAACACGTCTCGAGGACGAGGAATTCACATTCCTGAACGCGTCCCAAAGGACGAGGAATCCCTATTCCTGTACCCATTCCCATTCCCACCGGGAATTTACCATGCTTTGTAGAAAAGTGTGAACTCACCCCGGTTTGCTCGGTTAGATTCTCAAATATAGCTAACAGTCAAGGTCGGTCAATCACGTCCTAATAAGGTACGGATAACAATCAGTTTCTCATGCATAACACGTATCCTACGTACGGTTTATTTACTCATTACTTCTATCACATAACATGTACACACTTTAATAGTCCACACTCATATAAACATTCCACCTATAGCTACTCAATAACAAGTATACGATATAGTACATATTACTTTCATTGACATATAACATGTTAGATCATTCACAGATAACATACTCGACATTTAGACACGCAAATTACTACTTATGTCGTTTCAGCTTTAATATTCAAAACCGGGCTGTTTTCGGACACTTTAATAAAATAGTTAACTTATTCAAAAAATTCCCAAATTTTTACAGAATGTCTTAAACGATCCAAATATTATTGTGTAAAAATATCGGGTCCAGTTCATTACCAATATTTTATAAAAATTCATTTTCCGGACTGAAATCAGATTTATCTTTTTCTGACTGCAGTCCACGGAATAATTTATTTATAATTCATCCAGAGTCCAATTTACGAAATTCCAGTGAGAGAATTACAAATACATCGGTGGTCATCTACAGTACAAATTTCATGATCTAACTCTACACAGAATTCAAGTTATGACAGAAAACAGAACGCATATTTTCAACAGTAAAAATGCAGCTCTAGCTGCTGTTACGAAACGACACTTTAAAAATATTAAACGAAGTCCAAAAATTATGATTCTGGTGCCATTAGAACCGTATTTCATAATACATAAATCTAGACTTCGGAAAATACATTTTTCGTTAAGTTACGGTCCGGTTACATCCAACTGAAGTTGGCTGTAATCACTAAACAACTTTCTGTTTTCAGTCTTAATCTTTAACCTTCTAAAGCGCGTTCGATTGATTCCGTTAACATGTTTAGTGATCACAATAACATCAAACATCAATATTAACCAGCAAATCATCAGGAAATCAACAAGAATCATAACAACACAAGATCAACATGATTTAACCATATATCTTCTCTTTATCCACTATTTACCCTTTATGTTCAAGACTTAGTTCATGTTCTTTAGTGTTTCTTAATATTTCACCAATCAATCATCTATTAACCACTAAAAATAAGAACAAGATGAAGTTTTTAAGCACTTACTACTAGCTCAAGGCTAGGGGAGAAACAAGGCGTAAAAGTGGTGGATAAAAGAAAACTAGAGTGGTCCTTGAGCTTTCGAGTGCACCAAGCTTGTTTGTTGAACCTCTTGCACCTTTGTGTGTATGGAAAATGCTTGAACAAGACTTGATGGTGGTGGTAGTGTGGTGTGGTGGTGGCAGCCGTGAATGGTGGAAGGAGGAGAGGAGAAACTTTGTGTTGATGGGTGTTTGATGAAAGAGAATGATTATCTACTAAACTTATTTATAAACCAAGTCCACCATGATACAACATGTAATATGCTCCTTGATGTCCAACATATGTAAATAAAATAATCAAAAGAATGTGGGGGTGTCCCCCACACCTTGTAACCGTCAATTAGGGGGGGGGGGTATAGGGTTGGGTGGTGATGAACTAGTTACACTTTAGTTAGAATTCTAATGATATAGTTAGTGTATTAGTGTGTTATATAATATAAGGTGTGTTAGGGTGTTCGGGGCCCCTAACTAGCTCAGAAAAATAGGAACAATGCTTCTAGCATTATTTTAGTGTTCCGGGTAAAGTCCGGTTGTTCGGTTCGGTGTTGTTCCGTTAAAGTGCTTAATTAATCCGTAAAGTGTCCTACACATATATTTTTGTAACGTTTTTAATTTTCAACACTCAGGAAAGCATACAAGACTATTTAGTAACTTTTCTGTACACTACTAGTATGTTACAAGCACATGTAAGTATAACACAGAAATCAGAAAGCAGTTAAATGATTCAGCACAGTCATCAAGCACTTTATTTATCATTAATAAATTGTACGGAATACATGGAATTATGAGGGTTGTCACATTCTCCCCCTGTTAAGAAAATTTCGTCCCGAAATTTAGCTCGTGGTTACTGAGGAAGCTAGTTATGTTGCGTTGGTTTCCTGGTTTTCCTGGGGTGTCACATTATCCCCCCGCTGATTTGGAATTTCGTCCCGAAATTCTGCAGTAGCTTTAGCCTCAGTAGTGTTTGCACTTTTTTTAAACAGCTGGGGATACTTGAGTTTCATTTGGTCTTCTCGTTCCCAAGTATACTCTGGGCCATGACGGGAATCCCAACGGACTCGAACGAGAGGTATTCTGGTACGCTTGAGAATCTTAACATCTCGATCAGTAATCTCTACTGGTTCTTCGACGAATCGCAGCTGGTCTTCGATAGTGAGCTCCTTGAGAGGAACTATGAGGGTCTCATCTGACAGACACTTCTTCAGATTCGACACATGGAAAACATTGTGAACTCCGCTGAGTTCTTCAGGTAGATTCAACCTGTAGGCAACCTTGCCAATTTTCTCAATGATTTCAAATGGTCCGACATAGCGCGGATTGAGCTTGCCTCGTTTGCCAAAACAAACTACACCTTTCCAAGGTGAGACTTTAAGTAGCACTCGATCCCCAACCTGGAACTCTAGTGGTTTCCTGCGCTTATCAGCATAGCTTTTCTGACGGTCACGAGCTGCCGTCATTCGCTGTCGTATCTGAGCAATCCTTTCGGTTGTATCTACTACAAGTTCTGGGCCTGTGATTTGATTGTCGCCAACCTCTGCCCAACAAAGAGGTGATCGGCACTTCCATCCGTACAATGCCTCGAATGGAGCGGCCTGAATGCTGGTGTGGTAACTGTTGTTATATGAAAACTCAACTAGCGGAAGGTGCTTTTCCCAGCCATTACCAAAATCGATTATACATGCCCTAAGCTTGTCTTCAAGGGTCTGGATGGTGCGTTCAGATTGCCCATCCGTCTGTGGGTGATAAGCGGTGCTCATATCTAAACGTGAGCCAAAAGACTTATGCATAGCTTGCCACAGTTCAGAGGTAAAACGCGCGTCACGATCAGAAATGATGGAGGTTGGCACTCCGTGCCTTGATACCACTTCTTTTAGGTAGATGTCTGCTAAAGTAGAAAACTTATCCGTTTCCTTGATTGCCAGAAAATGTGCAGACTTGGTCAGTCGATCCACGATCACCCAAATGGTATCATTTCCGCGTTGAGATCTAGGCAGGCCAGTAACGAAATCCATGGAAATTTGCTCCCATTTCCATTTCGGGATCTCTGGCTGTTGAAGTAGGCTTGATGGCTTCTGATATTCGGTCTTGACTCTCGCATAGGTCAAACATTTGCTAACGTAGGTTGCTATGTTGGCTTTCATACCAGGCCACCAGTATGTAGTCTTTAGGTTGTGGTACATCTTATCCGAACCAGGATGTACCAAATAACGAGACTTATGTGCTTCATCCATCACAAGCTCGCGTAAGTCTCCATAAAGTGGAACCCAGATGCGTCCGTTAACATAGTAGGCGCTGTTTTCCTTTTGTTCTAGCCGTTGCCTCGATCCTCGTAAGGATTCAGCCCTGATGTTCTCTGCTTTCAATGCTTCAACCTGAGCATCGCGAATCTGAGCGGGGAGGTTGGATTGGACGGTAAGCTGTAACGCACGTACACACTTAGGTATAGTATCCTTTCGGCTGAGGGCGTCGGCCACAACATTGGCTTTGCCCAGATGATACTTGATTGCACATTCATAATCATTCAAGAGCTCTACCCATCGGCGTTTTCGCATGTTTAACTCCTTTTGCTTGAAGATATGCTCGAGACTCCTGTGATCGGTGTAAATGGTGCACTTGGTACCGTACAGGTAATGTCTCCATATCTTAAGTGCGAAAACAACTGCTCCCAACTCCAGGTCGTGTGTAGTGTAGTTCCTTTCATGAACTTTAAGTTGGCGCGATGCGTAGGCAATGACCTTATCACATTGCATTAACACGCAACCAAGTCCTTGGATGGAAGCGTCGCAATAAACCACGAAATTATCTGTGCCTTCAGGCAATGAGAGGATAGGCGCGCTACAAAGTCTATCTTTTAAGTGCTGAAATGCGGACTCCTGTGCATCACTCCAACGATAGGTGACACCTTTCTGAGTCAGTGAAGTGAGAGGTTGCGCAATCTTGGAGAAATCTTTGATAAATCTTCTGTAATATCCTGCCAAACCCAAGAATTGGCGGATTTCTGTTGGTGTACGAGGTGCAGGCCAGTTCTTGATCGAGTCAACCTTGGATGGATCAACATGAATCCCATCCTTGTTTACTACGTGGCCTAGAAAATGGACTTCACGAAGCCAGAAGTCACATTTTGAGAATTTAGCATACAGTTGCTCTGCTCGAAGAAGTTCCAGCATAAGTCGTAGATGCTGCTCGTGTTCCTCCTGACTCTTAGAATAGATCAGGATGTCGTCGTTGAACATAATAACGAACTTATCCAGGTAAGGTTTGCATACTCGGTTCATGAGATCCATGAAGATCGCTGGTGCATTCGTTAATCCGAAAGGCATAACTAGAAACTCGTAATGGCCGTAGCGAGTTCTGAATGCTGTTTTGGAGATGTCCTCCTCTCGGACTCTCAGCTGATGGTATCCCGATCTCAAATCAATCTTAGAGTAAAAACTCAACCCTTGGAACTGGTCGAATAAGTCGTCAATGCGTGGGAGAGGATAACGATTCTTCACGGTCACCTTGTTAAGTTCGCGATAGTCAATACACATTCTGAAAGTACCGTCCTTCTTCTTCACAAACAAGACTGGAGCTCCCCAGGGCGAGGAGCTAGGACGTATGAAGCCCTTTTCCAAGAGTTCTTGTAGTTACATGGACAGTTCTTCAAGTTCCGATGGAGCTAGACGATAAGGTGCTCGAGCTACTGGTGCTGCTCCAGGAGCTAGCTCGATTTGAAACTCAACCTGATGATGAGGCGGAAGACCAGGTAATTCCTCAGGAAATACCTCCGGAAAATCGCGCACAATAGGAATATCTTCAATTCTCTTCTCTTCCGTTGATGTGTCAGTAACGAGTGCTAGAATGGCAGTGTGGCCCTTTCGTAAACACTTCTGGGCCTTAAGGAAAGAGATAATGCCTACGACAGCACCACTCTTGTCGCCATGAATCACGAGAGGTTCTTCACCAGAACGAGGGATGCGGACAATCTTCTCGTTGCAAAGAATTTCCGCTTACTGATGAGATAACCAATCCATCCCAATAACAACGTCGAAACTACCCAGAACGATAGGAATAAGATCGATAGAGAAGGTCTGACCAGCTAAGACAAGGTTACAACCTTTAATTATGTGTGTGGCTTCAAGACTTTTACCGTTGGCTAGTTCTACCATGTGTTTGTTGTTCAAAAGTGTTGGAGTGCGCTTAAGCATTTGACTAACTTTTAAGGACACATAACTAGTATCGGCCCCCAAATCGAATAAAACAGTAACAAAGAAATCATCCAGAAGAAACTTACCCATCACAACGTTGGGATCGTTCCTTGCATCACCCTGACCAATCACGAACACACGACCCCTTGCCCCATTACCATTGTTGTTTCCCCCGTTGCCGTTTCCATTCCCCTGATTGTTATTGTTCTGGTTCTGATTTAGCTGGGGGCAGTCTTTCTTGAAATGGCCCTCAGCACCACATTGAAAACACCCTTTGTTGTTACCTTGTTGTTGTTGCTGCTGGCGTTGATTTGGTGGGGCTTGCTGTTGCTGTCGGTTCTGATTCGCCGGACGCTGACTCCTGTAATCCCTTGCAATGTGACCAGGCTTGTTACATCGATGACAATTGCCTTTACCACATGGCCCGCTGTGGTGCAAGTTACAACAATTGCACTTGGGGTGATTTCCCTTGTACCCACCCTGACTTTGATTCCCAGAAGACTGCTGACTGGGGCTCCTTTACTCATCTGTCTTTCGCTGCTGGGACTGAGCTGAAGTAGAACCTTTACTGGAATTCCCATCCCATTTTCGCTTGTTATCATTGGGAGCGTTAGTAGTAGCAACACCAATACACTTGGGCAGTTTGTTTTGTTCCACGGCTTGATCGGTGAGACGATGGGCTAACTTAATGATCTGCTGAATGGTACCCAGGTTAGCTGAAGTCACGTGACTCTGAATCTCTGGTACAAGACCCTTGAGGTGTAGCTCAATACGTTTGATGGGAGGGTCTACCATAGTAGGACACAGGATGGCCAGTTCATTTGACCTCTTCGTATACGCCTCAATCTCAGACCCCGCCATCTTCAGATTGAAAAATTCCACTTCTAGCTTGTGGATGTCATCACGACTGCAGTACTCTTCCTTGATCAGTTCCTTGAAGTCATTTCATGGGGTGGCATTAGCAACCACCAACCCAAGTAGTTGAACCTGCGCTTTCCACCAGGTTAACGCAGCACCTTCAAATGTTCTGGTAGCATATTTCACCCTACGGTCTTCAGGGCATTCACACATCTCGAAGACAGACTCAAGATTCTCAAACCAGTGAAGAAGGCCTACGGCTCCTTCTGTGCCACTGAAAGTAGTAGGTCGGCAGTCCATGAAGGTTTTGAACGTGCACACAGGAGGCTGAGCATGTTGACCTGTTGCGCGAGAATAAAAGACAAGGTTAAGCACAAAGGTTGGTTTGCGAAGGTAGGATCTAAACGTCCTAAGATGGGTTGGTATGGCAGGTTATACCTCCTGCAGGGATAGCTGCGAGTGCCTCAGCAACTCGTTCATTGATCAAAGCCGTCAACTGGGCCTGAGTTAGGTTGATACGTCCTCCGCGTCCGTTCATGATCTTCACAACGAAGCAACGTAAGTGAGAAAAGTGTCGCGAAAGTGCGTAAGTGTGGGACGATAGTAGAGAGTAAGCACACAAGGTTCAAATAGCAATTATCACGTTAACTAATGCACAGTGTGAATTATATAACCGACAATATAACATAAATCATACCTCCTACTGTGCCGAGTCTTGCACGTGGAGCGAAACGTCATTGTGGATCGTTGAGCACTGTACATGTTATAGTCTGGTTTTATCAAAAAGCTTTCCCCTTTTTAAAACCAAGTTCACTATAACCAATGGCTCTGATACCAATCTGTCACACCCCCAAAATCCACCATGCGAAGTATCACCGCTTGGAGGCGCGACGTGACCAGGATCGAGCCACCAATCATATTGAACAACATAATTAAGTAAATCAAACCAACCACAATACAATTGGTGACCAAAAGGAAGTTAACCAAGTTCAATTTTTTTTTAAACAGCGGAAGCATAAGACGTTAAACCAAAACACAAATTCGTAGATCATAAGTTTTAAAGACTCAAAACATAAATTTCATAAGTTCATAAGGTTCATTTAATAAGCACGGAACATAACAGTTCACATCCCATAACGACCACCTCCATGTGCAAGCCCCATAGCATCTAGCGACCTGCAAAGCATGTAACAACGAGTCAATAACAAAGTTGAGTGAGTTCACAGTTGGTTGTCCATTTTAGAGTTGTTTCCAAAAACATAGTTTAATCTCATTCAGCTATCCAGCCGTGGGGGTTACCCCATAGTTCGAAAACGTTTATTAGTTAACCATCCCATGTCCACCTTCCCTGGCTCTCCAGCCCGGCACTCCGGCCGTGGGGGCTACCCCATTATTTAAACTACCAGACTCGTTTATAATATCGACTACTAACGAAAATTAATTGTGCCCTAGCGTCGGTGTCTATCATCACCGACGTGCCATAGTCCATTAGTACACGCCCGTCCGACTGGCACGGTGTGAGGTTTGTTAAACCTAATAGCGCTATTAACTAATGACCCACTCGCCATAGCCTCGGCGATTAAGTCGATACAAAAAGGGAGGGACTTCGCTGATAGAGTTCTAGTCCAGTAAGTCTAATACGTCCCAACAGGACGAGGAATTTACATTCCTGAACACGTCTCGAGGACGAGGAATTCACATTCCTGAACGCGTCCCAAAGGACGAGGAATCCCTATTCCTGTACCCATTCCCATTCCCACCGGGAATTTACCATGCTTTGTAGAAAAGTGTGAACTCACCTCGGTTTGCTCGGTTAGATTCTAAAATATAGCTAAAAGTCAAGGTCGGTCAATCACGTCCTAATACGGTACGGATAACAATCAGTTTCTCATGCATAACACGTATCCTACGTACGGTTTATTTACTCATTACTTCTATCACATAACATGTACACATTTTAATAGTCCATGCTCATATAAACATTCCACCTATAGCTACTCAATAACAAGCATACGATATATCACATATTACTTTCATTGACATATAACATGTTAGATCATTCACAGATAACATACTCGACATTTAGACACGCAAATTACTACTTATGTCGTTTCAGCTTTAATATTCAAAACCGGGCTGTTTTCGGACACTTTAATAAAATAGTTAACTTATTCCAAAAATTCCCAAATTTTTACAGAATGTCTTAAACGATCCAAATATTATTGTGTAAAAATATCGGGGTACAGTTCATTACCAATATTTTATAAAAATTCATTTTCCGGACTGAAATCAGATTTATCTTTTTCTGACTGCAGTCCACGGAATAATTTATTTAAAATTCATCGAGAGTCCGATTTACGAAATTCTAGTGAGATAATTACAAATACATCGGTGGTCATCTACAGTACAAATTTCATGATCTAACTCTACACAGAATTCAAGTTATGACGGAAAACAGAACGCATATTTTTAGCAGTAAAAATGCAGCTCTAGCTGCTGTTACGAAACGACACTTTAAAAATAGTAAACGAAGTCCAAAAATTATGATTCTGGTGCCATTAGAACCGTATTTCATAATACATAAATCTAGACTTCGGAAAATACATTTTTCGTTAAGTTAAGGTCCGGTTACAGCCAACTGAAGTTGGCTGTAATCACTAAACAGCTTTCTGTTTTCAGTCTTTAACCTTCTAAAGCGCGTTCGATTGATTCCGTTAACATGTTTAGTGATCACAACAACATCAAACATCAATATTAACCAGCAAATCATCAGGAAATCAACAAGAATCATAACAACACAAGATCAACATGATTTAACCATATATCTTCTCTTTATCCACTCTTTACCCTTTATGTTCAAGACTTAGTTCATGTTCTTTAGTGTTTCTTAATATTTCACCATTCAATCATCTATTAACCACTAAAAATAAGAACAAGATGAATTTTTTAAGCACTTACTACTAGCTCAATGCTAGGGGAGAAACAAGGCGTAAAAGTGGTGGATAAAAGAAAACTAGAGTGGTCCTTGAGCTTCCGAGTGCACCAAGCTTGTTTGTTGAACCTCTTGCTCCTTTGTGTGTATGGAAAATGCTTGAACAAGACTTGATGGTGGTGGTAGTGTGGTGTGGTGGTGGCGGCCATGAATGGTGGAAGGAGGAGAGGAGAAACTTTGTGTTGATGGGTGTTTGATGAAAGAGAATGATTATCTTCTAAACTTATTTATAAACCAAGTCCACCATGATCCAACATGTAATATGCTCCTTGATGTCTAACATATGTAAATAAAATAATCAAAAGAATGTGGGGGTATCCCCCACACCTTGTAACCGTCAATTAGGGGGGGGGGGTATAGGGTTGGGTGGTGATGAACTAGTTACACTTTAGTTAGAATTCTAATGATATAGTTAGTGTATTAGTGTGTTATATAATATAAGGTGTGTTAGGGTGTTCGGGGCCCCTAACTAGCTCAGAAAAATAGGAACAATGCTTCTAGCATTATTTTAGTGTTCCGGGTAAAGTCCGGTTGTTCGGTTCGGTGTTGTTCCGTTAAAGTGCTTAATTAATCCGTAAAGTGTCCTACATATATATTTTTGTAACGTTTTTAATTTTCAGCACTCAGGAAAGCATACAAGACTATTTAGTAACTTTTCTGTACACTACTAGTATGTTACAAGCACATGTAAGTATAACACAGAAATCAGAAAGCAGTTAAATGATTCAGCACAGTCATCAAGCACTTTATTTATCATTAATAAATTGTACGGAATACATGGAATTATGAGGGTTGTCACATTCACCCCCTGTTAAGAAAATTTCGTCCCGAAATTTAGCTCGTGGTTACTGAGGAAGCTAGTTATGTTGCGTTGGTTTCCTGGTTTTCATGGGGTGTCCAGACCTCACACCGATCCAACTTGGGATTTTTGATGTTATCGTGGGGATGGATTGGTTAACCAAACATCATGCTGAGGTGGTTTGTTTCGATAAGATTGTTCGTATTCCTTTGTTTTCTGGCAATGTTCTGGAAGTTCGTGGCGAGAAACCTTCAGATGGATTGAAGCTTATGTCGTGTACAAAGGCCCAAAGTTATTTGCGAAAAGGATATGTTGCTTTTCTGGCACATGTCACTGAGGAGAAAGTCAAGAGCAAGAGTATTCAGGATATTCCAATTGTTCAGGATTATCCAGAGGTGTTTCCCGATGAACTGCCTGGTCTGCCTCCAGTTCGTCAAGTCGAGTTTCATATTGACCTTGTACCCAATGCCAACCCGATTGCGAAAGCACCTTATCGTCTTGCACCGTCAGAGATGCAAGAGTTATCGAAACAACTTCAAGAGTTATCTGATAAAGGATTCATCCGTCCGAGTTATTCACCTTGGGGAGCTCCTGTCCTCTTTGTGAAAAAGAAAGATGGATCTTTTCGAATGTGTATTGATTATCGTGAGCTTAATAAGCTTACCATCAAGAATCGACATCCCCTACCTCGAATTAACGATCTCTTCGACCAGCTGCAAGGTGCTTCGTGTTTTTCTAAGATCGATATGCGTTCTGGGTATCATCAACTTCGTGTTCTCGAAGAAGATATTCCCAAAACTGCTTTCCGCACGAGATATGGGCATTACGAGTTCACTGTCATGCCTTTTGGTTTGACAAATGCCCCAGCTATCTTTATGGACTTAATGAATAGGGTCTGTAAACCTTATTTAGACAAGTTCATCATTGTGTTCATCGACGATATTCTCATTTATTCAAAGTCTCGAGCCGAGCACGAGCAACACCTTCGCTTAACATTGGAACTCCTTAAGAAGGAACAACTTTTTGCTAAATTCTCCAAGTGTGAATTTTGGCTTAAAGAAGTTCTATTCTTGGGTCATATAGTCAACGAGCAGGGTATTCATGTGGATCCATCCAAGATTGTTGCTATTAAGGATTGGAGTACGCCGACGACACCTACAGAGATTCAATCTTTTCTTGGTCTTGCTGGTTATTATCGTCGATTCATTTCAAATTTCTCAAAGATCGCGGTTCCACTCACTGCTTTGACTCAGAAGAATAAGCCTTTTGAGTGGGGACCCAAGCAAGAAGAAGCGTTCCAAAAGCTGAAACGAAAGCTTTGTGATGCTCCTGTTTTATCTCTGCCCGAGGGAAATGATGATTTCATTGTCTATTGTGACGCGTCGAATCTAGGACTTGGTTGCGTTCTTATGCAACGAGGTAAAGTCATAGCTTATGCGTCTAGATAATTGAAAGTTCACGAGAAGAACTATACGACTCATGATCTTGAGTTAGGAGCTGTGGTTTTCGCGCTTAAAATCTGGAGACATTATCTTTATGGCACGAAGTGTGTGGTTTTCACAGACCACAAAAGTCTCCAGCATATTCTTAATCAAAAAGAGCTAAACATGAGGCAACGACGTTGGGTTGAACTCTTGAACGATTACGATTGCGAGATTCGCTACCATCCTGGTAAGGCGAATGTCGTAGCCGATGCGCTTAGTCGAAAAGAGCGAGTCAAGCTTCACTCTGTCCGAGCTCTATCTGATCTTCAATCTCGTATCCTTCAAGCTCAACGATCTTGTGTGATCAAAGGCTTATTGAAAAATGAGCCACCGCTTCAACTTGAGCTTAAGCTCGAAAGGAAAGATGATGGTTTGCTCTACTTCAAGGATCGTTTGTGGATTCCGAAACAAGACGATCTCCGCACCCTAGTGATGGACGAATCTCACAAGTCTCGATATTCTATCCATCCTGGTGCTGATAAAATGTACAAGGATCTTCGTACTCAGTATTGGTGGCCTGGTATGAAAAAGGATGTTGCCTTGTATGTATTGAAATGCCTAACTTGTCTCAAAGTCAAGGCTGAACATCAACGACCTTCTGGTTTGCTTGTACAGCCAGAAATACCGGTTTGGAAGTGGGATAACATTGCTATGGATCTCATCACTAAGTTACCACGTACATCTAAAGGTCATGATGCTATTTGGGTTGTTATTGATCAATTAACGAAATCAGCTCATTTTATTCCGATTCGCGAGGACCTATCTGCTGATAAACTTGCAAAGATTTATGTTGATGAGATAGTATCTCGACATGGTGTTCCTTTGGATATTATTTCTGATCGTGATGCTCGATTTTCATCTCATTTCTGGAAGACCATGCAATCTACTTTAGGAACTCAACTAAATCTAAGCACTGCTTATCATCCCCAAATAGATGGACAATCTGAGAGAACGATTCAAACTTTGGAGGATATGCTTAGAGCATGCGTAATAGACTTTGGTGGTCATTGGGATTCTCATCTTCCATTGATCGAGTTCTCTTACAACAATAGTCATCATGCTAGTATTAATATGGCACCATTCGAAGCTCTCTACGGTCGAAAATGTTGTTCACCTGTCTGTTGGAATGAAATCGGTGAAGCTCAGCTTACTGGACCTGAGCTCATTCTAGAAACAACAGACAAAATCAAGAAAATCCGCGATAATCTTGTGACAGCTCGAAGCCGTCAAAAGAGTTATGCAGATAAGCGACGCAAGCCCTTAGAATTTCAAGTCGGCGACCATGTCCTACTCAAGGTGTCACCTTGGAAGGGAGTTGTGAGATTTGGAAAGAAAGGAAAACTTGCACCCCGATATGTTGGACCATTTAAGATTGTTGAAAGAATTGGAAAGGTTGCCTATCGACTAGAGCTACCTCCAGAGCTTGGAAATATTCACCCGACTTTTCACGTGACCAATTTGCGAAAGTGTTTAGCTGACGCTGATCTTCACATTCCTCTCGACGAGATCCGAATCGATGAAACGATGCACTTTGTCGAGAAACCCGTGGAGATAGTGGACCGTACATTCAAACATTTGAAGAACAAACGGATACGATTGGTCAAAATTCGTTGGGAATCCAAACATGGCCCAGAGTTTACTTGGGAACGTGAGGACCAAATGAGGACGAAATACCCGCATTTGTTTTCACAAGCTTCCTCTAGTTAAAATTTCAGGACGAAATTTCCTGAAGTAGGGGAGACTGTGACAACTGTGTTCTGTAATCGATGTACAATGTAAAACAATGTTGATTATTAATAAAATAACGTGCTTTGGTGTTATTATATGTGTTTTGATGTTATTATGTGTGTATTTGTGTTTGGTGATTTTACAATTCGATTCGATTCCGATTTCAAGCTTTAAATCGCTTTCTGGAAGGTTATACGCAAACTGGTGCGTAAACGCAGTCAGTATAACGCGACAAACACTCCGGAATAGTGACATAGGCTTAACATACCTTAAATAACCTCCACATAACTTAGAAATAAGTTTTGGATGGTTTGGTGTGTTGAAATCAACTTTGTTCGATCGAAGGGACTATTTGTGTCAAACTGCAAAACTATACTGATTTGTATAGTAACGAACACTCCAGAACTGATTCATAAGTTAAACATACCCTAAATATCCTTTACATAGCTTAGAAATAGGCTTTGAGGGGTTCGGTATGCTAAAACAAACTTTATTGGTCATTCAGGGACTAAAAGCGTCAAAAAGTGCACAAGTTTGCATTTTCGCGCATATCTTACGTTCTGAATATATCCGGACATCCAAAAATTTATGTAATCATTAAAATATTTTATTTTAGTGATTGGCATGATAAAATTCCATTTGTCGCTTAATTTGGATCGTTTTTGCGTTCGTTACAACTTCTGTCGTAATTAACCAAACAACGCAACCGTACGACCAAAGGAGCCGACATCCGAGATATTTTTTAGCATGTTTTAAGTTCCCTATACTTTAACTTCATTTTAGAGCCTTGAAATGAGGTTAACGAGGCTTAAACGTGTCAAAAGTGAGCCGAAATGCAAGATTCTGAAGTGCAGGGACCTGTTTTGACATTATGTGAAACTACCTTACACGGGCCGCGTAATGATTACCTATATGTTACGCGGGCCGCATGGCCTTGTCAGACAGAAAGATCAAAAACAACAATCTGGGCTAAATTCAGGGGTTTTAATGTAATATTTGCAATACCTGGAGCTGGTTTTCGACCCCCATTGTATTCTAATACCATTAACCCACATGTATGGCCAAGATTACTCCCTCAAACCACTTGGAATCATCCTATTGATCCTAACTTACTATAAATAGCAACCCCCACTTCACTTCATTCTCACACTTGATCTGAAATCAGCTCTAAGTTGGGGTGCTTGCACTTCATACCTGAGGTATTTTAGATCAAACATCCTTCTTGGACCCTTTGTAAGTCCTTTTCTTGCTTGTTCTTGTATTTCAAGCATGAAAGTCAAACAAGTTTGACTTTCAGCTTTGACCAGTCAATGGTCAACACAAAGTTCCGTTGAACTTTGCAACGTGAGCGTAATCACAATGGTTATAGTCCCTTGTGACTATACCTACTGATTACCATGTTGACTAGGCGTAGTGACGAGTCGTAGTTTCGGCCAAAATGCGTATTTATGCGTATTTTGTAACCAAGCTACTCTTGGGTATCAAAACCGTTTGTTTTGGTATCAAAACCTGTTTTCTAACTTAACTAAACATGTTCTAACAAGTTTAGCTCGTCACTTTTAGATTAGTGCTTGTGTAGAGTCGTAAGTCAAGCGGACTAAACACCCGCTTAGACTTTTGAACTCGACCCGTTTGGTCGATCATTAGGATCCAACCAAACATGTTTAGTGACCATAGTTGAATAGGGAATAACATTCCGAGGCTATACCTTATGGTCACTTAGGTTTAATTAGTTGTATGATAAGTAGTTTATATGCCTTAGGTAAATGACCAAAATGCCCTTTTCATGCATAATTGGTAATTAAGCATATGTAACATAAACTTTTGTCACGTAACTGATTATGCAACATATTTAAACATGTTTAGGCATATAATACTTGTCATAGGACTAGTTAGACGTCTCGAACGGGCTTTTGCGCCCACGACACGTTAAAGTAGCGTAAGCTACCTTAATGGGTCGCATCGGGTCGAAAGCACTTAGGTTAGGTTCTGATTTAGGATGTAGGCTTTGTTAAACCATATCACATGAGTTCCAACACTCATTTGGTTTACAAGACCTCATTCTGTCCGATCTTCCGATTTAGGCGTCTATTGTTTGACTAGTGATTCGATTACTAGGTGCTGTTTGATTTCTCTGGTTTGCTCGAGTTTGTTGAAGTTCTATTGATTGAGGATACTTTGCACTTCAAGTGAGTACATAGTTCCCCTATTTTACTGTTTTCAATTGTTTTGGGGTGATTCATATGTGCTAAATGTTTTCAAGGTTTTAACGATGGTTTTCAAAATGATTTTCGATATTATAACGATGATTTCAAAAACGATTAAGATGGTTTATATTAAACTAATAACGATTTCAATAAAGTGAATAAACTAGTTGGTTGTAATTACATAATGAATGACATTCATTAGCATTGATCAAGCCGACCAGTATTAGGTTATGGTACCATTGGATCTGACAAATCCCGTTATCAGACTACACCCATGGTTATGTGTGGGTTAGGTGGGCAACGACTGAATCTGTGATTGTTAATTTACCCTTTGGTGGTTTATTAATGCGAGAGCGAGATAGTCGAGTCACGAAGGTTTGAATGTTATTAGCGAGGTGACCATAAATAGTTTTCACACTTAAAACGAGGATGATTTAAACGATTTAAACGAATTAAGGATTTGGGAACGATTCATACAAGATTAAACGAGTTGGATAAACGATTGGTTTTTGGTTAAGTGTTTAGATAACGGGACGGGTGTAATATGATGAAAACATGGTAGATACGCCACTGGTACTTCTTATATATAAGTGTTTTCGACATATTACATACCGTGGCGTTATTTAGTTCACTTGGATAAACGATTTTAAAACGATGTCACCTAACAATGTTTTCGAAAGGATATAAACCATACGAGTTTTATTAACGAGTTAATACGAAATGTTTTACAATTTGCTTTACTAAACAAATGTTTTTGGGTTAAGAATCATGGCTACGAGGTTTTATAAACTATAACCCGCTTGATTTGAGTTGGTTAATTAAGTTGCAATATTATACTCTTTTCAAAACAAGGTTTTTAGTAAAGTATTGCAACATTTAAACTAACCGTGAATCCGACACTCCTATAAAACCTATGTACTCGCCATCATTTCTTTGCTGACTTTGTTTTTACATATGTTTCAGGTGTTGATGCTTGATGATGATTACTAGGATGCATGAGTCACATAGGATCTGGACGCGGCCTTAGTGACATAATAACAATATTAGTCGATACGTAACTTGTTTGTTTTGTGTTAAACCAATGTAAATTACTTAATGAATCAATAAAACGAAACTTTTTTGTATCCATGGTTGTGAAACAATAATTCTGCCACGACACTCCCCGACGTTTCCGCCGTGGTTTTGTTGTTTTAACGCGGTCGGGGTGTGACAGGAGAAGTAATTATGATTAGAGGGGATAAACCGCGTAAACCAATGAAGTTCATTTCAGTAATGAAAGTTGCTAGTTATGAACGAAAGCAAGAAATAGTGTATATGATTTCGGTAATCAATAGCACTAAGGGTAAGGAAATTAAGGAAATTCCTGTAGTATCAGAATACTTGGATGTATTCCCCGAAGAACTACCAGGATTACCACTAGATAGGGAGGTAGAATTTAGAATTCATCTGATTCCTAGAACTACACCCGTAGCTAAAGCACCCTACCGGTTAGCACCCACTGAAATGTTAACTGAAAAAGCAATTTGATGAATTGCTCAGTAAAGGATTCATATAACCTAGTTCATCCCCTTGGGGAGCACCAGTGTTGTTCGTAAAGAAGAAAGATGGTTCGATGCGAATGTGTATCGATTATAGGGAATTGAATAAGGTTACAATTAAGAATCGATACCCATTGCCTAGGATTGATGATCTTTTCGATCAACTTCAGGGGGCTAGATATTTTTCTAAGATAGATTTACGCTCCGGATATCATCAGTTGAAGGTACAAGAAGAAGACATACCTAAAACCGCTTTCAGAACTAGGTATGGTCACTACGAGTTTACAGTTATGCCTTTTGGACTAACAAATGCTCCGGCAGCATTTATGGATATGATGAATAGGATCCGTAAACCGTACTTAGATAAATTTGTAATTGTCTTCATCGATGATATACTTATTTATTCCAAAAGTCAGGACGAGCATTGTGAACATTTACGAGCACTCTTAACTTTGTTAAGAAAAGAAAAGCTTTACGCCAAATTCTCAAAGTGTGAATTTTGGCTACAGGAGGTGCAATTCTTAGGTCACATGGTGAATCATGAAGGTATTCACGTAGATCCCTCCAAAATAGAAGCGATCACCAAATGGAAGGTCCCGCAATCAGCTATGGAAGTTAGAAGTTTTCTAGGGTTAGCTGGATACTATAGACGATTCATTAAGGATTTTTCTAAGATAGCTGTTGTAACACCCTGTGTTTCGGAAGTCAAAGTCAAAGTCAAGATTGAAGTCAAAGGAAGAAAAGATTGCTAATTGCGATCTGTCTCTCCTTGCTCAATTCCTGTTTTGACTTCTTTGACTTGTAATTATTCTATTTTCGCTTTAGTTGTATTATGTGGAGTATCTATTAATAATCGCATGGTAATCGCTATTTATCGCTATCGCACTCGCAACTCGAATTTCACATTTTGGTTAATGTTATATGTGTGTGTGTGCCTTATGTTTTACTTGTGCATGTCTACTTATGTTATGTGTGGTAATCAATCGAAACGCAATCGAACTCAATCGCAATCGAATCGCAAACGCTAAACGAACACGAAGTAAGGATGCTTGTATGTTGATATAGTAGTTGGGATTAAAAGTAATTTGACTAGGAAACTCTACCACATCGAAAGGCTACCAATCGAAATCGAAACAGCGAAACTCGTCGCACTGAACGCTCGAACAAGGTGACTGATCGACCAGGCGACCAGTCGATCGGCCAGCCGATCGACCGAGCAGCCGCTCGATCGGACAGCTGTCAGATCGGACTGCCTAACCGATCGACCAGCCCCTCTCCACTCCTTTCCGCTTTGGGTAACCCTATAAATACCCCTTGTCACTTTCAAACTTTCTACTTTTGGCAACTGACGTCCGACCAGCTCGTTTTCCTCACTTTTCTTCAGATTTCTCGCGATTCCGGTAAGATCTCGTCCTAAATCTTGTACTTCCTTAATCTACACGCACTCCTACACCTTTCTATCTTTTGAATCTTAACTTTTAACCGTGAAATCATCAATATTTAAGGTGTTCTAGGATGACGTCATCATGTGTTCTTGAAGAACTTCATGTTTTAGCCTCAATCCACCAAGAACAACTTAGATCTAACCGATTTCCACATAAACAAGCAAAGATCTTTCATAGATCTAAACATATTCACGATAAAAAGGATTGAAAGATGGTTTTTCCAACTTTCTTTCAACTCTTTTACACTCAATGCACTCAAAACCGATAGAATCAGAGCTTGTGCCGGCTTACTACTCATTATTATGGTTGTGTTGGTTCAAGATCCGTATTCCATCCACGAGACTATCGATTCCGGGTTAACCAAGAACAATCGTCCTAAACCGGTGGGCTGGCCGAACTTGGGTGGTTCCTGTTCGATCGGGTCAGTTGGTTAGCGCGATATCAACACATCTCGATAAAACGACAAACTATCAAAACAACCAAGTGTGAGACGAACAGGTCGACCAGGATGGAGTGCCGTCCGATCGGACTACTGTCCGAACGGACAGCCACCCGTACGACCGGCCACCCGTACGACTTGCACCTTGGCCCCACTTTTAGTTTTCAAATCAAGCTTCAAGAGTTTGGAACACCGAACGGATTGCAGTCCGATCGAGTTACCACTCGATCGACCGACCATCCGACTATGTGATGTTTCGAAACTTCAACACTTAAACAATTTTCAACATGTTCAATGCACAAAGGATGCCACCCGATCGAACGACCGTCCGATCGAGTGACAACCTGCTGTGAACTTGTTCTCACTGAAGTGCCCAACCAATCGGATTGCCGTTCGATCGGACGACCGTCCGATCAACCGACCTGAAGGGTAGAGATACTTCAATGTTTCCAAAATGCTACAACGAAAACTTCAAAAGTCAAGCCATCATACACAAACACATCCTTCCCAAAGGAAGAAACAATCCACTCGAACAGTCATCCGACCGAACGACCGTCCGAACGGACTACCACTCACACGACTGGCTGTCCGATCGGACTACCATCCGATCAAACTACTGTCCGAACCAATTATACTTTGCATCATTTTACGCGTCGCTTATCGTTATGCTATCAATCTGTTCAGGCTAACCCTACTCTCTAGCTCTCCCTTCAATCCATCAACCGCTGTGAGTATACTCGACCCCTTTTTGCTTTACGCACTTTTGGGTGTTACATACGTTACTTATACAAAATCACATCGAACACACTACGCAATACTTTAAACGCTAACCGTTACCGCATGTTATACGTGACTTAATGAATGCTTGTTTGTTATGTTTACACATGGAATGCTGTCTACCTGCCTTAGCAACGATAGTACTATTAGTTTGGACTCAGCACCCGTTCACTCGGGGGTTGTTAAGGACAATTACCTACATGGCTCACAGTGGTGAGAATGTATCGCGAACTGCCTTGGGCAGTCAACCCGCAGTCATTGGTATCGATAGGTTCATGTCGATAACTAACATGCCTCATTTCACTCTGTGTACGTGCTGGTTATGCGTAACGCTTTCGAAACTCTATATGCTATTATCAAACTTGTATGCTCACCTTTACACTATGTGTATTGACTTTTAATTTAACATATGTGACAGGTGCTTAGGATGCTTATTTGCATTCTTTGGTGTGAAATCGAGGCTAGGAAAGACCTAGGTCAACAATAAACAATTTTCTGTAATAAGAAATCTGAGTTGTCGGAACAGAACAATTTGACTAGATCTTTTCTGTAATAATTGTATTATCTTATATGACATGGTATGGGACATGTTGCTTTAAATATTTGGTAAATATAGTTGTTATGGAAACTTCTGGACAATCTGTTTCGCTCTGTGCCATGCCCCGATGTTTCCGCCATCGGTTGGGGTGTGACAGATTGGTATCAGAGCCATAACTATAGGGAATTAGGCAAGACACGACCTAGTCCGGGTCGATGTCTTAGAGACCTAGTCTATAGTAGGAACCTACAGACCGACTCGTGCATGTCTGATAGGGACTATGTATGAGCTTACTGCTATTTCTCGCTATTCTCGCCTATGCTACACTATCACTGCACTCGAAATTTTCAATTATGAATGAGCGAATAAGTCGAGATTAGGTGTGAAAACCGCAAACTCTCGACTAAATTGCCTGTTTGATCTATATTTATCTATAAACCGCGAGAATTCACGTTGAACCAGGAGTGAAATCCATACTTTGGCCCGGATTTTCGTCTCCATTTTTATCAAAACTGGAACAAAGTTGTCAAGCCAGGGGTGAAACCCTAACCTTGACGATTTGTTCCGACCTTCATCTAGTTTTACAAAACTCTCACCAAAGTCTCGACGGACTCCAACGACCTGAAGACATGATATGACTAAAGGGATTCGTGCCGAATGCCCAAGAATCGAGGCAGAAGCACAATCCTGAAAGTTAAAGCATGTGCAACAAGTCCTTGAGAGTAGTCGAACCACTTTGGATAGTCAATGTCTAATAGCCGCAGACGATCTATTTCTCGATTTTTATGTGTTTCGATTCTGAGCCCGCAACTGCTGACTTTGATGATTCGTTGATTTTATGTGTTGTATGTGTATTTACCTGTTTATATATTTAAATTTTGGAGAATTATTCGATTTTTGCTTTCACTTCGATTGACACGCACGACTCGCACTGCACTTCTATCTCAAAACGTTGATAAATCGCTAAATTGTGGACGACCTTATGCTATGTTATACGTTTATACTATACTACTCGATATGTTAAATCGCGATCGCTATATTCGAACACTCACAGACTTTGAAAGATAGGTTTCTGTATTCTGACCGCATCTTGTGATTACATGCGTATGTGCTTCTGTGCCCTACGTGCTTATGTGTTCTGTGCTCTACGTGCTTATGTGCTTCTGTGTTTATGTGAATCTGTGATTATGTGCCTATGTGTTTACGTGATACATGTTTCACTGTGTTCCTGAGCTTTAGTAAGTATTATACGTGTGAGGTGAGATTCGATTATGATGTGTCTGAGACCTATGACGATGTCTGTTGTAGACAATATCAACTGGACCATCATCTGGACCCCGTCACCCATGACTCTCTCGTCAAGAACAGAGGGACAAACGCCTTGCTGCTATCCTCGCGAAACAAGTGGCGAAGGTTGTGCCTCAGATCATGAGTGAGATTTACGAGAATGTTAGCAAATCGTCTGAGGAGTCCAGAACCGAAGCTCCTAAAGTTGCTACCAAGACTGCTTTCAGCTTCAAGCAGTTCAAGGCATGCGGTCCAAAGGAATTCACTGGAGAAGATGGCCCAACGTCTATGTTTCAATGGTTCGATTCCATCGAAGTCACTCTGCGCCAGAGTGGATGTCCGGAAAATCTCCGCACTCTAAACGCTACCGGCGTCTTCCAGTCCCACGCATTAGATTGGTGGACGGCCGAGAGAAACAAACGCGGAAATGATGCAGCCTTTGAGCTGACATGGGAGAAGTTGAAGGCCATCATGATGGATGAATTCTGCCCTCCTCATGAACGCCAAAAGCTGGAGGACGAATTCTGGAACATTAAGCAGAAGGAAGGTGACAACGCTGCCCTGACTGCTCGCTTTAAGTAGCTCAGCATCATCTGTCCCGATCAAGTGAAGACACCTGACATGGCAATCAAGAAGTACATCCGAGCTCTACCCGACTGTGTTGCGAATTTTGTGCATGCCGCAAAGACAGCAACGATCGATGAAACTTACTTGCTTGCCGCTGAAATCAACGACAAGCGAGTAAAAGCTGGTTTTTGGGATAAAACTGCGAAGAGCCTGCACCAAGTCACCGCCGCACCAACCGCTGAAACTGCCACCGCTCAATTGTCCAAGTCCTCACTCGCAAGAAGAAGAACAACAATAGCAGCTCCAGCAACAAGAACTGTGCTGTCACCACCATTGCTGCTCCTCTTCAAGCCGTACCGGCCCAGCAGCAGCACCACCACCATCCAGCACCAGTTACTTATGCACCGCCTGCAAAGCGTGCATACATAGGTCCCCACCCAGCTTGCCCGACATGCTCTTATCATCACCCGGTGGGTCTCGCCTGTCGTTTCTGTGCTCACTGCAATATGTACGGTCACTTCACTGCTAACTGCCGTACTGGTCCTCGTCAAGCACCTGCTCAAGCCACTGCTCATCCAGCTCTGCTCCCAGCCCCACAAGACCAACAAGCGGTGTCGCAACCCCCGATCCCTTATCTGTCCCGGGAACGGGCGGACGCGATCTCAGAGTTTCGGTGGTATCAGTTATTTAATCTTGCAGCGGAATTTACATCAGTACCGTAGTTAGGAAATGTTTATCAGAGTAAAACCACCTCATTTAATATTGATAATCACATGGGTAAAACCCAAGTTTCTTATTACAATACAATTAATAGGGATACACCCTATTTTATTGAATTTAAAACATCGTTTATTAGGTAACTTTTATAGCCACATTTTCCCCAAGCCTTCAGTGCTCTCCAGCTGGCTTTTTACTAATTGGCTGTCACATAGGGTTACCTGAAACACGTTTAAAAAAAAAACATTTGTCAATGGGAAATACTGGTGAGTGAATCCCAGTTTAATCAGGAAATAATTTATTAATTAAAACAGTATTGAGAGCGATCACATTGTTTATTTCTACACAATTACTCCATTAGTACTGTCAACCCTGACTTGTGGGTCATATTACCCATTGGCTAACTCATTGTCCAATGGTAACGTATTGTCATCCCGACTTACTACTCACAGTGTAGTAAATTTTGTATACAAAACCCCAACATATCGGCAGTAATTGAAGAACTACAGACTCAATCACCGCTTAATCATATTGTAAAACATTTAAGATTTTGTAAAATATTACGAAAAGGTTAACAAAAAGAGGATAAACTCACATTGCTATCTTAGACTTCGCGTAAGGGTTTTCTGGATATAATCTATAATTTATACAAATGTACATTGGTTAGTATCATAACCCTTTGGAAATATTAATGATACCCTCCTCGAGACGGCATTCCAACAACTACGTCGGGCAGAACCACGACAGTTGTTACGGAACCCTAAATCAATCGGGCAGCGTATCTATTACGAAACTGGGGTTATAATACTTACAACGGAGCAGAGCCTCGCTAATTAGGGGTATAATACCCGACTATAATGCTTATATCTTCAGAGATTCGTTTAGAAAGAAAGATGTGAGCGACGAAAAGTGAAGCCCGATGGCCTGTTTATATAGTTGCAAAACCTGACCCTCACGTGGCCCGCGTAAAGGTAAGCTAAGGCTTATGCAGCCCGCGTCAAAGCTGGGTCAACGCGTAGCTTAGCTGATTCGATGTGTAGGTCCGCCACGATGTCGACACGTGTCGGCCTAGGATGTCTCTGCGTTTGATGATCTCTGGCGGCCCGCGTAAGAGTTAAGGTGAGCTTACGCGGCCCGCCTGAACTAAAGAAATCAGTGAAGTCCGGTCTACACCCTCATACCGCCCGCGTAAAGTTTGGGTGGGATCCTACGCGGCCCGCCTCAACTTATAATTTTATTGTTTTTAATTTATTTTAAATACTATAACATAATTTGGACTCGGTTTTCGTATACGGGGTATATTTAAAGACATATAAGGGTATTTTAAAATATACTAGAGTGTCGGAAATATTATAAGAGTATTGGTTTTACTGAGGGTTGTTACATCCTCCCCACCTTATTTTAGAGCTCGTCCTCGAGATCTACTGGAACAAGTGCGGATATTTCCTTTTCATTTCTGATTCAAGCTCCCATGTGTATTCAGGTCCTCTTTTGGAGTCCCACTTTACTTTGACCAGAACTAATCTCTTATGTTTGAGATTCTTGACTTTTCTGTCTTCAATTTGTAGAGGCCTTTCTACAAACTTGAGTTGTTCATTTACCTCTATATCTTTAAGAGGTATTATTAGGGATTCATCAGCTAAACACTTTTTGAGATTAGATACATGAAACACATCATGTATACCTGCCATTTCCTCTGGCAGTTGTAGCTGATAGGCTACAGGTCATATTATTTTAATAATCTCAAAAGGTCCAATATACCTGGGACTTAGCTTTCCTCTTTTGATGAATCTTACCACTCCTTTCCAAGGAGAGACTTTCAATAATACTTTTTCTCCTACTTGAAACTCCAATGGTTTGCGTCGGTTATCAGCATAGCTCTTCTGTCGTCACGTGCTGTTTTCAGTCGTTCCTTGACTTGAATAATCTTGTCGGTTGTTTCCTGTACTATCTCAGGTCCAGATAGTTGCTTTTCCCCAATTTCTGCCCAACAGACTGGGGTTCGACACTTTCGTCCATAAAGTGCTTCGAATGGTGCAGCATTGATACTTGTGTGATAGCTATTATTATAAGAAAATTCTATTAAAGGTAAGTGATCGTCCCAATTACCTCCAAAATCAATTACACAAGCTCTAAGCATATCTTCCATTGTTTGAATTGTTCTTTCGCTTTGTCCGTCCGTTTGAGGATGATAAGCTGTGCTCAATTTTAACTTGGTTCCCATTGCCTTTTGGAAACTTGACCAAAAATGAGAGGTAAATCGACTATCCCTATCAGAAACAATTGATAACGGTATTCCATGTAAAGAAACGATTTCATTTACATACAATTTAGCTAATTGTTCCATACTGAAAGTTTCTTTCATTGGTAGGAAATGGGCTGACTTGGTTAATCTATCTATAATCACCCAGATTGTATCATTACCTTTCTTTGTTTTGGGCAATTTAGTAACAAAATCCATTGTTATTAATTCCCATTTCCACACTGGCATTTCTAATTGCTGTAACAAACCTGAGGGTTTCTGATGTTCGGCTTTGACTTGTGAACAGGTTAAACATTTAGAAACATAGGCTGCTATGTCCTTTTTCATTCCTATCCACCAGAAATTTTTCCTTAAATCCTGGTACATTTTATCACTTCCTGGATGCATCGTGTATTTAGATTTATGGGCTTCTTCTAAAATACGATAACGTAGGTTTCCTAATTTAGGTATCCACATTCTCTTTTTATGGAATCTCCAAATTCCATCTGTTCCTTGTTCTAATTCTTTTAACATACCTTTTAGCTTTTCATTATCTTCCTTGATTACTGATTCTTGTGCTTATCTTATTTGATCATTTAAATCTATTTGCAGATTTAATTTAAGAGAACGTACCCTTTTTGGTTTTTCATGATACTTTCGGCTTAAAGCATCTGCCACTACATTTGCTTTTCCTTCATGATACTGGATATCACAATCATAATCACTAAGAAATTCCATCCAACGTCTTTGTCTCATATTCAATTCCGTTTGCCTGAAGACATATCTTAAACTCTTGTGATCAGTGAATATGGTAAACTTACTACCATAAAGGTAATCTCTCCAAATCTTAAGGGCAAAAATTATAGCTCCTAGTTCTAAATCATGGGTTGAATAATTTTCTTCATGATTCTTAAGTTGTCTGGATGCATAGGCTATAACCTTCTGACGTTGCATTAATACACATCCATAACCTAACTTAGAAGCATCACAATAGACTACAAAGTCTTTAGTTCCTTCTGGTAACGCTAGTATGGGTGTATGGGTTAATCTTTGCTTAAGGATTCTAAATGCTTCTTCTTGTTTTAATCCCTATTCAAATTTAACGGATTTACAGGTTAGCTTAGTTAAAGGAATGGCTATCCTAGAAAAATCTTGAATAAATCTTCTATAATAACCGGCCAATCCTAAGAAACTTCTAACCTCAGTTGGTGACTCAGGGGTTTTCCATTTAGTAATCGCTTCAATCTTTTTTGGATCTACATGAATTCCTTCATGATTGACGAAATGTCCGAGAAATTGGACCTGTTCTAACCAAAACTCGCACTTAGAAAATTTTGCGTAGAGCTTTTCTTTTCTTAATAAACTTAAAAGTGCATGCAAATGCTTTGTATGATCTTCTTTACTCTTAGAGTAAATGAGAATATCATCTATGAAAACAATTATGAATTTATCCAAATATGGCTTACATATTCGGTTCATCATGTCCATAAATGCAGCTGGGGCATTGGTTAAACCAAATGGCATGACAGTAAATTCATAATGACCATACCTTGTTCTGAAGGCGGCTTTAGGAATGTCCTCTTCCTGTACCTTTAATTGATGATATCCTGACCTTAAATCAATTTTAGAGAAAAATCGAGCTCCTTGCAGTTGATCAAACAGATCATCGATTCTCGGTAATGGGTACCGATTCTTAATCGTGACCTTGTTTAATTCACGGTAGTCAATGCATATACGCATTGATCCGTCCTTCTTTTTAACAAACAGTATCGGCACTCCCCATGGCGACGAACTCGGTTGTATAAATCCCTTCTCTAACAATTCGTCTAATTGTTTCTTCAATTCTTGCATTTTTGCAGGTGCCAAACGATAAGGTGCTTTGGCAATTGGTTCTGTTCCTGGTAGCAGGTGAATTCTGAATTCAACTTTTCTGTCTGGAGGTAGTCCTGGTAAATCTTCTGGAAAGATATCTGAACACTGAGACACTACTGGAATGTCTTTTAGTTCTTTTCCTTTAGTGTTAGTGATTATGGAAATCATATACACTATGGAACCTTTTCTTATATAGCTTGCAGTTTTCATTACAGAAATGAATTTTGTAGTTCTAGATGGTTTATCTCCTTTAATTGTGATCGTTTTACCTTTTGGTGATTTTACTTGAATTGACTTTTGATCACATAAAATACTGGCTTTATTGGCTATTAACCAATCCATTCCTAAAACAACATCAAATCCTGTCAGATTCATGGGATACAAGTTTGCCACAATTTTTTTGATTTAAAATTTCTATTCTTGCTCCCTGCAAGATTTCAAAAATCCTAACAGTTTCTCCATTAGCGGTCTCTACTAGACATTCTTGTGGTAGTTTAGTTAATGACTGATTTAGAAATTTGCAAAATGATGTATTAATAAAACTTTGGTTTGCACCAGAGTCAAATAATACTTTAGCAAAAATACCATTAACTAAAAACGTACCAGCTATGACATCTGGAATCATCTTGGCTTCATCTGCAGTCAGAACAAATGCTCTAGCATTTTTAGTATTCTTGTTGTTTGCAGCTGGGGTTAGTTTTGGACAGTTTGGCCTGATATGACCTTTTCCCCCGCAATTGTAGCATAACCCATTACTGGATTTCTTCCTGCAATTTTCTTCCTTGTGCCCTGGCATCTTGCAATAATTGCAAAGAGTGGAGCATTTTCCCGAATGCTTTTTCTTGCAGACTTTGCAGAAAGGTGCAGAGGTAGAACCCATATTCCTACGGTTAAAATTCCCAGAGCGGAATTCTTGGGTAAGCCTTTGGGTTAGGTTTTTCCTCTGGTCTTCTTCTCTAGTACGGACTAGTTCATCTGTCAAGGTATTGGCTAGTTCTACAGTCTCTTCTATGGTTTGAGGTCTAGCTGCCTTGACTACATGTCTTATCTCTCCAATTAATCCCCAAATATAACGGGAAATCAACACTGGTTCTGGTGAAGCAAGGGTTGGCACTATTCTAGCATATTCAAAGAATATTTTAGTGTATCCCTTACTATCCACACCAGTCATCCTAAGATTTAGGAATTTATTTGCTATTTGTTCTTTTTCATTGGGTGGGCAGAATTTCCTTTCTACTATGTTCTTAAATTCTTCCCATTCCATATTGTAAGTTCTATCACTTCCTCTTGATTGGAGGATAGTGTTCCACCATTCTAGTGCTGAATTCTTAAACAGATTAGAAGCAAACAATATTTTATCTTCTTCAGAACACTTGCTTATTCTTAAGACTGCCTCAGTCTTCTCTATCCAGCGTAGAGCTGTAATGGCCCCTTCGTTGCCCGAGAATTCCATTGGTTTACAAGACCAGAATTCTTTATAAGAACAACCATAAGGCATGATTCTTCTTCTTTTGGGAATGGGCACTTTAAGTACAGGTCCATTGTTCACTCTGTTTTCTGGTTCGATTGGTCGCTTACTGCTATGTTTACTTTTATTATTCGCTTCTTGAATAGTTTGAATAATAAATGGCATGGCATCTATTATTCCTTGTGCCACTATGTGTTGAACGGCACTATTATCCATCTGGTTTCCATTGTTATTGATGCTCGGATTCTCATTAACCACGTTAATGTTACTCTGGTTATCATTATTCAGATTTCCTTGATTTCCGTAATCGGCCATCTGAATTTTAAACATTTACCCCATATTAATATCACAAGATAATAGGTAATATCGCAATTCACATAACACGCATCTAGCCAAAAACGTCGATCATTGCGACTTGTACTCTATTTTCATATACTATGCGTCTACTACACACTAGCACTGAAATAAAGATTACAATACCAACAGAATTTTTTTTTCACTAATAGTACTATGCATCCGTACACACATAATTTTATTATTATTATTACTATTACCGTTTCTACCATCACATTCACGGGTATGGATTCATCCAAAAATCCATATTGCGCTCATCGTATTTCCATACGAGACGCTCTCCCACCTGACGCATTCTCTCACTGCTTTCTAAAATCTTTTCTCCAAAATTCCTAAGTTCTTGCACGTTTTCTGCACTCATTGGGGGTGCAGGTTCTAGGACTGGGTTCGGAATCTGGGGTGCTGGTTCCTGATATGGGGCTGAAAGTGCCTGAAATCGGTAAGGATCTTCTAAGATTTCCCTGATGTATTTATTGTGGTAATAGGGATCTAATGGGTCCATACCTGGGTAGGCTCCTATGGTTGTATCTTCCTGAATAGGGTAACGATGCACAAAATCCCTATTGTCGTCCCACCAGGGGTCGTAATTTGGATCTAGGGGGTTTGGTTCAGGTACCCTAGGGATTTCTTCTGGGTTAAAGTCATGCATCTCCACTTGGTTTTCAGGGTTTTCTATCTCCATGGGTTGTTCTGGGTTTTGTGGTTGTGGGGCTACTAGTTGTTCCAGACTCGGGTCAGCAGCAGTTGTAGCTAGGATATGGAAATTAGCTAGGCTTCTATTAAGCATATCCTGTGTATGGGCATCTGTCTTTCGCTTAGCAGCTGCGAAAACTCTTTGCTGTTGCAATTTTCGCATTCTTTTCCTACGGGCAAAGGCTTCCTTACTGAACCATCCTCGTTTCTTATGAGGGAATGACTCTTCTGACTGAGCTTCAAAAGCAAACACTCCTTCTTCCTGATCAGCAGAATACCTAGAAAGGGCAGGCTGTGATGAGGTACCTTCACTTCTAGGGGAATCAGACAACTGACGATTCATGTCTGAGGGTCCTTGATCACTCATACTGTAAACTAACAGATAATCAAATAACACATAACAAATAAATGCAGTTATGCATATCTTTCCATTATTTCCTAACATAAAATTTAAAATATAAGTGTCAGCAGAACACTTCTTTGGCTCAGACCAGTGGCTAGGCTCTGATACCACCTTCTGTCGCAACCCCCGATCCCTTATCTGTCCCGGGAACGGGCGGACGCGATCTCAGAGTTTCGGTGGTATCAGTTATTTAATCTTGCAGCGGAATTTACATCAGGACCGTAGTTAGGAAATGTTTATCAGAGTAAAACCACCTCATTTAATATTGATAATCACATGGGTAAAACCCAAGTTTCTTATTACAATACAATTTATAGGGATAAACCCTATTTTATTGAATTTAAAACATCGTTTATTAGGTAACTTTTATAGCCACATTTTCCCCAAGCCTTCAGTGCTCTCCAGCTGGCTTTTTACTAATTGGCTGTCACATAGGGTTACCTGAAACGCGTTTAAAAAAAAACATTTGTCAGTGGGAAATACTGGTGAGTGAATCCCAGTTTAATCAGGAAATAATTTATTAATTAAAACAGTATTGAGAGCGATCACATTGTTTATTTCTACACAATTACTCCATTAGTACTGTCAACCCTGACTTGTGGGTCATATTACCAATTGGCTAACTCATTGTCCAATGGTAACGTATTGTCATCCCGACTTACTACTCACAGTGTAGTAAATTTTGTATACAAAACCCCAACATACCGGCGGTAATTGAAGAACTACAAAGACCCAATCACCGCTTAATCATATTGTAAAACATTTAAGATTTTGTAAAATATTATGAAAAGGTTAACAAAAAGAGGATAAACTCACATTGCTATCTTAGACTTCGCGTAAGGGTTTCCTGGATATAATCTATAATTTATACAAATGTACATTGGTTAGTATCATAACCCTTTGGAAATATTAATGATACCCTCCTCGAGACGGCATTCCAACAACTACGTCGGGCAGAACCACGACAGTTGTTACGGAACCCTAAATCAATCGGGCAGCGTATCTATTACGAAACTGGGGTTATAATACTTACAACGGAGCAGAGCCTCGCTAATTAGGGGTATAATACCCGACTATAATGCTTATATCTTCAGAGATTCGTTTAGAAAGAAAGATGTGAGTGACGAAAAGTGAAGCCCGATGGCCTGTTTATATAGTTGCAAAACCTGACCCTCACGTGGCCCGCGTAAAGGTAAGCTAAGGCTTACGCGGCCCGCGTCAAAGCTGGGTCAACGCGTAGCTTAGCTGATTCGATGTGTAGGTCCGCCACGATGTCGACACGTGTCGGCCTAGGATGTCTCCGCGTTTGATGATCTCTGGCGGCCCGTGTAAGAGTTAAGGTGAGCTTACGCGGCCCGCCTGAACTAAAGAAATTAGTGAAGTCTGGTCTACACATTCATACCGCCCGCGTAAAGTTGGGGTGGGATCCTACGCGGCCCGCTTCAACTTATAATTTTATTGTTTTTAATTTATTTTAAATACTATAACATAATTTGGACTCGGTTTTCATATACGAGGTATATTTAAAGACATATAAGGGTATTTTAAAATATACTAGAGTGTCGGAAATATTATAAGAGTGTTGGTTTTACGGAGGGTTGTTACAAGCGGCTCAGGCACCCGCGGTCAACGCCTGAGTCTGCTTCGCATGTGGTGATCCCAACCACTTTGCGAACATGTGCCCGAACAGGGTTGTGAAACAAGAGCCTCAGCAACACCAGCAGCAGCAGCCACAACAGCAGCAACAAGCCGCACGCGCCAGGACTTTCAACATCAATGTGCGCCAAGCCCAGGCTGACAACAATGTGGTCAATGATACGTTCCTTGTGAATGGTATTTATGCTTCATGTTTGTTTGATACTGGAGCCGATAATTGCTTTGTGTCGTTCGAATTCGAGAAGCTCCTTAGTCGTAAGCGCTCCCATCTCCCCTCGACGTTCGATGTTGAAGTCGACATCGGAAGAACTGTCGCCATTAATTCTGTTCTTCGTGATTGTACTCTGGAGCTCAACAATCACATCTTCCCAATCGACCTTATTCCGATGCAACTCGGAAGTTTTGATGTCATAGTAGGCATGGACTTTCTTCGCGAAAACCATGCTGAAGTTGTGTGTTTCGATAAGATGATTCGATTCTCGCTCGCGAATGGTGATTTATTGTGCGTTTATGGCGAAACTGCTTCGAAAGGTCTCAAGCTCATGTCGTGTGTCCCAGCTAGCAGGTATCTCCGCAAGGAATACAGAGCTTTCTTGGCGAACATTGTAGTAGCGGAGAAGGAAAAGAAAGGAAGACCTGGTGTAAACGATGTCCCAGTGGTACGAGAATTTCCTAACGTTTTTCCGGAGGATCTTCCCGGACTACCGCCAAGTCGTGATATCGACTTTCATATTGACCTCATTCCTGGAGCCAACCCTGTTGCCAAAGCTCCTTACCAACTCGCACCGTCTGAAATGCGCGAACTCTCGAACCAACTCCAGAAATTACTTGAAAAAGGCTTCATTCGCCCGAACACCTCTCCTTGGGGCGCGCCAGTCCTTTTCGTCAAAAAGAAGGATGGGTCGTTCCGGATGTGCATCGACTATCGGGAACTGAATAAGTTGACTATCAAGAACCGTTATCCCCTGCCTCGCATTGATGATTTGTTTGATCAGCTACAAGGTGCTACATGTTTCTTGAAGATCGATCTACGCTCAGGCTATCACCAACTACGCATTCAAGAGGAGGATATACCCAAAACCGCTTTTCACACTCGTTACGGCCACTACGAATTCGTTGTTATTCCTTTTGGTTTAACCAACGCACCCGCGGTTTTCATGGATCTGATGAATCGCGTGTGTAAGCCATATCTCGACCGTTTCGTCATCGTGTTCATCGACGATGTCTTGATCTATTCCAAGTGAAAAGCCGAACACGCGCAACATCTACGTTTGGTTCTCGAGCTACTCCAAGGGAATCGACTCTATGCCAAGTTCTCCAAGTGTGAATTTTTGCTGGAAGAGGTTCAGTTTCTGGGTCACATTGTCAATAGTCAAGGTCTTCACATTGATCCCGCGAAGATTAAAGCAGTCAAGAGTTGGATTACACCCAAGAACCCTTCTGAAGTCCGTTCTTTCCTCGGATTGGCGGGCTATTATCGACGTTTTATCGAAGGATTCTCAAAGACCGCTGTACCGCTTACCGCTCTTACGCATAAAGACAAGCCTTTTGTTTGGGGAACCGAACAAGAGTCTGCTTTCCAAACCCTCAAGCACATGCTTTGCAATGCTCCTGTTCTCACTCTACCCGACGGAAACGACGACTTCATTGTCTCTTGTGATGCTTCCAACCTCGGTCTTGGTTGTGTTCTTATGCAGCGGGACAAGGTTATAGCTTACGCATCTCGTCAGCTCAAAATCCATGAGAAGAACTATACAACCCATGATCTCGAGCTAGGCACGGTTGTTTTTGCGTTAAAGATTTGGCGACACTACCTATATGGTACCAAGTGTACGATCTTCACCGATCATAGGAGCCTACAACATATCTTTGATCAGAAAGAACTTAATATGCGTCAACGCCGATGGGTGGAACTTCTCAACTATTACGACTGTGAGATTCGTTATCACCCAGGCAAGGCGAATGTCGTTGCTGACGCTCTCAGCAGACGGAGTTATTTGCTCAGCATTCGTAATGTCCAAGCCCAATATGATCTCGAAACTCTCATCCGCGAAGCCCAACATGCTAGTTTTAATGAACGCACCCTGAAGAAGGAACGAATCTATCACGATGGAGCTCATCTTGTGAATAAGCCAAATGGGATATTCCATTATCTAGACCGGATTTGGATCCCTAAACGGACCGAATTGCGAAAGATTTTAATGGACGAAGCCCATAAATCCCGGTATTCTATTCATCCCGGTGCCGATAAAATGTATCAGGACCTTCGCTACAAGTACTGGTGGCCGGGCATGAAAAGGGATATTGCCCTCTACGTTGGGAAGTGCCTGGCTTGTGCAAAGGTCAAGGCTGAACACCAAAGACCCTCTGCCTTACTCGAGCAACCACCGATCCCTATATGGAAGTGGGAGAGTATAGCTATGGACTTCATAACAAAGCTTCCACACACGACATCAGGTCACGACAGCATCTGGGTTATTGTTGATCGTTTGACCAAATCTTCTCACTTTTTTCCAATACGGGAAGACTACAAGGTAGAACGATTAGCCCGAATCTACACCAATGAGATCATTTGTCTACATGGGATGCCTCGCGACATCATCTCTGAATGTGATGCTCTATTTACCTCGCGACTGTGGGAAACGTTTCAAGCGGCTCTCGGTACTGCGCTCAACCTAAGTACCGCATTCCATCCTCAAACCGACGGTCAGACTGAAAGGACGATTCGTACTCTTGAAGACATGCTCCGTTCGTGTGTCTTAGATTTCGGTGGTAATTGGGATACTTACCTGCCATTGGTCGAATTTTCGTACAACAACAGTTATCATTCCAGCATTCAAATGGCACCATTCGAGGCCTTATACGGAAGAAGATGTCGATCGCCTATTGTGTGGCACGAGATCGGTCACTCGCAATTAACCGGTCCTGAGCTATTGCAAGAAACGACTGACAAAGTCCTCCAAATTCGAGACAACTTGTTGAAAGCTCGAAGTTGACAGAAAAGTTACGCCAATAGACGATGCAAGTCCCTTGAATTTGACGTTGGCGACTATGTACTCCTAAAGGTATCACCTTGGAAGGGTGTGGTCAGATTCGGCAGGAAAGGCAAACTAGCGCCTCGATATGTTGCACCTTTTAAGATTCTGGAAAGGATCGAAAAAATCGCCTACAGACTCGAACTACCGGAGGAACTTAGTAATGTCCACCCGAGTTTCCATGTGTCAAACCTCCGAAAGTGTCTGGCTGACCATGATTTAATTGTACCTCTCATTGACCTCCAAGTAAACGAAACACTACACTTCGTGGAGAAGCCTGTCGAGTATCTATTAATTGTATTATGTGGAGTATCTATTAATAATCGCATGGTAATTGCTATTTATCGCTATCGCAATCGCACTCGCAACTCGAATTTCACATTTTGGTTAATGTTATATGTGTGTGTGTGCCTTATGTGTTACTTGTGCATGTCTACTTATGTTATGTGTGGTAATCAATCGAAACGCAATCGAACTCAATCGCAATCGAATCACAAATGCTAAACGAACACGAAGTAAGGATGTTTGTATGTTGATATAGTAGTTGGGATTAAAAGTAATTTGACTAGGAAACTCTACCGCATCGAAACGCTCGCAATCAAAATCGAAACAGCGAAACTCATCGCACTGAACGCTCGAACAAGGTGACTGATCGACCAGGCGACCAGTCGATCGGCCAGCCGATTGACCGAGCAGCCGCTCGATCAGACAGCTGTCCGATCGGACTGCTTAACCGATCGACCAGCCCCTCTCCACTCCTTTCCACTTTGGGTAACCCTATAAATACCCCTTGTCACTTTCAAACTTTCTACTTTTGGCAACTAACGTCCGACCAGCTCGTTTTCCTCACTTTTCTTCAGATTTCTCGCGATTCCGGTAAGATCTCGTCCTAAATCTTGTACTTCCTTAATCTACACGCACTCCTACACCTTTCTATCTTTTGAATCTTAACTTTTAACCTTGAAATCATCAAGATTTAAGGTGTTCTAGGATGACGTCATCATGTGTTCTTGAAGAACTTCATGTTTTGGCCTCAATCCACCAAGAACAACTTAGATCTAATTGATTTCCACATAAACAAGCAAAGATCTTTCATAGATCTAAACATATTCACGATAAAAAGGATTGAAAGATGGTTTTTCCAACTTTCTTTCAACTCTTTTACACTCAATGCACTCAAAACCGATGGAATCGGAGCTTGTGCCGGCTTACTACTCATTATTGTGGTTGTGTTGGTTCAAGATCCGTATTCCATCCATGAGACTATCGATTCCGGGAATAACCAAGAACAATCGTCCTGAACCGGTGGGCTGACCGAACTTGGGTGGTTCCTGTTCGATCGGGTCACTAGAACTTAGGATGGAGTTCTGTTGGTTAGCACGATATCAACACATCCCGATAAAACGACAAACTATAAAAACAACCAAGTGTGAGACGAACAGGTCGACCAGGACGGAGTGCCGTCCGATCGAACTGCTTTTTCAACACGGGGCCATGCCCGGACAACACGGGGCCGTGCCCGGACAACACGGGGCCGTGTCCAGGCGCCCAGTAACACAAATAAATAAAAATAAAACGTAATAAAGAATCTTGGAAATCCCGACACTCTATGACAAGCCCAAAAACCTTCTCTTCTACCCATTCCATTTAGGAGTGTAAAGCCACATTATAAAGAGTTTTGCTTGAGGACAAGCAGAGATTCAAGTGTGGGGGTATTTGATGTGTGCAAAATGCAACATATAAATTACATCAATTGTGGCATAAAACTAACCTTTTTTTAGTACTAATGTTGGAAAAAGTGTGTTTTTGTCTTCCTTTTGTATTTTAAGGATTAAATGAGCTCAAATTAACAAAAGAAGCAAAAAGGCAGCTAAATCTAACATAAATACAAGAAAAGGAACAAACGTGGCATGCCCGACCTCCCCGAAAGCATCTTCCCAAGCAAAACAAGAAGACAGAAGACTGAACACGCCCCGTGCTCAGTGAGCACGTGGGTGTGCCCAAGTGTCAGCAGAAAAGACAAAGTTGTAGAAGCTTCCATCGCCCACCACGGGGCCGTGCTCAGCGGACACGGAGCCGTGGTCAACTATAAGATTCGCAGAATCCTGGCAAATCTTGATAGTACAGATATGCTTCTGCACACGGGGTCGTGCCCAGCGGACACGGGGCCGTGGTCAACTAATACAGACAAAAGAAATTAATGAAGACAGATAAGAGGATGGACACGGGGCCGTGCCCAATGGACACGGGGCCGTGCCCGAGCTTTTATTCAGCCTATAAATAGGAGTGCTTGGCTCAAGCTCAAACCATCCCTTGGCACACCACCTCTCTCACACTTCACCCACCACCCACCACCACCATAACACCATCATCCACCACCATCATCCATTGTCCATCATAGAGTGTGTGAGTCGTCTCGGGATCCAAGATTGATCGTAAGAGTTCTTGACAATCAAGGCCATGTTTGCCTAAGTCTCTTACATCACTTAGTGAAGACAAACTGTCTAGTGTAATACTTTTTATTTTTAATCTTTTCGCACTTTTTAATTGGTTATGTATTAATGACTTTAATAACTAGTTTCTTATGTTGAAGGTGATTCTTCCTTATCGTCTGTCCGTGGTGTCTTGGCATTATTTTACTGTCTATATAAAATAAAAGATTTTCACCATTCATATCTCCACGGTCTATATGGAGGTATGTTGGCTACCTGGGTCGGGGGTTAAGGGAACGGTTTGGTAAGAGTCTTGCCATTGTTCAGTGTATAGATCCTGCAAAGGACCTGGGTCAAATTTAGTAGGACCTCCTTCGATACTTAACGGTATTGGATGGCGGGGGTCCAAACTCTTTGATCCCCTCATAAGTTAAACTACTATTAAAACTTTAACCCGACTACTTAGGACTGTATCCCTGCTGACTCAGACTACTTAGCCGAGGGTAACGTCGCCTTCAAAAGAGGGGCCTACCACAATATGCATTAATAACTTAATTAATTATCTTTCAATAATCCAACCCCTTAGGATTGTATCCCTGCTGACTCAAACTACTGGGTTGAGGGTAACGTCACCTCCAAAAGAGGGGCCTACTACAATAACTAAGATAATCTCTTAATAAAGTGCAAAAGTGCGGAAATAATCAAAGGTTACACTAAACACGAGTCGGAACCAAGTGATTCATCTTGTCTATCTGTTTTCTTTTATTTTTATTTTTTTAGCATTTTAGTTAGTTTTTATTTTCTTAGTTTAAAACATTTTTCTAAACTTTTGATTTGATTAGACGTTGAGGATAAACCGGTACTAAAAGCTCTTGTGTCCTTGGACGACCTCGGTATCTTACCAACACTATACTACGCTTACGATGGGTGCACTTGCCCATATGTGTGTTTAGTGTTAGTAAATATCGTGTTTTATAAATTTAAAACTTGGCTAAAAAGTGTTAAAAAGGCTTAACATATACATTAAAAACTAACGACACTTCACACGCATCAAGTTTTTGGCGCCATTGCCGGGGACACAAGGATTTTAAGAAAGTTAGGAATCAACGGCCTAATCGTTTTTTCTTATTTTTCTATTTTTTTCTAGATTTTTCTTAGTTTTTCAGCTTCTGCAGAGCTCAGCACGGGCCGTGCCTGGTTGGACACGGGCCGTGCCCAGCATTGTTACTGGCAGTTTTTATTTTCTGAGTTACAGAGAGCTGAGCACGGGGCCGTGTCGGTGCAACACGGGGCCATGTCCAACTCCCCAGTAACAGGGATCCGGAAAACAATCACTGTATCTCCGACCACGGGCCGTGTTCACTGAACACGGGCCGTGGTGAACCTTCTGACCAACGTTCTTTTCTGTTTTTATTGCAGGACTTGGAACCCAGACGCCACATTTGAATTTCCTACGTAGTGCATAAGCTCCAGTTCTAGTAGAGACATAAAAGAACCTCAAGAAGAACCCGAACGCTTTCTCAGAAAAAGGCTTAAAGCTAAAAACCAAGAGAAAGTTTCGGGGGACCCACCTCCAATGGCGGACCAACGTACCCTCATGGATTACCTACGGCCCACTGTAGGTAATCTCGGCGCCGCTATCAATGCAGCGAATGTCGAAGCCAATAACTTCGAACTTCGACCGCATTTGATACAAATGCTTCAAAACTCCGCAAACTTTCATGGGCTTGCGGACGAGGATCCCCATCTACGTATTACTAATTTCTTAGAAATATGTGATACCTTTCGGATCAATGGAGCATCAAACGACGCCATCCGCCTTCGAATGTTCCCATTTTCACTAAAAGACCGAGCTAAGGCTTGGCTTAACACCCTCCTAGTTGGCTCGGTAAACACTTGGGATGAACTGGCCCAAAAGTTTCTATATAAGTATTTCCCTCCTGCTAAAATGCCTAAATTAATGACTGAAATTAATACATATTCTCAAGAGGATAGGGAATTGTTGGATCTGAGTTTGTTTCTGATTGTATTTTACGTTTGAGATTAAGATGGAAATGAAAGAGTCGTGCAGCGGAATTAATATGAAAACAAACTTTGCATACAATCAAACGAGAGTATTGCTTTGATCAAGACATTTTCAACAAGGAACCAAATGATTGAATTAACTTTCAACAACGATTACAAGTAATGCTTGAATACAAACTCCCCCTCAGCCAGAGCTCAGCGTTTGTTTGTGCAAAGAAGACGGTATTGCAAGAGCTAATAGAACAGTACAAAGTACTGAACTATTTATAGGCACTAGCAAACCACTGAGCATCTTAGCTGATATCACCATGAAAGTGACATCTAACCTCCTAACAAACTCTAACCTCTGATCTATACAAACACTGATGTACTAACTACTGCTATTACATTTCATTACATAAAAGACACTCAAACAGCTGCTGCATCCTTCCACTGCTGTGAACCCAACAGTGCTTGTCCGGATCAACAGTACTAGACTCAAGGCAGTAGATTGAATCAGCAGAGCTTTGGTCTTCCATCAGTCTTTGACATTGGGCAGTAGATGCAAGGCATCAGTTGTAGGTCAGCACTTAGTAAGATCAGCAGATAGGAGGTCAGCAGATATGAAACCACTTTCAAGGGGAGAGATTTGTATGTAAACATCTGCTTATTCTGGATCCACTGCTCTGATCCAGTTTTGGCTTTAATTATCTGTTCCTCTGATAGGGTTCAATCCCAACAATCTCCCCCTAGAACAGATAATGCCAAAACTCTTCATTATTGTGGAAATCTTTATTGCCTCATCAACAGTTCCCTTATCTGACCTTTAAATTGTAGTTCAAAGTCTAGGGCATCTGTGTCTTCATCATCCCTGCCAAGTTGAAGATTAAGGAGATCCTGCAAATCTTCAAGACTCAGGCCAAGAGCTTGTTCCCTTGATATTTTCTCCACTTCTCCACCAGACCTGAGCAAAGTCAATACGCAGGTCTGTTTGTCAGTTTCCCACTTTTGTATTTTTGAGCCTGGTGGGTTTCTTGGGAGATGTTTATTTGCAGAAGTATTTGGTGAGGCTGGCCTATTCATAACTGGCTGAGCAGCACTTGCAGATTGTTCCAATTCAAGATCTTCTTTTATCATTACTTTCGTGCCTGCTTTTACAATAGCATCTCCAGCTAATAGATCTTGAATTGTTTCAGTACTCAACTGGTTTTTGCTCCTTCTTTTGTAGATGGCAGCACCAGCTGGAGCAGTGGTTCTTTTAGCTTGCAGCTTTGGTGGTCTTTTTGAGACCTCTGCTTTGGAGTAGTCAGGCTTTTGTGGAACTCTTGGATCTTTCTTTCTAAGTTCCTCTAAGCTTTTATAGGTTGCCCTGACTCTATCTTCTCCCCACTTTGACACTGAATTCTTTGACCCATAATCAGCTGCAATCAGCTCCTCTTTCATTCTCCTCAACTCTAACATCTTCTCAGCTTCAAATTGTTTAAACTTTTCAGGAGGAGTCTGCTTGACCTTATTTTTAATCATTCCTTGAATCCTGGCTGCTTCTTTTTCAAGCTCAGGAATGGTCCAGTTTTTGTACATGTGTTTCTCCCCCTTGTATTTCTTGTAGGTCATGATGTTCTCAATGTAGTCTTTTCTCAAGGACTCATCTGCCCTTTCTGAAATTTGCTGACATACATTTTTAGCAAATCGCTCCATAGCATTGACCTGTGAGAGTAAAAAACTGATAGTTTTGTTGAAATTCTCTATCAGATTTCCCTTTTCTGTTTTTGATTGCAATATCCTCTGCTTGTTTGGCCTTGAGTTTCAAGTATTCTTCAATATTGTTAGGCCTGGGATATCCTGCAATTGATGGCAAACTCCTTTTGGCTGGGTCATCCTCATAATAAAAGGATTTTATTTCTTCCCTAACTGCAATGAGTTCTAGAGGAAATGAGACACCAGCAGGAGGTAGTGGTTTTAAAATTTGAGCTGAAGAGAGAGGTATGGGTTTTGGAATAGTGACAAGTGATAGGGATTTTGAAGATGTTGGTGGTGGTGAAAGTGAATCATCATCTGATATATAAATCCTTCTCCTTTTTGTTTTAGAAGAAGCAGATGATGTTTTGGGTGGATCAGTGGTGGTAGATTGTATGGCAGTGGTTTGTGATTGACTAACAGCTGTTGAAACAACTGGTGTTTCAACCACTGTTGTCATTACAACAGATGTTATAACATTTGTTGTCTTCTGCTTTTTGTCAGCAGGTGAAAGTGGTGGTGAAATTGTTTTTGATGTTGACAGTGGTGGTAAAATAGTGGTTGTGGTGTGTGTTGAGGTGGTGTGTGTTGAAGTGGTGTGTGTTGAAGAGAGAACAGATGTTGAAACCACTGAGGTACCAGCAGTAGTTGATACAGCAGGAGTTACAACAGCTGTTTGGGTTGAGGTTTGATGCTGATGACTTTTGGATGGTGGTTTTGGAATATGCTTTGGAATTCTGGATGAGGTGGACTTAGGCTTCCTTTTTGTCTTAGGATTTTTAGTATCCTTTGAACCAGAACAACCCTGCTCATACAGCTCCATGAAAGCTCTTTTCTCCTCATTCCACCTTGAAATATGCTTTGCCATTCTATCTCTTTTTACACTTGCTACTCCTTCATCAAGTGCTTTTTGAGTAGCATCAACCTTTTTACTACCATCTGGCACAGGAATTTTTCTGGTCATAGCATCCTTTTCAGGTTCAATGTAGAGACCATCATCTATTCCTTTCTTCTTCCACTCCTGAATTTTCTCCCCCTTTTTGGCATTATCGTCTGGGAGTTGATCAATGAAAAGTACTGTTGGAGGAGCAGTGCCAGTGGTGTGTAGGATCTGAGTTTTGAGAACCTTGAGATCAGCCTGAGTGTTCTTGAACCTTGACTCCATTGCATTTCTCAGCTGTTGGACATGTTTTTCATGTTGCTGATCTGCTAATTGTGCTTGTTGATGGAGAAAAGGTTGAAACAAATTCCAGAGCTCATTTGTAGCAGGTGCCCTTTGTGGAGCAGGTGCTTGAGACGGAACAGCAGTTGATTGTACCTTTTGTACTTGTAACACCTGTTGTAGCATATCTTTGAGTTCTGCAACAGAGTTATCAAGCTTTTCAATACGATCCGTCAATTTCTGGTACTTTAAACCATCACCCAAGTTAATGGGATCATCTGATTTCCCACTAACAGTGGTTTTATCAGTAGTTGATGTAGGGAGTATACTCCAAACATTAACCACTGATGCCCCTTTTTCTTGGTACTGGGGTCTTCTTCCTTCAACACTTGACAACCTTTTGATGTTGCCAGTAGGATAAATAAATCCACTGGTGGTTGGCAGAGGTGCTATAAAAGGAATTGCCTCCAAGGAAGTCTTATTGATGTAACCACTGTCCAACTGTAAACCAATGGGTTCAACAGTTGTAGTGGCTGCTTCACTTGGACTACCACCAAGAGTTACTTGTAACTCAAGGGGTCTAACCTCCTCAGGTTGTGTTGGTGGGTTAGCAAAGATTGATACATCAGACCCAGTCAGTTGTTGAGGTATATTCTCATTGATAGGTGATTGAGAAGGACTGGTTAATGCCTGGTTCAAATCAATTGCATCCAACAGCAGTTTAGTTGGTGGGGGAATTGTGGATGTGAAGGGTGGTGTAGAAAGTGGATTTGCCTCGGGTATTGAGCTGTGGATGATAGAAACGAGTGTTTCCAGAGCATCATGATGTGGAGACCCTATTTGTACAACCTGTTCTTTTTGTGAAGAAGCAGGAGGAGTTTCGGTTATGGGTTGAGATATTTGTACCAACTGCTGTGAGGAAGTAGCAGCAGTGGTTTCTTGTGACATTTGTGTTGTCACAGGCAGGAGCTCTGGTATCTCATCCTCCCGAGTTGCCTTTTTGATGGGTTTTGGGGGTTTTTGATTTTTGATTTTTGGCTTTTTGGAGATTTTAGGTGTGGGTTTCAAAGCAGTTGTGCTGCTGCTTTGATCACCTTGAGCAGTGGGCTCAACAGCAGATACCTGAGGAGCAGTTGTAACTGCTAAAATCTGCTCAGGCACCTCTGCTTGTGTTTTGCAAGGTGCAAGCATTCTTGAAAAAGTTTCAGTTGTTAAACTGTTTATTTGAGTAGAATCACCTTGGTTTATTACAGCTAAATCATCCTTACTGAATTTCTTTGCAAAATAGTAACTTAAAAACCTTGGAAACAGTAAGAATGATTTTGTTTCAACATTATTAACCAAATCTTTAAAAATTTCCCGAGAATAGTTAAAATTTTCTCCTTGAAGAATTGCATATCCCAGATTTTGAATCTTTAAAGGGATTTCATTGAAAGAAGTGGTTTTGTTTGAAACACATAGTAGGAGGGTATGAAATAAAAATCTGGTTGCAGAAGGAAAATAACCTTTTTGTAAGGTAAGTTTCTTCATCATTGTGGCTTCATACCCTCTCTCAATGAAGTCAGTTTGTAACTCGTTTTTAGTGAAAGAAATTTTACCTTCCTGATCACCGAGTTAAAAGACCTCTGAAATGGATTGTGGCGTGATTTGGACAGTTTTACCCTTTATAGAAGAGTTTATGGTGGTTGCAGTGTCTCCTTGCTTTTCAAGGGTTGCATTCTTCCAGAACTCTCTTTGGGTCGCCAAATAGATTGGTGCATCGACGGTGAACAAAGTTTTGTACTTTGATTTTGCCATGGTGTCAATGATGGAATCGAAAACATTGGTGGTTCCTGGTTTTGTGAGAAGACCTAGGAGATTGTGGGATGGTTTATATGGAATTTCAGTGGAAATTGCTTTTTGAGAGGCTGTTTTCGATGATGATTTGGATGAGGGTTTTGAAGATGACTTCGATTTTGTCATTTTGAAGATGAATGATCGAAGAAATTTGTGAAAGATGAGATGAAAAACTGCTTTGAGAAGAGAATTTTGAAGAATTCAATTCGACAGTAAAACCCTGTTTTGGTGTTGAGTGGGGGATTTTATAGGGAAGGAAGTGAATGCTGACGTGGCAGCCGTTACAAAAGGTCTGACCAATATGTACTGCCCACATGACAACCCCTGGTGAAAGTGAAGGACAGTACTTTTATGAAAGTGACTGATGAAGGCAGTGGTAGTAAAGGAGTGGATGATTTTCACTATCAGTGGATAAGACACTGCTTTTGAACAACAGAGTTTATCAAATGGAATGAGAGAACAGGGGTTGACTTTCAGCAGTGGACAGACTTTTGAAGTAGAGCAGACTTTTGAACAATCAGTGGTTAATGGCAGACTTTTAAAGATTTTAATGAAAAATTTCATTTTTAGCTATTTTTAAGGATGGAGTTTTGATTTTCTGAAAACATTTTGTTGCTTTTATTCATAGAAAAACAAGATGTTGCTTGTTATTCCATGTTCAGCATCCCAATCCTAGAGACCAAGCTTTCAAAAGTGGCTGTATCAAGTGCTTTAGTGAGCACATCAGCCAGCTGGTCTTTAGTTGGGACATGATGAAGAGAAATCAAACCTTTTTCATAGCAATCCCTCACAAAGTGATGTCTGATGTCGATGTGTTTGGTGGTTGAATGGGAAACTGGATTTTTGATGATATTTTCTGCTGCCTGGCTGTCCAACATGAGTGGTGTCTTTAAGGCAGTGATACCAAAATCTAGCAACTGATTTTGAAGCCACAAGAGTTGGGCTGTACAGCTTGCAGCAGCAATGTATTCAGCTTCAGCAGTGGATGTTGAAACAGCTGCTTGCTTTTTGCTTTGCCATGAAACTAAGCAATCACCTAGAAACTGGCACCCTCCTGATGTGGACTTCCTTGTGGTGTGACATCCAGCAAAGTCACTGTCTGAAAAACCTGAAAGCTTGATGTTCCCATTAGCTGGATACCAGATACCAAGTGTGGGAGCACCTTTTATGTATCTGAAGATCCTTTTTACAGCAATGAGATTTGATTTTCTGGGAGCTGATTGACTTCTTGCACAGACACATGTTGCAAACATGATGTCTGGTCTAGATGCAGTTAGGTACAATAAAGACCCAATCATGCTTCTATAAAGTGTTTGGTGAATCAGCTCATCTTTTTCATCAGACATGACCAGCTTATTTGTTGCCATGGGTGTGCTGCATGGTTTACAATCATTCATATCAAATTTGGTTAAAAGTTCTTTAGCATATTTGCTTTGATGAATGAAAGTTCCATTTTGCATTTGCTGTACTTGGAGACCAAGAAAGCATTGCAGCTCACCCATTGCACTCATTTCAAACTCAGCTGTCATGAGTTCTCTAAACTCTTCACACATTGAGTTACATGTGCTTCCAAAAATAATGTCATCCACATAAATCTGGACAATCATTAAATCCTTCCTTCTCCATTTTAAAAACAGTGTTTTATCAATGGTACCTCTTTTGAAACCATTTGAGAGTAGGAAGTTGGAAAGAGTTTCATACCAGGCCCTTGGTGCTTGTTTCAGGCCATACAAGGCTTTGTTTAGCTTGTAGACATGATCTGGATAAAATGGATCCTCAAAACCTGGAGGTTGACAAACATACACCTCTTCTTGAATTGTACCATAGAGGAAAGCACTTTTGATATCCATTTGAAACACCTTCATATTGTGGTTGACAGCAAAGGCCAGGAACAGTCTAATGGCTTCCAATCTTGCAACAGGGGCAAATGTTTCATCATAATCAATCCCCTCTTCCTGTCTGTAACCTTGAACCACAAGCCTGGCTTTATTCTTGACAACAATACCCCTTTCATCAGTTTTGTTCTTGAAGACCCACTTTGTGCCAATGGGACTAACCTCTTCTCGCAGTGGTACAAGCTCCCATACTTGTTGTCTTTTAAACTGTTGGAGCTCCTCTTGCATGGCTTCTACCCACCTGTTGTCTTTCAGTGCCTCTTGGTACTTGACTGGCTGATGGAGTGATAGAAAACCAGCAAAAAGACAAATGTTTTAGGTTTGGCTTCTTGTGAGCACCCCTTCATTTATGTTGCCAATAATTTGATCAGGTGGATGAGATCTCAAGAAGATTAAATCTCCTTGGTATGGTATGATGGCATTGGTTGGTGAAGGCTGCAAATGTGTATCATCTGAGCTAACCACTGCTGGGGACTTTGATGATCCAGCAGTGGCTTCAAAAGGTGGTGGAATAGGAGGTAATGAAGTGGACAACTGCTGACTTTTATCCACTGTTTGAGGACTTTTGTCAGCAGTGTTTGAGGATGTGGAAGCAGTGGTTGAGCTTTGACAACTGTTTTGAACAGCTGGTGCTTTTCCCTTTGTGGCAGACCTTTGAGGGATGATGATTTCATACCCATAGTCTGGTGTTGTATCTTCTGATGGACCTGCACTGTTAGTCTTGACAGCAGTATTTTCAAAAGTAAAATTTTCAAGATCAAACAGATCAGCAAGATTTGCTGGGATTTTCATTGATGAAAGTTCATTGAACTTTACATTCAAAGTCTCCTCCACTGCCTTGGTCCGTGTATTGAACACTTTGTAGGCCTTGGCAGTGGTTGAGTATCCCAAATGATAACCACAATCAATTTTGGCTGCAAATTTTGAAATGGAATCTTTTAAGTTCAAAATAAAGCATGGGCAGCCAAACACCTTGAAGTATGAGATCAGTGGTTTAATTTTATACAGAATTTCATAGGCAGTCTTTTTGTGCCTGGGGTTTATTAAAACTCTGTTCTGAACATAGCAAGCAGTGTTTACTGCCTCTGCCCAGAAGGTTAATGGCAAACCTGAATCTGCAAGCATGGTTCTGGCAGCCTCAATCAAAGTTCTATTCTTCCTTTCTACTACCCCATTTTGCTCTGGTGTTCTAGGGATGCTGTACTGCCTTACAATCCATTTCTTCACACAGAAGGCATCCAACTCCCTATTTTTGAATTCTGTGCCATTGTCACTCCTGAAGCTTTTCACTGGAAGGTCAAATTGCTTTTCAACCTGTGTTACAAAGTCTTGCAAAATGCCTGCAGTCTCATCTTTTGAGTGTAAAAAGAAAGTCCATGTAAACCTAGAAAAGTCATCAACAATAACCAAACAATATCTTTTCTTTTTGAGGCTCATGACTTGAACTGGGCCAAACAAATCCATGTGTAGCATTTGCAAACACTGGGTTGTTTTGGACTCTTCAATGGACTTGTAAGAACTTTTATGCTGTTTTCCTTTTAAACAGGAAATGCAATGTTCAGGACATGAAAACATTTTTTGTGGTAGGCCTCTCACCAAACCATTTTTTGAAATTTCTGTGATTGTCTTAAGATTTGTGTGCCCCAGCCTTCTGTGCCAAAGTTCTGTCTCTTTGTTAGAGGCAGCTGAGAACAGACAGGCATCAGCTCTGGGACACTCTTTTGACATGTCAACAACATAAACATTGCCACTTCTTTGAGCAACAAGTTTAGTTTGACCAGTTTTGATTATTGCTTCAATCTTTTTGACCATTTCTGGTCCAACAATCCTACAACAGTCTTTTTGTGAAGAATGACCCAAATCCCTTGTCACTCATTTGGGACACACTCAGAAGGTTGAATTTTAGATTGTCTATTAGATTGACATTTTCAAATTTTACTTTTCCATATTGCACTGTACCAGACCCCAGAACTTTTCCTTTACTATTATTCCCAAAGGATATATCACCCCCTCCATGGATTTTAAAGTCTTTGAGGAGGGCTTTACATCCTGTCATGTGCCTGGAGCCTCCACTATCTACATACCAAAGACTATCAAAGCATGCAGAAGCTCCCTGCACATGAAGTAAAAGGATTAGTTCATTAAGGTCTCCAAAACCAACAAGGCTTTGGATGGGGTCTCAACAGTGTCTGGGATGGATGCAGAATGATGGACAGTGGTTAGGTCAGGGGTTTGGACTGTTTTAGGACAGTGTTTCTCTAACCACTGTTGTGGGTCCTGACCAATCACCTGCTGGTAACCAAAAGGATGCCTATTCACTCTGGGTTTAGAGGGCCTTTTGTAGGCCTCATAAACGTGTGGAATCCTTTGGTAAGACTGTTTTTCCTTGCCTTTTCTGAATTGATTAGCAGGGGGTGCATCAGTAACCTGAACATCTCTTTTGACAGATGTTTGGTTCAGCTGTTTTGTGACAGTTGTTTGAACTGGCACAAACAGTGGTTGTTTCTTGGTGAACTTGACAGATAATGATGATGATGATGGACTCAAGGATGTTTTAGCCATGTACTCATTCTTTTTCACATCAAAGTTTTTGAGATACACACATGCTTGAGTTTTGTGGTTTGTTTTACCACAAACAATGCAACTTTCTGCTGAAACAATGACACTTGTTCTGTTTAAATCATAAGCTTTCAAGTGGAAACAGTCTTTTGTTAGATGATTCCTTTTCTCACAGAATTCACAAAACAAGTTATCAATTTTTTCTTTCTTCTTTCTCTTTTCAGACTCCTTTGCAGCAGAGGTTTTAACCACTGCTGGGATGTCCTTGAGAGGTATGACTTTAGCTTTTGGAGCTTTAACACCATCAGTTGATGTAAAGTCCATTGGCTTGAAATTTTCAAGAATATCACACTCGTCAGAACAAGTGGGTTTAAACTGATATTTTTCAAGTTCTTCAAAAGTAGAGGAACTCCTTGTTCTGCCAAGTGTGATTTTGTTACCAAGTTTGTCAGTGATTTTCACTTCTTGGCCATTCTTGTTTGTGGGGATGAACTCAGTGGTTACATCAGTGTTTTCAACAGTGTTTTGAACAGATTTTTCACAAGTAATGCATTCATCATCATATTTTCTATACCCAACCCCAAATTTCACATTACTTTCAATCTGTTTAGCAAGCATCACCTCATATCCTCTGCAGGATTCCACCCATCTTTCACAAGTAATCTGGGTGGATTCCAACTCCTTTTTGCAAACTTGGTATTTTTCTACCATAGTTTGAAGTTGGGTTTTGGTTATGCTTTGCTCTTCTTTTAGACAGCTGATCTCTTTTTCCTTTTCAGTCAATTTGTTTTTAAGTTCTTTTAAAGACTTTTCAAATTTAACCTCATCAGTCAAGATTTTATCCCGAAGGTTTTCATTCACCTCTTTGATGTTAGCAAAAGCAATTATGCAATTGTCAGAACACAGTTTTTCAAGAACTTGAGGAGATACCTTGGCAGCTGCCATCATTGCACAATCACATTGATGATCTTCTTCATCATCAGCTTTCACCTTCTTTTCACCAGCCTTTTCTTCTTTCTCTTCTTCTTTGTCCTCTTCGGACCATGGATCTGTCATTGGTTCAATCAGGGTACCTGAACTTTCTCCCAACAGTAGTTCACCAGCCACAGCAGTAACCACTGCTTCAGTCACCTCATCCACTGTTTCAAAGCTCAGCTGTTCCTCCTCAGTTTCAACCCCCTCCTGTATTGACTCTAATGCCATCAAACAAAATTCATTATGAGAAGAATCATTAGAAGCATAGAGTGCAAAATTTTCATCACTAAGGTCTTTAGGCATACTGCTCCAGTCAACAAACTCTTGAGTGAAAAAACTTTGTTGATCTGGTTGTACTGCTGCTGGAGCAGTGGTTTGAGGTGCATGCTGCACTTGTGCCTGGGGGACAGGGGTTTGAACATATTGGATTTTTGGAACAGTAGTTTGGACATAGTGCACTGGCACAGGGGCAGCAGCATAGTGAGCAGTGTTCACTTGAGCTGCTGGGGCATACTGGGCATAGTGCACAGTGCTTTGGTTTTGAGGTCTAGGATTTGAGCTAGGATGAGTAATTATGGGACCAGTAGTTTGACTCCTACATTCCCTAGCGAAATGTCCCAACCTATTACACTTGTAGTACTTGATTTTCGATTTATCCAACCCAACCCTTAGATTCCCATGCAAACCTGGGAATTTTCGCCCTGTTCTTTTGTAAAATTTGCTAGTTCTAACACTTAGCAAAGCCAATTGGTGCAGGATGTCCATTTCCTCTAAGTCAGTGGGATCGAAATGTTGTAAATCATTGAGTTCAAAGCTTAGATTATCTGACATCTGGTTTTCATTTGCAGTGAATGCATAACTTGCAGAGTGAGGATCAGGGTTGTTAAAATTTGCACCAGCAGTTATGTCAATGAAGTGATCATAACCCTAATCCTTACCACTGCTCCCAGATTCTTCTTGACCCAGAAGAGCAGTATTACCGAAAGTGTAATCATCAGTAACTTTTCCTGACTCTTGTAACCTCCTTTTCTGGTTCAACTCCCTTTCGTAGGTCAGGAGTCGACCGTGGAGTTGGGTCAAGGTCAGATCCTTGAACTCAGGTGAGTTTTGGGTGACAAAAGCTATGGTGTCCCATTTTTCTGGCAGTGACCTGAGGAACCTGCTATTTTGAGTTGAATTTGTAAAAGTGGTGTTAACAAGCCTCAGTTCACTGATGAGACAACTGAAACGCTCAAATTGTTGCGTTAGTGATTCACCTTTAACGTAACAAAATGTTTCATACTGTTGGTTCAGGATTTCCCTATTGTTTTCTATGACTTCTTCGGTTCCCCCAAACTGTTCCTTAAGTGCGTCCCATAACTCTTTGGCACTGTTACAGTGTAACAGTCCAGCATATATCTCATTGGGCAGCGCTGATGCTATGATGCTAAACGCTTTAGCATCTAGTTCGATCTTTTGAAAGTCGGTTTCGGTATAATTTTCAACTGGTTTTGGAACGAACTTTTTAGCATCTTCAGCGCTTGGCACTGAAGGAACATGGGGACCATAAATGACAGACCTCCAACAACCTGTGCTTTGTTGAGCAAGGATGTGACCCATCCTCCTCTGCCAGATGTTGTACTCATTTCTTTTTAGCATAGGTGGTTTAAAAAGCGAGCCGATGTTGTTTTTATCATCCTGAGATTGTGACGTCATTCTTGTTGTTTTACAGACACTGAGAAATCAACTTTAATGGTGATTAATCCTTGCTCTGTTTTTCAACGGACGAACAAACGATCAGTATCAACTGTTATGAGCCGAACTATTTACGTCAAAATGATTGTTAAATCAAATTTGACTGTCCAGGCTCTGATACCAATTGTTGGATCTGAGTTTGTTTCTGATTGTATTTTACGTTTGAGATTAAGATGGAAATGAAAGAGTTGTGCAGCGGAATTAATATGAAAACAAACTTTGCATACAATCAAACGAGAGTATTGCTATGATCAAGACATTTTCAACAAGGAACCGAATGATTGAATTAACTTTCAACAACGATTACAAGTAATGCTTGAATACAAACTTCCCCTCCGCCAGAGCTCATCGTTTGTTCGTGCAAAGAAGACGGTATTGCAAGAGCTAATAGAACAGTACAAAGTACTGAACTATTTATAGGCACTAGCAAACCACTGAGCATCTTAGCTGACATCACCATGAAAGTGACATCTAACCTCCTAACAAACTCTAACCTCTGATCTATACAAACACTAATGTACTAACTACTGCTATTACATTTCATTACATAAAAGACACTTAAACAGCTGCTGCATCCTTCCACTGCTGTGAACCCAGCAGTGCTTGTCCGGATCAGCAGTACTAGACTCAAGGCAGTAGATTGAATCAGCAGAGCTTTGGTCTTCCATCAGTCTTTGACATTGGGCAGTAGATGCAAGGCAGCAGTTGTAGGTCAGCACTTAGTAAGATCAGCAGATAGGAGGTCAGCAGATATGAAACCACTTTCAAGGGGAGAGATTTGTATGTAAACATCTGCTTATTCTGGATCCACTGCTCTGATCCAGTTTTGGCTTTAATTATCTGTTCCTCTGATAGGGTTCAATCCCAACAGGAATCCTTATATGAAACTTGGGAAAGGTTCAAGGAGCTACTAAGAAAGTGTCCTCATCATGGTCTTGCGGTATGGCAACAAGTATCCACTTTCTACAATGGGTTGTTGCCACACACAAGACAAACACTTGATTCTAGCTCCGGGGGACTTCTAGGTAATCGTCGCCCAAACAAAATATATAATCAAATTGAGGAAATTGCTCAAACCAATTTTCAGTGGCACACCCCCCGAGGTAATAAATCTATTGCCCCGGGCGCCCATAAGGTTGATGAAAGCACTTCTTTACAAGCCCAAATCGAGGCCCTTTCTTCAAAAATCAAAAAGTTAGAAATGGCAAAAACGGCCTCGGTTATGGCTTGTGAGGGGTGTGGTGGACCACATGAAAATTGGAGTTGTATGAAAGAAGTAGATGATCAAACGGAAACGGTAAACTACATTGATAATAGACCTAGGCCGTCGGGTCCACCAACGGGTACCTACAACCAAGGATGGCGTAACCACCCTAACCTTGGTTGGAGAGATCCCGGCAATAGTAGTAACCAACAAAACCAACGAACTAACTTTCAACAACCACAAAACTTCTCTCAACAACAAGGTGGACGAGAAAGGCTTGAAGATACTGTATCTCGCCTCATCTCCGACACCGAAAAGAAAAACTCGGATCGGTTTCAGCAATTGGAATCGAATTTTAGAAATCAACAAGCTAGCATTCAAAACATTGAAAAACAATTAAATCAAATAGCTCAAAATTTCTCTGAGAGACCACAAGGCGCGCTACCTAGCAATACCGAAACCAACCCAAAGGCACAAATACATCTCATCACATTGAGAAACCGAACCGTGGGTCCCGAGGAGGCTCCATTACCACCAACTGAAAGAAGCCAAACCACGACTCCACCCGCGCCCCAACCAGAAAAGGCTTCTCCACCAAATCAAGAGCCCACCAAGACTCCTCCGGTTCCATACCCCGGACGGTTAATTCGTCAAAAGACCGATGAGCAATTCGCAAAGTTTGAAAATTTACTAAAGCAATTGCATGTTAATATTCCTTTTATTGAGGTCCTAACCCAAATGCCTAAATATGCAAAATTTATGAGGGACTTCCTCACTCACAAAAGGAAAATTGAATCATTGCAATTAGTTAACTTAGGCGAAGAATGCTCCGCCCTAGTACTCGAAAAACTCCCACAAAAGAAAATTGATCCTGGAAGCTTCACGATCCCGTGCTCGATTGGGGAATCCCCCATTCGTAATGCACTAGCCGATCTTGGGGCTAGAATTAACCTCATGCCCGCATCAATGTTCAAACGATTCGGCCTAGGAACAACGAGCCCTACAACTCGCCGATAGATCCGTCAAATTTCCACAAGGTGTCGCCGAAAATCTATTGGTCAAGGTTGACAATTTCGTTTTCTCGGCCGACTTTGTCATCCTAGACATGGAGGAGGATACCGATGTCCCTCTCATCCTCGGGAGGCCATTTCTAGCCACCGCCCAAGCGGTGGTGGATATGAATGACGGAACACTAACATTGAAGTTTGGGGACGAGGAAGTGAAGTTTGGAGTTGGGAAAAGAGTAGAAGACGAAGACCCGATCAACTACATGAAGGTCATAGACTCAAGCTTGGATGACGCTCTCCGACGGTGTAGCACGGGATGCAAAACATCCCACTTGAGTGACATATGACCATGCTTTGGGTCTAGTCAAGGACCCTTATAAACGTGGCGCACCATGGAGGCATTCCGCGGAACTATCCTTAATTTAGTTTAGATTAATTTTTATGTTTTCTAGTTAGTTTTAATTTTCAGGAATAAAACACACTCTGGATGGCAAAGGATACAAGGGAAACTTGGACCAGCACCCCATGCACAAAAACAGGGCCATCCGACGAACTTTCTTCATTACAGTAAGTTCAGCACGGGCCGTATCCGCCCAACACGGCCCCGTGCTGCACAGTCTGCAGAAATGACCCAGTTCAGGTAAACTGGACACGGGCCGTGTTCATCCAACACGCCCCCGTATCTAGGCTTCTATTTCTTTTGTTTAACTTTTGTTACTGGCACCTGAACACGGGGCCGTGCCCGGACAACACGGGGCTGTGTCCAGGTGCCCAGTAACACAAATATTTGCTTTTTCACACCTTTTACACATTCAATCAACCTAAAAACTTATTTTTGAGACACATTGAGGACAATGTGTAATTTAAGTGTGGGGTGGAATGTAAAACCTTGAATCTTGCAAGTCCTAAATACAAGCCTTACACAAAACTCTATTGGAACCGCTAATCACCCCAATTTTTTTTCAAAAATTTTCATTTTTTTTACTTGTCTAGGTTTAATTTGGGAATTTCAAAATTCTAAAAAGGTTATATTTTTACAAATTTACAACCAATAGCGTCATGATAAAAAGAACCAACATAAGAAAATTATGAAAATGCATGACAAGCTTAGTTAAAATTTAATTATATATATACTTGATCACATAAAAACCCATTCCCACAAAAGTGAGTTTTGAGCCTTTATTGAGCATACAAATACATATCTTTAAATTAAATGCTCATTTTTCGTTTCTTGTGTGAATAGCCGCTTGGTTCTTACAACTCTAGAACTTGCCACGATGATACATTCCCGGTCCTTACCAACTTAAACCCGAGTAAGTAAATGATGGAGGCATTAGGACTAACCCTTTTTATTTCTACACCATTATTTTTCTTTTTTTTACCACCTACCAAAAATCCCCCTAGTTAACCCCTTTGAGCCTAAACCTTTTCATTTCTTAACCCAAACCAAACACCCTTTCACCCACCAAAACCTTTTTATTTTTAACCCTTTGTTTTAGTAACAAGCTCGGTTTTTCGTATGACTTTCAAAAAAAAATGTTGATGATGAAGCAAAAGAAATAAACAAGCAAGTTCATCAAAAATAACTTTGTTTGAATTATGGCTTCATCAAAATAAAAAGTTGAAAAAATAGAGAAAGTCTTATGAAAACCGACGCTTGTTGCGCTTTTCGCCCTTTCACTAACCACTAACCCGACCACCTACCTTTAACCCAAGCCTAACCCTTCACCCAAAAAGTCCTCTTGATATTTACAAAGGTATATAGTTAAAAAGGAGAAGGATTGATTGCTTGGCAAGCCTATAGTAGGAGTAAGTTCCATACCGCTCTCGAGTGATTCACTAAAATACATCTTCGGCCGAGTGTTGAGTGATCCCCCGTGAGGTATGTGAACTTGTATATAAATGGAATTTTAAAGAGGCATGTTATGCCCTAATAAGTAATTTATCTTATGAAAAGTTTTAAATAAATCATGACGAATAGGATTGTAAATAAATAAAAATAAAACGTAATAAAGAATCTTGGAAATCCCGACACTCTATGACAAGCCCAAAAACCTTCTCTTCTACCCATTCCATTTGGGAGTGTAAAGCCACATTATAAAGAGTTTTGCTTGAGGACAAGCAAATATTCAAGTGTGGGGGTATTTGATGTGTGCAAAATGCAACATATAAATTACATCAATTGTGGCATAAAACTAACCCTTTTTAGTACTAATGTTGGAAAAAGTGTGTTTTTGTCTTCCTTTTGTATTTTTAGGATTAAATGAGCTCAAATTAACAAAAGAAGCAAAAAGGCAGCTAAATCTAACATAAATACAAGAAAAGGAACAAACGTCGCATGCCCGACCTCCCCGAAAGCATCTTCCCAAGCAAAACAAGAAGACAGAAGACTGAACATGCCCCGTGCTCAGTGAGCACGGGGGCGTGCCCAAGTGTCAGCAGAAAAGACAAAGTTGTAGAAGCTTCCATCGCCCACCACGGGGCCGTGGTCAACTATAAGATTCGCAGAATCCAGGCAAATCTTGATAGTACAGATATGCTTCTGCACACGGGGTCGTGCCCAGCGGACACGGGACCGTGGTCAACTAATGCAGACAAAAGCAATTAATGAAGACAGAGAAGAGGATGGACACGGGGCCGTGCCCAATGGACATGGGGCCATGCCCGAGCTTCTGTTCAGCCTATAAATAGGAGTGCTTGGCTCAAGCTCAAACCATCCCTTGGCACACCACCTCTCTCACACTTCACCCACCACCCACCACCACCATAACACCATCATCCACCACCATCATCCATTGTCCATCATAGAGTGTGTGAGTCGTCTCGGGATCCAAGATTGATCGTAAGAGTTCTTGACAATCAAGGCCATGTTTGCCTAAGTCTCTTACATCACTTGGTGAAGACAAAGTGTCTAGTGTAATACTTTTTATTTTTAATCTTTTCACACTTTTTAATTGGTTATGTATTAATGACTTTAATAACTAGTTTCTTATGTTGAAGGTGATTCTTCCTTATAGTTTGTCCGTGGTGTCTTGGCATTATTTTACTGTCTATATAAAATAAAAGATTTTCACCATTCATATCTCAACGGTCTATATGTAGGTATGTTGGCTACCTGGTCGGGGTTAAGGGAACGGTTTGGTAAGAGTCTTGCCATTGTTCAGTGTATAGATCCTGCAAAGGACCTGGGTCAAATTTAGTAGGACCTCCTTCAATACTTAACGGTATTGGATGGCGGGGGTCCAAACTCTTTGATCCCCTCATAAGTTAAACTACGATTAAAACTTTAACCCGGCTACTTAGGACTGTATCCCTGCTGACTCAGACTACTTAGCCGAGGGTAACGTCGCCTTCAAAAGAGGGGCCTACCACAATATGCATTAATAACTTAAATAATTATCTTTCAATAATCCAACCCTGTAGGATTGTATCCCTGCTGACTCAAACTACTTGGTTGAGGGTAACGTCACCTCCAAAAGAGGGGCCTACTACAATAACTAAGATAATCTCTTAATAAAGTGCAAAAGTGCGGAAATAATCAAAGGTTACACTAAACACGAGTCGGAACCAAGTGATTCATCTTGTCTATCTGTTTTTCTTTTATTTTTATTTTTCAGCATTTTAGTTAGTTTTTATTTTCTTAGTTTAAAACATTTTTCTAAACTTTTGATTTGATTAGACGTTGAGGATAAACCGGTACTAAAAGCTCTTGTGTCCTTGGACGACCTCGGTATCTTACCAACACTATACTACGCTCACGATGGGTGCACTTGCCCATATGTGTGTTTAGTGTTAGTAAATATCGTGTTTTATAAATTTAAAACTTGGCTAAAAAGTGTTAAAAGGGCTTAACATATACATTAAAAACTAACGACACTTCACACGCATCAGAAATTCTAAGTGACTGTTTGTGCATCCGTCTGTCGACTTCGTCTTGTATCGAGTCCTGTATTAGAATAGATAGATCAGGGCACGTAGTACGAGAAATATGTAAAAAATAGGTTGAGAGGTAATTTTGCACGAAATTACAAATTGTAATTTCACACGAAATCACATGCTTATTTCGCACGAAATTGTAATCTCGTGTGAAAAGTGATTTCGTTTGAGCTATTCCGTGCGAAATCACCTTGCCTATAAATACTAGGTGTGCCAAGTCATTTGTAACTTTCCGGTTTGAGAGCCGAAGTGCTGCCGAAGTGTCAACTCACTGTAAAACGTTGTTATATCAATCATAAAGACAGTTAAGGTGAATATCTAGCTGAGTCCAACTTGATATGTATGTTTCTGCCTTTTGTATTGAGTAGAACGCCTCTGAACGACTCGTTTCGGTCGTGAAAACGATCCTACATGTGGTATCAGAGCCCAGGAGGAGGAGTTCTACCGATTTCAGCTTGATTTCATCGAATTTTCTAACTTCTACACCTTCTTTTCTAAATTGAACAAGTTTTAACGGTTAAAATGACTTGAATTTTACACATTATGTGCGAAACTATGTTTTAACAAACCCTAGAAAGTTTCAGATCTTAAAACGGCTTAAAACCTGATTAATTTTGACAAAAACAGCTCGAGATGATGACATCAGCAGCATTTCGCATGAAATAGCATTTTGATTTCGCACGAAATTACATTTTGTGATTGATTTCGTTTGAAATTGCTATTAATTTCGCACGAAATCAGATTTCATTTGGGATATTTCATACGAAATCACTATTTCGTTCCAAAGAGGCTATTTCGTTTGAATCCAAGTTGATTTCGCACGAAATCATATTTCGTTTGGTCTGATCGAACGAAATCACTATTTCGTTTGAAAGTTCTTATTTCGTGTGAGTTGGTATTTCGTTTGAAACTGTTGTGCTGGTTATTTCGCTTTAACAGGTTATTTTGCTTGAAGAGGAATTTCGTTTGAAAGTCTGACTTAGTGAAACTTGTTACCGAATCAGAAACTTGTTACCGAATCATGGAAGAGGAATTCTATAACGCATTTGCTACTGCCCCGACTACTCCGGCTGCCACTGCTCAAAACATTAACATGGAAAATGAGACTGGAACTTTGCAAAAACCCCCGAAACTAATGGGTATTGAGGAATATTATGGTTGGAAAGATCGGTTTGAAAATTGGGTTCAAGCAACACATTTGAGATCTTGGGAGTGTATTGAGAAAAAGTATGTCAAGCCGCGTACAGATTTGGGAATTATCAAAACAATTTCTGAATTTACGGACAAAGAACGAGACATGTACAAAGCAGAAAAGATGATGATCAGTCTGCTACAACAAGCTGTGAAAGAAGACATTTTTATCTTACTTCAACATGATAATACTTCACGTTCGATTTGGGAAGCACTTCGAGTTAAGTTTGAGGGAAGTGAAAAGATGATTAGGAGCAAGAAAGCATTGCTAAAGAAAGAGTTTGATTTGTTTACAAGTTTGCCGGGTGAATCTTCAAAGAAACTGATTGAAAGATATTGCCATTTAGTGCGATCTATGTCTTTGTTAGAAATTGTCAAAGATCAAGAAGAATGGGTTGACAAATTAGCTGATGCATTACCTCAGAAAGTGGTGGGTACATACTTGATGATTTTGAAGAATACTGGAGAATATGACAATTGACTATTTCATAGTTCATTGAAAAGATTGAAGGTCAAGATCTGGAACAACAGAAGATTGCAAGAATGAATAGTCCGAGTGGCCAACAAGATGTCAAAATGTATTACAAAGGAAGTGTTCAAGAGGTTGAAGCAAGTCCAAAAGTCCAAACTGCTTTCAGTGCAGAAAACTCATCTGGATCAGTCAATCAAAGTCCAAGCAGCAGCAGTGGATTTTCTTCATATCCAAGTGTTAATCCAAAGAGTTCAACCTCAAGTCAGCAGTTTCAAAGCTCAAACAGCAGTAATAGTCATGTTTTAAATTGCAACATTGCATTGCATCTTCAGAATGGTCAAAATTTATCTGAAGAGGTCGTTAAAGGTCATATGTCATTACTTGCTACCGTGTTTGAATCATATGAAGGGTTGGTTACTGGAAGGATCGGAAATCCGATGTTGACAAAAGAGGATTACGATCAGATAGATGTAGAAGAAATGGAGCTCATGGACATTAAATGGTGTTTAGCTAGTGTTTTGAGGAGGCTGAAAAGTTTAAGATGATTACAGGAAGAGATGATTTTAGGGATGCTAATGTTTCTACTTTGGGTTTTGATAAATCTAAAGTTACTTGTTTTCGATGCAGGGAGAAAGGTCATTTCAAGAGAGAATGTACCAATCGAGAAGCAAGTGGAGCAAAGAATCCGTTTGGTGGCAATGATTATTATCAGAAGGCCATTTATCAACAAGTTGCTCATCAACCGTATCAACAAAAAGAACCACAAACTGCACCTGCTAAAATGATCGAAGAAGCAAATAAGAAAGCTTATTTTGGTATCATTGATCAAGATGATGAAAAAGTGGCAGAAGGTTTTAGCTGGGACAAATATGTTCCACCAGATTCAAAAGTTGTAGCACTCATTGCACAAATCATTCAAGAGCCAGATTTGATGAAAGATTGGATGAAAAGGTTTGCTAGTGATGAGAAAAACCAAGATGGAGAGCTTGGTACTTCAGATGATAGTTTTGAAAATATTCAAGTCTTTGATCAATCATCATCTGATGACAATGATGATGAAGAAGAAACACAAATAAACATTGGAAAATCTATGTTATCTCCTAAAAGTTTTCAATTTTATTTTGCAGATAGATTGGAGAAGCTGAAGGAGAGACGAGCAGTAAAAGAAGAGAGAAAGATGAAATGTGAAAGTGTTACTCAAGAACTGAAGAATGAACAAAGTGAAGAAGTTAAAGTAACTGAGAAGATAGTTGAATCAGAGAAAGTGGTTGAAGTTGAAAAAGTTATCGAAGTTGAGAAGATTGTTGAAGTTATCAAACCATGTCTAAAATGTTCAGAATCTTACAAGCAGTGTGCAGAGAAAGATGAGAAGTTGAATGAGCTTGAAAAGATGAAAGAAAATTTATTATTCAATCTCAACTATGTGAAAGAATCGTATGATGTGTTGAACAGAACAGTAACTGGTTTACAAAAGACAAATTCTGAAAGAGGAGATGCGTTGACAATGATGAATGCTGTAATGATGTCAAAGCAGAAAGCTATCAATTATTACATTGAAGAGAGTGCAAAGTGGAAGCAAGAGTTGGAAACAGAAAAGATAGAGAATGAAAGAATCAGACGATTGCTACAGAGTTATTCTAGTTCTGGTTATTTGATTGATCGAATTTATCAAACTGTTACAGGTATGGAAGTCTTTCAAGACAAGAAGACTGAAGAAAAGGATACTGGTAAGAAGCAGAGTGTCAATTATAACAAGTGTCCGCCTCTGATCTGGGAAGGTTATTCTCCCAGAAAACCAAATGAGGAGCAAGTCAAAAAGGCAGTCAATATAAAGTTAAAGTCCGAAACAACTATTGAATTACCAGAAAATATTGACGTCACATTCACATCGTCTGACACTGATCATGAGTCTGAATTAATAAAGAAAGTGGTCGATCAGGTGTTGGATAAGGATGAGGAGTCAGAGTCAAAGTCTGAGTCTGAAAGTTCGAGTTCAGCGGTCAACAGTCCAAAATCGTCGGTTAAAAGGGTTTACAATAAAGAATTATTGTTATCAAAATCTAATTTGAATGACGAACCAATCAAAGTTGTATATACTTTGAATGATTCAGACAAATTATATTCTGATGAGGAATTTCCAATAAGAAGTGTTAAATCAGAAATGATAAAAAAGGTTTTCAAATTAACTGAAATTAATATTTCTGAAATAAAAGATGTAAATCTTTCTGAAAAACCTAAAAAGTACACTTCAAGAGTACAACAACGTTTAAACAAGAAAAAAGGTTACAGTTCTGATTCAGGTTATCGAAAGAAACCAAATCATAATGGTAATTTCAAAAAGAAAGGACTTGGTTTTATTCCACCAAAAAATTATAAAAATGAGAAAACTTATAAACCAAAAACTGTATTTGTTTCAGGAGCAAGTTCGGAGGAAGAAGAAAAGAGTTCATTCTGGAAGCAATCAAACAGAGAATTCCTTGCTAAGAAGCAATAGAGAATGCTGAATGGAGCTTATCAAAGAAAGGAAACAAGAACCTGTTACAGATGTCAAGAAGTTGGACACATTTCCTGGAACTGTCCTAAGGCAACCAACATCAAACAGGAAGTTGTTTCTAAACTGAAAGAAAAAAATTGTTGAAAAAAATGAACCACCAACTGAAAAGTTCAAAGTTTTTAAAAATTCAACATATGAAGTTGGTGAATGTTCGAAGAAAAGATTTTACAAAAGAAGGATAAATCTTGACAATCAAAAGTGGGTTGTTAAGAAATCTGAGGTGGAATCTGGCGATGAATCTGATTCCACAAAGTCAGAGGAGCCACATGTTGTTAAAAAGGAAGAAAATTCAGTTCCTCCATTGGATGATGTCAATTTTCCACCATTGATGACTGAAAATTTTAAACAAAAAGTTGGTAAGGTTGAGATTTCGAATCAATTCTATTTTGAAAAGAAAGAATTTGATGTTGAAAAAGTTTTTAATGGAAATGTGAAAACGATTTTTGGAAAGATGGTCGAGGGAAAGGTAAAAGGGGTAAAAGATTTTTATGAAACAAAGAAGGCAACTTACACCCCGAGTGAATCTGAAGAGGTCACATCCAAGTTTGGTCAGGCTTGGATGTCAGTTTTTCATATGTGATAAGTATGACTTGCCGGAGCTCCCAAGTTGGTAATCGTGGAGCAGGAATCGGCATCTTTCTTGAGAAATTCACGTTTGTGATATTTCGATTTACTAGTGGTAAATCAGGGACATTAAGTTGTACTTGATTTTCTACAAGTGGTAATGGTTGATTGAATTTGAAACTGTTATAATTTTCAAAAGGATGAAGTTGAAAGACAAAGTGATGAACAAAACCCCAATTTTACAAGTGGTATCAACAAAACTAATTTTCCGAAAAAACCATTTGATTAAAACAAACTTAAGTGTTTTGAAATCATAATGGGAAAATAGTTTGTTGTGAGGGGGGTTCTGATTGTTTATGTCAAGTGGATGGCGATTTGAAGCAATTCACAACAGTTGTCACTTTATTTGTACAGTTTGTTTTCAAATCTTTAAAATGCTTTTGCATTTTAGGGGGAGTAAGGATTTTCAGAAAATCCAAAAACATTTGAAAATTTGAAAAAAGTCAAAAACATGATAAAATAAAAAAATGAGTTTTGTTGTAAAAAAGAGGAAATGATAGTACACCAGTGGACTATCACAGCATGCTAAAGAATTGGAAAGTTAAAAAGTGATAAACGGTCTCACTGATGATGTGCCAGTAGGTTTTTGCACATTTAGTAGATTGTGTCGAGATATAAACCTAAATTTCAAACTTACTTATCTCATGGGGAACATCTCTCGGATATATGGGTAACCCCCGAATCTTGTTTGAAAGGTCCCTCTTTCTGAGATACTAGGTCTTTATGCGTAGTGATATCTGGGGTATTATTCTGGGACTTCTGATTTTGTGGAAGCAATGGCCTAGTCCCCGTATAATACTTTTTGCTTGCTTGAAATATAGCACCGCCCTCAGCATAAAAAAATGATGAAACATTGCAAAATGCTAATCATGTGCTGTTGAAGAAAAGATTCTCTAAAGGGAACACACCAAAAGTCAAAGCCGTCATCTCTCTGATTTTGCGGAAGTAATAGCCTGAGCTCTCACGGCCCTCGCATTTTAACCCTTTACAGATATCATCTAGGTATACTCACCTGTAAGACTGAATATTGGGATCTGGATACGGGAGTATATTCTGAGGTGGGACACATGTATAAGTTTAAGTCTTTAAAACATTAATCTCGTATCTCGAAACAGTTGAACTTTGTGTGAAAATTTAAGTGGATCAATATACTGACAATCTAAGTGAATCGTTTAGACCTTAAAATGTTTAAAGCTTAACGGTGTTGGTGATTTGTCTCAGAAACTGATATGATCCTCTTAAGTAAACTCGATTTTTTTTTTTGTAAATATTTCTTTACTGTATTTTCTTTCAAGTTCAAAAATCCAAAAAGATTTTTAGTGTGTTTTAGCATAAATTCTTGAAAATCCAAAAAGATTTTCGACAACTGATGTTGGAGAGCTGATTTTCAAAATTCCGAGAGCTAAACATGATGAACAGGTTTGGGAGAGTGTTTCGAAATGAAAAAAATGGTATTTTTACAAGTGGTTCATCAGATATTAACATTGTGAAATCATTTATTGATTGATTATTACCTGCAAGTAGTATATAAATTTGTCAAATTTTAAATTTGTGAAATTTATTGTGAGGTAGAGTTTGTGCAGGATAAACTACGATTCTAAGCACAACCTAAGGGGGAGTCTGAAGATTGTAGAGCCAGATTAAGATCCTGAAGATCACGCAAATTGCTGAAGCTGATGAACTTAAGGAATCAAGAGATCTGATCAAGAGAATGTAAGAGCCAGGTAGAGATATTGGAGATGAAAAGAAGACAAAGATTGAGGATGCTTTACATTGTCAGATATTTTGGAAGAGTTTGAGAAGACTGATAAAGATTGAAGATTGAAGACTCGACACCGAAGACTTCGTCAACATCCGAGGGGGAGTCTGTTGGTGCATCCGTCTGTCGACTTCGTCTTGTATCGAGTCTTGTATTAGAATAGATAGATCAGGGCACGTAGTACGAGAAATATGTAAAAAATAGGTTGAGAGGTAATTTCGCACGAAATTACAAATTGTAATTTCACACGAAATCACATGCTTATTTCGCACGAAATTGTAATCTCGTGTGAAAAGTGATTTCGTTTGAGCTATTCCGTGCGAAATCACCTTGCCTATAAATACTAGGTGTGCCAAGTCATTTGTAACTTTCCGGTTTGAGAGCCGAAGTGCTGCCGAAGTGTCAACTCACTGTAAAACGTTGTTATATCAATCATAAAGACAGTTAAAGTGAATATCTAGCTGAATCCAACTCGATATGTCTGTTTCCGCCTTTCGTATTGAGTAGAACGCCTCTGAACGACTCGTTTCGGTCGTGAAAACGATCCTACAGTGACTACGATTGTGATATTCAATATCACGAAGGAAAAGCAAATGTAGTTGCAGATGCCCTAAGTCGTAAGTATCATGAAAAGCAAAAGCGAGTTCGTGCTCTTAGATTAAATCTACAATTAGATTTAATGGAACAACTGAAGAATGTTCAAGCAACAGCAATCAAGGATGATGCTGAAGGAATGAAAGGAAGAATAAAAGACTTAGAGCAAGGGGCTGATGAAATTTGGAGATTTAACAAGCGAAGGATTTGGGTACCTAAGCAAGGAGAGTTAAGAAATAAGATTTTAGAGGAAGCCCATAAATCTAGATATACCATGCACCCTGGAAATAATAAGATGTACCAAGATTTAAGAAATAACTTCTGGTGGATAGGAATGAAAAAGGACATAGCTAGATATGTATTTAAGTGTCTAACTTGTTCACAAGTTAAGGCAGAACACCAGAAACCTTCAGGGTTACTCCAACAATTAGAAATGCCTGTTTGGAAATGGGAACTAATAACCATGGATTTTGTTACTAAGTTGCCCAAAACCAGAAAAGGTAACGACACAATTTGGGTAATTATGGATCGATTAACCAAATCAGCTCATTTCCTGCCCATGAAGGAAACTTTTAGTATGGATAGATTAGCAAAATTATATGTAGACGAGGTAGTATCCTTACATGGAGTCCCACTCTCTATTGTATCGGATAGAGATAGTCATTTCACTTCGCATTTCTGGACAAGTTTTCAAGAAGCAATGGGGACCAAACTAAACTTAAGCACTGCATACCATCCCCAAACAGATGGACAAAGTGAAAGGACAATTTAAACCCTGGAAGACATGCTTAGGGCATGTGTAATAGATTTTGGTGGAAACTGGGATAATCACCTTCCCTTAATTGAATTCTCCTATAACAATAGTTACCATTCAAGTATCGAAGCTGCCCCGTTCGAAGCACTGTATGGATGAAAGTGTAGAACTCCAGTTTGTTGGGCAGAAATAGGAGAAAGTCAATTATCAGGTCCCGAGATTGTACAGGAAACCACTGACAAGATCACTCAAATCATGGAAAGACTGTAAACGGCCTGAGATCGCCAGAAGAGTTATGCCGACAATCGACGCAAGCAGTTAGAATTTCGAGTCGGAGACAAGGTACTCTTAAAAGTTTCTCCTTGGAAAGGAGTAGTTCGATTCTGTAAGAAGGGAAAGCTAAGTCCAAGGTACGTAGGACCATTCCCAATAATCCAGTGAATAGGACCAGTTGCTTATCGCCTACAGCTACCAGCAGAACTGGCTGGAGTACATGACGTATTTCATATATCTAACCTCAAGAAGTGTTTGTCCGACGAATCCCTGGTAGTACCTCTCCAAGACATAGAGGTAAATGAAAAGTTAAAATTTGTAGAGAAACCACTTCAGATAGAAGATAAAAAGGTCAAGTTTCTCAAGCACAAATGACTAGTACTGGTCAAAGTCAAGTGGGATTCGAAGAGAGCACCTGAGTACACTTGGGAACTGGAATCAGAAATGAAGCGAAAATATCCCTATTTGTTCCAGTAAATCTCGAGGACGAGATTTTAATAAGGTGGGGAGGATGTAACAACTCTCGCCAAAATTATTATTTCTTATTTTATTATGTCCAATAGGAAACCCTAATTGAGACCCCCAAGTAATATTGCATGACCCATAAAATTTTCAGAACAGTTGGAACTAGGATCAGGGCCCCCTAAAACTCAGGGGGGGGGGTATCCCCTAATTGATAATTATCTTCATAACTCGCTGTGAAATTCGAAATTCATCGAACTGTTGACTCACCTAGGCTATAAATACACGAGGCTACCCTACCCTAAAAAGGGCGCCGTCGCGCCACGCGACAGCCAGTCGCGCCACGCTACAGAGACTATTTTCAGTATAAATTCCAGGGGTTGGCACTTGCATGGCGCTGTTATTATGACAATCAAATTCGTTTCGTATGTTAAGTTATTCACTGTTTAGTTCAAAAACACACACAAGTACGAATCTCTGCTGCGACAACAGGGTAATAACTCGATCACTGCTACGATACAATGTCCGATCGATTGAAACCGATCCGATGGATGTTTAAGTGCTGCCCGAATCCGGGCTATACTTTGTCATTCGTCGTGAGGGTTTTGATTTCGTGAGCTTATCGTAAATGTTGTATTAAGTTACTGACCTAGTTTCGTGTGCAGTGTTATTTAAACTAGGTTACAAGATTAAATCAGTAGGCAAGGTTCCGTCCGATTAAATTTGCAATGTGAGTCATTCTCTTTTTATCAAATTGCTTTACAAAACCCTAAATGTTTTCCAGTTATACTTTGCAGTGATTAAGTCTTTGCTAATCTTTAATTACTGGCAGTATGTGGGGCTTTTGTGCACATTACTACTAACGATTTATCACTTTAGGTGGGCGAGCCTAATTAGTGATATGTCCACAGTCATAGATTCGGTCGAGTGACAGCTGAACCAGATAATTATATGATAGGGGCAAATATAAAAACCCTTAATGCTGTAAATTTATAACAATGTGTCTTTTGTGCAATTTGAATGACTCGCCAGTATTTCCCGCTGATAAAAATCTTTTTAAACATGTTTCAGGTGATCTGCTGTGATCCAGGAAAAAGTGCCGTGTAGCACTACAAGCTTGAAGAAGTGGCTTAATAAAATAAATAAACATGTTTTGTAAAATAAGGGATTTCCTCGTGAAATTTCCTTTATTGTAAATTACGGGGTGTGTTCCAAATTATAATAATAAAATAATTGGGCATTTTCGAGTTTAAACAATCCTGTTAATATTTCCGCTGCCAAACTAAATACAAATACCACGGGTTTTCTGTCCCGTGGCTTCTGGACCAGGTCACACCGGGCCGGGGGTCGTGACAACCATTTTCTTCAATCCAAGGGGCTGCATGCTGGTTCATAGCTCGTGTAGGGACACTTGGAGGCATCCTAGAACACCATAGAACACCTGGAATGATCTTGAGAAAGTCCTTTGCACTATAAATAGAACCCTCATGTTGCCTTTCATTCTTGCACCATTCAAAATTCACATCTTTCTCTCTTGCTTGAGCATTCTTGAGGTTCCTGATAAAAAAGGAAGCTCCCCATAGTTCAAGTTTCGAGCTAGGACCCTTTGTAAGTGTCCTTAGCCACTCTAGTTCGGTTTTTATGCGTTTAAAGACCGAAAGTCAAAGTTGCTGGAAAACGGCTTTGACCATCGGTTTAGACCTAAACGGTCCAGCCATTGTTCGAGGCGAATATGGCTACGTGATCGTAATTAGGTAGGTGTTAATCCCTCAAAAGGGCACCTCCTAATTACCACGTTTACTTAGTTAATTGTTGGGTCAAAGTAATTAAATAAAAAGTCAAACTAATCAGATTTTTAAATAAAAATCAAATCTGGTAATGTAGAAGTTATAAAACATATTTTATCACTTTAATAACTTGGTAAACATTATTATAACATGTCTAAACATGTTCAACCCGACAATTCTAAGTTTAAGCTTGGTTCGCAACCGAAAGTCGCAAAAGCTTAACTTTTGCTTTGACTTTCAGTTCTGACTTGAATTAGCTTATTTTCTCTATGTCTTAAGGTTCCTTTGTGACCATATTATGTAATAACAAAACCCTATGAGGTTATGTTACATGGTCACTTAGTAATCTGAATTATATGCATGTTTCCGATATTATGCTTATATTTGACTAGTATGCCCTTATGGTCTAAAAATGAGATTTTCAAATAAATGAACATGCAAATGGGTTAGGTACTGATTAGTAAACATAATTAGAATATTTTGACACTTAAATTCTGGTCATAAACTGAAGATTTGCAATTAATCGAAAATGATGCTTTTATAAGGACTAAAATGCCCTTTAGCATATAAAACGAGTTTTAAACATAATTTTGATACAAAAATCTTTACCTACTGATATGATATCATACTTAGGATTTATTGGGATGATGGGTCAAATTATATATTGACCTTAACCTTGAGTTCTTGCATAAAGCCTATAAATGACGATAATACCCTTTTTGCGAATAAAATGAGTTTTACATATAATTAACATGCAAAACCTTTTGCTACTGATGTGTTATGAAAAATAAAATATTTTGACCATTCAAAAAAATCTTAAAATCGCTTAAACTTTGGAATTATCGTCAAATATCGACTTTTACGCTAATTAGGTGCATAGTATGGTTTAAAACCATATTTAGCACCCAAGACTTGTTACCTACTGATTTTATAAATGATTTTAAATATTTTTACAGTAGGTATAAGTCTTGAACTCAGAATCTCAATTAAGTCTTTAAAAGCATATGTGAAATGACCAAAATACCCTTTCGAGGCATAGTTTGGCCATAAATGGTAAACCACACATATGTATGATATCTTACTCATATAACATCATAAACTAAATATTTTTACAGAATGTTTTTGATCAGAACTTCAGTTTATCCTTAAACCTTTTTATAAATCTTAAAATGACCAAAATGCCCTTATAGGGCCTAATTCGGTTTTAAAACCTTTATGGGCATACATGTTATCCTACTGATGTCAGAACATATTTTAAGAATAATAACATATGGAACTTGTATATGACTCATTAGGTTACTCGTTTATGCTTATACGCCTTCGGTTCGGTTTATGTAACTAGTCTGCATAAATAACCGAAATGGGTCTAACCTTGTCACTTAAACCTCAAAATCCAGAATGTATTTAGTTTACCCATATTATACAAGTCTTCATACTTGTTGGGTCTAAATTACATTCCATTCCGGTCTTCGCTTAATCTAGCGTTTCGAATCGTAAAGCGTCCTTAAAACTAACCGGTCTAAGTCCTTGACTTAAATACGACCCGTTAGTATCCTAATAGGTTAATAAAACCTTCATTTCAGATTAAGTAGCCTCAGTAGAAGATACTTGCATAAAGTCCTAGTAACATATGGTTGAGTAGCATTTCTTGCATTATTAACTCAGGTAAATACTTTTAACTTATTTTCCCTTATACGGGCTTGGGATACGGTAAATTATTACCGCTTAGTCGGGTATGAGATCATTTAGTTGGATTGTGATTTAATAAATCTGCATAACCCGTTTTAATCTGTTTTGTTTGATAACATAAACTTTGGGGGTTAACGACCGTGTCCTAGATATCCTCGGCTCATTTAAATTATTAATGGCCACGACCTATGCACGGTGTGTAGGCATACACCCGACAGATGCAAATGCTAAATAATAAATTACCCACAAGTTGGGGATAACTCCTTTGTGGGTTTTATAAGTGGTGAGTCAGTTAATCAGGGCCGGTTTCCTAACCGGTCCCAAAAATATGACAAACATGTAAATCTGTACACAAGATTTTAAATAAAAATTGTCCCAAGTTATAAAAGAATTTTTATGCTTCAAGCACTTAAACAAATTTTTATAAATGTTTTCAAATGAGTCAGTTAATTGTATTTACCAATGAAAACTGACATATTTTCCAAAGACTAAGTGACGGACACCTCACGAAATAGGCTGGAGCTACTTGGCATTAAATAAGAGGATCTTGCAAATCCCTAGATGCCTAAAGTCTGTCGAACTCTGTTTTATGTATTTGTTTTAATGGTCCGCCTGTGGATCTCTTTTAGAACCGCCTGTATATTCTTTCATTTTGAACTTTGAACATTTTGGGTTGTAATAGTAATCATACTTCCAAGCCTTCCGCTGTGCTATAATTGTGTTTAATTGTCTATGATGATATCAACTATGTCACAATACTCCCCATCGGGCCTACCAGAATATGTGGAAATATCAAGGTGTGACACTAGACCGCGGAACAAAAGGTTAGATCTAATGGGTTTCAGGCAGCCATACTCTTGGCCACGTTTTACCTAGAGTGCTTTTGTGTCTCGAGTAGTAAATCGACGGGAAAATGCCTATTGTTTGGATGCTTCCTATTTCGTGACAAATGTTAATGTCCTCGTGAAACATTAACGATCTCAATTTCCTTACCTTTACAGAATACATTTTTCAAGTACATTTTACAATTACCTACCATGATTCTTACAACTATTACTCATATTTTTTACACACAACTGCATGAATTCATACCAACTTTTGTTGACAATTTTCAAAACTTACATGTATTTAAGGAAACTAAGTAGATGCGCGAGGCCTCTCTTTGCTCAAGAATGTTGTTTATGTTTCAAGTTATCATGTGTCTATGCTTCGTTGCCACTTTTGATGGATTTGTTTGTTATATCCTGCCTCCTTGCGGAGATAAAGTGAACAAAACCTTAATCTTTGATTTGAAATGAAGTTGTAAACTTTTCAAACAATTATCTTTTGTTGTGATGTAAACTTTAAGCAAAACTTGTATTTTGAATGTGTAAACTATGAATGGCAATTTGGAGTTGTTTTATATTCATGTAGAATGTTTACTTATCATATGCAATGAGAACCTTTCATGATAAAAGATGCGAGGAATTCAGGCAAAAGCTCCGTATATTAGTCTTCCCTAATGCGGAAAAGGCGGATCGATGGTGGGGTCATAAGCTCATTGAACCATACTGCTTGCCCAAGTAAATTGATGTATACCATAGACAATTTGCGCATAGGTTCAATAAGGTGCCTTTGTTCCCACGATCGTTCTACATTCGTGATACAAGCCGCTTCCCTCGGGTTGTTGGGATTGAACACAATAAATAGATGAGCCATCTACATGAACAAATAAGAATCGACAATCGAACAACAAAATCGAGAATTCTGGAAAAATGACATGATAATGCTATATCATGGCATGATCATGCCATTCATCCCACCTGCAGCAACTATGAAGTTTTCTAGAGAAATTATGAAGTTTTGGAATTTTATGAAGTTCTTGATTTTATTCCCCAGTAGAACAATCGTGCTCAGCTTTGGTACCATCATGCCGGACCGATCTGGGTTGCAGGTTTTTGAGGATCTGGGAATTTTATGAAGAGCACGATCATGCCGGGGTATGGCACGACCCTGTGCAGTGTTTTCTAGGAAATTTTATGAAGATCCGACACTGGTTATGAAGAGCATGATCATGCCAGTATATGGCACGGTCATGCGTGACGGTGCCCAGAACTGCAATAGCCCCAAAAACGCAACCAAAACCCCATTTTTCTTTGAATTAACTAAGGGGGTTATGCAAATTGGTCATTGGTGGTTCAAAACAACACAAAAATGCTAAAAATTGGCTAGAATCGGGCGATTTAGACCAAGCCCTAAAAAACTTGAAGAAAACCAACTATGAAGAACAAAAGCTAAAACACAAAAAAACTAACAGGATTAAAGGTTGGAAACATACCCGGATTGAGAAAGGAATGCAAGAAGATGGCAAATTCTTGGGGGAAGAAAACTTGAAGAAAAACCAACTATGAAGAACAAAAGCTAAAACACAAAAAACTAACAGGATTAAAGGTTGGAAACATACCCGGATTGAGAAAGGAATGTAAGAAGATGGCAAATTCTTGGAGGAAGGAAGGAGGTAGAGAGGATTCATGAGTAATGGTAGTAGGGTTCAATGAAGAAGATGAAGTTAAACGAAGAAGGAGGAGTAATGGTAGTAGGGTTCAATGAAGAAATTGAAGTTAAAAGAAGAAGGAGGAGTGATGACTGTCGTAAGGGTCTTGCAAAAAGCTAATTAAACTAAGTAGATAGCGTAAGTAGGGTATCGTATCCACGGGGAATATGTGGTTAATGTTTAGCCAAACTATTTAATTAACTACTACTAATCTAGAATTGGAGGTTTTGATTAATTTGAAAGAAACTAAAAAAACTAACTACAATAAAAGATATCATATTTATAAAACGCAACTTCCTCCAAACTTCAGGTTCTAGGTTTCACAAAACTCAGTTTACTCAGTTAATTGGCCACCACATAGACATGAGGTTGGAAAGTTGGTTAATTTAACATGATAATCAAAACTAGGTCTTTGTCATCAGATCTTTGATAATTCGATTAACCCTATTTACTAGTGTGAGTCATCCTACTCTATGTCACCTAACAAGTTACTAGGTTTTGTCATCAACCGAACAAGTTGTAAAGCAAGAAATCAAAATACATGCAAATAGTTCAAATAAACCAACACATCAATATATTGATACAACGTTGTCAAAGTCAAAAATACATCCAAACCTGAGTATAAACTGAGAAACGTAAAATCTAACTGAACCGTCTGGAGGAAGCCTCGAAGAGGCTAGCCGCTCATGGTTGTCTTCACAGCTTCGGTTGTCATCCCGAGTTGATCAAACTTGCCAAAGTAACATGAGAGATAAAATTATAATGCACAATTTCTCCTAATACCCTATGCGACGACTGATGAATTATGAGGAGTCCCTTAAAATTGTCCCTTGGTTTGTATATATATGACAGTTGGGAATTGAATAATATGGAAAGTATATTAAAAATTTGTCCTAGGGTTTTGAGTTTGATGGCTGAATTTGTAAACTTCAATTGATGCCTTCATTCGTCCCTTTATGAATGTGAATGACGGCTGGGGATGTTTTTAATATTAAAAAGTCATCCCAATTTGCCTCCCACATTCCTATATATATCGGTTGCCATAAATTGTGAGATATGATGTGTAAAAACCCAAATTTAGCCAACATAAACACATTTCCCATAAATGGTAAGTGTTGCGCATCGCGGAAACATGACACCCACCCCCTGCGTGTCGCGGGGGTTACCAATTGACCATCCTGCCTTTTAGTTGACCGACATAACTTTATGATTACTCCGGCGCGTCGCGGATGATTCTTGAATCACCCCCGCATGTCGCGGGGGTCCTTTTCTTGACCGACACTCTTTAATCTTAGCTGACATGATGCTGAATTGCCAAGCGGGTTGTGGACATGAGACCAGATTCTTGCGTGTGATGCGACCCGTATCAACTTGATATTTTTCTGTTTCAATCCATGCATTGACCTATCGAACATGCTTTCCGACTTGTTTACTATAAATAACCCACACACTATAAATATAATAACACACTCTATTTAATACATTTAACATACTAAAAATCGACATAAGCTAATACAGAATACTCGTATTTTAACCCGACATCACATCCCCACACTTATCTTTTTTCGTCCTGAAAAAATTCTCTGCAATGGAACCACAATCAGAACCAATGGCTTTCAATATATTAATAACTCTAATCATACGCTGACCAAGATTGCATGTATACTGTCCACTTAAACCCAACCGCCGGTTTTCAAGCCCTTATTCACGATCCGTTAAGTTCACGTGCATTATTTATCTATAGATCTCACACTCAAAAGACTACAACGCCATTTAATCCCACTTTAAGCTTATAAAGTTAAAAGATTATATCTACCTTTTTATTAAAAAACTTTTATGCAATTCCGATTAAACTTATGATGGATATATGGATGATGTTGCGAGCTTCAACATGCTTTTGTATACGATCAACTTAGCGGACATACCCCACCCGAGTCACCATTCTAGTGGTTAATGCCATAAGTCTCACATATTTATTTTTCTTTTTCTAACTCCACCTAGAGGGTATGTACCACACGAGTCACCATCCCCATGGAAATACCATAGGCTTCGTCAATACACACTAGCTCAATTGAATGGATGGATGAAATATATTTTTTTCGGGCACCACACTGTTTCGGATATGTTTTCACAAAATGAAACAGTTGTGCCGATTTAATCGGAAAAACTTATAAGCTTTTTACTTATGACGTACCTCTTATACTCTCCGCAGTTTCAGTTTTGCCATAGCTCCTAAGGTGAGAACCCACAAGACTCCTATTTTAGAGTATATTATATCATTCCTAAGGAACTCATCAACTAGCTGGGCCTACCCGCATATCCTAAATTAGACGCATAACCGACCGTTATTATCTCATATATATAGTAATCAAATGCCAACGATCCAGTTATACCTATCATTTTTCCTTTATTGCAAAAACCTTCTCGAAACATTTTCTATTTTTTTCAACTTTTTGGATTTTTGATTTTTCAATTGTTTTTCTGACTCGACACTATAACAACTCGACACTAACTCGACGCTAATCTCCCTCCCCACATTTATTTCCTTCATTGTCCTCAATGGAGAGCAAAACTCACGACACACTAAACATAAAACAAAAACACAGAAATAAATGGAACAAACTCCCCTGATTTGATGTGGTTGAATTCCTATGAGCCTTGTTCCACCGCAACCATATAGCATTTCGTTCACGGCTACATTCAACATGGGATGCTATTCTTGAAGTCGTTCGAAAAACTTTCGTCCAAGTGGAGATTGAGTATGGACAAAAACGATCGAAACCTGCAACATAAAACTGACAAGCTCCCAAACAGGTTAAACGGGTTAGCGAACAAAGAGAAACATGAGAAAAACAAGTTTGACGAGCAACCAAACCTCCTCAGACTTCCCCACACTTGTCTGGTTCGTACACAAAAACACAAAAATAAAAACAAATGAAACAAAAACAAAACTTGGGTTGCCTCAGAAGAAGCGCTAAGTTTTAGATCTTCAGCCTGATCATACCTATCAAATGATGGTGGGCGTGCAGGGTGCTTGCAATCTCTTGTTAGGATCCGAGTTTAATTGTTTGTGTTTCTTTAAAAGATGAAAGATGAAAGAAGATAATAAGATGAAATAATTGCATCAGAATGATGTAAACTTTATAACACAAACAATGGAAGATGTGTTTTCATCATGAACACTTTAAGTCAAAAGATTGTATTACACAATGATTCAATCACGTATGCATGAATTACAACTCCCCCTCAGCCTGAGATCACAGTGATTGTTCGTACAAAATGAAAGTGTGAAGTGATCTAATAGAACAGTACAGGCACTGTCTATTTATAGTACAATTCTAACCACCGTGGCATCTTGGCTGACGTCACCAAGACAGTGACATCTAACAATACTAACAACCTCTAAACACTGTTACATTAATAAAACACTGATTACAAGACTCTGTTGATGCTATCCTCTAATGAGCTCAACCTCTAATGAAGCTTTAGCAGTGTTTTCTTCAAAGGGTGATCAGACCTTTGACTTCCAACAGCTCTTTGACTTCTTCAGTGGTTTAGTCTTTAACAATCTTTATAATCCAGCAGAGCTTACCACTGAGCAGACCTTTGAAGCAGCACTTGTTAGAAGTCTTTGTCATTGGAGGAAGAAGTAACTCAAAGCATTGTTTATTCTGGATCAGTTGTTGCAGAACTGTTTTGGCTTTGTATCATCTGTTCTCAAGGAAGGATTCACATGAGCCAACAATCTCCCCCTAGAACAGATGATGCCCAAACCCTTCATTTATTTCTTATCTTTATTTCCTCATTAATATTTCCCTGATTTGCCCTTTGAACTGTAGTTCAAAGTCTAAGTAATCCATAGCATCTTCATCCTTTCCAGTTGAAGGTTCAAAAGATCTTGATAGTCATCTGCATTCAGACCATATGCATCCTTCCTTGTTATCTTTCAACATTACCATCTTATCTGAGCAAAGTCAATACCTGGGTGTCTGAGGATGACTTCCACTTTAGTATTTTGGGATCAGATGGTTTTCTTGGAATGAGAGTTATTTGTGATGAGTTTGGTGAATGAGGTCTGCTTGCCAACTGTTTAATTGTTTCATGTAATTGAGCAGTGAGTTGATCAGCAGCATCATCCATGCGAAATTCAATCTGGCATTTGATGGCCTCTTTTCTATATTCTTCATACCTCTGCTCATCTTCCTTATCAGTCTGTCTTTGCCTTTTTAATTGATTCAAGGCACTTGTGGGTACGACAGATGTTAAGGAAAGCTTTTTGGAGGCATGGGTCTGTTGAGGCCTGCCAACAGTGGTTGGAGGATACACTAGCTTTTGAGGAACAGTTGGGTCTTTTGCTCTGATCTCTTCTAGCTTTTTGTAGGTCTCTTCAACATTGAGCTTTGACCATCTAGCTGGTGACCTTGCAGACCCATAATCAGCAGCAACAAGCTCTGCTCTCATTCTTTTAAACTTTAATGCTTCATCTGGATCAGCTTGCTTGGATTTCTTCCAATTTGGTGTAGTTTTCTTGACCAGAGGATCATTGTTCATCTTTGTAATTCTGTCAATTTCTTCCCTGAGAGCATGTGCTGACCAGTCCTTGAATTGGGCCTTGGTAGCTTTGTAGGGCTTGTGCTTCATCATGTGATCTAAGTAATCAACCCTCAGTTCCTTTTCAAGCACAGTATCCAATGGCTGCTCAGACATGGATTTACTAAGGTCTTTAGCAAAGTCTTCAAGATTTCTGACTTTTTTAAGCCCATGTGATAGAAAACCTTGGTATCTCCTGTCACCTAACCCTTTGCTTTCTTCTCTGGCTATAACCTCTGCTTGTTTTTCTTTCAACTTCAAGTACTCATCTAAGTTTTAAGGTTATCTGAAGCCATAGAGAGATGGGAAGGTTCTTTTATATGGATCCTCTATCTTGTAAAAAGATTCCATTTCACTTTGAACTGCAAGCAGTTCTAGAGGATATTGAGCAGCTAAAGGGATGCCAATGGTAGTATACCAGTGGGTGGATTGTGAAGTGGATTTATAAGTGGAGATGATGAGGGTGGAGTGTTTTGTATGGGAACAAATGATAAAGGGATTGGTGATGGAATCTCCTTATCCTAATCATGCACAACAAATTTTCTTTTGCGTGCATAAGCAAATTTGGGTGGTGGAGGAACTTTAGGTGAAGAAGGTGGTTATGAAGGGAATCTTTGTAGGATCGTTTTGTGACCCAAACGAGTCGATCAGAAGAGTTCTAATCAATTCAAGAGGCGGAAACTAATGAATTGACTTGGAAAACAGCTTGATTCACTTCTAATTGTCTTGTTTTATTGATTTGACATGATTATAGATCAGTAGACACGTCGGCAGCACTTCGATACCGGAAACATGATCGTTATAAATGACATGGCATCAATGATATTTATAGAGGTGGTAATTTCGCATGGAATTACATTGTGCTATTTCGTGCGAAATAGCTGGTTGCTATTTCGTGCGAAATAGTCTTTTGTAATTTCGTGCGAAATTAACCAATCACACACTAACCCTATATTTCTCGTACTACGTGCCCTGATCTAACAATTCTAGTACAAGACTCGATACAAGATGAAGTCGACAGACGTATGCACAAACAAACTCCCCCTCGGATGTTGACGAGTCTTCAGTGTCGAGTCTTCACAATCTTCAGCCTTGATCAGTCTTCGGGCTCTTCCAAAATATATGACAGTGTAAGCATCCTCAATCTTTATCTTCTACTCTCTCTCTTATCATCAGGATTCGATTCTGGCTCTTGCATCTTCAGACTTCCATTTTCTATCAAACTCCCCCTTAAATTGTGCTGGGATCGTAGTCTTGCTTTCACAGGTTCACAGGTTCAGGATCGATTCCTGGCTCTATTCTGCATCTATTCAGGATTCGACACCTGACTAACCTGCACAGTCTCTACCCAAAACATAAATTTCATAAAATATAAGATATAACAAATTTAGAAACCCTGCTTATCACTTGTATAATTAAATTCAAAACATCATCTTGTAATAATATGACATTTCACAAATTCTCTTAACCACTTGAATATAACACTTTCAAATTTGGTTTCAACTGAATGAACCATTTAATCATTTCAAAAAAATTTCATTTCAACATACTCTCCCAACCCTATTGTTCATCATGTTTAGCACTCGGAATTTGGAAAATTAGCTTTTCAACATCAGTTGTCTAAAATCTTTTTGAATTTTTCAAAATCTATGCTAAAACACTCCGAAAATCTTTTTGGATTTTTGATAATAATGAAACGCAGTAAAGAAATATTTACAAACAATATTTTTGTGAGTTTGCGTAAGAGGATCATATCAGTTTTTGAGACAAATCACCAACACCGTTAAGCTTTAAACATTTTAAGTTCTAAACGATTCACTTAGAATGTCAGTATACTGATCCATTTAAATTTTCACACAAAGTTCAACTGTTTCGAGATACGAGATTAGTATTTTAGAGACTTAAACTTATACGCATGTCCCACCTCAGAATATACTCTCGTATCTAGATCCCAATATTCAGTCTTACCGGTGAGTATACCAAGATGATATCTGTAAAGGGTTAAATGCGAGGGCCGTGAGAGCTCAGGCTATTGCTTCCACAAAATCAGAGAGATGACGGCTTCGACTTTTAGGTGTGTTCCCTTTAGAGAATCTTTTCTTCAACAGCACATGATTAGCATTTTTCAATGTTTCATCATTTTTATGCCGAGGGTGGTGCTATATTTCAAGCAAGCGAAAAGTATTATACGGGGACTAGGCCATTGCTTCCGCAAAATCAGAAGTCCCGGGATAATACCCCAGATATCACTAAGCATAAAGACCAAGTATCTCAGAAAGAGGGGTCTTTCAAACAAGATTTCGGGGGTTACCCATATATCCGAGAGATGTTCCCCACGATATAAGCAAGTTTGAAATTTAGGTTTATATCTCGACACAATCTACTAAATGTGTAAAAACCTACTGGCACATCATCAGTGAGACCGTTTATCACATTTTTCTTTCCAATTCTTTAGCATGCTGTGATTGTCTACTGATGTACTATCATTTCCTCTTATTCACAACAAAACTCATTTTTGATTTTATCATGTTTTTGACTTTTTCAAATTTTCAAATGTTTTTGGATTTTCTGAAATTTCTTACTCTCCCTAAAATTCAAAATCATTTAAAAGAAATTCGAAAACAAACTGTACAAGATAAAGTGACAAGTGTTGTGAATTGCTTCAAATCGCCATCCACTTGACATAAACAATCAGAACTCCCCCTCTCAACAAACTATTTTCCCATTGTGATTTCAAAACACTTAAGTTTATTTTAATCAAATGGTTTTTCCGGAAAATAAGTTTTCTTGATTTTACCACTTGTAAGATCGGGGATATGATCATCACTTTGTTCTTTTATCTACAACTTTTTATTTTAAAAATATGACAGTTTTGAAAAACAATCAACAAATACCACTTGTAGAAAATCAAGTACAACTTAATGTCCCTGATTTACCACTTGTAAATCGAAATATCACAAACGTGAATTTCTCAAGAAAGATGCCGATTCATGCTCCACTTTTACCCACTTGGGAGCTCCGGCAAGTCAGGATTTCAGTTAGAAAACGCTGTCACCCAAGCCTGACCAGCCTTGGGTGATTTTGATTCAACTCTATCCCAACCTCCTTTCGATCTGTAAAAATCCTTAGCACTTTTTACTTTCCCATTTACCATCTTTCCAAATATATGTTTGACTTTCCCATTGAAAGCCTTTTCAACATCAAATTCTCCTTTACCAGGGAAGAATTGATCTGAAATCTCAATCTTACCAACTTTGGATTTCAAATTATCTTTCGACAATGGCGGAAAGTTTTCATCATTCAACTCTGGAACGGAATTCTCATTCTTTTTCTCAACAAATGACTCCTCTGATTTTATGGAATCAGATTCATTGTCAGAACTATTCTCTGATTTAACAACCCATTTCTGTTTGTTCAAATCGACTTTTCTTTTATAAAAACGTTTTGAAACATTACCATTTTCGAAAGTTGAATTTTCAAACATCTTAGATGTCTTAGTTGGTTGTTTCTTTTCATCAACACATTTCTTGTTCGACTTTGAGTTAGAAATAACTCCCTGTTTTGTATAAGTGGACTTTGGGCAATTCCAAGCAATATGTCCAACTTCTTGGCATTTGAAACAGGTTCTTCTGTCAACTCTTTGTGCATATTTATTCAAATTCTTCTTTCTTTCTGCAAGAAATTCTTGATTTGACTGTCTCCAGAATGGTTTCTTCTGTTCTTGTTCTGAACTTGTACCTGAAACAAATTTAGTTTTTGTTTTATAGGTTTTCTCATTTTTATGATTTTTTGGGGGAATGAAACCTAAACCCTGCTTTTTGAAATTAACGTTATGGTTTGGTTTCTTTCGATAACCTGAACCATAACTGTAACCCTTTTTCTTGTTCAATCTCTGTTGAACTCTTGAAGTGTATTTTTTATTTTTTTCATGAAGATTTAAATCTTTTATTTCAGAAATATTGATTTCTGTTAATTTGAAAACCTTGTTGATCATTTCAGTTTTAACACTTCTTATTGGAAATTCTTCATCAGAATATAATTTGTCTGAATCATTCAAAGTATATGCCACTTTGATTGGTTCGTTATTCAAATTAGATTTTGATAACAAGAATTCTTTATTGTAAACCCGTTTGACCGGAGAACTCGGACTCTTTTCTGATGAACTCGGACTTTCAGATTTAGACTCCGACTTTGACTCTTCATCCATATCCAATACCTGATCGACCACTTTCTTTAACAACTCAGACTCATGATCAGTGTCAAACGCTGTGAATGTGACATCAATGTTATCTGGTAACTCATCAATGGTTTCAGAATTTAACTTGATGTTGAGAGCCTTATTTAAACGTTCCCCATTTGGCTTTCTGGGAGAATAACTTTCATAGATTGGGGGCGGACACTTGTTATATTTGACACTTTGTTTCTTACCAGTATCCTCTTCCTTCTCTTTATCTTGAAAAGCTTCAAGACCTGCAACAGTAGGATAAACTCGATCAATCAAATAATCACATGTTGTATAACTCAACAACAAACGTTTGATTCTTTCACTTTCAATCTTTTCAAATTCCAAATCCTGCTTTAGCTTAGCACAGTCTTCAATATACTCATTGATGACCTTCTGCTTTGTCATGAATGTTGAGCTCATCATTGTCATAGCAGCATCAACTTCTAAATTTGTCTTTTTCAGACCATCAACTGTTCTGTTCAAAACATCGCATGACTCTTTCACATACTTCACATCAGACAGTAAATTCTCTTTCACCTCTTCAAGTTCACAAATTTTCTTGTCCTTTTCTTCACAATGTTTGCAAGACTCCACACATTTCAAACAAGGTTTAATGACCTCGACTATCTTTTCAACCTTGACAATCTTCTCAACCTCAACAATTTTTTCTACTTCAACTATTTTTTCCACCTCAACAATTTTCTCTACCACTTTTTCAGTCATTGGTTCAACATTTGTTTTTTCAGCTTCCATCTTTGCCTTTTCATCAGTTATTCTTATTGCTTCCAGCTCTCTCTTTAGTCTGGCAATCTTCTTCTCATTCAGCATCTCAACTTTATCTGTAAAAAACAAATTAAAACTGTCAGGATCCAGACCTTTTCTAGCTTTATTGATATATTCTTCTTCATCATCAGTATCAACATCACTTCCAAAATCTGGAAAAATCGGTATTCTTTTCGGACTAGATTTGACTTCATCTTCTTTCAGAATTCTAGCAACAAGACCTGAACCAGGTGGAATGTATTTATCCCAGCTAAATCCCTCTGCAACCTTTTCATCATCTTGGTCAATTATACCATAACAAGCTCTTTTCTCTTTTTCTTCAATGGCACGTGCATGTGCAGTTTGTGGTTGTTGAGCAATCTGATGAAAAATTGATTTTTGATAATAATTGTTTTTTTTTCAGACTGATCTTGTCTTCCATTTGCTTCTTTGTTTTTGCACTCACGCTTAAAATGACCTTTTTCTCAACAACGAAAACACGTAACCTTTGATTTGTCAAACCCTATCGGAGATTTAGACATCTCACTAAACTCATCTCTTCCGGTGATTTGTTGAAACTTTTCAGCCCTTCGAACAGCACTGGCTAAACACCACTTTACATCCATCAACTCAAGTTCTTCAGCATCAATTTGGTCATAATCCTCTTTGGTAAGCATTGGATTTCCAATTTTGCCAGCAATCAAACTTTCATATGATTCCAACATAGCAATGAGTGATGCCATGTGTTGCTTTGCTATTTCCGAAGACAGATTTTGACCATTTTGAATGTTCAAGGTAACATTTCACTGTAGATTTGTAGAATTCTGTCATTGAGAACTTGGTGTTGTAAAATTTGGATCAAAGTTTGAATATGAAGATGAATGTCCACCACTCTGAGTTACAGTACTACCCTTCATTTCAGACGAACTATCAGCACTGAAACCAATTTGGATCTTTGGGCTTGGAGTAACTTCAAATTTGTTTCCTCTGTAGTATAAACTGACATCTTGTTGAGCATTTGGATTCTACATGATTTCCGTTTTCTGGATATCCAACTCGTGCTCTTCAATCTTCTGAATAAACTGTGCCAGATTCATATTTTCAGATTTTCTCATGTGTTTAAGGATCAACAAATAAGTTCCCCATTTCTGCTGTGGTAATGCATCAGCAAGTTTATCAACCCATTCATCGTCGTCTTTCTTTATGTCCAATCTTCCCATTTCCAAAACAAGATGACAATATCTATCAATGATCATTTTTGTTGTTTCATGGTCAAAGGCTACAAACATGTCAAATGATTTCTTAAGTAAAGCCTTTTTGTTCTTGATCATATCTGCACTTCCTTTAAACTTTTGAATCAATGCCGTCCAAATTGACCTAGCAGTACCCTCATGTTGGAGCAAAACAAAGATATCTTCTTTAATCGCTTGTTAAAGAATACTGATCATCATTTTTTCACTTGTATATTTCAATTTATCACTCTCTGAAAAGTCACAAAACGCTTTTTCAAGCCCACGTTCATTTTTCGGTTTCTCGTAATCTTTCTCTAATGAACACCATGCGTCAAACTTATAAGCTTGCACCCAGTTCTCAAATCGATTCTGCCATCCTTTAAAATCTTCAATGTACATAAGCTTTGGCGGTTTCTGGTAAGTTCCTGTCTCATTCTCATTGTACAATGTTTCAGCAGCTGTAACTGGTGCAATTGGAGTAGCAAACGCATTGTAAAATTCTTCTTCCATGATTCAGTAATCAGACTCAAAGTCAACAAAGTTCAAACAACAATGAAAGTTCACACGAGATATAAGTTCAAACGAAATCAGTTGGTGCGAAATAACCAGACTCAAACAAAATCAGCTTTCAAACGAAAACACCCTTTCAAGCGAAATATCACTTTGGTGCGAAATAACTAATTTCGTGTGAAATAGCACACTTTCAAACGGAATATGTAATTTCGTGTGAAATTATCAAACGGAATGCCAATTTGGTGTGAAATTATCTAATTTCGCGTGGAACTCTCAAACGAAATTACACTCTGAAGCGAAATTATCTATTTCGAGCGAAATTAGGTAATTTCATGTGAAATCAAGCAGGTAATTCCGTACGAAATAGTGCTGACGTCATCATGTTCGATCTGATTTTCAAGCGAAATTACGAATTTTACCAATTTTAGATCAAATTCAAGCCCAATTCTCTCAAGGATTCATTAAAACACTGTTTCGCATGATATGTTTAAAATTCAATCCATTTTAACCAAGATTTCACGGTCAATTTTGAAAAGAAGGTGTAGAAGTCAGATTTTTGAAGAAAACAAGCTGATTTTGGTAAGAACTCTTCCTCCTGTGCTCTGACACCACTTGTAGGATCGTTTTGTGACCCAAACGAGTCGATCAGAAGTGTTCTAATCAATTCAAGAGGCGGAAACTAATGAATTGACTTGGAAAACAGCTTGATTCACTTCTAATTGTCTTGTTTTATTGATTTGACACGATTACAGATCAGTAGACACGTCGGCAAGACTTCGATACCGGAAACATGATCGTTACAAATGACATGACATCAAGGGTATTTATAGAGGTGGTAATTTCGCATGGAATTACATTGTGCTATTTCGTGCGAAATAGCTGGTAGCTATTTCGTGCAAAATAGTCTTTTGTAATTTCGTGCGAAATTAACCAATCACACACTAACCCTATATTTCTCGTACTACGTGCCCTGATCTAACAATTCTAGTACAAGACTCGATACAAGATGAAGTCAACAGACGTATGCACCAACAATCTTTGAGGTGTTGGTGGAGGTTGTGTTGATGGTGGTGTGTTGAAATTGATGGTGGCAGTGGATTGGCTAACCTCTGCTGAGACAACTGGTGTCTCAACAACTGTTGGCCTAACATCTCCTGATGCTTTTGTTGCATCAACGTCTGTTGGTTTAGTGGGTGAGGATGGTGGTTTTGAAGCTATTTTCTGCTTCTTTTGTGGTGGTTTTTGAGGTGAAGGTTTGGTTTTTGGTGAAGCAGAGGATACAGGCCTTTTATGAGCACCAGATGTTTTGGGAAAGGTGGTTATTGGTGGTCTATTGTTTCTGAAAGACTTCCTTCTTTGTGAAGTACCAATTTTTCCCTTTTCATTTTCTCCTCCTATTCTTTCTTCTAGTTGTAGGCTTTGCTCTCTTCTGTATCTTGCTTCTTTTGCTTTTCTAAAATCCTCTCATCAGTTTGGATGTTGAGGGTCTCATCAATTCCCTTTTTCTTTCCAACATCTGATTTTCCTGAAGTTTTAGCAGAAGTTTCTTTAGCAGACCCTGGCTTTTGTTTTTGTTGGCCCTTCGGTTTTACTTTAGGATCATGCTCCAACTTTCTTAATAAGTCTTTCTCCCCCTTTTTGGCATCATCTTCATCATCTTTTTCAAAGATTGGTGCAGGGGAGGAGCTAGTAAGCTTTTACAGGGATTCTTGGATACCCCTGATGTCTGCCTGAGTATCCTTATACCTAGCCTCAACTATTATTCTTATCAACTCCATATGCTTGTTGTGGTTAAGTTTAGCTAATTCCCTTTGAGCAGCAAGGATTGGTTGCACAGAATTCCAGATTTCTTGGGAAATTTGCTGAGTACTAGGCTGACATTTAAAAGCCTCCAACATCTCTTTCATAAGACCCTTCATTTCACCAACAGTGTTTTCCAAAGAAGACATTCTATCCGCGAATTCTCTGTATCTTAATTCATCACCTAACTTAATAGGATCATTTGAATTCCCACCAGAGGTGGTTGTATTTGTTTTGATGATAGGAGTAGACTCCAAATCATCAGAAACAAATGCCCATTTTCCTTGGTTCTGGGGACTTCCCACTGGAACAGAGGTTACCATAGTAGCCTCAACAGTGGTTGCCTTCAAGGGAGTCTTAGTAATGTAACCACTGTCCAACTGAAAACCAATGGGTTCCTCAGTTGTAGGGGCTGCTCCACTTGAATTACCACCAAGTGTTTCGTAAAACTCAAGGGGTGTAGCCTCCTCAACTGTTTGGGGGTTAGCTGATTAAACAGGTTCAGACACAGTCATTTGTTGTGGCATACTCTTAGTAATGTGTTGGTAAGAGGGACTGTTTTGTGTCTGAATGTCAATAGCTTCAAACAGTGGTAATATGGTTGGTGGAATAGGAGATGAAGATTGTGGTCTTGAAAGAGACATTGCCCTAGGAGAAGGCTTTTAAGCATACTGTCAAATGAAAGTATTGCTTCATATTGTGGTGTCCCTGTGATTACAACATGTTCCTTTTGTGAGGAAACATGAGGAGTTTGGTCTATGGGTTGAGATCTTTCCACATGCTGTGAGGAAGTAGCAGCAGTGGTTTCAAGTGACATTGGTGTTGTCACTCAGTTAACCTCTTGGATCTCGTCTTCCAGAGGACCCTTTTTATTGGGTTTGACCGGATTTTTGGATTCGACAGTGGTTTTCTTTTTTAGGTTTTGCTGGTGTGGGTTTCATAGCAGTGGTTTTGGTTCTGTGATCACTAGGAGTAGTGGGCTCAGCAACATAGGTTTGAGGAGGAGATGTGGACTCATCTAAAATTTGTTCATTCCCCTTTGCTTGTGTTTTTGAAACATTTGACTCTTTGGCCATAAGGAGAGTAAAGGTTTCAGAAGTTAGACTATTTATTTGAAAAGTTGTACCTTGCTCAAAAGCCTTTTTAGAAACATGTTTTTGTAGGTAGTAGCTTAATAGTCTTGGGTACATCAGAAAAGCAGCATTCTTTCCTTTTTCAGTGTTCTTCACATTTGAAACCATATATTGAAACAGTGCTTGGGAGTAATTAAAATCAGAATTTGTTAAAATTGCATACCGCAAATACTGGATTTTTAAAGGTGTTTCGTTGAAAGCAGTGGTTTTTGCAGAGAGACATGTTAAGAGGGTATGGAAAAAGAATTTCATTGGGGGTGGAAAAATTTGGTTTTAACATAGTAGCCCCTTTTAACTGTCCATCATACCCCCCTCAATCAACTCTGTATGAAAATCATTTTTAGGAAAGATATCTTGCCTGCCAAGTCATTTAACCCAAATGTTGTTGATATGGTGGTTGGGGTTATTGCAACTAGTTCACCTCTGACTTTTGAAGTTATACCATAGGGCTCTTTGTTTTGTTCTTCAAGTTTAGCATTTGCCCAAAAATCTCGGAGTGTATCTTGGTAAATTGGTGTGTCGGCAGTAAGAATTGCTTTATATTTGGATGATGAAAGGATGTCAATTATTGAGTGGAAAGCAGTGTTTTTGTTGGCTTTCTCAAAAAATGGGGAGGTAGTTATGAGGGTTTTTGATTGTCAGAGCCATGGTCGGAGTCGAAAATTGCGAGAGGTTGAAGAAGAAGTGAAGAAGAAGATGATAACCGCTTTGGAGAACTTTTTGAATTCGATATGGCGAGTAAAAGCTCTGTTTGGGGATAAAGCAAGGTTTTATAAAGTGAAAAAATGAATGCTGACGTGGCAGTGGTTTCAAAGACCTGACGGCTAACATCTGTCCATGTGGCAACCTCTGTTTGAGTAATGGAAGACAGTTGTTTGAGAACCATTGTTGGACAATAACAGTGGTTAGGAACAATGAATGAAAAGTGGCTGATTTTAGTCTATCAGTGGATAGACATTAGTGGTTGAGACCAACAGCTGTATGATCAGCTGTGGCCCATGAACAGTGGGTTATAGAAAACAGAGGATGGCTTTCAGCAGTGGGTGAATTTTTAGGCCATTAGAGGTTTAAAACAATCAGTGGTTATGGACAGACTTTTAGAATTCATGTAAAATTTCATTTTAAGCTATTTTTAAGGATGGATTTTTTATTTTCTGAAAACATTTTAATGCTTTTATTCATGGAAAACAAGTTTTTGCCTTCTAATCCATGTTTAGCATGCCAATCCAAGAGATCAAGCTTTCAAAAGTAGATGTGTCTAAAGGTTTTGTCAACACATCTGTCAGCTGATCTTTAGTTGAAACATGATGTAGAGAAATCAAACCTTTTTCATATCAATCCCTCACAAAGTGATGTCTGATGTCAATGTGTTTGGCGGTTGAGTGGAAAACTGGATTTTTAATGATGTTTTCAGCTGCTTTACTATCCAACATGAGAGGAGTCTTTAGAGCAGTTACACCAAAATCCAGCAACAGGTTTTGAAGCCACAACAATTGGGTTGTACAGCTTGCAGTAGCAATGTATTCTGCTTCAGCAGTGGATGTGGAAACAACTGCTTGCTTTTTGCTTTGCGAAGATACTAAGCAATTGCCTAGAAATTGACACCCTCCTGAAATTGATTTCCTTGTTGTGTTACAACCAGCAAAATCACTATCTGAAAAACCTGAAAGCTTGATATTCCCATTAGCAGGATACCAAATACCAAGTGTAGGAGCACCTTTTATGTATCTGAATATTATTTTCACCGCAATGAGATTAGATTTCCTAGGTGCTGACTGGGATCTGGCACAGACACATGTTGCAAACATGATGTCTGGCCTTGATGCAGTTAGGTACAATAAAGACCCAATCATGCTTCTGTATAAAGTTCGATCAACCAAGTCATCTTTTTCATCAGTAGTGACAAGCTTTGTGGTTTCCATGGGTGTACTACATGGTTTACAATCATTCATCTCAAATTTTTTTAAAAGTTCTTTTACATATTTGCTTTGATGAATGAATATGCCATTTTGCAATTGCTTAACTTGGAGACCAAGAAAGCATTAAAGTTCACCCATGGCACTCATTGAAAAACTCTGATGTCATGAGTTTTCTAAACTCTTCACACATGGAGGTACATGTGGATCCAAAGATGATACCATCAACATAAATTTGGACAATCATCAGATCCCTACCTTTCCATTTCAAAAACAAAGTTTTGTCAATTTTACCCCTTGTAAACCCAATTGAAATTAGAAAGGTGGAGAGAGTTTCATACCAGGCTCTTGGTACTTTTTTCAAGCCATACAAAGCTTTGTTGAGCTTGTAGACATGATCAGGATAAATGGCATCTTCAAAACCAGGAGGTTGACAAACATATACCTCTCCTTGGATCTTTCCATACAAGAACGCATATTTTATATCCATTTGATACACATTGATGTTGTGGTTGACAACAAAAGATAAGAACAATCTGATGGCTTCAAGTCTTGCCACAAGAGCAAAAGTTTCATCATAGTCTATGCCCTCTTCATATCTAGAGCCTTAAACCACTAACCTGGCTTTATTCTTGACAACAATGCCCCTTTCATCTTCTTGAAGACCCACTTTGTGCCAATTGGACATACATCCTTAGGCAGTGGTACAAGTTCCTAAACTTGTTGTCTTTTAAACTGTTGGAGCTCCTCTTGCATGGCTTCTACCCAACTATTGTCTTTTCGTGCCTCTTGGTACTTCACTGGTTGGATGAGAGATAGAAAGCCAGGAAAAAGACAGATGTTTTGGAATTGACTTCTTATGAGAACCACCCCTTCACTGATGTTGCCAGTGATTTGGTCTGGTGGATGAGATTTAAGTAAGATTAGATCCCCCTTATATGGAACAACGACATTGAATGGTGAAGGCTGTAGAAGTGAATCATCTAAGCTAACATCTGTTGGCAATTTTGAAGAGCCAATATCTGTTAGGGATGGAGGTGGAGGAATAGGAGGAATGGGTGTGGCACAATGTTGTTTTTTATCCACAGATGATGGTTTTCTTATCAACAGAGGTTGGACTTGATGAAATGGCAGAGGTTTGATCAACAACTGTTGATGCAGCAGTGGCAAAGTTTTGGCAGCTATTTTGAACATCTGCTTCTCTGATGGCGGTAGTGACTTTGTATTGTGGAATCACAATATCACATCCATTATCTTGTGAGAAAGATTGTGGTGTACCTGCAGGGTTAGTCTTGATAGACACATCTTCAAATGTAAATTTATCAAGGTCAAACAGTTAAACAGGATTTGCTGGGATTTTTAAGGATAAAAGTTCATTGAACTTTACATTCAAAGTCTCTTCCACACACCTAGTCCTTGTGTTAAACACTTTGTAGGCCTTGGCGGTGGTTGAGTATCCCAGTAAATAACCACAATCCACTTTAGCTGCAAATTTTGAAATTGAGTCTTTTAAGTTTAGGATAAAACATGGGCAACCAAAGATTCTGAAATATGAGATCAGTGGTTTGATCTTGAATAGAGTTTCATAGGCAGTCTTTTAATGCCTAGGGTTGATTAAAACTCTGTTCTGCACATAACAAGTACTGTTTACAGCCTCTACCCAAAAAGTTAAGGGTAAACCTGAGCCTGCAAGCATTGTTCTGGCAGCTTCAATCAAAGTTTTGTTTTTTCCTTTCAACCACCCCATTTTGTTCTGGTGTTCTTGGGATGCTGTACTGCCTTACAATCCCTTTTGCCACATAGAACTCATCCAACTCCATGTTTCTAAACTCTATTCCATTATCACTTCTAAAGATTTTCACTGACAAGGTAAATTTCTTTTCAACATGTTTAACAAAGTCTTGTAAGATACATGCAGTCTCATCCTTAGAGTGTAAAATGTAAGTCCATGTAAACCTAGAAAAATCATCAACAATAACAAGACAATATTTTTTCTTTTTTAAACTCATGATTTTTACTGGGCCAAACAAATCCATGTGCAACATTTGTAAGCACTTGGTCGTTTTGGACTCTTCAATGGACTTGTAAGAGCTTTTATGCTGTTTACCTTTTAAACAGGAAACACAATGCTTTTCACAAGTAAAAAGTTTTTGTGGAAGACCTCTTACAAGGCCTTGTTTTGAGAGTGTGGTGATAGTCTTAAGATTTGTGTGCCCAAGTCTCCCGTGCCAAAATTCAGTCTCTTTGGTAGAGGCAGTTGAGAACAGACAAGCATCAGCCATTGGGTTATCATTCAACATATCAACCACATACACATTGCCAATCCTTTAAGCAACAAGCTGTGTTTTACTCCCGGCGATAATTTCTTCAATATTTTTAACCACTTCTGGCCCAACAATCTTACAAGTTTCCTTAGTGAAGAATGACCCATAGCCCTTGTCACTCATTTGTGAAACACTAAGGAGGTTAAATTTAAGATTATCAATAAGATTGACATTTTCAAACTTGAGTTTCCCAGCCTGAACAGTCCCTGACCCCAACACCTTCCCTTTTGAATTGTTACCAAATGATATATCACCCCCTCCATGTTTTTTGAAATCTTTGAGGGCTCTACATCCTGTCATATGCATAGAGCCTCCACTATCTACATACCATAAACTATCTAAGCATGCAGAAGCTCCCTTCACATCAAGTAACAAATTAGTTCAGGTGGGTCTCCAAAGCCAAAATGGCTTTGGATGGGGTCACAGACAGGCCAGCCTCAAGTCCAAGAGCATGAACAGTGATTAGGTCGGGGATTTGAACAGATTTTTGAGCAAATTTTTGTAACCACTGTTGTGGACCATCTCTTGTCAAATGTTGATAACCAAAAGGATGCCTATTCATTTTTGGCTTAGATGGCCTTTTGTAGGCTTCATAAGCATGAGGGACCTTTGGTAAGATGGTTGACCATATCCTCTTGGGAATTGGTTTGAAGGTGGTGCATCTGTTACTTGTACTTCTTTGGGAACATAGGTTTTGTTCAACTGTTTAGTAAGAGATGTTTGAACAGGCACAAAGGTCTTTGTGTTTTTGGGGGTTGGTTTTTGTGGACTCTCCAGTGTTTTAGATGCATACACTTTTCTTTTAACCTCAAAAGTTTTGAGATACACACACTGTTGAGTAAGATGATTTTTTTTCCCACAAATTGTGCACTTAGGTGCAGGCTCAATGACACTTGTTTTGTTTATATCATATGCTTTTAGAAGTAAACAGTCTTTTGTAGCATGATTCTTCTTTTCACAAAAGTCACAAAACAGGTTTATAACTTTTTCTCTTCTCTTCCTCTTTTCAATTTCCTTTTCAACAGAGTTCTTAACCTCTGCTGGGATGTCTTTTAGAGGAATGATTTTGGCCTTGGGTGCTTTAACACCCTCAATTGTGGAAAAATCCATTGGCTTGAAATTTTCAAGGATGTCACATTCATCAGACCAGGTGGGTTTGAATTGATATTTTTCTATCTCTTCAAAGATTGATGACCCCTCTGGTCTTTCTAAAACAATTTTGATTCCATTTTTATCAGTGACTTTGATCTCTTGACCAGCCAAATTTGTTGGGATAACTTCAACAAAGCCAGAATCAATTTAAGAAGTGTTTTCAGAAACTTTGTCATTCTTCCTAAACACAATGCCAAATTTCACATTGCTCTTGATCTGCTTTTCCAATATAAGATCATAATCTTTACAAGATTCCACCCATTTTTCACAAGTGATTTGGGTGGACTCAAGCTCCTTTTTGCAACTCTGATATTTTTCTACCATAGTTTGAAGTTGATATTTGGTTATGCTTGACTCATGTTTTAGACTGCTGACTTCATTCTCTTTTTCAAACAATTTGTTTTTCAACTCTTTAAAAGTTTTTTCAAATTGCACTTCATCACTTAAGATCTTGTTTCTAAGGTTTTCATTCACCTCTTTTATGTTAGCAAAAGCAATAATGCATTTATCTGAACACAAATCTTTTAAGACCCGAGGTGATACCTTAGCAGCAGCCATCATGGCACAGTCACATTCACCATCACATACACTGGCATCCCATGGATTAGCAAGAGGTTCCAACAGAGGTTCAGCAACTTTCTCTTTTAACACCTGTTCACCAACAATATCTGCTGTAACCACTGTTTCAGCAACTTCTTCCACACTTTAGATCTGGTCTCCACTTCCTCAGATTCTTGCCCTTCAGGTATTGACTCTAATGCCATAAAACAGAATTCATCAGGTAAAACATCAGAATTAGCAACTAGAGCAAAATTTTCATCAATTAAATCCTCAGTTAAGCTACTCCAATCAACAAAGCCTTGTGTAAAGAAACTCTATTAACTGGCCTCTGCTGGAGTAGATGTTTGTGCAGCTTGTTGTGGTTCATTTGCACTTGAACCTGGGGTGGAGGGGCTTGAACATATTGAATTTGAGGAACAGTGGTTTGGACATACTGGACAGGAACAGTGTTTACAGGGTGTGAAAAAATGAGCAGTGTTTTGCATATGAGGAGCAGGGGTATATTGGGAATAATGGACAGTGCATTTTGTGTTTTAAGGTCTTGGACTAGGGTGAGTGATAATCGGTCCACTTTTTTGACTCCTACATTCCCTAGCAAAGTGACCAAACCTATTACACTTATAGCACTTGATTTTTGATTTATCCAACCCAACCTTTAAATTCCCATGCAACCCTGGAAACTTCCTACCAGTTCTTTTATAAAACTTGGTTTTTCTCACACCCAACAAGGCAAGTTGATGCAAAATGTCCATCTCTTCCAGATCAGTGGGGGTCAAAATGTTGAAGGTCATTCAGTTCAAAGGATAAGTTGTCAGAGATCTGGTTTTCCCTATTAGCTGTGAAAGCATAATTGGATGAGTAAGGCTCAGAGTTGAAGGCTCCACCTATAGTTATGTTAATATAGTGATCATAACTCTAGTCCTAACTACCACAAGATGACTCTTACTGACCAAAAAGTGCTGTGTTACCAAAAGAGTAATCATCGGCCACTTTCCCAGACTCTTGCAACTTCTTTTTCTGGTTCAGCTCTCTTTCATATGTGAGAAGCCTACCATGAAGTTGGGTCAGACTCATCTCCTTGAACCTAACAGAATTTCTAGTGACAAAGGTTATAGTGTCCCACTTTTCTGGTAATGATCTAAGGAACCTACTGTTTAGAGTAGAGTTAGCATATTTAGCATTAACCAGTTTTAGTTCACTAATCAGACAACTAAACCTTTCAAACTGCTCGGTCAATGACTGTCCCTTAACATGACAAAATGTTTTGTATTGTTGGTTCAACACCTCTCTATTGTTTTCAATAACCTCTTATGTCCCACCGAATTGCTCTTTCAGTGCATCCCATAGCTCTTTTGCGCTATTACAGTGTAACAGGCCAGCACATATGTCATTGGGTAGTGCTGTAGCAACTATACTGAATGCTTTAGCATCTAACTCAATCTTCTGAAAATCCTGCTCAGAGTAATTTTCAGGCTTCTTAGGTACTTGGACCTTGGGATCTTCTGCACTGGGTACCATTGGAACATGAGGTCCAAAGATAACCGACATCCAGCAACCGATGCTTTGCTGTGCAAGGACATAGCCCATCCTACGTTGCCAGATATTGTATTCAGGTCTGACAAGCATAGGTGGTTTGTACAGTGTGCCTGTGTTATGAGGATCTTGTGATTGTGAATACATTTTGGTTGTTTTACAAAGTTTTTGATTAATCAACTTTGAACGGGATTAAGCTTATACTCCGTTTTTCAACAAATACGAACAACACAATATCAATCAAATTGAGCTGATCTTTTATGTCAAATTAGTTGTTAAATCGAATTTGACTGACCTATGCTCTGATACCAATTGTTAGGATCTGAGTTTAATTGTTTGTTTTTGTTTAAAAGATGAAAAATGAAAGAGGATAATAAGATGAAATAATTATAGCGGAATGATGTAAACTTTATAACACAAACAATGGAAGATATGTTTTCATCATGAACACTTTAAGTCAAAAGATTGTATTACACAATGATTCAATCACGTATGCATGAATTACAACTCCCCCTCAGCCTGAGATCATAGTGATTGTTCGTACAAAATGCAAGTGTGAAGTGATCTAATAGAACAGTACAGGCACTGTCTATTTATAGTACAATCCTAACCACTGTGGCATCTTGGCTGACGTCACCGAGACAGTGACATCTAACAATACTAACAACCTCTAAACATTGCTAATGCTAAACACTGTTATATTAATAAAACACTGATTACAAGACTCTATTGATGCTATCCTCTGATGAGCTCAACCTCTGATGAAGCTTTAGCAGTGCTTTCTTCAAAGGGTGACCAGACCTTTGACTTCCAGCAGTTCTTTGACTTCCAGCAGTTCTTTGACTTCTTCAGTGGTTTAGTCTTCAACAGTCTTTAAAATCCAACAGAGCTTAGCACCAAGCAGACCTTTAAAGCAACAGTTGTTAGAAGTCTTTGTCATTGGAGGAAGAAGTAATTCAAAGCACTGTTTATTCTGGATCAGTTGTTGCACAACTGTTTTGGCTTTGTATCATATGTTCTCAAGGAAGGATTCACATGAGCCAACATCTCTCAGTTTCATCAACCTATTCATCCACAACTTCGAAACACCATCCAGCTTGTTCAACATCCAACCATTCAATTCACACTTTTCTTCTTCTCCATCCATCTTCTTTGATTTCTTTCCTTTCTTTCTCTTGCTCCTCCTTGATTTCTTCTTCTTTTTCTTAACCACTACCAAGCTGTCAATCATAAAACATTCTTTCTCAAGTGATGGCCTTTGTAGTAGCATTTAGATCAGGCTCGGTATTGCTTAGAAGGCCCCCCTGTTGTCTCTTAGACAACATTTTGGCAATTTGGCCAACTTGGTTCTCAATGGTCTACATGGAAGCCTTTTGGCTTCCCAACTCACTCTCGTGCCTCGTGAAACGACCCGTCATACTCTTTAAAACACTTCTCATTGTCGATATTTTGAGGATTTTGACCAGCTAAGAGTTGACTAAACATGTCATGCACAATAGGTTCACTAGTGGAGGATGACTGCAGAGGCCGAGGTAAACCATATGCTCCATGGACTGGAGTTGTGGGGCGTGGTGCAAATCCAGGTGGATGCTGCCTAGAGGAGTCAAGCTTCCAACTGAAATTCGGGTGATTCTTCCACCCTGGATTATTTGTATTGCTGTAGGGATTATGCTAAGGATGGTATTGGTTTCCTATAAAATCAACATGCTTGTGTGAAACCTCTCTCGTAAGAAAATCGCCTACATGATACGCTCTCCACTCGAAGAACCACCCGAGTGACTCTCCATCAACCGATAAAATTTTGATGATAAGGCATCCACAAATGCAGTCATGGCTGTGAAATCGTCCACGTGATGAACTCCATGTCGAGAACTCTTCTTCCTCGGTGGCTGCTGTGTTCGATTTGTCAAGATGACTTTCTCCAAAATCTTAAATGCCTCGTTTACATTTTTCGTGCCAATGTCTCTGCCCGAATACGTATCAACCATCATTTGCCCCGGACCATCTAAACCATGGTAGAAGATCTGACATTGTTGCCACCTGGGCAACCCGTGATGTGGGACCTTTCTCATGAGCTCTTTAAACTGATCCCACGTCTCATAGAGAGGCTCATCATCATCCTGACAAGAGTTGAAAATCTTCATTCTCAACCGAACAGTTTTCTTTGGAGGGAAGTATTTCGAGAGGAACTTCTTAGCTAATTGGTTCCATGTAGTGATGGACCCAGTTGGAAGTGAGAGAAGCCACTCTTTGGCTCCATCACGTAAAAAAACAGAAAGAGTCGGAGGCGTATGGAATCGTTGGATGCCTCACGAATTGTGAATGTGGCACAAACCTCCAGAAAACCCGTAATATGGACACTAGGATCCTCGTGATCCTTGCCATAAAACTACACGACATTCTGCAACATCGATATGGTGCCCGATTTGATCTCAAAATTATTATTATTAATCATCGATGCATTGATGCACACAGCTAAACCTTTAACTAACGGTTTTCGTATGTCATTCAAGACCCTCGTCTCCTCGATGTCCGCCATTTCTACGAGGTTTTCTACTCGAACCTCGTAGAATGTGTCGTCTCCCGCCGCGTCTACCTCGATCGTTGTGGCTACCACTCAGGACCGCTCCCGCAGTCTCCGATGAAGATTGTGCTCTGGATCCGATGAAGGCTCAATGAAATTAGCGACGGGGGTTGAGGACCTGCACGACCTGTAGGGAAGAAGAAGGAACACAATGCAACTATATATACAAAAATAAAAAGAACTAGCAAATAGTCATATATTTTTTATATTAATCACATAAAAGATAAATAAAACAAGTAGACAAAAACTTTATACCATTTTAACGGCTAGATAAGTAACTCCAACCGTTCTCGAGACACGCCGCGTCCCCGGCAAAGGCGCCAAAAACTTGATGTGCGTGAAATATATATATTTTTATAAATGGATTTTCCTTCACACAAATTTAGTTTTAAAAATAGTTTTTACCCTATAACTAAATCACACACATGAAAGCCAAGTTTACCTCTCGAATACTAATATAATTTTTAGGTAAGAACCGGATATCAATCGGTGGTCACGGTGTCTCAATAATAAACTTTTGGTACTTTAAAGCCTTTTCAATTAGCGAATTTGGGTTTTCCTTATTTATAACACAATAATATAAAAAAAAACTAAATAGCAAGAACTAACAATTTCTAAGGAGAAGTTGTCTAAATTAAGTATCCACTATTGATCATATGATGTTTACGGGAAGCACTAGCGATGTCACAACCTTTAAATTAACTAACTTCTGATAAGGTTCCTAGTTTTATAATTCTTTCAGAAAATTAAAAGGAAGTAGCACTCTAGTCACCTAGGAATCATTCTTTAAGCTTGGTTGTAAAATTGTAGTTAATCTTTTGACAAGAGTTATATGTTAAACCTAAACTTCTAACTTGACAACTTAGGGAAAACTAATATGAAAAACACACTACTCACCCTAAATTGCTTTTAAGTAGATAATGTCCTAGTGTTGTTCTTGATATGAATCAAAAGCATGATCATGCTTGATAAGAGTCTTGGCCTAAATCATCATACTTACACAATTACATGCTATAGAATTCACATTAACATTATTATGATCTTTCCAAATCTAAATGCGAGAATTCATACACACCTCAAATCTTCATTCATATCATGTTAGCAATCATCATTCCTATTATCATGTTATGAACCAAATTACAAGTAACAAAATTCAATAACTACAATCTACACATAGGGTTTCCAACATGTCAAGAGCAAAATCATAATCAGACATTCATGATGCACAACTTGAAGATACATATGAACTCTAAGAACAAGACTAGCATATTATTATAAAGATCAATAACAATTTATCATCACATCTACTTCCATATCATCATAATCACAAAAGAATTAACATTATTTAGACAACTCAAGGATTTAGCCTCTAAGGCTCACCAAACTAACACAAATTGTTCAAAGAGTACAAAGTTTAACATAAACAAAGTAGCTAACCAAGTTTAAAGTAAGAATTAAATGATGGATGATTAAATCTTCAAGAGATTAAGCCTTCTCCAAAGCTCCTCCTTGGCTTCAACTTCCTTCCAAGTACAGATTTTTGAGAAAAAAACTTCAATCCAAAACCCAACTCCCTTGCAAATGAGCTGAACCTCGTATTTAACATACTGTCCATTTGGCATGATCATGCCATCTTTGTGTATTGTGGGCCAGTAAAATCCTGCATCGTACACCTTTCGTGTGGTGCTGGCTATTCTGTGGTGTCCTCCACATGGTCCTTCGTGACAATGGCGAAGAATTTATCTTGCTTCACGACCATGGACGCATCATCGAATGAGTTGGTCGGCACACATTCTGAAAAGATATGGGTCTTCCCAAAATAGTGTTTTACATCAGTGAAGAATTTGTTTCGCAGATGAAAGGACAACCCTTTGACAATAGTGCCACTAGCTAAGTAGTTAGCATAGTCGGTGTACCAAGGTTCTTCTCAATATTCTACCATTTCTAAGGGCTCTGTGGGGAATTTCTCATTAATAAGTTATTCTCGAGTTCCTTCCAGAGCAGGGTCTTCAAGACGAGACAAGTGGTTAGTAGCTGTGTTTTCTGCTCCTCTTTTATCTTTTATTTCTATGTCAAATTCTTGAAGGAGAAGAATCCATCTTATGAGACAGGGTTTTGCGTCTTGTTTTTTGAAAAGGTATCGAATGGCAGCGTGGTCGGTATAAACTATAGTTTTGGAGAGCACAAGATAGGAATGGAATTTATCAAATGCAAATAATATAGCTAACAATTCTTTTTCAGTGGTTGTATAATTTTCTTGAGTGTCGTTAAGAGTTTTGCTATATATATGGGGTGAAAATGTTTTTCTTTTCTTTGTCCTAAGACTGCTCCAACTGCAAAATCTCTTACATCGCACATGATTTCAAATGGTAGCTTCCAGTCTGGTGCGATCATGATTGGTGCTTTGACAAGCATATCTTTAAGGGCAAGAAATGCTGTCGTGCATTCCTCGTCAAAGATGAATGGGCATCTTTTTCAAGTAGCTTGGTTAGAGGTCGAGACATTTTAGGAAAGTCTTTAATAAATCACCTATAGAATCTGGCATGTCCTAGGAAACTTCAAATGGCTCGAACGAATGATGGAGGAGGTAGTCGGGAAATAATGTCGATTTTTGCGCGGTCGACTTCCATTCATGCGTTTGAGATTTTGTGACCGAGTACTATTCCTTATGTGACCATGAAATGACACTTTTCCCAATTAAAGGCGAGGTTAGTCTTTTCATATCTAGATAGCATTTGCTCAAGGTTATCGAGGCATTGGTTACATGAATCGCCAATGATAGAGAAATCATCCATGAAAACTCCCATTGTTTTTTCTATCATGACGTGAAAAATGGCTACCATGCATCGTTGAAACGTTGATGGTGCGTTGCATAGACCAAATAACATGCGTCGATATGCAAAGGTTTCGTAGGGACAAGTGAAAGTAGTTTTCTCTTGGTCCTTTGGGGCAATGGGAATTTGGAAGTACCCCGAGAATTGTCACACCCCAACCGATGGCGGAAACATCGGAGTGAGACAAAAACGAGATTGTTCGAGACTTAATAACACTATTGTGACAATATTTAATTCAAAAACCGATTTCATTCATTTCATAATGTCACACCCTGATATTTCCACATATTACCGGTGGGCCCGGTGGGGAGTATCGTGACGTAGTTGATATCATCATAGACAATAAACACAATTATAGCATAGCGGAAGGCTTGGAAGTTAATTACTATTACAATCCATAGTGTCCGAAAGTTCAAAACAAAAGAATATACAGACTGGTTGTAACAGAGATCCACAGGAGGATCACGAAATAAATACATAAAACAAAGTTTAAACAGACTTCAGGCATCTAAGGATTTGCAAGATCCTCTTATTTGACACCAAGTAGCTCCAGCCTAGTTTCAAGAGGTACCTGTCACTTAATCTTTGGAAGATACGTCAGTTTTCACTGGTAAATACAATTAACCGACTCATTTGAAAAGAGTTTATGAAAATTGGTTTAGGTGCACATGGCACAAAATTATTTATAACTTGGGATAATCTTTATTAAAATCTTATATACAGATTTACATGTTTGTCATACAATTGGGGCCGGTTTTGAAGCCGGTCATGATTAACCGACTCACCACTTTATAAACCCACAAAGGAGTTATCCCCAACTTGTGGGTAATTTAGATATTTAGCATTTTGCATCTGTCAAGTGTATGCCTACACCCCGTGCATAGGTCGTGGCCATTTTCAAATGAAATGAGCCGAGGATATACAGGACACGGTCGTTAACCCTCAATGCTTATGTTATCAAACACAACAGATTAAAACGGGTTATGCGGATTTATTAAATCACAATCTGACTAAATAATCCCATACCTGACCAAGCGGTAATAATTTACCGTATCCCAAGCTCGTATAGGGAAAATAAGTTAAAAGTATTTACCTGAGCTAGTTGTGCAAAGATGCAACTCAGCCGTATGTTTCCTAAGACCTTACGCAAATATCTTCTACCGAAGCTACTTAATCTGTATGGAAGGTTTATTAACCTATTAGGATACTAACGGGTCTTATTTAAGTCAAAGACTTAGACCGGTTAGTTATAAAGATGTTTTACGATTCGAAACGCTAGATTAAGTGGAGACCGGAATGGAATGTGATTTAGACCCGAAAAGTTTGATTACTTGTATAATATGGGTAAACTAAACACATTCTGGAATTTGAAGTTTAAATGATAAGGTTTGACCTGTTTCAGCTAATTTATATAAACTAGTTACATAAACCGAACCGAACGCGTATAAGCATAACAGGTAGCCTAATGAATCATATACATTTTCCATATATTATTATGCTTAAAATATGTTAAGACATCGGTAGGATGTCAACATATATGCCCAAAAAGTATTTAAAACCGAATTAAGCCTCATAAGGGCATTTTGGTCATTTTAGGATTTATAAAAGAGGTTTATAGGTAAACTGGTGTTCTGGTCAAAAGCATTCTGTAAAAATATTTTTTTTATGATGTTATATCAGTAGGATATCATACATATGTGTGGTTTACCATTTATGACCAAAGTATGCCTCGAAAGGGTATTTTGGTCATTTCACATATTCTTTTAAGGACATAATTGGAAGTCTGAGTTCATAACTTATACATACTGTAAAAATATTAAAAATTATTTATAAATTCAGTAGGTAACAAGTCTTGGGTGCAAAATATGGTTTTAAACCATACTATGTACTTATTTAGCGTAAAAACCGATAATTGACGATATTTGCAAGGTTTATGTGATTATGAGATTTTGACCAACCTTGGATGGTAAAAATATTTTATTTATCATATTAGATCAGTAGCAAAAAGTTTGGCATGTCTATATTTGTAAAACTCATTCTATTTACAAAAAGGGCATTTTCGTCAATCATAGGATTTATACAAGAACTCCATATTAAGGTCGGTATGTAATCTGAACCAACATTCCAAAATTTCCTAAAAATGATATCATAACAGTAGGTAATGAGTTTTGTGTCAAAATTTATGTTAAAACATGATTTATGCACAAAAGGGTAATTTAGACTTTATAAAAGCTAAATTTTCGATATCTTGCATAACATCAGTTTGAGACCAGAATATAATGTCAAATAATTTTAGACATATTTATAAATCAGTACCTAAGTTATTTGCATGACCATTTATTCAAAAATCATATTTTTAGAACATAAGGGCATAATGGTCAACTATAAGCATAATAACATAAACATACATATAATTCAAAATACTTAGTGACCAGGTAATATAACCTCAGAGAGTTATACTAAAATATTAAATGGTCACAATGAAAGCTTAAAACACAAAGGAATTAAGCTTAATCGGGTCAGAACTGAAAGTCAAAGCAAAAATCAAGCTTTTGCGACTTTCGGTTGCGAACCGGGCTTAAACTCAGAATTGTCAGGTTGAACATGCTTAGACATGTTCTAATAATATTTACCAAGTTATTTAAGTGACAAAATGTGATTTATAACCTCTGCATTATTAGTTTTGATTATTATTTACAAATCTGACCCGTTTGACTTTTTGATTAAATACTTTGACCCGACAATTAACTAAGCAAACGAGAACATTAGGAGGTTCCCTTTTGAGAGATTAACACCTATCTAATTATGGTCACATAGCCACATTCGCCTCGAACAATGGCTGGACCATTTGGGTTTTAACCGAAGGTCAAAGTCATTTTACGACAACTTTGACTTTGGGTCATTAAACCTCTAAAACTGAACTAAAGTGGCTAGGGACACTTACAAAGGGTCCTAGCTTGAATCTTTTAGACTAGAGGGAGTCTCCTTTATCAGGAATCTCCAAGCAAGAGTGAGAAGAATGATTTTTGAGATAAGCAAAGAAAATGGCAACATAAGGTCTCTATTTATAGTTGAAGGAGATGATCTAAGATTGAACCAGGTGTTATGGGATGTCCAGAGATCATCACAGGTGTCCCTAGTGGTTTTAAAAACCATTATAGTGCTCCTGGTATCGAGTTTTGACAGTATAAGTCGGTTTAAGGCGAAAACTTGCTGCTGTCCAAATTTTTCTGCCCAGATACAGGCTTTACGGACCGTAAGCCTGACCCATTACAGTCAGTGTCACTCCCCGACCACGTAAATCAACAAATCGCGGCGGAATCGTCGGGGAGTGTTGTAACAGAATCATTGTTTCAAAACACACGGAAATTGAAGTTTCATTTTATTAAACATTGAATATTTACATCGTCTGGAAATCTAAATAAACAATTTAAACATAGTCTATCATTGTTATTAAGTCACTAAGGCCTCGTCCAATCCTATGTGAGCATGCATCCTAGCAATCAACATCATTCAATAACAGCTGAAACATATGTGAAAACAAAGTCAGCAAAGAAATGCTGGCGAGTACATAGGTTTTTGAGAGTGTCGGATTCATGGCTAGTTTACATGTTGCAATACTTAACTAAAAACCTTGTTTTGAAAAGTGTAGTATTACGACATAATTAACCAACTCAAATCAAGTTGGTTATAATTTATAAAATCTCGTAGCCAGGATTCTTAACTCGAAAACATTTTGTTTTAGAAAACCAATTTGTAAAACATCTCGTATTAAACCGTTATTAAAACTCGTTAATAAATCTCGTTAATAAAACTCGTATGGTTTATATCATTTGGAAAACCTCGTTTGTGTGACATCGTTTCAAAATCGTTTACCCAAGTGAACTAAATAACGCCACGGTATGTAATACGATGAAAACACTTATATATAGGAAGTACCCGCGGCGTATCCACCATGCTTTCATCACATTACACCCGTCCCGTTATCTAAACACTAACCGAAAACCAATTGTTTATCCAAATCGTTTAATTCGTTAAAAATCGCTTTAGTCGTTTAAATCATTCTCATCTTAAATCGTGAAAACTACTTTTGATTGTCTCGCTAATAACATCCAAACCTTCGTGACTCGACTATCTCGCCTATCGCTTCTCGCATTAATAAACCACCAAAGGGTAAATTAACAATCACAGATTCAGTCGTTACCCACCTAACCCACACATAACCATGGGTGCAGTCTGATAACGGGATTTGTCAGATCCTATGGTACCATAACCTAATACTGGTCGGTTCGGCCAAAACTAATGGATATTATTCGTTATGTAAATACGACCAACAAGTTTGTTTACTATATTGAAATCGTTATTAATTTAATATAAACCATTTTAATCATTTTTGAAACCATTGTTATAATATCGAAAAATCGTTTTGAAAACCATCGTTAAAACCTTGAAAACATTTAGCATATATGAATCACCCTAAAACAATTGAAAACAGTAAAATAGGGGAACTATGTACTCACCTGAGAATGCTTAGAGGTCTTGAACAACAACCAAGCAAAGCTAGAGGGAGCACGGAATCAATCGACAACCTAATAACTATATAATTAAACCGGACCTAAGTCGGAAGATCGGATAGGATGAGGTTTTGTAAACCAAATGAGTATTGGAACTCATATGACATGGTTTAACAAAGCCTATATCCTAAATCGAAACCTAACCTAAGTGCCTTCGACCCATTGTGACCCATTAAGGTAGCTTAAGCTACTTTAACGTGTCGTTTGCGCAAAAGTGCGTTCGAGACGTCTAACTAGTCCTATGACAAGTATTATATGCCTAAACATGATTAAATATGTTGCATAATCAATTAAGTGACAAAAGTTTGTGTTACATATGCTTAATTACCAATTATGCATGAAAATGGTATTTTGGTCATTTACCTAAGGCATATAAACTACCTATCATACAACTAATTAAACCTAAGTGACCATAAGGTATAACCTCGGAAGGTTATTCCCTATGCAACTATGGTCACTAAACATGTTTGGTCGGATCCTAATGATCGACCAAACGGGCCGTGTTCGAAAGTCTAAGCGGGTGTTTAGTCCGCTCGACTTACGACTCTACACAAGCACTAATCTAAAAAGTGACGAGCTAAACATGCTAGAACATGTTTAGTTAAGTTAGAAAACAGGTTTTGATATCAAAACAAATGGTTTTGATACCCTAGAGTAGTTTGGTTACAAAATACGCGAGAATACGCATTTTAGCCGAAACTACGACTCGTCACTGAGCCTAGATAACGTGGTAATGAGTAGGTATAGTCACTAGGGAGTATAACCATCGTGATTACGCTCACGTTATGAAGTTCAAACGAACTTCGCGTTGAACATAAACTGGTCAAATCAGAAAGTCAAACGCATTTTGACTTTCATGCTTGAAATACATGAACAAGCATGAAAGAAGACTTACAAAGGGTCCAAGAGGGAAGAATGATCAAGTATGCTCAGGTAGGTGGCCTCCACAAAGGTGGTTGCCTCCACTTAGAGCAGAATTGATCAAGGTGTGAAGAAATGAGTGAATGGAGCTAGCTATTTATAGGAATTTCACAACCATTAGGATCATTTCTTGGAGAAGAGGGAATGATCTTGGCCTTACATTTGGGCACAAGGTTTTGAATACAATGGGGACATCAAATACCAGCCCATAGTGTGTAATTCAAGGGGTAAAAACCATTTGAGCAAGTGGAATAGGCCAGATTCATTGTTTCTACAATTATGTGGTTCTAGGGAAGGCTTACGGACCGTAAGGACCTTGCAGGTCAGCAACTTTCAAAATTGGCAGTTTTAGTCCCTGAAGCCCCAAACTTGGTTTTCGATGCATTTTTGACACGTTTAAGCCCCGTTAACCCCATTTCAAAGCTCTAAAATGAAGTTAAAGTATAGGGAACTTAAAATGTGCTCAAAAATATCTCGGATGTCGGTTCGTTTCGTCGTACGGTTGCGTTGTTCGGTAAATTACGACGGAAGTCGTAACGAACGCAAAAACGATCCAAATTAAGCGACGAATGGATTTTTGTTATGCCAAACACTAAAATGAAATATTTTAATGCTTACAAAATTTTTTGGATGTCCGGATATATTCAGAACGTAAGATATGCGTGAAAATGCAAACTTATGCACTTTTTGACGCTTTTAGTCCCTATTGATCAATAAAGTTTATTTTAGCATACCGAACCCCTTAAAGCCTATTTATAAGCTATGTAAAGGATATTTAGGGTATGTTTAACTTATGATCAAGTTTCGGAATGTTCGTTACAGTACGAATCGGCATACTTTCACAGTTTGTCGAAACTAGTCCCTCTAAGCGAATAAACTTGATTTCGGCATACCAAACCATCCAAAACTTATTTCTAAGTAATGTAAAGGTTATTTAAGGTATGTTAAGCCTATGTCACTATTCCGGAGTGTTCGTCGCATTAAACTGATTACGTTTACGCACCAGTTCGCGTATAACTTTCCAGAAAATGATTTAGAGCTCGAAATCGAACAAGAATTGATATGTGCAAATGAAACACATATTCATACAAATCCCAAGTATGAAACACAACATTTCATTGATTTGGTATTTTTCCATGGCCGTGGAGGCACAGATGTTATAGTCTCCCCTACTCCAGAAAATTTCGTCCCAAAATTTAATTAGAGGAAACTTATGAGAGCTCGAAACATGGAGTCGAAAAGATAAAACAACACTGGTTAGGGTTCTGAACTTCTAGTAACTTTAAATAACATTATGCTTGCAATGTAAGAAGGACACTTATATACAAGTATATGAAGCGCCATTGGTGCGTCCACCGTACCTCCATTACATTGTTCACGTTTCGTTATTGTTGTCACTATTGGTTCTTACACATGATAAATCTTACTGTGGTTTCCGTGCACTGAATTTTTATAATTATGTATGCGTCCATAATTACTTAATTCCTTGCATAGTCCACACAGTGCATTTAATAATGTGTAGGGAAAAACCAAATGAATGAACATGTGATGAGTGTGACTGAACCACCATAGGGTCCTTTCAGCTGTATCATCACATGCCATTCTTAACCAGATTCTGAATCAATCTTTAACTAGACCACTCAAGGGTCTCTTTTCGGATCATGGAATGGTACTATATAACCCAAGGGTCTTAACTACCACGTAGAAGCCCATTAAGGATTTAAGGTAGTACCTTTTGAATATCCTACTATGAACCCTTCATATGAAGATATGGAAGATTCTATGAGGATTTGGATAACGAAAATCGGATCACACAAAAACATAAAGGAGAGCACATAAACACATAATCACATAATCGCATAATTGTTTAATTTGACCTTTAATTTGTTATCTTTGGACACGGGTATTTAAAGCATACCAGGAATCCAATCCGTGGATTTCATTTGGCACTTTAAATATTTTCAAGAATCTAACTATGAAGATAGGAAGATCTTAGTAGGAATTCGGTTTTTCCTTATTGAGTTGTAATGTACATATTAAGGTGTACAAGGAATCCAATCAGGGCTCCGATTTGGGCGATAATCATCCACAAGGATTCTTAAAATAGAGCAACCCATCGCCCCTTTCGTTTCGAGTTTAAGCTCGAGTTGAAGTGGTAGCTCATATTTCAATAAGCCTTCGTTTACACAAGATCGTTGTGCTTGAAGGACAAAAGATTTGAATATCAGATAGAGTTTGAATAGAATGAAGCTTGACTCGCTCCTTTCGACTATGCGCATCGGCTACGATATTCGCCTTACCAGGAAGGTAGCGAATCACGCAATCGTAATCGTTCAAGAGCTCAACCCATTGTCGTTGCCTCATGTTCAGCTCCTTTTGATTAAGAATGAGCTGGAGACTTTTGTGGTCTTTCGAAAACCACACACTTCGTTCTATAGAGGTAGCGTCTCCAGATTTTGAGAGCAAATACCACAACACCTAACTCAAGATCATGAGTTGTGTAGTTCTTTTCGTGAACTCTCAACTGTCTTGACGTATATGCTATGGCTTTACCTCATTGCATAAGAACATAACCATGGCTTAGATTCGACGCGTTATAAAAGACAACGAAATCATCGTTTCCATTGGGCAAGGACAAAACAGGAGCATCACATAGCTTTCGTTTCAGCGTTTGGAACGCTTCTTCTTGCTTATATCCCCACTCCAAAGGCTTATTCTTCTGAGTTAAAGCAGTGAGTGGCACCGCGATCTTCGAGAAGTTTGAAATAAAACGACGATAATAACCAGCGAGACCAAGAAAAGAACGAATTTCTGTAGGTGTCGTTGGTGTATTCCAATCCTTAATTGCAGCAATTTGAATGGATCCACATGAATACCCTGCTTGTTGACTACATGACCCAAAAACTGAACTTCTTTAAGCCAAAATTCATACTTGGAGAATTTAGAGAAAAGTTTGTTCCTTCTTTAGGAGTTCCAATTTCAAACAAAGGTGTTGCTCGTGATCGGCTTGAGACTTTGAATAAATGAGAATATCGTCGATGAATACAATGATGAACTTGCTTAAATAAGGTTTACAGACCCTATTCATTAAGTCCATGAAGATAGCTGGGGCATTCGTCAAACCAAAAGGCATGACTGTAAACTCGTAATGCCCATATCTCATGCGGAAAGTAGTTTTGGGAATATCTTCTTCGAGAACACGAAGTTGATAATACCCAGAACGCAGATCGATCTTGGAAAAACAGGTAGCACCTTGCAGTTGATCAAAGTGATCATCGATTCGAGGTAGGGGATATCGATTCTCGATGATAGTCTTATTAAGCTCACGATAATCGATACACATTCACAAAGATCCATCTTTCTTTTTCATGAAGAGGACAGGAGCTCCCAAAGGTGAAAAACTCGGACGGATGAATCCTTTATCAGATAACTCTTGGAGCTGTTTCGATAACTCTTGCATCTCCGACGGTGCAAGACGATAAGGTGCTTTCGCAATCGGGTTGGCTTTGGGTGCAAGGTCAATATGAAACTCGACTTGACGAACTGGAGGTAAACCAGGCAGTTCATCAGGAAACACCACTGGATAAATCCGAACAATCGGGATATCCTGAATACTCTTACTCTTGTCTTTCTCCATGGTGACATGTGCTAGGAAAGCAACATATCCTTTTCTTAAATAACTTTGGGTTTTTGTTTCTTAAAGAAACGAGCATTTAAGGTTCTTGGGGAGATCACAAGTGATCATGAAAATGATAGAACCACACGAGTAGTTTGTCTTTGTGTTGACATCATAAGGTTGCATCAAACATTCATACAAATGTATTAGTTAAAAAAAATAAAAACCAAAAATTTTTATTTATATAACAACCGCATTGTTCTTAAATGTTAAAAGATAACAACCAGAGGAAATTACAAAATACTAATCGTTCACTACTGTATCATAGATTACCTCATTGATGTTAAACACTCGTCCACATGCTGGATTCACATTGACGTTGAAGTTCGCATTCGGGTTTGCATTAGCATTCGCGTTTGCATTCACCAGTCTTGGACAATTGTTGCGGAAGTGACCAAACTCTCCACAGTTGAAACATGAACTCGGTGGGAATCTCACAGCATTCCCCTGAACCGGAGCTTGAACCTGTGCAACCTGATTTTGTCCCAGACGAAAAATATTGGCCAAATGCCCAAGTTTTCCACACGTTGTGCATTGCATGCAAGCTTGTTGTGCAACGTGATGACCGTTGCAGCGTGCACAATGAGGTGCGGTACCAGCATATGCCTTCTTTGCAGGAGGTTGAGCTGGTGGGTTCTGCGGGTTCTGAGCAGTCTGTGCTGTAACAGCAAAATTCTGAGCATCCTTTCGCTTCCTCGATTTCTTCAATGACTCACCTTTCTTACCCTTGCCCTTATCCTTGTTCTTCTCAGAATCAGCCGACTTCTTCTTGTCCCCCTTACGGGTAAGTTTACCCTTTCTGACTTGCGACTCAGTCAGGGTAGCAGACAATTCGATTGCGTGACGGACGGTAGTAGGATTAACGCCGGTCATAATATCCTGAATGGAATCGGGTAAACCATCGATATATCTCTCGATTGCTTTCTCCAGAGGGGTAACCATAGTGGGACACAACAGACTGAGTTCCTCAAAACGATCCGTATAGGCACGGTGTTCACCCCCATCTTGTTTTAGATCGTCAAACTCTCGGTCCAAAGCCCGAATTTCATGACGGGGACAAAATTCTTTCATCATGAGAGCCCGGAGCTCTTCCCATGTTTGTGCCAACGCCACTTCGGCACCCCTATCGCGCATAATAACATTCCACCAGGTAAGCGCTCGCTTCTCAGACACGCTTGAAGCAAATTCAACCTTACGCGCATTCGGACACTGCACATGTCTGAACGTGCTCTCGATGCTCTCAAACCACTGCAGGAGCGCAGTTGCTCCTTGCGACCCAGAAAAATTTAGAGGCTTAGTAGAATTGAGGCTCTTGAAGTTACACGGCGCATTGTTGTTGTTATTGTTGTTGTATATCTCGTGGACTTGGGTCACAACGCCTGGAAGCACAGCAATCACTTGCTGAGAGACTAGGGCTGCGGTTTCTTCAATAGTGAAAGATTGTGCTTCACGTCGAGGAGGCATTGTCTAATAAGGAAACAAAAGAAACGAGTGAGGTTGAAAAGCAAAAGAGGTATTGAAAATACCGTCAAAACACCAGACAGGCGATCATTTGTTCGTTACCTCGAACAAACAAATGACACGGAGTGACTAATCAAAGTAAATGGGTCAATATAGTGTATCGCCGAAGACATGCTCGCCTATAAGTGAACACTCACCCCGAGAGTTCCCAGGTAAGAGTGACTGGTCCGATTATGTGGATTTGTACGAACACTCTAGCCTTAGACAGAAAACTCAGGGTACAGGCACTCACTCTTCTAGTTTGCACGTGTTCGCACTATTTAGACCCAAACTTTGACGAGATTTGAAAACTTAAAGGGTTCAAAACCTTATAGCAAAGGGTTCAAAACCTTACAATAAATCATCCTAGAACAGATGATTGGTTTTCAAAGCGGATTCGAAATTTGTGTTCTTGTTGTGGTTATCACCTAAGGATAGGTGACGGTATTGTTTTATGACTAAACGCAAGTAAACTCGCGTTAGGGTCCTAGGAAGGTTATAGACTAGGTTAAAGCATTACTAATAACCTAATTCCCTATTGTAGGATCGATTTGAGACCCGAATGAGTCGATCAGAAGAGTTTATCTCAGTTTGAGCGGCAAAAACAAACAAACAGAGTTCAATTCAGCAATTATACACTTTAAACTGTCGATTTATATTGATAGAATGACGTTTACAACCTGATGACACTTCGGCAGCACTTCGTTGCAAACCGGAAGAACACACCTAGAACTATGATCTGATTTCGCCCCAAAAGTCCTATATATAGTAGTTTAATTCCGCCCGAAATGACATCGACTATAGGAGCGGAATCAACTTTATAGATTTCGGGCGGAATCAGATATGCAGGTTGAGCGAAATCAGCAACTACATTTCATAAATGCTTTTGTCTCATATGTAGTGATGCAATGATTACTTCACTATTATGATGTCATCATAAAAGATGATGACATCATCCTCTTTTCAGATCCGCAACGAGACTGAGACTCGACATAAGACGAAGACGACAGATGTATGCACCAACAGACTCCCCCTCAGATGTTGACGAGTCTTAAGTGTCTAGTCTTCTCAATCTTAAGTCTTTATCAGTCTGAACGCTCTCTGAAATATCTCACAGTGTAAGCATCCTGAAACTTTATCTCCTTCTCCTCTTCAGCATCAACAAACTCCCCATGAACAATCTCTACTCAGATGTCTTCAGACTCCCCCTTTCGATATGCTGGGATCGCAGTCTGGCATGTTGAAATCACACATTCATCAGGTATCGGAACCTGTCTCTCTATCATCAGGTTCAAGATCGAAACCTGGCTACACCTGCACATTCTCTACCACAAACATAAGTTTTCTAATATTAAACTTTAACACACTCAGACACCACTTGTAAATATCACAAAAATGATCTAACATTTATAGTCTCTGATGAACCATTTGCAGAAATATCAAATTCAAAACTTATGATGACCACTTGTAACAAGATTCTAAAATCTTTTACATACAACACTCCCAAACCAGTTCAAAATTTTATGCTAAAACACACCAAAAATCTTTTTGGATTTTTGAAGTAAAGAAATGAAATGCAATAAAGAAATATTTACAGACACTATTTTTGTGAGTTTGTGTAAGAGGATCATATAAGTTTCTGAGACATATCATCAACACCGTTAAGCTTCATTTCATTTTAAGTTCTAAACGATTCACTTAGATTGTCAGTATACTGATCCACTTAAATTTTCACACAAAGTTCAACTGCTTCGAGATACGATGTTAATGTCTTAAGCACTTAAACTTAATCGCGTGTCCCACCTCAGAATATACTCCCGTATCCAGATCCCAATATTCAGTCTTACAGGTGAGAATACCACAGATGATATCTGTAAGGGGTTATAAATTATGATGAATCATGAGAGCTCAGGTCAGAACTACCGTTCAGCAGAGAGATCATGACTCAACTTTTGGGTGTGTCCCCTTTAGAGGATCTTTTTTACAACAGAAATGATTATCAATTTTATTGTTTCATCAATTTGCTGAGGGCGGCGCTATTTTTCAAGCATGCAGAAAGTATTATTCGAGGACTAGGTCAGAACTTCCATTCAGCAGAAGTCCTGGAATAATACCCCAGATATCACTGAGCATAAAGACCTAGTATCTCAGAAAGAGGGACCTTTCAAACAAGATTTCGGGGGTTAGCCATATATCCGAGAGATGTTTCCCCACGATATAAGCAAGTTTGAATTTTATGTTTATATCTCGTCACAATCTACTAAATGTGCAAAAATCTACTGGCATATCCGCAGTGAGATTGTTTATCACATATTTAACTTTCCATTTCTTTAGCATGTTGTGATAGTCCACTGATGTACTATCATTTCCTCTTTTATACAACAAAACTCATTTTTGATTTTATCATGTTTTTGACTTTTTCAAATTTTCTAATGTTTTTGGATTTTCTGAAAAATTTACTCCCCCTAAAATGCAAACACATTTTAGGAAATATGAAAATAAACTGTACAATAAAGTGACAACTGATATCGAATTGCATCAATTCGCCATCCACTTGTCATAAACAATCAGAACTCCCACTCACAACAAACTATTTTCTCATTTAGATTTCAAAACACTTAAGTTTGTTTTAATCAAAATGATTTTTCCGGAAAATAAGTTTGTTTTTAAAACTTGTAGGGGCATGGTTCATCATATTGTCTTTCAACCACTTGTATGAAGATTACATCAAGTTCAAATTAATGACCTTGAGTAATCACTATGTCAGAACAAACCTTTGTATCACTTGTACTATGAACTTATCAAAGTAAATTTCAAGATAAATGCCGATACCTACTCCACACTTACCAACCTGGGAGTTCCGGCATAGTCCATCACCTGTATACATTTAAACACTTTTTTTTTAAAAAAAAATTCACAAACAACAATTTTATGAATGATGTCGATTCTTGATCCACGATTACCAACTTGGGATCTCCGGCAAGTCCAGAGACTTACTGTTCATAGTATGAGCCATCCCAGTCACAAACCAGGGATGGTTCAACTTTATCTTTCTTCGTCTTCTTCTCATAGAACTCTTTAACCCCTTTGACTTTTCGATCAATCATTTTACCAAAAATATGTTTCACAGTGGGGTTAAGGGCCTTTTCAACATCGAAAACCTTTTTGTCATCATAAAATTGGTTTGAAATCTCAACTTTACCAATTTTCTTTTTATAGTTTTCAGTCCGAAGTGATGGAAAATTCTCATCATCCACAATCGGAACTGATTCTTCACTTTTTGAAACAACCTGTGGCTCCTCTGATTTTGTGGAATCAGACTCATCGCCAGAAGATAGCTCCTCTGATTTTGACCTATCAGAATCATCGCTAGATCTACCACCAGACCTTTTTACAACCCATTTCTGGTTGTCAGATTGAGCTCTTTTCTTGTAAAACTTGTTTGAACATTCACCAATTTCAAATTTTGAATTTTTAAACAATTTAGTTCTGTCAATTGGTGGTTCAAACTCAACCACTTTTTCTTTTAGTTTACGTGATACTCCCTGTTTTGATTGTATTGCCTTTGAACACTCTCTGGCAATATGTCCAACTTTGTTGCATTGGAAACAGGTTCTCGTATCTTTCCTTTGTCCTGCAAACTTCATCTCTTCTTGCTTCTTTGCAAGGAATTCACTGTTTGACTGCTTCCAGAATTCTTTCTTTTCTTCCTCTTCAGAGCTAGTTCCTGAAACAAATGTCATTTTTTCTTTAAAATCACGAACATATTTTTCATTTTTCTGTTTTTCTGTTGGAGTAAAACCAAGACCTTTCTTTTTGAAATTACGGTTAGGATTTGATTTCCTATGAAAACCAGAACCAGAACTGTAACCTTTTTTCTTGTTTAATCTTTGTTGTACTCTTGAGGTGTATTTTTTAGGTTTATCATTAAGATTTAAATCTTTTATTTCAGAAATGTTAATTTCTATAAGTTTGAAAACCTTTTTTATCATCTCAGTTTTTACACCTCTTATTGGAAATTCCTCATCAGAATATAATTTGTCAGAATCATTCAATGTATATACAACTTTGAATGTTTCGTCACTCAAATTAGATTTTGATAACAGGAATTCTTTGTTATAAACCCTTTTAACTAAAGATTTTGGACTATTGACTGTCAAACTCGAACTTTCAGAACCAGACTTTGACTCTGACTCTGACTTTGACTCTGAGTTTGACTCCAACTTTGACTCCTCAGATTCATCTTTATCCAACACCTGATCGACGACTTTCTTTATTAACTCGGACTCATGATCAGTGTCAGATGATGTAAACGTCACATCAATATTTTCTGGCAAGTTAACTGAGGACTCCGACTCCCACTGTAAATTTGTTGCCTTTTCGACTCTTTCTGAATTTGGATTTCTCGGAGAATATCCATTTTCAAGCGGGGGTGGACACTTGTTGTAACTGAAACTTTGTTTCTTACCAGAATCATTCAATTTAGTATCCTTCTTCTTTGCTTTCTTCTTTTCAGGGGTCTTTTCTCCAGAAATTTTCTGCTCTTCAGAATTCTTTGCCTCAGAAGTCTCCTCTTCCTCAAACGCCTTCATGCCTTCTACTGTTGGATAGATCCTGTCAATAACATAAGAAGTACATGAGTAACTTTTCAACAAACGATTAACCCTTTCTGTCTCAATCCTTTGTAACTCCAGCTTATGTTCAAGAGCAGCACACTTCTCAATGTAGTTATTCACCACTTTTTGCTTTATCATGAAAGCTCCTTGAAGTGTTTTCATCGCTGTTGCTTGTTCTTCACTTGTTTGATTATACTGGTTCATAGCTTTGTTCAACACATCATAAGATTCCTTCAAACTGTTCAGATTATAAATCAGTGTGCTGTTCTGCTTCTTTATAGCTTCACAATTTTCACACTTTACTGGAATCTTTTTAGCATCCACATCTTCACCAACTTTGAACTTTGGTACTTCTTTTTTCTTTTGTCTTATCACTTGAACAGTTTCATCATCACTGCTGACTGGAGTCTTGACCTTTTTCTTTTCCTTTTTAGCTTTCTCATCTTCACTGTCACTTTCTGCCATTGTTTTGAAATGAGCTGCTAAACTTCTTGACCAATATTCACTATCATCATCACTATCTTCTTCAACTCGAGCAACTAAGGCTGTGTGAGCTATAGCTTGATCAGGAACATAATTATCCCATGTGAAATTTTCCCAGCTGAACCCTTCAGGTAACTTTTCGTCATCTTGTTCAATTATCAAGGCACTACCATCAGCTCTCTTTGAAGAATCTTGATTAACCACACAAGCTCTCTTTCCAGAGTCTTCATTCACATTCCTTCCATGTGTAGTTTGTGCTTGATGTTGATGTTGTTGAGATGGTTGCTGAGCAACTTGATGGTAGATGGCTTTTCGGTAGTAATCATTGTTGTTGTTAAAAGGATTCTGAGCTCCACTTGCTTCGCGATTTGTGCACTCCCTCTTGAAGTGACCATTCTCCCTGCAACGAAAACAAGTGACTTTAGATTTGTCAAAACCTAAAGTAGAAACACCAGCCTCACGAAGATCATCTCTTCTAGTGATTTGCTTGAATTTCTCAGCTCTCCTCAACACGCTGGCTAAACACCATTTTATGTCCATCAGCTCCATCTCTTCAGCATCGATCTGGTCGTTATCTTCCTTTGTCAGCATTGGATTTCCGATTCGACCTGCAACAAAACTACCATAAGATTCAAGAACGGTTCCCAATAAAGACATATGGCTTTTTGCTAACTCTTCAGAATATTCCTGATCATTTTCAATGTTCAACACAATGTTGCATTGAAGCTTTTTGCCATTTCTTGTTGTTGAAACGTTCGGATCAAAAGATGGAAATGATGAGAAACTCGTGTTGCTGTTTGATCCTTTTGATGAACTACCAGATGAATTCTTTGCATTGAAAGCTGTTTGAACTTTCGGTGACAAGTTGGTGGATTTATCACTAACACCACCTTTATAGTAAAGTCCGATGTCTTGTTCACCGTCGAAATCTTTCATTCTCAATACTTTTCTCTGCTCCATCTCCTGAGCTTCAATCTTTTCAATGAATTTGCTGAGTGTTAAACTGCTAAAACCTTTCTTGTTTCTAAGCATCATGAGATATGTGCCCCAAGTCTCGTGTGGCAAAGCATCAGAAAGCTTCTCGATCAACTCTTCATTATCTTTCTTAATGCTCAATCTCTTCATGTTAGCTAACAAATTGCAGTATCTTTCTATTATCTGCCTTGTGCTTTCATTTTTCAAACCACGAAACAGATCGAACTCTTTCTTCAAAAGTGATTTCTTGTTTTTGACCATCTGTTGACTCCCATGAAACTTCGATCTTAATTCTTTCCAGATTGAATAAGAAGTTCCATTATGTTGCAATAACACCAAGATGTCTTCTTTCACAGCTTGTTGCAATAAACTCAGCATCATTTTCTCATCTTTGTACTTCTTTCTAGCATCGGCACTAAGATCTTTTATCGGAACCGCTTCTTCATCATCATTCGTCGGTCGAATGTACTTCGTCTCGATACATTCCCAAGCATCTAAGTAATTTGCTTGTACCCAGTTTTCGAACTTTTCTTCCCAACTTTTGTACTCTTCGATGTTCATGAGTTTAGGCGGCTTTTGCATCATGCCCGTTTCATTTTCCAACATCGTGTTCTGTGCAATACTCATCGGGGTAACCGGTGTAGCGAATGCATTGTAAAAATCCTCGTCCATGTTTCAGATTGAGCTGTATCACCTTGTAAAAATACCCGATGACACACAAACAAACGATCAGTTTAAACTAATTGAATATGTAAAAATGTGTTTGTGAAATCAATCTAAGACTCGTGTCGAAGATTTGCGGACTCGTTTCATTGATGTTGAAGTGAGATCACTAAATGAATGAGATTGCTAAACAATATGGATCCAATTGAGCCGATAGAATTTGATGTTAAACAATTTCTGATTGGGCTTAGAGATTGGCAGTGGGCTAAACTTATGACTTTCAAACTAATTAAATTTGGGTCGACAACTTTTGACTGTCACAACTGATTTACATGAACCGAATGATTTGATTGGACCTTTAAATCCCACTAAGCTGACAACAACATTAATTGAGTTGATAGTCTGATAACATCACATGGGCTGCAACAAACTCATTTGATTGGGCCGCAAATATAATATGGTCGACAACACTACAACTAGTCACAATTCTATTTGACCTCTAAATCTGATCAATATGTTCACATGTATTTCAAACAATGTCTGACAAATTTTAATACCAAACTTGACTTCATTGGAACTTGAACTCCACTAAACCAAACAAGCACTATTTAATGATCACATGTAATGATGGGCCGATATAATCACATGACACAGCTGACAATTTAATCTTTCAAAATTCTTTGATTGGACCGCAACTAATGTAGTGGATTGATGCAATTCAGATCACATGCAAACGGACCAACTCACATGCAAATCTGAATTGATAACACTAAAACCCTTGGGAGCGGAAACACTCGATAACTGTTCTGAGCGGAATCACTGACAACAATTAGGACCGAAATCAGACTTAACTCATGAGCGAAATCAACCTTTGAAACTTGGAGCGGAATTAAACAATTCTCTGGAGCGGAATCAAGACCTATTTTAGAGCGGAATCAACTGTGACGTCATATTTCTCTCGAACATTTTCGAGCTGAATCACAAAAATAACCAGTTTTACTTTGAATTTGGACATGAAACTTTCAAGGCTTTGTTAATGTGTAATTCCGAGCACACTGTGAAAAATTTAACCAATTCTGACCGTGAAAAGTTTTGATTTTCAAAAAAGAATGGTGTAGAAACAGAAATCGCAGCTGAATTGTATAGAACTCTTCTTCCTGAGCTCTGATACCACTTGTAGGATCGAATTCAGACCCGAACGAGTCGATCAGAAGAGTTTATCTCAGTTTGAGCGGCGGAAACAAACAAACAGAGTTCAATTCAGCAATTATACACTTTAAACTGTCGATTTATATTGATAGAATGACGTTTACAACCTGATGACACTTCGGCAGCACTTCGTTGCAAACCTGAAGAACACACCTAGAACTATGATCTGATTTCGCCCCAAAAGTCCTATATATAGTAGTTTAATTCCGCCCGAAATGACATCGACTATAGGAGCGGAATCAACTTTATAGATTCCGGGCGGAATCAGATATGCATGTTGAGCGAAATCAGCAACTACATTTCATAAATGCTTTTGTCTCATATGTAGTGATGCAATGATTACTTCACTATTATGATGTCATCATAAAAGATGATGACATCATCCTCTTTTCATATCCGCAACGAGACTGAGACTCGACATAAGACGAAGACGGCAGATGTATGCACCAACACCTATAACCATGAGCTCTGATACCAACTTTTCTGTCACACCCCGACCGCGTAAATCAACAAATCGCGACGGAATCATCGGGGAGTGTTGTAACAGAATCATTGTTTCAAAACACACGGAAATTGAAGTTTCGTTTTATTAAACATTGAATATTTACATCGTCTGGAAATCTAAATAAACAATTTAAACATAGTCTATCATTGTTATTAAGTCACTAAGGCCTCGTCCAGTCCTATGTGAGCATGCATCCTAGCAATCAACATCATTCAATAACACCTGAAACATATGTGAAAACAAAGTCAGCAAAGAAATGCTGGCGAGTACATAGGTTTTTGAGAGTGTCGGATTCATGGCTAGTTTACATGTTGCAATACTTAACTAAAAACCTTGTTTTGAAAAGTGTAGTATTGCGACATAATGAACCAACTCAAATCAAGTTGGTTATAATTTATAAAATCTCGTAGCCATGATTCTTAACTCGAAAACATTTTGTTTTAGAAAATCAATTTGAAAAACATCTCGTATTAAACTGTTAATAAAACTCGTTAATAAATCTCGTTAATAAAACTCGTATGGTTTATATCATTTCGAAAACCTCGTTTGTGTGACATCGTTTCAAAATCGTTTACCCAAGTGAACTAAATAACGCCACGGTATGTAATACGATGAAAACACTTATATATAGGAAGTACCCGCGGCGTATCCACCATGCTTTCATCACATTACACCCATCCCGTTATCTAAACACAAATCGAAAACCAATCGTTTACCCAAATCGTTTAATTCGTTAAAAATTGCTTTATTCGTTTAAATCATTCTCGTCTTAAATCATGAAAACTACTTTTGATTGTCTCGCTAATAACATCCAAACCTTCGTGACTCGACTATCTCGCCTATCGCTTCTCGCATTAATAAACCACCAAAGGGTAAATTAACAATCACAGATTCAGTCATTACCCACCTAACCCACACATAACCATGGGTGCAGTCTGATAACGGGATTTGTCAAATCCTATGGTTCCATAACCTAATACTGGTCGGTTCGGCCAAAACTAATGGATATTATTCGTTATGTAAATACAACCAACAAGTTTGTTTACTATATTGAAATCGTTATTAATTTAATATAAACCATTTTACTCGTTTTTTGAAACCATTGTTATAATATCGAAAAATCGTTTTGAAAACCATCGTTAAAACCTTGAAAACATTTAGCACATATGAATCACCCCAAAACAATTGAAAACAGTAAAATATGGGAACTATGTACTCACCTGAGAATGCTTAGAGGTCTTGAACAACAACCAAGCAAAGCTAGAGGGAGCATGGAATCAATCGGCAACCTAATAACTATATAATTAAACCGGACCTAAGTCGGAAGATCGGATAGGATGAGGTTTTGTAAACCAAATGAGTATTGGAACTCATATGACATGGTTTAACAAATTCTATATCCTAAATCGAAACCAAACCTAAGTGCTTTCGACCCATTGTGACCCATTAAGGTAGCTTAAGCTACTTTAACGTGTCGTTCGCGCAAAAGTGCGTTCGAAACGTCTAACTAGTCCTATGACAAGTATTATATGCCTAAACATGATTAAATATGTTGCATAATCAATTAAGTGACAAAAGTTTGTGTTACATATGCTTAATTACCAATTATGCATGAAAAGGGTATTTTGGTCATTTACCTAAGGCATATAAACTACCTATCATACAACTAATTAAACCTAAGTGACCATAAGGTATAACCTCAGAAGGTTATTCCCTATGCAACTATGGTCACTAAACATGTTTGGTCGGATCCTAATGATCGACCAAACGGGTCGTGTTCGAAAGTCTAAGCGGGTGTTTAGTCCGCTCGACTTACGACTCTACACAAGCACTAATCTAAAAAGTGACGAGCTAAACATGCTAGAACATGTTTAGTTAAGTTAGAAAACAGGTTTTGATATCAAAACAAACGGTTTTGATACCCTAGAGTAGTTTGGTTACAAAATACGCGAGAATACGCATTTTAGCCGAAACTACGACTCGTCACTGAGCCTAGATAACGTGGTAATTATTAGGTATAGTCACTAGGGACTATAACCATTGTGATTACGCTCACGTTATGAAGTTCAAACGAACTTCGCGTTGACCATAAACTGGTCAAAGCAGAAAGTCAAACGCAGTTTGACTTTCATGCTTGAAATACATGAACAAGCATGAAAGAAGACTTACAAAGGGTCCAAGAGGGAAGAATGATCAAGTTTGCTCAGGTAGGTGGCCTCCACAAAGGTGGTTGCCTCCACTTAGAGCAGAATTGATCAAGGTGTGAAGAAATGAGTGAATGGAGCTAGCTATTTATAGGAATTTCACAACCATTAGGATCATTTCTTGGAGAAGAGGGAATGATCTTGGCCTTACATTTGGGCATAAGGTTTTGAATACAATGGGGACATCAAATACCAGCCCATAGTGTGTAATTCAAGGGGTAACAACCATTTGAGCAAGTGGAATAGGCCAGATTCATTGTTTCTACAATTCTGTGGTTCTAGGGAAGGCTTACGGACCGTAAGCAAAGGTCCATACGGACCGTAAGGACCTTCAGGTCAGCAACTTTTAAAATTGGCAGTTTTAGTCCCTGAAGCCCCAAACTTGGTTTTCGATGCATTTTTGACACGTTTAAGCCCCGTTAACCCCATTTCAAAGCTCTAAAATGAAGTTAAAGTATAGGGAACTTAAAATGTGCTCAAAAATATCTCGGATGTCGGTTCGTTTGGTCGTACGGTTGCGTTGTTCTGTAAATTATGACGGAAGTCGTAACGAACGCAAAAACGATCCAAATTAAGCAACGAATGGATTTTTATTATGCCAAACACTAAAATGAAATATTTTAATGCTTACATAAATTTTTGGATGTCCGGATATATTCAGAACGTAAGATATGCGTGAAAATACAAACTTATGCACTTTTTGACGCTTTTAGTCCCCTATTGATCAATAAAGTTTATTTTAGCATACCGAACCCCTTAAAGCCTATTTCTAAGCTATGTAAAGGATATTTAGGGTATGTTTAAGTTATGATCAAGTTTCAGAATGTTCGTTACAGTACGAATCGGCATACTTTCATAGTTTGTCGAAACTAGTCCCTGTAAGCGAATAAACTTGATTTTGGCATACCAAACCATCCAAAACTTGTTTCTAGGTTATGTAAAGGTTATTTAAGGTATGTTAAGCCTATGTCACGTTTCCAAAGTGTTCGTCGCATTAAACTGATTACGTTTACGCACCAGTTCGCGTATAACTTTCCAGGAAGCGATTTAGAGCTCGAAATCGAACAAGAATTGATATGTGCAAATGAATCACATATTTATACAAATCCCAAGTATGAAACACAACATTTCATTGATTTGGTATTTTTTCGATGGTCTTAGAGGCACAGATGTCACAGTCAGTAACCGATATTGAATTGTATCGCCCAGGTACCGTCCTTACGGACCGTAAGCCTGGGACCTTACGGTCTGTAAGCGATTGCTTAGGAGACTTAAAACTTTGAAATTTTACACCTTTAGCCTTCAACTTTTATAATCATCATTAATTGTTTCCGAGGGCTTGTTTCTACATTATAAGGTCTCGAGTTTGATAAAAGGTCACTCAGAGGCATAAATTAGCATGTTGACACTTTTAGTCCCTCCGCATACGTATTTTCAACGTTTGACAAGTTTAGTCCTTCGGAATAATTCCGTTACACATTTAGGGTTTAGGACATGTGTCTATATATAATGGACACGATTTTACGAGGTGTTACACATAACTTGTCAAATTACAACATGCCAAATCAAAGTACAACCTTTAAAAGGAAAAATACAACATTGTTCAAGAAACGATACGACAAAATTTAACAACAATACAACAACATAATCTAGAACAAAGTGTGTATCTAAGCAATCCTACTAGATTCCATGAGCATCAATGTCATCAACCTGTAATATGTTTTAAAGTATAGTTCAATACACAATGTATTGGCGAGTACACAAGTTTAATAATAGCATAAGTATATAAAATGGTTTAAATAGATCCACGTGGCAAAAATAGTTAACTAGATTAATGTAAACCTAGCATGTAACTATACAAGTCAATCCTCTGATTACCGCATGTTTTAAAGACTTAACATGACCACAAGACTATGGGCGGTGGGTTACTCCTACAACGCTATCCATGTTAAGGGGATGCCGTACAAAGTTAATGACAAGTAAATCACATAAGAATGCTCCAAGAATACAAATCAAGTATCATGTATTTAAGAATGCATGATTGGATTGTTTATGTTTTCATAAAGTATTAGTGTGAATGGTAATTTGATAATGTAAACATATTGCACCCAAAAGTGTAAAACATAAAGGGGGCGTTCGAGTATACTCACGGTTTTGCAAAGCTTTCCTTTGTTAATCCCGCGAGTTCAAGAGTTGGAGGTTGGAACACCAAGGTCACCCTACATGGGTAAACGAAGGTGTGTGAATATTCAGAATATTGACGAAGGATTCGGATTGAAATTTAAATTACAAAAAGTATGTATTCAGAAAATATATCTTGTTTAAGTACTCGTTTTGACACTAAGTTTGTATGTGATTTCATGGGTCCTAGTTTGCCCATTAGAATCGAAAACGCGAAATTTAGAACATTAGATAAAATAACCTAAGTTCATGACACATAATCATAAACCGATTAGTATCATGAGTTTGGCTATGTATGTATGTATATATATATAGTAATCCTAAAACTAAGTCCATCAAGAGTATCATAGATGTCATATAAGTCAAGCACATAGGTAAGATTAACCTCATTGTATGAATTCACCAATGCACAAATCATCACAAGGATGATTAGGATGGTCATGAATGAAAAGGAAATATACAACTATCTAACATTTCATCAAATAGCCAAGTAAGATTAACCCGGGTGTTCTGTCTCAACATGGAGGGAAATAACCAAGTGTTGGAGGTTGGACGGGGTTGTGTTACTTTAGGACTAGTAAGCTATTTGGAATAGCAAGATCAAACATCAAGTGAGGTGTGGAACAAGTTAGGATAGCCATGGCTTCCAAGGTTCACACTTTCATCAACCACAAGTCTTGCCATATGAACTATGGTAGACTTGGATGATTTCAACACTTGTGGGTTGTCTTAAACCCTATCAAAATAGAAATTTTAAAGGGTATTTGCACCTCAAAACTCATAAGATTCAACCATACACAAGCTCACTAACCATAGACTTTATTAGAAGCAAGGTAGGTATAAGATTGCACAAGAAATCATAAGTTTTATAAAAGTTAACAAGATGATCTTCCGAAAGTTTGGACCTCAAAATGGTGATGTTCCACCTTAGTTTACCATGGTAAACTTGTGGATACACTTCTAGAGGTCTTCCAAGCCTTGAAATGGAAGAAAAGATGAAGAAAAGTGAAGAAAATGCTTACTTTTGCACTTAGAATAATCTACCTTTTCTGATGTTTACAACTGATTTGAGAGAGATTTGAGAGTGTAGATGAGTTGGGAAAGTGAAAATGAGTGATAGGGAGGTATAAGATTGTACAAGAAATCATAAGTTTTATGATTCAACCATACACAAGCTCACTAACCATAGACTTGATTAGAAGCAAGGTAGGTATAAGATTGCACAAGAAATCATAAGTTTTATAAGAGTTAACAAGATAGTCTTCGAAAACAGAAAGTTTGGACCTCAAAATGGCGATGTTCCACCTTAGTTTACCATGGTAAACTTGTGGGTACACTCCTAGAGGTGTTCCAAGCCTTGAAATGGAAGAAACGATGAAGAAAAGTGAAGAAAGTGCTCACTTTTGCACTTAAAATAATCTACCTTTTCTGATGTTTGCAACTGATTTGAGAGAGATTTGAGAGTGTAGATGAGATGGGAAAGTGAAAATGAGTGATAAGGAGCTTGCTTATATAGTGGTTGGTTAGTAGATTTGTTAGGACCGGTTTGATTCCGATACGATTGCGAAACGAACGTGAAACGTGCGGAATCCGTACACGAACGTGACCTAAACACACATGACGTAATATAAACGTGATTCTTTGATAAATTCTGATAACGTACAGCACCTGAATCACAAACGATAAATTTTCTCTCTCTAGCTTTCTCTCTCTAGCCTTTAGCTCTCCAAGATGTGAAAATGGCAAAAGTTCTAAACTAAAAGCCCTAGAGATCTATTTATAGGTCAAGGCATTTAATGAGGTTTCCCATTAATTACAATTATGCCACCTTGCCTTTTTGACTAACTAATTCTAAAATAACAAAGTAACTCTCGTTTTCTTCAGTTTTCTACTACGGACTAGATTGACGGAGGCGATAGACAGATAAATGCACTAACAGACTCCCCCTTGGATATTGCTGTAGTCAATCTGTAGTCAAGCTCGTAGCGACTTTTCTTTCTCTTTCTCTCTTTGAATCTTCTCGAACAGAATCCCGGTGGATCTGTCTTCAGTTTCAGCTTTTCTTCTTTTCTTCATCAGGCTCCCCCTTTCATCAAGCTTCCGTACTTTGGGATCGACACCTTGCTTTCCGTATACAAGCTCTCCCTTGCTTTGAGCTCGTCTTCAGACTCCCCCTTAAACTCAGCTTCCGGGATCGTAGTCTGGAATCTCATCTGCAATCACTCAAACATTTATAAGTAACAACATTTTAGACTATCCAGGAATCGTAACCTGGCAATTCCAATCAAATCCTCTAATCCACTCCCCCTATCAACAAACTGTATAGATTTAGCAATATTAAAGAATCCAACTCCCTCACAGTTAATCATCCAAGTTCAAGCTAATGACCTTGGAGATATCACAAACTGTTTTTGAAATTTTTGATTTTAATTCAAGTTTCAAATTAATGAACTTGTTTTACTTTCAGAAACACAATCAGCTTACTTAGATTTTGAAACTCAGCACTCAGATATCGGTCGTCGAAAATAAAGCAAAAATCAAAATCTTTTTGTATTTTCTGAAAAATATAAAACAGTAACGAAATATGTACAAACATATTTACAGACAATATTTTTGTTTGAGTATACGTTAGAGGATCATATCAGTTTCCGACAAGTCACAAGTACCGTTGAGCTTAATTTCACTTTATGCATTAAACAATTCACTTAGATTGTCGATATACTTGTCCACTTAAATTTTCACACAAAGTTCAACTGATTCAGGATACGAATTAGGTATTTTAGGAACTTAAACCCATTCATGTGTCCCACCTCTTGAATATACTCCCGTATCCAGAATCCCAATAATCAGTCTTACAGGTGAGAATACTACAATGATATCTGTATATAAATTAGGTATGCGAGGGCCGAGGGATCTCAGATCGATACTTCCGTATACGCAGAGAGATATCAGCTTCGACTTTTTGGTATGTCCCCTTTAGAGGATCTTTTTGCTTACAACAGCAGCATATATCAATTTAATTGTTTCAGCATGCTGAGGGTTTAATGCTGTGTTTCAAGCATTGCAGCAAGTATTAGCCAGGGACTAGGTCAGAACTACCGTTCAGCAGAAGTCCCGGAATAATACCCCAGACATCATTGAGTATAAAGACCTAGTATATCAGATTAAGAGACCTTTCAAACGAGATTTCAGGGGTTACCTATATATCCAAGTAGTGTTCCCCACGAAATAAGCAAGTGTGAATTTATGTTTATATCCCGAAAAGTTTACTAAATGTATAAAAATCTACCGACACATCCACGGTGAGATCATTTAACACATTTAAACTTTCCAATTCTTTAGCATACTGTAACTGTCTACTGATGTACTATCATTTCCTCTTTTTACACAAAAACTCAATTTTGAATTTTATCATGTTTTTGACTTTTTCAAATTTTCAAATGTTTTTGTATTTTCTAACAAACATTACTCCCCCTAAAATGCAAAACCATATAAAGAAAATTTGACAACCAATACTGATAGCTTTGTCTCGCCATCCATTTTCTGCATCTCATGCTTTGTTTTGCAGAAAATCTAACATAAAGTACCCCCATGATATACAACCCATTGATCTTAACAGTTTGAAAACCGTTTTTCAATCTGATGAAAGTAATCATGTTTGTTCAGCCGTGAGGGTTTCGGCATATTCAATCAACACATATTAAAAACAAACATATTTTTGGTTTTTCAAATTTTTCCAATTTTTAGGGTTTTTGAAAATATTGTTTATTTATGTACAGAAAAACATATAAACTTCCTGTTTCAACCAACACAGGATCCAGCAGCCTCCTCTCCTTGTTGTGTCAGGCTGCTCCAACCTCCATTCTCACAATCTTCAGATTTGTTGAGCACCTGCACATTCAGACTACTTGATTACTTGAACAATTTAGCCCAGGTCTGTTGAACCTTAGGCATTTCAACATAATAATCTTCATTCAATGCTGGAAATTCTTTGTCATTTTTCACAAAAACTTTCTCAATTTTAACTTCAACTTTCTCATCTTTTACCAAATCAACATGTTTCTTAACACTCCATGTTTGACCTTTTGGTGTTCCTCGTTTGTAAAAATGTGAAACTTTTTGAACATTTTGATTTTGAACAACGACTTTTGGTTTCCAAAACTCTTGAGGTTTTGTCATATCAACTGTTGTTTTCCAACTCTGTGTTGTTCTAAATCTGGGTGTGTGAGAATTCCAAGTCTGTCTAGAATCAAACCTATTCGAGTCTGATTTCCAGTTTTGATTCGAAGCAAACTTGTTTGTATTGTACCCCCAAGTTTGTTTTGATTCAAATCTGTTTGACCTTTGTCTCACATTCTCAGATTTTTGTTTCTCAGCATCAAACTTCTTTTTGTCAACATCCACAGGTTTTAGATTAGGACACTTGCGTGCAAGATGTCCTTTTTGATCACATTTGAAACATGTTCTCATGGACACATCTTTGACCTGTGGTTGTTGCTTCTTCTTTTTAGCAAAGAATTCATCATTAGACTGTTTCATTTTGAATTCTTTTTCTTTTTCTAAACTGCCTCCTTGAACAAAACTCATTTTTGTTTGAAAATTCGGCATTTCATTTTTGTTTCGATGTTGTTTCTTCTTATAACCCAACCCAGCCTTCATGTTCTTCTTTTTGAAACCAGGTTTGTTATACGAACCTCTATGACTCTTACCGACAAACTTTGAAATCTCAGACTTCTCAATCTCAACCATTTTGAAAACTTTGTCAACCTTTTCTGAAATCACATTCTGAATCGGGAAAACAACATCTAAGAACAATTTGTCCGATCCAATCATGGTATAAACCAATCCTTTTGAATCATCATTCAAACTTTCCTCGGATTTTGTGTTTTTCAGATATCCATCATGAATATTTCCTTCATCTTCATCCTGTGATTTAGATTTACCTGTAACAACCGACTCTTCTTTCAACACACTTTCAACGACTTTACCTACCACCTCTGAATCATGAGAATCATCAGATTTGGAATAGATTATGTCAATGTTGTCTGGCAATTGATCTACCATGTTGAAAGCTTTTTCGACCTTTTCCTCATCATAAAATGCAAATTTTCCCGGTGGTGGAACTTGATGAAACTCTGAACCAATACCTTTCTTGTTCTGCTCAGACTCACCATCACCCGGTTTTATATTGAAAATTCGTTCAAGCACATATGACGACACATGGTAACTCTTTAACTTGTTGTTATCCTGTTCTAAATCAGCAATCTGACGCTTTAACTTCGCAACATCCTCAATATAGGAATTAACAACATCTTGTTTTATAGAATACATTCGTTTAAGCTCTTTAGTTGTTTCAGACATATAATTCATTCTAGATTGAGCATATTTCATTTCATCTTTCACTTTGTCGTATGACTCTTTCATAATATCATATGCTAATTTCATTGAGTCATATTCCTTTTTCATTTCTTGACAAGCAATTTCCTTTTGTTCACATTCATTTGTCATTTTCAAAACATTTTCTTTCAAAACTTCATTTTCCTTTTCTAATTTGTTACATTTTTCTGAAAATTTTTCATCATTTTCTTTAAAAACTTTTTCTTTTTCCAGCATTTCTTTGCATTTTTCTTTGAAAATCTTTTCAATTTTTGTGAACTCAAGATCTCTTGTTCTAAATTGCTCATCTTTTTCAGTACAAGCTCTGCACGGTTCCATGCATTTCTTGCACTGATCAATCAATTTCAAGTTTTCAGAATCAGAATTTACCTCAGTGATTGGCACTTCGGTATTTTCAGCAATCTCTGTCTGCTCAGCAACATCTTGCTTCTTTTCAACACTAACTTCATTACCAGCATCACCAACTTTCAAATTCTCATTCTTTTCTTCTATTTCTTCTATCTTCACCTCTTCATTCACAACAACTTCTTCACTTTTGATTTCCTTCACAGCTTCAACTTCAACAATTTCTGTGTTAACCTCTTCAGCAACTTTCTTCAGATTGTTCACCATTTCTTCAACCTTCTTCTTCATTCTCTCTTCATCCCTTTTTCTCAGACACGATAACATGGCATATCTGATATCCTTTTCATATTGCTTAGCATATTTGTCATCTTTCAATACTCTTCTATAGTATTCAGCTCTTAACGGGACAGCAAGAAGAACATCATCGAAGATTATATCTTTCTTGGGAACAACCGGTTCTCCTTCTCTGTTATAGTAGCATTCTCTCTTTTTATCCCATCTTTTGCTACCAACAGCCATCTCATACTCTTCCTGCATATCATCCATTCTGTTGTAAACTACATTTCTTTCTCTGTAAGTCTTTTCACTTAAGATCTCTTCCCGAGTTTTCTCTTTAATCTCAACTTTTTCTTCATGGACTTCAGCAATGTCTTTGTCTTTGTTTTCATCTTGAATCTCAGCAACAAAAACAAACTTTCTTTCTTCTGTCATAGCTCTCCCGTGAGCTGTTTTACGAACATTTTCTAAGCGATCTTCTTCTGGACAAACTGTGCTCCAGTCAAATCCTTCATCATCGTGAATTACAAAACAAGCTCTTGATCTAGGTTTATCTTCAATCAACTTTGGTTCTTCTCTGCTTCGATGGTAAATCGCCTTTCGATAATAATCATCGTTGAAAGGACGTTCACTTCCTTCACCAACTTCAGAATTTCTGCATTCTCTTTTAAAATGACCCTTTTGCTTGCATTTGAAGCAGGTCACTTTGGATTTGTCAAATCCAAGCTTTGTTGAAGCACCTCCAAGTGATTGTTTCCCGGTAATCTCCATATATCTCTGAGCTCTTCGAATACAACTAGCTAAACACCAACGAATGTCAATGAGCTCCATCTCTTCCGGATCAATCTGGTCGTAGTCTTCTTTGGTCAATTCGGAGTTTCCAATTTTGCCAGCTACTAGACCTTCATATGACTCCAAAACAGATGCAAGAAAACTCATTTGCTGTTTCGCTGCATTGATGCTCATTGCAGGAGAATTCTTCAGTTTAAGAGCAATGTTGCACAGAATTTCTTCAGAATCGTCAGAATTTGTCTTTGAAGATGAATGGTATCCAGAATGATGACTTGTTGACGTTGTTGTTGGTTCTTTCATCTTTTCACCACTAAATGCTGTTTTTGGTGAACCAACGCCTTTATCAGAAAGCACACTGCTTTTGTAGTACAAGCCAACGTTCTGTTGATGTGAAGAATCAGTCATCTTGTTTTGCTTCTGCAACTCCAAATCATGACTTTCAATCTTTTCAAACAAAGCATCAAGAGTAATATTATCATACACAACATCATTTTTCAAAATAAAAACAAACGTTTGCCACTGATCAGCTCGTGGTAACGCTTCAATCACTTTGTCTATCAATTCCTCTCTTGTTTTGTTTATCTCTAATCTTTCCAATTCAATTTTTAAATGACAGAATCTCTCAATCATTTGCCTCACCGACTCTCCTTTTATGTTATCAAACAGATCAAATTCTTTCTTTAATAAAGCGATTTTGTTCTTTTTAATCTGTTTACCCCCTTCAGCTTTAACACGTAAAGCTTCCCAGACAGACTTAGATGACCCGTCATGAGTTAGTAAAGCAAAAATATCGTTTCTGATTGCGGACTGGATCAATGCTATCATTCTCTGTTCAGCTCCAAATTCAGCTTTATCTTCTCTAGTAAACTTCTTGAATACAAGATCTTCGCCTTTATCGTCTTTTGGTTTTTCATACCCATACTCCAAACAAAACCAACTTTCATGAGCATACGCCTTTGCCCAGTTGATGAAGCGTTCTTTCCACCAGGTATAATCCTCAATGCTATCAAGAGCTGGTGGTTTTGAATTTGTTCCGTAGAAGTTATCATGCTTGATGTTTTCATTTAGCGCCTTCGTGATGGTTTTTGGTGTAACATTTGTAGTCTCAGACGATTCGGTTGCGAACGCGTTGTAAAATGTGTTGAAGAATTCCTCAGCCATTATGCAAACCTTGAATCACCTGAATCACAAGAAAACAAACAAACACAATCAGTATACACAGTAATATCCTGAAACAGACTGATACACAGTTGACGTGAAATAATCTCGACACAAAATTTCACTTTGTTGAACAGTTGAAGCGAAATCAACTATTGACAGACTTTCAAGCTAAATCCCAAGTTGAACAGTCCTGAAGCGAAACCTAGACTTAATAGTCTTTCAAGCGAAATCTAGGTTAAACAGACTTTCAAGCGAAATCCTGAGAAAATCAGTTCTTGAAGCGAAATCTGATACTAATGCTTGAAGCGAAATCAGGTATTCTGAGTTGAAGCGAAATCAGATATTCTCCTAAACGACAACGAATTTGAATCTGAAACTTGGTAGGATTGTTTATCAACTATTTTCGCACATCATACTAAAATATCAGCTGATTCGGACCAGTAAAACCCGTTCAATTTGACGAAAAACTGTGAAAAACGTGATAAATGTGAAAAATATGAAGAAATCAGTGAAATTCAGATCTGAATCTGCTGAAATCAGGTACGAATCAATGTGTTTGATCAAGCAATCGAGCTCCAAGCTCTGATACCACTTGTTAGGACCGGTTTGATTCCGATACGATTGCGAAACGGACGTGAAACGTGCGGAATCCGTACACGAACGTGACCTAAACACACATGACGTAATATAAACGTGATTCTTTGATAAATTCTGATAACGTACAGCACCTGAATCACAAACGATAAATTTTCTCTCTCTAGCTTTCTCTCTCTAGCCTTTAGCTCTCCAAGATGTGAAAATGGCAAAAGTTCTAAACTAAAAGCCCTAGAGATCTATTTATAGGTCAAGGCATTTAATGAGGTTTCCCATTAATTACAATTATGCCACCTTGCCTTTTTGACTAACTAATTCTAAAATAACAAAGTAACTCTCGTTTTCTTCAGTTTTCTACTACGGACTAGATTGACGGAGGCGATAGACAGATAAATGCACTAACAAGATTCTTGACTTTTATGTCTTCAATCTGTAGAGGCTTCTCTACAAACTTAAGTTTCTCATTTACCTCTATATCCTTAAGAGGCACTACTAGCGATTTATCGGCTAAGCACTTTTTGAGATTACATACATGAAATACATCATGTATTCCTGCCATTTCCTCTGGCAGTTGTAGCTGGTAAGCTATAGGTCCTATTCTTCTTATAATCTCAAAAGGTCCAACATACCTGGGGCTTAGCTTTCCCCTCTTGATGAATCTGACTACTCCTTTCCAGGGAGAGACTTTCAACAATACCTTATTGCCTACCTGAAATTCCAACGGCTTTCGCTTGTTATCCGCATAACTCTTTTGTCGATCGTGTGCTGCTTTCAGTCATTCCTTAACTTGAATTGTCACACCCCAACCGATGGCGGAAACATCGGGGTGAGGCACTGAGCGAAACAGATTGTCTAAGAGAAATCCATAACAACTAAATTACCGGATAATTAATATTAAGTCCCATACCATAACTTATCAAATAAAGCAGTTATTACAGACATAGATGTCCCAAAGACAAATCATAGTTTCGACAACTCAAAATATTGATTGTTTGTTTCTAGACTCTCCTAGTCTTGATTCCCACAAAAGCAAGCAAAGCACAAGCATCCTAAACACCTGTCACAGATGTTAAAGTAAAAGTCAATAGACATAGTGTAAAGGTGAGCATACAAGTTTGATAGTATAATAGATAGCGATATCGGTTTACGCATAACCAGCACGTAACACGTAGTAATGTGAAGCAAGTAGGTTATCGACAATGAAATATGCACAGACGTGACTGCGAGTTGTAGAGTGCGCAACATGTATCACCACCGTGACACGTGAGAAATACCCTTAGCAACCCCTGTCCATGACAGGTGCTGAGTCCAAACTATAGTAGTATCATTGCTAAGGTGTCAGGCAACAATCACTGTGTAAACATAACATACAAGCATTCATCGAATAACACGTATAACATGCGAGAGCGGTTAGCATACAAAATGTGTTTACGTTGTGTATTCGATGTGATTTAGTATAAGTAACGTATGTAAAACCAAAAAGTGCGTAAAGCAAAAAGGGATCGAGTATACTCATATATTGTGTTTAGTAAATAAACACTCTCTTGGATTGAAGGGAGCACTGGGAGATTAGCCTGATTACAGTACGATAGCATAAGCGTTGAACGGTGCGTTAATCGGTGCAAGTGAATAGAGTGTCGGAGGGTCATCCGATCGGATGGCAATCCGGACGGATGTTCATCCGGTCGGATGGCCATTCGGTCGGACTGTCATTCGTTTGGGATGGATGTGTTTGTGTATGATGTGACTTTGAAGTTTTCGTTGTAGCTTTTTAAAAAAAAAGAAGTGTTTCTACAATTCAAGTCATCCGGGCGGATGGCCGTCAAATCGGATGGCGGTTCGCTGAAACTAATCTTCTTTTCATTTTTGTGAAATTTGTTAAGTGTTGAAAACCACAAGTCATCCGTTCGAATTGTCGTTCGATCGGATGGCAATCCGATCGGAGGCAGTCCGTTTGGTGACCTGTTTGTTTTGAAACTTGTAAAATTGTTACGTTTGAAAAGTTTTGCGATTGAACCTAGACAGTATGACCACGTGTTAAACAACGGAAAACTCTACCAAGTCCAGGTCGTCCGATCGGATGGGAACCACCCTGTCTGATCAGTAAACTGTTCTTGACGGCTGTTCATGTTCAACCCATGAATCGGTCGTCTTCTCCAATAGGAATCCATTCTCAGTCCAACACTTCCCTATAGAACGAGTCATGGTCTGAATGAGCTCCGATTCAATCGGTTTTGAGCACATGAGTGTAAATGAATGAGGAAAAGTTATGAAAACATCTTTCAACTCTTTTAATCTTGAAAATGTCTAGATTTAGGTGAAATCAATGTTTAAACATGTTGAAATCTCTTAGATCTGAGTTGTTCTTGGTGGAATGAGGTCACACTTTGAAGTTCATGAGAACTCATGATGACATCATCAACGAACAGCCCAAATCAGCCGATTTCATGGTTAAAAGTTGAGATTTGATGATGAAAATGATGAGAAAGTGTGTGTAGATGATAGAAGTACAAGATTTGGGTTGAAAACTTACAAGAATCGCAAGAAATCGAGAGAAAATAGGGTTGGAACATGCTGGTCGAACGAGAGCTGTCATATCACATGAACAGTGATGTGACAGGTGGTATTTATAGGTGACAGAAGAGGAAAGGCGGTGCAAAGGTGTGATCGAAAGGTAGTTCGATCGGTTGGCCATCCGATCGGATGGTCATTCGATCGGATGGTGGGTGCGAGTTGGTTTTCGACTTTTCGTTTCGTGCGTTGAGCATTGCGATGCTATGCGAGTAAGCGATGCGATAGTATCAAACAATAGTTACACAAATAACCTAACTAACATACATCATAAAAGTAAACCTTATCTTTCGAGTTTGCGATGAGATCGTGTTGCGATAGAGTTGCGATTGCGTTTATTGATTAATCACCACAAACATAAATAAACATGCACAAGTAACACATAAATAGCACACACACGTAAAACAATATCCAGAACACATAATTCGAGTTGCAATGCGATAGCGATGAGATAGCGATAAGTCGATTAGCGATAAACTGCGATTATTACATTTATCCACATAATACAACTAAAGTATCTTAAAATTAAGCATAGATTACAAGGTCAATGAGTACAATCAATAAATAAGCAAGGAGTGACAGATCGCATTTAGCAATCTTTTCTTACTTTGACTTTGACTTGTACTTTGACTTCAAAGACCCGTGGTGTTACAGCCTCCCCTACTTTAGGGAATTTCGTCCCGAAATTAGGCCGCAGACGTAACAAATAGCTGTGGATACTTTGCCTTCATGTCACTTTCGTGTTCCCAGGTGAACTTAGCGCCGCGTTTGCCTTCCCAGCAAACCTTCACAATGGGAATGCGTGAGCGTCTGAGCTTCTTGGTTTCTCGGTCCGTGATCTCGACATGCTTTTCCATGAAGTGTAATGTTTCGTCCACTTGTAGATCCTCAAGTGGCACTTGTAAGTTCTGCTCGGCTAGACACTTTCTGAGGTTCGAGACGTGGAAAGTCCGGTGAACGTTGCTAAGTTCCTTCGATAGTTCGAGTCTGTAGGCCACTTTGCCGATCCTTTCCAGAATCTTAAAGGGTCCGACATATCGAGGCACGAGCTTTCCTTTCTTGCCGAATCTGATCACCCCCTTCCAAGGTGAAACCTTTAGGAGTACGTGATCGCCAACGTCAAATTCAATGTGCTTGCGGCATCTATCGGCGTAACTTTTCTGGTGACTCCGAGCTTTCAGCAGATTGTCTCGGATCTGGAGGATTTTGTCATTCGTTTCTTGCAACAGCTCAGGACCAGTAATTTGCGCGTCTCCGATCTCATGCCATACAATAGGCGATCGACATTTTCTTCCATATAATGCCTCAAACGGTGCCATTTGAATGCTAGAATGATAACTGTTATTGTACGAGAATTCGACCAAAGGTAAGTGCGCGTCCCAATTATCACCGAAATCTATGACACATGAGCGAAGCATGTCTTCAAGGGTACGAATCGTTCGTTCAGTCTGACCGTTGATTTGGGGATGGAAAACGGTACTTAGATTAAGCGTAGTACCGAGAGCAGATTGAAACGTTTCCCAAAGACGCGAGGTAAACCGACCATCACGGTCAGAGATGATATCACGAGGCATCCCGTGTCGACAGATGATCTTGTCGGTGTAGATCCGTGAAAATCGTTTCACCTTAAAGTCTTCTCGTATTGGCAGAAAATGAGAAGATTTAGTAAGCCGATCAACGATAACCCTGATGCTATCGTGACCTGATGGTGTGCGGGGGAGTTTCGTTATGAAGTCCATAGCTATACTATCCCATTTCCACATAGGGATCTCGGGTTGCACGAGTAAGCCAGAGGGTCTTTGCTGTTCAGCCTTGACTTTCGAACAAGTCAGGCACTTTGAAACATAGATTGCGATATCCTTCTTCGTTCCAGGCCACCAGTACCATAGACGAAGGTCATGGTACATCTTGTCGGCACCAGGATGAATGGAATATCGATATTTGTGGGCTTCGTCTAGCAGAATTTGTCGTAAGTTGGTGCGCTTGGGGATCCAAATTCGGTCTAGGTAATGAAATATACCATTTGATTTACTCACTAGCTGTTCGCCATTATTGATATTCCTTTCCTTCTTCAAAGTGCGCTCGGTGAAACAAGCATGTTGAGCGTCTCGGATAAGAGCTTCGAGATTGTACTGGGCTTGGGTATTACGAACGCTATGCAAATAGCTTCGTCGGCTTAAAGCGTCGGCAACGACATTTGCTTTGCCAGGGTGGTAACGAATCTCACAGTTGTAATCATTGAGAAGTTAAACCCATCGGCGTTGGCGCATATTCAGTTCCTTTTGGTTCAAGATATGTTACAGGCTCTTATGGTCTGTGAAGACCGTAAAGGTAGTGTCGCCAAATCTTTAATGCAAAAACAACTGCAGCAAGCTCGAGATCGTGGGTTGTGTAGTTCTTCTCGTGAATCTTGAGCTGACGAGATGCGTAAGGGATAACCTTGTCCCGTTGCATAAGAACACAACCGAGGCCGAGGTTAGAGGCATCGCAATAGACTACGAAGTCATCATTTCCGTCAGGTAAAGCGAGCACGGGAGCATTGCAGAGCATTTGCTTGAGAGTTTAAAAGGCAGTCTCTTGTTCAGTTGCCCAAACAAAAGGCTTGTCCTTGTGCGTGAGAGAAGTAAGCGGCACAACGATTTTCGAGAAATCAGCGATAAATCGGCGGTAATAACCAGCCAATCCGAGGAATGAGCGAACTTCTGATGGAGATTTGGGTGTAACCCAACTCTTAACAGCTTCAATCTTCGCGGGATCGACGTAAATACCTTGACTATTGACAATGTGACAGAGGAACTGAACCTCCTCTAGCTAGAATTCACACTTGGAGAACTTGGCATAGAGTCGGTACCCTTGGAGTAATTCGAGAACCAAACGTAGATGTTGCGTGTGTTCGGTCTTCGACTTGGAATAAATCAGGATATCATCGATAAACACGATGACGAAGTGGTCGAGAAAGGGTTTACTGTAAGACCCATCATGCTTACATTATCATTTATGTAATAAATGATACATTTAGTAATCTCTTTAACAGTAAAACATCGAATTAACGATATTTATATAAGTTTTAAACTTTAGAAAACGTTCCTTAACATTACCAAAACATGTTGTTCAAACCCAATATACTTGACCTTTTAAAACATACAAACCATATGTGCTAATGTATGGAACTACAACATTTAAAATATTTTGTGACAAAAGAACTATTTTCATTTGCGGAAGCTTCTTTATGCGCGCGTTCGGTTTCATAACATAGCTTGATCTTCATCCACAAGTTCCTATAGCTACCTATGACCAAAAATCATCCAAAACATCAGTTAGATAAGTTATAAGATGATTAAACAAGTTCCAATGGTCAAAACAGGCGAAAAACAAAATTTTTCTGCATCTGGGAGGCTGTCGCGGGCCGCGACAGATAACCCCCTAGCTTTCGCGGGGTGCGAGAGTCATCGCGTGCCGCGATGGTGTCTACCCTCCAGTGTCGCGTGACGCGAGCCCTCTATTTCGACAGAAGGTGTAGTTTTGAAACCTGCACATTCCCAGCTCAGCTAACTTTTACTAAAACAGACATAACTTGTCCGTTATTGATCCGAATTAGGTCCCGTTTCTTCCTACGTGACCGTAATTTGATATTCTATAACATAGAATCAAAATCCTACTTTCACCTGAACAAATTTCTTTCATTTAAGCCTTTGGATTATTGACATTTTCATAATTATTCGACCCGTTTCAATTTATGAACCATAGAATTTACTTATGAGCTCCAAAACATCTATAAGAGCTTACACATCATCATACTTATATTTTTATGACACCTTCTATTAAAACTCAAGTGCCGTTAATGAAATATATACGTATTGATCAACCCGTTTGTCCAATTTAGTTACATTCATCGCTTTAACTTACCAAAGTTTAATACTTTGGTGATTTTGACCCGTTTGATTTCTCTAGCAAAATCCATCGCCTTTTCAGAATCAAACATGTAGTATTCGAGTCACTTTGACTCGTTTAAACTTTCAAGTGGAATCCACCATTTTCATCATTTCTATATTCTCAAAATTTCTACTTTTCGTATTTGGATATTACCAACGAAATTCTTCGTTTAAGTATTATCCAACATTATAACGATTTGATTATCATTCAACAACTAAGCATAAAAGTGCTAAAACAAGATATTACGAAGCGAATAGCCACGTACCTTTCAAAGCTTTCCTTTTAAGCAGTTATCCGATCCGCCTTGCCCACTCGATGATCCACCCAAATCACCTATATAATTCAATCTGAGTATATTGTTTAGAACTCATGGTTCGATGTTCAACCTTTCATACTTTTAATTACTCGATTGAGCGATTACTTCATAATTCCCAACTAATCCAATTCACTTAGACATTTTATCGATCATCTTAAAGGCATAATCATTATAATACCATTTTCATGTTCATGATTAACTAGTTAACCATATCAAAACATCATTTATATGCTAATATGATTAAAACACCAAAATTGACATTTGAACTTGCATCATAGCTATCATTTAACTTCAATATCACAAGAATTCAAGTAATCCTCACAAAACCCATATCACACCTATATGACAATCATTGAAACAAATAGGGTATGACATGAATTGATCAAAGTGTTGTCTAAGACTTATTCCTAGACTTGTATTCATCCTAATTTAACCATAACATCCATCAATTCACCACTAATTTCTGTTAGATGAATTCATGAATCATCAAAACATCTTCACATCTCAAAATTAAGCATACCTTTTGATATACTAAGGATGAAGATCACTTATTTAGCCTTGAACCACCTTTAATTCGGTTTTGATTCTTTGATTTTGAGTGAAATTGTAGAATCTAGGGTTTTGGAAAAGATGGAGCTCGTCCCAGGGGTTTTTGGTTCGATCAGGACACACACAAATGTGTGTTCTGATGTTTATCCAACAATTAATCAAAACAACTTTCAAAATTTTCACTTTTGGCCCCTCTGGTTTCCGAGTTTTATAGAAAGGGTTAATTACTTTGATTTCCCATCTTTTCTATTTAGATTTTTAACTAGGTTAGTTATTCCTAGTTTCGATTCTCATTATTATAGTATAATTATTATAACTTTTACATGTATAATGACATATATAGTTTACTAATTTAGGGGTGTTACATTTACACACGTGATTCATCAGATCCATGAAAACTAAGGGTGCGTTGGTTAAACCATAGGGCATAACAACGAATTCATAATAGCCGTATCGAGTTCAAAAAACGGTTTTTTGGTATATCTTCCTCCTGAATTCGTAACTGGTGATAGCCTGAGCGTAAATCAATATTCGAGAAACATGTAGCACCTTGTAATTGGTCAAACAAATCATCGATTCGGGGCAAAGGATAGAGATTCTTGATAGTAAGCTTATTCAACTCCCTATAATCGATGCACATCCGGAACGATCCGTCCTTCTTTTTTATGAAAAGGACAGGCGCGCCCCATGGAGAGGTTCTAGGGCGAATGAAGCCTTTGTCAAGCAATTCCTGGAGTTGACTCGAGAGTTCACGCATCTCAGATGGAGCGAGTCGATAGGGAGCTTTAGCAACAGGATTTGCTCCAGGAATGAGATCAATACGAAAGTCGATATCACGAGATGGTGGTAAGCCGGGTAAATCGTCAGGGGAAACATGAGGAAAATCACGAACCACAGGCACCTTATCTATTGCCTTCTCTTTCTTTTCCTTCTCCGCTACTACTGTAACAACCCACTTTTTGGGAAGTCAAAGTACAAGTCAAAGTCAAAGTCAAAAGAAGAAAAGATTGCTAATTGCGATCTGTCACTCCTTGCTTAACCACTGGCTGTATTTCTTGACTTGTAATCGAATCTTTTATTTTATTAACTTTAGTTGTATTATGTGGAGTATCTATTAATAATCGAGGTTCAATCGCATGTTTAGTCGCTAATCGCACCGCTATCGCATTCGCAACTCGAATTATGTGTTATGGATATTGTTTTATGTGTGTGTGCTATTATGTGTTACTTGTGCATGTTATGTTCATGGTGAGGTGATTAATCGCAATCGCAACTCTATCGCAACGCAATCTAATCGCAAACACTAAACGCAAGTTATTTATAGTGATTGTATGTTAGATATAGTAGTTAGGTTATTTGTGTAACTAATGGGTAACACTATCGCATCGCTCACTCACGCAAAACAAAACGCCGAAACTCAACTCGTCAGACCACTTTGATCGAATGGTCAATCGATCAAATGGCCGTCCGATCGGATTGCCGTCTGATCGGATTGCCATCCGATCGGTGAGCTATCCGAAAATTGCACCCCACTTTCCCTTTTTGGCAACCTATAAATACCCCCCTGTCACATCACTTGTGATGTGACAGCTCTTCCTCAGTCGACCAGCACGCTCAAGCCTTCTTTCTCTCGATTTCTCGCGATTATTATAACTTTTCAACTCAAATCTTGTACTTCTATGATCTACACTTCTTCTTCATCATTTTCACCTTTAAATCTTAACTTTTAACCGTGAAATCAACGTATTTGAGGTGTTCTAGGGTGATGTCATCATGGAGTTCTCGTGAACTTCAAGATTGGCTTCATTCCACCAAGAACAACTCAGATCTGAAGAATTTCCACATGATTTCACAACGATTTCGCATAGATCTAAACATTTTCGGAAGAAAAAGGATTGAAAGATACTTTCCAACTTTCTTTCAACTCTTTTACACTCAATGCACTCAAAACCGATAGAATCAGAGCTCATTCAGGTCTTCTACTCCTTTCTTAGAGAAGCACTAGTCTGAGACCTAGTTTCTATCAAAGAGAAAACCGATTTCGGATTGAACATGAACAACCATCACGAACCGGTAAACTGATCGGATTAGGGTGATTCCTGTTCGATCAGGCGACTTGGGACTTGACGAGGTTCCGTTGTTTAGTACCTTATCATACCGTCTTGAACAAACCGCAAAAATTTCAAAATAATCAAGTCAAGACGATGAGATTCGTTGGGACGGATTGCCATCCGATCGGATTGCACTTGGTTCCACACTTAACAATTTTCATAATTTTCAAAGAATATAAGTTCTAACGGATTGCCACCCGATCGGATTGCTATCCGATCGAGTGACCATCCTGTTGTGAACTTGTTCTCACTAAGTGTCCTGCCAATCGGATCACTATCCGATCGAACGACAGTTCGATCGAATGACCTGAAAGGTAGAGATACTTCTCTGTTTTCAAAATGCTACAACAAAAACTTCAAAGCCATCATACACAAACACATCCTTCCCAAATGAATGTCAATCCGACCGAATGGCCATCCGATCGGATGACCATCCGAACGGATTGACATCCGATCGAATGACCATCCGAACGGATTGTCATCCGATCGGGTTACCATTCGACACTTGGTTCGCTTTGCACCATTTTGCGCACCGCTCTTCGCTTATACTATCATTAACTTTTCAGGCTAATCACTCTAGCGCTCCCTTTAATCCATTACTTCCATCGCTGTGAGTATACTCTATCCCTTTTTGCTTTACGCACTTTTGGGTGTTACATACGTTACTTATTCTAAATCACATCGATCACACAACGCTAACACTATTTATACGCTGACCGTTATTGCATGTTACGTGTTACTCGATGAATGCTTGTATGTTATGTTAACACAGTGATTGTTGCCTGACGCGTTAGCAACGATAGTACTATAGTTTGGACTCAGCACCTGTCGTGGACAGGGGTTGTTAAGGTTACCTCTTCACATGTCACAGTCGTGATATGTGTTGCGCATTCTACAACTCGCAGTCTTGTCTGTGCATATTTCATTGTCGATAACCTACTAGCTTCACACTATACATGTTACATGCTGGTTATGCGTAAACGCTTTCGAACTCTATTAGTACTGTTAAACTTGTATGCTCACCTTTACACTATGTGTATTGACCTCTATTTTAACGTATGTGACAGGTGTTTGAATGCTAGGATATTGCGTCCTTTCATGGAATCGAGCTAGGATGGAGTCTAGAAACAAATTAAATAAAATCTGAGTTGTCAGAACATTTGAACTGTCTTTGAGAAAACAATGTCTGTAATAACTGCTTTTATTTGATATATTATGGTATGGGACATAATGATAAATATCCGGTAATTTTGGTTGTTATGGATTTCTCCGGGACAATCTGTTTCACTCAGTGCCACGCCCCGATGTTTCTGTCATCGGTGGGGTGTGACAGATTGATATCAGCGCCATAACTGTAGGGAATTAGGCAAGACTCGACCTAGTCCGGGTCGATGTGTTAGAAACGACCTAGTTTATAGTCTAAGTACCAACACACCGACTTGTGCATACCCGGTATGGGTTTTACACGAGCTTACTCGCTGTTCTCGCTCGCACTCGCTATACACTACACTCTTGCGTGAACAACGCATACTACAGTTCCGCACAAGAACCCGCTTTTCCTAAGGTTGGATACACACACAAACGAATGATTTGGTTAAGATTAGGTGTGAAAACCGCAAACTCTCGATCAGATCACTCTTTCGATTCGCTAATTTTTACTATAAATAAGAGAATTTGCGTTGAACTAGGAGTGATGTCCATACTTCGACACGATCCTCCTCATGATCTTATCGTACAAACAGGGATGTAGTCACTAAGTTAGGGGTGAAACTTGAACCTTGATGACTCGTTTCGCTCTATACTTTTGATTTTACAAAACTCTCACCAAAGTCTCGACGGACTCCAACGACTTGGGTCACGCTGTAACTGGAAGGATGCGTGCCGAACGCCCAAATTGAGGCGGGAGCATAGTCCAGAAGGCCAAAGTGTCTCTTAAGGTCCTTGTGAATAGTCGAACCACTTTGGGCAGTCGATGTCTCACACCCAGACAATCTTTCCTCGATTTTATGTGTTTCGATTCTGGAATCCGGAGCTGCCAACTCTGTGATTTATCGATTTTTTGTGAATTTTATGTGATTTTATGTGTTTATGTGTTTCGATTTTTGGTGGTTTACTCGCTTTTCACTGTTCGATTTGATCAACATGCACGACTCGCACTGCACATTTATCTCAAAACGCTGACAAATCGCTGGTATTTACTCGCAATCGCTGCTCGCTAATCGCAATCGCTATAATTAATCGCTATATGCTATTGTGAAGGATAGGCGAATACGTGCAAAATACGTGCTTAGGTTAGTTTATATGTGTCACACCCCCAAAATCCACACGCGGAGTATCACCGCTTGGAGGCGTGACTGACCAGGATCAAGCCAACAATTATATTGAACAATGTAATTCGTAAATGTAATTCAACCAACCAATATGAAAGGTGTTCAAAACAAAGGTATAGTATCAATGTTTAGCGGAAGCATAAATGAAAAACGCAACATAAGTAATAAGTTTGAAATGTCATAGACGTTTAACATGGCATCCACGATCCATGTCCCACAACGACTGTGCCTCCCCGTGCAAGCTCCATGAGTACCTAACGACCTGCAAGGCATGTAACAACGAGTCAACAACAAAGTTGAGCGAGTTCACAGTTGGTTGTTTAGTTATAGTATTCATTCATAAATCATTTGCTCGCTTGTACCAGGTATCGTATTAATTCGTATCGCGGTCTCCCAGACATGTGTGCGAAGGTTAGTGGGGGTTTCCCATGTATCCTAGACTAGTTGTATTTGTATTTGTATCGTGGTCTCCCAGACATGTTTGCGAAGATTAGTATTCATATCGCGGTCTCACAGACATGTTTGCGAAGATTAGCATTTGTATCGCGGTCTCACAGACATGTGTGCGAAGATTAGTGGGGGCTTCCCATGTTGTATCGTATTAATCCGTATTCCGGTTCCCCGAACATGTTTGCGATGAATAGTGGGGGCTTCCCATGTTGTATGTTACTAGTCTAGCTGTATCTATAGGTGTCCTACACCTAACGAGGTTAGTGGTACGTATTTCAATAGTGGTGTAAGTGCAAGTAATCATTCAATCCCATTCCCAACCCCGGGAATCCCATGCCTTGGTAAGAGTGTGAACTCACCTTGGTTTGTTCGGTTTGTTATGTTATGTTATCCGTCCAAACTAGTCAACCAGGTCCTAAAAGGGTTACCGATAACAATCAGTCTTATGCACATAAATCACGCGTTCTACGTTCACATTACACATGTAACATATAGGTATTGCACGTAATGACATGCCAATCGTAACAAGGAATTGTGCTCTATGCAAAACATAACATCCATCGTAATAATTGATTTTCGCATACCATGATGTCATATAATAATAAGTGCCTTGGATACCCCATTTAGTTAATTCATATGCCTTTATTTCCAATACAAGTTGACATGCACAACATCTATCACATAACAATTGCTCAGTCTATTTCAAGGGCTAATATCATCGGCCCAATTCAAATACATGGCCCACAATGTCAGTCCACAGCCCGCGCTGCTGGAGTTGACTTTACAGCCCCGTTGTACCTTAGACCCACCCGGATGTGCAGCCCAGTTTAAAACTGCAGCTCGCGTCCTAGAAGAAGCCAAAACAACCATGAGTGGACTTTTGTTTATGCGGTGTGGGCCTGGTGCGATCATGTTTAGAGGGTGGCCAAACATCATAACAATTTCAAGTAATCAAGCAGTAATCTCAATTGTTAATCCTATGGGGTTTCTAACGTGTGATCATGATCTCAGTCCGCATATTTTTTTCACAATCATTATTTCCAATTTACCTTTTCAGTAAACACATGGCCATCATATTTCCACAATCATTATATCATCATTGCTTTAATACTATACAATCCTAACCTGGTGCAACTTTATATCATCGACCCATATTAGATCGGATTACATCGATTTGTTACCGTGAGATTTTATCAAACTTTATTCTCTTGATTCATATTGTAAATAAGATTTTCTGATCAACAACCATATATCATACGAGACCTATAATTACACGTGTACGTTTATTATCATTAACACGTTTGCACACAACCGAACATAATCAACCAGAATCAAAGTAGATATGTCAATACTAACCGAGGGTTTGTAGAGGCCATACTAGGACGATGAGGATGGTGTGACGAGCAGGAAGGTTCACCGAGAGAAACTGCCGTCGAGGGTCTTGGAGCAATTAAGGTTTGCAAAACGTGTGAAGGGAGTTGCATGCTCCCTCTCATACTAACGTGTATACAAGATTGCAAAGGATGGGCCAGGCTCCCTTCGGTTTGGGCCTGATAAGTGTGTGAGTGTGTGTGGGCCGAGGAGCACATGAACGAGATGAGGGGGGGGGGGTTTCGGCTAAGGGGTGATTTCGGCCAAAGGTTCCAATTTGTTGATATTAATGCACACCATATAAATCACATAAATCACAATACGATTTAACATATTACAAACGTATACAGTTGTGAACAAACAAGTCGTGTCAACAAACAATCTAAACAATTAACGTGCAATAGTGCGAAGATGGAATTTTGGAAACTCGAGTTGTCACATTATCCCCAACTTGAAAGAAATTTCGTCCCGAAATTTAGCACGCGGTTACTGAGGAAGCTAGTTGTGTTGTGTTGTTTACTGGTTTTCCTGGGGTGTCACATCATCCCCCCGTTGATTTGGAATTTCGTCCCGAAATTCTGTAGTAGCTTCAGCCTCAGTAGTGGTTGCACTGTTTCCGAATTAATGGGGATACTTGAGTTTCATTTGATCTTCTCGTTCCCAGGTGAACTCTGGGCCACGACGGGAGTTCCAACGAACTCGAACAAGAGGTATTCTGGTGCGCTTAAGGACCTTAACGTCTCGGTCCGTGATTTCAACTGGTTCCTCGATGAATCGCAACTGATCGTCGATAGTGAGCTCCTTCAAAGGAACTATGAGGGTCTCATCTGACAGGCACTTCTTCAGATTCGACATGTGGAAAACGTTGTGAACTCCACTGAGTTCTGCTGGTAGATTCAGTTTGTTGGCCACCCTGCCTATTTTCTCTATGATGTCGAATGGTCTAACATATCGTGGGTTAAGTTTGCCTCGTTTGCCAAAACGAACAACACCCTTCCAGGGTGAGACTTTAAGTAGCACTCGATCCCCAACTTGGAACTCGAGTGGTTTCCGGCGCTTGTTTGCGTAGGCTTTCTGACGGTCGTGAGCTGCCGCCATGCGTTGTCGTATTTGTGCAATCCTTTCTGTTGCGTCTACTACAAGTTCTGGACCTGTGATCTGACTATCACCCACCTCTGCCCAACAAAGAGGTGATCAGCATGTACGCCCGTACAATGCCTCAAATGAAGCGGCTTAAATGCTGGTGTGGTAACTGTTATTATACGAAAACTCCACTAACGGGAGATGTTTTTTTCCCAGCCGTTGCCGAAGTCGATTACATATGCACGAAGCATGTCTTCTAGAGTTTGGATGGTGCGTTCAGACTGCCCATCTGTTTACGGATGGTAAGCTTTGCTCATGTCTAACCGAGAGCCAAAAGATTTGTGCATTGCTTGCCACAGTTCTGAAGTAAAACATGCATCAAGATCAGAGATAATAGAGGTTGGCACCCCGTGCCTCGAGACAACTTCCTTAAGGTAGACGTCTGCTAGAGTGAAGAACTTATCCGTTTCCTTGATAGCCAAGAAGTGTGCAGACTTTGTGAGTCGATCCACGATCACCCAAATAGTATCATTCCCACGTTGAGATCTAGGCAGGCCAGTAACAAAATCCATGGTAATTTGCTCCCATTTCCATTGTGGTATCTCTGGTTGTCGGAGTAGGCCCGATGGTTTCTGATATTCAGTCTTGACTCTCCCACAAGTCAAACACTTGCTAACGTAAGTTGCTATATGAGCTTTCATGCTAGGCCACCAATACGTAGTTTTGAGATCGTGGTACATCTTATCCGAACCAGGGTGTACCGAGTAACGAGACTTATGCGCTTTATCCATCACAAGCTCGCGTGAGTTTCCATAGTGTGGGACCCAAATGCATCCTGTCACGTAGTAGGCACCATCTTCCTTTTATTCTAACCGTTGCCTTGAGCCGCGTAGAGCCTCAGCCCTGACATTTTCTGGTTTCAATGCTTCTACCTGAGCATCTCGTATATGTGAAGGAAGACTAGATTGGATGGTGAGTTGTAGTTCTCGCACACGCCTAGGTGTGGTATCCTTTCGACTGAGGGCGTCGGCCACAACATTGGCTTTGCCCGGATGGTACTTGATGGCCCATTCGTAATCATTCAATAGTTCGACCCATCGACGTTGTCGCATGTTCAACTCCTTCTGTTTGAAGATATGCTCGAGACTCCTGTGATCGGTGTAGATGGTGTACTTGGTACCGTACAGGTAATGTCTCCATATCTTGAGCGCGAAAATAACAGCTCCCAGCTCCAAATCATGTGTAGTGTAGTTCCTTTCATGAACTTTAAGTTGGCGTGATGCGTAGGCTATGACCTTGTCACGTTGCATCAACACACATCCAAGACCCTGAATGGATGCGTCGCAATAGACCACAAAATTGTCTGTGCCCTCGGGCAATGAGAGGATAGGTGCGCTACAAAGTCTATCCTTTTAGTGCTGAAATGCTGATTCCTGTGCATTTCCCCAACGATAGATAACGCCTTTCTGAGTTAGTGAGGTGAGGGGTTGTGCAATCTTTGAGAAGTCTTTGAGGAACCTTCTGTAGTAGCCCGCCAAACCCAAAAATTGGCGGATTTCTGTTGGTGTACGCAGTGCAGGCCAGTTCCTGATCGAATCAACTTTCGATGGATCAACATGAATTCCATCCTTGTTTACTACGTGGCCTAGGAAATGAACTTCACGAAGCCAAAAGTCGCATTTCGAAAACTTCGCATAAAGTTGCTCTGTTCGAAGCAGTTCCAAAATAATCCGCATTCGGAAGGTACCGTCTTTCTTCTTCACAAACAACACGGGAGCTCCCCAGGGCGAAGAGCTAGGACAAATGAAACCCTTATTCAAGAGTTCTTGCAATTGTTTGGACAGTTCTTCCAGTTCGGTTGAAGCTAAGCGATAAGGTGCTCGAGCTATGGGTGTTGCTCCAGGAGCTAGCTCGATCTGAAATTCGACCTAGCGATGAGGCGGTAGCCCAGGTAAATCTTCAGGAAACACTTGAGGAAAATCGCGTACAATTGGAATATCCTCTAATCTCTTCTCTTTCGCTGATGCATCAGTAACAAGTGCTAACATAGCAGTGTGGCCCTTTCGCAAACACTTCTGGGCCTTAAGGAAGGAGATGATGCCCACTACAGCACCACTCTTGTCGCCTTGAATTTCGAGAGGTTCCTTGCCAGAACGGGGAATACGAACAATCTTCTCTTTGCATAGGATCTCTGCTTGCTGTTGGGATAACCAATCCATCCCAATGACGATGTCAAAACTACCCAGAACTATAGGAATGAGATCGATAAGGAAAGTCCATCACCACGTTAGAATCATTCCTTGCGTCGCCCTGACCAATCACGAACGCTCGACCCCTGGCACCATTGCCGTCGTTATTACCCCCTTTGTTATTCCCATTGCCCTGATTATTGTTGTTGTTGTTGTTGTTGTTTTTGTGGAGTGGGTGGTTGTTGTTGTTGGTTCTGATTCGCAGGTCGCGAGCTCCTGCAATCCTTAGCTTCATGACTCATCTTGAGACACCTCTGGAAACGACCCCTGTTGCACTGACCACTGTGGTGCCTGTTGCATCTATTGCACTTTGGGTGGTTTCTTTGATATCCACCCTGCCCTTGACTACCAGAAGATTGCTGACCAGGACTCTGGTAGTCGTCGATCTTTCGCTGCTGTGCCTGGGACTGAACCGAAGTCGAACCCTTGCTGGAGGTTCCATCCCATTTTCGCTTGTTGTTACTGGGAGTAACAGTAGTGATAGCAGTAGTAGTAGCACTGATACGTTTAGGCAGCCTGTTCTGTTCCACTGCCTGGTCTGTGAGACGATGAGCTAGACGAGTAACATCTTGAATGGTAGCAAGATTAGCCAAAGTCACATGGCTTTGAATTTCTGGCACAAGACCCTTGAGATACAGCTCGATGCGCTTGATGGGAGGATCTACCATAGTTGGGCATAACATTGCCAGTTCATTGGATCGCTTTGTATACGCTTCTATCTCTGACCCCGTCATTGTTAGGTTAAAGAACTCCACTTCCAGCCTGTGGATGTCATCACAACTACTGTATTCCCGCTTGATCAGTTCCTTAAAGTCATTCCACGGGGTGGCATTAGCAGCCGCCAGCCCCAGCATCTGAACTTGCGCGTTCCACCAAGTTAGCGCAGAGCCTTTGAGAGTACCAGTGGCATATTTCACCCTACGAGCCTCGGGGCATTCACACATTTCAAAGACTGACTCGAGCTTCTCGAACCAGTGGAGGAGTCCAACGGCCCCTTCAGTACCACTGAAAGTAGTAGGACGACAGTCCATAAAAGTCTTGAAGGTGCACACAGGTGGCTGAGCATGTTGACCGGTCGTGTGCGTAATAGTAAACAAAATTAAGCACAAGTGTTGGGTTATGAGAGTAGGATCTAAAGATCCTAGAGTAAGTTGCAATAGCAGGTTATACCTCCTGCCTGGGCAGCTGCGAGTGCTGCAGTAACTTGTTCAGTGATCAAAGCCGCCAAATGGGCTTGAGTTAAGTTAACGCGTCCACTCATGATCTTCATACCAAAGGAAACATGAGTGAGAAAGGTTCGCGAAAGTGCGATGACAGAAGAGAGTAAGCACACAAGTGTTCTCAAGCAATAGTTGTTACGTTTATCTAAGCATACCATGAGCAAAGTTCTATATAATCTAGCAAGTAGGTAATGTAAACATGAACAGTATTACCTATAGGGTTGAGTCTTGCACGTGGAGCGAAGCGTCGTTGTGGATCGTTGAGCACTGTTCAGGTTATAGTCTGGTTTTAACAAAAAATTTTCCCTTATTAAAACCAAGTTCACTATAACCAATGGCTCTGATACCAATCTGTCACACCCCCAAAATCCACACGCGGAGTATCACCGCTTGGAGGCGTGACTGACCAGGATCAAGCCACCAATCATATTGAACAATGTAATTAGTAAATGTAATTCAACCAACCAATATGAAAGGTGTTCAAAACAAAGGTATAGTATCAATGTTTAGCGGAAGTATAAATGAAAAACCCAACATAAGTAATAAGTTTGAAATGCCATAGACGTTTAACATGGCATCCACGATCCATGTCTCACAACGACTGTGCCTCCCCGTGCAAGCTCCATGAGTACCTAACAACCTGCAAGGCATGTAACAACGAGTCAACAACAAAGTTGAGCGAGTTCACAGTTGGTTGTTTAGTTATAGTATTCGTTCGTAAATCATTTGCTCACTTGTACCAGGTATCGTATTAATTCGTATCGCGGTCTCCTAGACATGTGTGCGAAGGTTAGTGGGGGTTTCCCATGTATCCTAGACTAGTTGTATTTGTATTTGTATCGCGGTCTCCCAGACATGTTTGCGAAGATTAGTATTCGTATCGCGGTCTCACAGACATGTTTGCGAAGATTAGCATTTGTATCGCGGTCTCACAGACATGTGTGCGAAGATTAGTGGGGGCTTCCCATGTTGTATCGTATTAATCCGTATCGCGGTTCCCCGAACATGTTTGCGATGAATAGTGGGGGCTTCCCATGTTGTATGTTACTAGTCTAGCTGTATCTATAGGTGTCCTACACCTAACGAGGTTAGTGGTACGTATTTCAGTAGTGATGTAAGTACAAGTAATCATTCAATCCCATTCCCAACCCCGGGAATCCCATGCCTTGGTAAGAGTGTGAACTCACCTTGGTTTGCTCGGTTTGTTATGTTATGTTATCCGTCCAAACTAGTCAACCAGATCCTAAAAGGGTTACCGATAACAATCAGTCTTATGCACATAAATCACGCGTTCTACGTTCACATTACACATGTAACATATAGGTATTGCACGTAATGACATGCCAATCGTAACAAAGAATTGTGCTCTATGCAAAACATAACATCCATCGTAATAATTGATTTTCGCATACCATGATGTCATATAATAATAAGTGCCTTGGATAAGTGCCTTGGATACCCCATTTAGTTAATTCATATGCCTTTATTTCCAATACAAGTTGACATGCACAACATCTATCACATAACAATTGCTCAGTCTATTTCAAGGGCTAATATCATCGACCCAATTCAAATACATGGCCCACAATGTCAGTCCACAGCCCGCGCTGCTGGAGTTGACTTTACAGCCCCGTTGCACCTTAGACCCACCCGGATGTGCGGCCCAGTTTAAAACTGCAGCTCGCGTCCTAGAAGAAGCCAAAACAACCATGAGTGGACTTTTGTTTATGCGGTGTGGGCCTGGTGCGATCATGTTTAGAGGGTGGCCCAACATCATAACAATTTCAAGTAATCAAGCAGTAATCTCAATTGTTAATCCTATGGGGTTTCTAACGTGTGATTATGTTCTCAGTCCGCATATTTTTTTATCCCTAAACACATAATCAACAAGCACCAGTTTCATGTTAACCTCATACTCGAGTTTATCAAATAACCATCAGTAAGAAACATCCAATTTGGATTACACACAACATTACAAAGAGTCAAATTTGCATTCGGCACTCATGTATTCATAACCATGCTGATGACAATATATTAAATTATGAGACTAAGGGCCGACAACCCTTTTAAAAATTATTATGTAATTGGACCTTCAAAAGCCATTGACAATCATTTATCATTGGTTCTATACATCTCACATGAGTTTACCTTTTTATAAAAGTCCACTGCAAGTATTTAATGTGAACTAACACTACCCTGCAACTTTGACTAACCCAATTTACCTTTTCAGTAAACACATGGCCATCATATTTCCACAATCATTATATCATCATTGCTTTAATACTATACAATCCTAACCTGGTGCAACTTTATATCATCGACCCACATTAGATCGGATTACATCGATTTGTTACCGTGAGATTTTAACAAACTTTATTCTCATGATTCATATTGTAAAAATAAGATTTTCTAATCAACAACCATATATCATACGAGACCTATAATTACACGTGTACGTTTATTATCATTAACACGTTTGCACACAACCGAACATAATCAACCAGAATCAAAGTAGATATGTCAATACTAACCGAGGGTTTGTAGAGGCCATACTAGGATGATGAGGATGGTGTGACGAGCGGGAAGGTTCACCGAGAGAAACTGCCGTCGAGGGTCTTGGAGCAATTAGGGTTTGCAAAACGTGTGAAGGGAGTTGCATGCTCCCTCTCATACCAACGTGTATACAAGATCACAAAGGATGGGCCAGGCTCCCTTCGGTTTGGGCCTGATAAGTGTGTGAGTGTGTGTGGGTCGAGGAGCACATGAACCGGATGGGGGGGTCGGCTAAGGGGTGATTTTGGCCAAAGGTTCCAATTTGTTGATATTAAGCATGTCACTAATACAAAACATATATTACATACACACTTAATGCACACCATATAAATCATATAAATCACAATACGATTTAACATATTACAAACGTATACAGTTGTGAACAAACAAGTCGTGTCAACAAACAATCTAAACAATTAACGTGCAATAGTGCGAAGATGGAATTTTGGAAACTCGAGTTGTCACATTATCCCCAACTTGAAAGAAATTTCATCCCGAAATTTAGCACGCGATTACTGAGGAAGCTAGTTGTGTTGTGTTGTTTACTGGTTTTCCTGGGGTGTCACAATATGCTTATGTGCTTATTTGTTTATGTGCTTATGTGATTCTGTGTTTATGTGCCTACGTGATTGTGTGAATTGATGTGTTCCTGTGCTTTATTGAGTAGCTTTTGGTGAAATCGCTAGACTATACTAGGGATAATCGAAATTGTGTTTGAGCCCTATGGCGATGTCTGTTGCAGACGATGTCATCGTTTGGATCATTCCACTCTCACGCTGCTCGCCGAAACCATGATGACAAACGAATCGCCGCTCTCGTCTCTAAGAAAATGGCGAAAGTCATCTCACAAATCGTAAGTGAGCTGAATGAGAATGCCAGCAAGTCTTCGGAGGAGTCCAGGACCGATACTCCTAAGGCCGCTTTTAGCTTCAAGCAGTTCAAAGCCTGCGGTTCAAAAGAATTTACCATCGAAGATGGGCCTACGGCCATGTTTCAATGGTTTGATTCAATCGAAGTCACCCTGAGCCAGAGTGGCTGTCCGGAAAACCTACGCACTGTTAACGCTACCGGCGTCTTCCAATCCCGCGCTCTTGATTGGTGGACAGCCGAGAGGAACAAACGAGGGAACGATGCTGCTTTCGGATTGTCGTGGGACGAGTTGAAGAACATCATGATGCAAGAGTTCTGCCCTCCCCATGAACTCCAAAAGCTCGAGGATGAATTTTGGCACATTAAGCAGGATGGCGGAGATAATGCTGGTTTAACTGCCCGCTTCAAGCAGTTGAGTATTATATGTCTGGGTCAGGTTACTACCCCTGAGATTACTATCAAGAAGTATATCCATGCTCTTCCAGATTGTGTCGTAGATTTTGTTCAGGCTGCAAAGACGACAACAATCGAGGAAACCTACCTGCTTGCCGCTGAGATCAACGATAAGCGAGTCAGGGCTGGTTATTTCGACAAAGCCTCCAAGAATCTGCATCTAGTCACCGCCGCTCCCACTACTGAGACCACCGCCGCACCGCATTCTTCAAAGCTCTCACGCCGCAAGAGAAAGAACAACAACAGCTCCAGCAACAAGAACTGTGCAGTTACTACTTCCCCCGCTACAATCAGTACCTGCCCAACCGCAACCTCAACACCGCCAAGTAGCGGCGCCTGTGGTCAATGCACTGACTGCCAAGCGTGCATACACTGGACCACACCCGCTCTGCCCTACTTGCACCTATCATCACCCGGTTGGTATCGCATGCCAGTTCTGTGTTCATTGCAACATGTACGGCCACTTCACCGCAAACTGCCGTACAGGTCCTCGACAAGCTCCAGCTCCAGCTCAAGGTCAAGCTCCTGCATCACAAGCTCTACTTCCTGCTCCCCAGGGCCATCAAGCAGCTCCTACACCCGCTGCTCACGCTAGAGCTTGCTTCGCATGTGGTGATCCCAACCACTTCACGAACATGTGCCCTAACAGAGTGGTGAAACAAGAGCCCCAGCAGCAGCCGCAACAACATCAACAGCAGCAGCCTCAACTGCAGAAACAACCAGCAGCCCGCGGACGTGCCTTTAACATCAACGCCCGCCAGGATCAAGCATACAACAACATGGTTAATGGTACGTTCCTTGTGAATGGTATATATGCTTCATGTTTGTTTGATACTAGAGCAGATAACTGTTTTGTATCGTTTGAATTCGAAAAGCTCCTTAATCGTAAGCGCGCCCATCTCCCCTCGACGTTCGATGTTGAAGTTGCCACCGGAAGAACCGTCGCTGTCAATTATGTTCTACGTGATTGTATGCTTGAACTCAACAATCACGTCTTCCCTATCGACCTTATTCCGATGCAGCTTGGTAGTTTTGACGTCATAGTAGGCATGGATTTTCTTCGCAAAAATCGTGCTGAAGTTGTTTGCTTCGATAAGATGATTGGCTTCTCGCTCACTAACAGTGATCAACTTTGTGTGCATGATGAAACTCCTTCGAAAGGTGTCAAAGTCATGTGTCCAAGCAAGAAAGTATCTCCGCAAGGAATACAGAGCTTTCTTGGCCAACATCGTAGTAGCGGAGAAGGAAAAGAAAGGAAACTCAGGAGTGAAAGATGTCCCCGTTGTTTGTGAATTCCCTAACGTATTTCCTGATGGTTTACCTAGTTACGTCCCACTCGTGATTTCGATTTCCGAAACAACCTCAATCCTGGAGCAAATCCTGTTGCTAAAGCGCCTTGTCGTCTTGCTCCTTCTGAAATGTGCGAACTCTCGAGTCAGCTCCAGGAATTTATTGATAAAGGCTTCATTCGCCCTAGCACCTCTCCATGGGGCGCGCCTGTCCTTTTCGTAAAAAAGAAGGATGGATCGTTCCGGATGTGCATCGACTATAGGGAGTTGAATAAGGTAACTATTAAGAATCGTTATCCCTTGCCTCGAATCAATGATTTGTTTGATCAGTTACAAGGTTCTACGTGTTTCTCGAAGATCGATCTATGCTCAGGCTATCACCAGCTACGAATTCAAGAGGAGGATATACCTAAAACCGCTTTTCGAACTCGTTATGGTCATTATGAGTTTGTAGTTATGCCTTTTGGTTTGACTAACGCTCCCGCAGTCTTTATGGACCTAATGAATCTCGTGTGCAAACCCTTTCTTGACTGCTTCGTCATCGTCTTTATCGATGATATCCTGATTTATTCCAAGTCAAAAGTTGAACACTCGCAGCATCTACATTTGGTTCTTGAGTTACTCCAGGAAAACCTCTATGCCAAGTTCTCCAAGTATGAATTCTGGCTTGAGGAGGTTCAATTTCTGGGGCACATTGTCAATAGTCAAGGTATTCACGTCGACCCCGTGAAGATCGAAGCTGTTAAGAGTTGGGTTACGCCCAAGAACCCGTCAGAAGTCCATTCTTTCCTCGGACTAGCGGGCTATTATCGCCGATTTATCGAAGGTTTCACTAAAATCGATGTGCCGCTTACCTCGCTTACGCATAAGGACAAACCTTTTGTTTGGGGAACCAAACAGGAGGAGGCCTTTCAAACTCTCAAAGCGATGCTTTGCAATGCTCCCGTGCTCTCACTTCCTGATGGAAACGATGATTTCGTAGTCTATTGCGATGCCTCTAACCTCGGTCTTGGTTGTGTTCTCATGCAACAAGACAAGGTTATCGCGTACGCCTCTCGACAGCTCAAGATCCACGAGAAGAACTATACCACACATGACCTCGAGCTTGGTGCAGTTGTTTTTGCGTTAAAGATTTGGCGACACTACCTTTATGGTACCAAGTGTACGGTCTTCACCGATCATGGGAGCTTACAACACATCTTTGACAAGAAAGAACTGAACATGCGCCAACGTCGATGGGTTGAACTTCTCAATGATTACGACTATGGGATTCATTACCATCCAGGTAAAGCAAACATCATCGCCGATGCTCTTAGTCGACGAAGCTATTTGCATAGCTTTCGTAATTCCCAAGCCTAGTTTAACCTCGAAACTCTCATCCGCAACGCTCAACATGCTTGTTTTACCGAACGTACTTTGAAGAAGGAAAGAATTTTGAACGATGGCGCTCAACTCAAGAATAAATCGAATGGTATCCTTGATTATCTAGACCAAATTTGGATTCCAGCGTACCAATTTGCGACAACTTCTGATGGACGAAGCCCACAAATCTCAATATTCTATTCATCCCGGTGCTGACAAGATGTACCAGGACATGCGCTACAAGTACTGGTGGCCGGGCATGAAGAAGGATATCGCTCTCTATGTTTCAAAGTGCCTGACTTGTTCCAAAGTCAAGGCTGAGCATCAACGCCCCTCCGGCTTACTTGTCCAACCCGAGATCCCTATGTGGAAATGGGATAGTATAGCTATGGATTTTATAACGAAACTCCCGCGCATGCCATCAGGTCACGACAGCCACTGGGTTGTCGTTGACCGTTTGACTAAATCAGCTCATTTTCTGCCGATACGAGAAGACTTTAAGGTAGAAAAATTAGCCCAAATCTACACCGATGAGATCTTTTGTCGACACGGGATGCCTCGTGACATCATCTCTGACCGCGATGGTCGGTTTACCTCGCGTCTTTGGGAAACGTTTCAATCCGCTCTCGGTACTACTCTTAATATAAGTATCGCTTTCCATCCCTAAACCGACGGTCAGACTGAAAGAACGATTCGTACCCTTGAAGAAGTGCTTCGCTCGTATGTCATAGATTTCGGTGGTAATTGGGACGTGCACTTACCTTTAGTTGAATTCTTGTATAATAATAGTTATCATTCTAGTATCCAAATGGCACCGTTTGAGGCATTATACGGAAGAAAATGTCGATCGCCTATTGTATGGCACGAGATCGGAGACACGCAAATTACTGGTCCTGAGCTGTTGCAAGAAACGAATGACAAAATCCTCCAAATTCGAGACAATCTGTTGAAAGCTCGGAGTTGTCAGAAAAGTTACGCCGATAGATGCCGCAAGCCCCTTGAATTTGATGTTGGCGACCAGGTACTCCTAAAGGTTGTACCTTGGAAGGGGTGAACAGATTCGTCAAGAAAGGATGGAAAGGATTGGAAAAGTGGCCTACAGACTCGAACTACCGGAGGAACTTAGTAATGTCCACCCGACTTTCCACATTTCGACCTCAGAAAGTGCTTAGCCGACCTGGAATTACATGTCCCTCTTGAAGATTTAGAAGTGGACGAAACATTACACTTCATGGAGAAGCCTGTCGAGATCATGGGACGAGAAACCAAGGTGCTCAGACGCTCACGCATTCCCATTGTGAAGGTTTGCTGGGAAGGCAAACGCGGTGCCGAGTTTACCTGGGAACTCGAAAGTGACATGAAGGCGAAGTACCCACAACTGTTTGTTATGCCTACTTCTTAAATTTCGGGACGAAATTTCCTAAAGTAGGGGAGGCTGTAACAACCCGCTTTTTGGGAAGTCAAAGTCAAAGGAAGAAAAGATTGCTAATTGCGATCTGTCACACCTTGCATAACTACTAGCTGTGTTTCTTGACTTGTAATCGAATCTTTTATTTTATTAACTTTAGTTGTATTATGTGGAGTATCTATTAACAATCGAGGTTCAATCGCATGTTTAGTCACTAATCGCACCGCTATCGCATTCGCAACTCGAATTATGTGTTCTGGATATTGTTTTACATGTGTGTGCTATTATGTGTTACTTGTGCATGTTATGTTCATGTTGAGGTGATTAATCGCAATCGCAACTCTATCGCAACACAATCTAATCGCAAACGCTAAACGCAAGTTATTTATAGTGATTGTATGTTAGATATAGTATTTAGGTTATTTGTGTAACTAATGGGTAATACTATCGCATCACAACGCTCAACACGCAAAACGAAACGCCGAAACTCAACTCGTCGGACCACTTTGATCGAATGGTCAATCGATCGAATGGCCGTCCGATCGGATTGCCATCCGATAGGTGAGCTATCTGACACTTGCACCCCACTTTCCCTTTTTGGCAACCTATAAATACCCCCTGTCACATCACTTGTGATGTGACAGCTCTTCCTCAGTCGACCAGCACACTCAAGCCTTCTTTCTCTCGATTTCTCACGATTCTTGTAAGTTTTTGTGACATCTGTGCTTGTGATCATTGTAAACAGTTCAGTTACCAATGAAATAAAGTTATTTGATCCCAATGTTTGTATGTTTATGTTTGATGTTTTTCATGTTTTGACTTTTATTCAATTTCAAACTCTATATCGCCTTCTGGAGAATTATACGCAAACTGGTGCGTAAACGTAATCAGTTTAATGCAAAAAATACTCCGGAACATCAACATATGCTTAACATACCTTAAATAACCTTTACATAACTTAGAAATAAGTTTTGAAGGCTTTGGTATGGCAAAAATCAAGTCTATTTGCTTACAGGGACTAAATTTGACAAACTGCGAAAGTATGCCAATTTGAACTGTAACGGACATTCCGGAACATGGCCATAAGTTAAACACACCTTAAATATCCTTTACATAGCTTTGAAATAGGCTTTGAGAGGTTCGGTGTGCTAAAATAAACTTTATGCTCATTTAGGGACTAAAAGCGTCAAAAAGTGCATAAGTTTGCATTTTCGCGCATAACTTACGTTCTGAATACATCCGGACATCCAAAAATTTATGTAAGCATTAAAATATTTTATTTTAGTGTCTGGCATAAGAAAAATCCATTCGTCGCGCAATTTGGATCGTTTTTCGCGCTTATGCGCATTCCGTCGTAATTAAGCAAACATCGCGATCGTACGACCAAACGAACCGACATCTGACATATTTTTTAGCATGTTTCATGTTCCCTATGCTTTAACATCCTTAGGGAGCTTAAAAATGGGTTTGACGGGTATTAGAAGTGCCAAAACACGACCATACGCCCACAGGGGCCTGTTCTGCCAAATTTCAAAGTTGATGATCTGCAGACCAGCTTACGGTCCATAAGGATGAGGACCATACGGTCCGTAAGGCATCCTCAGATCAGCAGAATGTTGATTCCAGCTTGATCCAGCTGCTCCACACTTGTGCACATGGTTTTGAGCATTTCTAGGGGCTCCCCTGGTTTACAAAAACAGTGGGCTCGATGTGTACGGCGAGGATTAAATCTCGGTTTTCAAGAAACGATCCTAACGGTTCTACGAAAACTATAAATACCCCTCCATAGTTCACTTGCAACCCACTTGAATTCTGAGATTTTCTCTAAGTTGATGTGTGAAAACACTTCATACCTGAGAAATACTTGGAAATTCAATCTTGCGGGGACACTTTGTAAGTGTTCCTTCGTTCTTTTTATGCGTTTTTAGCTTGAAAGTCAAACTGCGTTTGACTTTCTGCATTGACCAGTTTATGGTCAATGCGAAGTTCGTTTGAACTTCATAACGTGAGCGTAATCACGATGGTTATAGTCCCTAGTGACTATACCTACTGATTACCACGTTATCTAGGCTCAGTGACGAGTCGTAGTTTCGGGCAAAATGCGTGTTCTCGCGTATTTTGTAACCAAACTACTCTAGGATATCAAAACCGTTTGTTTTGATATCAAAACCTGTTTTCTAACTTGACTAAACATGTTCTAGTATGTTTAGCTCGTCACTTTTAGATTTATGCTTGTCTAGGGTCGTAAGGGTAAGCGATCTAATCAATCGCTTATGCTTTCGAACCCGACCCATTTGGTCGATCATTAGGATCCGACCAAACACTTTAGGTGACCATAGTTGTATAGGGAATAAGCTTCCGAGGTTATACCTTATGGTCACATCATTTGAGTAGTTGTATGATAAGTAGTTCTTATGCCTTAGGTAAATTACCAAAATACCCTTTTTGCGCCAAAATTCATTTTAAGCCTATGTAACCCAAATTTTGACATCTAAACTGATTTAGCAACAATATTAGACATGTTAAGGCATATATTACTTGTCATAGGACTAGTTAGGCGTTCCGAACGCGTTTTACGCGAACGACGCGTTAAAGTAGCATAAGCTACCAAAACGGGTCGTGACGGGTCAAAAGCACTTAGGATAAGTTTCGATTTAGTATGTAGGCTTTGTTAAACCATATTACATGAGTTCCTACACTCATTTAGTTTACGAACCCTAATGCTATCCGATCCTCCGAATAGGTCCGTTTATTAATGTAGTTACCTATATTAGGTGCCGTTTGATTCCGTAATCTCTAGCTTTGCTTGGTGGATATCTAAAGTCTATTGAGCAATATCAAGTGAGTACATAGACCCCTCTTTTACTGTTTTTCAAACATTTTGGGGTGAAACACATGTGCCTACTTGTTAATTTCATGCTTTCCATGCTTTAATATCATATACTTGCTATGTTTATTAGTACACTTATAGTACATAATTTCGTTGTGTTTTTGCTATGTATGTCCTTTGCAGCATACTTAGTACATCGTTTTACATGACATTTTATGCTATGTATGTTCACCATACTTAGTGCATTTGTTTTTCATCACATGCTATGTATGTCCGTTTTGCCGCATACTTAGTACATTTTCATCACATGCTTACATTTTGATATGGCATTTGGTTTGTTAAGTGGGACCATATACATTCATTAACTTTGATCACGCCGCTCGTTAGTAGGTAATGGTACCATAGGAATTGACAACTCCCGTTCCTGACATCCTAGGTATGTTTGGATGAAAGGAATGACCGAATCCGATAAAACATAATACAGATAGACCTTTAATTTGTTTAAGGGCATATCACCACAGTCACAAGGCTTGGATGTATGCATTTTTACAATACCGCATAAATGTTTGTATTCAGTATAGCATGCATTTCCACAAGACATAACGTTGATTTAAACCACGTTTTACTTCAATACATTGTTTTGTGCATTTTTATCTGTGGCTCAGTAGATATATATATATATATATGTTTCACTTGCCATACATGACATTTTGTTTACACATTACATATTTGGCATTTGACATAGACATTTTGATATTGATATACATATTTCATGGACTACATTTTGACATAAACATTTTGACATGATTTACACAAAGACATTTGACAAATGGTCTAGACATGGGCAATTTACATTGGTGATTTGTTTGGGTAAAATGATTTGAGTAACGAGGCGTGTGTAATATGATACAAGCATGGTGGATACGCCGCTGGTACTTCCTATATATAAGTGCTTGTATGGTATTACATATCGTAGCGTTATTTGGAATGATTTCAAATTAGACATATAACATTTTATACAAATAACATATTTTTTTAGACATCGTTTTACAGACAACTTATTTTATACAAAACTCATTTTACTCGGTTATTCATTTAACCTCACATTACTCTTTTACATATCATTTACTTTATCATCGCTTTTCAAAAGATTTATAAAACAAAACAACTAACAAGGTTCATGACTGACTTTTGTTAAACAACTTTTTCTTAAACTTAAGTCATGAATCCTATTTTCACAAAACCTATGTATCTCACAGGCATTTTTATGCTGACGTACCTATTTTCACATGTGTTTCAGGAGTTGTTGCTTAGGATGATGATCGTGACACTAGGGCGGACCTGTGCCTTAGAGACTTAAAATAAAGATAGACTTAGTTTAATTATGTTGTGCACTCTTTGGTTCTTGTTTTGAAACAATGTATTCCACCTTTGTTTGTTGAATAAAATGAAATTTTAATTACCATGGTTGTGGAACAATAATTCTGTTACAACACTCCCCGACGTTTCCGCCACGATTTGATGTTTTACGTGGTCGGGGTATGACAGAAGAGTTGGTATCAGAGCCAATGGTTATAGGGAATTAGGTTATTAGTAATGCTTTGACCTAGACTATAACCTTTCTAGGACCCTAACACAAGTTGTCTTGTGTTTAGATTATAAAACATGCACTTCACCTATCCTTAGGTGATCACCAAAACAAGAACCCAATTTTCCAAAACGATTTTTGAAAATCAAACATCTGTTTTTTTTAAATAATTTATTGTAAGGTTTTGAACCCTTCAATTTTTCTGAATGATTTTGAAAATTTATCTTCCATTTTTGAATGATTCTTTTGGCCTTGTGCCCTCCAAGTTTTCAAAATCTCGTCAAGGTTTTGGGTTCTAAATAGTGTGAACACGTGCAAACTGGAAGAGTGAATGCTTGTACCCTGGGTTTTCTTGTAACACCTGTGCCTCCACGGCCATCAAACAAATACCAAACCAATGAAATATTATATTTCATACTTGGGATTTGTAAAAATATGTGTATCATTTGCACATATCAATTCTTGTTCAATTTCAAACTCTAAATCGCTTTCTGGAAGGTTATACGCGCACTAATGCGTAAATATAACCAGTTTAATGCAACAAACACTCCGGAATAGTGACATAGGTTTAACATACCTAAAATAACCTTTACATAACTTAGAAATAAGTTTTGAAGGCTTTGGTATGGCAAAATCAAGTTAAATCGCTTACAGGGACTAAATTTGACAAACTGCGAAAGTATGCCAATTTGAACTGTAACAGACATTCCGGAACATGACCATAAGTTAAACATACCATAAATATCCTTTACATAGCTTAGAAATAGGCTTTGAGGGGTTCGGTGAGCTAAAATAAACTTTTGGGTCATCCAGGGACTAAAAGTGTCAAAAAGTGCACAAGTTTGCATTTTCGCGCATAACTTACGTTCTGAATACATCTGGACATCCAAAAATTTATGAAAGCATGACTATATTATATTTTAGTGTTCGCCATAAGAAAAATCCAATCGTCGCGTCATTTGGATCGTTTTTCGCGCTTATGCGCATTCCGTCGTAATTAAGCGAACATCGCGTTCGTACGACCAAACGAACCATCATCCGGCATATTTTTGAACATGTTTCATGTCCACAATGTTTAGGCAACATTTTAGGGCCTTAAAGTTGGCTTTACGGGCCTTGGAAGTGTCGGAAATGGCCTTAAACACGTGCAGGGACTGAAACTGTCAATTCTGCAAGAAGTTTGCTGATCAGACAGCCAGGCGGCCCGCCTCAGTTTCTGTATATCCTTAGGCGGCCCGCGTCAGTCTTCTGGACCAGATTAACTGCATTAACAGCTGTTTGCAGCTGTTTTAACCACAACCACACACTCACCACTTGCCTAATCAGTTGATAAGGATGGTTTTTAACCACCATGAGTTTCCAACACTTGTACGGCTTGGATTAAGGCACGATATTCAACAAACGATCTTAACGGTTACCCGAAAACTATAAATACCCCACCCCCCCTTTGTTCATAATCACTAGAAACTTGATTTGAGAAACTCTAAGTTGAAACATTTGTTTCATACCTGAGATTTTTGAATCGAGTTTAGCATTCGGGGACCCTTCGTGAGTATTCTTTCGTTCTTTTCCTTATTTTATTGCTTTTCGAGTCAGAAAGTCAAACTTTGTTTGACTTTCAGCGTTGACCAGTAATGGTCAATGCGAAGTTCGTTTGAACTTCGCAACGTGAGTGTAATCACGTTGGTTATAGTCCCTTGAGACTATGCCCACTGATTACCACGTTGTCTAGGGTCGTAGGGTAGGCGATCTAATAAATCGCCTATACCTTCGAACCCGACCCAGTTTGGTCGATCATTAGGATCCGACCAAATACTTTAGGTGACCATAGTAGGTAGGGAATAACCTTCCGAGGTTATACCCTATGGTCACATCGTTTAAGTAGTTGTATGATAGGTAGTTTATATGCCTTAGGTAAATTACCAGAATACCCTTTTCATGTATAATTGGTAATTAAGCATATGTAACCTAAACTTTTGTCACATAACTGATTTTGTAACATGTTTAGGCATATAACACTTGTCATAGGACTAGTTAGACGGTCCGAACGCGTTTCACGCGCACGACGCGTTAAAGTAGCATAAGCTACCTAAACGGGTCGTAATGGGTCGTAAACACTTATGTTAGGTTTCATTTAGTATGTAGGCTTTGTTAAACCAAATGACACGAGTCTCTACACTCGTTTGGTTTACAAACCCTAATGCTACCCAGTCTTCCGATTTAGGTCCGGTTTATTAATGTAGTTACCTATATTAGGTGCCGTTTAATATTCCGCGATCTCTAGCATTGCTTGGTGGTTATCCTAGGACTTCTGAGCAATCTCAAGTGAGTACATAGACCCCTCTTTTACTGTTTTCCAAACTGTTTTGGGGTGAAACACATGTGCCTACTTGTTACTTTCATGCTTTCCTGTTTTCACATCATATACTGCTATGTTCGTTAGTACATTATAGTACATGTTTTACATTTACATTTTATGCTATTTATGTCCATTGCGTGCATACTTAGTACATTGTTTTTCATCACATGCTTACATTTTGGTATGACATTTGGTTTGTTTACATGGGACAATACATTCATTAACACCGATCATGCCGTTCGTTAGTAGGTAGTGGTACCATAGGAATTGACAACTCCCGTTCCGGACGTCCCAGGGAAAGGGGATGAAAGGAATGACCGAATTCATTGATATAAGACAGATAGACCTTTAATTTGTTTAAAGGGTTTATCACCACAGTCGCCAGGCTTGGATGTATGCATTTTCACAATACCGCATAAATGTTCATATTAAATATTTGCATGCATTTACACAAAACATAGCTTTGATTTAAACCAAGTTTTACTTCAATACTTTGTTTTTGTGCATATGGTTTAGTTGAGACCTTTCACTTGCCATACATGACATTTTGACATAGACATTTGACAGGGATATTTGACATAGACATTTGACATGGATATTTGACATAGACATTTGACATGGATATTCGACATAGACATTTTGACATGATTTACATCTTGACATGAACATTTTACATTGTTTGGTTTGGTTTGATTAAGTGATTAAGTAACGATGCGTGTGTAATATGATACAAGCATGGTGGATACGCCGCTGGTACTTCCTATATATAAGTGTTTGTATGGTATTACATGTCGTAACGTTATTTGAATCATTTCAGTTTGAGACATAGAACATTTCATACAAATAACATACTTTTCACAAGACATTGATTTATAAATAACTTATCTTATGCAAACACATTTTACTTGGTTATTCATTTAACCTTACATTTAATTATACTTATCATCTGATCTTATCATTTTTCAAATGATTTAAAAGACAAAGCAAATAACAAGGTTCATGACTAAACATTTTCTCAAACATAAGTCATGAATCTTATTTTCACAAAACCTATGTATCTCACAGGCATTTTTATGCTGACGTACCTATTTTCACATGTGTTTTTCAGGAGCTGTTGTAAAGGATGATCAAGATACATATAGACAGACTTGGGCTTTAGTGACAATAAAAGATGCAAGACTAGTTAATTATGTTGTATATCCTTGTTTGATTAAGACATTGTAACACTTTTAATCAATAAAACGAAACTTCAATTGCCATGGATTTGAAACAATTAATTCTGTTACAACACTCCCCGATATTTCCGCCACGTTTTGTATGTTCTACGTGGTCGGGGTGTGACAGAAAAGATGGTATCAGAGCCAATGGTTATAGGGAATTAGGTTATTAGTAATGCTTTGACCTAGTCTATAACCTTCTTAGGACCCTAACGCGAGTTTACTTGCGTTTAGTCATAAAACAATACCGTCACCTATCCTTAGGTGACGACCACAACAAGAACATGAATTTCAAAACCGCTTTGAAAACTAATCATCTGTTCTAGGATGATTGATTACTAGGTTTTGAACCCTTTTGAGTTTTCAAAATCTCGTCAAGGTTTTGGGTTTTAAATAATGTGAACACGTGCAAACTGGAAGGGTGAATGCCTGTATTCTGGGTTTTCTGTCTAGGCAAGCACTTCGTATACATCTCATCAGACGCGAGACCAGTTGTGCTTACCTGGGAATTCTTGGGATGAGTGTTCACTTATAGGTGAGCATGTCTTCGCGATACATTATTTTTGACCCATTTACTTTGATCAGTCACCGTCTCATTTGTTTGCCTTAGGTAACAAACAAATGATCGCAATCTTCATGCGCTATCATTCTGTTTTGATTGTCCAATAATCTTTCACCTGTTTCTCCCTATGCCTTTCTTTTTCTTCAAGAATGTCTCTTCATCACGATGACGCCCAGATATCTGAGCAAGCAGCCAAAATTCGCTCAGCGAATAGGCGAAGTAGTCCTGAAGACTGTTGAATTAGCTACTGCCATGTATCATCTCCAGGATGAAGCCACTCAAGAGTCACCAAGACAGGCAGGACCTAGTCAGGCGACAACACCATCAGCCAATAAACCAATCGAGGAATCAAAGACCATGGATGAACGATTCCCTATGAAGTCAAAGAAGCGAAAGGCTTCTCAGAACTTCGCCATGGTCGCTCACAATGGTAAAGCAGTCCCCAACCAACCAGCTCAACCTCCTGCTAGGAGTGTATGGCTTTTCCTATGATACCTACATCAAGGAACTATGTACCTTACAAACTACTCCCGTGATTTCTCTCTCTCAAATGATTGCTCATGATTCCCTCGAAAATTTTAAGTACTCGTTTCATTCTAAGAAACGAAGTACAGGAAATAAAGTGAAATTATGAGTAATCGTGCTTTTTACACACCAGTATTTTTGAATCCTTGGTTGGATAACTAAGGATATTTTCAAATCTCATACCCATTACGTTTTGATTTTTCAACATACATAGTACAAGTATTTCAACACAATCTTCATGATCTCAAAACATTTCATATAGTTTGAAAACAATTTTCTAGATACATTGTCTATGTTATTTCAAAAACATTGGCCATGTTATCAAAACCAACCTTCCTAATTTCAAAATATTTCATATAGTCTGAAGACAACATTAACACAATACATTTTCTTATCAAGTGCATGATTTCGAAAAGCATCATTCATGTCTTTCAAAAAAAAACCTTATACATAATTTCAAAGTTCATCTCGCATGATTTTAAAACATTTTTGTAAATATATCTATCTAATACACCTACTTTATTTCAAAAGTATTATATATAAGGTTTCAAAAACGGTGAACACATTTTTTTCTTAAAAGAACCCCATGCATAGTTTTCAAAAAAAAAAAATATTTTCCTCATACATTGACTTAACCTTCAAAATTCTGCTTCATATGTCGCCTTGACATATCAAGCATCTCAACTTCATAAACATTTTTACATCATGTTTTGACCTAAGCACATCCAGTGCAAGGTTTCAAAACATCTTCAACTTCTAAAATTCATATGGGATCTTTTTATCTTTACAATTAGATCCTTGTGGATGATTATCGTTCAAATCAGAGTCCTTAATTGGATTCCTTATGTACCTTAATTCGAACACTTCGGTTCCTAATAATCGAAATCGAATTTTCTTTTTGAATCTTTCTATCTTTATAGTTGGATTCTTGATAACGTTTAAAGTACCAAATGAAATCCACGGAATGGATTCCTAGTGTGCTTTAAATGCATGTACGCAATTTACAAGACAAATTAACAAACAATTTTGTGATTATGTGACTATGTGTTTACTCATCTTATGTTTTCTTTTATGCATTTTTGGTGTTTTTAATACTCTGGATATTCTTTATCCAAATCCTTGCAGGATCTTTCATATCTTCATATGAGGGATTCGTAGCAGGATATTCAAAAGGTACTACCTTTAAATCCTTAAATGGGCTTCTATGTAATAGTTAAGACCCTTGGATTATATAGTACCACTCCATGATTCATAAGAGACCCTTTAGTGGTCTAGTAAAAAAGATTGATTCACAATTTGGTAAAAAAAAAATGATGACATCTAGTGATGTAGCTGAACAGACTCCTTGATAGTCTATTTAAATCATTTATTGATTTAGTCTAAAGGACTCTATGGCGGTCTAAGTCACGCTCATCACATGATTTTTCATTTGGTTTTACCCTACACATTATAAAATAGACTGTGTGAACTGTGCAAGGAATTCTCTAATTATGTATGCGCACATAATTATGAAATTTAGTGCACAGAAATCCAGTAAGATTTATTATGTGAAAGAACCGATAGCGACAACAATAACAAAATGAGGACGATGTAATGGAGGTACGGTGGACGCACCAATGATGCTTTATATACTTGTATATATAGGTATCCCTCTTACGTTGCAATCATGATGATTATTAAAGTTACTAGAAGTTCAGAAATCTAGCCAATATTGTTCGATCTTTTCAACTTCATGTTTTAAACTCTTACAAGTTTCCTCTAAATAAATTTCGGGACGAAATTTCCTAAAGTAGGGGAGACTGTAACACCTGTGCCTCCACGGCCATCAAACAAATACCAAACCAATGAAATATTATATTTCATACTTGGGATTTGTAAAAATATGTGTATCATTTGCACATATCAATTCTTGTTCAATTTCAAACTCTAAATCGCTTTCTGGAAGGTTATACGCGCACTAATGCGTAAATATAACCAGTTTAATGCAACAAACACTCCGGAATAGTGACATAGGCTTAACATACCTTAGATAACCTTTACATAACTTAGAAATAAGTTTTGAAGGCTTTGGTATGGCAAAATCAAGTTAAATCGCTTACAGGGACTAAATTTGACAAACTGCGAAAGTATGCCAATTTGAACTGTAACAGACATTCCGGAACATGACCATAAGTTAAACATACCATAAATATCCTTTACATAGCTTAGAAATAGGCTTTGAGGGGTTCGGTGTGCTAAAATAAACTTTTGGGTCATCCAGGGACTAAAAGTGTCAAAAAGTGCACAAGTTTGCATTTTCGCGCATAACTTACGTTCTGAATACATCTGGACATCCAAAAATTTATGAAAGCATGACTATATTATATTTTAGTGTTCGCCATAAGAAAAATCCATTCGTCGCGTCATTTGGATCGTTTTTCGCGCTTATGCGCATTCCGTCGTAAATAAGCGAACATCGCGTTCGTACGACCAAACGAACCATCATCCGGCATATTTTTGAACATGTTTCATGTCCACAATGTTTAGGCAACATTTTAGGGCCTTAAAGTTGGCTTTACGGGCCTTGGAAGTGTCGGAAATGGCCTTAAACACGTGCAGGGACTGAAACTGTCAATTCTGCAAGAAGTTTGCTGATCAGACAGCCAGGCGGCCCGCCTCAGTTTCTGTATATCCTTAGGCGGCCTGCGTCAATCTTCTGGACCAGATTAACTGCATTAACAGCTGTTTGCAGCTGTTTTAACCACAACCACACACTCACCACTTGCCTAATCAGTTGATAAGGATGGTTTTTAACCACCATGAGTTTCCAAAACTTGTACGGCTTGGATTAAGGCACGATATTCAACAAACGATCTTAACGGTTACCCGAAAACTATAAATACCCCACCCCCCCCCCTTTGTTCATAATCACTAGAAACTTGATTTGAGAAACTCTAAGTTGAAACATTTGTTTCATACCTGAGATTTTTGAATCGAGTTTAGCATTCGGGGACCCTTCGTGAGTATTCTTTCGTTCTTTTCCTTATTTTATTGCTTTTCGAGTCAGAAAGTCAAACTTTGTTTGACTTTCAGCGTTGACCAGTAATGGTCAATGCGAAGTTCGTTTGAACTTCGCAACGTGAGTGTAATCACGTTGGTTATAGTCCCTTGAGACTATGCCCACTGATTACCACGTTGTCTAGGGTCGTAGGGTAGGCGATCTAATAAATCGCCTATACCTTCGAACCCGACCCAGTTTGGTCGATCATTAGGATCCGACCAAATACTTTAGGTGACCATAGTAGGTAGGGAATAACCTTCCGAGGTTATACCCTATGGTCACATCGTTTAAGTAGTTGTATGATAGGTAGTTTATATGCCTTAGGTAAATTACCAGAATACCCTTTTCATGTATAATTGGTAATTAAGCATATGTAACCTAAACTTTTGTCACATAACTGATTTTGTAACATGTTTAGGCATATAACACTTGTCATAGGACTAGTTAGACGGTCCGAACGCGTTTCACGCGCACGACGCGTTAAAGTAGCATAAGCTACCTAAACGGGTCGTAATGGGTCGTAAACACTTATGTTAGGTTTCATTTAGTATGTAGGCTTTGTTAAACCAAATGACACGAGTCTCTACACTCGTTTGGTTTACAAACCCTAATGCTACCCAGTCTTCCGATTTAGGTCCGGTTTATTAATGTAGTTACCTATATTAGGTGCCGTTTAATATTCCGCGATCTCTAGCATTGCTTGGTGGTTATCCTAGGACTTCTGAGCAATCTCAAGTGAGTACATAGACCCCTCTTTTACTGTTTTCCAAACTGTTTTGGGGTGAAACACATGTGCCTACTTGTTACTTTCATGCTTTCCTGTTTTCACATCATATACTGCTATGTTCGTTAGTACATTATAGTACATGTTTTACATTTACATTTTATGCTATTTATGTCCATTGCGTGCATACTTAGTACATTGTTTTTCATCACATGCTTACATTTTGGTATGACATTTGGTTTGTTTACATGGGACAATACATTCATTAACACCGATCATGCCGTTCGTTAGTAGGTAGTGGTACCATAGGAATTGACAACTCCCGTTCCGGACGTCCCAGGGAAAGGGGATGAAAGGAATGACCGAATTCGTTGATATAAGACAGATAGACCTTTAATTTGTTTAAAGGGTTTATCACCACAGTCGCCAGGCTTGGATGTATGCATTTTCACAATACCGCATAAATGTTCATATTAAATATTTGCATGCATTTACACAAAACATAGCTTTGATTTAAACCAAGTTTTACTTCAATACTTTGTTTTTGTGCATATGGTTTAGTTAAGACCTTTCACTTGCCATACATGACATTTTGACATAGACATTTGACAGGGATATTTGACATAGACATTTGACATGGATATTTGACATAGACATTTGACATGGATATTCGACATAGACATTTTGACATGATTTACATCTTGACATGAACATTTTACATTGTTTGGTTTGGTTTGATTAAGTGATTAAGTAACGATGCGTGTGTAATATGATACAAGCATGGTGGATACGCCGCTGGTACTTCCTATATATAAGTGTTTGTATGGTATTACATGTCGTAACGTTATTTGAATCATTTCAGTTTGAGACATAGAACATTTCATACAAATAACATACTTTTCACAAGACATTGATTTATAAACAACTTATCTTATGCAAACACATTTTACTTGGTTATTCATTTAACCTTACATTTAATTATACTTATCATCTGATCTTATCGTTTTTCAAATGATTTAAAAGACAAAGCAAATAACAAGGTTCATGACTAAACATTTTCTCAAACATAAGTCATGAATCTTATTTTCACAAAACCTATGTATCTCACAGGCATTTTTATGCTGACGTACCTATTTTCACATGTGTTTTTCAGGAGCTGTTGTAAAGGATGATCAAGATACATATAGACAGACTTGGGCTTTAGTGACAATAAAAGATGCAAGACTAGTTAATTATGTTGTATATCCTTGTTTGATTAAGACATTGTAACACTTTTAATCAATAAAACGAAACTTCAATTGCCATGGATTTGAAACAATTAATTCTGTTACAACACTCCCCGATATTTCCGCCACGTTTTGTATGTTCTACGTGGTCGGGGTGTGACATTTCTGTCTAAGGCTAGAGTGTTTGTACAAATCCACATAATCGGACCAGTCATTCTTACCTGGGAACTCTTGGGGTGAGTGTTCACTTATAGGCGAGCATGTCTTCGCGGAACACTATTTTTGACCCATTTACTTTGATTAGTCACTGTGTGTCGTTTGTTTGCTTTGTGATACGGACAAATGACCACCATCTTTGCATTCGTCGATTTTTGTTTCACCTCATTCTTTTCACCTAATCGTCTCACTCGTTCCTTTCATGTTTCCTCTTTTAGAATGCCTCCTCGACGCGAAAATCCGCTACCAAATGCCGAACTGGCAGAAATCATCACGCAGCATGGCTGCTGCGTTCCCAAATCTTATTGCTCAATGGAACCAAGCCAACAACAACAACAATGCTCCATGCAATTTCAAGAGTTTTAACTCGGCTAAACCACTCAAGTTTAGTGGTACTGAGGGAGCAACTGGGCTTCTTCAATGGTTCGAGAGCATTGAGAATACTTTCCGTCACGTTCAGTGTCCTGATAATCGCAAAGTCGAGTTTGCTTCAAGCGTGTTTCAGAAGAGGGCTCTCACATGGTGGAACGAGGTTATGAGAGATCGTGGTGCTGAGGTTGCTTTAGCACAAACATGGGCTGAACTTAGGACTCTTATGATGAGGGAGTTTTGTCCTCGTCACGAGCTACGAGCTCTAGAAAGGGAGTTTGATGATCTGAAACAAGATAGTGGTGAGCACCGGGCGTATACTGATAGGTATGAGGAGCTGAGTTTGTTATGCCCAACAATGGTTACCCCACTCGAGAAGGCTATCGAGAGGTATATCGATGGCCTACCTGACTCCATACAAGACACCGTTACTGGTAGTAACCCTACCACAGTCCGTCAGGCAATCGAGCTATCTGCGACATTGACCGAGTCTCAGGTTCGAAGGGGTAAGCTGCATAGAAAGGGTGACAAGGGTAAGAAGCAGGCGTCTGATCAGAGTGAAAGCAAGAAGGGTAAGAACAAGAAAGGTAAGGAACCAGGTTCCTCGAAGGGTTCTAGGAAGCGTAAGGCTTCCCAAAATTTCGCAGTTACTGCACAAGCTGCACCAAATCAGCCAACGCAGCCTCCAGCAAAGAAGCGGTATGAAGGGAATGCACCTTTGTGCAATAGGTGCAATAGTCACCATCAACAGCAACTTCCGTGCCGTTTCTGTACCAACTGTGGGAAGTCTGGACACCTTGCAGAAGTTTTTCGTTCTGCTCAGGTCGCTCGAAATCCAGCTCAACACGTAGCTCAACAACCTGTTCAACAGCATGCTGCATGACTTCACTATCCTCTTGGTTCGTGCTATAATTGTGGAGACCTGACCCATTATCGAAACCAGTGTCCAAGGCTGGTTAATGCGAATCCGAATCAGGCACAGGCTCGAGGTCGAGTCTTCAACATGAATGCACAAGAGGCGCAAGCAGACAATGAAGTGGTTAACGGTACGTTCTTTGTTAATAATCAACCCGCATCTGTTATTTTTTATTCTGGTGCCGATAAGAGTTTTGTGTTGTTATCTTTCCAACCGTTGCTTCGCGTGTCTAGAATGAAACTAGGTAAGCCTTTGACAGTAGAAGTTTCCAGTGGTGAACCCATTATTCTTAATTCTGTCCTTCGCAACAGCCAGTTGAACCTCAACGACCATCTTTTCCCCATCGACCTTACACCAATGCAACTAGGAAGCTTCGACATTATAGTGGGTATGGATTGTTTAGCCAAGCATCGCGCAGAGGTAGTATGTTTTGAGAAGATTGTTCGTGTTCTGCTTTCATCTGGTGAGATCCTACAGGTTCGTGGTGAGAAACCTGCTAGTAGTCTCAAGCTCATGTCTTGTTTTCAAGCTCAGAAGTATCTGCGAAAGAACTATGTGGCCTTCTTGGCACATGTCGCAGTAGAAGATAAAGGCAAAGGTAAGCCCATTCAAGATATCCCTGTCGTTCGGGATTATCCGGAGCTATTTCCTGAGGAGTTACCTGGATTACCCCCAGCGCGCCAAGTTGAGTTCCGTATTGATCTTGTACCTGGTGCAAATCCCATTGCCAGATCTCCATATCGTCTTGCACCGTCTGAGATGCAAGAGTTGTCTAAGCAGCTTCAGGAACTTTCAGATAAAGGTTTTATCCGTCCTAGCTTTTCCCCTTGGGGTGCTCCCGTTCTTTTTGTCAAGAAGAAGGATGGATCTTTCAGAATGTGCATCGATTATCGTGAGCTGAACAAGCTTACCATCAAGAATCGATATCCCCTACCTCGCATTGATGATCTCTTTGATCAGTTACACTTACTTTTCAAAGATCGATCTACGTTCTGGGTATCATCAACTTCGCGTGCATGAAGAAGATATTCCCAAGACAGTGTTCCGCACTCGTTATGGGCATTATGAGTTCACAGTTATGCCATTCGGTTTTTATGGACTTGATGAATAGGGTTTGCAAGCCTTATTTGGATAAGTTCATCATCGTCTTTATTGATGACATTTTGATATACTCTAAGACGCAAGCTGATCATGAGCAACATCTTCGTCTTACTCTGGAACTCTTAAAGAAAGAGCAACTTTTTGCCAAATTCTCTAAATGCGAGTTTTGGCTTAAAGAAGTTCAATTTTTGGGACATATCGTCAACGAACAAGGTATTCATGTAGATCCCTCCAAGATCAGTGCGATTAAGGATTGGGACACGCCTACTACTCCTACTGAAGTTTGTTCATTTCTTGGTCTCGCGGGTTATTACCGCCGCTTCATCGAAAATTTCTCGAAGATTGCAGTTCCCTTAACTGCTCTAACTCAGAAGAATAAACCCTTTGATTGGGGTTCTAAACAAGAAGAAGCATTTCAGACCTTGAAACAGAAGCTTTGTGATGCACCTATCCTATCTTTGCCCGAAGGCAATGATGATTTTGTCATGTACTGCGATGCATCCAACCCGGGACTTGGCTGTGTTCTGATGCAAAGGAACAAAGTCATAGCATATGCATCGAGGCAGTTGAAGGTGCATGAGAAAAACTACACCACTCATGATCTTGAGTTGGGTGCAGTTGTGTTCGCTCTTAAGATCTGGAGACACTATTTGTATGGCACAAAATGTGTGGTTTTCACTGACCACAAAAGTCTTCAGCATATCTTCAATCAGAAAGAACTCAACATGAGGCAAAGACATTGGGTTGAGCTTCTAAACGACTATGACTGCGAAATTCGCTACCATCCTGGTAAGGCGAATGTCGTGGCTGACGCTTTGATTCGTAAAGAACGTGTCAAGCTGCATTATGTTCGTGTTCAATCTGATATCCAAGCTCGATCTGATATTCAGACCCGCATCTCTCAGGTTCAACATGCTCGTGTTTCACAAGACTTGATGGGTAAGGAATTACCCTATCACATTAAGCCTGATCTTGAACTAAAGGACAATGGATCGTATTATTTCATGGACCGTTTGTGGGTCCCAAGCCTAGATGATCTCCGCACTCTACTTATGGATGAAGCTCATAAGTCTCGTTATTCTATTCATCCTGGCTCAGATAAGATGTATAAGGATCTTCGTACTCAGTATTGGTGGCCTGGTATGAAGAAAGACATTGCCCTATACGTCTCAAAATGCCTTACTTGTCTTAAGGTTAAGGCTGAACACCAACATCCTTTTGGTCTTTTGGAGCAACCAGAGATCCCAGTTTGGAAATGGGAAAACATCGCTATGGATCTCATTACTAAACTTCCGCGCACTAAGAAAGGTGATGATGCCATTTGGGTAGTTGTTGATTGTCTTACTAAGTCAGCGCATTTCTTGCCAATCCGTGAAGATTTTTCTGCTGAAAAGCTTGCTAAAGTTTATGTGGATGAAATCGTAACTCGACATGGTGTTCCTTTGAACATTATTTATGATAGAGATGCTCGTTTCTCTTCCCATTTTTGGTGAACCATGCAAACTGCTATGGGGACCCAACTTAATCTGAGCACTGCTTATCATCCGCAATCTGATGGTCAATCTGAAAGAACAATCCAGACTTTGGAGGATATGCTTAGAGCTTGTGTGATCGATTTTGGTGGTTGTTGGGATTCACATCTTCCATTGATTGAATTCTCCTACAACAACAGCTATCACTCCAGCATCAACATGGCTCCTTTCGAGGCTCTCTATGGTCGAAAATGTCGTTCACCAGTCTGCTGGAATGAAATAGGTGAGGCTCAGCTTACTGGACCTGACCTCATTTTAGAGACAACTGATAAGGTTAAGAAAGTTCGTGATAACCTACAGGCAGCTCGAAGCCGTCAAAAGAGTTACGCGGACCAACGACGCAAGCCCTTAGAATTTCAAATCGGTGATCGAGTATTACTTAAGGTCTCACCTTGGAAAGGTGTGATCAGATTTGGAAAGAAAGGAAAACTTGCACCTAGATATGTTGGACCATTCAAGATCGTCGAAAGAATCGGTAAGGTAGCCTACAGACTTGAGTTACCTCCTGAACTTGGAAATGTTCACCCAACCTTCCATGTGTCCAATCTCAAGAAGTGTTTAGCTGATGAGAACCTCCACATACCACTTGACGAAATTCGTGTTGACAAGACACTACATTTTGTTGAGAAACCTGTGGAAATCATGGACCGTATAGTCAAATGGCTTAAACGCAAGCGCATTTCTTTAGTTAAAGTTCGCTGGGAATCTAAGCGTGGACCTAGGTTTACTTGGGAACGTGAAGATCAAATGAAGGCGAAGTATCCGCATCTTTTCTCACGTGTTTCCTCTAAACAAATTTTGGGACGAAATTTCCACAAGTAGGGGAGACTGTGACATCTGTGCTTGTGATCATTGTAAATAGTTCAGTTATCAATGAAATAAAGTTATTTGATCCCAATGTTTGTATGTTTATGTTTGATGTTTTTCATGTTTTGACTTTTATTCAATTTCAAACTCTATATCGCCTTCTGGAGAATTATACGCAAACTGGTGCGTAAACGTAATCAGTTTAATGCAACAAATACTCCAAAACATTAACATATGCTTAACATACCTTAAATAACCTTTACATAACTTAGAAATAAGTTTTTAAGGCATTGGTATGGCAAAAATCAAGTCTATTTGCTTACAGGGACTAAATTTGACAAACTGTGAAAGTATGCCAATTTGAACTGTAACGGACATTCCGGAACATGGCCATAAGTTAAACACACCTTAAATATCCTTTACATAGCTTAGAAATAGGCTTTGAGAGGTTCGGTGTGCTAAAATAAACTTTATGCTCATTCAGGGACTAAAAGCGTCAAAACGTGCATAAGTTTGCATTTTCGCGCATAACTTACGTTCTGAATACATCCGGACATCCAAAAATTTATGTAAGCATTAAAATATTTTATTTTAGTGTCTGACACAAGAAAAATCCATTCATCGCGCAATTTGGATCGTTTTTTCGCGCTTATGCGCATTTCGTCGTAATTAAGCAAACATCGCGATCGTACGACCAAACGAACCGACATCCGACATATTTTTGAGCATGTTTCATGTTCCCTATGCTTTAAAATCCTTAGGGAGCTTAAAATGGGTTTGACAGGTGTTAGAAGTGCCAAAACACGACCATACGCGCACAGGGGCCTGTTCTGCCAAATTTCAAAGTTGCTGATCTGCAGACCAGCTTACGGTCCGTAAGGCTGAGGACCATACGGTCCGTAAGGCATCCCCAGATCAGCAGAATGTTGATTCCAGCTTGATCTAGCTACTCCACACTTGTGCACATGGTTTTGAGCATTTCTAGGGGCTCCCCTGGTTTACTAAAACAGTGGGCTCGATGTGTACGGCTAGGATTAAATCTCGGTTTTCAAGAAACGATCCTAACGGTTCTATGAAAACTATAAGAGTAAATTACAAAACTCGTCCTTTATGTTAACACTAGATTGCAAAGTGTCTCCTTTGTCTTTAAAAAGTACAAAAAACATACTCAATGTTTGCAAACCCTTACATGTTATGTCCTTTAGTCTTAACTTAGTTAATTTTCATGGTTAAATCTGCCCAAATAAACCTCATACAAGGGTATTTTGATCATTTTAGCCTAAACACTAAGATAAATAATCCAAAACCCATCTCTTCCCCTTATCTCTCTCTCCAAACGATTGTTCAGCCTTTCATTTCTGGATCCAAATTGCTCTGTCACTTCATCCCCTTTATAATTTTTAATCTCCTCACCTTTCAAGATCACCGAATTCTCACCGCCATTAACTTCCTCCGCCGAATAATCACCATTCCATACTTAAAATCACAACAAATCATTGCTATTTGAAGAAGCCACTGTATTAAACATTCAAGATCGAGGCTACACTCTCCTCTGTTCTTTTTCTTCTTAGATTTCGATTCTATTTGAATAATATAAACCCTGTAATATTATTCAAACTTCAAACAGTGATGATTTGTTCACAAATCGATTTGTTCGAACATTCTACATGAAGTTATAAATCTCAAAAGAGAGGGTTTTACCCCATCTTCCTCATTGTATCTCTCAGCTCTCTTCATCTTCTCTCTCTACCGTTCTACCTCACTTTCTCTCTCATCGTCTCCCCTAATTATTCAATTCCCACCCATAATCACAAACTTTCAAAGTAACAAAATCAAAGAATATTGTAGTACCGATTGATTCTGGGAAACGTTTAGATTTCCAGCAAGATTTGTAGACAGTGATGACAAAGACGATGATGGGTCGGACTATATCCCAAGTGAATTGGTATTGGAATGGAGTTTAGACGGGATCAATTTGGGTATGAAGGAATTACTGAAAATCAAAACACAAAAGTTGTCTTGTAGAGAGAGAGAGAGTTAAGGGAAAGAGATGATTTTGGATTATTTATTTTAGTGTTTAGGTTAAAATGACTAAAATACCCTTGTATGGGGTCCATTGGTCAGATTTAACCATGAAAACTAACTAAGTTAGGGCTAAAGGACATAACGTGTAAGAGTTTGCAAACATTGAGTACGTTTTTTGTACTTTTTAAAGACAAAGGACGCACTTTGCAATCTAGTGTTAACATAAAGGACGAGTTTTGTAATTTACTCAAACTATAAATACCCCTCCATAGTTCACTTGCAACCCACTTGAATTCTGAGATTTTCTCTAAGTTGATGTGTGAAAACACTTCATACCTGAGAAATACTTGGAAATTCAATCTTGCGAGGACCCTTTGTAAGTGTTCCTTCGTTCTTTTTATGCGTTTTTAGCTTGAAAGTCAAACTGCGTTTGACTTTCTGCATTGACCAGTTTATGGTCAATGCGAAGTTCGTTTGAACTTCATAACGTGAGCCTAATCATGATGGTTATAGTCCCTAGTGACTATACCTACTGATTACCACGTTATCTAGGCTCAGTGACGAGTCGTAGTTTCGGGCAAAATGCGTGTTCTCGCGTATTTTGTAACCAAACTACTCTAGGATATCAAAACCGTTTGTTTTGATATCAAAACCTGTTTTCTTACTTGACTAAACATGTTCTAGCATGTTTAGCTCGTCACTTTTAGATTTATGCTTGTCTAGGGTCGTAAGGGTAAGCGATCTAATCAATCGCTTATGCTTTCGAACCCGACCCATTTGGTCGATCATTAGGATCCGACCAAACACTTTAGGTAACCATAGTTGTATAGGGAATAACCTTCCGAGGTTATACCTTATGGTCACATCGTTTGAGTAGTTGTATGATAAGTAGTTCTTATGCCTTAGGTAAATTACCAAAATACCCTTTTTGCGCCAAAATTCATTTTAAGCCTATGTAACCTAAATTTTGACATCTAAACTGATTTAGCAACAATATTAGACATGTTAAGGCATATATTACTTGTCATAGGACTAGTTAGGCGTTCCGAACGCGTTTTACGCGAACGGCGCGTTAAAGTAGCATAAGCTACCAAAACGTGTCGTGACGGGTCAAAAGCACTTAGGATAAGCTTCGATCTAGTATGTAGGCTTTGTTAAACCATATTACATGAGTTCCTACACTCATTTGGTTTACGAACCCTAATGCTATTCGATCCTCCGAATAGGTCCGTTTATTAATGTAGTTACCTATATTAGGTGCCGTTTGATTCCGTAATCTCTAGCTTTGCTTGGTGGATATCTAAAGTCTATTGAGCAATCTCAAGTGAGTACATAGACCCCTCTTTTACTGTTTTTCAAACATTTTGGGGTGAAACACATGTGCCTACTTGTTAATTTCATGCTTTCCATGCTTTCATATCATATACTTGCTATGTTCATTAGTACACTTATAGTACATAATTTCGTTGTGTTTTTGCTATGTATGTCCTTTGCAGCATACTTAGTACATCGTTTTACATGACATTTTATACTATGTATGTTCACCATACTTAGTGCATTTGTTTTTCATCACATGCTATGTATGTCCGTTTTGCCGCATACTTAGTACATTTTCATCACATGCTAACATTTTGATATGGCATTTGGTTTGTTAAGTGGGACCATATACATTCATTAACTTTGATCATGCCGCTCGTTAGTAGGTAATGGTACCATAGGAATTGACAACTCCCGTTCCTGACATCCTAGGTATGTTTGGATGCAAGGAATGACCGACTCCGATAAAACATAATACAGATAGACCTTTAATTTGTTTAAGGGCTTATCACCACAGTCACAAGGCTTGGATGTATGCATTTTTACAATACCGCATAAATGTTTGTATTCAGTATAGCATGCATTTCCACAAGACATAACGTTGATTTAAACCACGTTTTACTTCAATACATTGTTTTGTGCATTTTTATCTGTGGCTCAGTAGATATATATATATATATATATATATATATATATATATATATATATATATATGTTTCACTTGCCATACATGACATTTTGTTTACACATTACATATTTGGCATTTGACATAGACATTTTGATATTGATAAAAATATTTCATGGACTACATTTTGACATAAACATTTTGACATGATTTACACAAAGACATTTCACAAATGGTCTAGACATGGGCAATTTACATTGGTGATTTGTTTGGGTAAAATGATTTGAGTAACGTGACGTGTGTAATATGATACAAGCATGGTGGATACGCCGCTGGTACTTCCTGTATATAAGTGCTTGTATGGTATTACATATTGTAGCGTTATTTGGGATCATTTCAAATTAGACATATAACATTTTATACAAATAACATATTTTTTTTAGACATCGTTTTACAGACAACTTATTTTATACAAAACTCATTTTACTCGGTTATTCATTTAACCTCACATTACTCTTTTACATATCATTTACTTTATCATCGCTTTTCAAAAGATTTATAAAACAAAACAACTAACAAGGTTCATGACTGACTTTTGTTAAACAACTTTTTCTTAAACTTAAGTCATGAATCCTATTTTCACAAAACCTATGTATCTCACAGGCATTTTTATGCTGACGTACCTATTTTCACATGTGTTTCAGGAGCTGTTGCGTAGGATGATGATCGTGACACTAGGGCTGACCTGTGCCTTAGAGACTTAAAATAAAGATAGACTTAGTTTAATTATGTTGTGCACTCTTTGGTTCTTGTTTTGAAACAATGTATTCCACCTTTGGTTGTTGAATAAAATGAAATTTTAATTACCATGGTTGTGGAACAATAATTCTGTTACAACACTCCCCGACGTTTCTGCCACGATTTGATGTTTTACGTGGTCGGGGTGTGACAGTTTTCAACTCAAATCTTGTACTTCTATGATCTACACGCACTTCTTCATCATTTTCACCTTTGAATCTTAACTTTTAACCGTGAAATCAACGGATTTGAGGTGTTATAGGGTGATGTCATCATGGAGTTCTCATGAACTTCAAGATTGGCTTCATTCCACCAGGAACAACTCAGATCTGAAGGATTTCCACATAATTTCACAACGATTTCGCATAGATCTAAACATTTTCGGAGGAAAAAGGATTGAAAGATACTTTTCCAACTTTCTTTCAACTCTTTTACACTCAATGCACTCAAAACCGATAGAATCGGAGCTCATTCAGGTCTTCTACTCCTTTCTTAGTGAAGCACCAGTCTGAGACCTGGTTTCTATCAAAGAGACAACCGATTTCGGATCGAACATGAACAGCCGTCACGAACCGATAAACTAATCGGATTAGGGTGATTCCTATTTGATCGGGAGACTTGGGACTTGACGAGGTTCTGTTGTTTAGTACGTTATCATACCATCTCGAACAAACCGCAAAACTTTCAAAATAATCAAGTCAAGACGATCAGATTCGTTGGGACTGACTGCCGTCCGATCGGATTGCCATCCGATCGAACCGCAATCCGATAGGATTGCACTTGGTTCCACACGTAACAATTTTCATAATTTTCAAAGAATATCAGTTCTAACAGATTGCCACCCGATCGGACTGCTATCCGATCGAGTGACCATCCTGCTGTGAACTTGTTCTCACTAAGTGTCCTGCCAATCGGATCGCTATCCGATCGAACGAAGGTTCGATCAAATGACTTGAAAGGTAGAGATACTTCTCTGTAATCAAAATGCTACAACGAAAACTTCAAAGCCATCATACACAAACACATCCTTCCCAAACGAATGTCAATCCGACCGAATGGCCATCCAATCGGATGACCATCCAAACGGATTGACATCCGATCGAATGACCATCCGAACGGATTGTCATCCGATCGGGTTACCATTCGACACTTGGTTCGCTTTGAACTGCTTTGCACACCGCTCTTCGTTTATGCTATCGTTAACTGTTCAGGCTAATCATTCTAGCGCTCCCTTCAATCCATTACTTCCATCGCTGTGAGTATACTCAATCCCTTTTTGCTTTACGCACTTTTGGGTGTTACATACGTTACTTATTCTAAATCACATCGATCACACAACGCAAACAATATTTATACGCTGACCGTTATTGCATGTTACGTGTTACTCGATGAATGCTTGTATGTTATGTTAACACAGTGATTGTTGCCTGACGCCTTAGCAATGATAGTACTATAGTTTGGACTCAACTCCTTTCGTGGACAGGGGTTGTTAAGGTTACCTCTTCATGTGTCACAGTGGTGATATGTGTTGCGCATTCTACAACTCGCAGTCTTGTCTGTGCATATTTCATTGTTGATAACCTACTAGCTTCACACTATACATGTTACATACTAGTTATGCTTAAATGCTTTCAAACTCTATTATTATTATTAAACTTGTATGCTCACCTTTACACTATGTGTATTGACCTCTATTTTAACGTATGTGACAGGTGTTTGAATGCTAGGATATTGCTTGCTTTCATGGAATCGAGCTAGGATGGAGTCTAGTAACAAATTAAATAAAATCTGAGTTGTCGGAACATTTGAACTGTCTTTGAGAAAACAATGTCTGTAATAACTGCTTTTATTTGATATATTATGGTATGGGACATAATGATAAATATCCGGTAAATTTAGTTGTTATGGATTTCTCCTGTACAATCTGTTTCGTTCAGTGCCGCGCCCTGATGTTTTCATCATCGGTTGGGGTGTGAGTGTGTGAAAACTATGATGTTAGCCAAGAAAGCTTTGTATTGCTTGCGGAGATACTTGCTCACTTGGATACATGAAATAAGCTTGAGACCTTTTGAAGGAGTTTCGCCATACACACAAAGTTGATGACCATTAGCGAGCGAGAAACGAATCATCTTATCGAAGCAAACGACTTCAGCACGATTTTCACGAAGAAAATCCATGCCTTCTATGATGTCAAAACTACCGAGCTGCATTGGAATAATGTCGATATGAAAGACGTGATTGTTGAGTTCAAGCGTACAATCACGCAGAATAGAACGAATAGAGACGGTTCTTCCAGTGGCAACTTCAACGTCGAACGTCGTAGGGAGATGGGCGCGTTTACGGTTAAGGAGCTTTTCGAATTCAAACGATACAAAACAGTTATCTGCTCCAGTATCAAACAAACACGAAGCATAAATACCATTCACGAGGAACGTACCATTAACCACATTGTTGTCTGCTTGAGCCTGGTGGGCATTGATGTTGAAAGCACGTCCGCGGGCTGCTGCTGCTGCTGAGGCTGCTACTGTTGATGTTGTTGCGGCTGCTGTTGTGGCTCTTGCTTCACCACTCTGTTGGGGCAGACATTTGCAAAGTGGTTTGGGATCACCACATGCAAAACAGGCTCTTGCGTGAGCAGCAGGTGCAGGAGCTGCTTGTTGACCCTGTAGAGCAGGAAAGAGAGCTGGTGGTGCAGGAGCTTGACCTTGAGCTGGAGTTGGAGCTTAGCGGGGACCGGTACGACAGTTAGCAGTAAAGTGGCCGTACAGGTTGCAGTGAACACAAAACCGGCATGCGATTCTGATCGGGTGATGATAAGTACAAGTAGGGCAGAGCGGGCGTGGACTAGTATATGCACGCTTGGCCGGCAGTGCATTGGTCACTGGGACCGCTACTTGGAGGTTCTGGGGTTGCAGTTGAGCGGAGACAGCTTGGAGCGGAGCGGCGGTAACAGTGCAATTCTTGCTACTGTTGTTGTTGTTGTTGTTGTTGTTGTTTTTGTTGTTCTTCCTCTTGCGGCGGGAGGACTTGGATGCTTGCGGTGCGGCGGCGGTTTCAGCGGTGGGAGCAGTGGTAACTTGGTGAAGACTCTTGGCGGCTTTATCGAAGTAACCAGCCCTAACTCGCTTGTCATTGATCTCGGCAGCGAGTAGGATGGTTTCCTCAATGGTTGTCGTCTTCGCAACTTGCACGAAATCAGCCATACAATCCGGTAAAGCACGGATGTATTTCTTGATGGTGATTTTAGGGGTAGTAACTTAGCCAGGACAGATTACACTCAGCTGCTTAAAGCGGGTAGTTAGACCAGCGTTGTCGCTACCCTCTTGCTTGATGTGCCAGAACTCGTCCTCCAGCTTCTGAAGCTCGAGGGGAGGGCAGAACTCCTTCATCATGATGTCCTTCAACTCATCCCACGTAAGCCCATAGGCTGCATCATTCCCACGTGTCACACCCCGACTGCGTTAAAACAACAAACCGCGGCGGAAACGTCGGGGAGTGTCGTAAGAGAATCATTGTTTCACAACACATGGATAAAAGTTCTGTTTTATTGAATTAAATTTATTACATTGTATTGAAATTAGACACAAAACATGAACAAATTAACTTCCATTGTTATTAAGTCACTAAGGCCTCGTCCATTCCTATGTGAGCATGCACCAATAACATCATCAAACATCATCAACTATGGTACCTGAAACATTTGTGAAAATACGTCAGCATAAAAATGTCGGCGAGTACATAGGTTTTATGTGAGTGTCAGATTCATGGCTTGTTTTACCTTTTGAAATAACTCAAACAACTTTGTTATTCGATATTAGAAAACTTAGTTTTGTAAAATGTTTATATTGTGAATTGAACTAACCAAGTTAAAACAGATTTGTTATAATTTATAAAACCTCGATACCATGAACCTTAACTCAAAACATTTGTTTATGTAAACCCAGATTGTAAATGGTTTTTTGTAATAAAACTCGAATGGTTTATATTGCTAGAAAAACCTTGTAATATAACTTTTTTTTGATAACATTTGCCCAAGTGATCTAGATAACGCAACGATATATAATGTGTTAAAAGCATTTATATAAAGGAAGTATCAGCGGCGTATCCACCATGCTTTTAACACATTACACCCGCCCCATTACCTAATCACTTCCCTAACCCAACGGTTCAAACAGTTCCAAACGGTTCACATAAGTCAATCAGTTCCAAACGGTTCACATAAATCAAACAGTTCCAAACGGTTCAAATAGATCAATTAATTCCAAACGGTTCACATGGATTAAACAATTCCAAACGGTTCACATGGATTAAAAAGCTCCAAACGGTTCACATGGATCAACTAACTCAGATAGTAATATAAACCACAGCTTTTGTTTAAAAGACTCGAAAATTGTTTAGCACATATGAATCACCCCAAAACAGTTTAAAACAGTAAAAGAGGGGAACTATGTACTCACTTGAGAATGCTTAGAAATCTTTAATAACAACCAAGCAAAGCTAGAGGGATCACGGAATCAAACGGCACCTAATATAGGTAACTACATTAATAACCGGACCTAAATCGGAAGATCGGATAGGATCAGGCTTCGTAAACCAAATGAGTGTTGGAACTCATACGATATGGTTTAACAAAGCCTACATACTAAATCGAAACCTAACCTAAGTGCTTACGACCCATTACGACCCGTTTAGGTAGCTTACGCTACTTTAACGCGTCATTCGCGTAAAACACGTTCGGAACGCCTAACTAGTCCTATGACAAGTATTATATGCCTAAACATGTTTAAATATGTTGCATAATCAGTTAAGTGACAAAAGTTTGAGTTACATATGCTTAAATACCAATTATGCATGAAAAGGGCATTTTGGTCATTTTACCTAAGGCATACGAACAACCTATCATACAACTAATTAAACTAAGTGACCATAAGGTATATCCTCGGAAGGTTTTTCCCTATACATCTATGGTCACTAAACATGCTTGGTCGGCTCCTAATGATCGACCAAACGGGTCGGGTTCGAAAGCCTAAGCGGTTGTTTAAACCGCTTATCTTACGACCCTATATAAGCACTAAACTAAAAGTGACGAGTTAAACATGTTAAAATATGTTTAATGAAGTTAGAAAACAAGTTTGATATCAAAACAAAGGGTTTTGATACCTAACAATAGTTTGGTTACAAAATACGCGCTAATTTTGATCGAAACAATGACTCGTCACTACACCTAATCACCGTGGTAATCAGTAGGTATAGTCACAAGGGACTATAACCATCGTGATTACGCTCACGTTGCGAAGTTCAACCGAACTTCGTGTTGACCATTGACTGGTCAAAGCAGAAAGTCAAACACTGTTTGACTTTCGCGCTTGAAAACGCATAAAAGAATGAAAGAATACTTACAAAAGGTCCAAGCTTGAAGATTTGAACTCAATTTGCTCATGTATGAAGCTTGAGAGCTTCAACTTAGAGCAAGAATGAGAACAAATGTGAGGATTGCAAATGGGGAAGGTGGGTATTTATAGAAAGTGAAGAACCGTTAGGATCGTTCCTCGATAATTGAGCTTCGATCTGGAACTTACACATAAGGCACATGGTTTTGGAATACTAGGGGTGCCCAAAACCATCACACGGTATTGAGAAAAGTTACACAAAAGACCCCCCAAGTTCAACCTGGTTGTCAAAATGAAGTTTCTGCCCAGATGAGGCTGTGGCGTCACGCCACGGAAAAACCATATAGTGGTGGCGCAGCGCCACCACCTACCAGTGACCAGAAAACTTTGCTAAATTGTCAGGTTTGGTCCCTGCAACACTTTTGAGCCATTTTCGATGCGTTTAAACCCCGTTAACCCCATTTCAAGGCTCTAAAATGAATTTAAAATATAGGGAACATGAAATATGCTCAAAAACATCTCGGATGTCGGTTCGTTTGGTCGTACGATTGCGTTGTTCAGTTAATTACGACGAAAGTCGTAACGGACGCAAAAACGATCCAAATTGCGCGACGAATGGAATTTTATCATGCCAATCACTAAAATAAAATATTTTAATGATTACATAAATTTTTGGATGTCCGGATATAATCAGAACGTAAGATATGCTCGAAAATGCAAACTTGTGCACTTTTGACACTTTTAGTCCCTGTTTGACCCAAAAGTTTATTTTTGCGCACCAAACACCTCAAAGCCTATTTCTAAGCTATGTAAAGGATATTTAGGGCATTTTTAACTTATGGTCAAGTTCCAGAATGTTTGATACTATTTGATTCGGTATACTTTTGCAATTTGATGCAAATAGTCCCTGTGATCGAATAAACTTAATTTCGACACACCAAACCCTCCAAAACTTATTTCTAAGTTTTGTAAAGGTTATCTAAGGTATGTTAAGCCCATGTCACTGTTCCGGAGTGCTTTTTGCATTAAACTGATTACGTTTACGCATCGGTTCGCGTATAACTCTCAAGAAGGCGATTTAGAGCTCGAAATCGAACGAGAATTGATATGTGTGAATAATACACATATTTATACAAATCCCAAGTATGAAACACAATATTTAATTGATTTGGTATTTGTTCGATGGTCGCAGAGGCACAGATGTCACACCACGCTTGTTTCTTTCGGCAGTCCACCAGTCCAGAGCCCTGGACTGGAAAACGCCAGTGGCGTTAACAGTGCGAAGGTTTTCAAGATAGCCGCTTTGGTGCAGGGTGACTTCAATTGAATCGAACCATTGAAACATGGCAGTAGGCCCGTCTTCTCCGGTGAATTCTTTGGGTCCGGAGGCCATAAACTGCTTGAAGCTAAAAGTAGCTCGGGGAGAATCAGTCCTAGATTCTTCAGAGGACTTGCTAGCATTTTCGTTCAGCTCGCTGAGTATTTGTGAAATGACCTTAGCCATCTGCTTAGCGACTAGAGCACCGATACATTTGTCCTCATGGTTTCTTCGAGCAGCACTGGAAGTGTGCGATCCAAATGACGACATTGTCTGCAATAGACATCGCCATAGGATTCAGACACTATATGTTCGAATCTCACCTTACAACATACTTAATACTACTAAAGCTCAGTAACACGTCTAATCACATAATCACGTAGGCACGTAATCCAAAGAAGCACGTAAGCACATAAGCACGTAGCCCACGTAAGCACAGAAGCACATAATCCACGTAAGCACATTTTCCACTATATTTTACACGTATTCACCTACATATATTGCACGTATTCACCTATCTTTCACAGCCGCATAAGCGATCGAGAGTTACGAGAGCGATTAGCGAGTAGCGATTGCGAGGGTTCCACGATTTGTTAACGTTTTGAGATAGATGTGCAGTGCGAGTTGTGCGTGTCGATCAGTGCGAACAACAAAAAGCGTATAATCTCCAAAATCGAAACATATCACCATGTAAAACCACATAAAACACATAAAATTTTCCACATAAAATCGATAAATCACAGAGTCAGCGGCGGCGAAATCCAGAATTGAAACACATAAAATCGAGAATAGATTGTCTGGGTGCGAGACATCGACTACCCAAGGTGATTCGACTATTCACAAGGACTTCGAGTACAAACTTTGGCCTTCTGGACTGTGCTCTCGCCTCAATCTGGGCGTACGGCACGCATCCTTTCAGTTATAGCGTGTCTCGAGTCATTGGAGTCCGTCGAGACCTTGGTGAGAGTTTTGTAAAACCACAATAGAGGGTGGAACGAGTCATCAAGATTCGGGTTTCACCCCTAACTTAACAACTGCATTCCAGTTAGTGTGATAGAATCACGAGATAGAGAGGGGCAAATCTGCGTCGAAGTATGGGTTTCACTCCTGATTCAACGCAAATTCTCGTGTTTATAGGAAAAACTCACGTCAAATAAGCGATCTAATCGAGAGTTTGCGGTTTTCACACCTAGGCTCGATCTAATCACTCGTTCATTTTCAAAAATTGTGCGTGTGCTAGCCTTAGGAATGGCTAAGTGATAGTGTCTAGCGAGTTCGGGTGAGAGTATCAAGTAAGCTCGTACAAAACCCCTACTGGGTTTGCACAAGGCAGTCTGTTGGTACTTAGACTATAGACTAGGTTGTTTCTAAGACTTCGACCCAGACTAGGTCGAGTCTTGGCTAATTCCCTATAGTTATGGCTCTGATACCAATCTGTCACACCCCAGTCGATGGCGGAAACATCGGGGTGAGGCACTGAGCGAAACAGATTGTCCAAGAGAAATCCATAACAACTAAATTACCGGATAATTAATATTAAGTCCCATATCATAACTTATCAAATAAAGCAGTTATTACAGACATAGATATCCCAAAGACAAATCATAGTTTCGACAACTCAAAATATTGATTGTTTGTTTCTAGACTCTCCTAGTCTTGATTTCCACAAAAGCAAGCAAAGCACAAGCATCCTAAACAGCTGTCACATATGTTAAAGTAAAAGTCAATACACATAGTGTAAAGGTGAGCATACAAGTTTGATAGTATAATAGATAGCGAAATCGGTTTACGCATAACCAGCACGTAACACGTAGTAATGCGAAGCAAGTAGGTTATCGACAATAAAATATGCACAGACGTGACTGCGAGTTGTAGAGTGCACAACACGTCTCACCACCACGACACGTGAGAAATACCCTTAGCAACCCCCGTCCACGGCAGGTGCTGAGTCCAAACTATAGTACTATCGTTGCTAAGGTGTCAGGCAACAATCATTGTGTAAACATAACATACAAGCATTCATCGAATAACACGTATAACATGCGAGAGCGGTTAGCGTACAAAATGTGTTTGCTTTGTGTGATCGATGTTATTTAGTATAAGTAACATATGTAACACCCAAAAGTGCGTAAAGCAAAAAGGGATCGAGTATACTCACAGATTGTGCTTAGTAAATAAACACTCTCTTGGATTGAAGGTTGCGCTGGGAGATTAGCCTGATTACAGAACGATAGCATAAGCGTTGAACAACATGTTAATCGGTGCAAGTGAACAGAGTGTCAGAGGGTCATCCGATCGGATGGCAATCCGGACAGATGGTCATCCGGTCGGATGGCCATTCGGTCGGACTGTCACTAGTTTGGGATGGATGTGTTTGTGTATGATGTGACTTTGAAGTTTTCGTTGTAGCATTTTCAAAATAAAGAAGTGTTTCTACAATTCAAGTCATCCGGCCGGATGGCGGTTCGCTAAAACTAATCTTCTTTTCATTTTTGTGAAATTTGTTAAGTGTTGAAAACCACAAGTCATCCGTTCGGATTGTCGTTCGATCGGATGGCAATCCGATCGGACGGCAGTCCGTTTGGTGACCTGTTTGTTTTGAAACTTGTAAAATTGTTAAGTTTGAAAGTTTTGCGATTAAACAGAGACGGTATGACCACGTGTTAAACAATGGAAAACTCTACCAAGTCCAGGTCATCCGATCGGATGGGAACCACCCCGTCCGATCAGTTAATTGTTCTTGACGGTTGTTCATGTTCAACCCATGAATCGGTCGTCTTCACCGATAGGAATCCATTCTCAGTCCAACACTTCCCTATAGAACGAGTAGAACGTCTGAATGAGCTCCGATTCTATCGGTTTTGAGCACATGATTGTAAAAGAATGGGGAAAAGTTATGAAAACATATTTCAACTCTTTTAATCTTGAAAATGTCTAAATTTAGGTGAAATCCATGTTTAAACATGTTGGAATCTCTTAGATCTGAGTTGTTCATGGTGGAATGAGGTCATACTTTGAAGTTCATGAGAACTCATGATGACATCATCAACGAACAGCCCAAATCAGCCGATTTCATGGTTAAAAGTTGAGATTTGATGGTGAAAATGATGAGAAAGTGTGTGTAGATGATAGAAGTACAATATTTGGGTTGAAAACTTACAAGAATCGCGAGAAATCCAGAGAAAATAGGGCTGGAACGTGCTGGTCGAACGAGAGCTGTCACATCATATGAACAGTGATGTGACAGGTGGTATTTATAGGTGACAGAACAGGAAAGGTGGTGCAAAGGTGTGATCGAAAGGCAGTTGAATCGGATGGCTATCCGATCTGATGGTCATCCGGACAGATGGTGGGTGCGAGTTGGTTTTCGACTTTTCATTTCGTGCGTTGAGCGTTGCAATGCGAGTAAGCGATGCGATAGTATCAAACAATAGTTACACAAATAACCTAACTAACATACATCATAAATGTAAACCTTATCTTTCGAGTTTGTGATGAGATCGTGTTGCGATAGAGTTGCGATTGCGTTTTTGATTAATCACCACAAACATAAATAACACGCAAAAGTAACACATAAATAACACACACACGTAAAACAATATCCAGAACACATAATTCGAGTTGCGATGCGATAGCGATGAGATAGTGATAAGTCGATTAGTGGTAAACTGCGATTATTACATTTACTCCACATAATACAACTAAAGTATCTTAAAATTAAGCATCGATTACAAGGTCAATGAGTACAATCAATAATTAAGCAAGGAGTGACAGATCGCATTTAGCAATCTTTTCTTCCTTTGACTTTGACTTGTACTTTGACTTCAAAGACGCGGGGTGTTACATGAATAATCTTGTCCATTGTCTCTTGTACTATTTCTGGTCCAGATAGTTGCTTTTCTCCAATTTCTGCCCAACAGACTTGAGTTCGGCACTTTCGTCCATAAAGTGCTTCGAATGGCGCAGCATTAATGCTGGTATGATAGCTGTTATTATAGGAAAATTCTATTAATGGTAGATGATAGTCCCAATTTCCTCCGAAATCAATTACATAAGCTCTAAGCATATCTTCCATTGTCTGAATTGTCCTTTCGCTTTGTCCGTCCGTTTGAGGATGATAAGCGGTGCTCAGATTCAGCTTGGTTCCCATTGCTTTTTGGAAACTTGTCCAAAAATGAGAAGTAAAACGGCTATCTCTATCAGAAACAATTGATAAAGGAATTCCATGTAATGAAACTATTTCATTTACATATAATTTGGCTAATTGTTACATACTGAAAGTTTCCTTCATCGGTAGGAAATGAGCAGATTTAGTTAACCTATCTACAATCACCCAGATTGTATCATTACCTTTTCTTGTCTTGGGTAATTTGGTAACAAAATCCATTGTTATCAACTCCCATTTCCATATTGGCATTTCTAATTGTTGTAATAAACCTGAGGGTTTCTGATGTTCAGCTTTAACTTGTGAACAAGTTAGACACTTAGAAACATAAGCTGCTATATTCTTTTTCATTCTTATCCACCAGAAATTCTTTCTTAAGTCTTGATACATCTTATCACTTCCAGGATGTATTGTATACTTAGATTTATGAGCTTCTTCTAAAATTCGGTGGCGTAGGTTTCCTAGTTTAGGTATCCACGTTCTCTTTTTTATGGAATCTCCAAATTCCATCTATTCCTTGTTCTAATTCCTTAATCATTCCTTTCAATTTCCCAGTATCATCCTTGATTACTGATTCTTGTACTTCTCTAATTTGCTCATTTAAATCTATCTGCAGATTTAATTTAAGAGAACGTACTCTTTTTGGCTTATCATGATATTTTCGACTTAAAGCATCAGCTACTACATTTTCCTTTCCTGCATAATAATATTACAATCGTAATCACTAAGTATCTCCATCCAGCGTCTTTGTCTCATATTTAATTCCTTTTGCCCAAAAACATATCTTAAACTCTTATGATCGGTGAAAATGGTAAACTTACTACCGTAAAGGTAATGTCTCCAAGTTTTAAGGGCAAAAATTATAGCTCCCAATTCTAAATCATGGGTTGAATAGTTTTCTTCATGATTCTTAAGTTGTCTAGATGCATAGGTTATAACCTTTTGACGTTGCATCAACACACATCCATAACCTAACTTAGAAGTGTCACAATAGACTATAAAGTCTTCAGTTCCTTTTGGTAACGCTAGTATGGGTGCATTGGTTAATATTTGCTTAAGAATTCTAAAGGCTTCTTCTTGTCTTGGTCCCCATTCAAATTTAACGGATTTACAGGTTAGCTTAGTTAAGGGAATGACTATTCTAGAAAAATCTCGGATAAAACGTCTATAATAACCAGCCAATCCTAGAAAACTTCTAACCTATGTTGGTGACTCAGGGGTTTTCCACTTAGTAATTGGCTCAATCTTTGTGGGATCCACATGAATTCCTTCATGATTGACTAAATGTCTGAGAAACTGTACATCTTCTAACCAAAATTCGCATTTTGAAAATTTAGCATAAAGCTTTTCTTTTCTTAGCAAATTTAGGAGTGCATGCAGATGCGCTGCGTGTTCCTCTTTACTCTTAGAGTAAATGAGAATATCATATATAAAGACAATTATGAATTTATCCAAATATGGCTTACATATTCGGTTCACCATGTCCATAAATGCGGCTGGGGCATTGGTTAAACCAAATGGCATGATAGTAAATTCATAATGGCCATACCTTGTTCTGAAAGCGGTTTTAGGAATATCCTTTTCCTGTACCTTTAATTGATGATATCTTGAGTGTAAATCGATCTTAGAGAAAAATCGAGCTCCTTGCAATTGATCAAACAGATCATCGATTCTCGGTAATGGGTACCGATTTTTAATCGTGACCTTGTTCAATTCTCGGTAATCAATGCACATATGCATTGACCCGTCTTTCTTTTTGATAAATAAGATCGGTGCTCCCCATGGCGATGAACTGGGCTGTATGAATCCTTTCTCCAGAAATTCGTCCAGTTGTTTCTTTAATTCTTGCATTTCTGCTGGTGCCAAACGGTAGGGTGCTTTGGCAATTGGTGCTGTTCCTGGTAGCAGATGGATTCTGAATTCAACTTCCCTGTCTGGGGTAGTCCTGGTAGCTCTTATGGAAACACATCTGGAAATTGAGATACTACGGGGATATCTTTCAATTCCTTTCCTTTAGTGTTAATGATTATGGAAACCATATACACTAATGAACCTTTTCTTGCATAACTGGCTGTTTTCATCACAGAAATGAATTTTGTGGATCTAGACGGCTTGTCTCCTTTAATTGTGATTTTTCCTTTGGTGAATTTACTTGGATTGAATTTTGATCACATAGAATGCTGGCTTTATTGGCTATTAACCAATCCATTCCTAATACAATATCAAATCCTGCCAGATTTATTGGATAAAGATTTGCAATAAACTTTTGATTTAAAAATTCTATTCTTGCTCCCTGCAAGATTTCGGTAATCTTAATAGATTCTCCATTTGCTATTTCTACTAGACATTCTTGTGGAAGTTTAGTTAATGATTGATTGAGAAGTTTGCAAAATGAAGTATTAATAAAACTTTGGTTCACACCAGAGTCAAATAATAATTTAGCAAAAACATCATTGACTAAAAACGTACCGGCAATCACGTCTGGAATCATCTTCGCTTCTTCTGCAGTTAGAACAAATGCTCTAGCATTTTTAGTAGTCTTGTTGTTCATGGATGGAGCTAGTTTTGAACAATTTGGCTTGATGTGACCTTTTTCTCCACAGTTGAAGCACACTCCATTACTGGTTTTCTTCCTGCAATCTTCTTCCTTGTGCCCTGGTATTTTGTAGAAATTACAGTACGTAGAGCATCTTCCGGAATGCTTCCTTTTGCAGGCCTTACAGTAAGGTGAGGAGGTAGAACCTTCATTTTCCCACAGTTGGAATTTCCATAGCGAAATTCTTGGGTAAGCTTTTGAGCTAGGTTTTTCCTCTAGTTTTCTTCTTGTGTACGTACTAATTCATCAGTCAAGGTATTTGCTAGTTCGACAGCTTCTTCTATGGTTTGTGGTCTAGCTGCCTTGACTACATGCCTAATCTCAATGATTAATCCCCAGATGTAACGGGAGATTACTGTAACACCTGTGCCTTCACGGCCATCAAACAAATACCGAACCAATGAAATATTATATTTCATACTTGGGAATTTTAAAAATATGTGTATCATTTTGCACATATCAATTCTTGTTCGATTTCAAACTCTAAATCGCTTTCTGGAAGGTTATACGCGCACTAATGCGTAAATATAACCAGTTTAATGCAACAAACACTCCGGAATAGTGAAATAGGTTTAACATACCTAAAATAACCTTTACATAACTTAGATATAAGTTTTGGAAGGTTTGGTGTGGTGAAATCAAAGTTAATTCGCTTACAGGGACTAAACTTGACAAACTGCGAAAGTATGCCAATTTGAACTGTAACAGACATTCCGGATCATGACCATAAGTTAAACATACCATAAATATCCTTTACATAGCTTAGAAATAGGCTTTGAGGGGTTCGGTGTGCTAAAATAAACTTTTGTGTCATTCAGGGACTAAAAGTGTCAAAAAGTGCACAAGTTTGCATTTTCGCGCATAACTTACGTTCTGAATACATTTGGACATCCAAAAATTGATGTAAGCATGACTACATTATATTTTAGTGTTCGCCTTAAGAAAAATCCATTCGTCGCGTCATTTGGATCGTTTTTCGCGCTTATGCGCATTCCGTCGTAATTAAGCGAACATCGCGTTCGTACGGCCAAACGAACCAACCTCCGGCATATTTTTGAGCATGTTTTGAGTTCCCTATACTTTAACTTCATTTTAGAGCCTTGAAATGAGGTTAACGGGGTTCAAACGCATCGAAAAAGGGCTTAAAACACAACAGGGACCATTTCTGCCAATTTAGAAACATTTCTGAATCAGATGGGTCAGTGGCGTAGCGCGACGCCTAAGGCCTTACCAGTCGCGCTACGCGACTGCATGATCTGGACCAGATTCAATGTTTTAATCACAAGTTGCAGCTGATTGATCCTTAACCACATGTTTTAAGTTGCTTAATCACTAAGATAAGGAGCATATGTGGCTTCCATAACCTTTCAACAAGTGTACTGATGTGATCGAATCACGGTTTCCATGAAACGATCTCAACGGTTCACCGAAAACTATATATACCCCATGCCTTTCATTGCATTTCTCACTAGAATTCTGATTTTGAGAGCTCTAAGTTGAAACCATTGTTTCATACCTGAGTTCTTGGATCGGGATTAGCATTCGGGGACCCTTCGTAAGTATTCTTTCGTTCTTTTCCTTATTTTTACTGCTTTTTCGAGTCAGAATGTTTGACTTTCAGCGTTGACCAGTAATGGTCAATGCGAAGTTCGTTTGAACTTCGCAACGTGAGTGTAATCACGTTGGTTATAGTCCCTTGGGACTATGCCTACTGATTACCACGTTGTTTAGGGTCGTAGGGTAAGCGATCTAATAAATCGCTTATACCTCGAACCCGACCCATTTGGTCGATCATTAGGATCCGACCAAACACATTAGGTGACCATAGTAGGTAGGGAATAACCTTCCGAGGTTATACCCTATGGTCACATCGTTTAAATAGTTGTATGATAGGTAGTTTATATGCCTTAGGTAAATTACCAGAATACCCTTTTCATGTATAATTGGTAATTAAGCATATGTAACCTAAACTTTTGTCACATAACTGATTATGTAACATGTTTAGGCATATAACACTTGTCATAGGACTAGTTAGACGGTCCGAACGCGTTTCACGCGAACGACGCGTTAAAGTAGCATAAGCTACCTAAACGGGTCGTAATGGGTCGTAGGCAATTATGTTAGGTTTCAATTAGTATGTAGGCTTTGTTAAAGCAAATGACACGAGTCTCTACACTCGTTTGGTTTACGAACCCTCATGCTACCCAGTCTTCCGAGATAGGTCCGGTTTATTAACATAGTTACCTATACTAGGTGCCGTTTGATATCCGCGATCTCTAGCATTGTTTAGTTGTTACTCAAGGACTACTGAGCAATCTCAAGTGAGTACATAGACCCCTCTTTTACTGTTTTCCAAACTGTTTTGGGGTGAAACACATGTGCCTACTTGTTACTTTCATGCTTTCCTGTTTTCACATCATATACTGCTATGTTCGTTAGTACATTATAGTACATGATTTCATTACATTTTATGCTATGTATGTCCATTGCGTTCATACTTAGTACATCGTTTTACATTTACATTTTATGCTATGTATGTCCATTGCGTGCATACTTAGTACATTGTTTTCATCACATGCTTACATTTTGGTATGACATTTGGTTTGTTTACATGGGACAATACATTCATTAACACCGATCATTCCGTTCGTTAGTAGGTAGTGGTACCATAGGAATTGACAACTCCCGTTCCGGACGTCCCAGGGAAAGGGGATGAAAGGAATGACCGAATTCGTTGATATAAGACAGATAGACCTTTAATTTGTTTAAAGGGTTTATCACCACAGTCGCCAGGCTTGGATGTATGCATATTCACAATACCGCATAAATGTTCATATTAAATATTTGCATGCATTTACACAAAACATAGCTTTGATTTAAACCAAGTTTTACTTCAATACTTTGTTTTTGTGCATATGGTTTAGTTGAGACCTTTCACTTGCCATACATGACATTTTGACATAGACATTTGACAGGGATATTTGACATAGACATTTGACATGGATATTTGACATAGACATTTGACATGGATATTTGACATAGACATTTGACATGGATATTTGACATAGACATTTGACATGGATATTTGACATAGACATTTTGACATGATTTACATCTTGACATGAACATTTTACATTGTTTGGTTTGGTTTGATTAAGTGAATAAGTAACGATGTGTGTGTAATATGATACAAGCATGGTGGATACGCCGCTGGTACTTCCTATATATAAGTGTTTGTATGGTATTACATGTCATAACGTTATTTGAATCATTTCAGTTTGAGACATAGAACATTTCATACAAATAACATACTTTTCACAAGACATTGATTTATAAACAACTTATCTTATGCAAACACATTTTACTTGGTTATTCATTTAACCTTACATTTATTTATACTTATCATCTGATCTTATCGTTTTTCAAATGATTTAAAAGACAAAGCAAATAACAAGGTTCATGACTAAACATTTTCTCAAACATAAGTCATGAATCTTATTTTCACAAAACCTATGTATCTCACAGGCATCTTTATGCTGACGTACCTATTTTCACATGTGTTTTTCAGGAACTGTTGCATAAGATGGTCAAGATATACATAGACAGACTTGGGCTTTAGTGACAATAAAAGATGCAAGACTAGTTAATTATGTTGTATTTATTTGTTTATTAAGACATTGTAACACTTTTAATCAATAAAACGAAACTTAATTTTCCATGGTTGTGAAACATTAATTCTGTTACAACACTCCCCGATGTTTCCGCCGCGTTTTGTATGTTCTACGTGGTCGGGGTGTGACAATTACAGGTTCTGGTGATGCAAGGGTCGGTACTATTCTAGCATATTCGAAGAATGTAGTAGTGTAACCCTTACTATCTACTCCAGTCATTCTGAAGTTTAAGAATTTATTAGCTATCTGTTCCTTTTCATTGGGATGACAGAATTTCCTTTCCACCATATTCTTAAACTCGTTCCATTCCATATTATAGGTTCTGTCACTTCCCCTAGATTGGAGGATAGTGTTCCACCATTCTAAATCTGAGTTCTTAAATAGGTTGGAAGCAAACATTATCTTATCCTCTTCTGTGCACTTGCTTATTTTTAAGACTGCCTCAGTCTTTTCTATCCAGCGTAGAGCTGCAATGGCTCCTTCATTGCCCGAGAATTCTATTGGTTTACTAGACCAGAATTCTTTGTAAGAACAACCATAAGACATGGTTCTTCTTCTTTTTGGAATGGGCACTTGAAGTATTGGTCCATTGTTTACGCTGTGATCAGGTTCAGTAGGTGGTTGTTTACTTCCGTTATTACTTTTATTATTTTCCGCTTCCTGAACCGTTTTGATAATATATGGCATTGCGTCTATAATCCCTTATGCCACTATGTGTTGGATGGCACTATTATCTATCTGGTTTCCGTTATTATCGTTATTCTGGTTTTCTTGATTCACTTCGTTGTCCATCTGGATTATAAACATTTACCAAGTATTAATATCATGAAACAATATTTAATGCGAATAATCATACAACAACACATAGATCCAAAATCGTCGTCATTGCGACCTTTACTCTATTTTATATATGCATCTATATCTATTACAAATACAACTGGAATTGAAAATACAATACTAGTATGCATCAGTAGCTACAGGATTATCTATTTTAGTTGATTTCATTATTATTATTATTATTATTATTATTATTATTATTATTATTTTATATTATATTATATATTTTTTTTCAAACTTACACACATATATATATTTTATTATTATTATTATTATTATTATTATTATTATTATTATTATTATTATTATTATTATTATTATTATTATTATTATTACTATTACTGATAAGGGTTCATCCAGTATTGCATGCTGCACTCGTCATATTTCCAGACGAGTCTCTCCCATATCTGTCTCATCCTTTCACTTCCTTCTAATATCTCTTCACCAAAGGTGCGGAGTTCTTGCACATTCTCAGTGCTCATGGGTGGTGCGGGTGTTGGTATCGGGTCCGGGTATTGTGGCATTGGTTCTTCATAAGGGTACGGGTTCTCTAGAATCTCCCTGATGTATTGGTCATTATCCCAATAGGGGTCTAGAGGGTCAAGGTCTGAGTAGGGTGCTAGGTTTTGCATGGGTTCGTCTTGTGGGTGGAGTTATGGGTAGCTCCTATGGTCGTCAAACCATGGGTCATAGTCTGGGGGATGGGGTATTGGAACTCTCGGGATTTCAGATGGGTCGAAAGCAGGTGCTGGGATTTGGTTTCCTGGGTTGGGCTCGATGTCCATGGGTTGTGTTGGGAATAAGGGTAGTGGTTGCGGTGCTATGAGTTGTTCTAGGTTCGGGTCTACGGCTGTGGTAGCGAGTATGTGGAAATTGGCTAGTCTCCTATTGATTATATCCTAAGTTTGAGCGTTCATTTCTCTATTCGCGGCTGCTAAAGCTCGCTGCTGCTGTAGTTTTCTCATCCTTTTTCTACGCTCATGAGCTCCTCTGTTGAACCATCTTCTCTTCTTGGGAGGGAATGGCTCTTCAGATTGTGCTTTGAATACGAAAATCCCTTCTTCGGTGTCAACCGAATACCCCGAGGGGGTAGACTGGGAAGAGGTTCCTTCGTCCCTAGGTGAGCTGGACAATTGACGGGAAGCGTCCGAAGGTCCTTGGTCACTCATACTGTAAACTAACAAATTGTCAAATAACACAAAACAATAATATATAGGTATGCACGTAACCACGTAGATTATTTTCTAACAAAATGGATAAAATTTTGGTGTCAGAGGAACACTTCTATAGCTGAATCAGTGGCTGTAGCTCTGATACCACCTTCTGTCGCAACCCCCGACCCCTGCCTTGGGAGGCGAGCGGCCGTGGCCTACTCAGAGATAGTGGTATCAGTGTTTATCATTAATTGGCAGCGGAAATTTCATTAGGACCGTGGTTAGGAAATATTTTATCAGAGTAAAATACCACATTTTTATAATATTAAACACATGGGAAATTCCCAAGTTTCTATGACAAACATGTTTATAGGGGTAAACCCTATTTTATTGAAATAAACATCTTCTTTATTTTTGGTAACTTTTATATCCACTTTTCCAAGCCTTCAGTGCTGTCAAGCTGGCTTCTATTTAGCTTTCACATTTTGTTACCTGAAACGCGTTTAAAAACATTTTATCAGTGGAAAATACAGGTGAGTGAATCCTAATTTAATCAAGACAGGTTTTATCATTTTACAATATTGAGGGCGATCTCGCAATTACATTTGTTTATTTTCTACTTTAATTACCACCCACGGTACTGTCAATCGTGACTGGTGGTAATGTTACTACTCACAGTGTAGTAACAAATTTTGTATACAAAACCCCAACATACCGACGATAATTGTAGAATACAAATACTCAATCACTATTAAATATAGATTAAAACAATTGAGGTTTTGTAAAAACAGTTTGCAAAAAGGAGGATTACTCACTTTAGGGTTTTCCTTTGTGTTTTCCTGGTTATTATCTATTAATTAAACAATGCACACGTGTTAGTATAATAACCCAAATTTTACATTAGTTATACCCTCCCCGAGACAGAACTCCAACGACTACGTTGGGCAGAGCCTCGACAGCCGTTACGGAGTGCTAGATCAATTGGGCAGTGTATCTAATACGTAACCGGGGGTTCTGATACTTACAACGAGGCAGAACTTCGTTATTTAAGGGTGTATTGTGCTCGGGAATTATGTATACTATAGAGAAATTGAGAGAGAGTTTATGATTCTGAACGATTTGACGAATGAAGCCGAGGGCTTCTATTTATAGTGCTGATCGTCCATCTTGTCGCGCCCTACGTAAGCCGAAGGTAAAGCCTTCGCGGCCCGCGACGTAGGGTGTGTAGGGTCTAGCTTGTTCTGGTCACAAGTGTGGAGTTGACACGATGCTGCCACGTGGCAGCTCATAGTGTCGCCCTGAACTAGAGCTGTTACGCCCCGCGTAAGCCGAAGACATGGTCTTCGCGGCCCGCGAGCGCCACATAAATTTTGATTTTATTTAATTTTTACAAAATTAAAGGTATTTAGGGCCATTTTACGTGTACGGGGTGTATTTTAAGGCGTATAGGGACATTTTTAAATATTTCAAGAGTGTCGGAAATAATTTTAGGAGAGTTGTTATAAATGCTCCTCATCTTCTTGTGTTTGTCCGGATTCCAAACGGCGTCTCCAAAGAGCCGTTGGAGATGCTCTTACCACATGAACCATACGTGTAATTAACTCTACATGATATGATATCATGTCATATCACATTACATATTAACATATAACCCCCCCCCCCCCCCAAGCTAAATGCTAAAAACTAAAACCCCAAAAAAAACCTAACCCTCCCCCCCCCCCCCCCCCCAAAGCTAAAATGCTAAAAACTAAACCCTAAAAAAACCTAAAAAAATCTAAAAACATAAAAAAAAATCTAATTTTTTTTTTAATATTTTTTATGCTCAAATCTAAAAATCTAAAAAAAATGTTTGGCTTCGAAAAGTAGCGATTTTTATATAAAAAATATTAAAAAAAAAATTTGTGTGATTTTTAGCTATTTTTATGCATTTTTGGTTGTGTTCACATTGGTTCTCGCGGTTCTCGCAATAAGAGGTGGTTCTCGCATGATCTTCTCCCTATATATATATATATATATATATAGATTAAAATAATATGAAATAATATAACGTATTGTAATGTAATATAATATAAATAATACAATGTAATGTAATGTTGTGTGATGTAATGCAATATGATGTAATGTAATATAATATGATGTAATGTGATATGATTTATTATATTCTAAATATAGTTATAAAATTTGTTCTTAAATGCTAACATATCCCTCTCCATTTCTGTAACCTCCTTCTTGACAGCTTCTTATTGTTGATTGATATACGATTGTGATGTTGAAGAGTGGTTGTTCTAAGAGAGATAAAACCTTTGTCATACAAAATGCAATTAAAGTTATGGTTGTCGACAACAACAAGGGGTTGCTTGCTTATGTAGGAGACTCTCTTAAGTCTCATTCGTTTGAAGGTAACTATTTCATAACCTTTGCTTGCTTATGGTCGGAGACTCTTTAAGTCTCATTCGGTTGATCTGGGTCAGCCTTTTTTTTTTGCTTCGCTATTTTTCTTTTTGCTTCGTTATTTTTCTTTCTGTTATGCTATTGTAAATTTGTACCTTAGCCAACTACCCAGATTAAGATTTACTAGGCTTTTGATATATAGGATGCAAAAACTATCAATGATTATTCAAAAAAAGATTAAGTATAACCTAAAAAAAAAACCCCAATTTATAAACATATAATTTATTTAAAATTTAAAATTCATATTTTTCTAAATTTGTTTCACTTTTAAAAACCTCATATATCACATTCCTCACAGTTATCCGTACACAATTAAATAATAGTTACTTGCTTTTTTACTATTTTTCTCTTTTCCCCCCTCACATTCACTAATATAGAATATATTAAAAAAGATGTGGGGGAAGAAACATGAAGATTGGTTTGTTCTGTTGTAAAAATATGACAAATAAGGATGTGGATGTGATTAAAGGTTATTATATATTCTTACTCAAATATAAGAATGAGGTATGAGACGTGGATGAGATATGAATGCTCTAAGAATTTGCTAAAGATGCAATATTTTATAAGAGCATTCGTAATAGCTCCACCATATTTATCCCTAATTTTAAAATTTAAGAAAAAATTCTAAAAGCTTTTTCACTCCATATCAGAACCATTACTTTATATATCCTATTTTTATAATTTGAAAAATTGACACAGTTGATTTTTACATATAAGAAACTACGATTCATCTTCTATCAAATTATTGTGAGTATATAAAAATAAGGAATGTAATAAAAAATATATGTTTGTAAATAAGATAAAAATAAATATGATGAATGAGATGTGTGAGGCTTTTTAAAATGAGAGCTAGATTTTAAAAAGTGAGATTTTTAGTTAAATTATATCTATACTATATAATAAAAGAAACCATCTTGAGGACACTTGTCATCATATTAGGGAATCTCTTATAGATAATTATTATTTTAATTTAATCTTTTTTAATTAATTATAGATAACCCTTCTACTAAATATTATTTAGTTTAATATCTTATGGATAATTATTATTTAGTTTAATATTCTTCTCATTTATAATATTATTTAGAGTAAATTACAATTTTGGCCCCTGTGGTTATATCACTTTTACCCTTTTAGCCCAAAAAAGAATTTTTTTAACATCTTAACCCTCAACGTCTTCTTTTCTAACCCTTTTGGCCCCTAACACTAACCACATCCATTAAATGTTAGGGGCCAAAAGGATTAGAAAAAAAGACGTTAGGGGCCAAAAAGGTTAGAAAAAAAAGACGTTGGGGGCTTATATGTTAAAAAATTCTTTTTTTTGGCTAAATGGGTAAAAGTGATATAACCACGGGGGCCAAAATCGTAATTTACTCTATTATTTATTTGAATTTATTATTACTTTTATATTTATCTATTTACTTCAAATTCAAACTTAATTATCTAATTTGATCTTAACTATATATTTGAACATTTTGTTTAGTTTGGTATCAAACAGGTTTTACGAAACTTAAAATAAAATTAACTAATATTATTTATCATTTATACATTTATGGAGTTTTAAATAAAAGGTTAAATTTATTGAGAATTCGTTAATAAATTTTGCAACGACAGAATAACCTATTTTTATCACGAAAACCAAACTTTGTGTTAATATATTAAATATTTTAATTTTCACTATACAAAATTACATTTACTCGACCCATATAATACATGAGGTTTTTTAATATATAACTTTTTTATTATTTGATGTATAAAATTAGATTTATTCAATTCGTACAATACACAGAGTTTTTTAAGGATATATATATTTTTATTATTTAGTACAACAAATTACATTTATTTAAACCGTGTAATACACATATTTTTAAAGATGTATTTTTTTATTATTTTGGTATATAAAATTACATTTATTCAACCCGTGTAATAAATGAGATTTTTAAAAATGTATTATTTTATTATTTGGTAAACAATATTAGGTTTATTCAACTCGTGTAATACACGTGGTTTTAAAGATACAACTTTTTTATTTGGTATATAAAGTTATATTTATTCAACTTGTACAATAAAATTATATTATTCAACCCGTGCAATAAAGAAGATTTTTAAAGATATATTGTTTTATTATTTAGTATATAAAATTTATTTAATAACCCCGTGTAATACACGGGGTTATAACCTAGTATAAGAATATGGGAAGCTATTGTAAATGCTCTTAGCAATTATTGTTCTACCAATTTATTGTTGGACCGGTTAACCAAACTCAAAACCGGATAGTCTTTTAAATAATCTAATAATTTAAAAAGACAAAATTGCACAAATTTAGTTCTAGAATGACGATTTGATTCCATACTTAGACCACCCGTAGTGGTGAACAAAAATAATGCCCCCACCATGGGGCATTATCTGACACGTGGCATCCTAGTCAGCGTTGGGCATTATAGCAAAAGTGGTGTAGTGGGGCATTATTCCAATAACGCCCAAGCAATCGTGTGTGTGTAAATTTTAGAATTAAAAAAAAAGAGTAAATTACGTTTTTGGCCCCTGTGGTTATATCAGTTTTACTTTATTGGCCCAAAATAAGATTTTTTAACAGATTTGCCCCCATGGTCCCTATAACTAACCGTTTTGGCCCCTAAATCTAACCAACCCCTAACTCAGGTTAGTTATTTGTCACATGGGTTGCACATGCAAGGGTAATATGGTAATTTCACCTCCCTCTTTTAATGATTTTGTAAAAAAATCCCAGATCTTCAAGAACAATCATCATGTGGAAGCTTTAACCCAAATCAATAGTTCATTCGAAGTGTTCTTTGAAGTGTTCTTGAAGATGATGAAACCTCGAATCAAACAGTTCATACAAATTAAATCCAGATCATACAAACACTTCAACACTTCGACACTTCAAACACTTCATACAAACACTTCAACACTTCGAATCAAACCCTAATCTTCAAGAACAATCATCATCTTCAAGAACACTTCAAACCCAGATCTTCAAGGACATGACCACCTTCAACAATCATCATCATCCCCTAACCAAAACCCAAATTCAAGAACAAGAACAAATCAACAGTTCGAATGAAACCTCAACACAAGCATTCAATTCCAGCATCAAACATTAACAGATCAGTGTTTGTGTTCGAATGAAACCCACCAAATCTGATTCGAATCAAACATTAACAAATCTGGGTGATTCAGATTCGTTAAACCACCACCATACATCCCCAAATCCGATTCGAATCTTTGCACATTCAGATTCGCATCAGTAATTAAGATAAGAGCAACTTCCCTGTTTTGGTGGGTTGTAGAATCGGAAAGTAAAAATGTCTCTGATGTTGGAATCGGACAAGAACCGGATGCTGAAAAAGAATAGCCTTCAAGAACATCTTCAAACCACTTTCAAACCCAGATCTTCAAGAACATCTTCGTCTTCTTACCCCAGATCTTCAAGAACATATCATCATCAAACCCAGATCTTCAAATACATAACCATCATCATCATTCCCTGAGTTTATGTGGGGCCACCGTTGTGCACCACCGTGCGCCGCCACCTGCGGCTGCCATGGGTGGCTAGAAATCCACTAGTTTCATCTCTCTCTCTCTCGTTCTCTCTGGTGTGAGTGTTGTAGAAAAAAATGGGAAGTTGGGGTTAGGGTTTTGAGAAAGTGGAGGGGAAGGAAAGAGATGAAGATGATGATGTTTGGTTGGTTAGGGTTTTGAGAAAGTGGAGAGAGATCTCTCTCTCTCTCGATCTCTCTCTGGATTTTTTTACAAAATCATTAAAAGAGGGAGGTGAAATTACCATATTACCCTTGCATGTGCAACCCATGTGACAAATAACTAACCTGAGTTAGGGGTTGGTTAGATTTAGGGGCCAAAACGGTTAGTTATAGGGACCATGGGGGCAAATCTGTTAAAAAATCTTATTTTGGGCCAATATAGTAAAACTGATATAACCACAGGGGCCAAAAACGTAATTTACTCAAAAAAAAAAAAAAAAACAAAACAAAACTACTAGTCATTATGTGATTGGCCGGTCCCCACTTTACCTTATTTTTTAATCCATTTTCATAAAGTTGTCAGGGACACATGTGGCCTGCTAAAAAATGATTGGTGGGTCAAACCAATTCTCAAACCAAATCAGCGTTTTAATTACAACGCCTACAACCAATTTTTCCAAAAAAAAAAACGCCCGGAAACACCGGGTGTAATGGGGTGGGGGCGTTTTGGGGCGTTTTTTTTTCAATTTAAAAAAAAAACGCCCCACTACGGGTGGTCTTACCAGAGTTTCCTATAAGGCTATAGAGTGTGGTCATGACCACCATGACCCTCCACATAGGCATCATGTCATCTATCTTTAATCCACCATTCAAAACCACTACCCTAAGGGTGTGGTCATGACCCAAACCACTATCCCCTTTATTTTTTTAATTTATTTTTGTCTTAAACTTATCAAATGGGAGGGTCGTGGTAATCATGGTTTAATCCATGGGAACCACAATAAATCAAGGAGGGGGATGGTGTACCATTTAATTAATGGTCCTATGTGGAAATAATGTTCCAATCCATGACCCCCACTCTAATTTATATGCGAGATTTTCAAATTGATACGTACCAGACACGTTTTCTACCCATTCAATTTACAGGCCCAACATCGAACCGGTCGATTGCAATTTTAAAATTGGATCTCGTACCTTTCAATTCAAGTTGTGTATCATAAGCAATTTGGTACGCTAGCAAATTCTAATTGGGTACATCACGTAACAGTACGTAATTTGTGGGTATCTGGGTGAATTTGGTAAAGATGATCAACATTTTCTTCACCCGAGTTACAAAGAATGCAGGTCGTATCGTCAATAGCAGGTCGTATCGTCAATAGCCACTCCACCTTAGCAAGGGCAGCCAAGGTGGGAATTTTACCCATCTCGGCTTTCCAAGCAAGAAGATTACATTTAGCCGGAACAAGATTGCTCCACTCCATGACGAAATCGACGCTATGCATCTCCCTAATAGACAAGAGACGCTTCACATCTTTGACTGAGAATTTGCCAACAGCAGCCCCAACCCACCTCCATTGGTCTCGCTCCTCCTTGATCTGCACCGAATCCAAAGACCTGCAAAGCCAATTAAGTTCTTTAATTTGTATGAAGTTTTCTGACCCTTTTCCCCACTTCCATGATACGTTAATACTCCCTTCCTGAGCACTCAATCTATCGGCTACTTTACATCTCTTTTCGGACTCTAGTTCGAATATGTTGGGGTAAATATCTTTTAGAGGCTCATTTTCCAACCAAGGATCAGTCCAGAAAGCGATGTCTTGACCATTACCCAACTCCCCTCTAAATAGCCTCCTTAAAGGAGACCCTTTGATTTTGGTTTTGTTACAAGTCTTAGCGATGTTGTTCCACACTCCGTTAATAGATTTTTTTGGCCAGCAGAAAGTCCCAGTTGCCTCTGCAAGTATGGATGGCCTCAACCACCTTCTTCCAAAGTTGTTCCTTTTCTGTTTTAAACCGGCACACCCACTAAACGAGAAGAGCAGTATTAATATTTTTAAACTTGCAAATACCAATGTCATCGTCTTCTTTAGGCATGGAGATACGATCCCAAGAAACCCAATGCATTTTACTAGCCCTATTTGAACCTCCCCTATATAGAGAAAAGTAGTAGTTCAGAAGGCTCTCGAGAATGGATTTAATGATGACAACCCGACCTCCCATCGAGAGAGAGTTCACCTTCCAAGTTGACAATCTAGCTTCATACACATCGAACACCAGCTTCCAATTATTGATTCGGTTCGTATTAGCCCCCACCATAAGACCGAGGTAGATGAACGAGGTTTCCCCCGATTTACACCCAACCACTATAACCTTGTCCTTCACTTCTGAGTTACCCACTCCAATACCGTAAAGATTAGATTTTTTTGAGATTTATTTTCAACCCAGAGCACATGTAGAACACCGTAGGATTCTCATGACATTCAGTAAATTTTCAGCCTCCCATTCCCCCATAATGATGGCATCGTCCGCATAAAGAAGATGTGAGATGATAGGCCCGTTGTTAGGGGTTTTAATACCATGCACCGCACCTCCATCCCTAGCTTTCACCAACATACACGACAAAATTTCCAAAACAAAAAGAAATAAGAAGGGGGAAAGGGGATCACCTGGTCTCATACCTTTGCCACATTGGAATTCCAAGGCGGGAGCTCCGTTAACGATGACCGCAGATCTAGTCGACTCCAAAATCCCGTGAATCCAATCACACCAAATGCCAGGAAACTCCATTTGCCTCAGAGTGCCAATCACAAAGTTCCAGTTAACGTTGTCATAGGCCTTTCAAAATCAATTTTCAGAATAAACGCTTGTTTATTGATCTTTTTGCACCACATGATCGGTTACCACAAGTGGCACATCCAGAATATATTTCCCTTTATTGAAAGCCGACTGATACTCCGAGATGACCTCTCCCAAAACTCCTTTCAACCTGTTAGCTAAAATTTAGAAATAACTTTACTAATAATACCCACCAAGTTGATAGGCCGGTAGGTATTCAAATCCACCGGGTCCTTGACTTTAGGAATCAAAGTGATGAACGAAGTCCCACTTCCACGATTTAATCTCCCTTCCTTATGAAATTAAAGCATGTTGTTAAAGATATCGTCTTCAAAAAGGTGCCAAAAATGCTTGATAAATATGAAGTTAAAACCATCTGGACCTTGGGCTTTATCGACACCACACCCGAAAACCACTTCTTTTATCTCGAATTTGGAGAACGCTTCCACAATTCTCAGCTTACTCTGCTCCGACAATTTTTTCGTGTTATCACAAATCACCCTAGGTCTGATCGGTAACTTTTCGGTAAAACGGTTCCTAAAAAAATAATGACCTCTTATTTGATGCTCGATGGTTTAGTGACCCAGTTCCCTCCAATGTTATGCCCCGAGATCAAATTTCTCGCCTTTCTATTGTTAATCATACCATGAAAGAATTTAGAATTCTCATCTCATTCTATCGCCCAACGGACCCATGCACATTGTTTTAAATCCCTAATTTTATTTTCTTCAACCTCTTTCAAGACTTTTTTATTTTCCCATAACGCCCATTCTTCCTCCTCCCTGAGCTTTCTCTTTTCCATGACTTTTTCAAGATGTTCGATCTCTTCTCTGGCTTTGGCCTTGGACTCTCTTTCTTTCAAAAGCATATCACCCCTCCATACTTTTATTTATTTTCTTATAAAATCCAATCTTTTAGACAAGACCGAGTCAGCTGGCCCCGAATCCTGAAAAGACTCAGCCGCCCTTTTAACCACATCCTTAAATCCGTCTTTCCCGATCCAAGAATTAAAGATTCGAAAAGGCTTTGGCCCAAAATTCCTGTCCACCATTGTCATCACCTGCAGGCAATGATCCGAAAAGAGCTAAGGTAAGGCTCTCAAACATGCCAACGACCATTTATTAAAGAAGCTAAAACAAACGAGCATTCTGTCAATTTTGCTTAGTTTCTTACCGTTATCACGGCTACACGTGAATTGTTTTTTACTATCAAATTATACTCAACAAAACCTACATTATGAATGTAAGTGTTAAAATTACGAGCACAAGAGGCTTTGAACTCAGAGTTTTTCCTCTCATTGGGGAAACGCACAGCGTTAAAATCACCCAACAGAAACCACAAACCAGAGTTCTTACCAATTTCAGACTCAATGTCCTCCTGAAGGTCTTTCTTGGCTGCAACCCCTTGCGGAGCATAAAAATTCATAATATTTATCTCCTCCCCACTCCCCTTTATTCTCCCTTTTAAAAGAAGGAAATACCTTTTTTACCGAACCACAGTGTTTAAAAAACCCTGGAGCCCATAGACAAACTAAACCACCCGATTGCCCAACTGCATTAACAAAGTCCATCTCATAGTTATTATTACCCCAATATTTAGAGAAATTCATACATGTCGTGTCTTCTACCTTTGTTTCTTGGAGAGCTATGAAATTCAGACCATGTTTGATTTTGATGTCCTTTACCCAAGCCTCTTTCTCACCCCCTCTCACTCCTATGATATTCAAAGAAAGGAAATTCATTGTCCTACCGCATTAATACCTTCTTCCAGGATTGTCTCTTCCAATAGCATCCCGAATCCGTTCAGATTAGCACCGACTTAATTCCACGGTGGCTTGAGCTTCTAACTCCACCCCTTTCAGCTCCTGATCCACGTGTTGTTTGTTTACCGTCTCCCGAGCCGAAACTCCCCCTTCCACCTCGTCCGCAGCCTTCGCATCGACCCCATTAACGATGCAACTCCTGTTCTGGTGACCGACATCATCATTCTCAGCAGGAGCGACTTCCATAACATCCTCTCCTTCTTTGTTGTTAGCTCCCGTCCCAAAAGTAACAGCTGGGAACTCATCCCTTTCTCTCCTAGACCTTTTCTTGGGCCTAACACAAACAGAGGGGCTTTTCAAGGACAATTGGGCTTGACCTCTACCTTTTGCCAGGGACTTGGGCTTGTTATTAATCCTGCTAAGTCCAGTATGTGATTTAAAAGAAAAAACCTGCTTATTGAACACTTGGGCCCCACTACCATGCACATGCCTCCTCTCTTCCTTGGAACATTCCATATCCGTTGAACTATCAATACGGGGAACTGTGGACAAATAAAACCTGGCCGACACCTCTAATCGGAAGCAATAAATTATCCATCCTCTCTCTCTACCGATTTTTCGCAATCCCCCTCTTCTCTCACTTCGGGCCTAACAACCCCTCCGGCCGCCGAAACCGAAGAAACCTTCGCCGTATCGGTCGGAATTTGGCCGGAACCACTAGATGCTTTGGTCGCCTCCGGAACCGAACCTAGGCTGTCAATCTCCCAATCTCTACTCTCCTCCTGGATCCAAAGCTTGAACTTCCTGTTTTTACACTTAATGGTTATAGAATCTTCGATCTTCTTACCTTCCCCCACCAGAATCCCGACACATACAACTGACCAGTTCACATCATTACTATCTAACTGCGCTGGGTGAACTATCAAAACGAATTGTCCAGCAATATAGTCGAACACCCAATTTTCTGCCAGGTGAATTGGAACTCCATGTATTTTAATCCATGCGACTCTCTCGTAGGGGTGGACTTGACCTTCCCAGATGTCCAAACTGGAGAACCACTTCTTCCAAAACTCCTGCTTGGCCAAAAATGCAACCGTCTCTTCGCTACTCCGAAGTTTTAAGCACAACGATAAACCTCCTAAGTAGATAATCTCAAATTCTCCCATCCCTTCCTTCGAACAAGCTTCCTTAAGTTTCCTAAGCGACGTAAGGTCTAAAGCTTTACCTATAAAAGCTCTACCATGTAAATCTTGAAACACTCTTGTCTTTTCTTGGATCTCCAACTAACTCTCTTGCTTTCTCCCTACCAAACGAAAAAGGTTCGCCGGAAGAGGTCCCTACTCCCTATTAACCATTTGACGGAAACTCAACCCTCCTCCTAGAGAGAAAATCGAACTTGTCTTAAAAGGATCATTCCCCTTCATGTTATAGGCCGAATGGGTCTTCTCCCTGACATTCTTCTCAAGAGGTTTGGAATCACCGAGACCGTTATTTTCGACGGCGAATCTCGCTATGTTGACTCTTAGTTTGTTATGCCCCATCTTAACACCGTTCAACTTCTGTTCAATCTCCTTTACCAACTTAGCATACCTGAACGTAATGAAACCGAACCTGTTCCCCTCCTTATCCTTTTTCCTGGCGATACCCGAAGGCACCTACGAAATTCGAAACTTCCCAAGGTGTGCACCCATCAGGAAGATTCATTACGTAGAACTTCGCTACATCCCCGTCCATCTCCTTGAAGCTTTTACCGGTGTACGTTCGACGACCTGGTAAATTATGTTATCGGTTGGAGTTGTATATGCATCCAGAATCCAGCATCACTAGAAAACCAAAGGATCATCGAACAAAAATATGGCGAAAGTCTTACAAGCAGAATCCTTTGATGTAAAATTGTGAAGGCTGTAGAGATCGAGATATATGCGGTGGAGATCAGATCTAAAAAAACACAAGCACGTGTATTTAATCGAATAGAAGATGAGAAGGATGGACGGCGACGAGAGGCGGTGGCGGCGGCAGCGGTGGGGAAGGCAAAGGGGAAAGGGGCGGTGGAGAGGGGAAAGGGAACGGTCGGCACCATGAAGTATAATTTAGGTATAACATAAATGTTGATTTGTGTAAATTTATCATTTAAAAATAAAAAATGAGAAAGAATATCGGCAAGCCATTTCACACAGGGAAACAATAAAACTGTTCGGTTCAACATTTGACGGCTACTTTAAAGCAGTATTCTCATTGGTCTCTTTGTTCAATATTTGACGAACGCAAAAAAAATATATTTCCATTTGATTAATTCAATATTTAATTTTCGTTTCTTTTTAATTCTTTTTAATAGTATTTTCTTGACATCCACTTTGCTTTAGACCACACGGTATGGAGGACATGAAAACTAAGCGTTATTTGACATGTGGACGCCACGTCAACGAGCGTCAGAAAAGTGGCGTGGTGGAAAAAAAGGGGTAGAAAAGGGCGTGGAAGAGGGGCGTCATCCGACACGTGACACATATTTTTGTTTTTATTTATATAAACTCTATTAAATTTAAATAAACCCAATTATTACTAATTAAAAGACTACATAATTTAAAATTTAAAGATTACATAACTTAAATATTTAAAACATTACTTAACATAAAAAATTAACATTACATACCTTAGACTAAAACGTTAACCTAAAAACGCATTATTTACCACGCCGCGTAGTGTCTGATGTCACGGCCGTACATGTTATGGTACTCGACGCAAGCGATTTGGATGATGTCGCATTCGTTTAACTCACCATCGTCGTTGTCCACACTATTTACTCCACCGCATTCGTTTTACAATATCTACGAATCATCCGAAAACGTTAACTAAGTGTGCCCACATTACGGATGGCCTCACCCCTACGTAAAATAATCATGTTAAACTTGATCCTAAAACTGATCCATTTGTAACGTAGCCCCGTGGTTGTTCACTACCGCGGTTTTAGCTATTTTTAGGTATTTTTGGTTGTGTTCACATTGGTTATCGCGGTTCTCGCAATAAAAGGTGGTTCTTAACGGATCCTTCTTTTATATATATATATATATATATATATATGTGTGTGTGTGTGTGTGTGAAATTTATTTTTTACGTAATATTTTTTGGAGCTTTTGCATAGAAACGTATTTAAAAGACGTTTAAATAAAAAAAATCAAAACAGTTAAAATTTAAACATATTTTATTAATTCAATGGCTTCTGAATGATTTTATATGTAAAATTAATTTCCAGGTAAAAATGATTTTTAATAACTTTTTTACCTGTAAAATTAGTGGTTCCTAGGTTACTTACATTTTTGTTGCTCTTATTTGTGTGTGTCATTATTATTTTCAATACCATAAACACCTAATTCAGAAAAATGTCATAAAATATTCGGTTAAAAAACGCTATAAAAACCTAGTTCATCTTTTATTCAAAGTTATATCAATAGTATACATGTTAGAAAGTTAAAAAACGCTCGATTTTATCATGTAATTATTTTCTTAAAAATAATCACGTATAAAAAGTTACGGACAATTAAAAATTTGGGAAAGTTACATGTGACTTATATGTATGTAATTATTTTCTTAAAAATAATCACGTACAAAAAGTTACGTACAATTAAAAAGTTGGGGAAGTTACATGTGACTTATATTATATGTGTATTTCTTGTCACGTGAGTAGCATGTAATAGTCTTTTATTGAAGATTTTCTCTTTTCCAAAATTTTTATTTTTTGTACAATGCATATATGTAGTATATCCATAAAAGATAAAACTTTGGAAAAAAACATACTATTATATATGTGTGATATATCATGTATTAAACATGTGTAATATATAAAATGTCCTTACAGACCGCAAGCACTTTTCCTCGTGGCCCGTGATATGTTTTTTCATCAGTTTTTAGTGTTCTTATTTATAAAAAGTTTTCTCATAATCATTTTCCTATATATATAGATCAAATATATATATATTTTCGCTAGGAAGTTAATTTTCGCTAGGAAGGATAGGAAGCCATAGGATTATGACATGTGGCAAATTTTAAAATAAAGAGAAAGGGTATTTTAGTCAATCCAACTCCTTCTTCTTCCTTTTTCAAAACCCAGTAAATTCAAAAACCCATCATTTTCAAAACCCACCATCTTCAACTATTTCTTCACTTTCTATCTCAATAATCACTACATTATAGTGCGATTTTCATCACAAATCAATGATTCAGAACCCGATCAACGTGTTCTTCAGCTTTTTTTTTTTTGAAGAAAACCCAGTTTAATTTCATAAAAAAATCTCGTTTTTTCCGGTGATTTTGGAGATAATCACTCGATTCGTTCGATTGATGAAGAAATCGGCTTCGATCCATGTAAGAAATTCTTTAATTTCATTTTCATGATCTGGGTTTTTGATTTAGTCATTGCGTTTTACGATCTTTGCGGGGGTCCGGGGGCGGCAGCCCCTGGCGGGGTCCAAGGGGCAGAGCCCCTGGCTGGTTGAGCTAAAAACGCATCAGAAAAATTAAATTTCCATAAATTGGCTCATTTCGAAGACAGTAATTCGTAGACAATTCAGACAGTTCACAGTGACAGTCAGTTTTATGTGTCTATTGCGTTTTAGAAATAAGAGAGTTTTATGTGGTTTCTGGCTATTGCATTTTAGAAAAAAACACATTTTTAAGTGTTTTTAGTCCTTGTGTTTTAGGTAAAACACATTTTTAGGTGTTTTCAGTCCATTGCGTTTTAGAATGAGTCATTTTTAAGTGTTTTCTGGCCATTGCGTTTTACATATAAGACATTTCTTTGTGTTTTTGGTGCATTGCGTTTTAGGTAAAACACTTTTTTATGTGTATTCAGTCCATTGCGTTTTAGAAAACAGACATTTTAAGTGTATTCTGGCCATTGCGTTTTACAAATAAGTCATTTCTTTGTGTTTTTGGTGCATTGCGTTTTAGGTAAAACACATTTTTATGTGTTTTCTGGCCATTGCGTTTTACAAATAAGTCATTTCTTTGTGTTTTTGGTGCATTGCGTTTTAGAAAAATGTCATTTTTTAGGTTTTTTTTTTTCATTGCGTTTTACGTAACTGGTGGTTTTTCTATTGCGTTTTACGCAACTGGGTTTTAAATTTTTTTTTTTAAATATAGCAATAGTATACTCGTTTTAAAGATAAAAAAACGCTCGTTTTTTTGGTGCAATTTTTATAAAAAAATAATGTCGTATGAAAGAGTTATTAACGTTTAAAAAATGGGGGGGAATTGGAGGAGAGAGAAACTATTGGCTTGGATTGACTAGAATGTCCTTGAACAAACTCACGCGTCTCTTTTCTTCATTTCAATTTGCCTGATTTAATCTTAGCCCTTGATTAACTTAATGGATGGTCAAGATCACTTCCTATCATTCCTAGCCAAATAAACTTCCTATTGTATCTCCACCCTAGAAAGGAACATGAGAAAACGCGAGTAAGTATGTCATTCTCGTATCGTTTAAGAGATACACATGAGATATAGAAAGAGATAACTTTTTGTTTGTAATTTCACTCGATGTGATTCTTCCATTTTCTTCTTAAAAGCATATCAACGTGTTATTAATAAAGTTAATTAAATTATGTTGTTATGATTGATGAAAATACACAAGAATGTTTCTAATATTCTTAAACATGATCGAGAAAAGATGTTGGTCTATATTTTGCATAAGAATCCCTTATAGCGTTTATCACACTCTTATGCACTTGTTTTAATCAGTTACATGTGTTGATCGAGCTGGTGATGCTTTGAAACTACTAGTTGAAAGGAAGGAGAAATATGATATCCTATTTATAGACAGTGAATTGAAAGATGTAGATGTTATCACATTCCTCCGATTTACAAAGCAGATGGACATACCGTCGATGGGTAATCTTGAAACTAAAACCTACTTTTAACAATTGTCAATCATTCTTGTTTCTTCGTTAACACTAACATATCTCGGTTGTTAAATGAAGTAATGCATGAAGAAGCAGATGACAACTTTATAATTGAAATGCTTGCAAATGGCGCCTTACTTGTTGTCGAAAGACCATTTGGTGATGATGTATTTATGCGTATAAGACAATGTGTGATAAGAGAACACCTTAATAAGCTTGAAAGTGAATGTTCTACTGATGGAAAAAAGAAAGTCACAATGAGCAAAACCAAAAGGAACTCAAATATCCAGCTACATGAAAATGGAACTGGTTTTGCAAAGAAGAAGTCCTTGGAATGGACTGATGAACTACATTCTAATTTCCTTAGAGTTTCTCATCAACTTGCAAGAGAAGGGAGTAAGAATTCATATCCTTGTTTTATGTTTGACATAGTAAATATGAACTAAAGACCCTTGTATGTTTTATTAGGATGTTTCCCAAAAGACATACTTGTAGGAATGGGAGTTCCAGGACTTACAAGAATGCAAGTTGCCAGTCATCTTCAGGTTTGTGATTCATATCAAATTTTCTTGGTGTTGATAACCATAATCCAGATTTTTATAAGGAACTAGGTTTTCCCTTTCCTTAAGTTAACTTGAGATTATGGTTAAACTGCTTGATATGGTTATAATTACTTGGAGAAACTAATAGTGTATATACTATATAGCTTTTAGATAGCCAATGTAGGGTGGCCTACTTGATAGAGGCACATGACTCTTATAGGAGAGGTCTCGGGTTCAAATCTGAGCAAGGGGTATTATTTAAATAAACGGTGTACGAGCAAACTTTTCCGTTCAAAAAAAAAGCTTTTAGGTATTGATCTAGGACAGACATTAATGATGCATATACCTCCAGATTTTAGCAAATAAGTTAGCTAAGTTTCATATCCCAATGAATGAGTGGCGGATTCATTAAATATTTTCTAGGATGTCAATATCCGGTGTTCAAATATCTATCTATCAACTTGACCAAATTACTTTATCTAGCAGGTCAAACTATTTTTGTGTTTCAGCCCGATCGTGTCCAACTGTATTAAGGTTCGTATAAGGATCATACTATTTACTTGTAGTTATTAGGCATTGGGCAATGGTGCATGAAAACATAATTTAAAAAAGTATTGATCATAACTAAGGCTAGGTCTACCGTACCATGCATACACCTCGGGCTATTATAAAAGACCATAACTAAGGCTCACATCTTCATTCCCAACAGAGAAGACACGCCTTCTGATGGGAACGATCTGCAATTACAACGTTCACTAACCGTTGCTCTAGTGGAATTACCAACCGGGTCAGGATACAAATGGGTCAGTTGAGTCAGCAACGACCCAGGAGCAGCCCATGGCGATTAACCAGCTTGCAGCCCGTTATCAGCCTACTAGCCACTACTATTTTATTAATTCAACAATTTCAGTTATGTCGTTATTTTAATTAGACTTTGTTTTAGTTATGTATTTTCTTATCCTGTAATTGGTCAACAGTTTGGCCCTTAAGATTAGGATCATGGCTTAGTGGGTAGTAGCAGTTATTGCCTTTCCTTTGTATTAAAAACTCTTTGATCAAATGAATGAGGGGGAGAAGTTTTATGTTAATTTTGAATTGGTTTTCCCCCATTGGAAAGATATTTACCATTGATAGCTCAAGATTAGCACCTTGAGTAGTGAACTTTGGATCCCTATACGCAACTTGTGGTGAGTCTGTATCCTGTTACGGTTAGGCGTTGCTCTTCAAAATCAATTCGGGTGGTGTGACTATATCCCGGATTGTCCGTTGTTTATTTCTATTTAAATTGGTATTCGAAATCTTAGCCGTTTGAGACCGGGTACCATCATTTGGTATCAGAGCCAGGTTCATCGTCCCACCGCTACAACTTTTTTTATCAACTCTTTTTTACCACAATGGTACCCGACAATTGCACCATGGAACAATAGATCAAAGCACTACAGGAAAAAGTTAGGAATTGGCAATCTCCCTTCAAGATCAGCGTTTCAAGCCAGAAAACTGGGAAGGCAACTGTTACTCTTTTGCTTGGGAATATAACGTGTTTAGACGACGGAACACCGGGTCCTTTTCCAATTCTGACATCAAAGTGATATTCCAGAATATGATGGGCGCTAGATCCCGACGAATTCGTAGAATGGCTCTGGACCGTTAAGCGAGTTTTTGATTATAAACAGACACCAAAAGAGAAAAAGGTCAAAGTTGTGGCTCTAAAGCTCCGAAAATATGCCTCGACATGGTGGGCTAACGTTTGTTCAAAACGTGAGAAACAAGGGAAGGAGAAGGTACGAACTTGGCATAAGATGAAGAAATTGTTCAAATCCAAATTTCTACCAGGGTATTACCTAAGCAGTTAATCTCGGCATTATATCGGTGCTATATCACCGATATATCGGTTATCGGCCCTAGCTCAAAATATCGGTGTGTCATCTCGGTTATATCTCGGTCACCGATAATATCGGCGATAAATACCGATATATCGCCGATATTTTGTATATGTTATATCGGTCGTCTCGCCGAGAATCTCGGTTGGGCCAACTAAGAAGTGAAAATTGACAAATAAGCTGAAAACAGAAGAAACATACCTGTTGACACTTATCGACCATATATCGACCGTATAGCGACCTCCGGCGGCCAATTCCGACGGCTCTGCCGGAATTTCTGCTGTAAACAGCGAGACGGGGAGAAGAAGAGAAAGTAGCCGCTGCGTGTGTGTGTTAGACTTTTAGGGTTTAATAAGTTTAAGTATTTTAACATTTAACCCCTTATCTTTCACTAGTTTATATTTAATCCTTTAAACTTGTAATTTTTTTTTTACATAAAAAGCATATTATTAGTTTGGGTATATAAACATTTAACCCCTCTATCTTCACTAGTTTACATTTGGTCCTTAAACTTACAAATCTATGCATAAAAAGTATAAACTTAACATTATATATATAAATTTATATAGGTTCTATATGTATATATATATATGCACCATATTATAAATTACCGATATCCCACCGCAATAACCGATATCTCATATATCGGTCCTTGACCGATATCCGATATTTTTTCGCATTAACTGCATAGGGTATTACCTTTAGGAAAGTTTCTCTAAATTACATTCCATCAAACAAGCTAGTCAACCGATAAGTGAGTATTCTGAAGAATTTAAGCACCTATTGATGAAGTGTGACCTTGATGAGGATGATCCTCTAACCCTGGTTCAATATCTTAATGGATTGGAATTCTGTATTGCCAACATTGTAGAAATGCATCCTTATTCCACCCTATCTGAGTTGGTTCTCATGGCCCACAAAGTCGAAACCCAACAAAATGCAAAATGGAACTTTAAAGCCCACAAGCCCATAACTAAACCCACTTGAATTCCTAAACCCAACAACCCATCTCTTCCTGCTAAACCTTTTACCCCAACTGTTAACTGACCCTCCTCTTACAACACCCAACCAAAAGCACCTCGTCGATGTTTCAGATGTCAAGGATTGGGGCATTTTGCTTCAGAATTCCCTAATAGCCGAATTATCAACTCGCTGAGTACGAAAGTGCTGGGGAGACGTGTTTTGAGGATGTCGAATCTTACCCCCCACCCTGCCCAGTTCGATGATGAAGAAGAAGAAGTATTGTGCCCTGATGTTGGCGAAAGTCTTGTGGTCCGACGGCTTTTAAATGGCATTAACACGCGGGAAGATCAAATCCAGCGTGAATCGATTTTTCATACCTGATGTACGATCAGTAACAAGGTGTGCGACGTGATTATCGATAGAGGGGAGATGTACCAACGTCGCATCTCTGGTGCTCATTTCCAAAGTTGGTTTAATCACTGAGCCATATTTGTCTCCTTATGTAATCTAGTGGCAGAACCATGGAAAAGGGATTCGGGTTTCACATTGCATGTTGCTTTTTTTTAGCATTGGGCAAAATTATCAAGATCAGGTCTGGTGTGACATCATCCCTATGGATGTTTGTCACATACTCCTGGGTCGACCGTGATTATTTAATCGATGGGTGACACATGATTGGTATAAGAATGCTTATTCTTTTCTTGTACGTGACCGGCAGATTAAACTCACACCATGATCCCAATTTCATCTTAATCTAAAGCTGCTCCATCATTAACTACTTTGTTGAAGTATAAGCTTCCTGAGTTTTCCACACCCAAGGACCATATTCTATTGGGCTTTGAAGATGATAATGAATTGAAAATTCCGGAGGTACACCCCTTAGCTCAGCCATTATTAAATACTTATCAACATGTTTTTCAAGAATTGACCATATTCCGGGTTCAGTGTTACCTAATAAGCTCGCATATCAAACCAATCCTATTGAAACTGCTGAAATTCGTTGACATGTGGATGAATTACTTGCTAACGGCCTCATCCGGGAATCTCTAAGCCCTTTTGTTGTTCCAACCTTATTAGTTCCCATGAAAAATGGCAAGTGGAGGATGCGTTTTGACAGGTGGGCAATTAACAAGATCACAATCAAGTATCGCTTTCCCATTCCCCGGCTCAATGACCTTATTAATGAATTACATGGTGCCATAGTTTTCTCGAAAATTGATTTATGAATCGGGTATCACCAAATTAGATTTTTTTGAAGGAGACAAGTGGAAGACGACATTTAAAACCAAGGAGGGGCTTTATGAATGGCTTGTCATGCCATTCGGGCTACCTAATGCACCGAGCACTTTTATGCGTCTTATGAATCAAACAATGAAACCTTTTCTGGGTCGCTTTGTTGTGGTGTATTTTGATGACATTTTAGTGTATATTCGTTCCACTGATGAGCATACAAACCACTTGCACCAATTTTTTGAGTTCCTGGCTTGCGAAAAATTGTATGGTAATCAAGATAAATGCCATTTCTTCACTTCACAAGTTGTATTTTTCAGGTATGTGGTTTCTACCCAAGGGATTGATGTTGATGAACGCAAGGTACAAGCCATACAAGATTGGCCAGTTCCCACTTCTATTCAGCAGGTCAGGAGTTTTCATGGTTTGGCCTCGTTTTATAGGAGAATCGTTAAGAATTTTAGCACTGTCGTTGCACCTTTGAATGAGATGATTAAGCTCAAGCGATTTAAGTGGACCCTATAACCTCAATTAGCTTTTGATGAATCAAAACATCGACTAACTTCCACTCTGATATTAGCCCTGTCATGTTTTAATGAGATGTTTGAGGTTGAATGTGATGCATCCGGGGTTGGTATTGGGGCTGTCTTGTCTCAAATTGGCAGACCCGTCGCCTATCTTAGTGAAAAGTTCAATGATGCTCAAAAGCGTTGCTCAACTTATGATAAGGAATTTTATGCCCTTGTATGTGCCTTGGATCATTGGCCACGCTACTTATTACAGAAAGAGTTTGTTCTTCACTCCAATCATGAGGCTCTTAAATACATTCAAGGTCAACATAAGTTGCAGCCCCGTTACGCAAAATGGGTTGAATTTCTTTAATCTTCATTTACTATCCGACACAAGTCTGACCAACTGAACAAGGATGTTGATGTCATATCCCGTAAGCACTTCTTTGGGTACCAAGATTTTGGGAATGAACTTGATTAAGAAATAATATGTTCATGTTCTTGGTTTTAGTGAGTTGTTCGTGAAATGCACTCCCCCCCCCCCCCAAGGATTTTCACCTTCTTGATGGTTTTCGCTTCAAAGGAAACCGTTTATGCATTCCTAGAAACAGCCTTTGACTTTCGTTAATATAGGAACTATAAGAATGCAACCTTTTAGGTCACTTTGGGGCTGACAAAACAAGCCTTATGCTCAAACAATACTTCTATTAGCCCCACTTATCTCGCAATGCCGAACACTTCATTCAGCGCTGCCTTGTTCCTTAAGCACCTAGGAAAATCTCAACATTGATTTTATCACTGGGCTTAAAAAACACAAAGGCAGAAAGATTCGATAATGGTGGTTGTGGACCGTTTTTCAAATATGGCCCATTTTATTCCCTGCCACACCACTTTTGACGTTGTTTAAGTTGTTGAACTCTATTTCAAAGAAATAGTTCGTTTTCACGGTGTCCCTAAGTCCATCATGAGTGACCGAGATCCCAAGTTCCTTAACCACTTTTGTTTAACTTTGTGGCGTAAACTGGGCACCAAGCTTAAGCTCAACACATCGTGTAACCTCCAAACGGACGGTCAAATAAAAGGTTTTCCCCACTAGAAAGTTATTTACCATTGCTAGCTCAAGATTAACACCTTGAGTGGTGAACTTTGGATCCCAATACGCAATAGGTGGTGAGTCTCTATCCTGTTACGGGTAGGCATTGCTCTTCGGAATCAATTCGGGTGGTGTGACTGTATCCCAGGTTGTCCATTGTTTATATTGGTTTGAATTCGTATTCGAAATCTTAGCTGTTTAAGATCGGGTGCCATCACCTTCACCCTTGGAAGAGTATTTATTGTGTCTTCTCATGGTATTTAATACAGACTTTCATGCATACCTTCCTTCATACAGACACGTAACTAGGCATGTCGATCGAGTGGCAACCGCTGCTGCGATATGGGCTAGAGTCGGAACGAGCTAACATAAGGAAAGGGTCCTAGATTGTGGGAGATGGAATAACTTCTATGGTCTGTACAAGTCTTTTTGTTTCACTTATTACTACTATTCCAAAAGTGCCATGATAGTTTTGAGCGTCTAATTCTTTTAGAAATGCTAATGAGGTTCAATGATGCCAACGGAGGGAATCAGTTGAAAGTTATCAATGGCAGGCACATAAGAAAGGTAGGAGAAGGAGGTGCGTGTAAATCCCAACTAGAGAGCTACTTTTTATTTGATTTCTATACTAACTTTTCCATCCTCTCCCGTTGGGAAATGGATCTATTACCTTTCCTAGATAAGATAGCCTCTCTAACATAACCACTAAAGAATTCTCTCGAGTTCCTCTTTAATGCCATCAACATGAAGTTCAAGTTAATCAAGATAATTCCCCTGGAACATGAGTTTACATCTAACACAATACTGTTTTATGCAATATATGAAAAGTTTGATGAAACATACGCATATGCCTAAGGATATCTTAGTAGAATGCATCTAAGAGCTTTAATCAACCTCAACGCGCTTGAGAATGATTGGATTAATGAACTAACTTCAAAAGAAAGGGTATGCCGCTTTGGACCAATCCACTTGACCCATCTTAGATTTCTCATGGATTGTTTTAATTGTTACAACAAAGACTTAAAAATCCATAACATGTATAAAGTACTACAAGTTCTTATCAACAAATAGAGCACTTAGTTAAAACAATTTAAGACATTCGTTATATATTATATGTATTTTTACTTGCAAGAATTTCTTAATGGGCATCTTTTAACTATGTTACTCTCACTGTACATCTAAATATAACCACTGAATTAGGATTTTTTTTAAAGTTATTTTGTACTTTACACACTATCTTAGATGGCTGGTGTAGTGTTATATACATGAATATATTTTGATTGAGACAAAATGATTTATATGGCTATAAAATTTTGACTTAATGCATCTAACAAGTTGTAAATCAACATTAAAGATTTAACAAACAAGTTCATCGAACTACATGAGATCAAATTTCAATGTGTGTTTGAAATCGATATGCAATTCTACATGGAAATAAATTAGCCCATATGAACTTTCAAAGCTCAAGTTAATAGCAAAACCATCTGTTTAAATTTTATTTCTTAGTTAGAGGACAACTATTATATCTAAAAGCTAGTGAGAAAATGTATAATAAATAACTGCTAAATACATTTATAAAGTAATGCATCCTTCAAATACTTGTGTTGGAAATGTGTTAGGAAACCATGAAAATGGGATGTTTTGGAATGTTTCGGTACTTCCATCGAATCTTCTTGGTCAGAATAAAGTTTTCTATGATAGTTTCTTTTAATGAAATCGGTTTTGATGGAAACGTGTCGCTAATGGTTGTTTTCAACGCCATTTTGAGCAATTCTGCAGTTGGAAACGAACCAGTATTCTAGTGTGAAAGGAAGTATTGTCGCATACTAACATGTATCATATTCTAATATTGGAAATATTAAGATTATGTATATAACAGTGTTTGATTTTTACTACTATTAGTTATCTTCTAAGGTATTATCCAAATCTCGTTATAGAATTGTCGTCGCGGGGGATTGAAGTTTACTGAAAATCAAGGATTACCAAGTGCGTCAAGAAATGGTTCAAGTAATAGCTCTCAAGAAGAAGTTAATTCAAAACGTCGCGGACATACACCTCTTGTTGTAACTAGTGTCGAAAATCAAGAAGAAAGAATAAAATTCATTCATGACACCTTATCAGGAAATGAAGTGGAAAATGATAAAGATCTCATGAACAATCAATCTCTCATTGGTTCCTCATCTAGGAAAAACTATGGTTTCCAAAACCATGGGCAAGTGGGTTCCAAGAGGTGCAAAAAAGGTTCTAATCCTTATAGCTTTCATCAAACCTGATCATTTGTTGATTTTGCTGATAGTCAGAAGCATAAGATGGAAGCACATCATTTTTATGCACTTAACATAATGTGGTTATGCTGAATTCCATATCAAAATAAACTTCTCTAGATGAGGATCTTGTAACTCATAACTAGTTTACTATTTGGGATAATAACTTGTCTTGTTAAACATGGTATAATTTCATAAGTAAAGATCCATCTATGTTAAATCTTTTTTTGCTATGAACAAACATATATTACCACATGAGGGGTTAACACTCATAGATGTAATCCTGTATTGAACTCTCATAAGGTACCACTTGTTGGTCTCAATATAGAAGAATTAAAAAAAGGGTAAGTTAATCATTCTCGAAAAATATTAAAAGAATTATTGTACAAAGATAAACCAAACACATTACAAGGAATGAGATACCTCGTAATCTTTAATATATAAGATTTACTAGTAAATATAATCTGAATATTACGAAGAACAAAAAACAGTAAAGAAAAGTATCATGAACTATATGTTTGAGAGAGATAGACGCACAAAAATCAAAAGCATAAACAACCCTCCTACTAATTTCGAGCATGAGCTTATATAGTAGTAAGGTTAGGAATGCACTTATGCTTGTATGACGGTGATACTTCCAATTGTAGTTTACCGAGTAACCTAATAGTAGCACCAAAGGAAATAAAATACTCTTATTTTGTTGATACGCGATGTCTGTTATCTACGTCAGTGTATCGAGTCATAATAGGTTAGAGTGTTAGAAAAGTCAGTTTTGTATTTTAAATACCCCTTCGTACGAAGGAGTCCTTCGCACGAAGGGGGACATGCCACTCACACAAATGGCTAGTCCATTCGTCCAAATGCTCACTCGCATGAGTTTCTTTTCCTGTAAATAGGTGAGTGGGTGTAAGCATTTGAGTACTTTTGACACTCAGACGGCGGAGCGCTGTCAGTTTGATTTCAGGGTCTGTAATTGACATTTGTTAATGAAATCAGTGCTAATTGATGATATCTTGTGTTTGTCAACTGTTCAATTGGATTTCGCACAATATGACAGCTTATTTGAAGTCGCCTGAGCGTTAACGAAATTGAAACTGAAACGGTCCTTACAAGTGGTATCACGGCGTGGAGGCCGACTTCAGAGACTCAAGACACAAGATTTCATCAAATTTGAAGACTTTCTACACTTCTCACTTCTTCTCATTCTATTTTTTCATCTTTTTCTGATTGAATCTATAGACGAAATGACTTGAGTTTTTCACAGATTGTGTGTCACACCCCAACAGATGGCGGAAACATCGGAGTGAGACGAACGAGATTGCTTAAAGACGTCATAACATTATGTGACAATAAATAAGTTCAAAACCGATTTCATTCATAATTATAAATTGTCAAATACATTGAAGAAATTCAGACACAACAATTAAAAAGGCAAATACAACAAGGTTATCATAAAAAAATATCCAAATCTAGTAATTCATGTGCGTTTCTGTGTCGTCCCTACTAGATCGTCATAAGCTTCATCATCAACCTGTAACATGTTAAAAATTATGTTTCAACGCAAAAGCATTATATCTGGGGTATTATACCTGGACTTCTGATTTTGCGGGAGCAATAGCCTAGTCCTCCTATAATGCTTTACATTGCTTTAATCTTAAAGCCCACCCTCAGCATAAAAAATGATGAAACATTGAAAAATGCTAATCATGTGCTGTTGAAGAAAAGATCCCCAAACGGGACACACCTAAAGTCGAACCATCATCTCTCTGATTTTGCGGAAGCAATAGCCTGAGCTCTCATGGTCTCGCATTTTAACCCCTTTACAGATATCACTAGTGTACATTCACCTGTAAGACTGAATATAGGAGTCTGGATGCGGGAGTATATTCTGAGGTGGGACACGCAAATAAGTTTACGTCTTTAAGACACTAATCTCGTATCTCGAAACAGTTGAACTTTGTGTGAAAATTTAAGTGGATCAGTATACTGACAATCTAAGTGAATCGTTAAAATGTTGGTGCATATGTCTGTCAACTTCGTCTTGTATCGAGTCTTGTATTAGTCTAGATAGATCAGGGCATGATATTCGAAAAAACTGAGAAATCATGTAAGATGCACCATTTCGCACGAAATGAAAAGGCCCATTTCGCACGAAATGAGGATTCCATTTCATACGAAATGAGGATTCCATTTCATTTAAGCCATTTCGTGCGAAATGAAGGTGTCTATAAATACTAGGTCATGCCAAATCTAGGGATGGCAACGGGGCGGGCATGGGGCGGGTATGACTGATCCCAAACCCATACCCGGTTATAAAAACTTGTCCCATACCCGGCCCAAAACCCGTCGGGTATGGGACGGGTAATTACCCGTTGGATACCGGGCTTACCCGCGGGTATCGGGTATACCCGTTATTTTGTTAAAAGATGCATGTTGGGGTTTCATGTATCGGGTATACATGCGAGTATCGGGTATACCCGTTATAATTATATTTTTTAACCGTAACATATAATAAGTTACATATATGTTTTATCATATGATGTCTCAAATAAATAAACTTCATAGTATATAAATCTCAAAAGAAGCTAATACATCAGGCGCGAGTTAGTTCTTTAATGCTAGCTTAATTACTTTCATATCAAAAGAGTGTTCAACAATCCTACATAATTAAGCTATCAAAATGCATATCCAAATCCAAGGAAGTAAGTTTAATTCCCTAGCTACCAAAGTGTAGCAGGTACCGAAATACACTTCAAAATACACCAGTTGCTTGTTAGTTCTTTAATACATATCCTTCCCACGTAAGCTAAAGTACCATATAAATTTTTTATTCCTTCATAGCACTTCCCTGCAATTACAAAAAATAAAAATAAAAGAATACACCATCACTTATCATCACTAAAATAACATAAATAAAATAAACTTGGAATGTATATTTACCTCGTCACCGTCATCATAATCATACTCAATTGTTCGACAATATGCTTCACTTTCTTTAGAACAAGTTGCTATGTACATAAAAAAGAGAACATTCTAAGTACATAAAGCAAAATAGTTGTACAAATGTAATCAAATTGTATTACCTCGTATTTCATTTAGCAACCAACTTTGAGCACACATCAATGCTTCCAATGTACTTGGATGAAGACGACTACGATGAGGACTTACCAATCTACCACTTGTGCTAAATGAAGATTCAGATGCCACCGTAGTTATAGTGATTGCCAATACATCTCGGGCTATCCTTTGGAGTATCGGGTATTTCGAACCATTTGTTTTCCACCAAGCTAGTATATCAATATCTAAGTTTGGTGGTAACACTTTCTCTTCAAGGTAGTGGTCAAGCTCCAGTTTGATACTACCTATAACAACCAATGTAGTTTTTATCTATAATTATATTACTTTAAAATGAATACAATAACCCAATGTGATAATAAAACATACCAGATGTATTTTCTTCGGTTACGTACGATAAATAGTCATAAAACAATCCACTTTCACTCTTGTCATTATTTGAAGTTGGCCTACCATAATCATGGTTCCTTACATTCTCATAACCTTTTGTTTTATAGTCTTCAAACAAGTCATATATAAACTTTTTGTGATACTCAATTTCAGCCTTTGCACCTTCTTCAGAACCATAAAGTATCGAAAATAAATAGTTCATAATTTTCAACTTGTATCGAGGATCTAAAATGGCTGCTACTCCCAAAAACCCATGAATAACTGACCAATATTAATCATACTTTGAAATCATCATCTTGGCCATTTCCTTTATCACCTTCTCCTCATCTCGACTCCACTTATCCAACGCGAATTTTATTTCATACACCGATTTAAAAAATATATTTGTTGTGGGATATTTTGATCCAGAAAACAACTCGGTAACATCATAAAATACTTTCAGTTTTTTACATATCTTTGATGCCAACTCCTAGTCTTTTTCCGTTGGTAAACTGTTATAGTGGGAATCACGTTGCTTAAGACGTTTGAAAACATCCTTGTAGATAATAGCAACGTTCAACATTAGGTATGTCGAATTCCAACGGGTTTTGCAATCAAGGGACAACTTCTTTGAAGATGGAATGGCCAAATGACGAGCTGCTTCTTCAAACTTTTCGACGCGTTTTGGTGTTGCCGTCCAAAAGCCAACACTATCTCTAATTCTTTCTATCCCATAAAAAATAATTGATAGCCCATCTTGGACAATTAGATTCAGAATATTCGCACAACAACGCATCTGAAATAACTGTCCTCCCAAAATAAGATCACTTAAAGATAGCTTATCAAGTAACAAGTGAATCAACAAATCATTTGTTGAGCAATTGTCAACGGTTACAGTTGATACTTTCCTGTCAATATTACTCATACAAAACTCTGGCAACCTCAGCGGTATGAGGACAAGGGACATAGATAAACCTAAAGCAAATCTTTAAACATTAGTTAAATAATCAATTAGGCCAATTATATATAATAAAAACAATGTTGTACCTCATGATTCGACTTTACATTTCCCAGTTGTCATCAATGAAATGAGCAGTAATTGCCATAAAACCTTTTTTTCTGATTGCTTGATGTCCACATGTATGTGGTAATTGCGATTCATTCTTCTCCAAAATCCTTAAATAGATAACTATTAGTATAAAGATAACATAATAAATATTTCATCTAATAAAATAAGATATACCTCATTGTCTTCTTTTCATATTCATAAATCTTTAATATGTCACTTTTGAGAGTGTTTCGAGATGGAACCTTAAAAAAAGGTTGAAGACCGCTCACAAACTTTCGAAACCCATGGTGCTCAACCATAGCAAGTGGATACTCATGCAAAATTACCATCTCGACAAGATCAGTTCGTGACGTATCAGCATTAAAATTATAGCAAGAGAGATCTGATTGTCCTTGTGTCTTTGCCTAATTCACAGATAATACCTGTTGACGTATATCTTTATTTTTTCTTTTCTTACAACTCTTCAAATGAGCAAGTAAATGTTTTGTCCCATCTGAGCTCTTCGCACCTAGTTTGCCCTTGCAATAATTGCACTCGGCCTTCTCTTCACCATTCACTTTTATCTTTTTGAAATGCTCCCATGCCGGTGAAGATAGTTTCCGTTTTTTCTCAACTAGATTGTTGTCATTAACCGTTTCTCCTTCGCGGGTATTTTGATCCTATTCTTGAGATTGACCAGTGTTTGCTTGTTGATCTTGTGTAAATTGTTCACCATCATCATGTGCCTGTGTATTTGAACTATGACACCCTATTATTTTTCTCCTTCCATATCGATATTCGCTAAAAAGAATGTAATATGTCAAATTATAAACATGTATTAATAACATACATAACATCATTAAAGATACAAAAGTATTAATCTAAACCTGTTTTAGTAAAAAAAAAGGTATCAAACTTGGCATAAAATCATTCAATGACCTGTTAACATAGTATTAGTTTTCTAGGTCAGGTTTCTAAACCATTAGAACTTTTTAGCCAAACATATTTTTGTGTTAGATAAATTATTATAGTAACTATTGGTATCCTCAACTTATATGGGAATTGTTACTTATAATTGAAACTGCACTATGCTTTATTTCTCTTTTCCTTTTCATTTGATGATTACTAACGGCTGGAAGTTGAACACACAAGATGAATCATATTTAATTTGGATTTAAACCACTACCTAAAATATTTAACAATTTGGATTTAAACCACTGCACTATGTACAAAGTTTGATTTAATAATGAAGTAGAGTGTATAAATTTAACAAACAAACCAAAGGCTTGAGAGCTTGAGTTATTAATGATCTGACATGGCAGATAAACAAAATAGTAACACTACCACTACCTGCACTCACACGATCACGCCAATAGGTTGGTGGGTTAATTATGAACTAGAAATAAAAAGATTTAAACACTAACACATTAAGAAGAATATACCTTAAGGTCTGAGTGTCTGAGCCCTAAGAACTTCAAGTGGACTGTTGATTCACTAACAATCGGTGGTAGCTACTGCACTAGCAATGAAGATTGAAGAATGGTATCCAAGAGACCAAGAAGAAATATATTGAAATCTGAATTGGAGATTTGGAGTAGAGAAGTGTAAATGACGATTGACGTTTCAGAAAAGTAAGCTTGTAATTGGGGGGAAATTTGTCTATATGGGAACTGGGAATTGGGATATTTGAGAAATACAAACATTAAATATATAATATATATATAAGGAAATAAAATATTATAAATATATTGGTTCGGGTAAATTTTGCGGGTAATCGGGTATGTATATATTGGGTAATCAGGTCGGGTATTACAATATCCCATACCCGTACCCGAACCCAAAAAAAAATTATACCCATACCCGGACCATACCCATCGGGTTTCGGGTATACCCGACCCAAATATTTCGGGTTTCGGGTAAACCCATCGGGTTCGGGTTTTTTTGCCATCCTTAGCCAAATCATTTGTAGGGTTCTGATTCCGGTAGCGAAGCTCTGCCGAAGTGTCTATAGCATTGTAAACGATCTGATATCAATACAAACACAATTTAAAGTGATTTTCTGTGCAAACCAGCTGAAATAACTCCGATATGTTTGTTTCTGCCACTCATATTGGTTAGAACGCTTCTAAACGACTCGTTTTGGTCGTGCAAATGATCCTACAAGTGGTATCAGAGCTCAGGAGGAAGAGTTCTTACCATTTCAGCTGCAAATTCTGATTTCTACACCTTCTTTTCAAAATTAAACAAGTTCTCACGGATAAAATGGCTTGATTTTCAAATATAATGTGCGAAACAATGTTTTAACAAACCCTAGAAAGTTTCAGACCTTAATTCAAAGTAAAACCTGATCAATTTGTTGAAAAACTGTCCGAAAGATTCATTTCGCACGAAATTGATATCATTTCGTTTGAACATTGCATTCATTTCGCGTGAAGCTTGCTTTCATTTCGCACGAAATCAGATTTCATTTCGGACCAAGAATCATTCCGTTTGAATATGCCTACCATTTCGCACGAAATGGATAAATAGAATCCATTTCGTTTGAAGGTTACTTCATTTCGTACGAAACGAGATTCCATTTCGTTTCAAGGTTCCATTTCGTGTGAAAGTGTTCTCATTCCGCTTGAGGGGTTCATTTCGCTTGAACAGGGTTCATTTCGTTTGAAAGGTGCATTCCGTGTGATAGTGGTCATTTCGCTAGAACCATTTCGTTTGAAAGACAAATTTTGTGATATTTTGAAAACCGAATCATGGAAAACAAGTTCTATAATGCCTTTGCTGGTCCGATGACTATTACTCAGAGTTCTATGCTAGAAAATGAAACGGGGACAACGCAAAAACCGCCTAAGCTCATGAGTATCAAGGAATACAGTGAATGAGCCGAACGTTTTGAAAACTGGGTTCAAGCATATTACTTAGATGCATGGGAACATACTGAATCTCAATATACTAGACCGGTTAAGGACAATGGATTGAAAGTTGATATTAAAGATTTAGGTGTTGATGAGAAAAAGGATTACAAAAATGAAAAATTGATGGTTAGTCTCTTGCAGCAAGCTATTAAAGAAGACATCTTGATTTTACTTCAACACAACGGAAGTGCATATTCGATATGGGAAGAATTAGAATCAAAGTTTCTTGGTAGTACCGAGATTATCAAGAACAAAAAGTCGCTTTTGAAGAAAGAATTTGATCTATTCCGTGGGTTAAGAACTGAAAACACCAAGCAGATTATTGAAAGATATTGCAATTTGGTGAAGAATATGAACAGATTAAACATCAATAAAGATAAAGATGAATTGATTGAAAAGTTGGCTGATGCGTTGCCACATGATGTTTGGGGCACATATCTTATGATGTTGAAAAATAAACCGGATTTTGACAAGCTAACGCTAAGCGAGTTTATTAAACAACTTGAAGCTCAAGAGATGGAACAACGAAAGATAGCGAGAATGAAGAACTATGATGGAGAACAAGACATCGGTTTGTATTACAAAGGTGGTGTTAGTGATAAGACCAACATTGTACCAAAGATTGAAACTGCTTTCAATGCAAAAAGTTCTTCTGAAAGTTCATCTCAAGGATCAAGTAGCAAAATGGGATTTACTTCATATCCATCGTTTGATCCAAATTTTTCAGGTACAAAGAGTGGCAAAGTACTTCAATGCAACATTGCTTTAAATCTTGAAAATGATCAAAACTACTCTGAAGAAGTTGCCAAAAGTCATATGTCTCTATTGGTGACTGTGTTAGAGTCTTATGGAAGTTTGGTTGCAGGAAGGATAGGAAATCCGATGTTGACAAAGGAGGATTACGATCAGTTTGATGCTGAGGAGATGGAGTTGATGGATATAAAGTGGTGTTTGGCTAGCGTGTTGAGAAGAGATGAAAAGTTTAAACAAATTACGGGAAGAGATGATTTCCGTGATGCAAATGTTTCTACTTTAGGATTTGATAAATCTAAAGTTACTTGTTTTCGTTGCAGGGAAAAAGGGCATTTTAAGCGAGAGTGCACAAACCGCGAAGCAAGTGGAGTTCAAAATCCATTCAGCAACAATGACTACTATCGAAAAGCGAGTTATCATCAAGTTGCTCAACAGCCGTATCAACAACAGCAACGACAAACTGCTCATGCTAGGAAGGAGTTTGAGGATTCAAAGAAAGCTTATCTTGTTAATCAAGATGATGGAAGTTCATCAAAAGGATTTAGTTGGGATAAATATATTTCAGCTGATAGTAAAGCATGTTTGACAGATCAAGATGATGAAAGGCTTCCAAAGGATTTTAGTTGGAAAGATTTCAATTGGGATGATTATGATCCTAACAGAACTTCAGATCATAAAACGTTTGTTGCTCAAATTGTTAAAGATAGTGTTGTTAAATATACTACTGATGATTATTGGGCAAGAAAAATAAGAAAGCGTTTAAACTCTGGAGCCAAGAATGATAAGAATGTTGAAGAAGAGGTTTGTGTGATAAAGAAGCAGGACAAAGAAATTCCAGTGTTTGACATTAAAAAGGAAGCTGTTGCAGAAAAAGTGTCTGAAAATTGTGAAAACTGTGAGACTATGAAGAAGCAAAACAGTGAGTTGTTTCATAACATGAACAGGTTGAAAGAATCATATGATGTCTTAAACAAAGCAATGAATCAATACAACGAGTCAAGCAGTGAACAAGCTACAGCCATGAAGACACTCAATAGTGCATACATAATAAAGCAGGAAATGATCAATTATTACATTGGGATGTATGCTGAGCTTGAACAGAAATTGGAAACTCAGAGAATTGAAACTGAGAGAGTAAACAAATTATTGAAAAGTTACTCATGTTCTTCTTATGTGATTGACAGGATTTACCCTATAGCAGAAGGCATGAAGGCATTTGAAGAAGTAAAATCTGAAGAGAAGAATTCTGAAACAAAAGAGGATACCGAAGTGAAGACTTCTGGTAAGAAACCAAGTGTTGGTTATAACAAGTGTCCACCCCCTCTGGAAAATGGATATTCTCCATGAAATCCAAATTCAGAAAGAGTAAAAAAGGCAACCAACTTACAATGGGAATCTGAGCATTCAGATAACTTGCCAGACAACATTGATGTCACATTCACATCATCTGACACTGATCATGAGTCCGAGATAATTAAGAAAGTTGTCGATCAGGTGTTGGATAAGGATGAAACAGAGGAGTCCAAGTCAGAGTCAAAGTTTGAGTCCGACACGTCAAATCCAACAGTCAAAAAGGCCAAATGGGTTTACAATAAAGATTTTCTGTTATCACAAAATAATTTGAATGATGAAAGATTCAAAGTAGCATATACTTTGAATGATTCTGAAAAATTATATTCTGATGAAGAATTTCCAATAAGTGGTGTTAAAACTGAAATGATCAAAAAGGTTTTCAAACTAACAGAAATTAATATTTATGAAATAAAAGATGTAAATCTTTCTGGAAAACCTAAACAGTACACCTCAAGAGATCAACAAAGATTAAACAAGAAAAAGGGTTACAGTTCTGGTTCAGGTTATCGAAAGAAACCAAACCATAACGGTAATTTCAAAAAGAAAGGTTTAGGATTTATTCTACCGAAAAATCATAAAAATGAAAAAATTTATAAACCAAAAACTGTATTTGTTTCAGGGACATCATCCGAAGAAGAAAAAGAGCATTTGTTCAGGAATCAATCAAACAAAGAATTCCTTGCTAAGAAGCAAGAGGAAATGAAGAAGAAAGTTGCTCAGAAGACGGAGACGAGAACCTATTTTCAATGCAAAATAGTTGGTCATATTGCCAGGAATTGTCCAAAGGCAATCCAAACAAAACAGGGAGTTTCTGATAAACTAAAAGGAAAGATGGTTGAAAATGAACCAACAACCAAACAATTTATTGTTTTCAAAAATTCAAAGTTTGAGATTGGTGAGTGTTCAAAAAGTTTTTACAAAAGGAAAGTAAAACTTAACAACCAAAAGTGGATTGTTAAGAATTTAGATGCTAGTTCTGGCGATGAATCTGATTCCATAAAATCAGAGGAGCCACAAGTTGTTATAAAAGAAGATAAATCAGTACCGCCGTTGGATGATGCAAATTTTCCACCTTTGCGGGCTGAAAATTTAAAATCAAAAATTGGAAAAGTTGAAATTTCAAATCAATTTTTTTCTGAAAAGAAAGACTTTGATGTTGAAAAAGCCTTTAACCCCACAGTTCAAAATATTTTTGGAAAAATGTTTGACGGGAAGGTCAAGGGGGTTAAAGAATTTTATGAGAAGAAAACGAAGAAACCAGATAAAGATGGTTCATCCCGGGTTAGTAACTGGGATAGAACTTATCATGACTAAAACCCTGGATTTGCCGGAGCTCCCAAGTTGGTAATCGTGGAGCATGAATCGGCATATTTCTTGAGAAATTCTCGAAAGAGATATTTCGTTCTACAAGTGGTAGTTTTCTGAAAATTGTCATATTTTACTAGTAGTATGATTAGTAAGTGAACTTACTAGTGGTTGAAAAAAGTGGTTTTCACTGACAAGTGGTTAATCAAGGTCAATAAGTTGAACTTGATTTAACTTTCATTCAAGTAGTAATTGGAAAACAAAGTGATGAGTTTATCCCCATTCCTACAAGTGGTAAATCAACAAAACTAATTTTCCGGAAAAACCATTTTGATTAAAACAAACTTAAGTGTTTTGAAATCATCATGGGAAAATGGTTTGTTATAAGGGGGAGTTCTGATTGTTTATGCCAAGTGAATGGAAAATTGAAGAAATTCACAACAGTTGTCATTTTTACTTGTATAGTTTGTTTTCAAATTTTCCTTGAAAATAAAAAATTGAAACATATTTTTGATTTTAGGGGGAGTAGAAAATTGTAGAAATTTCAAAAATTTGAAAAATCCATAAACATGATAAAATCTCAAAATACAAAAACATTGAAAAATAAAATGAGTTTTCTTGTGAAAAAGAGGAAATGATAGTACATCAATGGATTATCACAGCATGCTAAAGAATTGGAAAGTCAAAATGTGATAAACGGTCTCACTGATGATATGCCAGTAGGTTTTTACACGTTTAGTAGATTGTGTTCGAGATATAAACCTAAATATCAAACTTGCTTATTTCGTGGGGAACATCTCTCGGATATATAGGTAACCTATGAAATCTTGTTTGAATGGCTTTCTATTTCTGACATACTAGGTCTTTGTGCGTGGTGATATCTGGGGTATTATACCTGGACTTTTGATTTTGCGGGAGCAATAGCCTAGTCCTCGTATAATGCTTTACATTGCTTTAATTTTAAAGCCCACCCTCAGCATAAAAATGATGAAACATTGAAAAATGCTAATCATGTGCTGTTGAAGAAAAGATCCCCAAACGGGACACACCTAAAGTCGAACCATCATCTCTCTGATTTTGCGGAAGCAATAGCCTGAACTCTCATGGTCTCGCATTTAACCCCTTTACAGATATCACTAGTGTACATTCACCTGTAAGACTGAATATAGGAGTCTGGATACGGGAGTATATTTTGAGGTGGGACACGCGAATAAGTTTAAGTCTTTAAGACACTAATCTCGTATCTCGAAACAGTTGAACTTTGTGTGAAAATTTAAGTGGATTAGTATACTGACAATCTAAGTGAATCGTTTAGAACTTAAAATGTTTAAAACTTAACGGTGTTGGTGATTTGTCTCATAAACTGATATGATCCTCTTACACAAACTCGCAAAAATATTGTTTGTAAATTTTTCTTTACTGCTTTCCATTAAAATCAAAAACCCAAAAAGATTGTGTTTTAGTTTAAAATTTTGAAAAATCCAAAAAGATTTTCGACAACTGATGTTGAAGAGCTGATTTTCAAAATTCCGAGTGCTAAACATGATGAACAGGTTTGGGAGAGTGTGTTTGAGAAAAAGATATGTTTACAAGTGGTCATCTGAGTATATAAATGATTAAATCATTTTGGATGATATTTACATGAGATTGTTTAAGTTTGAAAGTGGTCAGCAGAGTTTAAATTTGTTAAAATTTAAAATATGTGAAACTTTTGTTTTAGGTAGAGATTGTGCAGGCAGTAGCAGCAAAGTTTCGACTCATGAAAGTGCTATTCCAGGCGGCGATCCCAGTTTATCGAAAGGGGGAGTCTGAAGTTATATAGAGCCAGTTTCTGATCATGGAACTGTGTCGACACAAGCTGCTGATGTTGATGAACTTAAGGAATCAATAGATCTGATCAAGAGAAGATAGAGACAGATTGAGATTCTGGAAGATGGAAGAGAGAGAAAGAGATTGATTGAGGATACTTACAATGGAGAATCTTTGAAGAGAGTGTGAAGACTGATAAAGACTGAAGAAGTGACATACCGAAGACTCGACACTGAAGACTTCGTCAATATCCAAGGGGGAGTCTGTTGGTGCATATGTCTGTCGACTTCGTCTTGTATCGAGTCTTGTATTAGTCTAGATAGATCAGGGCACGATATTCGAGAAAACTAAGAAATCATGTAAGATGCACCATTTCGCACGAAATGAAAAGGCCCATTTCGCACGAAATGAGGATTCCATTTCGTACGAAATGGAGTGGCCATTCCGTTTAAGCCATTCCATGCGAAATGAAGGTGTCTATAAATACTAGGTCGTGCCAAATCATTTGTAGGGTTCTGATTCCGGTAGCGAAGCTCTACCGAAGTTTCTATAGCATTGTAAATGATCTGATATCAATACAAAGACATAAATTGTTTTCTGTGCAAACCAGCTGAAATAACTCCGATATGTTTGTTTCCGCCACTCATATTGGTTAGAACGCTTCTGAACGACTCGTTTTGGTCGTGCAAACGATCCTATAGGCGAGTACACAAGTTTGTAAATATATAGAATAAGTATAAAAAGAATTACTCGAATCAACATGGCAAATTGTATACAAGGTTATCTAGCATGCAATACTAAGTCTCAAACCCGAGTGTACACAAGAATTATGTGCATCACTCGCCATAAAAGTGACGAGACCATTATGTATAATAAGAAGCTTAACAATACCTCGACGGGCAGTGTGCTACTCCTATAGCATTATATATGTTAAGTTGGGCTAGCTAAGTTAATGACAAGAGGCATGTATGTATCTAGCATGAACCTAAGTATAACAAGTAGCATGTATAACGGATTGAGAATATAAAGTATGTTTGTGTGTGTATGTGTATTTTGTTAGGTTAACATGTTACAAACTAAATTATGTAAAAAGGAAATGGGTCAAGTGTACTCACGGTTTTGCAAGCTTCCACTTGGTAATTCCGTGAAGAGTTGATTGTTTGAGGATGGAACACCGAGTTCTCCTACACGAGGAAACCTAGGTGTGTGAGTATTCGGATGATAATGGACGATTCGGATTCGGAATTTAAAGTACACAAAAGTATGTATATGAGAAAGTAATCATCTAGACTTAAACACTCGTTTTTGACACTGTGAGTCCGGTATGGGTTGATGGGATTTCGTGGGTTAAGATACCCATTAGAATCGTAACGAGAGTTTTAAGTACTTAGATAATATAACTTATTACCATGACAAATAATCAGTTGATTATTATCAAGGGTTCAGTTATGTATAGATTAAATATATTTTATACAGTATGTAGTATGTCCAACATGTTTATCATGGAATTTCATAGAAGTCATGCTGGAGGTAGGAGGATAACCGTCCTTTAACCTTTTTCGTAAGATTCACCAATGCACAAGTTGTCACAAGGACAACTCGGATGGTCATGAATGAAATGGAAAGGAAACGTACATACTTCTCAAGGGGAAATCATCAAGTGAGGCGGTGGATTGAAAGTAGGATAGCCAAGGCTTCCAAGTAATCACACTCATACCAATGCACAAGTCTTGTTACAAGAAAAAGCTTGTATGGTTCCACACTTGTGGGTTCAAAACCCTTACAAAACAGAAAGTTTGGAGGCAATTAACACCTCCGAATTTGTGTGAAAAAACCTTGGTTAGGCTCACTAATCATGGACTTGATTAATGGCATAAGAACACAATTTTGCTTGAGGAAAACACAAGTTTAAAGAAAGTTTATAAAGTTTTCTTCCAAAACAGAAAGTCAAAATGGTGACGTTCCACCTTGGTTTTCCATGGAAACCTGTGGAAACCCTCCTAGAGGTGTTCCAAGCTTTGTAGAGGAAGAAGTAGTGAAGAAAATGGAAGAAAAGTAAGTATGAACTTACTTATGTAACTTGTATGAATGTGCCTTGAATCTGATTATAATCTAAGAATTTGTTGCTAATTTTATAGTTGAGGTTTAGGGTTAGTTAGGTGAGTAATTATGTAAGAAAACACAATTAGAAAACACACAATTGCCCAATCCATGACCAGCTAACAACATTCTGCGGATTGGGTTCTCTGGCGGGGCATGACAGAGAGGGTGTGGGACGGTCGCGGGGCGCGAGCTCTCTTATCTGGGGAATTTGTTTGATTTTTGTCATATTTAGCCCCTATACTTTACATATGTTATGTTTTAAGGTGTTAAGTGTGATGTAATGTGATTTTAAGTATCTAAACATGTCATTAAGCATAATATAAGTATAAGAATCATGAATAAGTATCGTGAATTTTCAATGATGTAAAAACATGCGTGAAAAGCGTATAAGTGATGTATGTACATATTTTCACATTCATCACACGTTTACAAGAATTACGAATAAGGTATCACATGTATAATGAATTTAAACGTATAAGCATGCGCGAATAAGTAAAGTATGATTTGTATGAAATAACGAATTTTTTTATGATCCAAGTCTCAGATTTTACAACGATACAACGAAATAAGATTACAAGGAATACAAGTTTCCAAAAATAGAAATACAAGACAAGCTTTCTAATTAAGGAAAGTTATGAAAAAGCGGAGCGTTACAGTCACCCCTCCTTTAGGAAATTTCGTCCCAAAATTTAGGAAGATGCAACGAACAGATGCAGATACTTAGCCTTCATATCACTTCCGAGTTCCCAAGTAAACTCAGCGCTACCTTTTCCTTCCCATCGAACCTTGACGATAGGAATTCGACTGCACCACAATTGCTTGACTCCTCGGTCCATGATCTCGACAGGTTTCTCCCCGAAGTGCAAAGTCTGGATGAATTGAAGATCTTCGAGTGGAACTTGAAGTCCTTCTTCAGCTAGACATTTCTTCAAGTTTGAGACGTGAAACGTAGGATGAACATTGTTGAGCACTTGAGGTAGATCCAGTCGATATGCAACCTTTCCAATCCTTTCGAGAATCTTGAAAGGACCTACGTAGCGAGGTGCGAGTTTCCCTTTCTTACCAAAATGAACCACGCCCTTCCAAGGGGATACCTTGAGAAGTACAAAGTCACCTACTTTGAATTCCAAAGGTTTGCGACGCTTATCAGCATAACTCTTTTGTCGGCTTCTGGCTTTCAGCAAGTTGTCTCAAACCTGTAAAATCTTGTCCATGGTCTCTTGTATAAGCTTGAGACCGGTGATTTGATCTTCTTCGATCTCGTGCCAACAAATAGGCGAACGACACTTACGACCATACAATGCCTCGAAAGGTGCCATTTGAATACTCGCGTGATAACTGTTGTTGTACAAGAATATGATCAAAAGCAAGTGCATATCCCAGTTGCCACCAAAATCGATTTCGCATGAATGAAGCATATCCTCTAGAGTTTGGATAGTACGCTTGGTTTGTCCATCAGACTGAGGATGAAAAGCGGTGCTAAGGTTGAGAAGAGTACCCATAGAGGATTGAAAAGTTTGCCAAAGAAGAGATGTAAAGCAACCATCGCGATGAGAAATGGTGTCAATAGGAATACCATGACGACAAATGATTTCATCCGTGTAGATACAAGCCAATCTCTCAACTTTGTAATCTTCACGAATTGGGAGAAAGTGAACAGATTTGGTCAATCGGTCAATGATCACCCAAATACTGTCATGACCAGACGAAGTATGAGGAAGTTTGGTAATAAAGTCCATTGCAATGTTCTCCCATTTCCAGATAGGAATTTCTGGTTGTTCAAGCAAGCCAGAGGGACGTTGGTGTTCAGCTTTAACCTTTGAACAAGTGAGACATTTCGAAACGAAGGTGGTGATATGTTTCTTTATTCCAGGCCACCAATAGGACGTACGCATATCGTGGTACATGTTATCAGCACCAGGATGAATAGAAAACCTCGATTTGTGTGCCTCCTTCATCAAAAAGTCCCGAAGGTTATCATGATGTGGAATCTAGATGCGATTGAGATGATATAGAATACCATCGGATGTAGACACAAGACTCTCTTCTGCACCACATTGCATCTCGCTGTAGAGGTTACCCTCGTTAATAGATGCATATTGAGCTTCGCAAATGCGGTTTTGAAGATCGTTAACGAGTTGGAAACAACGAATACCCTTGACATGAGTTTTACGACTAAGAGCATCGGCCACTACATTCGCCTTACCTGGATGGTAGCGAATTTCACAGTCGTAGTCGTTTAACAACTCTAACCAACGATGTTAACGCATGTTTAGTTCCTTTTGGTTGAAGATGTGTTGAAGGCTCTTATGGTCGGTGAAGACCACACACTTAGTACCATAAAGGTAGTATCGCCATATCTTCAAGGCAAAAACAACTGCACCAAGTTCAAGGTCGTGCGTAGTGTAGTTCTTCTCATGTATTTTGAGTTTCCTTGATGCGTAAGCGATAACCTTGTCTCATTGCATAAGGACACAACCAAGGCCAGGGTTTGAGGCATCGCAATACACGACAAAGTCGTCGTTACCATCGGGAAGAGCTAGGATAGGAGCATTACAAAGCATGTCCTTAAGTGTTTGGAAAGACTCATCTTGTTCAGGACCCCAAACAAAAGGTTTCTCTTTTTGAGTTAAGGAGGTAAGAGGAACGACGATTTTCGAGAAGTGTGAAATGAAACGATGATAGTAACCAACTAGACCAAGAAATGAACGAATTTCAGACGGAGACTTAGGTGCAATCCAGTTCTTCACAGCATCGATTTTTGCAGGGTCAACGTGAATACCAAGTTCGTTGACGGTATAACCAAGGAATTGAACCTCCTTTAACCAAAATTCACATTTAGAGAACTTGGTGTAAAGGCGTTCAGCGCGTAAAAGCTGAAGGATAAGACACAAGTGTCACTCGTGCTCTTATTGAGTCTTGGAGTAGATGAGAATATCGTTGATGAAGACGATGACGAAACAGTCTAAGTACGCTTTGCACACGTGGTTCATTAAATCCATGAAAATTACAGGTGCGTTGGTCAAACCAAAGGGCATGACCACGAACTCATAATGACCATAATGCGTACGAAAGGCGGTTTTGGGTATATCTACTTCGAGGACTCGAAGTTGATGATAACCAGAATGGAGATCAATATTAGAAAAGCAAGTTACACCTTGCAATTGATCGAAGAGATCGTCAATAATAGGAAGAGGATATTGGTTTTTGACAGTAAGCTTGTTGAGTTCACGATAGTCAATACACATTATGAATGATCCATCCTTCTTCTTGACGAATAAAACGGGAGCGCCACAAGGAGAAGTACTAAGGCATATAAAGCCTTTATCAAGAAGCTCTTGAAGTTGGCTCGAAAGCTCTTGCATCTTTGAGGGTGTTAAACGATAAGGAGACTTAGCGACAGGTGTAGCGCCAGGCACTAAATCGATGCGAAATTCAACAGAACGAGCAGGAGGCGGACCAGGAAGATCATCGGGAAAATCATAAACAACAGGTTCGTCACTTATGCTTTGGCCTTTGTCCTTCTTTTCCATAATGTGCGTGAGAAAGGCGAAGGTACCCTTGCGCAAGTACTTGTTCGCTTGAGTACACGACAGAAGCTTGAGACCTAGAGAAGGTTTCTCACCATAGACGTGTAGAGAATCACCATTGGGAAGAGGAAGACAAATGAACTTGTTGAAATAAACAACTTCAACATGAACTCGCCTAAGCCAGTCCATACCTACTATGATGTCGAAACTACCCATTTGCATAGGTATGAGGTCAATCGGAAACGTATGATCGTTGAGATTCAAAGAATACTTATAAAGAACGGAATCGACAGTGACGGATTTACCATTTGCGACTTCAACAGCGAACGATCTTGGCAACTTAGAGCGTTTACACTTAAACATAGGTTTGAATTCAATAGATATAAAACTCTTATCTGCGTTAGTATCTGTCACACCCTGTCTTTTGCGGAAGCGTATGATGTGTGACTGGTTTCATATCATTGCATTCAATCGTAATAAACAACTACATGATCAAAACGATGTTCATCCATTCATAAAATTTGAGTATTACAAACACTGGTTAATCAAGTTTTTAAAACACAACCTTCATCTAGGTTACAAACCAACAAAAGTGGATGACATCTAAACTTGAAGTCTACTTCTAGTTACGACACCTGCACCCAAGATCCATCCTGTTACCTGAAATACATGTAATTTTGGAAAACATCAACAAAAAGTTGAGCGAGTTCATGCATCTTGTTTGTGTACTGTAATTCTTGTAAATCTTTGGGAGACTCCTTTGTAAACAGGTATGAAAAACGTGTATGAACGTACTAAATGAATGTTTGTACAAGGACATTAAGGCATGTGAGGATATGGGGAGTACTTGTTATGACTCCTTGAGGACATGGGAAGCACTCGTAATGGCTTATACTCTTGTCCATTTTCCTCGACTGTGTCGATTAACCTCGACTGTGTCAATTTCCCTTGACTGTGTCGATTACCCTCGACTGTGTCGATTTCCCTCGACTGCGTCGATTAACCTCGACTGCGTCGATTAACCTCGACTGGGACTCCGAAGCACTACTAGGTACTAGTTGTGACCATGAGTGGGGTTCGGCCGTACCCGTTAGATCTAACCCTTGTCCCTAATTAAGTATTAATGGCATTTTTAGTAGTCGATTTACGACTGGGACACAAAAGTCCTACTTGGTACTAGTTTTCACCAAGAATTTATGGCATTTCAATATTAAGTCTATGCTCACATGATCTAGTATTTCATAGGCATTTCATACCGTTTAAGCATTTGTAACATGTATTTCACCCCCGAGAGTTATAAAACCAAAAACAGTTAAAGAAAAGGGGGAGCATGAACTCACTGTTTTGCGTCTTCAGTACTCGTAACTCAAATCTCGTCAGCAAATACGACTACCTACAATGTGCTAGGGTCTATTAGACGAGCGGGCCATGCCTTGCCTTAGTATTCATGTTTTGAGTTACGTTTCCTTTATGTCTTTACATCATCCAGAGTTATAATACTTTTCAAGTATTTGTTTTCGTGTTTCCTTCCCAAGGATGGGAGTATTTCATACATGTATTCTCGTATTCTTGTATTTGTAGTTTCCAAAATAATATATTTTCACTTAGAAAATATATGTAGACTTGTTTTGTCCAAAAATAATGTATCGTCAAGAAAATATATATTTTTCTGAATTTTCTAAGAAAATATATTTTCAATTCCAAAAATAATATATTTTCTCTTGGTCGAAAATACAATATTACTCTTGTAGTATTTTCAAAAATCGTATTTTCATTTCTTGTATCCAAAACAATATTTGCCAAAAATATATTTATAAGTTACGTTCTTGCGCTCGATTTCGCATTATCAAGCGTGTAACTTATATATTTGTTCCTTGTGATTTTTGGTATTATTTTGGATTGTAGATTCTTGGGATTTTGTTAAGTTATATTATTTTAAATCATAAAATAATACAACAAATACACAAAGTATACACATAAGCACACACAATGTGTCTTAATATAAAATATATATTCTAGATATATATTTATCCATTTTTGTTTACGAAAACCAACCTCCAATACTTTGTATTTTGTAACAAAACCTATGGCAAAGCTTATATGGAAATACCAAAGTTTAGGGCATACATGTAAACACTTGTTTAGAAAGTATTTTCTAAGTGTTTATATTTTTAGAAAATTTCACCATAGTTTCCTTTGAAAACGGAGGTGTCCATGCTATTTAGCATATCATTTTCTTTTCCAAAAATCATTCAAACAACCAACAATCACACTCTAAACAATATTTCACTTATCAAGTGTATAAACTATATACTTTACTTAAATACATGAACTTGATATTTCACGAAAACACGTAGTAACTTGGTGGAGTATTTAGTAGCCCCAATTACCCTCCAAAATATATTTACTTCCTTTAAAAACTCATTCTTGGAATTTTTGGATGTTTACAACTTGTGAACACATTTTACAAAGATATTTATTTACAACACCTTCTTGTTTTACTCGCAACCCTACACTTATTTTGTCACTCAAAATAGTGTAAGTTTAATGAAAATCATGATATTCCAAAAATCATATTTTTAAGCTTGGTTTTCTTGGAAAATCATTCACAAGTCTTAGATTCACAAGTTTACTAGCTTACTTTGTTTGTCATTTTACAAGAAATCATTTCATGTTCAAGTTCATGTTTTTACTAGAAGATGATTATCTTATGCAAACACATAATCATATTCTAACTTGCTAAATAATATGTTTAATCACACTTTAGCAAGTTCCATATGATGATCAACATCATATTGCCAAGAAATCAACAAGTAATCATCAACATACTCAAAACAACATTCTTCTAACAATATTTCATCATGTTCCATCTTTATGTAAAGCTTTATGTTCAAGATTAGTGTGTATATTCATTAGTGTTCTTGTGTAAACCATTCAACAACAACTTTTAACCACTAAAATATGAAGTAAACAAGAGTGTTCAAGAAGCTTACAACTAGCTTAAAGCTAGGGAAGAACACAAGTGAAAATGTGGTGGATAAAAGCACTCAAGAGAGGTCCTTCAAGTTCTGTGAGCACCGAGGCTCCTAAATCACCTTGTATCACCTTGAGATACACTTGGATTGCTTGAATGATGGCCGAAAATGGAGGTGGTGGGGTGATGGGGTGTGGCCGTGAGGTGGGGTGGTGATGGAGGTTCTTTGTGTTTGTTGAGAAGTTTTGGAGAAGATGGCTACTTATATTTCATATTTCCTTTGTCCAATGGTCCGTATGTCTCCTATAGTACACTACACATCTTATGCAAGATTTTGGGAAGATTTAACGGGATTTAGTAGATATTACAAGATCTTGGAGGATCATGGTGGGGTCACTTATGACCGTCCACTCTTATATGGGGGGGGGGGTTATGTGTAATTTTGATGGTAATGCAAGTAATTAGTGGAAATTTAAGTGTAAAGTCTAGTATTTAGTGTGTAACTTGCATTATGTAATATGTTAGAGTGCTCGGGAACCATAACTAGCTTAGAAAAAGCAAAACAATGCTTCTATCAATATTTTAGTGTTCCAGGTAATGTCCGGTTGTTCGGTTAGATACCGATCCGTTAAAGTGCTAAATTATTCCGTATATTGTCTTTTATGTAACTTTTAGTGACACTTTTAATTCCCGACACTTAGGAAAGTATTCAGGACCATTTTGTCATGTTTTTGCAAGTGACTAGCTTGTTAAAATGCTGAATTTTGTTGATTAGTGCAGAATTTTGCACTTTATGTGAGTTTTAGGCACTTTCCGGCACTTTGTCTTTCATCTAGAAAGGCAGTTTTGTGGTCCTTACTTTCCTACGCACTATGCTAGTGTAATACGTCATCTCTGGCTCATACTGGGTCTCAAAATACTGTCTGTCTATGTACTGAACTTCGTCAGCATTTTTGTTTGTCTGATAACGGTTCCAATTCTGTTATGTGTATCACTTGAACTATCTTGTGTTGATTGTCGCAACGAATAAAGTCTTGTATCATGAAATGCCACTGTATGTATATAACAGTAATCAAAAATTCATTTGTCTTGTAAACTAGATCATGCACAATTATTTAAGCACAAATTACTATTCATTTAGTGTACGGAATGTACGGAAAAGTGACGGTTGTCACAGTATCAAATAGACAAGAATCAAAGACATGGTTGATGAGGAATGTGCCAGTTATAACATCGTTGGCATTTTTTGCCTGAGCATCAGTGATGACAAATGCTCGGCCTCGAGCTTGCTGAGGCTGTTGTTGCTGTTGTCCCTATTGTTGCTGTTGTGGTGGTGGTTGGTTGCACTGAGGGCAAACATTGGCGAGATGGTTAAGATCGCCACACTTGAAACATGCTCGCATAGTGGCAACTTGGGGTTGAGCTTGGTTTAGGGCAGGGTTGCAACGATACTTGGTCTTAGGTGGGCTTTAGGCCACTACGACATCGATCGTCGAAATGCCCAAACCTGTTACAGGTTGCGCATTTGTGACACGGGGTGTTAGTGGGATGATGGTAAGAGAAATGGTTACACTTGGGGTACGACCCAGTGTAGTTTATCTTTTGTGGCTTAGGGTTTGAGGTAGCCGGAATTGACTGTAAAGGTATCGGGTTTTGCGGAGTAACAACCGCACAGTTTTGATTAGAAGCCTTCCGCTTCTTGTTCTTGTTTTTTTGGTTGGTTGGGAGGGTGATGTAACATCTGTGCTTGTAATCATTATGAACAGTTCAATTATCAATAAAACAATGTTATTTGATCCCAATGTTTGTTTGGTTGTGTTTTACATTTTTCATGTTTTGACTTTTATTCAATTTCAAACTCTATATCGCTTTCTGGAGAGTTATACGCAAACTGATGCGTAAACGTAATCAGTTTAATGCGAAAAATACTCTGGAACATCAACATATACTTAACATACCTTAAATAACCCTTACATAACTTAGAAATAAGTTTTGAAGGCTTTGGTATGGCAAAAACAAGTTAATTCGCTTATAGGGACTAAACTTGACAAACTGCAAAAGTATGCCAATTTGAACTGTAACGAACATTCCGGAACATGACCATAAGTTAAACATACCATAAATATCCTTTACATAGCTTAGAAATAGGCTTTGAGGGGTTCGGTGTGCTAAAATAAACTTTTGGGTCATTCAGGGACTAAAAGTGTCAAAAAGTGCACAAGTTTGCACTTTTGCGCATAACTCACGTTCTGAATACATCCGGACATCCAAAAATTTATGTAAGCACTAAAATATTTTATTTTAGTGTTTGGCATAAGAAAAATCCATTCGTTGCATCATTTGGATCGTTTTTCGCGCTTATGCGCATTCCGTCGTAATTAAGCGAACAACGCGATCGTACGACCAAACGAACCGACATCCGACATATTTTTGAGCATGTTTCATGTCCACAATGTTTAGGCATCATTTTAGGGCCTTAAAGTTGGCTTGACGGGCCTTAGAAGTGTCGGAAATGACTTAAACACGTGACAGGGACTGAAACTGTCATTTGGCAAACATGTTTCTGATCTGTGCAGGCCAGGCGGCCCGCGTAAAACCAAGGCCATCCTTTACGCGGCCTGCGTCAGTGTCCCAGATCAGATAAGATCAATTAGTCAGCAGATTTCAGCTGATTAACTCTCATCCACACACTCACACTTGCCCTTTCAGCTCATTAGGGGCCATTTTTAGTCACCACAACATTCCAACAAGTGTACGCACGAGATTCGATCACGTTATTCAAGAAACGATCTTAATGGTTCGGGAAATACTATAAATACCCCACCCCCATTTGCTTCAAACTCACAAGAATCTGATCTAATGTGCTCTAAGTTGAAACCTTTGTTTCATACCTGAGCTATTTTGATCTAGATTAGCATTCGGGGACCCTTTGTAAGTGTTCCGTCGTTCTTTTATTGCTTTTCGAGTCCGAAAGTCAAACTTTGTTTGACTTTCTGCATTGACCAGTTTATGGTCAATGCGAAGTTCGTTTGAACTTCGCAACGTGATTGTAATCACGATGGTTACAGTCCTTTGTGACTATGCCTACTGATTACCACGTTGTCTAGGGTCGTAAGGGTAAACGATCTAAATAATCGCTTATACTTTCGAACCCGACCCATTTGGTCGATCATTAGGATCCGACCAAACACATTAGGTGACCATAGCATATAGGGAATAACCTTCCGAGGTTATACCTTATGGTCGCTTCGTTTAAGTAGTTGTATGATAGGTAGTTTATATGCCTTAGATAAATTACCAAAATACCCCTTTGATGCCAAAATTCATTTTAAACATATGTAACATAACTTTTGACATCTAAACTGATTTGACAACAATATTAGACATGTTAAGGCATATGTTACTTGTCATAGGACTAGTTAGGCGATCCGAACGCGTTTCACGCGAACGACGCGTTAAAGTAGCATAAGCTACCTAAACGGGTCGTAATGGGTCGTAAGCACTTAGGCTAAGTTTCATTTAGTATGTAGGCCTTGTTAAACCATACTACATGAGTTCCAATACTCATTTGGTTTACGAGCCCTCATTCTATCCGATCTTCCGATATAGGTCCGGTTTATTAACATAGTTACCTATATTAGGTGCCGTTTGATTCCGTGATCTCTAGCATTGCTTGGTGGTTATCTTAGGACTTCTGAGCAATCTCAAGTGAGTACATAGACCCATCTTTTACTGTTTTCCAAAAATTTTGGGGTGAAACACATGTGCCTACTTGTTACTTTCATGCTTTCCTGTTTTCACATCATATACCTGCTATGTTTGTTAGTACATTATAGTACATGATTTCATTACATTTCATGCTATGTATGCCCATTGTGTGCATGCTTAGTACATTGTTTACTTTACATTTCTGCTATGTATGTTAACTGATAGCATGCTAGCACATTGATTTACAAGACTTTTCTACTCTGTATGTTAACTTAGCATACTTAGTACATTGTTTTCATATGACATGTATACAACTGCTATAACATTTGGTTTGCACAAACGAGACTTTTATACGTTCATTAACATCAGCTACGCCGCTCGGTAGTAAGTACTGGTACCATAGGACTTGACAAATCCCATTCCTGACATCTCGGGTTTGTTTGGATGTAAGGAATGACTGAATCCGAAAACATTTCTTTTGATAACCTTGACTGAAAGGGTTATCCGACTGTCTCAAGGCTTGAATGTATGCGTTAACTTACCACATAAATGTTTGTATCAATGTAACATGCATTACTTATCAAAACATGACTTTTTGATATATTCAAAATACTTTGTTTTGTACATTTCTACATTTGGATTATGTGACAATACTTTACTTACAATACATAACATTTGTTACACATTACCTGACTACTTTTGGACTTCTTAACATTTGACATGGTTTATACAAGGACTTGTGACAATTGGTTTAAACATGGACTTTATACATTGGTGGTTTGTTTAAGTGACTTAAGTAACGAGATGTGAGTAATGTGATACAAGCATGGTGGATACGCCGCTGGTACTTCCTATATATTAGTGTTTGCATTATATTACATATCATAGCGTTATTTAAGTCATTCAATTTGGACTTATACATTTTACACAAGTAACACGATTTTCACAAGACTTTGGTTTACAAACAATTTATTTCATACAACTCATTTTACTTGGTTATACATTTAACCACGCATTATTCTTTTATTTATACATATCATTCGATCTTATCGCTTTTTAAACGATTTACAAAACAAAACAATTTACAAGGTTCATGACTGACCTTTGATAAACAACTTTTTCTAAACTTATAAGTCATGAATCCTATTTTCACAAACCTATGTATCTCACTGGCATTTTTATGCTGACGTACCTATTTTCACATGTGTTTTCAGGAGCTTTTGCATAGGATGATGATCGTGACACTAGGGCGGACCTGTGCCTTAGAGACATAAAATGAAGATAGACTTAGTTTAAATATGTTATAAACTCTTGATTTCCTGTTTAAAACAATGTAACTCTTATGTTGATAAATAAAATACAACTTTGTATGCCATGGTTATGAAACAATTAATTCTGTTACAGCACTCCCCGACGTTTTCCGCCACGTTTTGTATGTTATACGTGGTCGGGGTGTGACAGAAGAGTTGGTATCAGAGCCAATGTTTATAGGGAATTAGGTTATTAGTAATGCTTTGACCTAGACTATAACCTTTCTAGGACCCCAACACAAGTTATCTTGTGTTTAGATTTTAAAACATGCACATCACCTATCCTTAGGTGATTATCAAAACAAAAACCAAATTTTTCCGAAACGATTTTTGAAAAACAATCTTCTGTTTTTGGATGATTTATTACAAGGTTTTGAACCCTCTTTTGTAAGGTTTTGAACCCTTCCAGTTTAACTAAAATTTTTGGCTTATTGCCTTTCTGAATTTTCAAAATCTCGTCAAGGTTTTGGGTTTTAAATAATGTGAACACGTGCAAACTGGAAGAGTGAATGCCTGTATTCTGGGTTTTCTGTCTAGGCAAGCACTTCGTATATATCTCATCAGACGCGAGACCAGTTGTGCTTACCTGGGAATTCTTGGGATGAGTGTTCACTTATAGGCGAGCATGTCTTCACGATACATTATTTTTGATCCACTTACTTTGATTAGTCACTGTGTGTCGTTTGTTTGCTTGGTAATGCGGACAAATGACCACCATCTTTTCTTTTGTTAATTTTGTTTCATCTCATTCTCTTCATCCAATCATCTCACTCGTTTCCTTTCATGTTTTCCTCTTTTAGAATGCCTCCTCGACGCGAAAACCAGATACCGACTGCCGAACTGGCAGAAATCATTGCGCAGCAGATGGCTGCTCAATTCCCAAATCTCTTTGCTCAATGGCACCAAGCCAACAACAATAACAATGCTCCATGCAAATACAAGGATTTTAACTCGGCTAAACCACTCAAGTTCAGTGGTTCTGAAGGAGCGACTGGGCTTCTTCAATGGTTCGAGAGCATTGAGAATACTTTTCGCCACGTGCAGTGTCCTGACAATCGCAAGGTCAAGTTTTCTTCGAGTGTGTTTCAGAAGAGGGCTCTCACATGGTGGAATGGGGTTATGAGAGACCGTGGTGCAGAAGTTGCTCTAGCACAAACTTGGGCTGAACTTAGGGCCCTTATGATGAGGGAATTCTGTCCTCGTCATGAGCAACGAGCTTTGGAGAAAGAGTTTGATGACTTGAAACAAGACAGTGGCGAGCACAGGGCATATACTGATAGGTTTGAGGAGTTGAGTCTGCTTTGCCCGACTATGGTTACCCCATTTGACAAGGCTATCGAAAGGTACATCGACGGCCTACCTGACTCAGTACAAGACATCATTACTGGTAGTAACCCTGCCACACTCCGTTAGGCGATCAAGTTAGCAGCGACATTGACTGAGTCGCAGGTTCGAAAGGGGAAGCTGCACAAAAAGGGTGACAAGGGTAAGAAGCAGGCGTCTGATAAGGAAGATAGCAAGAAAGGTCAAAACAAGAAGGGAAAGAATTCTGGAGGGTCTAGGAAGCGGAAGGCTTCCCAAAACTATGCCATTACTGCACAGGCCCAAGCTGCACCAAATCAGCCTGCGCAACCACTAGCCAAGAAGCCTTATCTTGGCAATGCACCTTTGTGCAACAGGTCTAACGGCCATCATCCACCACACCTCCAGTGTCGTCAGTGCACCAACTGCGGAAGATCTGGTCATCTTGCCGCTACTTGTCGCATTCCTGTTAACCAGAACCAGGCAGTTCAGAACCAAGCCCAACAAGTTGCTCAGCCTCTTGCTCAGCAACAAGGCCAAGCTGCACGACCCCATTTTCCTCCTGGTTCGTGCTACAATTGTGGGGATCTGACCCACTACAGGAACCGGTGCCCAAGGCTAGCCAACCAAAATCAGAATCAGAATCAAAATCAGGCTCCGGCTCGAGGTCGAGTCTTCAACATGAATGCTCAAGAGGCATAAGCAGACAATGAAGTGGTGAATGGTACGTTCTTTATTAATAATCAGCCTGCATCTGTTCTCTTTGATTCGGGTGCCGATAAGAGTTTTGTGTCATTGTCTTTTGAGCCAATACTTCGCGTGTCTAGAACGAAACTAGGTAAACCTTTGACAGTAGAAGTTGCTAGTGGTGAACCCATTATTCTTGATTCTGTTCTTCGCAACTGCCAGTTGAACCTTAACGACCATCTTTTTCCTATTGACCTCACGCCTATGCAACTTGGAAGCTTTGATGTTATTGTGGGTATGGATTGGTTATCCAAGCATCGCGCAGAGGTAGTTTGTTTTGAGAAGATTGTTCGTGTGCCGCTTTCGACAGGCGAGATCCTACAGGTTCAAGGTGAGAAACCGTCTGGTGGCCTCAAACTCATGTCTTGTTTTAAAGCTCGGAAATATCTGCGAAAGAACTATGTGGCTTTCTTAGCACATGTTACAGCAGATAAAGGCAAGGGTAAGTCTATTTCAGATATTCCTGTCATTCGGGATTATTCTGAAGTATTCCCTGAAGAATTACCTGGTCTACCTCCAGCACGCCAAGTCGAGTTTCGCATTGATCTCGTACCTGGTGCAAATCCCATTGCCAGAGCTCCATATCGTCTTGCACCATCTGAGATGCAAGAGTTGTCTAAGCAGCTTCAGGAGCTCTCCGACAAAGGTTTTATACGTCCTAGCTTTTCACCTTGGGGTGCTCCTGTTCTTTTTGTCAAGAAGAAGGATGGATCCTTTAGGATGTGTATCGATTATCGTGAGCTTAACAAGCTTACCATCAAGAATCGATATCCCCTACCACGAATAGACGATATCTTTGATCAGTTACAGGGCGCTTCTTATTTTTTGAAGATTGATCTACGTTCCGGGTATCATCAACTTCGTGTGCATGAAGAAGATATTCCCAAGACAGCTTTCCGCACTCGGTATGGGCACTATGAGTTCACAGTCATGCCATTCGGTTTGACTAATGCTCCTGCTGTTTTCATGGACTTAATGAATAGGGTCTGCAAACCTTATTTGGATTAGTTCGTCATTGTTTTTATTGACGACATCTTGATTTACTCTAAGACGCGAGCTGATCACGAGCAACATCTTCGTCTTACTTTGGAGCTCCTAAAGAAAGAGCAACTTTTCGCCAAATTCTCCAAGTGTGAATTTTGGCTTAAAGAAGTTCAATTCTTAGGACATATTATCAACGAACAAGGTATTCATGTGGATCCCTCCAAGATCAGTGCGATTAAGGATTGGGACACGCCTACTACTCCTACTGAAGTTCGTTCTTTCCTTGGTCTAGCGGGTTATTATCGCCGCTTCATAGAAAACTTCTCGAAGATTGCAGTTCCTCTAACTGCTCTAACTCAGAAGAACAAACCCTTTGATTGGGGATTCAAACAAGAGGAAACTTTTCAAAACTTGAAGCAGAAGCTTTGCGACGCGCCTGTTCTGACTTTGCCTAAGGGCAATGATGATTTCGTCGTTTATTGTGATGCATCTAAATTGGGTCTTGGTTGTGTTCTGATGCAAAGGAACAAAGTCATAGCATATGCATCGAGGCAGTTGAAGATACATGAGAGAAACTACACCACTCATGATCTTGAGTTAGGTGCAGTTGTTTTCGCTCTCAAGATCTGGAGACACTATTTGTACGGTACAAAATGTGTGGTTTTCACTGACCACAGAAGTCTTCAACATATCTTCAATCAGAAAGAACTCAACATGAGGCAATGACGTTGGGTTGAGCATCTAAACGACTATGACTGCGAAATTCGCTACCATCCTGGTAAGGCGAATGTCGTAGCCGATGCATTGAGTCGTAAGGAACATACTAAGCTTCATTGTGTACGTGTTCAATCTGTTATTCAAGCTCGATCCGATATCCAAGCACGCATTTCTCAGGCTCAACAATCTTGTGTTTCACAAGGTTTGATGGATAGGGAATTTCCCTATCACATAACACCTGATCTGGAACTGAAGGACAATGGATCGTATTACTTCGTGGACCGTTTGTGGGTCCCAAGCCAAGATAACCTTCGCACCTTGCTTATGGATGAAGCCCATAAGTCGCGTTATTCTGTTCATCCTGGCTCGGATACAATGTATAAGGATCTTCGTATTCACTATTAGTGGCCTGGTATGAAGAAAGACATTGCCTTATACGTATCAAAATGCCTTACTTGTCTTAAGGTTAAGGCTGAACATTAACGTCCTTCGGGTTTATTGGTGCAACCAGAGATCCCAGGTTGGAAATGGGAAAACATTACTATGGATCTTGTTACCAAACTTCCACGCACAAAGAAAGGTCATGATGCCATCTGGGTAGTTGTTGATCGTCTTACTAAGTCAGCACATTTCTTGCCAATCCGTGAGGATTTTCCTGCTGACAAACTTGCTAAAATCTATGTGGATGAAATTGTAGCTCGACATGGTGTTCCTTTGAACATCATTTCTGACAGAGATGCTCGTTTCACTTCTCATTTTTGGAGAACCATGCAATCTGCTATGGGGACCCAACTTAACCTGAGCACGGCTTATCATCCGCAAACGGATGGTCAATCTGAAAGAACAATCCAGACTCTGGAGGATATGCTTAGAGCTTGTGTGATCGACTTTGGTGGTAGTTGGGATTCACATCTTCCGTTAATTGAATTCTCCTACAACAACAGTTATCACACCAGCATCAAAATGGCTCCTTTCGAGGCTCTCTATGGTCGAAAATGTCGTTCACCAGTCTGCTGGAATGAGATCGGCGGGCTCAACTTACTGGACCTGCCCTCATTTTAGAGACAACTGACAAGATAAAGAAAGTTCGTGATAACCTTCAGACAGCTAGAAGCCGTCAAAAGAGTTACGCGGACCCAAAACGCAAGCCCTTGGAATTTCAAGTCGATGATCGAGTATTACTTAAGGTCTCACCTTGGAAAGGTGTGATCAGATTTAGAAAGAAAGGAAAACTTGCACCTAGATACGTTGGACCATTCAAGATCGTCGAAAGAATCGGAAAGGTAACCTACAGACTTGAGTTACCTCCTGAACTTGGAAATGTTCATCCAACCTTTCACGTGTCCAATCTCAAGAGGTGTTTAGCTGATGAGAACCTCCACATACCGCTTAACGAAATTCGTGTTGACAAAACATTGAAATTTGTTTAGAAACCTGTGGAAATCATGGAACGTGAAGTCAAGTAGCTTAAACGCAAGCGCATTCCTTTGGACAAAGTTCGTTGGGAAGCTAAACGTGGACCCGAGTTTACTTGGGAACGCGAAGATCAAATGAAGGCGAAATATCCGCATCTTTTCCCACGAGTTTCCTCCAAATAAATATCGGGACGAAATTTCCACAAGTAGGGGAGACTGTAACATCTGTGCTTGTAATCATTGTGAACAGTTCAATTATCAATAAAACAATGTTATTTGATCCCAATGTTTGTTTGGTTGTATTTTAGATTTTTCATGTTTTGACTTTTATTCAATTTCAAACTCTATATCGCTTTCTGGAGAGTTATACGCAAACTGATGTGTAAACGTAATCAGTTTAATGCGAAAAATACTCCGGAACATCAACATATACTTAACATACCTTAAATAACCCTTACATAACTTAGAAATAAGTTTTGAAGGCTTTGGTATGGCAAAAACAAGTTAATTCGCTTACAGGGACTAAACTTGACAAATTGTGAAAGTATGCCAATTTGAACTGTAACGAACATTCCGGAACATGACCATAAGTTAAACATACCATAAATATCCTTTACATAGCTTATAAATAGGCTTTGAGGGGTTCGGTGTGCTAAAATAAACTTTTGGGTCATTCAGGGACTAAAAGTGTCAAAAAGTGCACAAGTTTGCACTTTTGCGCATAACTCACGTTCTGAATACATCCGAACATCCAAAAATTTATGTAAGCACTAAAATATTTTATTTTAGTGTTTGGCATAAGAAAAATCCATTCGTAGCATCATTTGGATCGTTTTTCGCGCTTATGCGCATTCCGTCGTAATTAAGCGAACATCGCGATCGTACGACCAAACGAACCGACATCCGACATATTTTTGAGCATGTTTCATGTCCACAATGTTTAGGCATCATTTTAGGGCCTTAAATTTGGCTTGACGGGCCTTAGAAGTTTCGGAAATGACTTAAACACGTGACAGGGACTGAAACTGTCATTTGGCAAACATGTTTCTGATCTGTGCAGGCCAGGCGGCCCGCGTAAAACCAAGGCCATCCTTTACGCGGCCCGCGTCAGTGTCCCAGATTAGATAAGATCAATTAGTCAGCAGATTTCAGCTGATTAACTCTCATCCACACACTCACACTTGCCCTTTCAGCTCATTAGGGGCCATTTTTAGTCACCACAACATTCCAACAAGTGTACGCACGAGATTCGATCACGTTATTCAAGAAACGATCTTAACGGTTCGGGAAATACTATAAATACCCCACCCCCATTTGCTTCAAACTCACAAGAATCTGATCTAATGTGCTCTAAGTTGAAACCTTTCTTTCATACCTGAGCTATTTTGATCTAGATTAGCATTCGGGGACCCTTTGTAAGTGTTCCTTCGTTCTTTTATTGCTTTTCGAGTTCGAAAGTCAAACTTTGTTTGACTTTCTGCATTGACCAGTTTATGGTCAATGCGAAGTTCGTTTGAACTTCGCAACGTGATTGTAATCACGATGGTTATAGTCCTTTGTGACTATGCCTACTGATTACCACGTTGTCTAGGGTCGTAAGGGTAAGCGATCTAAATAATCGCTTATACTTTCGAACCCGAACCATTTGGTCGATCATTAGGATCCGACCAAACACATTAGGTGACCATAGCATATAGGGAATAACCTTCCGAGGTTATACCTTATGGTCGCTTCGTTTAAGTAGTTGTATGATAGGTAGTTTATATGCCTTAGATAAATTACCAAAATACCCCTTTGATGCCAAAATTCATTTTAAACATATGTAACATAACTTTTGACATCTAAACTGATTTGAAAACAATATTAGACATGTTAAGGCATGTGTTACTTGTCATAGGACTAGTTAGGTGATCCGAACGCGTTTCACGCGAACGACGCGTTAAAGTAGCATAAGCTACCTAAACGGGTCGTAATGGGTCGTAAGCACTTAGGCTAAGTTTCATTTAGTATGTAGGCTTTGTTAAATCATACTACATGAGTTCCAATACTCATTTGGTTTACGAGCCCTCATTCTATCCGATCTTCCGATATAGGTCCGGTTTATTAACATAGTTACCTATATTATGTGTCGTTTGATTCCGTGATCTCTAGCATTGCTTGGTGGTTATCTTAGGACTTCTGAGCAATCTCAAGTGAGTACATAGACCCATCTTTTACTGTTTTCCAAACATTTTGGGGTGAAACACATGTGCCTACTTGTTACTTTCATGCTTTCCTGTTTTCACATCATATACCTGCTATGTTTGTTAGTACATTATAGTACATGATTTCATTACATTTCATGCTATGTATGCCCATTGTGTGCATGCTTAGTACATTGTTTACTTTACATTTCTGCTATGTATGTTAACTGATAGCATGCTAGCACATTGATTTACAAGACTTTTCTACTCTGTATGTTAACTTAGCATACTTAGTACATTGTTTTCATATGACATGTATACAACTGCTATAACATTTGGTTTGCACAAACGAGACTTTTATACGTTCATTAACATTAGCTACGCCGCTCGGTAGTAAGTACTAGTACCATAGGACTTGACAAATCCCGTTCCTGACATCTCGGGTTTGTTTGGATGTAAGGAATGACTGAATCCGAAAACATTTCTTTTGATAACCTTGACTGAAAGGGTTATCCGACTGTCTCAAGGCTTGAATGTATGCGTTAACTTACCACATAAATGTTTGTATCAATGTAACATGCATTACTTTGCAAAACATGACTTTTTGATATACTCAAAATACTTTGTTTTGTACATTTCTACATTTGGATTATGTGACAATACTTTACTTACAATACATAACATTTGTTACACATTGCCTGACTACTTTTGGACTTCTTAACATTTGACATGGTTTATACAAGGACTTGTGACAATTGGTTTAAACATGGACTTTATACATTGGTGGTTTGTTTAAGTGACTTAAGTAACGAGATGTGAGTAATATGATACAAGCATGGTGGATACGCCACTGGTACTTCCTATATATAAGTGTTTGCATTATATTACATATCATAGCGTTATTTAAATCATTCAATTTGGACTTATACATTTTACACAAGTAACACGATTTTCACAAGACTTTGGTTTACAAACAATTTATTTTATACAACTCATTTTACTTGGTTATACATTTAACCACGCATTATTCTTTTATTTATACATATCATTTGATCTTATCGCTTTTTAAACGATTTACAAAACAAAACAATTTACAAGGTTCATGACTGACTTTTGATAAACAACTTTTTCTAAACTTATAAGTCATGAATCCTATTTTCACAAACCTATGTATCTCACAGGCATTTTTATGCTGACGTACCTATTTTCACATGTGTTTTCAGGAGCTTTTGCATGGGATGATGATCGTGACACAAGGGCGGACCTGTGCCTTAGAGACATAAAATAAAGATAGACTTAGTTTAAATATGTTATAAACTCTTGATTTCCTGTTTAAAACAATGTAACTCTTATGTTGATAAATAAAATACAACTTTGTATGCCATGGTTATGAAACAATTAATTCTGTTACAACACTCCCTGACGTTTTCCGCCATGTTTTGTATGTTATACGTGGTCGGGGTGTGACAGGTGAGGGTTCAACGATGGTGGTGTCGGTGGTAGCTTGGTGTGCATTTTTCAATGAAACCTTGTCGGAGGTTCCATGAAAAACGCAATTGTTGTTGAGTTCAGCGGCTAGACGTAATACGACTTCGAGGGTTTTGGGGCAGGCAGAAACAATGTGGTTCATCAAGGTGGGTGGAAGGCATCGAATGTATTTGGCTATGTCCTTTTTGACAGTGTCAACTTGGCCAGGGCAGAGGATACTGAGCTGTTTAAAGCGCGTTGTCAGACCAGCGTTGTCATTCCCTACTTATTTCAGATTCCAGAACTCGTTTTCCAGTTTCTAAATCTTGTGGGGAGGACAAAACTCATCCTTCATCAATTGCTTCAATTCAACCCAAGGTAGGGCATGAGCGACTTCGTTTCCTCGCTTGTTACGCTCAGAGGTCCACCATTCGAGAGCTCTCGAATGGAACACCCTAGTAGCGTTCAGGGTTTGCAGGTTGTCAAGGCAACCGCTTTGAAGGAAGGTTAGTTCAATAGAATCGAACCAGTTCATCAGGGCGGTGGCACCATCATTGCCTGTGAACTCGAGAGGTTTGCAGGCAATAAACTGTTTAAACTGGAACGCCGTTCTAGGTTTTCCACCTTCGTGTTGACGGAACCATGGGGTGAGTCAGGGCTGGACTGGAATTTGCTAACGATGTCAAGGTTGATCTTGGCCATTTGCTTGGCCATAAACTTTATACAATCCTTCTTGGACATCATGTCGGAGTTGGAGTTGGAACCCTTCTTGGTCTTCTTGGACATACTGTTGGACGACATCTAAAGAATCGAAAGAGAGGAAAGGATGAGACTTGATCATAATTTAAAATAAAGTTTTGCATGTATAAGCATGTAAGTATCATGTAGCACGTATGATCGACATAAATTGCATATTCAACAAGTATTCACAAGGTATAACACGTATGAATGCATAAAAGAGTCTAAATTTAGTTTGTTCATGAGAATTATTATTGTTTTTATTGCGAGAGACGTGCAAATCGTGTGTCGGTTTCGAAATGAACGAGGTAACAAGTATAAAATCACATATAAATTGAGATTAACATAAAAGAGAGGCTCAATAAAACGTTGGATTGCTTCGGGTTTAGAAACGTACTATTCCAAAGTGAATCGAAAGTCCTTTCTAATTAGGGAAACATGCTTTGGCCTATAGGTAAGATACTCTCGTCGAGAAGCGATTAACGGTATCTTACCCTCCAGTTACTACACGTCCCTAATCGATTGAAACAATCGAAACTTTGGCGGGATTGAAAATCGAGGAATGGGACTTAATTGACAAGATGCGGGTTTCACCCCTAACTTGACGATTTCGTACCCTAAGTGTGGTTGGTACTCGTCGGGTCAAAACTTAATTTCGACACTTTGACGAGGGGCCACTAGAATTTGAATTGGAAATTTACCATCAAGATGTGGATTTCACTCCTAACTTGATGGCATAATTCCGTGCAATATAAAGCATAAACGGATTAAGAGTCATTTACCAAATTATGTGTTTCATGCCTATTTTGGTAAAATCGTTTCGTTTGTATTACAAGTTCCTTCAAGTATTCAAAAGTGTATTGTGTAAATGTCTTAGGAAAGACATATTGTAATATTAAGACAAAAGAAGAGAAAGAAGCAAATAGGAAGAAATAATATATTAAACAAGTAGCAAGAATTGTCAAACGTATGGTACCTACTATAGACTAGGTCGAACATGGCAATTCTACCTAATTTCCTATAGTTATGGCTCTGATACCAATCTGTCACACCCCAACCGACGACAAAAACATCGGAGTGAGATGAACGAGATTGCTCAAAGTCGTCATAACATTATGTGACAATAATTAAGTTCAAAACCAATTTCATTCATAATCATAAATTTTCAAATACATTGAAGAAATTCAAATACAACAATTAAAAAGGCAAATACAACAAGTTTATCATAACAAAATATCCAAATCTAGTAATTCATGTGTGTTTCTATGTCGTCCCTACTAGATTCGTCATAAGCATAATCATCAACCTGTAACATGTTAAAAATAATGGCTCAACGCAAAAGCATTGGCGAGTACACAAGTTTGTAAATATATAGAATAAATATAAAAAGAATTACTCAAATCCACATGGCAAATTGTATACTAGGTTATCTAGCATACAATACTAAGTGTCAAACCTGAGTGTCTACAAGAATTATGTGCATCCCTCGCAACAAAAGTGACAAGACCATTATGTATAATAAGAAGCTTAACAATACTGGGACGGGCGGCGTGCTACTCCTATAGCGCTATATATGTTAAGTTGGGCTAGCTAAGTTAATGACAAGAAGAATGTATGTATCTAGCATGAACCTAAGTATAACAAGTAGCATGTACAACGGATTGAGAATATAAAGTATGTTTGTGAGTGTTTGTGTATTTTGTAGGTTAATGATGTGTATAAAATGCAACATATAAATTACACCAAATGAGGCATAAAACTAACCCTTCTTTGATACTAATGTTGAAAAAATGTGCTTTTGTCTTCCTTTTGTATTTTCAGGGTTAAATGAGCTTAGATAAACAAAAGAAGCAAAAATACAGCCAAATCTAACAATAATTCAAGAAAAGGAATAAACGTGGCATGCCCGACCCCTCGACGGCATCTTTCCAAGCAAAAACAAGACAACAGAAGGCTAAACAAGCCCCGTGCCCAGCGGACACGGGGGCGTGCCCAAGTGTCTGCAGAAAGGACAAAGTTGTAGAAGCTTTTATTTCCCAACACAGGGGCGTGCCCAGCGGACACGGGGCCGTGGTCAACGCTAAGATTCACAGAATCCAAGCAAATCTTGATAGTACAGATACGCTTCTGCACATTGGGCCGTGCCCAGCGGACACGAGGCCGTGTCCAGGCTTCTGTGCAGGCTATAAATAAGGGTGCTTGGTTCACTTCAAAGGCATCCCTTGACAAACCACCTCTCTCCCACTTCACCCACACTCCACCACCATCACAACACCCACATCCACCACCACCATCATCCATCATCCATCATAGAGTGTGTGTAGTAGTCTAGGGATCCAAGATTGATAGTAAGAGTTCTTGACAATCAAAGGCCATGTTTGCCTAAGTCTCTTACATCACTTGGTGAAGACAAGCATTTAGTGTAATACTTTTGTTCTTTTTAATCTTTTCACACTTTTTATTTGGTTTTGTATTAATGACTTTAATAACTAGTTTCTTTTGTTGAAGGTGAAAGTTCCTTATCATTTGTCCGTGGTGTCTTAGCGTTATTTTACTGTCTATATAAAATAAAAGATTTACACCATTCATATCACCATGGTCTATATGGAGATATGTTGGCTACCTGGTCGGGGGTTAAGGGAATGGTTTGGTAAGGTTCTTGCCTTGTTCAGTGTATAGATCCTGCAAGGACCTTGGTCAAGCTTACTAGGACATCCTTCAATACCCACTGGTATTGGATGGCGGGGGTGCGAATGGCTTGATCCCCTCATATGTAAACTACTATTAATACATTAACCCGGCTACTTGGCATTGTATCCCTGCTGACTCAAACCACTTAGCCGAGGGTACCGTCACCTTCAAAAGAGGGGCCTACCACATTACGCATTAATAACTTTATTAATTATCTTCCAATAATCCAACCCTTTAGGATTGTATCCTTGCTGACTCAAACTTCTGGGTTGAGGGTAACGTCACCTTCAAAAGAGGGGCCTACTACTATAACTAAGATAATCTCTTAAAAAGTGCAAAAGTGCAGAAAACATCAAAGGTTACACTAAAGGTGTCACACCCCGACCGCGTTAAAACAACAAACCGCGGCGGAAACGTCGGGGAGTGTCGTAACAGAATCATTGTTTCACAACACATGGATTTAAGTTTCGTTTTATTGAATTAAGTTTATTACATTGTATTGAAATTAGAAACAAAACATGAACAAATTGACTTTCATTATTATTTAGTCACTAAGGCCTCGCCCATTCCTATGTGAGCATGCACCAATATCATCATCAAACATCATCAACTAAGGTACCTGAAACATATGTGAAAATACGTCAGCATAAAATTGCCGGCGAGTACATAGGTTTTGTGGAAGTGTCAGATTCATGGCTCGTTTACATTTTGAAATAACTCGAACAACTTCGTTAATTAATATTAGAAAACCTAGTTTTGTAAAATGTTTGTAATGTAAAATGAAATAACCAAGTCAAAACAGATTAGTTATAGTTTATAAAACCTCGATGGCATGAATCTTAACTCAAAACATTTGTTTATGTAAACCCAGATTGTAAATCGTTTTTGTAAAAACTCGAATGGTTTATATTGTTAGAAAACCCTTGTAATGTAACTTCGTTTTGAAAACACTTGCCCAAGTGATCTAGATAACGCAACGAAATATAATGTGTTAAAAGCACTTATATATAGGAAGTACCAGCGGCGTATCCACCATGCTTTTATCACATTACAACTGTCCCGTTATCTAATCACTTCCCTAACCCAAGGTTTCAAACAGTTCAAATAATTCACATAGATCATACAGCTCCAAATGGTTCAAATAGTTCAGATAGTTTAATATAAACCATAGTATTTGTTTAGAAAACTCGAAATCGTTTAGCACATATGAATCACCCCAAAACAGTTTAAAACATTAAAAGAGGGGAACTATGGACTCACTTGAGATAGCTTACAAGTCTTTGAATAACAACCAAGCAACGCTAGAAGGATCACGGAATCAATCGACACCTAATATAGGTAACTATGTTAATAAACCGGGCCTAAATTGGAAGATCGGATAGGATGAGGTTTCGTAAACCAAATGAGTGTTGGAACTCATATGATATGGTTTAACAAAGCCTACATACTAAATTGAAACCTAACATAAGTGCTTACGACCCATTACGACTCGTTTAGGTAGCTTACGCTACTTTAACGCGTTGTTCGCATAAAACGCATTCGGATCGCCTAACTAGTCCAATGACAAGTATTATATGCCTTAACAAGTATAATAATGTTGCCTAATCAGTTTAGATGTCAAAATTTAAGTTACATATGCTTAGAATGAATTTATGCACAAAAAGGGCATTTTGGTCATTTTCCTAAGGCATATAAACTACCTATCATACAACTAACTAAACGAAGTGACCATAAGGTATAACCTCGGAAGGTTATTCCCTATACAACTATGGTCACAATATATGCTTGGTCGGATCCTAATGATCGACCAAATGGGTCGGGTTCGAAAGTCTAAGCGGTTGTTTAGATCGCTTATCTTACGACCCTATATAAGCACTAGTCTAAAAGTGACGAGCTAAACGTGTTAAAACATGCTTAACTAAGTTAGAAAACAGGTTTTGATATCAAAACAAAGGGTTTTGATATCCAAGAATAGTTTGGTTGCAAAATACGCATAAATACGCATTTTGACCGAAACTATGACTCGTCACTATGCCTAATCAACGTGGTAATCAGTAGGTATAGTCACAAGGGACTATAACCATCGTGATTACGCTCACGTAGCAAAGTTTAAACGAACTTTGTGTTGACCAAAGACTGGTCAAAGTAGAAAGTCAAACACTGTTTGACTTTCACGCTTGAAAAACGATAAAAGCATGAAAGAAACTTACAAAGGGTCCAAGCTAGGAAGAATTGAATAAAAAATACTCAGGTATGAAGCATAAGCTTCAACTTAGAGCAGAAATGATTCAATGATGAGTTGCAAGAATGAAAGGTGGTGGGTATTTATAGAATTCCCACAACCGTTAGGATCGTTTCTCGCAATCCGTGCTTCAATATTGGCCATACATGTGGGCACAAGGTTTTATAATACAAGGGGTACTCAAAACCAGCCCATAGCATCCAAATTCAGGGGTTAAAAATCATCAAAATCAGCTCAAAGACCAGATTCAATGTTTCTGTACCGGGCTTCTGTCATGGGCCACGTAGGAATAGGCCTGGGCTTACGCGCCCCGCCTAGTATCTTTGGCAGATTTGCACTTTTAGTCCCTGCAGGCCTAAAACTTGGTTTTCGATGCATTTTTGACACGTTTAAGCCCTGTTAACCCCATTTCAAGGCTATAAAATGAAGTTAAAGTATCGGGAACTTAAAATATACTCAAAAATATCTCGAATTTCGGTTCGTTTGATCGTACGGTTGCGTTCTTCGGTTAATTACGACGGAAGTCGTAACGGACGCAAAAACGATCCAAATTAAGCGACGAATGGAAATTTAGCATGCCAATCACTAAAATAAAATATTTTAATGATTAAAAAAATTTTGGATGTCCGGATATATTCAGAACGTAATATATGCGCGAAAATGCGAACTTATGCACTTTTTGACGCTTTTAGTCCCTATTGATCAAGAAAGTTTATTTTTGCGCACCAAACACTTCAATGACTATTTCTATGCTATGTAAAGGATATTTAGGGCATGTTTAACTTATGATCAGGTTCTAGAATGTTCGTTACAGAACGAATCGGCATACTTTCGCAGTTTGACACAAATAGTCCCTACGATCGAATAGACTTGTTTTCAACACACCAAACCATCCAAAACTTATTTCATAGTTATGTAAAGGTTATTTAAGGTATGTTAAGCCTATGTCACGGTTACGGAGTGTTTGTCACGTTAAACTGACTGCGTTTACGCACAAGTTTGCGTATAACTTTCAAGAAAGCGATTTAAAGCTTGAAATCGAACAAGAATTGATATGTGCAAATGATACACATATTTATACAAACCCCAAGTATGAAATACAATATTTCATTGATTTGGTATTTGTTTGATGGTCAAAGAGACATAGAAGTCACAGTCTCCCCTACTTTAGGAAATTTCGTCCCGAAATTTATTCGTAGGAGTATGTTTGTGACGTTTTGTTAAATAATTGTCTTGCATGGAATCTAGGGTGTCATCTATTTTGCGTATAGTAACCCAACAAAGATATGCAAGGCATAATCTTCTCATTTCCCAGTGTTTATATTTTAAAGCAATAAATGAATGGATGATTCATTTTCTCCAATGGATTCTCGTCAGAAGTGGAAATGAAGGGAAAATCAAAAGGATATTCTGTCGCAACCCCCGCCCCCTATCTGTCCTGGGAATGGGCGGCCGCGAGACCAGTTTTGGTGGTATCGGTATTTATTATTTTGGCAGCGGAAATTCCATAAGGACCGTAATTAGGAAATATTTATCAGAGTAAATACCATACTTTTATAATATTAAACATATTGGGATAAAACCCAAGTTTTCATTACAAACATTTTCATAGGGAAAATCCCCATTTTATTGAATAAAACATCTTCTTTTATTTAGGTAACTTTTATAGCCACTTTTTCCAAGCCTTCAGTGCTGTCCAGCTGGCTTCTAGTTGGCTTTCACATTTTGTTACCTGAAACGCGTTTAAAAACATTTTGTCAGTGGGAAATACTGGTGAGTGAATCCCAGTTTAATCAAGAAGAGTTTTATCCTTAAACAGTATTGAGAGCGATTACAATGTTTATGTCTACACAATTACTCATTCAGTATTGTAAATCCTGACTTGTGGGTCATATTACACATTGGCTAACTCTTTGTCCAATGGTAACGTATTCCACATTTTGTATACAAAACCCCAACATACCGGCAGTAATTGAAGAACTACAAAGACTCAATCACTGCTTAATTGAATTGTAAAACATTTAAGGTTTTGTAAAAACAATTTACAAAAAGGAGATTACTCACATTGATGTCTTAGGTTTTCTGTAAGGGTTTACTGGTGATTATCTATAATTTACACAAATGCACATATGTTAGTAAAATAACCCATTATTTACATTAGTAATACCCCCCTATGACGGCATTCCAACAACTACATCGGGCAGAACCTCGACAGCCGTTACGGAATCCTGGATCAATCGGGCAGCGTATCTAATACGTAACCGGGGTTATAATACTTACAACGGAGCAGAACTTCGTTAATTAGGGGGTATTATACCTGAGAATTATATTAATTATTCAGAAAATTGAGAGAGAAAGAGTTCGTGAGCGATTTGGGACTGAAGGCCAACGGTTTCTATTTATAGTGCCTGAATTCGGGTTCCTCGCGGCCCACGTAAGATGAGACCATGGGCTACGCGACCCGCGTATTAGGCTGGGTAGGCCCTAGCTTGTCCCAGTCATCGGCTAGCTTCGACACGATGATGACACGAGGCGGCACCGGGTGCGGTCCTGACTCCAAGCTGTCGCGCCCCGCGTAAGATCCTTAAGGGGTCTACGCGGCCCGCGAGCGACATAAAAACTTGATTTTAATTTTATTTTTAATGATATATCGTATTTTGGGCTCGGTTTTCACATACGAGGTATATCTTAGGACATATAGGGATATTTTAAAATATATTTAGGGTGTCGAAAAATATTTAGGAGGGTTGTTATATATTCATTTCCCTCAATGAATATTCTTTAGAAGCGAAAATGAATGGATTGATTCATTTTCCTCAACAGGTTCTTCGTCAGAAATGGAAATGAAGGAAAAATCAAAAGGATATTCATTTCCCTCAACGGATATTCTTTAGAAGCGAAAATGAATGGATTGATTCATTTTCCTCAACGGGTTCTTCGTCAGAAATGGAAATGAAGGAATAATAAAAAGGATATTCATTTCCCTCAACAGATATTCTTTAGAAGCGAAAATGAATGGATTGATTCATTTTCCTCAATGGGTTCTTCGTCAAAAATGGAAATGAAGGAATAATCAAAAGGATATTTATTTCCCTCAACGGATATTCTTCAGAATCGAAAATGAATGGATTGATTCATTTTCCTCAACGGATTCTTCATCAGAAATGGAAATGAAGGAATAATTAAAAGGATATTCATTTCCCTCAACGGATATTCTTCCGAAGCGAAAATGAATGGATTGATTCATTTTCCTCAACGGGTTCTTCGTCAGAAATGGAAATGAAGGAATAATCAAAAGGATATTCATTTCCCTCAACGGATATTCTTCAGAAACGAAAATGAATGGATTGATTCATTTTCCTCAACGGGTTCTTCGTCAGAAATGGAAATGAATAGAGTTAACTCTAGATACATGACAAAACTTGCTGTGATTTCTGTGCACTAAATTCCATAATTATGTATGCATCCATAATTACGTAATTCCTTGCACAGTTCGCATAGTTTGTTTTTATAATGTGAAGGGGATGGAATTTGTTGAACAAGTTCGAGATAACTTTGATTAGGTCAACACATAAACACATAAGCACATAATTGTTTCCTTGGTTATTAATTTGTTATCAGTTTGTTATTAATTGTTATTAACTTGTTGTCGATTTGTACATGGGTATTCAAGGTACACCAGGAACCCATTCCGTGGATTTCATTTGGCAATTTAAACACTTTTATGAATCTAACTATGAAGATAGGAAGATTTTAATAGGAATTTGGCTTTTGTCCTTATTAAATCGTAATGTACGTATTAAGGCATACAAAGAATTCAATTAAGGGCTCCGATTTGAGCGATAATCATCCACAATGAGCTAATTGTGAAGATAAGAAGATCCTATATGGATTTTGGAATTTGAATAGCGGGAGACGTTTCGAAACCTTGCACTAGACGTGCTTAAGTCGATACACGAGGTAGAATATTCATGAAGTTGAGGCGCTAGATATGCCAAGGCGACATATGAAGCAGAATTTGTAGGTTGGGTACTACGTATGTTAAGTCATTCATACGAGCAGGGTTGACTTGGGGTTGGTTTGGACCACCTTGGCTTGGGTTGAATCGACAAGCATTTGCCAGGTGACCGAGTCGCCCTTATGATGCATGCAGACGACACTGTAGGTAAGCTAGGTGATGTGCATTACATTTGTTGCATATCAGTGCAGTATAAGGTCTCCTTGCAGGAGGTTGAGCAGCAACAGGATTTGCAACAACTTTGTTTTGGATAGCAAAGCGGCACATGCTAACCAAATGTCCCCATCGTCCACAGTGGGTACATTTGAAACAGGGTATTTGATTCAGATGACGACGGTTGCATTGATTGCACCAAGGAGCAGTTCCCTTATACGACCTCTTGGCTGGCGGTGCTCCTGATTGATTTGGTGCAACCGCTGCGGGAATTCTTTGAAGCTCTACGCTTCTTTGATTTTTGTGAAGGCTTGGCTTCTGTTTCCTTTGGTGTCTCTTGGGCGGCTTCATCCTTGAGGCGAGTCATGGTGATAGCTAAATCAACGGTCCTCTAGAGTACGACGCCTATTTGTTGGGCAATTGTAGTACCTAGTTCGGACATTTGAGTGTTATTGCGATGAAGAGGCATCCTAAAGATAATGGAAGGCATGGGAGGAAGCAAGCGAGATGTTATCGGATAATCAAAACAGGATGACAACGCATAAAAATTGTGATAATTTGTTTGTTACCTAAGGCAAACAAATGAGATGGTGACTAATCAAAGTAAGTGGGTCATATTAATGTATCGTGAAGACATGCTTTAGCCTATAAGTGGACACTCACCCCAAGAGTTCCCAGGTAAGAGTGACTGGTCCGATTATGTGGATTTGTACGAACACTCTAGCCTTAGACAGAAAATTCAGAGTACAGGCATCCACCCTTCCAGATTGCACGTGTTCACATTATAAGACCCAACTTTGACGAGATTTTGAAAACTTTGAAGGTTCAAAACCTTATAATAAATCATCCTAGAACAGATGATTGGTTTTCAAAGCGGATTTGAAATTTGTGTTCTTATTGTGGTTGTCACCTAAGGATAAGTGACGGTATTGTTTTAAGATCTAAACACAAGAATCTTGTGTTAGGGTCCTAGGAAGGTTATAGACTAGGTCAAAGCATTACTAATAACCTAATTCCCTATAACCATGAGCTCTAATACCAACTTTTCTGTCACACTCCGACTGCGTTAAAACAACAAACCACGGCGGAAACGTCAGGGAGTGTCGTAACAGAATCATTGTTTCACAACACATGGATTTAAGTTTTGTTTTATTAAATTAAGTTTAATACATTATATTGAAATTAGAAACAAAACATGAACAAATTGACTTTCATTGTTATTAAGTCACTAAGGCCTCATCCATTCCTATGTGAGCATGCACCAATAACATCATCAAACATCATCAACTAAGGTACCTGAAACATATGTGAAAATACGTCAGCATAAAATTGCCGGCGAGTACATAGGTTTTGTGGAAGTGTCAGATTCATGGCTCGTTTACATTTTGAAATAACTCGAACAACTTCGTTAATTAATATTAGAAAACCTAGTTTTGTAAAATGTTTGTAATGTAAAATGAAATAACCAAGTCAAAACAGATTAGTTATAGTTTATAAAACCTCGATGGCATGAATCTTAACTCAAAACATTTGTTTATGTAAACCCAGATTGTAAATCGTTTTTGTAAAAACACGAATGGTTTATATTGTTAGAAAAACCTTGTAATGTAACTTCGTTTTGAAAACACTTGCCCAAGTGATCTAGATAACGCAACGAAATATAATGTGTTAAAAGCACTTATATATAGGAAGTACCAGCGGCGTATCCACCATGCTTTTATCACATTACAACTGTCCCGTTATCTAATCACTTCCCTAACCCAAGGTTTCAAACAGTTCAAATAATTCACATAGATCATACAGCTCCAAATGGTTCAAATAGTTCAGATAGTTTAATATAAACCATAGTATTTGTTTAGAAAACTCGAAATCGTTTAGCACATATGAATCACCCCAAAACAGTTTAAAACAGTAAAAGAGGGGAACTATGTACTCACTTGAGATAGCTTAGAAGTCTTTGAATAACAACCAAGCAATGCTAGAAGGATCACGGAATCAATCGGCACCTAATATAGGTAACTATGTTAATAAACCGGACCTAAATCGGAAGATCGGATAGGATGATGTTTCGTAAACCAAATGAGTGTTGGAACTCATATGATATGGTTTAACAAACCCTACATACTAAATTGAAACCTAACCTAAGTGCTTACGACCCATTACGACTCGTTTAGGTAGCTTACGCTACTTTAACGTGTCGTTCGCGTAAAACGCGTTTGGACCGCCTAACTAGTCCTATGACAAGTATTATATGCCTTAACAAGTCTAATAATGCTGCCTAATTAGTTTAGATGTCAAAATTTAAGTTACATATGCTTAGAATGAATTTATGCGCAAAAAGGGCATTTTGGTCATTTTCCTAAGGCATATAAACTACCTATCATACAACTAACTAAACGAAGTGACCATAAGGTATAACCTCGGAAGGTTATTCCCTATACAACTATGGTCACAATATATGCTTGGTCGGATCCTAATGATTGACCAAACGGGTCGGGTTCGAAAGTCTAAGCGGTTGTTTAGACCGCTTATCTTACGACCCTATATAAACACTAATCTAAAAGTGACGAGCTAAACATGTTAAAACATGCTTAACAAAGTTAGAAAACAAGTTTTGATATCAAAACAAAGGGTTTTGATACCAAAGAATAGTTTGGCTGCAAAATACGCATAAATACCCATTTTGACCGAAACTATGACTCGTCACTACGCCTAATCAACGTGGTAATCAGTAGGTATAGTCACAAGGGACTATAACCATCGTGATTACCCTCACGTTGCAAAGTTCAAACGAACTTTGTGTTGACCAAAGACAGGTCAAAGTAGAAAGTCAAACACTGTTTGACTTACACGCTTGAAAAACGATAAAAGCACGAAAGAAACTTACAAAGGGTCCAAGCTAGGAAGAATTGAATAAAAAATACTCAGGTATGAAGCATAAGCTTCAACTTAGAGCAGAAATGATTCAATGGTGAGTTGCAAGAATGAAAGGTGGTGGGTATTTATAGAATTCCCACAACCGTTAGGATCGTTTCTCGCAATCAGTGCTTCAATCTTGGCCATACATGTGGGCACAAGGTTTTATAATACAAGGGGTACTCAAAACCAGCCCATATCATCCAAATTCAGGGGTTAAAAGCCATCAAAATCAGCTCAAAGACCAGATTCAATGTTTCTGTACAGGGCCTCTGTCGCAGGCCACGTAGGAATAGGCCTGGGCTTACGCGCCCCGCCTAGTATCTTTGGCAGATTTGCACTTTTAGTCCCTGCAGGTCTAAAACTTGGTTTTCAATGCATTTTTGACAAGGTTAAGCCGCGTTAACCCCATTTCAAGGCTCTAAAATAAAGTTAAAGTATAGAGAACTTAAAATATACTAAAAAATATCTCGGATGTCGGTTCGTTTGGTCGTACGGTTGCGTTGTTCGGTTAATTACGACGGAAGTCGTAACGGACTCAAAAACGATCCAAATTAAGCGACGAATGGAAATTTAGCATGCCAATCACTAAAATAAAATATTTTAATGATTACAAAAATTTTTGGATGTCCGGATATATTCAGAACGTAAGATATGCGCGAAAATGCGAATTTATGCACTTTTTGACGCTTTTAGTCCTTATTGATCAAGAAAGTTTATATTTGCGCACCAAACACCTCAAAGCCTATTTCTAAGCTATGTAAAGGATATTTAGGGCTTTTTTAACTTATGATCAAGTTCCGGAATGTTCCTTACAGAACGAATCGGCATACTTTCGCAGTTTGACACAAATAGTCCCTTCGATCGAATAGACTTGTTTTCAACACACCAAACCATCCAAAACTTATTTCAAAGTTATGTAAAGGTTATTTAAGGTATGTTAAGCCTATGTCACTATTATGGAGTGTTTGTCGTGTTATACTGACTGTGTTTACGCACCAGTTTGCGTATAACTTTCCAAAAAGCGATTTAAAGCTTGAAATCGAACAAGAATTGATATGTGCAAATGATACACATATTTATACAAATCCCAACTATGAAACACAATATTTCATTGATTTGGTATTTTTTTGATGGTCGAAGAGACACATATGTCACAAGAGGTGAGTCGAATCCAAGTGATTCATCTTGTCTATCTGTTTTATTTTTATTTTTTATTTTTCAGCATTTTTAGTTAGTTTTTATTTTCTTGTTTAAAACCTGTTGGAACTTTGGAGATCGTTCATACTTGTACTGGATTAGTTTTATTGTAGTTTGTAGCTTATTTTATAGTCTAGGGGCTTATTTTGTAATTTCATGAAACTAGCAAACCTGACTTGGTGTAGTTAAGATTCCAGCATAATTATAATTATGCTGGCAAGTCAGGTCCTATATAATCCCAAGCATTGTAGCCCTAGCCAAGCTTTTGGCTCTTTGGTGAATGAAGTGCTGTTTACATTAAATCTCTGGATATTGTGCTCAAATCAGATTTCCAAGGTGCTTTATTGACTTATATACTAGTTTGGATTCAATACAACACTTGTTGTATTCATCAATCCATTAGCTTCATCTTCATTCTTGATTGTTCTTAAGTTTTTCATAGTTCAAACACTTAATCAATAGGTGTTTTGGACTAAAACAACCAACCACTTGTGACAACTGGCACAAAACCGGTAACTTCCGTACACTTTAATTATTATTTAATGACTGCAATTATGTGCTTAAATGTCAACATTGACTGATTAGATGCTAAGCAAGTGAATTCATGCACGTTGTATACTACAAAATATTGCTTCATGCAATCGAGAGCGCTGCGTCAGAAATATTAGTAAACTCACCGGTAAGACACACTGTGTCAACGGAACTGCAGAAAGCAGTCAGACATTAGAATTGAGGCCTAGGTGTAGGTCCTACGACAAAGGTACATTAAAACCCAAGAGTACATATAAGGGTTTAATTTATGGTCGTTGCGAAAGCTAAAGCATGCACTAAAAGGCACCCGAAACACACTTTAAGTGCAGAACTTTATTAAATTCAGCACAATTCAGCTTTTAACAACATAAATATTGTGCAGAGATGTCATTTTATCATCCAGAATATTTCCCTAAGTGACGGGAATTCTTTGTGTCACTAAAAATAACACTAACGACACTTTAAATGCTTATTAAGCACTTTAACGAATCGGTATCTAACCGAACAACCGAACAATTTGATTCGATACCGATTTCAAGATTTAAATCACTTTCTGGAGGGTTATACGCAAACTGGTGCTTAAACGCAATCAGTTTAACGCGACGTACACTCCAGAACTGTGACGTAAGCCAAATATACCCTAAATATCCCTTTCATAACTTAGAAATAAGTTTCAAAGGATTCGGTATGGCGAAAACATGTTTATTTGAACTAAAGAACTAATTACGACAAAACTGCGAAACGAACGTTGGCGGCCGCCCGGATAATATTTAATCCCACAAATATTCTGTTATGATTTAAATTTTATTTTAATCAGGTTCGTGTTGAAAAATAAATTAAAAAGCTTAAAAACGTTATTTTTCAAGTTTAAGCGCGTACCGTGTGTTCCTACGCGACACAATGCTTACACTGCAAAACGCAGACAACGCAGCAAACCCAGGAATATGCCAGGAATATACCAGGAATATGCCAGGAATATGCCAGGAATATGCCAGGAATATACCAGGAATATGCCAGGAATATGCCAGGAATATGCCAGGAATATACCAGGAATATGCCAGGAATATGCCAGGAATATGCCAGGAATATGCCAGGAATATGCCAGGAATATGCCAGGAATATGCCAGGAATATGCCAGGTATATGCTAGGAATATGCTATATGGAAGGTCTATAAATACCACCATTTCATCACTCCATCTTCACTTCCCTCTCTCCCTCCCTTGTTCTCGGCCCAACCAAGCACCACCGCCACCCTCATTTTCCAACTCATCCATCCATTCCAAGGTGATATTGAGGAGTAAGAAGGCCACTAACGAAGCTCGGTGCAAGCGGATCTTGAAGGACCTTCTTCATTTGCTTTTATCCACCTCTTTTGTCCTCTTGAACTCCCCTAGCCTTGTGCTAGTAGTAAGTGCTTCTAGACATCTTCTTGTTCTCGTTTATGATGGTTAATAGATGATTTAATGGCAAAAAAAATCATAAACACTAAAGATCACCAACTAAAAGTCTTGTAAAATGATGAACCTAATGGATAAAAGGAAAGTAATGGTGTAAAATTTGTTAAACTTGTTTTGTGATGATTATTTTTTGTTGTTTAATGCTAGTAGTAGTTCGGATCGTCATCTAACCCGGCTAGGTTATGTTCATAGAGCATGGACTAGTGTATGTTAAAGTATAAAAAAGGCAAGATGATGAACACTACTACATAATAACATGAACTTGCGTAAAAGGAATTTTTCTTGTAAAATGAAGTTCTAAACTAGTAGATCTAAAGATCTACAAGTGGTATTTTCGAAAAACCAACTGTAAGACGAAACCATGTTTTAAAACCGGATCTTTCATGAAATAGAGGTGTTTTTGTGAACAAACAAGTGTGTGGACACTAGTGTAACAAAAGTTTTAACAAAGAAATAATTTTCGCAAAAACCGACTAGAAGTTGTAAAACTTCATATTCTTTAAAAATAAGATTTCCAAGAAACCGACTTTATTTTTAGAGATGGAAAAACCTACTAAATGTGTTGAAGAGTTACTACATAATTTTACACAACTTGCAAGTTCATGTGTACGCGATTTGTGTTTATTTTGACTAGTTTGATATTTGAAGATGGTATTTTGATGATGGAAAAATTGATTGGTTAAATTTTAAAAGAAAATGATACGCTAGTAAGCGTGGCCACCTCCAGTTACAGAGGAAACTCTGGCGAAATTTTTCCAGAAAATAACACTTACAATATTTTTTGTGACAAGTGTTATGAATATATTTTTGACTTGTTTTCCAAACAAACTTCGCCATGATTTTTATTACAAAATTTCCAAACATCGGAGGTGGATTTTCATAAAAAAAAAACTTGTTAAATATATTTAGAATATATATTTATCGCTTGTGTGATTATGTGATTATTTTGTGAACTAGGTATATATTATTTTTAGAGTAAAAATAATATGACTTGGAGATACTCGTAACGAGTAAAAATACAAAAATACACATACAACATACAAGATACAAGATACATAATTCGGGTGCAAAGTGCAAAATACAAAAAGCTTATATTTATTTTTGAGAAAATAATATAAGTAAGACATTTAGTTTAAAATATAAAATATTTTTAACACAAGAAAATATACACAAAAGAGAGTGACGGTACTCGTGCTTTACGAAGCAAGACTAGCGACTGACGTTAAGAAAACACGTTTAGGTCACGACGTTCTATAAGCAAAATCCGGTGAAGTTTACGACGCACAGGAACGCAAAGTTGTGAGTTCATGCTCACCCTTTTCTCTTAACTGTTTTCAGTTTTATAACTTCGGGGGTGAAATACATGTTACAAATATTTCAATATTTACAAAATGGTATGATATGTACTAAAACGAGAAGTACTCTTGGCGACAACTAGTGCCAAGAATTGATACGAGAAATCGTGTCACGAATAGGGTAACATAAGCACCATTAATCGTGTACATACTTAGACCGCAGAACAAAAGGTTAGATCTAATGGGTTTCAGGGCAGCCCCACTCTTGGTGACAACTAGAACCAAGTAGTGTTTTTGTGTCTCAGTCGTGAATCGACTATAGAAAAATGCCTATGGTTTGGTGACTTCCTATGTCGTGTCACATGTTAATGGCTTTGCAACCCATTAACACTTGATACATATGGAAATACTTGATTTATACTTGAATACGTGATTTAACAAATACATACCATGATTTTTATACAAAGTATACAAGCGTTAAAAACGAAAACTGCATGAATTCACACCAACTTTATGTTGACGTTTTTCCAAAACTCACATGTATTTCTGGTAACTAGGATGGATGTGCGCGCGGTCTCGCTTATGCTTGTGGATGTCGCTATTGTTTATCTTTAAATAAAGTTGTAAACTTTTTAAGACAATGTTTTATGCGACTTAGCGATGTAAACGCTAAACTTATGTTTTCAAATTATGGTATTTGATGTTTTTACAAGCATATAGCATGTTTACCATTCGTATGCAATGAGAACCTTTCATGATCACACCTCGTGCTTCCGCCACAGAAAGGGGTGTGACAGATTGGTATCAGAGCTGCGATTGTAGTGAACCAGGATTCCTTCTCGAGTCTAGTCTACAATCTCTAGGATCCTTTCACGAAAACAATTTTCAAAGAGTTTTCATTGCATAAAACGTCCCGCGACATCCACTGCCTGAAACTGTCTACATAAGTCTAGAAAAGACACTACGAGACTTAGAATGCACTTGAGTAGCACTTGTCGTTGACTAGAAATTACTTGCAATTATGTGTGATAATTAGCATGTACTAGAAGTAGAATGTCACAAGTATACGTGACTTTATCTGAAAGCAATGGCCCATCTGAAGGAAGAAATACGAGGATGAAACGAACTGTGCGGACTGTGCAAGGAGTTACGTAATTATGGATGCATACATAATTTTGGAATTCAGTGCACAAAAATCACAGCAAGTCTTGTCACGTATAGACTCCATCAGTGCAAGCCTACTAAGTACTCTGCTAGAGTAATAATTGTTTGATGTCACTTATGTGGTATATACCTATGAGTATATATACTACTACTGTCTAGTAGGACGATATCAAACAAATGTCTGACCTTGTTGTGTTATGTTCTGTCAGAACATGGCACCCAGGAAAGCTGTGAATGCTCGCAATGACGATCAACCTCCTCCTCCCCCACTGCCAAGAACTGCTGAAGAGCTGAACGCTCTACTGGAGGAAAGGATCTTCGCTGCTATCGCCCAATACGAGGCGAACCGTACTCAAGACAGTGGAGGACCAAGCAACGCTAGGCGTAATGGGAATGGAGATTCGTCTGGAGGAAACGCAGCTCAAGGTAACCTTAAAACAATTTACTAAGCATGAAGAGATTTATGAACGGTCCTTGTTTCATTATTTCTTCGATTGCTCATAAGTGAATTGGTTGGGTTATTTCCAGGCTGCACTTTTAAGCAGTTCCTCGACTGCAAGCCGATGAACTATGATGGCACAGGAGGTGCAGTAGCATTTGTGCGCTGGATGGAGAAGACTGAAGCTACTATCCGCATGAGCAAGTGTACCGCGGATCAACAAGTCACCTTTGCTACTGGGTTGTTTGTCGATGAAGCTCTGACTTGGTGGAACCTACAAGCCCAAACCTTGGGCGATGATGCCGCTTATGGCCTAACTTGGGATGAACTAAAGGAAAGAATGAGAGAGAAGTACTACTCTCGTGCAGAACTCCAAAGGCTGGAAACGGAGTTCTGGCACTTGACCATGGAAGGTGCTGACATCAATGGCTATACTCGAAGGTTCCACGATCTGTCTAGAGTGCTTCCCTACATGGTGACTCCCGAATTTAAGCGCGTTGAACGCTACATTTGGGGACTGGCCTCAGAGTTTCGTGGCATGGTGACGTCAGCCAAACCACAAACAATCATCGAGGCTGTAACTCTGGTTGTCAGCCTTACTGAAGACTGTGTTCGGATGAAGAAGTTGTCACTGAACCCAACAGAAAATGCCGAGACGCATGCTGAGTCGTCTGGCGACAAGAAGAGGAAACATGCAAACTTGAATCAAGCAACTCGTAACAACAAAGGTTCCAACAAGAAGCGTGACCTTAACCCGCCTCAGGGGGCGAAATCTCTTGCAGCCATGAATGACGCTCCAGCTAAAGGATACCTGGGCACCCTGCCCAAGTGCAATCAGTGCAAGCGTCATCACGAAGGGGTATGTCGCGTTCCAAGATGCGACAAGTGTGGAAAGTTGGGTCACCGCACTGGAGACTGCTGGAGTAAGGGAAATAAGAACGGGAATGGAAATCGTGTCGGGGCTGGTAATAGAAACAATGGTGGAAATGGAAATGGTGCTGGTAACGGGAACGGTAACGGAAATGGGCGAAACCAAGGATGCTTCAGATGTGGAAGTAAAGATCATTTCATGAAGGATTGCCCAGAGGGAAACAATGCTCAGGCCCGAGCATTTGTAATTGGAGCAAGGGACGCACGCGAGGACCCTAATGTGGTCAACGGTACGTTCTTCTTTAACAATCACTTTGCATCCATATTATTCGACACTGGCGCCGATTATAGCTTCATGTCTGTGGAATTTAAACGCATACTTGGAATAGAATCTAGTAGATTAGAAATTCCTTATTCCATAGAACTAGCAAATGGTAAACTTGTTGAATCGGGCGAAGTTGTTAGAGGCTGCATGCTAGAACTTGGTGAACGAAGATTTAGCATCGACCTCTTACCTATTCAATTAGGTAGCTTCGATGTAGTGGTCGGGATGGACTGGTTGTCCAAGAACAAAGCTGAAGTCATTTATCATGAGAAATCATTCGCATCCCTCTGGCGAATGATGAAACTCTCATCGTACATGGAGAAAGACGAAACGCGCCTCTACGAATCATCAGTTGTATGAAGGCACAGAAATGCTTGAGGAAAGGGTGCGTCGCTTTCCTAGCACACGTTATAGACAAGAAGGCTGTGGAGCCGAAACTCGAAGACATTCCTGTGGTGAAGGAATTTCCTGATGTGTTCCCTGAAGATCTGCCAGGACTACCTCCGCAACGACAAGTCGAATTCCATATAGACTTGGTTCCGGGAGCTGCTCCTGTAGCCAAGGCTCCCTATCGACTTGCTCCATCCGAAATGCAAGAATTATCTACACAACTCCAGGAGTTGTTGGATAAAGGATTCATAAGGCCAAGCTTCTCACCCTGGGGAGCTCCAGTATTATTCGTGAAGAAGAAGGATGGATCACTGCGGATGTGTATCGATTACAGGGAACTGAACAAGCTCACGATCAAGAATCGGTATCCGCTACCGAGAATTGATGACTTATTTGATCAACTGCAAGGATCAAGCTACTATTCCAAGATCGACCTTCGATCTGGATACCATCAGCTGAGAATCCAAGATGAAAGTGTGCCAAAGACTGCATTCAGAACACGCTATGGGCACTACGAATTTCTTGTGATGCCATTTGGATTGACGAACGCGCCAGCGGTCTTTATGGATCTGATGAACCGCGTATGCAAACCATATCTCGATAAATTCGTGATTGTATTTATCGATGATATCCTGATTTACTCGTGAACGAAAGAAGAGCACGAGCAACATCTCAGAACTATTCTGGAACTACTGAAGAAAGAGAAACTTTATGCAAAGTTCTCGAAATGCGAATTCTGGATTCACGAAGTACAATTTCTTGGCCACGTTGTGAATGAGAAGGGCATTCATGTAGACCCGTCCAAGATAGAAGCAATAAAGAACTAGGAAGCTCCCAAGACCCCAACTGAAGTTCGACAATTTTTGGGCTTAGCGGGCTATTACCGACGTTTCATCGAGAACTTCTCAAAGATAGCTCAACCGCTAACGACCCTTACACGGAAAGATAAGAAATACGACTGGGGTCACAAACAAGAAGAAGCCTTCCAGTTACTTAAAAACAAGCTCTACGATGCACCGATACTATCATTACCCGAAGGCACTAAAGACTTCGTGGTATACTGCGACACCTCACGACAAGGCTTGGGTTGCGTGCTCATGCAACGCCAAAAAGTCATCGCTTACGCTTCAAGGCAATTGAAGGTGCATGAAAGAAACTATACCACTCACGACCTGGAGCTGGGAGCAGTGGTATTCGCCTTGAAGATCTGGCGACACTATTTATATGCTACTCGATGTACAATCTTCACAGATCACAAAAGTTTACAACACATATTTGATCAGAAGGAACTGAATATGCGCCAACGACGATGGGTCGAGCTGCTGAATGACTATGACTGTGAGATTAAGTACCATCCTGGAAAGGCAAACGTTGTAGCGGACGCGTTGAGCCGAAAGGAAAGAGTTAAGACCCTACGGGTTCGAGCATTGGAAATGACTATCCGATCGAACCTCACTTCACATATTCGTGACGCACAACAAGAAGCCCTTAAGGTGGAAAATCGCAAAGCTGAATACCTCCGGGGTGCATTGAAGTACATGGCACCAAATGAAGAGGGAGCCTTATACTTTAAAAAGCGCATTTGGGTTCCGCTCTATGGTGGCCTACGAGAAGTCATCCTTGATGAAGCGCACAAGTCAAGATACTCGATCCACCCAGGGTCGGACAAGATGTATCAAGACTTGAAAGAATATTATTGGTGGCCGAGACTCAAGAGCGACGTTGCTGCCTATGTTGGAAAATGCCTAACCTGTGCTAAGGTTAAGGCCGAATATCAGAAACCGTCCGGTCTACTACAACAACCAGAGATTCCCGTGTGGAAGTGGGAACAAATCTCGATGGACTTCATAACAAAATTACCCAGGACCCCGAGAGGGCACGATATGATATGGGTAATAGTTGATCGATTGACGAAGTCTGCGCATTTCCTACCAATCCGAGAGAAGGATTGCACAGGAAAGCTTGCAGAGATATACTTAAGGGAAATTGTGGCACGACATGGAGTGCCAATCTCAATCATTTCAGACAGAGATGGACGCTTTGTCTCAAGAATCTGGCAATCATTTCAGGAAGCCTTTGGATCTCAGTTAGATCTGAGCACGACATTCCATCCGCAAACAGACGGCCAGAGCGAACGGACTATACAAACGTTAGAAGATATGCTTCGCGCATGTGTCATGGATCTAGGCGGCAGCTGGGATACTCATCTACCTTTAGTTGAGTTTTCCTACAATAACAGTTATCATACGAGCATAAAGGCCGCGCCGTTCGAAGCTCTGTATGGCCGCAAGTGCCGATCGCCCCTATGTTGGGCAGACGCTGGTGACAAACATATGGTTGGTCCTGAACTAGTACAAGAAACAACCGACAAGATTGCGTAGATCCGAGAGCGCATTAAGGCGGCTCGAGATCGACAAAAGAGCTACACTGATCCGAAAAGAAAATCGGTAGAATTCAAGGTGGGAGACAAAGTGTTGTTAAAAGTCTCACCATGGAAGGGCGTAGTCAGATTTGGAAAGCGTGGAAAGCTGAATCCACGATACATCGGACCATTCAGAATATTGAAAAGAATTGGTACCGTGGCATACAAGTTGGAGTTACCGGAAGAACTTAATGGAGTACATGATACGTTTCATGTATCCAACCTGAAGAAGAGTCCAACACAAGAAAGCGTGATCATCCCGATGGATGAAGTGCATATCGATGAAGCCCTCCGATTTACAGAACAACCCGTTGAGGTTACCGACTGGAAAGTCAACAAGACCAGGAGGAGCAGTGTGAAACTTGTCAAAGTACGTTGGAGCTCTAAGCACGGGCCCGAGTATACATGGGAACGTGAAGACCAGTTCAAAGAAAAGTATCCCCACCTATTCAAGAAGACTCCTGCGAGAGTTAGTTCAGCCTGAATTTCGGGATGAAATTCTTTTAACGGGGGGAGACTGTGTCAACTGGCACAAAACCGGTAACTTCCGTACACTTTAATTATTATTTAATGACTGCAATTATGTGCTTAAATGTCAACATTGACTGATTAGATGCTAAGCAAGTGAATTCATGCACGTTGTATACTACAAAATATTGCTTCATGCAATCGAGAGCGCTGCGTCAGAAATATTAGTAAACTCACCGGTAAGACACACTGTGTCAACGGAACTGCAGAAAGCAGTCAGACATTAGAATTGAGGCCTAGGTGTAGGTCCTACGACAAATGTACATTAAAACCCAAGAGTACATATAAGGGTTTAATTTATGGTCGTTGCGAAAGCTAAAGCACGCACTAAAAGGCACCCGAAACACACTTTAAGTGCAGAACTTTATTAAATTCAGCACAATTCAACTTTTAACAACATAAATATTGTGCAGAGATGTCATTTTATCATCCAGAATATTTCCCTAAGTGACGGGAATTCTTTGTGTCACTAAAAATAACACTAACGACACTTTAAATGCTTATTAAGCACTTTAACGAATCGGTATCTAACCGAACAACCGAACAATTTGATTCGATACCGATTTCAAGCTTTAAATCACTTTCTGGAGGGTTATACGCAAACTGGTGCTTAAACGCAATCAGTTTAACGCGACGTACACTCCAAAACTGTGACGTAAGCCAAATATACCCTAAATATCCCTTTCATAACTTAGAAATAAGTTTCGAAGGATTCGGTATGGCGAAAACATGTTTATTTGAACTAAAGAACTAATTACGACAAAACTGCGAAACGAACGTTGGCGGCCGCCCGGATAATATTTAATCCCACAAATATTCTGTTATGATTAAAATTTTATTTTAATCAGGTTCATGTTGAAAAATAAATTAAAACGCTTAAAAACGTTATTTTTCAAGTTTAAGCGCGTACCGTGTGTTCCTACGCGACACAATGCTTACTCTGCAAAACGCAGACAACGCAGCAAACCCAGGAATATGCCAGGAATATACCAGGAATATGCCAGGAATATACCAGGAATATACCAGGAATATGCCAGGAATATGTCAGGATTATGCCAGGAATATGCCAGGAATATGCCAGGAATATGCCAGGAATATGCCAGGAATATACCAGGAATATACCAGGAATATGCCAGGAATATGCCAGGAATATGCCAGGAATATGCTAGGAATATGCTATATGGAAGGTCTATAAATACCACCATTTCATCACTCCATCTTCACTTCCCTCTCTCCCTCCATTGTTCTCGGCCCAACCAAGCACCACCGCCACCCTCATTTTCCAACTCATCCATCCATTCCAAGGTGATATTGAGGAGTAAGAAGGTCACTAACGAAGCTCGGTGCAAGCGGATCTTGAAGGACCTTCTTCAGTTGCTTTTATCCACCTCTTTTGTCCTCTTGAACTCCCCTAGCCTTGTGCTAGTAGTAAGTGCTTCTAAACATCTTCTTGTTCTCGTTTATGATGGTTAATAGATGATTTAATGGCAAAAAATCATAAACACTAAAGATCACCAACTAAAAGTCTTGTAAAATGATGAACCTAATGGATAAAAGGAAAGTAATGGTGTAAAATTTGTTAAACTTGTTTTGTGATGATTATTTTGTGTTGTTTAATGCTAGTAGTAGTTCGGATCGTCATCTAACCCAGCTAGGTTATGTTCATAGAGCATGGACTAGTATATGTTAAAGTATAAAAAGGGCAAGATGATGAACACTACTACATAATAACATGAACTTGCGTAAAAGGAATTTTTCTTGTAAAATGAAGTTCTAAACTAGTAGATCTAAAGATCTACAAGTGGTATTTTCGAAAAACCAACTGTAAGACGAAACCATGTTTTAAACCGGATCTTTCATGAAATAGAGGTGTTTTTGTGAACAAACAAGTGTGTGGACACTAGTGTAACAAAAGTTTTAACAAAGAAATAATTTTCGCAAAAACCGACTAGAAGTTGTAAAACTTCATATTCTTAAAAAATAAGATTTCCAAGAAACCGACTTTATTTTTAGAGATGGAAAAACCTACTAAATGTGTTGAAGAGTTACTACATAATTTTACACAACTTGCAAGTTCATGTGTACGCGATTTGTGTTTATTTTGACTAGTTTGATATTTGAAGATGGTATTTTGATGATGGAAAAATTGATTGGTTGAATTTTAAAAGAAAATGATACGCTAGTAAGCGTGGCCACCTCCAGTTACAGAGGAAACTCTGGCGAAATTTTTCCAGAAAATAACACTTACAATATTTTTGGTGACAAGTGTTATGAATATATTTTTGACTTGTTTTCCAAACAAACTTCGCCATGATTTTTATTACAAAATTTCCAAACATCGGAGGTGGATTTTCATAAAAAAAACTTGTTAAATATATATTTAGAATATATATTTATCGCTTGTGTGATTATGTGATTATTTTGTGAACTAGGTATATATTATTTTTAGAGTAAAAATAATATGACTTGGAGATACTCGTAACGAGTAAAAATACAAAAATACACATACAACATACAAGATACATAATTCGGGTGCAAAGTGCAAAATACAAAAAGCTTATATTTATTTTTGAGAAAATAATATAAGTAAGAAATTTAGTTAAAAATATAAAATATTTTTAACACAAGAAAATATACACAAAAGAGAGTGACGGTACTCGTGCTTTACGAAGCAAGACTAGCGACTGACGTTAAGAAAACACGTTTAGGTCACGACGTTCTATAAGCAAAATCCGGTGAAGTTTACGACGCACAGGAACGCAAAGTTGTGAGTTCATGCTCCCCCTTTTCTCTTAACTGTTTTCAGTTTTATAACTTCGGGGGTGAAATACATGTTACAAATACTTCAATATTTACAAAATGGTATGATATGTACTAAAACGAGAAGTACTCTTGGCGACAACTAGTGCCAAGAATTGATACGAGAAATCGTGTCACGAATAGGGTAACATAAGCACCATTAATCGTGTACATACTTGGACCGCAGAACAAAAGGTTAGATCTAATGGGTTTCAGGGCAGCCCCACTCTTGGTGACAACTAGAACCAAGTAGTGTTTTTGTGTCTCAGTCGTGAATCGACTATAGAAAAATGCCTATGGTTTGGTGACTTCCTATGTCGTGTCACATGTTAATGGCTTTGCAACCCATTAACACTTAATACATATGGAAATACTTGATTTATACTTGAATACGTGATTTAACAAATACATACCATGATTTTTATACAAAGTATACAAGCGTTAAAAACGAAAACTGCATGAATTCACACCAACTTTATGTTGACGTTTTTCCAAAACTCACATGTATTTCAGGTAACTAGGATGGATGTGCGCGCGGTCTCGCTTATGCTTGTGGATGTCGCTATTGTTTATCTTTAAATAAAGTTGTAAACTTTTTAAGACAATGTTTTATGCGACTTAGCGATGTAAACGCTAAACTTATGTTTTCAAATTATGGTATTTGATGTTTTTACAAGCATATATCATGTTTACCATTCGTATGCAATGAGAACCTTTCATGATCACACCTCGTGCTTCCGCCGAAGAAAGGGGTGTGACACCACTGTGATCTGGATTAATAATGGAATTACAATTTGGTATCAGAGCCTTAGTGCTCTTGGTTGTTGAGTTTTTGTTAAAATTTTTCAAAGTTTTGAAGGTTTTTCAAAGTTTCAAGGTTTTTCAAATTTTTGGACTTTAAATGGATTGATTTGGTGTGTTTAATCGATAGGTTGTTGTTAATATGTGATTAGGGAGTCATTTTGGACATTTTGATACATCAAAACATGGTTTTTGAGTCGTTTTTGAGTGATTAGAGGGTTTTAGTTCGTGTTAAACCCTCTGGTCAGTGAAATTACCTTGAATACAGCGAAGAATTTTTGAAGTCAGCGAAATTATTTTTGAATATAGCGAAGATCATCTTGAATATAGCGAACAATCTTTGAAAACATCGTAAAATCACTAATTCCGCCGACTAAAACTCGATCAAAATTGTTGATTGCCGGTGATATAGTGTGAAGTGACCCTTTAGCGAAATTATCGAAGGCGACTTCGAGAAGTATGATATAGAACCACAACGTTCTTATTACGGTATACGGCGAAATCAGCCTAACTAACGTGTGTGCTTCTTGTATCACCGGAATTAGCTTCTTCGCTCGTGCAGGATATCTTCGTGTACCGGCTAGGAGTTCAGTGATCATTTTCCGGCGAAATTGTTCTCCAGCATTCTTATCAGCGAATTTAACCTCTGATCATCTCTCCTTTGTCAAAAACAAACCAAGATATCGTTGAATCAGCTAAGTCCAATTGCTCAAGCTGAACTTGAGACCGGAACCACCACAAGACCACCAAAGTTGAAAGGAGCTGAAGATTTCGGTACTTGGAAGAATCGAATCAAGTCATTCTTCGAATTCACTGACTACAACCTATGGCTTTCTGTCATCGCTGGACCCCACGTTCCAACGGTGGTTCGAGGAGATTTGATAGTCAATAACGACGACCCCACAACCTTCACCGATGAAGACAAAGCTCTAATCCAACGCGACTGTCGTGCGCATGCTGCCTTAACCATGGCGTTGTCAACTGAAGACTGTAACATGTTTGAAGAATATAGAACTGCAAATGAACTATGGCATGCTTTGATCGAACACTATGAAGGAAATGAAGAGCTGATTGAGAGCAAACGAGACATGGTGCAGAAGCAATACGACATGTTTGGTGGAATTCGTGGAGAAAGCCTTTCCGATCATATCAGTCGCTTTCTGAATATCATGACCAAGATGAAGAAGGCAGGAAATCCTGTCACTAATCGTGCTGCCATAAAGAAGCTTCTGGATTCGCTTCCCAAGGAATGGAGTCTCCAGTGCATGATGATAAAAAGAGATTTCCTCAACAACCCAAATCCTGTCACTCTGTCCGATCTAATCAACACTTTGAAGGCCTTTGAAATGGACGTCAACAAACGCGAAATGAATACAGCTGGTTACTCCCCAAAGGCAGCTCAGACCTCTACTGGACTAAAGAATGTGGCGTTTCTAGCTTCTGGAGCCACCAGTAAACAAGCCTCAGAGATGTCCTACTTTAACGTTTCCGCAAGCGTGTCAAAGGCTCCACAATCTAGTGATAAGGCTGCTGTAGTTGGTGATACTCAAGCTTTGAAAGTGTTAACTAAACATGTGGCACTTTTTAACATGTTTCTGAGTAGCTATGAAGCTCTAATGTCGGGGGAACTCAAGAAGGAGATGCTCATTGCTGAAGATATGTATCAGGTTGATCCTGATGACATGGAGGAGATGGATTTGAAGTGGCAGATGGCTATGATCACTTTAAGGTTGAAGAAGTTTCAGGATAAGACTGGAAAGCGTGTGGGTCTTGGAAAATCTGGTTTTGAAAAATCCAAGCTGAGATGTTACAACTGCAAGAATCTTGGTCACTTCAAGCGTGATTGCCCCTTGTTAAAGGAAGGAAACATTGAAGCCACTCCTGCTGTGAAACAAATCACTATCGAAGAAAACAAAACCAATTCGTCTCCCAACACACCAAAAGCTCTCGTTGTTGAAGATTATGATTGGGGTGAAGAAATTGTTGAGGCAAAGGAACAAGTCAACAAAGCTCTCATGGCAAAGATCTCAAGCGGGTCGTCATCAAAACAATTTGAGAAACAGACTGCTGGAATCCCAAAGGGGGATAACATTACTGACAAGGGTCTGAAAAGCATTCTCATCTCCCCGAAGGCTGAGAAAGGAAAGAACTCTGAAGAAGCTGAAAAACCCAAGGAGCATGTTCCTAAGGAGTCATCTAATGAGAAGAAAGAAAAAGGCTCAGCAGCAGCAATGAAAACAGACTCCTCCAAAGAAAAAGCTGACAAAGACTTGGTAAATAGTATTCCACATAACTTTAAAGTAAAGTTATGCACACCAGCATGCGTTGATGTCGTGGCATATTACAAGTCTCTAAATCTAGAATTTGAGAGACAAAAAGACAAACCTTTAAAATTTAACAAAGAGCTTAAACAGAACGAGGCAACATATCAGAGAAAGTTGAATTCAACTTTAGCTGAAATGCAAACTCTAAAAGAATTTGTGTTTAGAAAAGATTTCATCATTAACGATCTCACAGATAGACTGGAAAAGGCTTTGAACGAAAAGAATAAATTACAAATTGTCATAGACAAATGGAATGTCAGTCAAAAGGCCTTTACTGACATCAAAAATTGTCAACGACCAACGTATGTGAAAGACAGGATCGGGTATAAGGATAGGCAAGGAAATGAAGGAAAACTCTTCTTTCCACCACATAGCAAAAACTATGTGCCTATGCCAACTCCTCATCCCGAAAATAATTTCATTGAGAAAAGGCCTCTGTAGAACAAAACGATTCTTTCAAAAACGAAACAACCGCTAACTTTTCTAAAAGTAATGAGGATGGAGACTGCGGCGGTTCAAAAATAGGAATAGGCTATTCAGGCGATAGTTATTCCACCGTTAACTGGTTCGCCTGGAACTGTTCTAAGAAAAACAATATCCGGGATGAATGTAATAATTTAATTAGGATGGATGACTGTAATGGCCGTGTGCCTAAATTTAACCTTTTGGATGACTGTAAGGGCCATGTGCCTACATTTGAGACCCGTGATCGTGAACATGCTATGTTTGAATGTCATGATTTAAATTCTGCATTTTGTGATGATAAAATTGTTTGTGAATCTCCTGTATTTGTGCCAGAATTGAAAAAGAATAGCTTTGGAAAATTCCTCACAGAAGAAATTCCAGAATTTATTCCATCTCGAACAGGTATGACAGATTCAGAAAAGAAGGTCACTGAAGATCACTGCAATGAAGACTCAAGCATTGCTGCCTCAGAAGATGAAAAGGAGACTTCAAGTCCTGAAGAAGAGCAAAAATCAGAAACCTCAAGTGAAGATCGAACAACAGATGGTGAAAGTCCTGAATTTTCAAGTGAAGAAACCTCGAAAACCTCAAGTGAAGATCAATCAACAAATGATGAAAGCTTCGAAGGTTCAAGTGTTAAGACAATTGCAGACCAAGATTCAAAAAGTTCAAGCGAAGATCAAAGCTGCAATGATTCAAGTTACGAAGCAAGTGAAGAGCAAAACTCAAGTGAATACCAAACGTCTGAAAGTTCATCCGATTCCGACAATGATGAAGAATGCTCAGAAGATGAAAGTAGAGTTGACAAGAAAATGAAGAAAGCAGAAAGCTCAAGACACTCATCACATGCATCATCTTCTAACACCAAAAGACCCAGACATAAAAGATGTTTTCGCTGTGGTCATTTAGGACATACAGAGAAACATTGTAAAAACAAGAATTTTTCTAAACCAGAATATGATTTTGTTAAGAATTTCACAGATCAACTTGATTATCTTAAGAAATCTGTTAAAAATCTGGTTAATTCAACAGCTTATTTTTGGAAACAAAAAGAGGACCTCGTGGCTCAAAACCACGATAGATTCAAAATGAAGCAAGTCTGGGTTCCCAAATCAATCTAATTTGTGTATATACTTATATTTCAGAATAAACTCCAGAAATGGCTTCGAATGCTCATGGAATATATCTGGCATGTCGATAGAGGATGTTCAAGACATATGACAGGCTTAAAGGATCTTCTGATAAATTTTCGTTTTATTGATGGAGATTTCGTGTCATTCGCTGGAGACGAGAAGGGAGGGAAGATCGTTGGAATGGGAGATGTCGTGTCTGAAGCACTCACTTTGGAAAATGTCAACTATGTTCCAGAATTGTGCTACAATCTTATAAGCGTATCACAAGTCTGTGATAAAGGAATATCGGTGCTTTTCAACGACATGGAATGTTTGTTTCTCAAGCCTGAATATGTGGTTCCTGCAGAGATGATCATGCTCACAGCTCCAAGACAAAACAACACATACGTCCTCAACATGAAAAACGCCAAGACAAATGATAACCTGACTTGTTTAATCTCAAAGGCTTCAGAATCGGAGTCACTGCTTTGGCACAGGCGATTGGGGCATGTAAATTTCAAAAATATGAACAAACTTTCTAAGTTAAACTTAGTAAGAGGTCTTCCGATAAAAGAATTTCCTTTTTCTGAAAAATGCATAGCATGCGCCCAAGGGAAGCAACACAAGAAATCGCACAAGTCCAAAGCAGTGAACACGATTACTGCGCCGCTTCAGCTGATGCATATGGATCTTTTTGGTCCAATAAGTGTTAAAAGTCTTGCTAAAAGTTCTTACTGTTTGGTGATTACAGATGATTTCTCTCGTTTTTCATGGGTTTACTTTCTTGAGGCAAAAAGTGAGACAGCTGAAATTCTCAAGTCATTCATTCCCTTGATTGAAAATGTGACCAGATTAAAAGTGAAGTCAATCAGAAGTGATAATGGTTCCGAGTTCAAAAATCAAACCTTCATATCCTTCTGTGCAGAAAAAGGAATTCATCTCCAATACAGTGCAGCAAGAACTCCTCAACAAAATGGAGTTGCTGAACGCAAGAACAAAACTTTGATCGAGGCCGCAAGGACCATGCTAGTGGATTCAAAGCTTCCAATCATCTTTTGGGCAGAAGCAGTAAATACAGCATGCTACGTTCTGAACAGGGTTCTCATTATAAAACCACATGGAAAGACGACATATGAACTTCTCTTCAAAAGAAAGCCGCTTATTGACTTCTTCAGACCATTTGGATGTTCGTGCACTCTTCTAAACACTCAAGAAAATCTCATCAAGTTCGAAGCAGTGGGTGATATCTGCTACTTCATGGGATATTCATCCACACAGAAGGCCTATAGAGTCTACAACAAATGAACAAAGATGGTGATTGAATCATATTACGTGGACTTTCAAGAAGGAAATTACACAAACACCGGAAGCACTCCTGATTGGTTTTATGATGTGGGAGTAATTTTCAACACCTTCAAAATTCCAGAAGATGTTCCAGAAGCAGAACCTGCTGAAGTTGCTCAAGTTAAGCCTCTGTTTGATACTTCAGATATTTGTGTAACTCCTTTCACTACCCGTTTCTCTCCATTTTCCGCTGATCCACTTCTCTCTGTGGATGAAGTAAATGGTGACACTTCGCCTGAGAACACCCCTGAAAATGGTGCTTCTTCTTCACAGGCGAACGTGGATGAACCAACTCAAGGAGACGACCCTCCAGTAATCTACGTTGACGAACACTTCACCAACCTTCCGCAGCAAATTGAGTCTCACACAAATGCAGGATACAAGACAAATCGCAATCATCCTCTTGAAAATGTCATAGGTGCAGTAGAAGAAGGAGTATGTACACGTGGTCAGTCATCAAGCATCAACAAAGGTCTCTATGCAGCTTTTCTCTCGCAATCCGTGCTTCGTGACATTGAAGAAGCCATTCAAGACTCAAGTTGGGTTCAGGCCATGCAGGAAGAACTATCTCAATTTCGAAAACTCAAAGTTTGGGAGTTAGTAGATCTTCCTGAAGGAAAGTTTCTGATTGGTACAAAATGGGTCTTTCGTAACAAGATGGATGATCGTGGAGTAGTGATCAAGAACAAGGCTAGATTGGTGGTGCAAGGTTTTCGTCAGGAGGAAGGAATTAATTACGAAGAAGTTTTTGCTCCAGTTGCAAGATTGGAGGCAATCAGAATATTCCTGGCATACGCATCATACAGGAATTTCAAAGTTTTTCAGATGGACGTAAAGAGCGCTTTTCTGTATGGGAAGGTAAAGGAAGAAGTCTACGTGTGTCAGCCTCCGGGCTTCGAAGATCCTCATTTTCCAGGTCGCTACTACAAGTTGGACAAAGCCCTCTATGGTCTTCACCAAGCTCCACGTGCTTGGTACGAGACTTTGTCAACTTATCTTTTGAAGTGTGGATACACAAGAGGAACGATCGACATGACTCTCTTCACCAAAAGAGTAGGAGAAGACGTAATGCTGGTTCAGATTTATGTGGACGATATCATCTTCTGGTCAACTAACGAGGAACTGTGTAGAGAATTCGAGTCTGTCATGAAGGCAAAGTTTGAAATGAGCATGATGGGAGAACTGACGTTCTTCTTAGGGCAAGAAGTGAAGCAAAAGGAGGATGGGATTCTCATTCATCAGGCTAAGTACATTCGGGATATTCTCACGAAGTACAACATGAACGATTGTAAAGTTGCCAGCACCCAGTTCACCTCTCAGACGGAGCTTACTCTAGATCCTCAAGGAAAACCAGTGAACAAGTCCTTCTATCGCTCGATGATTGGATCTCTGATGTACTTAACGGCTAGCAGGCCTGACATTATGTGGGTTGTCTGTCTCTGTGCTCGCTTTCAGACAAATCCCAAAGAATCACATGAAACTGCTGTGAAGCGCATCTTCCGCTATCTTAAAGGAACTCCGAAACTAGGTCTTTGGTATCCTAAAGATAGTAATTTTGATCTTATTGCTTATTCTGACAGTGATCATGCAGGTTGTAAAGTAGATCGCAGGTCTGTATCAGGAGGATGTCAATTCTTGGGAAATCGTCTGATCTCATGGCAAAGCAAGAAACAGACTACGGTGTCCACCTCCACTGCTCAAGCGGAATACACCGCGGCTTATAGTTGCAGACCCAATAAACTCCATTAATCATGCAAAATGAATCATACCTGAACATATATGAGGGCCCTATAAGGAAACTTTGCAATTTGCCAAAGTCTGGATACAAAATCAGTTGTTGGATTATGGAATCAACATCATGAAGACTCCTATATTCATCGACAATGAGGCGTGTCTGGGAATTGTGAAAAATCCGATCCACCACTCTAGAACAAAGCGCATCGAAATTCGAATTCACGCAATCCGAGATGCCTACGAAAAGGGGTACATTCAAGTGGTGCCAGTGGATACAACACAGCAGCGGGCCGACATTTTCACGAAAGCATTTGATAAAACCCGATTCAACCAGCTGGTAACCTGGTTGGAAATGGTTAATTTCCTTGAATGGAAATGAATCTTGTGGTCCAAAATCATTCGTAAATACTCTATCTTTAGTTTACATTAAAAAAAAAGTTTGTTGAAAGTAAAACAATTATCGTAAAACGTTGCCCACCAAAAGGATTTTCTGATATTTAAAATTTCATTTTCGGGCAAACGGACTCTCGAAAATAAAGATTTTAGGGGGGATATTCCAGAAAATCAAAACTTAGATGCTTGTGTCTGACTCTTGTTAGAGGAAATGATAGAAAATTGCTAACACTTTGTCATTTCTTGCAAAACAGAAAACAAAAAGAAATCGGGGTACCAAGCAACGACGTGTCGGTAGATTCAGCAACACCGACGAGTGAACTGCTGTTAGGGAGCAAAACATAACGTCTACACAAGGATTCTGGCTTTTCTCAGACATTACGCATCACAGTGGGTAACACGTTGTGGCATATGGCTTAATGGTCTTAAATCTTGCGTTGATAGATTGCCAAAGTCTGAGATCTCGGGTCTTTATATTGGTGTTTCATTCGGGGATATCATAGTCGTTCTTCTGCTGCATCCAGATACATGCTGACCTAGACGCTATGATATCTTTTCTTAATAAGTGCCTAAAAAAGGCCAAACCCTTTCATAATAAGTGCCAATATTGGCCAAAACTTTAAGATGGATTAGTTTGGTCTCTCTGCTGTACGAAAGTACTGACCTGTTCACCAAGCTATCTGTCTCAGCCCTCGATAGTTTTCGGGATCTCTGTTGTATGAAAGTACTGACCTGATCTCCACTCTATCGTTGAAAAGAATGAATCCAATATACTCACCTGTTATGAGGAACCTTTGTGCATACCTTGATCGCGAGGGTATGTCCTGATGTGGGATTCACGGGCGTAATGATTCTATTCTCAATAGCTTGTGTGGGGGCCGTTGAAGTCTTGTCAATATTACCGAAAACATGATAAAAACGCTCTCCGAAGGCATGTTGAAAGAAGGATGCATGGATTTAAGCGGACAAACATACTGGCAGTTTTTCTTGTGCCTCGGTTAGTAAATAATAATAATAATAAATAAGAAATTGACAAGTGTTGGCAATATGATCTTCTGCAGGAAAGTCGACGAGCGTCGAAAGTATCAAGAAAGTTAGCTTCAAATGGAAACTCCCAGAGTTGAAAATTCGAAGTTCGGAGTCAAAATGGCCCAAATTTTATCTTATATGTAAATATTTCATAAATTATAGTGTTTTTAAACAAAACTGGGCATGTTTTTCGAGAAAGTTTGAAATTTACGAGCGAATTTAACTTGTTTTTGAAATTGGTTTGAAAACTTATATTCGCGGCGAAATAAAGATGCAAGCGAAATTGATAATTTCGCTGGTCGTTTTTTTTAATATAAAAGGTCATAACCGTCATTTGGTTTTCAAAATTCTCAAATATTTGTCTCATCTTCTTCTCATAACCGTCATTCTTCTCTAAATCTAACCTCTCTTCACAAACCGATTGCTGGTCGAAATCAATCTCAAAATCATCACATTGTGTTCATTGTTGTTAATCAAGCCGACAGGTAATCCGCATAACTTATTGATTTACAAATCTTTCTATTTAGTGATCAATGTTCAAGTGGTTATGATTTCTTATTAAACTTGAGACCTAGTATCATGAATCAGATGATATTTAAATGATTTGAGGGTTGTTAAACAAAGAATCATCAGCAGTTGGATTTTGTTAGAACCGGTTGAATTTGATCGTGTTTAGAGAAAATCATAGGGTGTAAACAGTTAGGGTTTTAGAGGGGTTTAGTAAGAAAAAGATGAAGATAGAGAATTAGAGATGAATATGGCGAACTCAACGAAATTAGCTTAAGTCAAGGAATTCTAAAAGTCTCGAACGCGAGTTCGAGAAACTGGCGAAATAGCTTATTTTGCCGGTATTGCGGGCGAGACAAGTGTCTTCGCTGCTCGATCGCTTCGGGAATAGAACCTATCTCCGCCGACAACTAACAGCGAAATTAAATTGGGATCTTATCTACTTTGCCGGTTAAACCTATAATTACCCGATAATGTAGCCGGCGAAATAGACCGATCTCAATGACTGATTATCAGCGAAGACAGCTGTCTGGGCTGTCAGCGTAAATTTTTTTTCTTGTAAATATCTTATTTATCTTTTAATTTTTAACCTAAATTTTTTATATCCTCTAATATACTTTTCCTTTTTTTTAAACGTAAATATCTTTGTAAATATTATTTAGAGTCTCTCCTTGTAAATTTTTATTTCTATCTCGAAAATTTTCTAACGTGCCTCGTTTTTCGTGTCCAAAGCAGGATGGTGAAGAACATTGAATGGGATAAGACGTTGAAGCACAATCAAAGTATCAATCTCGATCAAGTTCCACAGGATTTCCAGGATGCAGCAAGATGGGTAAGATCAAGCAGAATTGGCTACGCAGTTGAAACAGAAGTTCAAGTTTACAGAATCCACATTCAAGACTTCTGGCAAACTGTAAAACCAGAAACTATCAACAATGCCAGAGGAATATCTGCAACCGTCCGTAACAAAAGGATAGTCGTAACAGAAGATAGGATTCGCAAGGTTTTAAAGCTGAAAGACAATGCACAAGATCCAATTAGCTTGAGCAAGGACGATATTCTAGATGGTTTTCGTGGCATGGGATACGCAGGAGATTTTAGACAAAAGAAAGAGATAAAAAGGAATGGGCTCATAAGAGAGTGGAGACTTATAGTTCACATGATTGCCACGAGCTTAGCTCACCGCAAGGGTGGTTTTGATGGCCTAAATATAGAGTGGTCGGCGGCAATGTTGAACCTGTGCTTGAATCCGAAATTCAATCTCTCAGGTTTAATCTTCAATTATATGCTCGAGAACGTAAGAGGGCCGACTTGGGCAATGTATCCTAGATTCATACAAATGCTAATAAACGATCAATATGAAAATCCTCCGAATGATGGAAACCGTTACTCTTTTCATGTGCCCACAAGTCGTCAATTCACAAAGATTAAGACAAATGAATGGGTATTGCTACATGACTGGATGTATGCAGCTGAAAGACTGCCGTTGGTCAAAGAAGCTTACAGAAAATACAGAGAAGCCCTTCGAGAAAAGCAACAAAGGATTGCACAAGCTAAAGCTGAGGCAGCAGAAAAGGAAGAACGATCGAAAGGTAAAAGAAAAGAAAAGGAAAGCAAGCTGCTGAAGATGAGCCCCCAAAGAAGAAAAAGGCATCTGAAAACCCAGAAAGACTCATGGGTGCAAGCTTCAGAGCGGCTAAATCTGAAGAACATCGTCGACATATCCAAGATATGAAAGAAATTCACGCGATGCAGGAAAAAGAAAAGAGAGAGAGAAGAGGCTCAAAAGACAAGAGATGACAGAATCTGAAAGACCGGTTGTGGTGACGGAGGAAGATCAAACTTTGGATGACTTTGCTGATACGTTATTAATAGATCCAAATGAAATCTCTGCAAGTAAAAAAACTCCTCCGAAGAAGAAGCCAACAGACGAAGGTTCTTCCAGAGTTCCTCTAGTAAAGCCAACGAGGATCTCTAAGCCACCGGTTCCTCCACAAAGGATTCGACCATTCCAAGAACTTTATGATAAACTTGTGAAAGAAACCGGACCATCTGCAGCCAAAGAAATTTGTCTTCTCAAGAACCAAGTAAACGACACAAACATCTTGAGAGAGAAGTTAAAGGATCAGCGTAAGAAGAACAAAGAAATGAACGCCTATATGGCCAAGCAATCAAAATTCATAAGATTCCAACAGATGGGGATTGAAAAACTGTACAGAATGATGAGGAGTATGTGTGCGAAAATGGAAATAGAGCCTATGTTCTCCTTTGAAGAAGTTTTCGACTTTGATGCCTTCGTAGAAGAAGAAACAACCAGAAAAGCGAAAGAAGCCGAAGCAAAGAAAAGGCGTTTGGAATCAACCGAAAAGGTAACTGAAGGCAATGAAAGCGATGAAGAAGAGGTTGATAGGGATGAAATGCCTGCCAAATTTATCGAATGGGGATTAGAAGAGGAAGTCTTGTACGAGCAGGAAGATGGAAAGACTTTCTCGCCACAGCATCCAGAGTGGTTCAAGAAGGAAAGAGAAAAACTCCCTGACTTCTATCAGGTGATAACTGCAGAGAAGACTGAGGCCACCGACAAAATCATCAGCTGGATGTACAGCAATCTGAGGGGAATGTTTGTGGTTAAAAGACGAGGGGGCGTAATTCAGTATTTCCAAACTGGATTTGATCTCTTTACTCTTCCAAGATGGGATCTTCGTGAGCTCGGCAGACTGGATATTCTAAATCCAGGAGAGAGAAGCGTTGGTGGGGATTTTGAGCGTTTGATTACCAAAGAATGCAATAGAGGCTTCCCAAATCACAGGCCGCAACGTCCAAGACGAAGAGTGTCCAAAACAACCATAGATCCGGTGACTGGAAAAGGAAAGGTGACGTAGGTGATTAACCCTGCTAAAGTTGTCACGAGAATCAAGCTTCCAGATGAAGTTGTAGTATGTTTGAACAACTTCAAAAAGTGGTTGTATGATAGTCGCACTGGTGAAGCTGTCATTCGATCAAACGAAAATGTAGATATCAGAATCCTTGATCCGAGGGATGTGTTTATGTTTGGACTCTCCGATCAAACGGTGTTGAATGCAAGCCGTATAAACGTTGGAGCTGGGAATGCAAATCTCGAAGAGGCAATTTTATTTGAGCGAGTAGTGGAACGAGCTTGGAAGATAAAGAGAGATATGCTCGATCTCGTAGATCAAATCGAGAAAGGGAAAGAAACTGTTGAAAAGAAGAAAGAAGAACAAAAGAAGAAAAAGCATGAAAGGAAGAAAGAAAAGACTTCCGCTTCAACAACAGAGCCCACCACAACTTCCCAGACAACATCATCACCTCCGGCCTCATCCACATATGAGGCCACTATGGAGGATCCACCAACAAATGAAGCTGTTACTAACCAAGAAACTCCTATCGCACCAATCGAAACTCAAGCATCACCAGAAACGGCAGGGCATGAAGAAACCCCTAAAGAGCCTGAGAAGAAAGCTACAGAGAATCCAGTGGAAACTACAGAAGAATGAGAAGACAAGTATGCAACGATCTAGGGGGGATATTGTTGGAACTTTGGAGATCGTTCATACTTGTACTGGATTAGTTTTATAATAGTTTGTAGCTTATTTTATAGTCTAGGGGCTTATTTTGTAATTTCATGAAACTTGCAAACCTGACTTGGTGTAGTTAAGATTCCAGCATAATTATAATTATGCTGGGAAGTCAGGTCCTATATAATCCCAAGCATTGTAGCCCTAGCCAAGCTTTTGGCTCTTTGGTGAATGAAGTGTTGTTTACATTAAATCTCTGGATATTGTGCTCAAATCAGATTTCCAAGGTGCTTTATTGACTTATATACTAGTTTGGATTCAATACAACACTTGTTGTATTCATCAATCCATTAGCTTCATCTTCATTCTTGATTGTTCTTAACTTTTTCATAGTTCAAACACTTAATCAATAAGTGTTTTGGACTACAACAACCAACCACTATGATCCGGATTAATATTGGAATTACAAAACCTTTTTTCTAAATTTTTGATTTGATTAGACGTTGAGGATAAACCGGTACTTAAAGCTCTTGTGTCCTTGGACAACCTCGGTATCTTACCAACACTATACTACGCTCACGATGGGTGCACTTGCCCATATGTGTGTTTAGTGTTAGTAAATATCGTGTTTTATAAATTTAAAACTGGACTAAAGTGTTAAAAAGGGCTTAAAATATACATTAAAAACTATACGATACAACACACATCAAGTTTTTGACGCCGTTGCCGGGGACACAAGGATTTTAAGAAAGTTAGGAATCAACGGCCTAATCGTTTTTTCTTATTTTTCTTTTTTTTTAGGATTTTTCTTAGATTTTCAGCCTCTGCAGAGCTCAGCACGGACCGTGCCTACTGAACACACCCCCGTGCCCAATCTTTGGTACTGGCAATCCTATTTTAAGTCAGACAGTAACTGAACACGGGGCCGTGCCCAACCAACACGCCCCGTGCCCAAGTATCAGATACTGAAAACAGAACCGTAAGATCCCGATGGTTGGTAATTTCTGACACAAACATGAGCGATACTGATTTTTTTACTACCGCTCCTCTTATGGTACGTGGTGTCAAATATGTGACGGAAATCATGAAGAATTAAAATGTTTTTTTAAACTATACTCCCCACTATATAGACCCATTGTTTTCCTGTAGCCTTAAGAGGGGCGAGAGTAAAAATAATCCGTATCTCTCCCTCGAATACTCTCAATCGTCCCTTCTAGATGAAATGCTTCTCGAAGAATTCTTTCAACTACAGGAACTAATTCTTCGATGGATAAAAGAACTTGAGATGGATATAACTAATTCATCCCAAGACGACATCCAAGAAGAATTATTGAGATCACATTAGGATAAAAACAACATCCTCGCTCCTGAAATCACCTCTAACTCTTGCGAAGACTTGAGCGATAGTCGTCCCTGTGTCGATTGTGCCATGAAGGACTCCCCATCGACCTCCGTCGATGCATACATAGACCTGAGCGATTCGACATACACCTTCTTTAACGAGAGCCCGGATAAGGGTTGGACTTGTCCACCTACATTTAACATAGGAATCACCCTTTCCGATAACCTCTTGCGTTCTCGTCTAAATCTAGGGCAACTTAGGTATCTCATGCACTTCGGTGTTGTTCTGTCCAGTAAGGAACCACCCGATCCGGATAAATTCCTTGAAAATAGACAAAACTTCATAAACAGCCTCTATACACGAGGCCGTGTCCAGGTCAGCACGCCCCCGTCTCCACCAAAAGATTCCCTTCTGACTTTTAGTCAGAATACAGACAAAATGTGTCAGAATCTTGTCTGCACACGGGGCCGGGTCCAGCCGACACGGGGCCGTGTCCAGTATGCTGTCGTTTTCTATAAATGCAGCCAAGATTCCTGCACATTTGGACCATTCCCAAGAGAGAGATTTGGTGGGATCTTCACACATACCATCCTAGGTGTATTCTAAAGAAGGTTTTCAACAACCATCTTGTCTTTTCTACTTTTGTCTATTACCTTCTTCTTCATTTTTACCTCAAACACCTCCATTAAAACTTGAAATCACCATGGTTTCAAGCTTTATTGTGACATTTGTTAGATTTTTATTCAAGGAATCTTGTTAAAAATAAGTTTTACAACACTGTTTTAAGTTATTTCTGCTTAAAAATGCTTCAAATGTCAGAAAAATAATTTAAAGCTCCAAGATTCCTTGTTCCAAAAATCTACAGAATGATGAACACGGGGTCGTGCTCAATGAGCAGGGGGCCGTGTTCGAGGTACTGTTTCACTAAAATGAACTCTTTTTGGTTTATTGTCGTAGAATGTCAAGCCAAAACAGTGGAACCACTTCAGCACATTCCAGAAACAGTCGTAGGGAATGAAGGCCTTCAATCGAAGCCACTCTTGTACGCTATGTGACGGCACTGCGAGAAGCTCTCGACGAAATGACATCCGTAGAAGAGGTCCTGATTGACCGTATAAATTATCTTACGGTGGGGCTGGAAAAGAGTTTCCAAGAAATCAACATCTTGCACCAGAGGTTGAACATTCTTGTGACACCTCCCATGGAAATAATCCTTCCACAAGAAGATTGGAACTTAGCACTAGGAGTCAACAACCCCACCGGATGGGACGACATCCCCGCGGAACCACCTCTTGACAATTTGCAAGAAGTTCCGGTGGAAGTTACACCCCCTCAAAATGATGCCAATGAGCCCGCCTTTATTCTCCCTAGGGAGATAGAAGAATGGCTCACCGACGTGTGAGGGACCATATCCGGAGGAGAAGTTCTTTAAGCCGCATTCAACCGAGAAAACTATCTTTTCGGAAATTTTGCTATTAAAATAAACTATAGGCTAGAGCTTCTTTTAGGTTTTAGACTTCTTGTGTTTTCTGACCTACTTATCTTAGTTTTAGTTTATGTTTTTTATTAGGACCTTATTGTAATTCTCTCTATTAATAAATAATGGTTTTAAAATTATTTGGTGTTTGGATGGTGTTGAATTGGATAAAACACATTTGGATGGTGAAGGATACTAAGGGAGACATGAACCAACGCCCCATGGGAAAAAACAAAGCCTCCCGAACATTTTCTTCATTACAGCAAGTTCAGCACGGGCCGTGTCCCGCCAGCACGGCCTCGTGCTCAAGGGTCTGCAGAAAAATGCCCAGTTCAGGTAACTGGTGTTGGTGCATGCGTCTGTCGACTTCGTCTTGTATCGAGTCTTGTACTTAGAACGTTAAATCAGGGCACATAGTTCGAGAAAATCATGTAATTTCGCTTGAACATGTGATTTCGCTTGAAAGGTTGTAATATCGCTTAAAAGAGACATGTGCAGTTTCAAGCGAAATCAACTCAGTTAATTTCGCTTGAACTGACATTCTACTACCTCAAGCGAAATCAGGACTCTAAATATAGGAGTGTTCAAGCGAAATCTGTAAGAATCTTTCCGGTCAGAGCAACGAAGTGCTGCCGAATTGTCGTCTCGCTATAAATCTTTGTGAAATCAATAATACGACAGTTTAAAGTAATAATCTAGCTGAATTGACCTCGATACGTCTGTTTCCGCCTTTCGTATTGAGTAAAACTCTTCTGATCGACTCGTTCGGGTCTGAAAATGATCCTACAAGTGGTATCAGAGCTCAGGAAGAAGAGTTCTTACCAATTCAGCTGAAAATTCTGATTTCTACACTTTCTTTTTCAAATTAAACTTGTTTTCACGGTCAAAATGTTCTGATTTTCACACATCTTGTGCGCATTAGTGTTTTTACAAAGCCTTGAAAATTTCAGGCCTTAAATCGATCTAAAACAGGTAAAAACTGTAATTCCGCTTGAAAAACAGCTTGAGAACATGACATCAGCAGTATTCCGCTTGAACTGATCTTTTGATTTCGCTTGAAATCACACTTTGGATCTGATTTCGCCTAAAAATACTGGTTGATTTCGCTTGAACCGGTATTTCGCTTGGAAATTATGCTGATTTCGCTTGAGACTTGCTATTCCGCTTCAACTGTGTTATTTCGCTTGAAAAGGTGTTACTTGAAATGAAATCAAGTATTGCGCTTGAAAGAGTATTCCGCTTCAGAGTGATTTCGCTTGAACTAGTCATTTCACTTGAGAACGTTATTTCGCTTGAACAATCAGCTTTTGTGAACTTTAAAAAACCGAAACATGGAAGAGGAATTTTTCAACGCATTTGCTACTCCGGTTACCCTGATCACCCTTGCACAGAACACGATGCTAGAAAATGAAACAGGAACTATGCAAAAACCGCCTAAGCTCATGAACATCGAGGAGTATAAGGGTTGGGAAGGACATTTTGAGAACTGGGTAAAAGCAAATTATCTGGATGCTTGGGAATGTGTCGAGACGAAATACGTTAGACCGATGAATGATGACGAAGAGATTATAGCAATAAAAGATCTTAGTGCTGAAAATAGAAAGAAATACAAAGATGAGAAAATGATGCTAAGTCTATTACAACAAGCTGTGAAGGAAGATATCTTGGTTTTATTGCAACACAGTGGAACTTCGTATTCAATCTGGAAAGCATTAAAATCAAAGTTTCAGGGAAGCCAAGAGATGGTCAAGAACAAGAAGTCACTTTTAAAGAAAGAATTCGATTTGTTTCGTGGGCTGAAAAATGAAAGCACAAAGCAAATCATTGAAAGATACTGCATTTTTTTAGCCAACATGAGGAGATTGAGCATCGAGAAAGATAATGAAGAGTTGATCGAAAAACTAGCTGATGCATTGCCTTATGAGACTTGGGGTACATATCTCATGATGTTGAGAAACAAGAAAGGTTTTAGCAATCTGACACTGAGCAAGTTCATTGAAAAGATTGAGGCTCGGGAGATGGAACAAAGAAAGGTTTTAAGAATGAAAGATTTCGATGGTGAACAAGATATTGGGCTGTATTACAAAGGTGGGGTCAATGATAAAACCATCAACATGTCACCAAAGATTGAGACAGCTTTTAATGCTAAGAGTTCATCAGGAAGTTCTTCTAAAGGATCAAACAGCAACACAAGTTTTTCATCATATCCATCATTTGATCCGAACATTTCAGCAACAAAGAATGGAAAGAAGCTACAATGCAACATTGTTTTGAATCTGGAGAATGATGAGGATTATTCAGCAGAAGTTGCTAAAAGTCACATGTCTTTGTTGGGAACTATGTTGGAGTCGTATGGAAGTTTTGTTGCAGGTCGGATCGGGAATCCAATGCTTACAAAAGAGGATTACGATTAAATAGATGCTGAAGAGATGGAATTGATGGACATAAACTGGTGTTTGGCGAGTGTATTGAGACGAGCTGAGAAATTTAAGCAGATCACAGGAAGAGATGATTTATGTGAAGCTAATGTTTCTACTTTGGGTTTTGATAAATCTAAAGTCACTTGTTTTCGTTGCAGGGAAAAAGGACACTTCAAGAGAGAGTGCAAAAACCGCGAAGCAAGTGGAGCTCAAAATCCGTTCAACAACAACAATGATTACTACCGGAAGGCCATCTATCATCAAGTTGCACAACAATAACAAGAACCACAAGTGGCACATGGTAGAAAAGTGATTGAAGAATCATCAAAGAGAGCTTGTATGGTGAATCAGGATGACAAAGAGAAAACAAATGGATTCAGTTGGGACAAATATATCTCAGCTGATAACAAAGCATGCCTGATAAATCAAGATGATGAAAAATTGCCTGAAGGTTTTAGCTGGGAAAATTTCAATTGTGATGATTATGATCCAAACAAAGATTCAAATCACAAAGCATATGTCGCTCGTGTTGAAGAAGATAGTGATGATGATAGAGAGTATTATGCAAGAAGATTGGCAGCTGATTTGAAATTGATAGCAGAAAGCGATAGTGAAGATGAAAAAGTCAAAAAGAAAAAGGTCAAAACACCAGTTAGCAGTGATGATGAAGCTGTTCCAGTGATCAAGAAAAAGGTAAAAGAAGTTCAGAAGTTCAAAGTCAATGAAGAAGTTGATGCAAAGAAGATTCTGGTGATTTATGAGAATTGTGAGGTTATAAAAAAGAAAAACAGTGAGTTGATGAACAACATGAACAGGCTGAAGGAATCTTACGATGTTCTGAACAAAGCCATGAATCAATACAATCAATCAAGTGAAGAACAAGCAATAGCCATGAAGACACTTCAGGGAGCTTTCATGATAAAGCAGAAAGTTGGGAACAACTACATCGAGAAGTGTGCTGTGCTAGAACAAAAACTTGAAACACAAAGAATTGAAACTAAAAGAGTTAATCGTTTGTTGAAAATTTACTCGTGTACTTCTTATGTCATTGATAGGATTTATCCAACTGTTGAGGGCATGAAGGCATTTGAAGATGGTGAAGTAATTGAAGAACAAAAGGATTCTGAAGAAAAGACTTCTGACAAGAAGAGAGAAAAGAAGAAGAATAATAAAGAAAAGACATCTGGTAAGAAACAAGGTTTTAGTTACAACAAGTGTCCACCCGCGCTTGAAAATGGATATTCTCCGAGAAATCCAAATTCAGAAAGAGTCGAAAAAGTAACAAATTTACAGTGGGAGTTGGAGTCTTCAGTTAATTTGCCAGAAAATATTGATGTCACGTTTACATCATCTGACACTGGTCATGACTCCGAGTTAATAAAGAAAGTGGTCGATCAGGTGTTGGATAAAGATGAATCCGAGGAGTCAAAGTCGGAGTCTATGTCAGAGTCAAAGTCTGAATCAAGCATTCCGAGTCAAACCGACAAACAGGGCAAAAGAGTTTACAATAAAGAATTCCTGTTATCAAAATCTAAGTTGGATAACGAAACGTTTAAAGTTGCATATACTTTGAATGATTCTGACAAATTATATTTTGATGAGGAATTTCCAATAAGAGGTGTCAAACCTGACATGATCAAAAAGGTTTTCAAACTAACAGAAATTAATATTTCTGAAATAAAAGATGTAAATCTTAATGATAAACCTAAAAAGTACATCTCAAGAGTTCAACAAAGAGAAAACAAGAAAAAAGGTTACAGTTCTGGTTCATGTTTTCAAAAGAAACCAAACCATAACGGTAATTTCAAAAAGAAAGGATTGGGATTTATTCCACCAGAAAATCAGAAAAATGAAAAATATGTTCGTGATTTTAAATCAAAAATGATATTTGTTTCAGGTACATATACTGAAGAGGAGAAAGAAAATTTGTTCAGAAAGCAGTCGAACAAAGAATTCCTTGCGAAGAAGCAAGAAGAGATGAAGACTGCTGATCAGATGAAAGAAACGAGAACTTGTTTTAAATGCAACAATGTTGGACATATTGCCAAGAATTGTTTCAAGGCAATACAATCAAAACAGGGAGTTTATTGTAAACTGAAAGATAAAGTGGTTGTGTTTGAATCACCAATTGATAGAACTAAACTTTTCAAAAATTCAACTTTTGAGATTGGTGAAAGTTCAAACAGGTTTTACAAGAAAAGGGCAAACCTTGACAACCAGAAATGGGTTGTTAAGAAATCTGATGATGGTTCTAGCAATGATTCTGATTCGTCAAAATCAGAGGAGTTATCTTCTGGCGATAAATCTGATTCCACAAAATCAGAGGAGCCACAAATTGAAAAATGTGAAAAATCAGTGCCGATTGTGGATGATGTGAATTTTCCACCACTTCGGGCTGAAAATTTTAAGAAGAAAGTTGGAAAAGTTGAGATTTCAAATCAATTTTTCTCAGAAAAGAAAGATTTTGACATTGAGAAAGTTTTTAATTCCAAAGTTCATAACATCTTTGGAAAAATGGTTGACAGGAAGGTCAAGGGAGTCAGGGAATTTTATGAAAAGAAAACAAAGAAGCAAGGTAAAGTATCATCCCTGGTTTGTGACTGGGATGGTACTTACTATGAACAGTAAAATCCTGGACTTGCCGGAGCTCCCAAGTTGGTAATCGCGGAGCAGGAATCGGCATCATTCTTATATTGTTTGTATGAAAATTTGAAAATTGGTCACTAGTATGACTTGCCGGAACTCCCAGGTTGGTAAGTGAGGAGTAGGTATCGGCATCTTGAGAATTCAACCTACATGTTTTAAGAAGAAAGTTCGAAAAGTTGAGATTTCAAATCAATTTTTCTCAGAAAAGAAAGATTTTGACATTGAGAAAGTTTTTAATTCCAAAGTTCATAACATCTTTGGAAAAATGGTTGACAGGAAGGTCAAGGGAGTCAGGGAATTTTATGAAAAGAAAACAAAGAAGCAAGGTAAAGTATCATCCCTGGTTTGTGACTGGGATGGTACTTACTATGAACAGTAAAATCCTGGACTTGCCGGAGCTCCCAAGTTGGTAATCGCGGAGCAGGAATCGGCATCATTCTTATATTGTTTGTATGAAAATTTGAAAATTGGTCACTAGTATGACTTGCCAGAACTCCCAGGTTGGTAAATGAGGAGTAGGTATCGGCATCTTGAGAATTCAACCTACATGTGGTATTGGTTGGTAAGCCATGTGGTTGAAAAAGAGTTTGTGATTCAAGTGGTTAATCAAGGTCATTAGGTTGAACTTGATTGGACCATTCTTACAAGTGGTTGAAAAACAATGTGATGAGCCAAACCCCTAACCTACAAATGGTAAAATAAAACCAAGAAAACTAATTTTCCGGAAAAACCATTTGATTAAAACAAACTTAAGTGTTTTGAAATCAATGGGAAAATAGTTTGTTGTGAGGGGGAGTTCTGATTGTTTATGCCAAGAGGATGGCGAATTGAAGCGATTCGACATCATGCTGTCATTCTTTAAAAAAAAACAAACTGTACAAGTATAGTGTAAAGCTGGGTATATAGTTTGTTTTCAAATTTCCTTTAAATGTATTTGCATTTTAGGGGGAGTAAAAATTCCTGAAAATCCAAAAACATTTGAAAATTTGAAAAAGTAAAAAACATGATAAAATTCAAAAATGAGTTTTGTGTCAAAGAAAAGGAAATGATAGTACATCAGTAGACAGTTACAATATGCTAAAGAAATGTAATGATTAAATAGCATTAAACGGTCTCACTGATGATATGCCGATAGGTTTTTATACATTTAGTAAACTTTTTCGGGATATAAACTTAAATTCAAACTTGCTTATTTCGTGGGGAACACTACTTGGATATATAGGTAACCCCTGAAATTTCGTTTGAAGGATCCCTCTTTCTGAGATACTAGGTCTTTATGCTCAGTGATATCTGGGGTATTATCCCGGGACTTCTGATTTTGGGAAAGCAATGGCCTAGTCCCCGGAGAATACTTTACTGCTTGCTTGAAATATAGCGCCGCCCTCAGCATAAAATGATGAGACAATAAAATTGCTAATCAATGCTGTTGTAAAAAAGATCCTCTAAAGGGGACACACCAAAAGTCGAGCTGTCATCTCTCTGCTGAATGGAAGTTCTGACCTGAGCTCTCACGGTTCTTCGTAATTTATTCCCTTACAGATATCATCTGTGGTATACTCACCTGTATGACTGAATATTGGGATCTGGATATGGGAGTATATTCAAGAGGTGGGACACATGAATGAGTTTAAGTTCTTAAAACACCTAATTCGTATCCTGAATCAGTTGAAATTTGTGTGAGAATTTAAGTGGATCAGTATATTGGCAATCTAAGTGAATTGTTTAATTCTTAATGTGTAACTAAGCTCAACGGTACTTGTGACTTGTCATAAACTGATATGATCCTCTTACACAAACTCACAAAAATATTGTTTGTAAACTTTACTGCATTTCTTTTTCATTCAAAAATCCAAAAAGATTTTCAGTGTGTTTTAGCATAAGTTTTGAAAAATACAAAAAGATTTTCGACAACTGGTGTTGGAGAGCTGATTTTCAAAATTCCTAGTGCTGAACATGATGAACAAATGGTTTGGGTGAAATTGTTTGAGATGTTTTGAAATGAAATGAGAAAAGTTTTTGAAATAAAAACGTTATTCTTGCAAGTGGTTCATTAGAGATTAACATTGTAAAATCATTGTCTGAATATCTTATCCACAAGTGTTCATTAGATGGTGAGATTATTTTTACAATTGGTCATCAGAAAATTTACTTTTGGGTAGAGAATGTGCAGGATATCTGAGTGATAGAGAGCCAGGTTCTGATACCTAAGGATTCTGTGATTTTAACAAGCCAGACTTCGAACCCAGCATACTGAAAGGAGGAGTCTGTAGATTGCAGAGCCAAGTTCCGATTCTGGATTTCACACAAATTGCTGATGCTGATGAACTTAAGGAATCAAGAGATTTGATCAAGAGAAGATAAAGTCAGATTGTGATTCTGAGTTTAAAGATTATTTGATCGAGGAGAATTTGTTGATGAAAAGAGAAGAGAGAAGATTTGAGGATGCTTTACAGTGTCAGATACTTCAAAAGAGAAGCCCGAAGGCTGATAAAGATTGAAGATGCGAAGACTCGACACTTTAAGACTCGTCAACATTCGAGGGGGAGTCTGTTGGTGCATGCGTCTGTCGACTTCGTCTTGTATCGAGTCTTGTACTTAGAACGTTAAATCAGGGCACGTAGTTTGAGAAAATCGTGTAATTTCGCTTGAACTTGTGATTTCGCTTGAAAGGTTGTAATTTCGCTTGAAAGAGACATGTGTAGTTTCAAGCGAAATCAACTCAGTTAATTTCGCTTGAACTGACATTCTACTACTTCAAGCGAAATCAGGACTCTATATATAGGAGTGTTCAAGCGAAATCTGTAAGAATCTTTCCGATCAGAGCAACGAAGTGTCGTCTCACTGTAAATCTTTGTGAAATCAATAATACGACAGTTTAAAGTAATAATCTAGCTGAATTGACCTCGATACGTCTGTTTCCGCCTTTCGTATTGAGTAAAACTCTTCTGATCGACTCGTTCGGGTCTGAAAATGATCCTACAACTGGACACGCGGCGTGTTCGCTGAACACGCCCCCGTGCCCAGCCTTCTGTTACTTTTTGTTGATTTTTGTTACTAGCAATCTGAACACGGGGCCGTGCCCGGACACCACGGCCCGTGTCCAGTAACAGAAAAAATTTGTTTAACACACCTTTTTACACATTCAATCAACCTAAAAACTTATTTTTGGGACACATTGAGGACAATGTGTAATTTAAGTGGGGGGGGGGGGGATGCTAAAACCTTGAATTTTGCAAGTCCTAATCACAAGTCTTACACAAAACTCTATTGGAACCGCTAAACACCCAAAAAATTTTCAAAAACTTTTTCAATTTTTTTTACTTTCTTGGTTTAAATTGGGAATAACAAGTTCTAAAAAGGTTATATTTTTATAAATTTACAACCGATAACGTCATGATAAAAAAGAACCAACATAAGAAAATTATGAAACGGCATGACAAATCTAGTTAAAATTTGATTATATATACTTGATCACATTAAAAACCCATTCCCACAAAAAGTGAGTTTTGAGTCTTTATTGAGCATACAAATACACATCTTTAAACTAAATGCTCATTTTGCGTTTCTTGTGTGAATAGCCGCTTGGTTTCTTACGACTCTAGAACTTGCCATGATGATACATTACCGGTCCTTACCAACTTAAACTCGAGTAAGTAAATGACGGAGGCATTAGGACTAACCCTTTTATTTCAACACCATTATTTTTCTTTTTTTTACCACCTACCCAAAATCCCCCTAGTTAACCCCTTTGAGCCTAAGCCTTTTCATTTCTAAACCCAAAACAAACACCCCTATACCCATCAAAACCCTTTTTCATTTTAAACCCTTTATTTTAGTACAAAGCTCGGTTTTCTTGTGACATCCTTATAAAAAAATGATGATGAAGTTTAGCAATAAACAAACAAGTTCATCAAAAGAAACTTTGTTTGAAAAATGCTTCATTAAAATAAAAAGTCACAAAAACAAAATGTTTTACGAAAACCGACACTTTTTACGCCTTTTCGCCCTTTTCTACTAACTACTAACCCAAAACCACCTACCTTTAACCCAAGCCTAACCCTTCCCGAAAGTCCTCTTGATATTTACAAAGGTTTATAGTTAAAAAGGAGGAGGATTGATTGCTTGGCAAGCATATGGTAGAAGTAAGTTCCATGCCGCTCTCGAGTGTTTCACAAAAATACATCTTCGGCCGAGTGTTGAGTGATCCCCTGTGAGGTATGTGAACTAACAAAGAGGCATGTTATGCCCAAATAAGTAATTTCTCTTACGAAGTGTTCTAAATAAATCATAACGAATAGGATTGTAAATAGCATAAAAATAAAATCTAATAAAGATCTTGGAATCCTGACACTCTAGACAAGCCCAAAACTTCTCTTCTACCCATTCCATTTGGGTGTGTAAGCCACATAATAAAGAGTTTTGCTTGATGACAAGCAAAGATTCAAGTGTGGGGATTTTAATGTGTATAAAATGCAACATATAAATTACATCAAATGAGGCATAAAACTAACCCTTTTTTTATACTAATGTTGGAAAAAGTGTGCTTTTGTCTTCCTTTTGTATTTTCAGTGTTAAATGAGCTTAAATGAACAAAAGAAGCAAAAATACAGTCAAATCTAACAATAATACAAGAAAAGGAATAAACGTGGCATGCCCGACCCCTCGACAGCATCTTCCCAAGCAAAAATAAGACAACAGAAGGCTGAACACGCCCCGTGCCCAGCGGACACGGGGGCGTGCCCAAGTGTCTACAAAAAGGACAAAGTTGTAGAAGCTTCTATTTCCCAACACGGGGGCGTGCCCAGCGGGCACAGGGCCGTGGTCAACGATAAGATTCACAGAATCCAAGCAAATCTTGATAGTACAGATACGCTTCTGCACACGGGGCCGTGCCCAGCGGACACGGGGGCGTGGTCAACTAATACAGACAAGCTGCATTAAAAGAAAGAGAAGATGGGTGGACACGGGGCCGTGTCCGGGCTTCTGTGCAGGCTATAAATAAGGGTGCTTGGTTCACTTCAAAGGGATCCCTTGACAAATCACCTCTCTCCCACTTCACCCACACTCCACCACCGTCACAACACCCACATCCACCACCATCATCCATCATCCATCATAGAGTGTGTGTAGTAGTCTCGGGATCCAAGATTGATAGTAAAAGTTCCTGACAATCAAAGGCCATGTTTGCCTAAGTATCTTACATCACTTGGTGAAGACAAGCATTTAGTGTAATACTTTTGTTTTTTTTAATCTTTTCGCACTTTTTATTTGGTTTTGTATTGCCTTTAGTAACTAGTTTCTTATGTTGATGGTGAAACTTGCTTATCATTTGTCCGTGGTGTCTTGGCTTTATTTTACTGTCTATATAAAATAAAAGATTTACACCATTCATATGTCCACGGTCTATGTGGAGATATGTTGGCTACCTGGTCGGGGGTTAAGGGAATGGTTTGGTAAGGTTCTTGCCTTGTTCAGTGTATAGATCCTGCAAGGACCTGGGTCAAGCTTACTAGGACCTCCTTCAATACCCACTGGTATTGGATGGCGGGGGTGCGAATGGCTTGATCCCCTCATATGTAAACTACTATTAATACATTAACCCGGCTACTTGGGATTGTATCCCTGCTGACTCAAACCACTTAGCCATGGGTAACGTCACCTTCAAAAGAGGGGCCTACCACATTACGCATTAATAACTTAATTAATTATCTTCCAATAATCCAACCCTTTAGGATTGTATCATTGCTGACTCAAACTACTGGGTTGAGGGTAACGTCACCTTCAAAAGAGGGGCCTACTACTATAACTAAGATAATCTCTTAAAAAGTGCAAAAGTGCGAAAAACATCAAAGGTTACACTAAAGGCGAGTCGGATCCAAGTGATTCATCTTGTCTATCTGTTTTATTTTTATTTTTATTTTTCAGCATTTTTAGTTAGTTTTTATTTTCTTTTTTAAAACCTTTTTTCAAAATTTTTGATTTGATTAGACGTTGATGATAAACCGGTACTAAAAGCTCTTGTGTCCTTGGATGACATCGGTATCTTACCAACACTATACTACGCTCACGATGGGTGCACATGCCCATATGTGTGTTTAGTGTTAGTAAATATCGTGTTTTATAAATTTAAAACTTGACTAAAGTGTCAAAAAAGGGCCTAAAGTATACATTAAAAACTATACGACACAACACACATCAATTAACATGTTACAACCCAAATTGTGTAAAAAGGAAATGGGTCAAGTGTACTCACGGTTTCGCAAGCTTCCACTTGGTAATTCCGTGAAGAATTGATTGTTTGAGGATGGAACACCGAGTTCTCCTACACGAGGAAACATAGGTATGTGAGTATTCGGATGATAACGGAGGATTCGGATTCGGAATTTAATGTAAACAATAGTATGTATATGAGAAAGTAATCATTCTAGACTTAAACACTCGTTTTTGACACTATGAGTCCCGTATGGGTTGATGTGATTTCATGGGTTGAGATATCCATTAGAATCGTAATGAGAGGCTTAAGTCCTTAGATAATATAACTTATTAGCATGACAAATAATCACTTGATTATTATCAAGGGTTCGGTTATGTATATATTAAATATATTTTATATAGTATGTAGTATGTCTAACATGTTTATCATGGAATTTCATAGAAGTCATGCATTGAGGTAGGAGGATAACCGTCCTTTAACCTCTTTCGTAAGATTCACCAATGCACAAAAATCAAAAGCATAAACAACCCTCATACTAATCTTGAGCATGAGCTTAAATAGTAGTAAGGTTAGGAATGCACTTATGCTTGTATGACAGTGATACTTCCATTTGTAGTTTACTGAGCAACCTAATAGTAGCACCAAAGGAAATAAAATACTCTTATTTTGTTGATACACGATGTCTGTTACCTAGGTCAGCGTGTCGAGTCATAATAGGTTAGAGTGTTAGAAAAGTCAGTTTTGTATTTTAAATACCCCTTCGTACGAAGGAGTCCTTCGCACGAAGGGGGACATGCCACTCACACGAATGGCTAGTCCATTCGTCCAAATGCTCACTCACACGAGTTGCTTTACCTCTAAATAGGTGAGTGGGTGTAAGCATTTGAGTACTTTTGATACTCAGACGGCGAAGCGCTGTCAGTTTGATTTTAGGGTCTGTAATTGACATTTGTTAATGAAATCAGTGCTAATTGACGATATCTTGTGTTTATCAACTGTTCAATTGGATTCCGCACAATATGAGCAGCTTATTTGAAGTCGCCTGAGCGTTAACGAAATCGAAACGGTCCTTACAAGTGGTATCTCAGCTTGGAAGCCGACTTCAGAGACTCAAGACAAAAGATTTCATCAGATTTGAAGACTTTCTACACTTCTCACTTCTACTCATTCTATTTTTTCATCTTTTTCTTATTGAATCTATAGACAAAATTACATGAATTTTTCACAGATTGTGTGTCACACCCCAACAAACGGCGGAAACATCGGAGTGAGACGAACGAGATTGCGCAAAGACGTCATAACATTATGTGACAATAATTAAGTTCAAAACCGATTTCATTCATAATCATAAATTTTCAAATACATTGAAGAAATTCCAATACAACAATTAAAAAGGCAAATACAACAAGGTTATCATAACAAATATCCAAATCTAGTAATTCATGTGCGTTTCTATGTCGTCCCTACTAGATCGTCATAAGCATCATCATCAACCTGTAACATGTTAAAAATAATGTTTCAATGCAAAAGCATTGGCGAGTACACAAGTTTGTAAATATATAGCATAAGTATAAAAATAATTACTCGAATCCACATGGCAAATTGTATAAAAGGTTATCTAGCATGCAATACTAAGTCTCAAACTCGAGTGTCCATAAGAATTATGTGCATCACTCGCCATAAAAGTGACGAGACCATTATGTATAATAAGAAGCTAAACAATACCCCGACGGGCGGCGTGCTACTCCTATAGCGCTATATATGTTAAGTTGGGCTAGCTAAGTTAATGACAAGAAGCATGTATGTATCTAGCATGAACCTAAGTATAACAAGTAACATGTATAACGGATTGAGAATATAAAGTATGTTGTGTGTGTTTGTGTATTTTGTTAAGTTAACATGTTACAACCCAAATTGTGTAAAAAGGAAATGGGTCAAGTGTACTCACGGTTTTGCAAGCTTCCACTTGGTAATTCCGTGAAGAGTTGATTGTTTGAGGATGGAACACCGAGTTCTCCTACACGAGGAAACCTAGGTGTGTGAGTATACGGATGATAATGGACGATTCGGATTCAGAATTTAAAGTACACAAAAGTATGTACATGAGAAAGTAATCATCTAGACTTAAACACTTGTTTTTGACACTATGAGTCCCGTATGGGTTGAGGGCATTTCATGGGTTAAGATACCCATTAGAATCGTAACAAGAGTTTTAAGTCCTTAGATAATATAACTTATTACCATGACAAATATTCACTTGATTATTATCAAGGGTTTGGTTATGTATAGATTAAATATATTTTATACAGTATGTAGTATGTCCAACATGTTATCATGGAATTTCATAGAAGTCATGCTGGAGGTAGGAGGATAACCGTCCTTTAACCCTTTTCGTAAGGTTCACCAATGCACAAGTTGTCACAAGGATAACTCGGATGGTCCTGAATGAAATGGAAAGGAAACGTACATACTTCTCAAGGGGAAATCATCAAGTGAGGCGGTGGATTGAAAGTAGGATAGCCAAGGCTTCCAAGTAATCATACTCATACCAAAACACAAGTCTTGTTACAAGAACAAGCTTGTATGGTTCCACACTTGTGGGTTAAAAACCCTTACAGAACAGAAAGTTTGGAGGCAATTAACACCTCCGAATTTGTATGAAAAAACCTTGGTTAGGCTCACTAATCATGGACTTGATTAATGGCATAAGAACACAATTTTGCTTGAGGAAAACACAAGTTTAAAGAGAGTTTATAAAGTTTTCTTCCAAAACAGAAAGTTTGGACCTCCAAATGGTGATGTTCCACCTTGGTTTTCCATGGAAAACCTGTGGAAACACTTCTAGATCTGTTCCAAGCTTGGTAGAGGAGGAAGTAGTGAAGAAAATGGAAGAAAAGTAAGTATGAACTCACTTATGTAACTTGTATGAATCTGCCTTGAATCTGATTATAATCTGAGAATTTGTTGCTAATTGAGAGTGTTTTTCGAGAGGATTGAGGTGTTTGTAAAGTTGAAAATGAGTGGGGAAGAAGTGAGTTTTATAGTTGAGGTTTAGGGTTAGTTAGGTGAGTAATTATGTAAGAAAACACAATTAGAAAACACACAATTGACCAATCCATGACCAGCTAACAACATTCTACGGATTGGGTACTCTGGTGGGGTGCGACAGAGAGGGTGTCGGATGGTCGTGGGGCGCGAGCCCTCCTATCCAGGGAATTTGTTTGATTTTTGTCATATTTAGCCCCTATACTTTACATATGTTATGCTTTAAGGTGTTAAGTGTGATATAATGTGATTTTTAAGTATCTAAACATGTCATTAAGCATAATATAAGTATAAGAATCATGAATAAGTATCGTGAATGTTCAATGATGTAAAAACATGCGTGAAAAGCATATAAGTGATGTATGTACGTATTTGCAAATTCATCACAAGTTTACAAGAATTACGAATAAGGTATCACATGTATAATGAATTTAAACATATAAGCATGCGCGAATAAGTAAAGTATGATTTGTATGAAAAACGAATTTTATTATGATCCAAGTCTCGAATTTTACAACGATACAACGAAATACGATTACAAGGAATACAAGTTTCCATAAATAGAAATACAAGACAAGCTTTCTAATTAAGGAAAGTAACGAAAAAGCGAGGCGTTACATTGTGTAAAACATGTTTATGATAAACCCTTGAAAATTTTGGCTCAAAGCGCAATCAGAATCATCAAAAATTTGTCAAAATATGCAAAAACAGGTAACTTGATAACTCATACAACTGAACCCATTCACGCGAAGAGAAAATTCAGTTGTTTTGGAAAAATTTCACTCACACGAAGAGGCTATCCGTACAGTTTTTGGTTCATTCGCACGAAGTGATTGTTTGACTTGTTTGACTGATTTTCAGGGTTCTTTTGCATGAAGTTCGAAATTATGACAAGATGGAAAACAAGTTTTACAACACTTTTGCAACAACTCCTAGTTGGGTAGCTCAGAGTTTAAACCTAGAGAATGAACTTGGGACATCATCTAAACCACCAAAGTTAATGAGAATAGATGAGTTTAATTGTTGGGAAGAACTGTTTTGTAACTGGATCTAAGCAAATCATATGGATTGTTGGTACTCGATCATAGATGAGTATTCAGAAACAGTTGCAGAAGATGGTTAAAAGAAAACATTAATACAGTTTGACCCGCTTGAAAAAAATAATTTCATCAATGAAAAGAAAATGATAATTTTTTTTTCAACAAGCAATAAAAAATGATATTATCACACTCTTACAGCACAAAGGAACAGCATACTCAATTTGGAATGCACTGAAATATAAATATGAAGGAAGTAAACAGATGATTAAAAACAAAAAGGCGATGATCAAAAAGGAGTTCGACATATTTAGGAGCTTAAAGGATGAATCATTAAAATAGATAATCGAACGATACTATTTCCTTGTAGCTGATATGAAAAGGATAGGAATCGATAAGGACAAAGAGGAACTAGTAGATAAGTTGGCTGATGCTCTACCATAGGGAGGTGATTGGTCAACATATCTCATGATTCTGAAGAATAGTAGAGAATATGATGGTATATCTCTCAGCATGTTTATCGAAAAGTTGGAGAACCATGAGGTAAGCGAAAGATGGCGAAAGTGCAGAGTTCCAATGTACAACAAGAATTGAAACTGTATTATAAAGGTAGCAGTTTATCGAACACACAGAGTCCAAAAATCCAGACAGCATACAGTGCAGATAATTCATCAGGATTTTCTCATAATAATTCAAACCATACCAGTGGATTCTTGACATTTTCAAGCTTCGAATCAAATTCTTCAACTCCGAGCCTACAATCATGAAAAGGTTCCAACACTCAGGATTTAATGCAATATAGTTGTCAATCTTCAGAATACCCAGGGCTTCAATGAATATACAGCGAAACAACATATGGTGTTTTTGGCATCAGTTCTTGAATCTTATGATAGTCTAGTCGCAGGCAAAATTGGAAATTCTAATATGACAAAGGAAGACTATGACCAGATTGATCAAGAAGAGTTAAACTATAGTACACTAGAGTATACGAATTTGACCTCCTAGAGATCACAATCTCTGATACCAATTGTAAGACCCTAAAATCTTCAACAATGCACAATTCATGATGATATATCACAAATCCACTGGCAGAAATGATAGAATTCATGTTTAGCAATATATATCTAAGTAGGAATCACCAAACACACAACTAAATAAAAGTTTCTGGATTGAATTAAAATTTGGTGTATAAGAAATAATGTGCAAAAGTCTACACTCTTTATCTTAACATCCCTATTTATACTAAAAGAAGTTCATGCTTTAGAAAGTAAACACTTGCCATAAGTTCATACTTAGACAACTTCAAAAGTGAACTTTGCAGGTAAAACTTCTCAAACTATTACAAAGTCAAACTAACATAAAATACAATAAAATTGGCGCATTAACTTTCTAGGTCTAACACTCAAAACACTTGTTTAGTTGATGAAAATGAAGGTCGTAACGCTCAAATATGAAGAACAAAGTCTAGAAAACTTAGGCAATTCGGTAATTCAACATAACATGAGCATTAAAATATCAGCATTGGTAATATCTAATAAGCTCTAATATTTATCCATTCTAATTTAGCAACATGTTTCAGCTTAGGATAGTAGTACTCTTGGCTTTGGGTGCTTTTCAAAAAAAAATGGATAATATGGTCTGCTTGTCTACACGTTATCTTCCTCAACACAAAAACCCTTCTTCATAAAAAATCTCCTAAGCATTCTCTCCAAGTCAGGTCACCACCGCTGCTGATCGTTTCTGCCGTTCCTCGCCCACCGACATCCGCCATCGCCGACGCCACGTATAGTGGTCGTTCGTCATCACTGCTATTGTTGAATGATGGTTAAGATGGGTTATGTTGGTGACCACGAGTGACAAAGAAATCGCAAAAACCGATGTGGTTGAGGTCAAGATAGACGGTGATGATTGGGTTTACAATAAAACGATGAGAGGGTTTTCAATCTGTTACTACTAATAGTCCACCGATTATCCCGGCGATGAGGTATTTTCTGTAACATTCCATGTGTCCGACCAAAACCTAAAAATTATTGCAGTATGAAGGTTTATATGATAAATTGAATGAATGAATGATGAATGGATGATGTTATTCTGTAAATTAACATGTGGTTTGATTTGATTCAGGGGCGAAGGTACTTTATATGTTATCCGAAAAACTGAAAAGAGTGAATTCAGTGACAATAAGGAGCCATCTTTTGCTTTCTTGAATTCTCTGCTCCTTGGAGAGGTAGTGTTTGAAAGCTTACTACTATATGGTTGTCGATATCGCTTAAAGCTAAAATTGTTCCCTATTGTTATGTTTAAAGTGGGAGGATCGCCTGAAGGGAGTGCACTTTCACTCGCTATGATGTTACTGCCTACGAAAGTAAGGTATATATATCAATTTAATGTCTTTGTTTAAAAAAACACACCTGAGGCATGAGGCACACGCGACGATATGGAAAACACCTCAGGGTCTTGAGGTAGTGTCTCATGCGTACCTGTGTCAAAATAGTCATATAGTAAACCTTTATTGCGTTTTTGACATATGTTAGTGTCAATATAGGAGACTATTGTTTAATGAACAGTAATCGGGTATGTTAGTGTCAATATAGGAGACTATTGTTTAACACAAAGGCCATGGGGGAAATGGGCATCCGAGATACTCGCTCCTACCGAAGGCGCCGGTGTTTGGTCGTGTACATTTGAAACAACCGAGGCTGCAGCTGCAGTTTATGATCAAGCTGCACTTGACTTCAAAGAGGCAAAGACGAAGCTCAACTTGGCAAAGACGAAGCTCAACTTCCCAGAGCGTGTTCAAGAGTGCTTCGAGCTTCGTGACATAACGACCAACATCACCACCACCGCTAGGGGTGTTCGCGGTCCGATTTTGACGGTTTTTAATTCAAACCCTGAGCCAAACTGTTAGTAACATTTATGGTCATCGAAAACCAAAACCAAACAGTTGAAAATTAAAACTGAACAAAACCGAACCAATACTAACGGTTTGGGGTTTTGTAACACACCGACTTTTAAATAAGAACTAAAATCTAACTATGCCTCTAATTGCTTCTGATGTTTCTAATTACCCAAATTTAATGTTGATTTGCTAATGGTTTTTTTTCAGAAGGCATAAAACTTTGGTTTTTGTTTAGGGAATAAGATATAGCTTAAAGAACACCATAATTATGCATTTATAATCCAAAGCTAACAACCAAGACAAAAAAAAAAGATTTACCCGTGCACTCTTTTGTGGTGTAGGAATCATAGGATTGCAAAAATAAAGAGATATAACTTGCCTATATATTGAGCCTAACATGACAGACTAGAAATGGAAGTCCAGTATTCAATTAAGTTAGAAAAGTTACTCATTAACATTTTTAGTTACAGCTATTAGAAATTGGTTAACTAAGCCTAGGTTCACTAAAAAAAGTTTCTCTATACTTGTATAGAATAAAATATTTGAAAAATCTTAATACCACAATCTTGTGGTACGGTCCGGTTTTATGCGGCTGGTTTCCCATGTAAACCGCAAATCAAACCGTTCACTACGGTTTGCGAATTTTCAAACCGACCAACCAAAAAACAAAAATAAAAACCGATTGTGAAACCGAACCGATAACCGGTTAGGATGGTTTCACAGTTTCAAACCAAATCGTGAACACCCCTAACCACCGCGACACAACCACCCGCCGCCACCTCATTACAACCTCCAAATCCTAGAGTATAAGTGAATATCTTCAAAATTTGGCTGTAGAATGTGTTCAAGATAAAATACATATCAACTGTGGTTTTGTTCCAAACGTGATACCCTTGCTTTTATTTTTATGCATATTAGTGATATGTTTTTTTGCCAACATGTTGCATTTGCTAATTGATAAATGCTATAAAAATTTGTTATTTATCGTCCTTGAAATTAGTGATTGCGCATTGAATTCAGGTAAAGAGAGGTGTAGATAGAGCAGATATCTGCAACCCTGCTTGCTCTACGATGGCTGAAAGTTTGGTTGTTTCAAGTGACAGGGAAACCGTTCATGTTTTCAACTTAAAGGTGTCCCATTGCAAACTACTCCACACCCAAATAGTGGATACCAAAGGCATATATATTCTGAATTAATATGTTGCGGATGGTGCACATTTGAAATAGCCAACTCTTGCTGGAATTGCTTTAGTATACGTATTCTGAATTTAATATGTTGCTGATGGTGCACTTTTGATTAGTTAGTATTGTTTGGTTAATGGTTATTGATACATTTATTTTGGGGTCAATCCGTTTGGTTATGGAGCGTGAAAGAAATTGGATTCATGAGTTTTATAAATAAAGGATTCATGAGTTTTATAAATAAAGCATGTGAAAACAATGTCTCACTCACACGCAGTAAAATCCACTAGCTCGCGGGGCAACGCCCGCGGGTCTAAATTCTAGTTTTAACATAATTTATTACATTTCAAGGAAACTTACTAAAAGTCAAGCTTGTAAGTGGGTATGCAAAGATTCGAAAATGACAACTTCGATGTGTGTGTGTATATATATCACCTACATTACTTCAAAGGACTTTTGGAGAGATTTCTATTAGTCAGTCAATGAGTTTGTCTACAAAGCACTAGATTGTGCCCTCAAACTCATTTGTTTATTTAAAAAAACTTCTAACTCTTACTAATAACAGAGGAGAATGATAATAGGATCGATGTCCTCTTCTGTGCCTTTTCATTCATATATATAATATAATTTACATCCATATCCTTGGGAAGTTTACAAACTAATTTACCACTAACTATGGAAAACATATCTCTATATTTTAATATAATATACGTAGGTTATTACACCACCGCAGTTGAAGCGGGAGGAGACCGGATGTTGAGACTGGATCGGAAATCTTCAAATAAAATGCGTGGCAATCCTTTAGTGAAAATATCGGCAATTTGGTAACGGGACGGAACATGGAGAACTCTTACTTGACCTCGCTGGACTTGTTCTCTGACAAAATGGATGTGGAGTTCAATATGTTTCGTGCGTTGGTGTTGTACAAGATTGCTCGAAAGATAGATTGCACTTACATTATCGCAGTAAACTAAGGTTGCACGATCGAGAGGACAGTTTAATTCAAGTAGCAAGTTGCGGAGCCAATATATCTCAGAAACAACATTTGCCACGCCGCGGTATTCTGCTTCCATGCTAGAACGAGAGATGGTGGCTTGTCTCTTAGAAGACCAAGACACGAGGTTGTCGCCGTAATAAACGCAGTAACCACTAGTGGAGCGGCGGGTGTCAGGGCAACCAGCCTAATTGGTGTCTGTGTAGGCCAAAAGAGCCGGATTAGGCGATCTACCAAGGGTGAGGCCCAGAGATGACGTCCCTTTGATATAACGTATGATATGTTTCAGAGCATTCCAATGTTCAAAAGTGGGGGCATGCATATGCATGAAGACCTATTGAACCGCATAACTAATATCTGGACGTGTAAAGGTCAAGTGTTGTAAAGCACCTGCGAGGCTATGATATAGGGTCGGGTTGTCAAAAGCATCACCCGACAAAGCGCTAAGCTTAGTATGTGTGTCGACAAGGGTTGTTACCGGGTTACATGATTGCATATGAGCTTGCGCAATGATGTCTAGAGCATAGGCTTGTTAAGAGAGGAACATGGTGTCACCTTTGCGAGTGACCGAGATACCAAGAAAGAAGTTAAGGGGGCCCAAATCCTTCATAGCGAACTCATTGGTAAGATGTGTCATTAGATGATGTCGAAGATTATTGGTAGATGTAACCAGCAAGATATCATCAACGTAAAGTAGAAGGTATGCAACATCCATGCCATGGTGGTATATGAAGAGAGAAGCATCACATTTACTTTGATGAAACCCCAACGTGAGAACATAGTCAGTGAACCGTTGGTACCATGCACGAGGTGCCTGTTTCAAACCGTACAAAGACTTCTTGAGGCGACAAACATAATCTGGGAAGTTCCGATTTCTAAAACCCATGGGATGATACATGTAAACTATTTCATGAAGAGTGTCGTGTAGAAACGCATTAGTAACGTTAAGCTGATATACCTACCATGACTGAGATAATGCAATGGACAAGACAGTCCGAATCCTGACCGGTTTAACCACCGGACTAAATGTTTCCCCGCAATCAATGCCAACCTGTTGTAAATGACCATCGCAAACTAAACGAGCTTTGTAGCGCTCTAAATTGCCACCAGATTTGAACTTATGTTTAAATAGCCAAAGGCTTTGAATGATGTGCATGTGAGGTTGATGTGGTACCAATTCCCAAGTCTCATTGTTAATAAGAGCATGATATTCATTAGTCATGGCATTGTGCCATTCTGGTATGGACAAGGCATCGGATGGGTTTATGGGTACGGGAACAATGGTGGAGGTGTGAAGGTTGAGTTGTCGTTTGGGTTTGGTAATCCCATCCATTGCGCGGGTGCACATGATGCGAGTAGGATGGGTAGATGGTATATGTGCCGAAGTGTTAGATGGTGATGGGGACGGTGTCGTGGGTGGTTGTGTGGGTGTGGTAAGTGCTGTGGGCTGTGGGCTGTGGAGCGATAGGCAAGTGAGTGTTAAGGTGGATTGGGCTGGAGGGTGGTGATAGGGTATGGGGGTTGGTGTGCTATGAGTCGATGTGGCCGGTGTAGGAGTGTGAGGGTATTGGGCTGAAGGGTTGGTTGGCGGGGATATAGGAGAATGTTGGTGTTGGGTTGATTGAGTGTGAGCGGATGACGGAGGGTGGGTTGGGGTGTGAATGGGTGATGGGACAGGGGTGGGTTCGTTACGAGCCCATATATGATGTGGGAATGGTGTGTCGAGGAAATCATATAAGGGAGGTGGAGGTTATGGTATTTGCAAATGGAAATGTGGTTTCGTCGAACACCACATGGCGCGAAATATGGATTTGTTTAGTATGCAAGTTGAAGCATTTATAGCCCCGATGGGTGGAGGGGTAGCATAGGAAAACGCAAGGGTATGAGCAGTTTTCCAATTTGTGTATAGATGTGGAGGGAGTAAGGGGGTAGCATAGACACCCGAAAACCTTTAAATGGTCCTAAGAGGGTGTTCGACGATAGAGGATTTCGTTGGGAGTTGTGTTATTTTTGGGCTTTAAAGGTAGAATATTTAATATGTAAGTCGCAGTCTCAAGTGTATGGTGCTAGAATGTGTTTGGAAGGGAGGCATGGGTAAGTAAGGTACAAATCATGTTATTAATCATACGTATTTTACGCTCGGCCTTACCGTTTTGAGGTGAAGTGTGAGGGCAGCAGAGGCGAAATAACATCCCATTTTGATTAAAAAATTATTGAAAGGAGGAGTTTACGTATTCCTTACCATTGTCACATTAAAACGTTTTTATGTGGCACTCAAATTGGGTGTTGATTAATTTATGAAAGTGAGTAAATATTGAATAGACTTGGGATTTTTTAGCTATAGGGAAAGTCCACAAAAAATCCGAGAAATCATCAAGGAATAAGTGGTAGTATCAATGTCCAGCAGAGCTGATGATGGGAGATGTCCATAAGTCACTATGGATAATGTCAAATGGTTGACATATTGTAGTATTTGAACTTATAAACAGTAATTTAATACTCTTTCCAAACATACATGATTTGCAAATATCTTTATTCAATTTTCCAAAAGAAACAAAGCGAGATTGTTTTAATGAATGCAATGAAGAATGTCCTGGGTGACCAAGAAGTTGGTGCCATAATGGGGAGAAGATAGCAGCAAAGGTGGATGGTGAAGTAGTGCTCCCTGATCCGAGTATGAGTAGGTATAAGTCACTGTTGCTGTTGGACCGGAGGATAGGGATCCGGGTCTTGTAGTCCTTCACAAGAAAACCAAACGGGTCAAATTCAACGGAAACAGAGTTGTCAGTGGTAAACCGAGGAACAGAGATTAAGTTTTTGATAAGTTTAGGGGCATAAAGTACGTTGTTAAGGTGAAAAGGTGGGAATGGGTGGGTAAGGTTTGGGTGCCATTTCCAATAACCGGGATGGTAGAGCCATCACCAACAGTAATATTTTGTGGCATGCTATTATGAAAAAAAAAAGATTGGAAATTACCTGGGGAATTGGTCATGTTTCAGGTGGCGCCAGTGTCCATATATTGTGTGGGTTCTAGTTGGTTTAGCGACATGGTGTATAGCGCCTGGTCGATGTCGGTGTATGCAACATGATGAGCTTGGGAGGGTCTGGGCCCAAGAAGTCCATTTGTACCACTGTTGTTGGGTCTAGGAGAAACAATTGGGTATGGGCATGGGCATGGGGAAGAGGCCCAAGTAGGCCACTGATAGTTATTTGGATTGGCCCAATTCCCATATGAAGGCCACTGAGCATTTGAAAAATTCGACCTGAGGGTTTGAAAACTAGCAGAGTAGCCACCCCTACCACGATAACCATTGTTGCGCCCTCTACCATTCCTTCCACGAGATCTACCCCGGCCTCGATTTCTGTCCGTCGATCCATCCGAATTATACGAACTACCCGAGCGATACTGACCGTCGGAACGATAGCGTTCATACTCGCTGGAATTTTGGTGATTCGCCGGAGGTTTCGCAATGGTGGCAGTCAGTGCTGTTCAGGCATCCTTGGCGGCATGAAGAGCTTGCTCAGCTTTTTGTGATTCGACCGGTATAAGTTTCGACCGAGCTTCATAGAATGTAGGCAAAGGGTCCTGTTGTTGAATGATGGTTGCAATTCCTTCGTATTGATTGTTTAAGCCGGAGATGAGTTGAAGTACCAACTGTGTGTTGTCAACCGGAGCACCGACGTTGGCGAGTTGATCGGCGAGTATCTTCAGTTGTTGGCAATAAGCGGATACGTTAGGGAATCCTTCTAGTCTGGTGTTGGTGAATTTATGACGAAGTTGGAGAGCACGAGAACTTTTGTTGTCTTGGAAGATACTTTCGATCGTCGTCCAAGCTTCGTAAGCAGTCAAGTTTGGTTTAAGGATTGTATGCAAGAGATCGTTAGAAATCGTACCATAGATCCACTGAAGTACGATTGCATCTAGGCGATCCCATGTGTATTCGGAGTGCGGCGTTTCCTTGTCTTTGACCATGTCTTTGTCTTTGTCTTTAGTTGCAGATTCAGGTTTGGGACCGAGATGATCAAGGACGAGACATGTTCGGCAAGGGATCCGAAACAGTTCACACCACGAAGTGTATTGTCCGGTCTCCATCTCCAAAGTGATGGGGATGAGAGTTTTGATGTTTGATACGGTGGAAGCGGGTGTATTTTGGGTTCCATGGATGAATAGAGATCGGAGAAATAGGAGAAAGTGACGAGAAAGAAAGAGAGTCGGCGGATTAGAAGTCGCCCTGGACTCTTGATACCATGATAACAGAGGAGAAACAAAGGGGAATGATAATAGGATCAATGTCCTCTTCTGTGCCTTTTCATTCATATATATAATATCATTTACATCCATAATAGGAGAATATGAAGTTTACAAACTAATTTAACACCAACTATGAAAAACATATCTCTACATTTTAATATAATATACGTAGGTTATTACTTACTTCAATATATTAGTTAGAAATACCCAGACGTTAACAAAATTATAGTTCATTTCATTTGATCATTAAATCCATACTCTACTATTTATGCTTAATTCCATTTTGAGGGAAACAAAAACGCAAAATCCGAGTTCATCCCTTACCCCCGTTATTGAAAGAATTGTAAAGAGCATTTGTAAAATACACTTTTTTTTTTTTGTAGAATTAATTATTTCAATGAAAACTTGTTAAGTTACATCAAAACAGAAGGTAGACGGGCAACAAGCTGCGCCGCCAACCCTTTCTGAATTGCAAACCCCAACCTCCCGAACACAAACCCCTGCCCCCTTGGGGTCGAACAATTGCTGTGGATAACCCATTGAACCCTCGTCAAGAAGTTGATGGCTTCTGGCGCTAGGGAGCCAAAAGTATCAAAGGCAAAAGGGATAAAGACATGTTGGTTCTCTGCGCAAGCTTTAGCGTGCTTATCCACTTTCTTTGATTCTGCCTTTCTTGCTGCTAGTCCAGCTACAAACCCGTTTTCCCTTAAACCAACCAAAGGGGAAACCCCCGTGAGGTCTACACAAGCATGTTTCCCCCCAGCCCAGCCAAAGACGAGCAGATCCGCTGGTCGAAGAGTAGATCTCCCTTCCATAGGGTCCGTGAGGAAATTCACAGGGGCCTCTTTCTTAGCAGAAATCCCAGCTCTTCTTAAGATGTCCCCCAAAACATCTCGCACCCAGTCATGCCGATATTTAAACCCAGGGAGCTCTTTACAGTGAACTGCGTGCTCCCCATATTTATCCATACAAGCTTTACGACATATCGGGCAGGTTTCATCTTCTGGGTACATAGGGATCATTAGCCGGTATTTGAGAATGGTTCTGTATTCTACTGCCGACATGCATTGTCCTAACCCCTCAATCGGGACAACGGTCAAAAATTCCTGAGCATGGGGACCCTTCAGACACTCAAACACCGCCTTCTGGCGGGGTGACAAATCAAAAGCTTCTCCCAGGCTTTGAGCGATTTTGCTAAAAAGTGCATTCGCCAAAGTTTTTTGTGGCTTCGAGGGGGCGGTGTCCTTGTTAGAGAAACCGCCAACATCCAAGTCTGGGAGAGAGACATTTAAGCGTTCGAGCGCTTGTTGATAGTCTGGGTCAAGCCCGACAACCCCACCGTTTCGAAGGATATGATCCTGTAGTTCCCAAGACTGAGCTCTAGACGCCACAAAGGCATAAGCCCCAACATCTCGGGCTGAGAAGAGGCCCAAACCACCTAGACGCATTGGCAAAGATGCTAGACGCCACTGGAGGTCACCAAAGAAGGGGTCGCCACCCACTACTATGTCTTCTATAGCCTTTCTAAGGCCATCATCGAACCGAGATACCGCATCCTCCATCAAATGGGGTTGACAAGTCCGCAGCCCAAAAAGCAACTTAGCAACACCCATGCACGACCTTAGCAGAAGGAGTTCACATTGGGGATCCCTCAGGCAGGGTAAGAGTTTCATAAGGTCAATCGCCCCCGAGGCCCGCCGCCCTGCCAACTCTCCAATAAAGCTAGGATCCCGACTAACAGCTCCACCAAGGAGCTTAACCCCCTTCTCTGGTCTACCGATCCCTCTCGGGAAAAGCCCGTCCTGAACTTTCTGGCCGTCACATGTCGGCCAATAAACCTCTGTTTTCTTAATATTGAGATAAAGCCCTAGAGATGGCCCCTCCTCGTTGATGATGTCTAAGGCCTTAGCAACCTCAGAGGCGTTGCCGATAATCGTCCCATCATCCAAGTACCAAGCATGAAACGGGAGTTTACAGCGGTTCTGAACTCGGAGAATAAGGGGGTGTAAGGCGAGGGAAAAGAGAAGGGGCCCCAAAGGGTCTCCTTGTTGAACTCCGGTAGTAGCCCCAATACACTCGTTACCAACATACAACCTAGCAGGCTGAGCGTAAAGAAATTGGACCCACCGATAGATTGACGGGCAACGCTGATGAACCTCTTGGAGAAAGGCTGTGTGGTCGACCATGTTAAAAGCATTGGAGAAATCCACAGTAAGCAAGGCTAAGGAACCATCTGCATGAAACGAGTTGAGAAACCTGTTTGCACTGTGAAGTACCGCCTCTGCCCCATTTGGCATCCCCACCCCAAACTGATAGTCACCTAAGTATTGGGTCATTTCTTTCCCGACCTTCTTCATCGCCACCTTGGAAACCAACCTTCGCCAAATACCCCCCACAGCAATAGGCCGAATTCCTTTATCAGGTTTCAATAAGGGGGTGAGGGGGGCCGAGGCAACAAACTCAGCAAGCACCATAGGGCAGGACCCCCCAAGCCATAAGTTAACAACTTCAGTAATGCTCGTAAGCAAACCTGAGGAAGTCACCGAGCCCTCACCACCAATAGCATCTAACAGGTGTTGGGCCCGCATCCCGTCTCTACCGCATGATGTCCCTTTAGGAAATGATCGAATACATTTGAGCACACAATCCCCATCAACAACAAGAGTGGGTTGGGCCAAAGGGTTGGAAGGCAATGACGGGGGCGACACCACTGGGTGTTTATCAATAAGAGCTTTCAAGGTCGAATCACCTAGAGGGGCAACTCCACTAGAGCATAGGACCTTAACCGCAGCTGTGAAATGTCCATCCCTGACTTTCCGAAGACATTGCTTAATATTAGGGTCCCTTTCTTTTTCTTCCTCTTTCCTGCATTCTCCCCTAGGGGCCTCCGTCTCCCCCACGCTATCCAATAGGGAAGCGACCAAATCATCAAACCCAGACCCATCTTTCCACATTGTAAGCACGTGCAAGATGTTACTACACTGTAGAGATTTCCTATTCCCTGATCTCCGCTCTTGTCTGGAGGATGGTCTAACCACCCGCAAGGTGCAACGCGGTAGTAGAAGCAATTGGACCCAATTGTTGACCGATCCTGGTGACGCTACCACTTTGCGCAAAGCACCTGTTAGGACCTGAGCAAACAACAGCCGACAACTAGGGGGAATGCTTTTAACAGTCTGAATAGGGAGGGAGAAAACACGCTCGAGGAGGTTAACATCACTTCCGAGCCTTGCTGGGTGAGGTGGGTTTGTGTCAACCACCACTTGGCATGGTTTCCCGATCCCAACAATGAAATCTTCAACACCCCCCGAGATCATGGCAAACGACACGACCTCATTATCATGCTTGCATCCCCTACTGAGTGCGTGCATCACCATGCACTTACCACATAACCATTTATCCCCTGCCCTAAGAACTTCTGCAACATCCATAAAAAGGTCCAGGTCCTTTGAAATAGCCTCCTTCAAAGATAGCCTTCGGATTTCTGTCTTGAGGTGGGTGCTTTGCATGTGTTCAAATAGGCGGAAAAAACCCACAGACCCCGGTTTACCATCTTTACATTCGTGGAAAATTTTGAAAGGACAGGTCTTTAAACCACTGGCAGAGCCCTGCATATGGCCGCCTGACTTAACGTTCTGACCCCCCCTTGTAGGAGCCATGCGCGTATGTTATCGTATGTTAACTAACGATACACCAAACTCGAGATGAGTTGTGGGGGGTAGAAAACCGGTAAAATTCTATAGAAGATGAAGGAGGGCAGCAACCGCTGGTTGCCCACCCTCTAAATGGTGTCCTACTTAGCCTCTTACCCCATGCCGTGTAGTTAAAGATTAACACAATTGAATCTAAATTACAAGATCAAATCGCCTTAACCAATACCCACTCCACAAGACTGCTAAAAACAAGGTTTTTTTAAAACCTTATCTTCATTGAGGCATTTGATCGAACACCTGGTGGGTCAACTTGTCATTCACAAAAATGGAGATGAAGGGAATGTGTAGTTACCGGAGAAGATCAATGTCGATGAGGTTTTAACTTTTAACTGAAATTTGTGAGAAGCAAGAGGAAAAAAAAAATTCGGTTGGACTTGAATCCCCAAAATCAGATTCGATTTTTATGATGAGACATGGCAGAATGATGGATGAAATCGGGTGTTTGAGGGTTGTGGATTGGGGTTTTCGATGATGAATGGTGATGGGTGATCGGTGGTATAGAGGAGAAATTAGGGGGGTATCGGCGGTGAAGAGGGATATTTAGGTCAGGGGTTTAATGTTTGAGGTGTTTACGGATGCAGGTTTGTTACTTAAAAGTTATGCAAGTATGCTCAAAGATTGTTACTTAAAATTCGAAGGGTTATCCTTTATTTCATAATAACACGTCTTATTAAGTGGTGCCAACCAATTTCTCATATTATACATTGCATGGCAAGATCTCGATATTTGGAAAACAATACTTAAAATATAAACACAACTTCACATCTAGTCTAAAGTTCTTTTTATATATCCACACATATTTCATTAATATATACACATACATGCATACATATAGTCGATAAATCATGCTCTTTCAGATAGTTGGATTGGAAATCCATTAACCAACCTAGCCGACGGAAAGAAAGACATTCTATCTTCCTTAACTTCGCTCCACCTGAAACATGTAACCGATTTTGTCATATTGATTTCTAAATATGAACATATATAGGTAATGTGTGCATATTTATGATGTTTACACATACCAATTACAAAAATTAAAGCTTGCAAAGTGAAATCAAACCTGTAAGACACTATAAAATAATGTAAAAATAACGCGATTTGAAGCCGAGCCAACTCTGCACCAGGACACAAACGAGGTCCTCCTCCAAATGGTGAATAATATGGACTATTTCTCCAATTTCTCTTATCCTTAAATCAAGAATATAAATTAAGATTCATAAAAAGGTGATACGTACATACAACATAAATATACAAAATAAGATGTGTACACATAAAGCTCACTTGGTTTTTAGGATCCATCCATCTACAAGGATTAAAAGTAGTCGCTCCTTCATAAGAGTTTTCGTCTTGGTGAACTGCTGAAAGAAATGGAACCACAAAACTTCCTTTTGGGATAATGTAATCTACAATGTTATATATCGCATACATAAGACGTGTTAGTAAATAAATTAACCAAGTAGAATGTACTTGCAGTAGGGATGGTTCTAAGTAGGTGTCATATTTTTATGTGTTGTAGAGTATAAGATTCATGTTTTTATGTGTTATATACTTGTATATGTATCCCACATTCAATTAGTCGATATATTAAAAACAAGTAATACGGGTAAATATAAAAATTTAAGTCTATACATGTTAGTGACTAACATGTGTGAGAAATTGTATATTAGAGGTTAGCTCATATTGTTTTATATGAGAGATGTGTAACTTGAAGACTGTACAAATTTACCTTGGTATTCGACATCTTCTTTTGCTTCTCTCATCAACCAAATAGCAATTCCACCTAAACGAAGAGTTTCATCAATTACCTGCATCAAGTTACAATAAAATGAAGTTTGTCAGCTAGTTAGACAATGTGAAGTGTTTAACTAAAAGAATAAATTACTTTTTTTGAGTACTTATGTTTTAGGAGTTTTAACCACTTGAGTTCAAAATCAAAAAGTATAATGCGTGAATCCTTAAATAGTTATTTTCTAATCTATTGAGTCCAAATTTTTAACCCTGTCTATCAAGTCTTTTAATCATAAGGGTATTTTAGTCATTACAAATAAAGTACAAATTTATAATGTAGAAAGTATAAGGTACAGTTTTTAATGCACAAGGTATTACACCCCACAAAAAACAAAACCCTAATCTCCAAATTCAAACTCCTACTCTGATCTAATGGCAATTCTTCAACATCAATGGCAATTGCAGACCTTTGGGCTCGGTCTCCCCTACGATTTCCTCTATCTTCTTCCCTCCATCATCGGTATTGTCGTCTGGATCGTCAGGTACGTCAACCTCCTTCACAAATACTCTCTCAATTACTAGTTTGATCAGTTCGATTCAATACACAGAACTCAAAAACGAGATCTAATAAATCTCAATTTCTAATCGTTTAACGGAAATAGATTGTTGTTGACATGCATATGTCCATGTTGTTTGTGCGTTACGGTGTTGGTTGAAATCGCAATTGAGTCGATTAAGGCTCTGATTCATGTTATGGAGTGGTTTATGTTAGATATTTTAGTGTAATCGGGATTGACTTGGTGATCAAAGTGAATAATAATACACATCAAGCAAGTTAGGAGGTGCGGAAGTGCATGCTTGTTTGAGTTATTATAATTCGAAGTGTACGGGCAGAGCCCGTACTTTACGGGGTTTCCAAGGGGGCAACGACCCCTTGGCGGGGGTCCGGGGGCAGAGCCCCTGGGAGCAGGGTCCAAGGGGCGGCAGCCCGTGGCGGGGTCCAAGGGGCAGAGCCCCTGGCTAGGCAGCGCCCCTGGGAGCAGGGTCCAAGGTGGCAGCCCATGGCGGGGTCCAAGGGGCAGTTTGTATTAAAATTGAAATAACTGCCTAATGGCAGTTAACCATCTCTAACCCCAAAATTCGTAGACAGTTTTTGGACACAATTCTCTAGTTCAGACAATTCATAGACAAAAACATACCCTGGTTCAATTATCGAAAATCAGAGTTGTATCCGATTGAATTATTCGGGTGAACCAACGAAATAGTTTGATCTGAGAGTGATTACACGCCTCTCTATTCATCTGGTTTTATGAAAATTCCCCAACAGTTTACGTCGAAGATTCCTTGTTAGTTTTGGTAGTAACTGTTTGTGTGTAAAGATTTTTGTTTGTGTGTTAGTAAATGTGATTTTAGCAGTGAGTTCTAGATGCTTTTGTTGATTTTGATAATTTGGTGATTTCATAGCGTTTTATCAAGGAGATAGAGAGAGAGGGCGAGAGAGAGTGCAGGTGGGTGGCTGAGGTGGTGTAATGGTGGTCGGAGGTGACAGGGAGTAGCGGTGTTTGGTGGTAGACTGATGGTTTTAGGTGGTGGTGTTATTAGAGAGAGTGAGAGAGAGTGTGTAATAAGAGTTTCTGGAAAGAATATAGGTATTTATGAATAAAAATAAAATAAAAGGGTTATTTAGATAATTTTATGAAGAATTAACATAATATTCTAACGGTATTAAAAATTTAGACTCAATAGGTTAGAAAATAATTTTTAGGGACTCGGGACGTTAAACTTTTTAATTTTGAAACTCAAATGGTTAAAATCACTAAAACATAGTTACTTAAAAAGTAATTTTCTCAAACTAAAAATTGAAATAGTTATTGCCTACCATGTCTCCTGGAGAAGGTTCTCATTCTTTTCCATTAAAAAATAAAAAATGTGAAATAGTTTAACTAAGTTGGATGATTGGTTTAGAGTTTGTGACCACACCCAGGGAAGTAAAGTGGGGGCGCTATAGTGTACTCGCCATTGCGCTAACGGGACGAAATTGGCATTTTCGAAGTGGATGGTCAAAGATGACCATTATGCAACGTTCAATTTAAAAAAAAAAGTTTTTTTAATTCAAAGATATATACAAACCTATCACAAACTAAAACACACACCAATCACAAACTAAAACACACACCAATCAAAAAAAAAACACATAAATTATATCCAAACATTTTTAAGAATGTCATTCGATTCGTTGTGCTCTTCATCCGACGGTGTTCTTGACGATATGATTATCGCAGTGACACAGGAGTGGGCGACGTGGAGTAGAAGTATGTGTACTATCTCACAGACGGTATTTATCTGGAGTGGGCGACGTTTGTGAAAACTCTTTCGTGTCCAGATGACGAGAAAAGAATGTATTTCAAGAAGAAACAAAAGTCAGCAAGAAAATATATCGAGCGAGCTTTCGGTGTGTTAAAAAAGAGATGGTCTATCATCGTCCAGCCGTCGAAGATACTTGAAAAAGTAAAATGAGAAACGTCATGTATACGTGCATCATCTTGCATAACATCATATTGGAGGACTCGGGCAGAGCATTTTGTGGAGAAAGTTATGATGAAAGTAACCAACCGACGAATCCACTACTCACATACGCTGAAAAAGAAGTTATCCGAGCGAAGATACGTGATTGGAACACACACCATAACCTTCAAGCTGATCTGACCGAGCACCTACAGTTTTATCGTGAACAAGGAGGAGACGACGAAGACGACGAGTGATTTTTAGTGACTTTGTATTTTTTTTATCTAAATTATGACATTGTATTTTTTTAATTTAAATTATGGCATTTTATTTTTACTATTTATATTATGAGTTCTAAATTAATATATCACAATTAAATAATGTTTAAATTTAAATAAAAAAATAATTAGGTAATGATGATGGAGACTTTATACCATACCATGCAAGTTAAAGGAATGGGCTTTAAAACCCCCTGTGTGACGTGGCAGTGAGATGGCGCTGGGTGGCGTGATAAAGCCCCTAGGGGCTTTATACCACACCCTGTAACCTAATACCACCAATATATATGTGTGTGTCTATATATATATATATATATATATATATATATATAGGGAGAGGATCATGAGAAAACTACATATAAATGAGAAAAATAGAAAACTAACTAAAAAATCTTAAAAAACATACCAATTTTATTTACAATTTTTTATAAAAAACCGCTATTTTTAATATATAAAAAAGTTTCAAAAAAATTGTACTGCACATGTGCATTATATGTGTACTACACATACGCATTACATGCTTAAAATTAACTTTTGAGTTTAGTTTAGCTTTTAGTGTTAGGTTTTTTGAAGGTTTAGGATTAGGATTAGGTTTTTGGGTGTGGGGGTAGGGGGTTTAGGTTTTTGGTGTTGGGGGTGAGGAGGTTTAGGTTTTTTTTTTGTTTATGTTTAGGGTTTAGTTTTAGGTTTTCGGGAGGGGGTGGGGGTTTAGGTTTATGTGGGGTGGGGGGTTAAGGTTTTTGGTGGGAGGGTGAATTTAGGTTTTTGGGGGGTGGGGAGGTTTAGGTTTTTGGGGGTGTCGGTTGGGGGTGGATTAAGTGGTTTAGGCTTTCCGTATTAGTGCACATGTGCAGTACAAAAAAAAATTTTGAATTTTTTTTTCATATATACAAAATAGCGATTTTTTTATAAGAAAATGTAAAAAAAAATTTGGTATGTTTTTTCGGCTTTTTTAGTTAGTTTTTTGGTTTTCTCATTTAAACTAGTTTTCTCATGATTCATCCCTATATATACATATAGGAGAAGGATCAGTTAGGAACCACCCTTTATTGCGAGAACCAATGTGAACACAACCAAAAAACCTAAAAATTGCTAAAAAAACACACAATTATTTTTAATATTTTTTTTTTAAAAATCGCAACTTTTAGTAGCCAAAAAAATTTTTTTTGCTACTAAAAGTAGCGATTTTAACGTAAAAAATATTTAAAATTTTTTTGTTAAATATTTTTTACGTTTTTTGAGGGTTTAGTTTTTAGCATTTTAGCTTCAGGAATCAATCCTAGACTTGTTTGGCATCATCTTGTTCAATCAAAGTCCATATATAAAGAGCACTTGTTGCAAACATTGCACTTGCACTTTGTAAATCATTCTAGCTTCATTTCTGGAACTTCCTGGAGCACAAGAGCATTCCCTAAGCATCATTAGTCGTACTTAGTACCTTGGTAAGCTTCCTTAACCTTCCTTAATCATGTTTTACTTAGTCTATTAGCTTAAAGTCAAACCGTCGTAATTAAGGTTTGACTTAACGATTAATCACTAATGGTCCAGTGATTAGTCAAACCAAAAGTAGTTATAAGTTGGTAATTATGTGGGCAATAAACCCTTAAAAGGGCACCCTCTGATTCCCGTTCTAACTAGGTCATTTGTCGGGTCAAAGTTAGTTATAAAAAGTCAACAGAAACTTAATTTTCAAATTAACGCATAATTAGCAATGTAGAGGCCATGCAACCTGTTTTATCACTCATATAACTTGGTAATTAGTATAAGAACATGTCTAAACATGTTCGATCCGACAATTTTCAGTTTAGGCTTGGTTCGGAACCGAAAGTCGCAAAATTTGACTTTTGCTTTGACTTTCAGTTCTGACCCGATTTAGATTAGTTTAGACATGATTTAAAGTTCCATTAGGACCGGGTTACATGATAGTATAACCCTCTGTGATTATACTTCTTGACTCGTTGAATGCACGATTCATATGCACGTTTCCGTTAAATGCCTAATGTTAACCAATATGCCCATTTGACCTTAAAACGAGAATTTTGGAAATATGAGAGGACAATAATATTTGTTACTGATTTATAAACATGTCCCTAAAATTTCACATCAGTTTGAGATCTAGATTAGGAGTTATGCTCAATAGCGTATTTAGAAAGCCTTTTATTAATTAAACGGCATAATTAGCGTAAAGCCTATCTAAACCCAATTTTTGACACCAAACCTCTAACCCACTGATGCATTATACTATTTTGGGATTTTTAAAGATTTTTAATTATTTTTAAACTAATCATAACATAGGGTTATTACCTTGATTCGGTAATTGCCGATTATACCCTTTTCGTTTATAAAATGAGTTTTACACGACATTTTGATACCAAATCTTTTGCTACTGATTTTATATGATAAATGAAGTAATTTAAACTTTATAAACTGATCAGGAAATTCAGATTTCCTATTTTAACCCGGAAATCGCTTAAAACGACTTTATACGCGTTTTAAAAGTATAGTATAGGTTAAAACCATTCTTGTTATTTAAGACTAATCACCAACTGACATAACCTATTAAATTATGTAGTTTTACTGATTATTTCAGACCCGAATCACAGAATTATATTTAATCTCTTTTATAATCTTTAAAATGACCAAAATACCCCTACGGGGCTTAAATTGAGATTAAACTCGTTATGGGCATAATGGAAGGTATCCTACTGATATCACAACATATTTGAAGCATATTAACTTAGGAAACCTGTTCATGACTCATTTGGTTACCCGTTATGCGTTATTCGCGTCCGGTTCGGTTTATGTAACTAGTTTGCATAAATTGACCGAAACGGGTCAAACCTTATCATTTTCACCTCAAAATCCAGAGTGTGTTTAGTTTACCCATATTATACAAGTCTTCAAACTTGTCGGGACTAAATCACATTCTAATCCGGTCTTCGCTTAATCTTGCGTTTTGAACCGTATACATTCTTTGAAACTAACCGGTCTAAGTTTAAACTTAAGAAAGACCCGTTAGGAATCTAATTGGTTAATTAAAACCTTTGGTCCAGATTAGGAGCCCGGTAAAAGCTACGTGCACTTTCTGTTGTCATTTATACTTTGCTCAGGTAAATACTTTTAACTTATTTTCCCTATACGGGCTTGGGGTACGGTATTATAATGATACCGCTTGGTCGGGTATGAAGTCGTAAAATCAAATATTGGTTAAAAAGATGCATAACCCGTTTTATTCTGTCTTGTTTGATGCAATGCCTTTGGGGGGTTAATAACCGTGTCCTGGATATCCTCGGCTCATTCATTAGAAATGGCCACGACTTAAGCACGGGGTGTAGGCATACACCTGACAGTTGTGTATGTAAAAAGGTAGTCCACAAGAAGGGTATCTTCTTGTGGGTATTATACCAAGTGGTGTGTCTATTAATCTTGTTAAACCGGATCTTCTAACCGGGTCCAAAATGGACGACAAACATGTAAAACTGTATACAAGTTTATTTTTAAATAATTATCCCAAGTTATAAAAGATATTTTGTGCCATGTGCATTCAAACTAATTTTCTTAAACTCTTTTCAAAATGAGTCAGTTAATCACTAAATTGTATTTACCAGTGTAAACTGACGTATTTTCCAAAAGGCTAAGTGCAGGTACTATACGAAATAGGCTGGCTACTCCAGGCATCAATAATCAAGTCTTGCAAGCTCTAGATGTTAAAGTCTGTTGAACAATGATCTTATTTATCTTTTGATCCGCCTGTGGATCCTTTACAGTCCGTTGTAATACTTTGATATTACTATTTATTCGGTTTGTAATGTGATTCATATCTTTTGCTTCCGCTGTGCATTTAAATTGTGTTGTTTGACCATGATGATATCAACTACGTCACGATACTCCCCGCCGGGCCCACCGGTAATACGTAGAAATATCAGGGTGTGACAGGTTGGTATCAGAGCCAACATTGAGCGAATTAAACACTAGCCTATTGTGTTTAATCTCAATGACACAGTTTGCACATTCCTCGACTTCCGAGTTTAGACAAAGAACTTAGGACAAATCCTAAATTGTTTTATTTTGTCCTTTATTGTTTTCTTTTTTGTTTCTATCATTTGTTTGACAGGAAATATGCCACCGAGGTTCCGAAGAGGAGGACGAGGCAAGGGGCCAATCAACGCCCCCAACGATCACGAGGCCGGGCCTTCACACCGGCGAATTCCTTCTGCTACCATGAGTACCGGTCCTCAAGGAGACTGGAGGATCTATTCGGAGCCCGCTAGGCGATCTGCCTCGCTAAGCTCAACGCCTCCTTACCGCCATTCCTTTGGGCCGCAATCAGAGAACGAGCCCGAAGATTCACACCACTCCTTTTTGTCGTTGCAGCGGTCAACCTCACACCGGGCCTTCCAGGACCCGACTCCGTATTTTCAGAGCCGGTTTAACCCGGCAAACGTAATTGAAAAACCAACGAGTCATAACCCATTGGGCCCTGAAGACCATTTCCTCGAAGCTCAGGGAATGGATATAGATGAAGACACGGATCCTGTTGAACCACCTTCTGGGACACCTACTCACCCCATCGAGATTTCGGATGGGTCATCATTCCATGGATCACCTTACCGTGGCCCAGACAGCTACCAGGCGAGATTTTACCAGTATAAATGGTATTTTACATCCTCTCACCATTCATCGCCTCACCAGTAGCAGCAGCAGCAGGATCCCTCCGAGGATTCGCGTTTCGTGGCAGTCACGCCACCGCCACCACCGCCGCCAGTACAGCAAGCACCTCCAGAACCAACGAGGCGTAGAAGAACAGGCACACGAATGTCCGTGCGAGAAGGGGGTTTTCACTTTAGCACCCCCCAACACTCAAGTGGCAGTCACTATCCGCCACTGCATGAAGACCCACAAATGGGTGGACCTTCAAATCCAGCTTCAGAAGTAGATTCTGCACCTATTGCGCCGCCACCATTGGGTTTTGATAACCCGATTCCTACATACGCCGGTTCAACGGCGTACAATCCATTTGAGCAGCCGACCCACACTAACTACAACTATGCTGAAGCCGACCCATACCTTGTAGCGGCAAACTACAATGCCCTCCACCCAGAAGGACCATATGGAGCCCCCTGGGGAGTGGGATACCCAGCTCATGGGTATCAAATACCTGCTCAACCTCTGTTTCAGCACCAGCCGCAGCCACCACGGTTTTCCCCACCAGAACAGGAGGAAATCCTCCAAAGGCTAAGCAGGGTGGAACGAGAATTTCAAGAAGAGCGTAGGAACAACCGGGGATTTCTCAAAGGCCTAGCAAGCTTATTAAAAGGAAAGAAGAAGAGGGATCATTGAATCCCTATATGTATTGTTGTATTTCCTTATTTCAATCAAGTCCCTGCGTGGACATTTATCTATGTACTTAGTCCCTGCGTGGACTTGTCTTTCTTTAGTCCCTGTGTGGACTTGTCTTTCTGTAGTCCCTGCGTGGACTTGTCTTTTTAGTCCCTGCGTGGACATCTATCTTAGTAATCAGTCCCTGCGAGGACTTGTATTATCAGTTTAGCCCCTGCGTGGGCAAGTTGTTTCTGTTAAAAGTCTCGTTTAGGGCAATGTGTACTCCTTTTAATATTTAATGGAATGTTAAATTTAAAAATTTCATTTTGTCATTATATGCATAAATATATTATACATGAAATAAATAAATCAAAAATCATTCCTCTTAAAAATAATCTGCCTATTAAATATTAATTAAGAATCTTAAGGGTATAACCTAGCCTGCATGTCATTATAAGACTTGGCCAAGATGGTAAGACCTGTTTAAAAAGATTCAAATCCCTGTTAACATCTGAAAACATGTTAACGCTCCTGGCAGACGTGATTCGTTAAAATCACACACGTCATTCTTATAATTGGATTCTTCAAAAGATTCCTAACCTAACTTGATGATCTATAAATCATGGGTTTAAATCATCAATTAATATGATCATATGTTAAACATCCATTGGTAATGTAGTACCTACGGGCCATACTCATTGTCATATGAGACAAAAGACAGTAGTAGTCTACAACTCCCTGACAAGGAAAGGTAATGAACTATGTTCAAACCTTAATGCCTCGATTCTCTGAAATCATGGCTTACGATTTAGAATGTCCCTGTGACTAGGCCTTTTGTGCCACTAATAATACTGTTATTGTTTTATAATTAGGATAAATTATAATAAAAATCCTAAATAAATATAATTAACAAATTAACCAAATATGGTCTATGTTTACCATGGTAATGAATTACCATAAAAGACAATTCCATAATAAACTCCCAAATAAATTATTGTCAATACCTTATGTAACAGTTCAAACTACATGGCTGACTCGGATGAGATCAACAGTCACCCAAGGAGGATCATGATAATACCCGAGTTAACATAGCGGGTGCAGAACTGCATGCATTAATAGACAATGCCATTACTCGAGCTCTGGATAGAAGGGACAATGAATCAAGTGGTACACATAGCAAGACCTTATATGTACCTCACTCTAAAGCACCCTCCAAAGTTCATTCAGCTCGAAAGAGTGAATTTCATCACTCTTCAAATCAGAAAAGTATCCCATCTAAACAGGTTCAGCTCAACCAGGAGCCTCGGGTCAAGACCTGTTCATATAAGTACTTTGTCTCCTGCAAGCCGAGAGACTTCACGGGATAAAAAGGAGCCGTCGATTGTATGACCTGGCTCGACGAGATGGACACTGTAGTGGTTGCGCCGAGCAAGACATTGTGAAGTATGTGTCGCAGTCGTTTAAGGGAGAAGCTCTAGCATGGTGGAGATCGTTAATTCAAGCTCTTGGAAAGATCCCGCTTTATAACAAGACATGGGGTCAGTTTGTTACGTTAATCAAGGATACTTTCTGTCCTCAACATGAGGTCGAGAAGATTGAGACTGACTTCCTCACACTGGTTATGAGGAACCTGGACTGTCAGGCATATCTCACGAGTTTCAATACCATGTCTAGGTTGGTTCCATACCTGGTTACACCGGAACCTAAGCGTATAGCTCGTTTCATAGGAGGTTTGGCTCCAGAGATTAAGGCGAGTGTGAAAGCGTCAAGACCTACTACCTTTAGGTCTGTAACTGATTTGTCATTATCCCTTACCCTCGACGCGGTCAGGCAGAGATCTCTTAAAAAATCAGATGAGGGAAAGAGGAAACGTGAGGATGATAACTCACATCGTTCAGACAAGAAACACAAAGGGAACCATGAGAACAAGAGGAGTTCAGGGTTCAACAAGGGTAACCAATAGTCGGGTGAGAAGCCCAAGTGTAAGGTTTGTCGGAAACATCACTTTGGAAGGTGTAGGTTGGAATCGAACTCGCAGACACAATCAAGGACATTTGGATGTGGGATCTGCAAATCCAAGGAACACAAGACCTTGGATTGCAAAAAGTTGAAGGATGCGACCTGCTACAACTGCAACGAGAAAGGGCACATTAAGTCGAACTGCCCAAAATATGCCAAGAAACCAGAAGAATGTAAAAAGACCAACGCTAGGGTCTTCGGAATGGATGCTAAGGAGGCAATGCAGGATGATAACGTGATAACAGGTACATTTCTTATAAATGATGTTTATGCGAGGGTATTGTTTGATTCAGGGGCGGATAAGTCATTTGTGGATAATAAATTTTGTATGTTATTAAATCTACCTGTTAGAACCCTAAGCATAAAATACGAAGTGGAGTTAGCTGATGGAACCATAGAATCTGCTTCAACCGTGTTAGATGGATGTTTCATATCCATTAGGAACCATTCTTTTCCATTGTCCTTACTTCCCTTGAAATTAGCCGGTTTCGATATAGTAATAGGCATGGATTGGTTGTCTCGCAACCAAGCCCAGATCGTTTGTGCTAAGAAGCAAGTGATTGTCAGAGCTCCTCATGGTGAGCCTTTGACAATCCAAGGAGATACTAAGTATGGAATGCCTGAGCAAGTGTCCATGCTCAAGGCATCAAGGTGTTTGAAGAAGGGTTGTGTTATCTACATGGCGCAAGTAACTGTTAATGAACCAAAGCCTAAGATCGAAGACATACCTATTATCTCTGAATATCCAGATATATTCCCAGAAGAACTACCTGGTTTACCCCCAGATAGACAAGTGGAGTTCAAGATCGATATCATTCCTGGTGCGGCACCCGTTGCAAGAGCACCTTACCGATTGGCACCGACTGAGATGAAGGAATTGAGAACTCAGTTGGATGATTTGTTGGCAAAGGGATTTATTAGACCTAGCTCATCTCCTTGGGGAGCACCAATCCTATTTGTGAAGAAGAAAGATGGCTCGATGCGTCTGTGCATCGATTATCGTGAACTTAACAAAGTTACTATCAAGAATCGGTATCCATTGCCCAGGATCGATGACTTGTTCGATCAGCTTCAAGGAGTGAGTTACTTTTCCAAGATCGACTTAAGGTCAGGATATCATCAACTGAAGGTCAAGGATGAAGATGTACATAAAACTGCATTTAGAACTCGCTATGGTCATTACGAGTTCTTAGTGATGCATTTTGGACTCACTAATGTACCAGCCGCGTTCATGGATCTCATGAATCGCGTCTGCAAGCCATGTTTGGACAAGTTTGTCATTGTTTTTATTGATGACATACTTATATACTCGAAGAGTCAAGCCGACCATGAGAAGCACCTTCAGTGTATTCTCAAAATTCTTCAGCAAGAAAAACTCTATGCTAAGTTTTCCAAATGCGAGTTTTGGCTGCGTGAAGTCCAATTTCTTGGACATATGGTAAGCGAGCATGGTATCCAAGTGGATCCCGCTAAAATTGAAGCCATCATGAATTGGCAAGAGCCGAAGACGCCCACATAGATTCGCAGCTTTTTAGGTCAGGCAGGATACTATCGGCGTTTTATAGAAATTTTTTCAAGAATTGCTGCACCCCTAACTTCATTGACTCGTAAGAATATAAAGTTCGATTGGGGTCCTAAGCAGCAAGAATCCTTTGATATTCTCAAACAAAAGTTGAGCAATGCTCCTGTTTTGACATTGCCTGAAGGTATCGAGGAATTCGTGGTTTACTGCGACGCATCGCACACTGGCATGGGATGTGTGCTTATGCAAAAGGGAAAAGTTATTGCATATGCTTCCCGACAGTTAAAAGTGCACGAAAAGAATTACACCACCCACGATTTGGAGTTGGGTGCCGTCGTGTTTGCACTAAAGCTATGGAGGCACTATTTATATGGCATCAAGTGTGTGATCTATTCTGATCACAAGAGCCTCCAGCACATGTTTAACCAAAAGGATTTGAACATGAGGCAGCGACGTTGGATGAAAACTTTGAATGATTATGACTGTGAGATAAGATACCATCCCGGCAAGGCGAATGTAGTCGCCGATGCCTTGAGTAGAAAGGAAAGAGTGAAGCCTATAAGAATCAATGCCAAGAGCATTGAGATAAAGAATAGTTTGAATGAAAGGTTGTTAGCTGCGCAGAAGGAAGTCGTTTTGGAAGCTAATTATCCTGATGAAAAGCTAGGAGTAACTGAGGAGCAGTTATCCTATGGCAAGGACGGAATCCTAAGATTAAATGGACGAATATGGGTTCCAGTCTATGGAGGACTTCGGGATGTTATCCTCCAGAAAGCCCACAGTTCTAAATATTCCGTTCATCCTGGAGCTGATAAGATGTATCAGGATCTGAAGGCAAACTATTGGTGGATAGGCTTGAAGAAGTCTATAGCTACCTATGTAGCCAAATGTTTGACGTGCGCACAAATCAAAGCTGAACACCAGAAGCCGTCAGGTTTGCTACAACAGCCTGAAATTCCCACATGGAAGTGGGAGATGCTGACAATGGATTTCATCACCGAGTTGCTAAAGACAAAGAAAGGAAATGATACTATATGGGTGATAGTTGATAGATTGACTAAGTCAGCACATTTCCTACCCATTAAGGAGACTTATAGCTCCGACATGTTAGCCCAATTGTACGTAGATAATATTGTATCTCTGCATGGCGTACCAGTGTCAATTATCTCTGACAGAGATACCCGATACACATCGCATTTTTGGAAAAGTTTCCAACAATCTTTAGGCACGCGCTTAAATTTTAGTACGGCTTACCATCCTCAGACGGACGGACGGAGTGAGCGTACAATCCAAACTTTGGAAGACATGCTTCGTGCATGTGTGATTGACTTAGGTGTTAGTTGGGATAACCACCTACCATTGATCAAGTTCTCTTCTAACAATAGCTATCATACAAGCATTAAGGCTGCGCCTTTTGAGGCATTGTATGGTAGGAAGTGCAGAACACCCATTTGTTGGGCAGAAGTAGGAGAAGCTCAATTATCAGGACCTGATATAGTCCTTGAAACAACGGACAAGATTGTCCAAATTCGTGACCGCCTGAAAGCTGCCAGGGATAGGCAGAAAAGTTATGCTGATAAAAGGCGAAAACCCCTAAAGTTTGAGGTTGGTGATAAAGTTCTGCTTAAAGTATCACCCTGGAAGGGAGTGATGCGATTTGGAAAGAAAGGTAAGTTAAGCCCGAGGTATATAGGACCATTCGAGATCATCGAATGTGTAGGAGCTGTGGCTTATAAGTTAAACTTACCTGAAGAGCTCAGTGGTATTCACAATGTATTCCACATCTGCAATCTGAAGAAATGTCTAGCTGATGAATCGCTAGTCATACCACATGCGGATGTGCATATAGATGAGAGCTTGAAATTTGTGGAAAAACCTTTGTCGATTAAGGATCGACAGGTTAAGAAGCTTTGGTGGAAGCATGTGCCTATTGTAAAGGTTAAATGGGATGCCCGCAAAGGTCCCGAGTACACGTGGGAGGTAGAGTCCACAATGAAAGAAAAATACCCTCAATTGTTTCAGTAAATCTCAAGGTCAAGATTTCTTTTAAGGGGGTGTGGATGTAACACCTCGTAAATTCACGTCCAATAAAGTATCGACACGTGTCATAAGCTTTAAACGTGTAAAGGATTACTTTAGAGGGACTAAAGATGACAAACAAGGAAAGTATGTGTATAAAAGGGTTCAAAGTGTCAACAATGGATAAATATATCTTTCAACAACCCTACGCGATTTTTATACCCTTAAAAGAATGAATCATGGATCATACGAAGCTAATTGTGAAAGAAAGTGAGGAATTACAAACTACAGGGGTTAAAAGTGTCAACATGTTTAAAGTATACCTCTGAGTGACCTTTCAGCAAACCCGAAGCATTGTAATGACTAATTATACTCACGAGAATAAGTGATAAAAATTTCACAAGGTTTCGATTAAGTATGAGAAAGTTATGACAACATTCGTATCCGAGGGGTTAAAAGCGTCGACGTTGATAATTAAGGCTTTTCAAGTGACCATAAAGTTGACCGAGGACTTCACAAAGATTGGTTATGTCTTGGAGTCCTTAGGAATCAATTTAGAGGGCTCATAGTGCAAAAAGAAAGGTTGAAACAACTTATAAAAGGACCGGGGGCTAAAATGCAATATTTGAAACTTGCTTAACCTGGACCCAGGCCTCACACGGGCCGCGTAAGCCCAGGCAGGACCCTTACGCGGGCCGCCTGGCACTGCCAGCATCAGAAAAACATGACAGGTGTCTGTTCAGCCCGTTTAACCGACTTAGATGGCTTGTTTTCAGTACCATGGGCTGCACAAACATGTTTTCATGCACTAGGGACACTTGTATTGATCAGGGATCAATCCTAGACTTGTTTGGCATCATCTTGTTCAATCAAAGTCCATATATAAATAGCACTTGTTGCAAACATTGCACTTGCACTTTGTAAATCATTCTAGCTTCATTTCTGGAACTTCCTGGAGCACAAGAGCATTCCCTAAGCATCATTAGTCGTACTTAGTACCTTGGTAAGCTTCCTTAACCTTCCTTAATCATGTTTTACTTAGTCTATTAGCTTAAAGTCAAACCATCGTAATTAAGGTTTGACTTAACGATTAATCACTAATGGTCCAGTGATTAGTCAAACTAAAAGTAGTTATAAGTTGGTAATTATGTGGGCAATAAACCCTTAAAAGGGCACCCTCTGATTCCCGCTCTAACTAGGTCATTTGTCGGGTCAAAGTTAGTTATAAAAAGTCAACAGAAACTTAATTTTCAAATTAACACATAATTAGCAATGTAGAGGCCATGCAACCTGTTTTATCACTCATATAACTTGGTAATTAGTATAAGAACATGTCTAAACATGTTCGATCCGACAATTTTCAGTTTAGGCTTGGTTCGGAACCGAAAGTCGCAAAATTTGACTTTTGCTTTGACTTTCAGTTCTGACCTGATTTAGATTAGTTTAGACATGCTTTAAAGTTCCATTAGGACCGGGTTACATGATAGTATAACCCTCTATGATTATACTTCTTGAGTCGTTGAATGCACGATTCATATGCACGTTTCCGTTAAATGCCTAATGTTGACCAATATGCCCATTTGACCTTAAAACGAGAATTTTGGAAATATGAGAGGACAATAATCTTTGTTACTAATTTATAAACATGTCCCTAAAATTTCACATCAGTTTGAGGTCTAGATTAGGAGTTATGCTCAATAGCGTAATTAGAAAGCCTTTTATTAATTAAACGGCATAATTAGCGTAAAGCCTATCTAAACCCAACTTTTGACACCAAACCTCTTACCCACTGATGTAATATAATATTTTGGGATTTTTGAAGATTTTTAATTATTTTTAAACTAATCATAACATAGGGTTATTACCTTGATTCGGTAATTGCCGATTATACCCTTTTCGTTTATAAAATGAGTTTTACACGACATTTTGATACCAAATCTTTTAACTACTGATTTTATATGATAAATGAAGTAATTTAAACTTTATAAACTGATCAGGAAATTCAGATTTCCTATTTTAACCCGGAAATCGCTTAAAACGACTTTTTACGCGTTTTAAACGTATAGTATAGGTTAAAACCATTCTTGTTATATAAGACTTATCACCAACTGACATAACCTATTAAATTAAGTAGTTTTACTGATTATTTCAGACCCGAATCTCATAATTATATTTAATCTCTTTTATAATCTTTAAAATGACCAAAATACCCCTACGGGGCTTAAATTGAGATTAAACTCGTTATGGGCATAATGGAAGGTATCCTACTGATATCACAACATATTTGAAGCATATTAACTTAGGAAACCTGTTCATGACTCATTTGGTTACCCGTTATGCGTTATTCGCGTCCGGTTCGGTTTATGTAACTAGTTTGCATAAATTGACCGAAACGGGTCAAACCTTATCATTTTCACCTCAAAATCCAGAGTGTGTTTAGTTTACCCATATTATACATGTCTTCAAACTTGTCGGGACTAAATCACATTCTAATCCGGTCTTCGCTTAATCTTGCGTTTTGAACCGTATACCTTCTTTGAAACTAACCGGTCTAAGTTTAAACTTAAGAAAGACCCGTTAGGAATCTAATAGGTTAATTAAAACCTTCGTTCCAGATTAGGAGCCCGGTAAAAGCTACGTGCACTTGCTGTTGTGATTTATACTTTGCTCAGGTAAATACTTTTAACTTATTTTCCCTATATGGGCTTGGGGTACGGTATTATAATGATACCGCTTGGTCGGGTATGAAGTCGTACAATCAAATATTGATTAAAAAGATGCATAACCCGTTTTATTCTGTCTTGTTTGATGCAATGCCTTTGGGGGGTTAATGACCGTGTCCTGGATATCCTCGGCTCATTCATTAGAAATGGCCACGACTTAAGCACGGGGTGTAGGCATACACCTGACAGTTGCGTATGTAAAAAGGTAGTCCACAAGAAGGGTATCTTCTTGTGGGTATTATACCAAGTGGTGTGTCTATTAATCTTGTTAAACCGGCTCTTCTAACCGGGTCCTAAATGGACGACAAACATGTAAAACTGTATACAAGTTTATTTTTAAATAATTATCCCAAGTTATAAAAGATATTTTGTGCCATGTGCATTCAAACTAATTTTCTTACACTCTTTTCAAAATGAGTCAGTTAATTGTATTTACCAGTGTAAACTGACGTATTTTCCAAAAGGCTACTCCAGGCATCAATAATCAAGTCTTGCAAGCTCTAGATGTTAAAGTCTGTTGAACAATGATCTTATTTATCTTTTGATCCGCATGTGGATCCTTTACAGTCCGTTGTAATACTTTGATATTACTATTTATTTGGTTTGTAATGTGATTCATATCTTTTGCTTCCGCTGTGCATTTAAATTGTGTTGTTTGACCATGATGATATCAACTACGTCACGATACTCCCCACCGGGCCCACCGGTAATACGTGGAAATATCGGGGTGTGACAGTATGGATAGGATTTCATCATCAAATCATGGCCATTGATTTACACACGTGTATGGCCAGGATTAGTTCGCTAAGTTCGCAAATACACTAGTGTTCACTCTTGAACCTAATCCTACATATATGTGTGTGTGTGTGTGTGTGTGTGTGTGTACACACACATAGAAGAGTGTTATCTTGAGAACGCTAAATATTACGAGAACCGTGAGAATGAATGAAAAAACCAATCAAAATCATTTTTAATACAAACTTCCTTTTAATTAAAATCTAACATTAAAAAAAATTACTTTATACATAATTCATCTATCCTCTCAAAATCACTCTTAATAAGTGTTTTTACGCATGTGTGAATACAACAAATTTACATACGTGTAAATGGAAAACTTACACATGTGTAAATTTTCTTTAGTTAGGAATACATGTAAATTTAATTTCTAATATTGTATTTTAATAATAATAATAATAATAATATGTGTAAAAAAATTGAATTTGAATTGTTTTTTACCAAATTCTCATGGTTTTTAATTCGTTCTCAGAATTTTCAAAAATATTTAGCATTTTAAAGATAACCCTATACACAAATTCAAAAATACTCTTATAGTCTTATATATAAATAGTACAGTTAAAATGAGCGACAAAGACTTACATGTTGGGTAAATGACATTGATTTGTAGTCTTCCCATGTTAACATATCAACTTCACCACTTATATCGAGTCTTTTTTTTCTTATATTTTGGTGCTCCTCCTGCAAAACAAGATCCACGCACCTTTTTGTCAAAATACGCTAAATGGATTTGGAATACTCTACAAATGTAACTAAAGTTACACTACATGGTTCTGTAGGTTCGATAAAACATTTACATTCACGGTTTTAGTCTACCATCACACACTTGAAAATATGTAATTTACATGCCCTAAAATTTTATTAAAAAGATATTTTGTTACAACGGGTTTTCACAAGTTTCCTCAACTCAAGGGGTTTTCATTTTATATTTTCACTATATATATATATATATATATATATATCAAAATGAATAAGAACGATAAACCCTCCATCGGAAATAGGAGATACGACAGATGGTCTATGCGCCAGACGATGAAGAAGAACGGGGTGATCAGGTGGCCTCCGCCTTCTTCTATCGAGGATTTTTCATACAAAATCTCGAACCCTCTGTCTAATAAAAAATTAGCGAAGAGCGAAAAACGACGAACCTTAATCATCATTGTGGAGAAAACGAATCAAATTGACGCAATATCTGACAAACCTCATTTGAAAAATTAATGCTGAAATATATAAAACTAAGTGATTTGGTTCAACTCAAACAATCGGGTGAAAGTTGGCGGATAATTCTATAAGCTAACAAATAGGAATTTGATTATGGAAGTAAAACTGAGAGGTAGACCAGATGAATGAGATAATCAGAGAGAGGGGGGTTATATATATGTTAAGAAAAAGGGAGAAGAAAAAGACTATTATGGCCTCGAGTGAAAGGAACATGGGTGAATTTAACATAAAAAAAAAAGTAACTGGGTTAGAGCAAATACATAAATTGAAATATATAGGAAATTCGTTGTAATTTAGTTAGTTAAAGGACAAGACTTAAAATTTAGCTAAAACATAAAGGACGTAAAATGCAATTCACTTGTTTTTATTATGTTTCTAATATTATCTTTATATAAAGTAAGGGGTTGATATCCTGTACAAACAGTGCTAACTGTAAGAACAGATCTGAACCATTGATAGTTTAAATCAAGGGTTAGGGTTGATTATAAATAAAACCCTTATAATTAAAAATTAGTACTAATAAGTTAGGGGTAATTATGTAAAATTGCTAGTCATTTGACCATTTTCAATTAAATACAAATTACACCAAGGTTTTTTAAACTAAAATAACTTTTATATACTTTATTATTTAAAAAATATATATATACCGTAAAATCAAGTATTTTTTTATCTTTAATATGAGTACCATATTGCTATACTTTTTTTTTATTTATAAAAGTAACTTTTAAAAAAGTTACCAAAAGTTGTTTTATAATTGTGCTGATAATGTGTTGATTATGTGTTAATTACAATATAATTGCCCATCGAGATATTTCATAAAATTTGTTAAATATTCTTCCCATAAGATTTTATCCTCCTTGAAGGTGATTTGAATCAGCACTTTGAAAACTAACCAACACGTGTATTAACAACACTTTAAAAACATACTAGCACATATGTGAACAACACTTTAAAAACATATCAGCACATGTGCTAACAGAACTTTAGAAACATACCAGCACATGTGTAAACAACACATTAAAAACATACTGAAAAAAATAAGTAACACATGTTTTAGCAGCACTTGAAAAACAAGCACAACAGGGAATTAAATTTGTTTTTTGCTGCACTTGAAAAACAAGCACAACGGGAAACTAAATTTACGTAAATACACATGCTAACTGCGTAATGGAAGATTAATTTCAAGTTTTTATTTTAGTTTATCTGATTATTTCTTTATTTGAATTCTTGGTACTTATCTTTATTGACTTTTATCTTAGTTTAAAACAATCATATAGTTGTAAAAATTTGTTACAAAGTGCTGATTAACAAATTGCCTGTTGTTGGCGGAGATTGTGATGATTAACAAAGTGCCTATTGTTGTGATTTGTGAAGATTGTGCTGATTTACAAAGTGTCTGTTGTTGGAAATTTTCAAATTTTGATTTGAAATAGTGCATGAATATAGGGGATAATTAAAATTTGGAATAAATTAAATTCAAAAAATAGAGTGATAAAGTCTAAAATACCCTTGTCTAGTTTTTTTAATGAATGACACATGTCTAATAGTGGTTGGTTCTTATAGTTCTTACACATATTGAGGTTTGTATTTGATCTCATCTCATAAAGTAAGACAAAAAGTTGAAAACTATTATGTCATATAAAGTATACATTTCGATTTGGTATCAATATGAGACTACCAGGTATGGGCTTCGGCAAAAGGTCCGTCCCCCCCTTTAGCTGCGTCACACACCGCCCCCAAGGGGCCCGGCTTGGCAAATGCGTCGGATTTCCGACGATGGAGACGGGGCAAGATTGGTGGGCCCCCATCTGACTTCTCTCTCCTCCTTTATATATATATATATATATTAATATATTATTAATGGTGGGGTAGTCTTGGCTAGTCCCCACACACTTGGGTAGTCCCCAAAGAGACTATCCTCTTCCCGTGATTACGTGGCGCCTACGTAGCGGATAGTCTCCAAAGAGACTATCTTCCCCATACCCACCGGTCTGAGTAACACGGAAATTAAAATCGAGGTAGGAAAGTATGGAATATAAAGTTACCTTGGAATTTACCATCAAAATTACTGTGATTGTTAGATCTTGAATATGATTGTCTTATATATTTAATTTTTATCAAAACTTACCAAGAGTTGATTAGCCGCTACTGGTGAATGTGTCAAGAAATATACGGCGAAAAGCATAGTTTTAGCTGTTGTCTCATTCCCGGCGAACAAGAGGTTGATGATGAAGTCAGCAATTGCTTCATCAGGGAGACTTCCCTCCACCACGAGTCTCCTGACTAAACCACCATCATAACCAGGATCACCATCACCATGCCTTGTGTACCACATTATTTTATTGATCTTTCTAATTATATTGTTTCTTGCCTGCCAAAATATTATTTCTCATTAGTATTATTATCAATGTTTTTATGCATAATGACATGTTCAAATTTGTTTACCACTTAAGGTTAGGAAATCTCATAACAAATTAAGTTGTACACTAACTTGTAGATTTTTCTTCACTTGGGTAAAATGATTAAAACACAAACAGGAGACTAATCGAACTCGCTCGACTCTTTTTCTTATAAACCAAAGTACACGAATTAGAATAACCCTGACCGTATATTATACTAACTAAACATTTTGGAAAACAAGAAACCTAAACCACTCATATTTGAAACTAAATAAATACTTAATTATGACACCAAACTCTAAAAATATGACTTCGTATATAAAAAAAACTCCTTAAATAGATAACCTAACTAAAAAGACTTAACTACCCTTTTGTTTCACAATCTGAACTTAACGCTTAATTCCATCAATCAACCCCTTTAATCGTTAAAGTTCACATCGATCATCAAAACAAAGTCGGGTCACCATCACCTTCTTGAATCAAATTCATCTAATCATCATTTTTCTCTCACTTCGGATTCGTTTGAAAAAAATGTATGAGCTCGTTTCTCTTGAAACAAATAATACAACTTTTATCTTGTTGACATCGGCCTCTCCCAGACTCACAACCTCCACCTTAATCACATCTTAGATTTTTATGGTTTGAACTCCCACAACCTCAATGTTTAGATCTATGTTCCTTAACTTTCTCTCTTACATCCATATTAGAGAGTAGTGTTTACCAGGTATATCTTCTTCCTCAGGTGGCTTCTTTATACGTTCCCGAAAGCTTGCAGTCTTCCAACTACTTGTTGAGACGACATCGTTCTAAGATCAACAAATTGTTTAATCATAACCAATTTGCGTAAACTTATTTGGTATAGAACCCAAATGTTTTTAAGCTAATATTTTATCTTCAATCATGGACCCCATATTATTGGCTTTTAATATAAAAGTTAGCTAGTATGGCGTGCCTTGAAGATTCGATTCCTTGGAATTGGTCATGTAAGAAAGGAAGAATAGGAAAAAGCAACTCAAGAAGCCGTTGAGAAAGAACGATTGGATGAGATCGCTAAGAAAAAAAAGATTGGGTGTGATTGTTCATCAAGAACAAGAACGTAAGAAAGAAGCTTAGGAAGCTATAGAGAAAGAAGAAGTTTTGCAAGCTATTTTAGTAAGTGAAGAAAAAGAAAGATTGAATAAAGAAAAAGAAAGAATTGCTGTGGAAGAAAAGGAGAAAAGAGTGAATCTTCAGGTATTTTCCTAACTCAAACAACCATGAAGATGAAGAAACTGTTAAGATCAGTTTGCAGCAGCATAGCAAGAAACCTGCTACTAATCATGATAAGGAGAGAAAAGATCTAGTACTGTATGAAAGGAAGGATGAAGTTAAGAAATCTGCACATGTAGAACCGTATGTGAAAGTTAATACTCAAGCATCTGTTGAAGACAAATTGGAACTGAATGAAAAGTTAAGAAGAATAGTCAGAAAGAAAAGCCCAATAGTGTCTGATAAAGAAAGAAAGGCTAACCCAGCTGCGAGTTTTGGGTCCAAGTCGAATTGCCAAGAATGTTTGGCTAAGCATAGAAAGAAAAGAAAAGTAAGGAAAAAGAACTTGTCGGTTGAACAAGTGATACAACAAATATGTGAAGATAGAAAAGTTCAAGAAAAGAAAGTGTTCAATGAAGTTGGATCTGAGATGAATGTGGAATGTTTGAATGATGAGCGTGAAGAACTTGTTAAACAAGTTTGTTACAAACAACTGGAAAAAAAAAAGAGTAAAGATAGATCCACGATTGAATTTGACGAGTTGAGAATATTGTTGGGGATCCAAGACCTTGGCGGTCAAAGTTAAGAAAGTTTGAGTCGAGTTTTTGGATTAAGAGGAAATGTTGAATGTTAATCCTAAAACTCATATGAGTTGAAGGTTGAAGGGCTAAAGTGAAAGATTGATATAATTAGTTATTATTAAAGTTTGATTTATTTTAGGTAATTATATTGTAATTGGTTTAGGAAAGATTTAATTGTCTTGGAGAGCAAGTTTAGTAGTACTATAAATAGGGTTCTAGGTTATTGTTTTATTTGTCCATTTTCTTTGTAAGTTCGTAAGTTTGTTTGATTGAATAGAAAGAGTCGTGGGTTTGTCCCCCAATATCTCGTGTTCATGTTTGTTGATACGATTGTTTGAACCGTATGGGCCAACAATTCAAAATCAGTTTAAAAATATAACCTAATAGGAAACCAGTTAAAATATAAATACATACACACACACACACACAAGGGTAGAACCCTGTATGTTACATGGGTTGAATAAAATAAATATACTTAACAATGAAAATTAAAATATTATAAAAAGGTTTTTGTGATAAGATATTATAATTAAAATTTTAAATTTGAATCCGAAAGTAATATATTAGTAAACTTAATACATAAACCAAAAGTTAATAATAAACTAGACCGTGAAATCAAAACCGATGACCATTTTGATCGGTTTCATGGTTTTAAATCGAAGTATGAACACTCTTAGTAATAACTAATAAGGTACGTTTGTGTTTTTTTTATAATGTAGTGTAATAAAGTTATTAAAATAACTTTTGAAAAAAATGTAAAACCACAAAGTTTGAAATATATATTTTTTTATTTGATGAAGTCTAACAAATATGCTTTATATACTTTACATATTATAAAATCATAATTTTCCGCGTATCTCTTAATTATTTAATATTTCATTTCTTAGTTATTTCTTTTGGTTAACCAATGGGGTGGTGCTCCATTGGCAAAGACAAAACCTTTAAAATACCTGTGTTGGGAAGAGGAAGGTCTTGGGTTCAAGTCCCACAGGCGACAGGGGATTAAAGAAATTAGTTGTTCAAAAAAAGATTGTTTCTTTTGGCTTCTCTTCTTATTAATAACTATTCAATATTTCATTGATCCAACTACGTGTCTCCATATATATAGAATCTGAAAGAGACTAAAATAAGAGAGGAAATAAATCTTCGGCTCACTGAATTATAACATATGACGCAAAATGATGATCACAACAACAACAACAATAATAATAATAATAATAAAGGTATTTTATGCAGTTTGGTAGATAGTTTGTAGCGACGCATTTATAACACGTCATAATAGCATTAGGCTATAAGGTGGTTATCTTTTATGTAATTCCATTTGTGTTACATCTTGATTATAGAACCATAATAATAATAATAATAATAATAATAATAATAATAATAATAATAATAATAATAATAATAATAATAATAATAATGAATTGAATTTTCTTTAGTTGGAATACTAAAGAAAAAATAACCTTAAGAATATTAATAATATTATAAAAGTTGTAAAGTAATCAAATGAATTATTTAGGAATATAAATAATATATTTGAATATAAAGAATACGTAAAAAAATTATTTATAATTATGACTTATCATTTATCAGTTAGGAAATATATATACATATTATTTAAACCTAAAGAATAAGTAAAATAAAAAATAAAACTTATCTATAATTATGGCTTATCACTTATCAGTTATCAGTTAGGAAATATATAAATAATATTTAAATCTAAAAGATATTAACTAAATTAGAGGAAAAAAAGGGTGGAAAAACAATTCTAAAAATGCATAGTAACACAACATGTCTCCTCCATGAGTTTACTTTATTAGATATATATATAATATATAATAATAATCTAAAGTTAATCCCATAACTAGTCTGAAACAATAAAAATATTAGTTGTTTATAAAAATAATTTTAAAATAATAATTATTTGAGAGAGGATAGGGTGTTGTCACGTGGCATTAATTAAAATTGTATATTAAAATTTAGATTAGATTCTATAAGTTAGAGATGTCTTATTAAATTTATAATGAACTAGATTTACCACTCGTCGCAATGCGGCGGGGGCGTAAAATCGTGCCAAATAGCATCAATGACACAACACCGTCAACGACAACCAATACTAAAGTTACAGCGTGTTAATGTGAAGAAATTATACTGCAACGTAAAACATAGAAAATAAAAATTAAGTCGATTTAGGACCTACGCGTTGTAACGAACCTGTCAAATGAGAAAAAACTAGACGACGTAAAAATGTCGAACCACACACGCACGTTGAGCCATGTTAACTCACAAAATCTAGTACGAAGCGTAAAACAAAACATAAAAACGTTGAACCACACACGCACGTTACGCCGTGTTAAATCGCAAAATTTAAAACGAAACGTAGAACGAAAAACTTGCAAAAACTGAAAAGTATAGGGACCAAAGTTGAAAGTAAAAAAATGGTGAGGTTAAATTGCAAAAGATGAAACCCTTTGGGTTAAAAGTCAAAAGTCAAATAGATTTGGGTTAAAAGTGTAATATCTTTTTTTTTAAACTTCCAAAGCATGAATACAACACCTATATGCACAATTATGTTGCTAATTATAGTTTGTTAATAACTAGAAGGAATACCCGCGCTACGCTGCGGGGTTTCGGTCGATATCTATTTTGGTTCAGTACACCAATCGAAAGAAATATGCTCAAAAGAATATCGACACATGTTTTACATCGACCAAAAACCATAAAAATAAATTTAAATTGGACAGCAGGACGAATTGATTTTAAATTAATTGTAAATGGAAACGTAAATGTTATCTTAAATATAGCTTTAATGAAAACAAACCTAAAACTAAAACACTAAACATAAGAAAACTAAAAAATAAAAATAATAAAGTCCAGAAAAAAATCAAGAAAGAAAACAAAAAAGTTAATAGGATAAAAGCACTATCCACATAATTTGCTAATTGGAATTTGCGTTAAAGTGTAGACCAACAGAAAACATACATAAAAATAAGCATGAAAACGAATTATATTTGACACATATTTCTGAAGAAAATTTACGTCGAATCATAAACCAACTTAAATTTATACCGACGCGTGCATAAAAATAAACACGTAAGTCGAAACGTAGAGTGACTCGAATTTATAGCATTTAATGAAAACGTATTATATTTTACTCGACGTGTTTCCGAACAAAATTTACGTCAAAACGTAGACCATTTGAACACGTACATAAAAATAAGCATGAAAAAATATTATATTTTAACCGGCTCATTTATAGAAAAAAATTACATCAAAACATAAACAAACAGAAAATGTACATAATAATAAGCATAAGAAATATATTATATTTGACCCAACTTATTAACGGGAAAAATATACGTCTAAACGTAAATCAATTTAAATTTTTAGAAACGTGTACATAAAAATAAATACGTAAAACTTGATTACAAAATTTTTAGAAAGTTAAGAGGTTGAAATTGTTAACATTGAAAGTTAAAGGGGTAAAAGTTTAAAGAGAAATAATAAAAGACAAAAAAGAAAAAGTCAAAAAGTCAAAAAGCAAAAAGAAAAAAAAAGAAAAAAAAAAAAAAAAACTAAAACTAATACTACTGTGCATCCTTTGAATTTGTATGGTTATAGAATGTGAAATGTGGTAGCAACAAGCTTACATTCATGGCGGTGTTATAAGCAAATCCAGGCAAATTGATAGGAACAGATAAACACCCATCTACAAAGTCTGAGAATAGTTGTGCCATTTCACCCACTTCATTGTCGCTTGATACTCCTAAGAGTTGATTTACCATTAAGTTTATAGCCAACTGAGAATCAATATTACACAACTAGTCACGTCTCATTCATTACTCAAATAGACCTATAATAAAAATTGTTCATTTAGAGTTGAAATGAATCAGAAATCTAACCTTTCTACACACATCTTGAAGCAATATGGTCTGATTATGGTGCAAATCGGCGAATGTTTGGTTCAACACTTGTTGGATATCCATCAAGAAACGAGTCTTGAGGGTGTCAGAACGCATCATATTTGACGCAATCATATGAAGCTTGCGATGTTGATCTCCTTGGGCGGTGATGACACCATTTGTCCCAACCAAGTCACGAAAGGATTTCGGATAACTCGATTTGAATAGCTTTCCTTCGTTGTGCATTACATATCTATTGAAAACAGGATCAACAGATACTACTGCCATTCTCCCAAATATATTGCATGAAAATATCTTTCCATACCTACAAACCAATGGGATCAAATTAATTTTTTTGATTTAAAAAAGGTACATAACATAAATGGTCATTTTAGGAGCAAAATAATGTAATATAAAAAAGGATATGATCACATATTTATATGCTTAGGGGTTGTTTGGCTAAGCTTTTCAAAACTACTTATTTGCTTTTTTGAAAAGCAAACAAGTCAATAAGCTGTTTTAAAAAGCTATAAAATGAAGTTTTTCAAAATGACTTATTTGCTTATTTTCTTTTCAGAAAGCAAATAAGTTATTTTGAAAAGCTTAGCCAAACAGCCCCTTAGTAATCAAAAGGGGCAGGTGTAATAGAAGAACCACTTTTTAAGTGTAGAAAAAAAGGAACATGGTTCACTTGTATATTAAGACATGGAAGATAATAATTTAGTTAATAGTGGGAGAGAAACTAACATGGTGAAAACCGGTTATATATCACATTTAAAACAATATCCTTATAATCTTATATTGGTTAGACCTTTGGGTATATTTTAATCATTTTCAACTTTACTTGTGTGTCACATCATTCATTTTTCCTTATTTTACTTAATCTTACACTAATTAAGAAAATGGTTTAATCATGATAATTCCACATAACCCTATTTTTTTAGGATTTAAAAAAAAATTAGTCTTTCAATATCTCGTTAACAACAAGTGGTTTACGACGTCGATTAACATGTCATGTTATCCATAACGCCTCAGGTGTTAAGATACACCTCAAGGCCATGTATTAAGGTCTCTAGATATTTACTTACACATGATTGGAACATCCTTTTTATTTAAATTCCAAGTAAATTAGAATAACAAATAAGCTGGAAATGAATTTTTCTAAATGTTACACGAATGTGTTTATTATGTTTTATGCACAATAAATTTAATATGATGATAAATAGTTAATGTAAACTTAGGACATATAGTTTAAAAGCGAATAAAACAATAAAGAGTGCTTAGTGGCTTTTGTTTATTATCTGTCAAACAAAACAAAACATATCATGTTTATATGATGAACACTTTCTAATTAAACTTGTCGATCAAAAGTTAACGAATGACCGAACTTTCTAATTAAACTTGTTGATCAAAAGTTAACGAGTGACCGAAAATGTAAATTAAATGTAATTAAGAATTAAAAAAAAACTTGTTATTATTATAAACATATGTCAATATTAAACTTAAAAAAAAACATGAACAACTGTATTGTGATCCGGTTCCCCTTCCATTGCCTGAGGATCCGGAGGGTGAGAATTCATTTCTATATCCCCCCACCACCCAACACACACACACAAACAAGTTTTAGCTTTTTTTATAAATTCAAAATATATGAATTCATTCTTTTAGATTTTGTAACTAAAAAAAAACGTTTTTAATCATATTTAATAAATTAACAACTTATAAAAGTATGAAAAAACGATATGCCTTTTTGATTGCTATTGAAAAAGTGGTTTAACATGAAATCGATGTTAAAACCCTCCAAGGCGTGAATATCATCATTGACATGCACTCTAAGCGCTGAATCGAGATGAAATTCTAAAATTTAGTTTTAGGTCGTTTTTTTTTTTTTTTTTTTTGAACGGGAAATTTCTTTTATTAACTGCTGTTTATAGGACTTGAACCCAAGACCTCCCCTCCCAAGCCTTTCCTGATGTTTAGGTCGGCTTTTACGTACCTTAAAACTTGTTGTTGAACAAAAGTGGTAGGATTAGAGCTTGCAACCGCGTTATACCAACGTAAGCTATCCCCGACTATCGGCCACCCTCTTCCTCCCAGGGGCAACTTACTCTTGCTTCTTTTCAAATTTACAAATTTTAGCACATATATCACAAGCACCAGCAACACAGGGATCACATAGCTCCATACAACCATTCTTCCTTTTCCAAGGGTGAGTGTGGGGGTGGGTGTGGGCGTTGGTGGTGAAGGTGTGGTTTGAAATCTTGTGGCATTTGCTGGCTTTTAGACAATATAAAAGACCACTATATATAGGCAGGCACCTTCTCTTGACAATAAAAATTGTATATTTATAGCATGACATTGAACTTTAACTGTTTTCTACTTAACATTTTATTCCAATTCATTAACTTTTTAATTAATATATGGTGTTCCACAAAATGTTAATGCAAGGTTATGGTATATGTATTTTTATCTGTAATTCTATATTTAACAATTCTCAAAAGCAAAATCGAAGTGATTTGGTTTTGTTTTTTCATTTTTTTTCATATGTTTCTTTCTTTCTTTTTTTTGTTTGTTTTTTTTTGTTTTTGTTCTTTTTTAAGTATGTGTCGGCATAAATCCAAGGTGGTTTATGTTTTTACGTAAATGATCTACGTTTTGTCGTAAATTTTATTCGAAAACGAGTCGGGTCAAATATAATACGTTTTCACTAGGCGGTATGTAAGTTCGAGTTACTTTACGTTTCAATGTTGTCGTAAGTCGTAACGCACATTAATTAACTTAAAAAACACTATTTTCTTACATGTTTTTAAAAAAAAATATGTTTCGGTATAAATCCAAGTTGTTTTACGTTTTGACGTAAATTTTTCTCGGCAATGAATCAGGTCAAATATAATACGTTTTCATGCTTATTTTATGTATGTTTTTAGTTGGTCTACGTTTTGACATAAGTTTTGTTTGTAAATGAGTCGGACCAGATATTTGACGGTACAAATTCGAGTTATTTTAAGTTTCGACCATGCCGCAACGCATAGCAGGTCAAAATTCTAGTTTTATACAACTTTTATAAGTGGATTATATCAACATAACATATATATATACACACACACACACATATAGGGGAGGATTATCTTGAGAACGCTAAATATTGCGAGAACCATGAGAACAAATGAAAAAAACCAATCAAAACCATTTTTTTCATACAAACTTCATTGTATATATATATGTAAGTAAATTATAGAGAGAAATCTCATGTGAGTTGCAAAAACTTTGAAAACCTAATGGGTGGACAAAATGTTGCCACATGTTACATTTTTTCGTTGCAACATTTTTATTGACACCTTTAACATTTTCTGACACTGACACAGACACACTTTTCGTAACAGTGGAGAAAGGAGAGAGAATATGTTACATTTTTTCAGTTGTTCACTTTTTTTGTAACTAATCTGTAACACATTTTTGTTGTGTTTTGACAGCATCTTTTTAGATTAGACAAAGTGTATGGATTTTAGAACTTTTAAGTTACGAATTTTTTATTTGGTAATGTGCGTAAAAACTTGTTACATTTTTTACAGCGAGATTTTATATAACAATGCAGCTATCACATTTTTTTAGGTCAGATGAGAGAGGAGAGAGAAAATTGTAACACTTTACACTTTTTGTCAGACTGTAAAATTTGTCTGAAAAGTAACTTTTTTTATACATTTTTAATATCTACCATTGATCAAATGAGATGGACAGTGAAGTTGAAGTTTTCTGGGTTTCTTTAACTAAGATGGGTTTTCGATTTATTATTTCCCTATATATATATATATATAGGGATAAGATCATGAAAAAAACTAGATATAAATGAGAAAACCTAAAAACTATTAAACATAGGGGTATTATTGTCAACAAACACAATTTCACGTTTTATGTTTCGCCCAATTCATAACCGACCTGGTTTTGATTTTGTTTTTTTGGAGATTTCGTGTTCAACAATTCTCGAATATTACATCAATCCATTCCATAATTGCATCAATTACTCATACATATAACGAATTTCATACCGAATTCAAGTTGATTCGCATTCAAATCGTGTTCAACAAGTGTAGGTAATCGGATTTCATGTTTACTTTCTCACATATTATTCATAATTGGAATTCATATATGTTTGCTTGTTGTTGATATTATTTCTAAATCGTTCAGGTATGGCTTCATCTAGCAGTTCTAAAAACACTGGTGCCATTATTGCTGACGCAATAATCGATTCTAGGTCAGATGATAACGATGATGAAGGACACGAACGTATTGAATCAACTGATGTTAATAATTCAAGTTCTGGCAGTCACAATGTCCGTCCATTACGTTTGTATGACGTCGATCGATTAGGTAAGTTAGTTATTTATTAAAAAAATGTGTATTACACATGTGTACACATGTTTGTATTAAAATGTTAAATGTGTGTATCATTAATTGTTAACATGTCTGCATTTTCAATATACTACATATGTTTGATGTTGTATCATTTCTATTGTAATGTTTAACTTGCCAAATGCTTACATGTTAATTAACATGTTTTATGAATTCAAATAATTTTCTCACTTAAATAATATTATCATTGTTTTATTGTATGTATGTATATATACATGTTTTGTGTGTGTTGTCTGTATGTATATGTCTATATCTTAAATATATTAATATAATGCATATGTGCACTGTTTTATTGTCCGTAATTTTTTTCCATACACTAATATATTACCCGATATACATTATGCTAACTATATATTATTTGTTGTTGTATCGATGTTTGTATTGAAGGAGATATAACCAGCCATGTATACATAACAACTGATGGAACAAAGTACTAGAAACCTTTGGTGTCTCTTGAATATACACCTACTATCGGAATGTTTTTTGACACATGGGGCGACGTTGAGAATATGTACAAGTATTATGCTGAGAGGTCTGGGTTTTCTGTACGTTTGGGTACCATGAAGAAATCCGGAACTGTTGTTACACATAGGTATATGCAATGTACCAGATCCAGTAAACCTAAGCATACACACTTTTAATCGATGGACCCTAGTTCTTTTAAAGTCTCTCGAAGAAGCACTTTTTTTTTCTACAAAGTTACTGACTGTATGGTGCAGATCAAACTTAAAGCTATCTTAGGCACTACAAATTTTCCATTATGGTTTTATTGAAGCTCACAACCATAGATTGGTTGACAAGGAAAATCTAGACTTTATCAGAAAACAAAGAAAACTTAGTTACGACAACCAGAGGTTCATTCACAAACTAAGTTTGAACAAGATTGGCCCTAATGTTGCGCATAAGATTCGAGCTTCGTTAAAGGGTGGGCCCATAACATACAAGGAACTGTAGTAGAATTAAAAAATTTCACTAGATATTTATGGTCTTTTATTGGCAAGAGGGATGCACAAATGGTGGTTGATACGTTAAAAACCCGTGTGATAAATCTGCCAAATTTCTTTTTTGAATGTGTTGTGGTTGATGGTGAGTTAAGATCGCTGTTCGAGGCTGATGATGTATCTAGATGCAACTACGAAGCCTTCGGAGATGTGTTAGGGTTTGATGCGACGTATCATACGAATTAGTAAGTATTTTTTCGTAAAAATCCATAACGTTATTCTGTTGTAATACATTCGTGTAATACTGCTTCCATTGTGTTATGTAAATGTATTACTTATATTATTACACATGAATCGTAAATGATACGGATAAATGTCATATGATAATACGATTGTATTGATGTGTGTAAAATGCAACATTTAATTACATCAAATGAGGCATAAAACTAACCATTTTTTAGTACTAATGTTGGAAAAAGTGTGCTTTTGTCTTCCTTTTGTATTTTCAGGGTTAAATGAGCTTAAATGAACAAAAGAAGCAAAAATACAGCCAAATCTAACAATAATACAAGAAAAGGAATAAATGTGGCATGCCCGACCCCTCGACATCATCTTCCCAAGCAAAAACAAGACAACAGAAGGCTGAACACGCCCCGTGCCCATCGGACACGGGGGCGTGCCCAAGTGTCTGTAGAAAAGACAAAGTTGTAGAAGCTTCTATTTCCCAACACGGGGGCGTGCCCAGCGGACACGGGGCCGTGGTCAACGCTAAGATTCGCAGAATCCAAGCAAATCTTGATAGTACAGATACGTTTCTGCACACGGGACTGTGCCCAGCGGACACGGGGGCGTGATCAACTAATATAGACAAACTACAGTAATGAAGAAAGAGAAAGTGGATGGACACGGGGCCGTGCCCAGCGGGCACGGGGCCGTGTCCGGGCTTCTGTACAGGCTATAAATAGGGGTGCTTGGCTTCAAAGGCATCCCTTGACAAACCACCTCTCTCCCACTTCACCCACACTTCACCACCATCACAACACCCACATCCACCACCATCATCCATCATCCATCATAGAGTGTGTGTAGTAGTCTCGGGATCCAAGATTGATAGTAAGAGTTCTTGACAATCAAAGGCCATGTTTGCCTAAGTCTCTTACATCACTTGGTGAAGACAAGCATTTAGTGTAATACTTTTGTTTTTTAATCTTTTCGCACTCTTTATTTGGTTTTGTATTAATGACTTTAATAACTAGTTTCTTATGTTGAAGGTGAAACTTCCTTATCATTTGTCCGTGGTGTCTTGGCGTTATTTTACTGTCTATATAAAATAAAAGATTTACACCATTCATATCTCCAAGGTCTATATGGAGATATGTTGGCTGCCTGGTCGAGGGTTAAGGGAATGGTTTGGTAAGGTTCTTGCCTTGTTCAGTGTATAGATACTGCAAGGACCTGGGTCAAGCTTATTAGGACCTCCTTCAATACCCACTGGTATTGGATGGCGGGGGTGTGAATGGCTTGATCCCTCATATGTAAACTACTATTAATACATTAACCCGGCTACTTGGGATTGTATCCCTGCTGACTCAAACCACTTAGCCGAGGGTAACGTCACCTTCAAAAGAGGGGCCTACCACATTACGCATTAATAACTTACTTAATTATCTTTCAATAATCCAACCCTTTAGGATTGTATCCTTGCTGACTCAAACTACTGGGTTGAGGGTAACGTCACCTTCAAAAGAGGGGCCTACTACTATAACTAAGATAATCTCTTAAAAAGTGCAAAAGTGCGGAAAACATCAAAGGTTACACTAAAGGCGAGTCGGATCCAAGTGATTCATCTTGTCTATCTGTTATTATTTTTATTTTTATTTTCAGCATTTTTAGTTAGTTTTCATTTTCTTGTTTAAAACCTTTTTCTAAATTTTTGATTTGATTAGACATTGAGGATAAACCGGTACTAAAAGCTCTTGTGTCCTTGGGCGACCTTGGTATCTTACCAACGCTATACCACACTCACGATGGGTGCACTTGCCCATATGTGTGTTTAGTGTTAGTAAATATCGTGTTTTATAAATTTAAAACTTGACTAAAGTGTTAAAAAGGGCTAAAAATATAATTAAAATTATATAACGCTACACACGCATCAAGTTTTTGGCGCCGTTTCCGGGGACACAAGGATTTTAAGAAAGCTTAAAATCGACGGCCTAATCTGTTCTTCAAAACCTTTTTAAAAAACGCGCGCATTTTTCTGTATTTTAGTTAGTTTTTGCATTTACAGTAGATTGAACACGGGCCGTGTTCACTGAACACGGGGCCGTGCTGCACATTTTTTTTCAAAACTCCCAGATACAGAGTCTGAACACGGGGTCGTGCTCACTAAACATGCCCCTGTGCTGCACAAAACCTGTAACTTTTATTAAAACGCCCAGATACAGAACCTGAACTCGGGCCGTGCTCATTGAACACGGGGCCGTGTCCAGCCTCTGTTTCCGTTTTTATTTTTGTTTTCTGGTCTCGAGACTCTGTTGTGGTCTGCTGAGTGATTCTTATGGATCAATACTCAGGAGATTACAACTACACCTATGAGGAGGATGATTATAGGGAAGACTATTGCACCATTTGTGGTAACCCTCACTAGGTACAATATTGTGACTTATTTCAACCATCCACTTTATACACCTACTATGAGGGGCCCAGGTACGAGCCATCAACTTCATACACATCCTATGAAGACCCAAGGTTTGAACCTGCTCCCTCATACTCATATTTTGATGAACCAAGGTATGAACCTCCATACTCATACTTTGATGAACCAAGATATGAGCCTCCACCTTCATATGCTTATTATGAGGAACCATGGCGTGAACAACCCACCTCATATGAGTATTATGAAGAACAAAGTTACGACCCTTATCCATCAAATACTTACAATGAGGAACAATGGTGTGAACCATCTACTTCATATGAGTATTATGAGGAACCAAGGATCGAGCATCCGGATTCAAGCTTTGAGGATCCAGATCCTTACTCTATCACCCACATAGCCGATAAGATAATAGAACACATTAAAACTATCGAACGATGCATAAAAGAATCTCATGCAAGGGAAGAGGAGTCTCGCGCAAAGGAAGAATTAACTTGTAATAAAGAAGAGATAGTTGAAAATGTAAAAATGGAATAACAAATAAGTGAAAAACCGACACATGAGTTAAACAACGAAAAAGGTGAGTCCGACAACGTAAAAATTCAAGAAGAGTCTAATTTTGAAGAAATTAATCTCTTGTCACCTTCTTTCGAAAATCATTGTTTAATACCCGCTCATGCTAAGTTTTTAAAAGAGTTAAACACCAACACTAAAATTGACGAAATGGTAAGCATTAAGTTAACAAATGATCAAACTTCACTAATAAAAGAAGATCCATTTGAAATTAACATTACACCGGTTCCATGTTTTTTCAAAATTCCTTTATTAGTAATATCACAATTGATAAAGATCTTTGTGTTAATATAATGCCAAACTACATTTTCGAAAAATTAAGTATTGGTGATTTTTCTCCACTTCAAATACCCATTTTTCTATCTAATCAGAAAGTAATAAAATCAATAGGGGTAGTTGAGGATGTCTTGGTCCAAACAAATCAATTGGTAATCCCAACCGACTTTGTCATCCTTGATGACACTCCTCTAGTGTTGGAACGACCTTTTGTAAAAACACACGAAGCCTTGAAAAACCGGAAGACAACAACTTATCTATTCAATTAGGGGCATTTAAAAAAAGTGTCGATCTTGAGCGTTCAATGAAATATCCATTCGGCAATAATGACCCCCTAATTGAAGATGAAGATGAACCACCCGATACAAGAGAAGAAATTGACCACTTTGTTGAAGAAGAGGTCGCCATAGAACAAAATTTTGTGGTTCTTGATCGAAACGAGCAACCAAATAAGGAGTCTCCTAAAGACCCACCTCTTGAGCTCAAAGAACTTCCAAAAGGTTTGGAATATGATTTTCTAGACAAAGATGGTAAATAACCTGTAATTATTTCGTCAAAATTAACTAGTTTAGAAAAAGAAAAATTAATTACACTTTTAAAAAAACACAAAAATGCGATCGCTTGGAAGCTTGTAGATATTAAAGCATAAGTCCTTCCATGTGCACGCACAAAATTTTAATGAACGATGACTCTAAATCGGTAATACAACCACAACGTAGAGTAAATCCAAATGTCCAAGAAGTGGTTAAAAACGAAGTCATCAAATTACTTGACGCCATACTCATTTACCCAATTTTCGATAGTCCTTGGGTAAGTCCCGTCCAAGTAGTTCCAAAGAAAGGAGGTATGACGGTAATAACTAATGAAAAGAATGAACTAATACCAACGAGAACCGTCACAGGATGGAGGGTATGTATAGATTATCGTCGATTAAATGAGGCAACAAGGAAAGATCACTTTCCTTTACCTTTTATTGATCAAATGCTAGAAAGATTATCCGGTCATAAATTTTATTGTTTCTTAGATGGTTTTTCAGGTCACTTTCAAATTCCGATAGCACCCGAAGACCAAGAAAAGACAACATTCACATGTCCCTATGGAACTTTTGCTTATCGACACATGCCTTTTGGTCTATGTAATGCCCCCGCAACCTTTCAACGTTGCATGTTGGCCATCTTCCATGACATGATAGAAAAGACAATGGAAGTCTTCATGGATGACTTTTCTATCTTTGGAGATTCATACGACCAATGCCTCGATAACCTTGAACGAATGCTATCCCGATGTGAGGAAACTAACCTCGCCCTTAACTGGGAAAAATGCCATTTCATGGCAATGGAGGGAATAGTACTCGGTCACAAAATCTCAAGCGAAGGAATGGAGTTAGATCGAGCCAAAATAGACACTATTTCTCGATTACCACCTCCATCCTCCGTTAGAGCTATCAGAAGTTTCCTAGGGCATGCCGGATTTTATAGACGATTTATCAAAGACTTTTCCAAAATCTCAAGGCCTCTAACAAAATTACTTGAAAAAGATGCCCCTTTCATCTTTGACAATGATTGCAATCAAGCATTTCTAACCTTAAAAGAAATGCTAGTCAATGCACCTATCATGATAGCGCCTGATTGGAAATTATGTTTCGAAATCATGTGTGATGCAAGTGACTTTGCAGTTGGAGCCGTCTTGGAACAAAGAAAAGATAAGCATTTTCACCCAATTTATTACGCTAGTAAAACACTTAATGATGCACAAGAAAATTATACAACAACAGAAAAGGAATTACTTGCTGTGGTATTTGCTTTCGATAAATTTTGTTCTTATCTTGTTCTTTCTAAAACAATAGTCTATACAGATCATGCAGCCATTCGATATCTCTTCAAGAAACAGGATGCTAAACAACGTTTGATTCGGTGGATTCTACTCCTCCAAGAATTTGACATTGAAATAAAAGACAAAAGAGGAGCAGAAAACACTGCAGCAGATCATCTTTCGCGCTTGGAAGATCTAGCTTTGGAGGCAACCAGGGATGAGCAAATCAGTGAAAATTTCCCAACGGAGTCCCTGGAAATGGTGGAATACCGAGAAGAGCCATGGTACGCCGACTATGCTAACAACGTAGCTAGCGGTTTAGTCACAAAAGGAAACAAATATATACTTGTGGCGGTAGATTACTTGTCTAAGTGGGCCGAGGCCGAGGCACTTCCAACCAATGATGGAAGAGTCGTGGTAAGATTTCTGAAAAGATTATTCTCTCGTTTTGGAACACCAAAAGCTTTAATAAGTGATTAAGGTACCCATTTTGTAACCGTCAACTTGAAAAAATCTTAACAAGGTATGGGGTCTATCACCGGGTCTCAACAGCATATCACCCTCAAACAAACGGACAAGCCGAAGTGACTAATAGAGGTTTAAAAAGAATACTTGAAAAACCGTAGGGTTAAATAAAAAAGAATGGGCCGACAAATTAGACGATGCTTTATGGGCTTTTCGAACAACGTACAAAACAACAATAGGTACAACCCCATATAAGCTCGTTTATGGAAATAGTTGCCATTTTCCAGTAGAAATAGCACACAAGGCCTACTGGGCAATTAAAAATGTAAATTTAGACTTAGAAATTGCAGGTAAAAATCGATTTTGCCAATTAAATGAATTAGACGAATTAAGGAATTATGCGTACTCTAAATCCGAAATTTATAAGGAAAGAATGAAAAATTTGCATGATAAACACATTAAACCTAATGAATTTCGAGTCGGAGATCAGGTTCTATTGCTTAATTCACGACTTCGATTATTTCCTGGTAAATTAAAGTCTAGGTGGTCAGGACCTTTTTCCATCACCCATATTTTCCCACACGGTGTAGTCGAGATTAAATCTCGGAATGGAATTCCATTCAAAGTCAATGGCCAACGGCTAAAGCTTTATCAAGGATTCATTGAGGATGAAGAGGAAGAAATCTCACTTCAAACGGTCGAAGAATGAAACGAAGGTTCAAGCATCAACATCATACCTGGTAAGTTACGAACAATCGGGAAAACATCTGAATCCGTAAGATTTCTAGAACCAAGTTTTGGGAAACAGGGAACTCACACGAGCACTGATATATATATATATATATATATATATATATATATATATATATATATATATATATATATATATATATTTCAAAATTGCCTGCCCACGGGGCCGTGTCCGCGCAACCGTCGGGATAAAACCCCCCTTTTCAATCAGTTTCTTAATTCCACACGTCCTGTTTCCCCGAAAACTCTCTCGTTCCGGTGATTTTTTTTTGCAGATTTCGACGTTTCCCCTTCTTCTAACAACGTCAAGGTATGATTCTATCCTTATAATTAGTTAGATTAAGTTCTTGCATGTAGTTTAACATCAAGATGTAGGGAAAAATCTAGGGTTCTTCAACTTGAACCGGATCGAACCTCAAATTTTTGCATAAATCTATTAGCATTAGTATAGATACATGTTCTAGGAAGTAAATCAACTTGTATTGTTTGTAGGTTTTGCCCGATTTCTCACAAAAACCCCAAACCCTTGTTTTTGAACCGAAAAAGATGAAATTGAAGGGGTAAACGGTTTGTTTTGGGAAAAACGGCACTTGGGGTTTCATTTTCAGGGAAAACCACCCCTACTGGACCAAAAATTTTCAAGTTTTCGGGAGCGGGTCAAAAATTGGAAATTTGGAGAAACAGACGCCTGGACATGGGGCCGTGCTCAGCGAGCACGGGGTCGTGTCCAGCCAAATCCAGCTGAACATGGGGCGTGTCCGCTGAACACGGGGGCGTGTTCAGCCGACTGTTTTCAGTTTTCTTCGAAAATTCCACTATTTCGTACTAATTGTTTGGTGTGTTTTCTTTCAGATGGCCAAGAAATGTACCAGGTTCAACGCAAGTGAGTTGACTGCTCAGGCGCAGTATGATGTATTGAGAACTAGGCCCGAAGAGAATCCCAGACAAGTGTGCATGGACACTCTTGAAGCAGTGAACCAAATAGACCGATTCAACAATATTGTCACCGGCCCACTACGAGCTGCCATTTGCACTTGGCTTCACTCTGTGCATGAATACAACATGGAATTTTACAGCACGTTCGTCTTCAAGACAAGAGGAGATCCGTTTGACAATGAAGGGGTAGAGTTCCGTTGTGGAGGGACCACGTACATGATCTCAATCGCTCAATTTGGGGCACTGGTCGGGTTGTACTCGAAAGAGGATGTTGGGGATGAAGAGAACACCGGCGGTCTTCGCGAGCTTCATGAAAATCAACGCCAAGCTGCTTGGGCTCAAATCGCAGAGGGCAAATATAACCCGAGCCGAACTAAGAGCACACAGTTGAGAGACCCTCTTTACCGCTACATCCACAGGGTCCTCACCTACTCTCTTAGCCAGAGACACGACAGCAGCGGTGTTGTAGGGTTACGGGATCTGCTAGTCCTCCATTGCATCCACAACCGTATCAACCTTGATGTTCCATACCTGCTACCCCGTAACATGCACTTAAACCAACTTGCTACTCCCCCGACCCCTATCTTCTTTGGAGGGTGGATTTACCGCCTTTTCAGACACTTTGTTGATAGGATGCCGAGGTCCTTTCAAAAGGGACCGTGGTCGGGAAAAGTGGACATGGTCATTTGCCGCTCCATGAATTTGATTTATGAAGCGGATGACGGGACGGTCAGATTTCAAACAGTTCAAGGGCATGCATGGAACCCTCAAGAAGCTCTAGTCCTACACGCTCCACACATCCGTCCTCCTCCCCAGTACCACTACCAGCATCATGGAGATCCGGGTCAATCCTCCTCTCAAGGAGGCGGTTTTCCTAACTTTCAAAGCTTACATGATTTATTGAAGGAAAACCTTATGTGCACCAGGAACACCTACAACATGGCCAGCAACACATACGCCCGGGTCGGAGTGATAGAGAGAAATATCTCCGACATGCAGGATGACATTGGAATCATCCGGGAGTATATGGCGGGTTACAGAGGGGATGATGATGATGATGAAGACGAGGACATGGATTGAGCGGGAGGAGTCGGAGGTAGCAGCACACGGTTGGAGGTCTCACAGGTTAACCCCTTATCTCAAAAACAATTTCATTGCCTGCGTGCCATTTGTTGAACAGTTTACTTCCTTTAACACTTTTTAATTTCTGCATTTTTTTTATTTTTTGCCATGGATGATAAAACTTTGGTAATTTAGGATGTAGGTTATTATTTGGTGTGGTATTTATTAGTTAAACATGTACCTACGAGGCTTAGAGAACTAAACATTAGTGCTACTAAAGCCGGGACAGCAAAGCCGAAGGCAGAAACCTGTTTTTCATGTTTACAGTTTGTCCACACGGGGTCGTGCTCAGCCGACACGCCCCCGTGCCCATTGCCCAGACCTGCTGGTTGTCAAAATGTTGCAGACCTTTGTCCAACACAGGGTCGTGTTCACCCAACACGCCCCCGTGTCTACCTTCTGTAAGTTCTCGTTACTGGCAATCTGTACACGGGGCCGTGTGCAGATGCCCAGTAACATAAATTTTTGTTTACCACACATTTTTACACATTTAATCAACCTAAAAACCTATTTTGGGACACATTGAGGACAATGCGTAATTTAAGTGTGGGGGGATGCTAAAACCTTGAATTTTGCAAGTCCTAATTACAAGCCTTACACAAAACTCTATTGGAACCGCTAAACACCCCAAATTTTTTCAAAAACTTTTCATTTTTTTTACTTGTCTTGGTTTAAATTGGGAATAACAAGTTCTAAAAAGGTTATATTTCTATATATTTACAACCGATAGCGTCGTGATAAAAAAAACCAACATAAGAAAATTATGAAACGGCATGACAAATCTAGTTAAAATTTGATTATATATACTTGATCACATTAAAAAACCATTCCCACAAAAAGTGAGTTTTGAGCCTTTATTGAGCATACAAATACACATCTTTAAACTAAATGCTCATTTTTCGTTTCTTGTGTGAATAGCCGCTTGGTTTCTTACGACTCTAGAACTTTCCATGACGATACATTCCCGGTCCTTACCAACTTAAACCCGAGTAAGTAAATGATGGAGGCATTAGGACTAACTTTTTTTTATTTCAACACCATTATTTTCTTTTTTTTTACCACCTACCCAAAATCCCCCTAGTTAACCCCTTTGAGCCTAAACCTTTTCATTTCTAAACCAAAAACAAACACCCTTTCCCCACCAAAACTCTTTTTCATTTTAAACCCTTTATTTTAGTGAAAAGCTCGGTTTTCTTGTGACATCCTTATCAAAAAAAAAATGATGATAAAGTTTAGCAATAAACAAACAAGTTCATCAAAAGAAACTTTGTTTGAAAAAAATTCTTCATTAAAATAAAAAGTCACAAAAACAAAATATTTTACGAAAACCGACACTTTTTACTTCGCCCTTTTCTACTAACCACTAACCCAAAACCACCTACCTTTAACTCAAGCCTAACCCTTCCCCAAAGTCCTCTTGATATTTACAAATGTTTATAGTTAAAAAGGAGAAGGATTGATTGCTTGGCAAGCATATGATAGAAGTAAGTTCCATGTCGGTTTCGAGTGTTTCACAAAAATACATCTTCGGCCGAGTGTTGAGTGATCCCCCGTGAGGTATGTGAACTTGTATATAAATGGAATTTTAAAAAAGGCATGTTATGCCCAAATAAGTAATTTCTCTTATGAAATGTGTCACACCCCAAAAACGTCGCAGCGGAATATAAAACGTAGTGGTGACGGAAGCTGGTGCCCATTTCTATCTTGATGTTTGATGCATTTTAGTGTTGGACATTATTACTTAATTAAAACGTTGATTTTAAACTTATCATCCCAAACAACAACATAACCATGACAGAATAAAGTAGTCTTTTGATCCTCACGGATCTTATTACATTTAGTCCCAGAAAGTTTAAAAGTCAGTCCAACATTTTAAGTGACAAAACATGCATCGACAAACACAAGATACGCCATAATTCCCGAAGCCGCACTCAAGTACCTGTAGAACATGTTAAAATCAAGTGTCAACACAAAGGAAGGTGAGTTCACTTAATTGTTACTAACAGATTTTATTCCAAGGAAAACTTTCTGATTAGGTGTTTATTTGAAAACATCCATGTAGTTTTAGAAAGTCCATTTTACTCCTTTGATAAAATCCATGGGCCTTCCATCGGGTCATTACTCCGACAACAGTAATACTGCCCAGGTTTTATATATTAAATTATAGCATCAATTTTCAGACTCGTATGTTAGCTAGACGATACGAACTATATATTAACCATGCAGGGATAATCAAAGCTAGACAATAAAGAGAATTTAAATTCGTCGTTTGACATTGACTCGGGGCGACCGGTCACGACGGGGTTGTCAACCCGATAGATCTACCAACAATTCCTCGCGTGCAATACTTAAACTGATTAAACGACATCATGGGCACAGGGTTCTTTCTCGAAGAACAATATGATGTCTGCCTCACGTACAATATATATATATATATATATATATATCCTACTAATATGACAATTTAATACACGATGTTGTACGAATCCCCTGAAATCCCTGACGAAATGTAAGCCTATGCTGATACTTACTCTCTTGAGACCAAGCAATATTCGTACCAACCACATGGCCGTTTTCCCCCAAACACCGTGCCCAATCCCGTTTCCACCCGAAACATATTTATTCTTCAAAACCATTTCATCCCGAAATATATATATAATTTCCCAAAAATCCATAAATTTTCAATGAAAATATATAATTTATATCAAAAGGTATGTTTTATTTCAAAAACATTATTAAAACCTTTTATTGGCGTGTTCTACCCCCAAAATATATATATAAAGTAGTAAAAAGAGGGGTTTAGTGACACTCACCTTTGGGTGCGTATTTTAATACCGCAATCCCAGAAATTGATTATATACGTCCTAATATGGGAACAATTCTAAATCAAAGACATGACTAATAACTCGTAATGGCCGTATTGTGTTCGAAAAGCAGTCCTCAGCATATCTTCGTCAACAACCTTCAACTGATAGTATCCCAATCATAGATCGATCTTCGTGTAGCAGCTGAGTCCCAGTAGCTTGATTAAACAAATTTTCAATCCTCGGTAGAAGGGTACCGATTCTTGATAGTCAACTTGTTCAGTTTTCTAAAATCATCACACCTCCTGAAGGATCCATCCTTCTTTCTCTCAACAAAACAGATAGCGAAAAGCTTGGTCGAATGAAACCATTGTCCAATAACTTTTGAAACTGATTTGACAATTTCTTCATTCCAAGCGGTGCTAAATCTACAAGGAGATTGTGCAATTGGGTGCAACACCGGATGCCAGATCAATTCGGAATTCGATCTGTCTCGCAGGGGGCAATCCAGATAAGTCTTTTTAGGAAAACTTCTGGATAGTTGCGAATAATAGGAATCTCTCTGAAATTCCTACATTTGGCCTTCATATCCACAACGTTAACAAAGAATGCAGGATAGCCTTTTCGCAACAACTCGAACATCCTCACAACACTGACGATTCTTAACACTCAATACTCGAAACTCGACACTCAACTCGGTCGGTCTTCGCGAACAACTACCACCTTTCCATCATCAGAATGAGGTATCCTAGCTTGCTTCTCCGAGCAATAATCCCTGCTTCGCTCTTGGATAATCAATCCATCCTCGCATCTACGTCAAAGCTCCCCAGCTCCACTGGAACTAAACCAATACTAGAACTACGATCACCTAACTAAATACTACAACTGCAAGGGACCTCAATAGTTTCCATCAACTTACCAATTGCTAGTTCTATCGAGCATCTTATACTCAGCTTACTTGTAGGTGAACACAAAAATGGTTCAGAGTTTTTCGAACAAAACTCAAGTCAGCTTTGGTATTAAAAGTATGAACATAGATTGGTTATTGATTCGAAATATACTGGTAACAACAACAAGATCGTCTCGTGCCTTCCCAATGTTTAGCTTGAACGCTCTACCCCTGGCATCCTGACCCTTCATTTTCAGACAATCTCTCTCGAAATGTCCTTGCTCACCCCACTCGTAGCATCCCTTGAGCGTAAATCCATCCGATGTATTCTTAGCATAGCACTCGCGAGTCATCTGTCCAGTCCGACCACATCTGGCGCACTTCTCCACTCATTCTCGTGAGTCTTCCTCTCAAGACCACTCCTGCCATCCTTGGCATTATCCTTTCCCGACTCTTTAGGGTTAGCTACACACGTTTCTCATCAATATCCAAAATAGTTCAACCATTAAATGCTAGTGAATCATACATTGCGCATGTATAATATCCACGTATTAATGAGAACAATTTTTATACTAAAAGGAACCCATTCGATATTTATATCAGAAATTTTCAAAGCTTGTTTTTAGTACGAAGACTAATCAAAATTTGGCATGTCTACATCAACACCCTCAACAAGCCTATATGAAATTTCCTCCTAAATATCTGAAAATTTGGCATGCAAGCCATAAATAAGGTTCATCAAATGAGACATACAAAACAACCAATAGAAACAACCAACAACTAATGCTTCAATCACTGGAAGTCCAACATCTTCCTAGCAAGCTCTTCTAGCTCATCATAACAGTCCATCTGTCCTTTTGAGTCCTTCATCATCTCCATGCCTCCACGTAACGTGGCAAACTGACGATCACAGTGAGAGCGATTGACCCCAAATCCCTTTCTGCTTCTTCAAAGTAGATGCTGTCTCAACTCTCGAAGTCGAATGCGATCTCTCCAACGGGTCGAGTCCTCTTCCTACGACGAGTGTAGACTTAAAAGAGGTGTAGCAAAAAACGTGACTCGAGTAGCCGAATAAACAATTCTGTAATGACGAGGGAAAGAATCTCAAGTGTAGGCTCGACAATATCAGTGAGCAGGACTACTGATAGCTCTATAGGCCGAGACGTGACATATCGTAACCGTACAAAGTAAGTGTGTGATCAACATAAATAGTAACACATAAGGCTCAAATAAACAGAAAATCACGTATGCACATAAACACATAAGGGTTTTCATACATGATAAAATTTCCACATTTATTTAAAAATCTTGGCTTCGAGAATTTTGGACTTTAAATCTCAAAATTCTTCGGTTGAAGTCTAGTGTTTCCCCCCTGAAAACATATAGTTCGCTAACAACCAATGGCTCTGATACCAACTTCTGTCACACCCCAAAAACGTCGCAGCGGAATATAAAACGTAGTGGTGACGGAAGCTGGTGCCCATTTCTATTTTGATGTTTGATGCATTTTAGTGTTGGACATTATTACTTAATTAAAACGTTGATTTTAAACTTATCATCCCAAACCACAACATAACCATGACATAATAAAGTAGTCTTTTGATCCTCACGGATCTTATTACATTTAGTCCCAGAAAGTTTAAAAGTCAGTCCAACATTTTAAGTGACAAAACATGCATCGACAAACACAAGATACGACATAATTCCCGAAGTCGCACTCAAGTACCTGTAGAACATGTTAAAATCAAGTGTCAACACAAAGGAAGGTGAGTTCACTTAATTGTTACTAACAGATTTTATTCCAAGGAAAACTTTCTGATTAGGTGTTTATTTGAAAACATCCATGTAGTTTTAGAAAGTCCATTTTACTCCTTTGATAAAATCCATGGGCCTTCCATCGGGTCATTACTCCGACAATAGTAATACTTCCCAGGTTTTGTATATTAAATTATAGCGTCAATTTTTAGACTCGTATGTTAGCTAGACGATATGAACTATATATTAACCATGCAGGGATTATAAAAGCTAGACAATAAACAGAATTTAAATTCGTCGTTTGACATTGACTCGGGGCGACCGGTCACGACGGGGTTGTCAACCCGATAGATCTACCAACAATTCCTCGCGTGCAATACTTAAACTGATTAAACGACATCATGGGCGCAGGGTTCTTTCTCGAAGAACAATATGATGTCTGCCTCACGTACAATATATATATATATATATATATATATATATATATATATATCCTACTAATATGACAATTTAATACACGATGTTGTACGAATCCCCTGAAATCCCCGACGAAATGTAAGCCTATGCTGATACTTACTCTCTTGAGACCAAGCAATATTCGTACCAACCACACGGCCGTTTTCCCCCAAACATCGTGCCCAATCCCGTTTCCACCCGAAACATATTTATTCTTCAAAACCATTTCATCCCGAAATATATATATAATTTCCCAAAAATCCATATATTTTCAATGAAAATATATAATTTATATCAAAAGGTATGTTTTATTTCAAAAACATTATTAAACCCTTTTATTGGCGTGTTCTACCCCAAAAATATATATAAAGTAGTAAAAAGAGGGGTTTAGTGACACTCACCTTTGGGTGCGTATTTTAATACCGCAATCCCAGAAATTGATTATATACGTCCTAATATGGGAACAATTCTAAATCAATATATATTTAATCACAAAAATCCTAAGTTTCTCCGTTTCTTAGAATTATCATATAACTTTGAGATTTTCATGGAAAGTTGTCATTTTTTATTATGTTGGCACGTTAATATATATATATATATATATATATATATATATATATAGGGAGCCGCTAGAATGAGAACCACCTCCAGTTATGAGAACCATGAGAACCAATCTCCACCAATCTGGTGTTGCCAACAAAAAGGGTATATCAGTCATTTACCCCAAATGTCTTATCCTATCTCTCTCCTCTGTCTTTTCTTTTAATTCTCCTGTATCCTCTCTCTTTCCTTTAAATAAGTTGCAGACTCTATCTCTCATTCATCATCTCTCTCTCTCTTGAAATCAAACCCCAAAACCCATCTTCCTTTAAATTAGTTGCAAACTCTAAATATGTTTAACAAAAGAAAAACCCTCCCCCTCCGATCGCAACCCACCACCGCTGAGACACCGTGCAGCCGCCAAACACCGCCGCTGTCAATGTTCTCCTTCATCTTCGTCTGTCAATGTTGCAGCCGCCAAACCACCGTCGCTGAGACACCGTGCCGCCGTCATCCGAGAGATTAATGGCGATGATGATGTGGAAACCCACACATGAGCCTTGTTCTTCATCTGAGAGATTAATGGCGATGATGATGTCGGTGGTGCCGGCGTTTTGTTGGTGGTGCCGGTGGTGCGACGTCGGTGGTGCCGGTGTTTGAGTGGTGGCTAGAGGTGGTGCCGGTGATTGAGTGATGGCTATCGGTGGTTGATTTGTTGGTTTAAACGGGTCAGGTTTGTTTTTCGGTTGTTGATTGTTGATTTGATTGGGTTCTTTTGATTTGTTGTTTCTGTTTTGATTGGGTTCTTTGATTCAAAAAGTTTGGGTTTTTTTATTATTTTGGTGGGTTTGATGTTGAATCTGGGTTTGATGTTGAATTTGGGTTTGAATATGGGTTTGATGTTTGAATATGGGTTTGATGTTGAATCTGGGTTTGAATATGGGTTTGATGTTTGAATTTGGGTTTGATGTTTGAATATGGGTTTGATGTTGAATCTGGGTTTGATGTTGAATCTGGGTTTCATGTTTGTATCTGGGTTTTGAATATGGGTTTGATGTTTGAATATGGGTTTGATGTTGAATCTGGGTTTCATGTTGAATCTGGGTTTGAAATATGTTTGAATGATGTTCTTGTTTCCTTTTGAATGTTCAAATCGTTTGAATATGTTTGAATGTTGAATCTGGGTTTGAACTATGTTTGAATGATGTTCTTGTCCCTTTTTGAATGTTAAAATCAGTTGAATATGGTGCCTTATTTGAATCGGCAGTGATGATGTAAAAAAAAAAAACTGACAATGGCGCGGCAAGGACGGCGGAGGGTAGGTTTTTGAACCTGCAACCCCATTTTGCAGCCTCTGATTATCGGAAAATCTGAGCCAAAACTTCGTTTTTTTTTCTAGAATCCACTCGTTCTTTTGATTTTTGTTTGTTGGTTTTTTTTTTAATTTTAGGCGTCGATGATGATAAAAATATATCTGAGACGCTTCACCGAGTTTGCGATTTCTGGGTGGGTTCGTTTTTGCGTAAAAAAGTTTTTGTAAAAAAAAAATTAAACCGTAAACTTTTTTACGTCAACCGTAAACTTTTTAACGTAAACGTCAAAACGTAAAACGTAAAAAGTTTAACGTAAAACGTAAACTTTTTTAACGTAAAAACGTAAAACTTAAAAAGTTTTTCGTAAAACGTAAAAAGTTTTATGTAAACCGTAAAAAGTTTTTTGTAAAGCGTAAAAAGTTTTAGTTAAAACGTAAATTTTTTTAACGTAAAAACGTAAAACGTAAAAAGTTTAACGTAAAACGTAAAAACGTAAAAACGTAAACTTTTTTTACGTAAAAACGCAAGACGTAAAAAGGTTTTCGTAAAACGTAAAAAGTTTTATGTAAACCGTAAAAAGTTTTTTGTAAAGTGTAAAAAGTTTTAGGTAAAACGTAAAACGTAAATTTTTTTAAGTAAAACGTAAAGAGTTTTACGTAAAACGTAAAAAACCGGCGCGTAAAACGTAAAAAAACGTTAACGTAAAAAACCGGCATGTAAAACGTAAAAAACCGGTGCGTAAAACGTAAAAAATGGCGTTAAAAAACGACGCGTAAAAAACGGCGTTAAAAAATAGGCGCGTAAAAAACGGCGCTTAAAAAACGACGCGTAAAAAAACGGCGCGTAAAAAACGGTGTTAAAAAAACGGCGTGTTAAAAAAACGTCGCTTGAAAAAGTCGGGCGTAAGACGGCTCATAAAAACGGGTCGTAAAAAACGGCGCGTAAAAAACGACGTTAAAAAATTGGCGCGTAAAAATCGGAGTTAAAAAACGGCGTTAAAAAATTGGCTCGTAAAAACGGCGCGTTGAAAAAACGGCGTTAAAAAACGGCGCGTAAAATAACGGCGTTAAAAAATTGGCGCGTAAAAAACGGCCAGTTAAAATAACGACGCTTGAAAAAACCTGGAGTAAAAACGGCGCGTCAAAAAAACGTAAAACGTAAAAAGTTTAACGTAAAACTTAAATTGTAAAAAGTATAAAAAAATGTTTAAAAAAATCTGAATTTTAAAATGTTTTTTAATAAAAAAGTTATCTTTAAAAAATAGAAAGTAATATAATAATACAAAAAACTAATAAAAAACAATAAAGATAAAAAGACAAAAAAAGGTTAGTTTACTAAATTACCCTTTTGGATTATAATATTAAAGACATAATAAGACAAAAACCATTTAATATTAATTTTTTCTTACTTTTAATCTCATCCATCCATCAAGTTGATCTAAGGGCTAATAAGTGGTTCTCATGGTTCTCATAACTGGAGGTGGTTCTCATTTTAGCGATCCCATATATATATATATATATATATATATATATGAGTCCATGTATATATTTTTATGATTTTGCAACTTGAACGATTTTATTGGTGACCATTATTGTGTAAATCCGTTAACTCTCCTGTTTATACGCAATATATCTACGATTTGCGCGTCGTAATGTATATACATAAACGTCCACATAATTTAACACCGAAACATGCGAAATCTTTTTAACTTATCTATTTTGTTATCTTTAAAGTAAATATACATAAAACATCTCATGAGTATCAAATTTCATGCTCGACAAACATGTTACACATTTAACGCAGTTTTCATCGTTTCTACCACACAAAACACACGAATATATACATGCAAGGTCTAAACTTCCAACAACATGTTAAAACTTAACATACTTTCACATTTTCATGTTTAAGTCACATAACACATTTTAACACATAAGGTTTACCCAAAATTTTACCCATACTAATGTACTTTGAAAAATGCGTATTTTAGCGATTCGGTAATGTTTTCAGGCCTCGGAAGTCACGTATGACCAACCAAACACCAAGTAAACTCAAAATTAGTTAAAATACTTATTTTTAAACTAAAAATATTAGTTCATTTACTGATCTAAATCAGTTTTATAAAATTCACTCGAAAAGCCGATTTTTGACCGTTTTAACGCATAGTTTTGCGTTAATCGTTACAATAATCATCCCAACTCGAAACGACTTGATATTTTAACATAATACATGTTATTTACTTATTAAAAGAATAATTTTAATCATATATATGCAGGTCTCATAAATAATATAAAAATCATGTAAATATCACCCAATTTACTACTTTTCAAGCCTATAGTACAACATGCAAGGCTACCAAGTAATGACACAATCTTTGTGACTTCAAAACATGTCATATAACTTTATTTTTCATGTTTACCTACTGATTTGAATGAATATTCATCAAATCATACACAAATTATCAAACACTTACATTTTAATTATCATTCAAGAACATGCAACAACTTAAAAACTTACAAACACACCTAACAATTTTCGGCCATATGCTTAAACATGTATTAACATTATTCAAATCAAAAATCATGATTTAATCATTCCTTTATATCTCTAACACATTTGCACATAGTCTTGTTCATTCAAGCAAACATCTTACGAATATTATTGCAAACAAAAATTAAAATACAAACACTATACACACACATAAACTTTCGGCCATATACATATACACATTCGAATCCAAAATTTACTTTTCACATATTCAAGATCTTACTTCAAATCACCCAAAACCCTTTTCAAATTGTTCATGCATTAACTTTCAAGAATCAATCAAACATATATCAATCCAAAAATCAATACTCAATCTTTATACACACATATATACACACACACGGCCACAAGCACACATACATGCATTTCTATTTTTATTTTATACAAAACCCATTTGTTTTTAGTTTTCAAGTTTGTGAAATGTTTTAAGAATCAAGAGAAACCTTCCATCATCATCTATAAAAATCAAGAACATGGTTTTAAAACAAGTTTATACCTTTCAAGATTTTAATGGGTTTTTGACATGATTTTGGTGTTATGGAGCTTGTTTCACCAAGAAAAACACTTTTAGATACCTAAAACACCTTGAAACCTTCTTGGAATGAACTTTGATCTTCATGAACATGTTAGAAATTTCGAAAATAGATGAGACAAGGAGGGTATTCAGCTGATTTCTAAGAGAGAGAGAGAGAAAGTGAATGTTGAGTTTTGAATGCATCTTGGGTTTATGAAAGAGAATGGAGAGTGTGATGATCATTAGTCATCCACCACCTTCATTTTTAACCAATAGATAGATGAAAGAGGAGAGATAAAGTGTTGTAGGGATGCCAACATTCACTCCATGTCTCCTATACACACATACATATCGTCCATACACACACATATATATATAATCTTGGCCATAAACTTGTATTTTACTGGTTACCGTGTATTTTATCTAGCATTTTAATCCCGGTTTAGTGCGTTTTAAATTATTTTTAACACACTATAAAAATAAACTCACCAAAATATTATTGAACAATATTTTGTTTGTCGGGACTGGCGGCGTTGTCGGTATTTGGCAGTATGCGCGCTGTGCTGCGCGGTACACGTTTAAAATCGCAAAAATAGGAATTTAAGCGTTTTTATTTATTTTTGTCATTCTATAAGTATAAATTTATCAAATTATTGCTAAAATTATTTTCAGTCGTCTTGACGGGCTTTGTTGACAGTATTTTGTCGGTACACGCGCTGCATCGCGCGGTACGCGCTTAAACTCGAAAAATAGAGTTTCCTAGCGTTTTAAATTATTTTTCCACACGGATATGATTAAAATAATTATTCTAATCATAACAAACTATTTTTAGGATTTTAACACTGATCGGGTGGTCACCGATGTTCGTTTCGCATTTTAACCGTTACGCGATAGGCGTTTATCTTACCGTTGCCAACATAATTTTTATCAAAGTTTAAATTTACCAACTCATTAAATTTCACATATAAACATCATAATCAGTCAAATATGGCCCTATTACCTATTTGCAACATGTCCTACAGTTGTACGGTACGGCCTGAAAAGTCGGGTGTCACAAAATGTTTTAAATAAATCATAACGAATAAGATTGTAAATAACATAAAAATAAAACTTAATAAAGATCTTGGAATCCCGACACTCTAGACAAGCCCAAAACTTCTCTTCTACCCATTCCATTTGGGTGTGTAAGCCACAAAATAAAGAGTTTTGCTTGAGAACAAGCAAAGATTCAAGTGTGGGGGTATTTGATGTGTGTAAAACGCAACATATAAATTACATCAAATGAGGCATAAAACTAACCCTTTTTTTAGTACTAATGTTGGAAAAAGTGTGCTTTTGTCTTCCTTTTGTATTTTCAGGGTTAAATGAGCTTAAATGAACAAAAGAAGCAAAAATACAGCCAAATCTAACAATAATACAAGAAAAGTAATAAACATGGCATGCCCGACCCCTCGACAGCATCTTCCCAAGCAAAAACAAGACAACAGAAGACTGAACACGCCCCGTGCCCACTGGACATGGGGCGTGCCCAAGTGTCTGCAGAAAAGACGGAGTTGTAGAAGCTTCTATTTCCCAACACGGGGGCGTGCCTAGCGGACACGGGGCCGTGGTCAACGCTAAGATTTGCAGAATCCAAGCAAATCTTGATAGTACAGATACGCTTCTGCACATGGGGTCGTGCCTAGCAGACACGGGGGCGTGGTCAACTAATACAGATAAACTGCATTAAATGAAGAAAGAGAAAGTGGATGGACACGAGGCCGTGCCCAGCGGGCACGGGGCCATGTCCGGGCTTCTGTACAGGCTATAAATTGGGGTGCTTGGTTCACTTCAAAGGCATCCCTTGACAAACCACCTCTCTCCCACTTCACCCACACTCCACCACCATCACAACACCCGCATCCACCACCATCATCCATCATCCATCATAGAGTGTGTGTAGTAGTCTCGGGATCCAAGATTGATAGTAAGAGTTCTTGACAATCAAAGGCCATGTTTGCCTAAGTCTCTTACATCACTTGGTGAAGACAAGAATTTAGTGTAATACTTTTGTTTTTTAATCTTTTCGCACTTTTTATTTGGTTTTGTATTAATGACTTTAATAACTAGTTTCTTATGTTGAAGGTGAAACTTCCTTATCATTTGTTCGTGGTGTCTTGGCGTTATTTTACTGTCTATATAAAATAAAAGATTTACACCATTCATATCTCCATGGTCTATATGGAGATATGTTGGCTACCTGGTCGGGGGTTAAGGGAATGGTTTGGTAAGGTTCTTGCCTTGTTCAGTGTATAGATCCTACAAGGACCTAGGTCTAGCTTACTAGGACCTCCTTCAATACCCACTGGTATTGAATGGTGGGGGTGCGAATGGCTTGATCCCCTCATATGTAAACTACTATTAATACTTTAACCCGGCTACTTGGGATTGTATCCCTGCTGACTCAAACCACTTAGCCGAGGGTAACGTCACCTTCAAAAGAGGGGCCTACCACATTACGCATTAATAACTTAATTAATTATCTTTCAATAATCCAACCCTTTAGGATTGTATCCTTGCTGACTCAAACTACTGGGTTGAGGGTAACGTCACCTTCAAAAGAGGGGCCTACTACTATAACTAAGATAATCTCTTAAAAAGTGCGAAAGTGCGAAAAACATCAAAGGTTACACTAAAGGAGAGTCGGATCCAAGTGATTCATCTTGTCTATCTGTTTTTATTTTTATTTTTATTTTCAGCATTTTTAGTTAGTTTTCATTTTCTTGTTTAAAACCTTTTTCTAAATTTTTTATTTGATTAGCCGTTGAGGATAATCCGGTACTAAAAGCTCTTGTGTCCTTGGACGACCTCGGTATATTACTAACGCTATACTACGCTTACGATGAGTACACTTGCCCATATGTGTGTTTAGTGTTAGTAAATATCATGTTTTATAATTTAAAACTTGAATAAAGTGTTAAAAAGGGCTAAAAATATACTTAAATATATATCACACTCGACACGCATCATGTATGTCTTTCAATATACAAGTGTTATAGTTGTGTATTATATTCACTATTTGTGTATCATATTCATATGCGTAGTATAAATGACAAATATGGTGTTACATGTAGTGTAATACACATGTGTCATAGTTGTGTATTTTGGTCCACATGTGTTGCATAAATGATACGAAAACTGTGTTTATAGTCAATGACGTTATTCTGTTGTAATGCATCTATAATAATGATTTCATTTTATTAATAAATGTATTACTGCTATTATGTTTGTCATATTACACTAAATTAAGTGATTTATGTTGTTTTGAAGGTATAACATTATATTTGTTCCGTTTACCGGTGTTGATCACCATAAAAAAGTGTGTTACGTTTGGTGCTGGGCTATTATATGATGAAACAATTGGCTCTTACACATGGTTGCTTAACACATTCCTTAAAGCTCATAACAATAAGCAACCAACTTTGGTGTTGACCGATCAGGATGCTGCGATGAAACAAGCAGATTCTGTTGTATTCAATCAGTTTATTCACTGACTGTGTATGTGTCATATTGTTAGGAAAATTCCTGCAAAGATATAATACTATTTTTACACACATTCAACTACATTGTGTAATAGTTGTATACTTTCATGTCATTTATTTATGTCCGTGTTGTTTTATTTTCAGATTGCAGGTGATGATGGGAAAATGTAGACTTGAGAGCTGCTATACATAAGCTGGTGCGGAATTTATTTATCACACATGAAGAATTTGAAGAAAGATGGAAATTGCTTACGGAAGGGTTACATTTGAAAGAAAATAATTGGCTGAATGAGATGTATGATATTAGGGATCAATGGGTTCCGCGTTATTTTAGAGATGTGCACTTGTGTTGTCTAATGAAAACTACTTCGAGGTGTGAGAGCTTGAATTCCCTTTTTAAAACCAATTCTAGTGGAACTAACACACTTGTGCAATTCTTGATGTGTTTCGACACAACCATTGATGGGCAACGGTACACTCAATGCAAACTGGATTTCGAAAGTAACACAATAGCACCATCAATGCCAAAGAACGTACCTATAGAAAGACATGCTTCGGAATTATATACACATACACTGATACCACTGCTTCTTCTATAGTTTGTGGCCTAGCTGTCTTGACTACGTGTCCGATTTCACTAATTAATCTCCAGATGTAACGGGAGATTAACACTGGCTCTGGTGAAGCTAAGGTTGGTACTATCCTAGCATATTCAAAGAATATGGTAGTGTACTCCCTGTAGTCTATTCCAGTAATTTTAAGATTTAGGAACTTATTGGCAATCTGTTCATTTTCACGAGGAGGACATAATTTCCTTTTGACTATCTCTTTAAAGTTAGTCCATTTCATATTATAAACTCTGTCACTTCCTCTAGGTTGGAGAATGGTATTCCTGTTGATGCATGGAATGTCTGTTGACTACGTCTACTTTAAGTCTTAGGTCAAGATAGGTCAACATAGGATCTTGAAAATCAAAATCATGTATTATGTTTATAGGTTCGCTTTTGTGAACATGTGTTGTCATAGGTTCGCTTATGTGTCAGATAGGTCCGCTCATAGGGTATCATGTGGTCCGCTTATTTGTCATATAGGTAGGTCCGCTCATATGGCAGTCCAAATGAGCGAACCTGATCACACTATATATAGGTCATTGGAGCGAACCTGATATTATTATTGATGTATGTTGGAGCGAACCTGTTGAGAGCTTTTGGAGTTGAAACTTTGTCAAATTGTAATCAGAAAGCTTTAATAGAGAGGAAATTGAATGGAATAGCTGTTGTAACTTCATTTACGTTGATTCCGCCTTCGTACATGAAGATGAACGTTCTTGACTAACTTTTCAGGGTCATAAAACGGTCCAACAAGTGGTATCAGAGCTTCAGGACGAGGAGTTCATACTACTACAGCTGATTCGATAAAATTCTCTCATTTCTACTCACTTTCTCTCATACTTTTTCGATTTGAGATAGTTCCTACGGTTGAAATTGTCTGATTTTTGAGTATAATGTGTTAAATACAGTAATAACAAACCCTTGAGAAGTTCAGGCTTAAAATTGGATTAAAAGTGACCTAAAACTGCTCGTGAATAGGTTCCGCTTTTCTGTCATTATTGGAGGTTCGCTTTTTAGGTCCGCTTATTAGGTCATATTTGTTGGAGTTCAGCTCAAGAGGTCCGCTCGTAGTTACAGTTATTTGAGATCCGCTTTTGTGGTTTGCTCATTGTGACTTTGTAGAGGTTCGCTTGTGTGGTTCGTTTGTTGTGACATAGTCTAGTTCGCTCTTGTGGTTCGCTTATACAGACAACACTTAGGTCCGCTTATTTGAACCTGATAGTTCCGCTTATACGATCTGAGGAGATCCGCTCGAACGAACCTTGTAGATCCGCTTGAACGGACATTGTAGATCCGCTTATTTGATCATATACTGGTTCGCTCATTTGAACATTGGAGGTACATTCACGATGGATGATATTTTCTTGAATCCGTTCAGCAACATGTACGCGTTCACAGGAAATTCCGGAAATAATGATACTTCATCAAGCAAAGAAAATGAGAATCCACCGAAAGAAAAGAAAAAGGAAGCTTGGGAATCTGAAAGCGCCTTTGGAACCTTCAATAAACCTCCAAAGCTAATGGCTATTGAGGAATACAGTCGGTGGTCAAGAAAGTTTGAAGACTGGTTGATGGCATTTGCATTTCCCAGTTGGAGAAGTCTGAAAAACGGTTACGCCAATGGAAACAAAAATGGTGAAACTTTAAGAGCAGCTGAGGAGATTGATTCGTTTGTAGCTGAACAAAAGTGTGTGGCATTGTTATTTCAGTCCGTCCGGGAAGACATTATTGCCTTGATTGATTACTCAAATGCAAAAGATCTTTGGGAAAAGTTAGAAAAGAAATGTATAGGTAGTGAAGAAATCAAGAAAAACAAAAAGAAACTACTTAAGAAAGAGTTTGATATGTTTGGGTGTTTAAAGAACGAGTCAGTTTGTAAAATGATAGAAAGGTTTGGTGATTTGAAGCTGGAATTAGTAAGACATGATATCAGATATCCTGAAGAAGATCTTATCGACAAATTGTTCGATTCGTTGCCTGACGAGATGGATTGGAGATATTATGCGCTGATGCTGAAGAATACCATCAAAGTGTGACAACTGGCACAAACCGGTAATTTCCGTACACTATAATTATTGCTTAATGACTGCAATTATGAGTTTAAGTGTCAGCAATGTCTGAACACATGATTAAACAAGTGAATTCATGCATGTTGTATACTACAAAATATTGCTTTATGCATAAACGAGAGCGTTGCGTCAGAATAATAGTAAACTCACCGGTAAGACACAATGTGTCAACAAAACTACAGAAAGCAGTTAGACATCAGAATTGAGGCCTAGGTGTAGGTCCGACGACAAGAATGCATTAAAACCCAAGAGTACATACAAGGGTTTAATTTATATACATTGCGAAAGCAAAAATAAGCACTAAAAAGCACCCGAAACGCACTTTAAGTGCAGAATTTACACAATTCAGCAATATATCAGCATTTAGACATATAAATATTATGCAGAAATGTAGTTTTATCATCCAGAATATTTCCCTAAGTGTTGGGAATTGAAAGAGTACAAGAAAGGTACTTAAACGACACTAAAAAGTGTAATTTAGCACTTTAACGAATCGGTATGAAACCGAACAACCGGACTATACCCGAAACATGAAAATATTGCTATTTTCATTATTTATCTTTTTCTGAACTAGTTAGGGTCCCTGAATACCCTAACACCCGTCATGACACGCTTTATACTACTAACGGAGTTAAACACTTAACTAACCTATCTAACGTAACTAAACTCCCTAACTACCTAGTTTAAATCGAACTAAGACCCCCCCCCCTTTGGGCCGATCGGTCACCATGGGACTAAGCTTGTACTTTTTTTTATTATCTTAACCAACTATGTCCCATATCTAGAGGACACATAGACCTTTGGATAATGCACATGATAATTGTCTATAAGTATGTGCATTAACCCACCATCACTTTTCATCACACAACACACAACAAGAACTCTCTCTTTCTCTCTATCTAGCTCACGGCCAAACACCCCTCTCCCATCCATCATATCTCGGTTCTTGATCTTGCCATTTCAAGTCCACACACGCGTTAAGGGCCTCGTATTAGGAAGCTTGGTGCAAGCGGAACACGAAGGACCTCTACCGTTAGCTTTTATCCACTCACTTTTCATCAAGATTCTTCCCTAGCCCCGAGCTAGAGGTATATTGTTTAAAACTTGTTCTTGAACATATCTAAAGTGGTTAAAAAGATTTTTGTCGGTTAAATATCGTTAACTTATGTTTTGATGCATTAAAGTCTAGTAAAAATGCTAAAATGGAGGTTAATAACATATAACTTGTGTAAATGTTGTAGTAATTGAAAGTTGTGATTATTTAGACCCGATCTATGATGTGGTAGCTCGGATCATCGTTTAACCCGGTTTGGTAAGATCATGGATCTTAACATAAAGCTATTTTAGAAGTAACAAGGGTTAAAAGGTGAAACCCTACCACACATAAACCATGAACTTGTGTAAAAATGTTTTAACTTGTACAAAAGTGTTTAAAACTAGTAGATCTACGTATCTACAAGCGGTATTTTCAAAGGACCAAGTGTCCAAGAAATCACATGTTCTAAACCGGATCTTACACAAACAAAAGTGGATACTTGTGTAACAAAAGTGTTAACGAAGAAATAGTTTTCGTAAAAACCGACTAGAAGTTGTAAAACTTCATATTCTTTAAAAATAAAGTTTTTAAGAAGTAAACTTATTTTTAAAGATAACAAGACTTACTAAATGTGCTAGTAAGTTACTACACATTTTTGTAAATATTCAAGTTCATGAAATTAGTGATTATTGTTGACGGATATTGTTGATAAATTGTTGTTGATGATTATTGATGATTGTTGACAATTCGAAAGAAAATAAACACATGTTTTGAAAACATGGGAAACGTCCATTTTTAGGGGAAACTCTGTCAAAATTTTTATAAATTTTGACACTTAGAAAAATATAAGTTTTTGAGAAACTTATTCCCTAAAAATGTGTTTAAAAATATTACTAAGGTTTCCCTAATTTTTGATGATAAGAAATGGTGATTTCTTGAAGAATAAAAATGGATAATAAGTATATATTTTTGAGAGAAAAATATATATTATTTGATCACCAACTTGTGTGTTAAGTGTATATAGTATGTGTTATACGTGCTAGTGTATTAAGGCTTAAAAATACACTAAATACTCATGAGGAGTAGAAATATAAAAATACACATACAACATACAAGAAACATAATTCGGGTGCAAAGTGCAAAACACAAAAGACTTATATTTATTTTTGGAGAAAATAATATAAGTAAGATACGTAGTTAAAAATATAAGAATATTTTTAACACAAGAAAATATACACAAAAGAGAGTGACTGTACTTGTGCGACGCAAGTCTAGTGACTAACGTTAAGAAAACGCGTATATGTTACGACGTTAATTAAGCAAATCCGGTGGAGTTTACGACGCTAGGAACGCAAAGTTGTGAGTTCATGCTCCCCCTTTTTCTCTTTAACTGTTTTCAGTTTTTATAACTTCGGGGGTGAAATACATGTACAAAAGTACAATGTTTATAAATGGTATGATATAAATACAAGAAGTACACTTGGTGAGAACGAGAACCAAGTGTGACGAAATATATGAATATGAGAAGCGCATTTGGTGAGACGAGAACCAAGTATAAGGCGCTATGAGAAATGATAACAAGAAACGCGCTTGGTGAGAACGAGAACCAAGTAGGAGGCGTTATGAGAAATAGTGTCACGAATAGGGTTCAGAAGCACCATTAATCAACGTATACATTCAGACCGCAGAACAAAAGGTTAGATCTAACAGGTGCCTGGCAGCCTCACACTCGGTCGGGGCGAGAATCGAGTGGTGCTTTTGTGTCTCAGAATATACCAATTAAATGCCTTAGGTTTGGTGACTTCCTATGACGTGTCACATGTTAATGGCTTTGCAACCCATTAACAACCTGATAATTACAGAAATACTGTATTTACATAAAATTCATACCATACAAGAATTGATAAATAACTTGAAGTACGTGGGGTACTCAAGAGAATTGATAAATAACTTGAAGTACGTGGGGTACTCAAGAGAATTGATATATAACTTGAAGTACGTGGGGTACTCAAGAAGATTGATAAATAACTTGAAGTACGTGGGGTACTCAAGAAGAAATTGAATTATACATAGGTACGTGATGTACACATGAAACTGGATTTATGAAAACTTGATTTACTCACAAACTATGTTTTCATACAAAGTATACAAACATGAAATACAAAACTGCATGAATTCACACCAACTTTATGTTGACGTTTTTCCAAAAACTCACATGTATTTCAGGTAACTAGGATGGATGTGCGCGTGGTCTTGCTTATGCTCGTGGATGTCGCTTGTGTTTAACTTTAAATAAAGTTGTAAACTCTTAAGACAATGTTTTAAGCTGTGTAGCGATGTAAACGCTAAACTTATGTTTTCAAATCATGGTATTTGATGTTATTTTACGAGCATATAGCATGTTTACTCTTCGTATGCAATGAGAACCTTTCATGATCACACCTCGTGCTTCCGCCGCAGAAAGGGGTGTGACAGATTGGTATCAGAGCTGCGATTGTAGTGAACTAGGATTCCTTCTCGAGTCTAGTCTACAATCTCTAGGATCCATTCACGAAAACAATTTTCAAAGAGTTTTCATTGCATAAAACGTCCCGCGACATCCACTACCTGAAACTGACTACATGAGTCTAGAAAAGACACTACGAGACTTAGAGTGCACTTGAGTAGCACTTGTCATTGACTAGAAATTACTTGCAATTATGTGTGATAATTAGCATGTACTAGAAGTAGAATGTCACGAGTATATGTGACTTTACCTGAAAGCGATGGCCCATCTGAAGGAAGAAATACGAGGATGAAACGAACTGTGCGGACTGTGCAAGGAGTTACGTAATTATGGATGCATACATAATTATGGAATTCAGTGCACAAAAATCACAGCAAGTCTTGTCACGTGTGGATTCCCCCAGAGCAAGCCTACTAAGTACTCTACTAGAGTAATAATTGTTTGATGTCCCTTATGTGGTATATATACCTGTGAATATATGATACTACTATCTAGTGTGACGATATCAAACCAATGCCTAACCTTGTTGTGTTATGTTCTGTCAGAACATGGCACCCAGGAAAACCGTGAATGCTCGCAATGACGATCAACCTCCTCCTCCCCCACTGCCAAGAACTGCTGAAGAGCTGAACGCTCTACTGGAGGAAAGGATCTCCGCTGCTATCGCCCAGTACGAGGCGAACCGAACTCAAGACAGTGGAGGACCAAGCAACACTAGACGTAATGGGGATGGAGATTCGTCTGGAGGCAATGCAGCTCAAGGTAACCTTAAGACACTGTGCTAAGCATGAGGAAATTTATGAACGGTCCTTGTTTCATTATTTCTTCGATTGCTCACATGTGAATTGGTTGAATCAATCCCAGGCTGCACTTTCAAGCAGTTCCTCGACTGCAAGCCGATGAACTATGACGGCACAGGAGGTGCAGTAGCATTTGTGCGCTGGACGGAGAAGACTGAAGCTACTTTCCGTATGAGCAAGTGTACCGCGGATCAACAAGTCACATTTGCTACTGGGTTATTCGTCGATGAAGCTCTGACTTGGTGGAACCTGCAAGCCCAAACCTTGGGTGATGACGCCGCTTATGGCCTCACTTGGGAGGAACTGAAGGAAAGGATGAGAGAGAAGTACTGCTCTCGTGCGGAACTCCAAAGGCTAGAAACGGAGTTCTGGCACCTGACCATGGAAGGTGCTGACATAAATGGTTACACTCGAAGGTTCCACGATCTGTCTAGAGTACTTCCCTACATGGTGACTCCCGAATTCAAGCGTGTTGAACGTTACATTTGGGGACTGGCCTCAGAGTTTCGTGGCATGGTGACGTCGGCCAAACCACAAACAATCACCGAGGCTGTAACTCTGGCTGTCAGCCTGACTGAAGATTGTGTTCGAATGAAGAAGCTATCATTAAACCCAACAGAGAAGACCGAGACGCATGCTGAGTCGTCCGGCGACAAGAAGAGAAAGCATGCCAGTTTGAACCAAGCAACTCGTAACAACAAGGGTTTCAGCAAGAAGCGTGACGCTAACCCATCTCAGGAGACGAAAACCCATGCAACTAAAGCATACCAAGGCTCCATGCCTAGATGCCAAAAGTGTAAGTATCATCATGATGGAGCTTGTCGCATTCCAAGGTGCGACAAATGTGGTAAATTGGGTCATCAAACAGAAGACTGTTGGGGAAAAGGAAAGAACCGAAATGGGAACGGTGCTGGTAACAAGAATGGCAACGGGAAAGGGCAAGGATGCTTCAAGTGTGGAAGCAATGATCATTTCATGAAGAACTGCCCAGAGAGAAACAACGCTCCGGCTTGAGCATTTGTGATTGGAGCAAGAGACGCACGCGAGGACCCTAACGTGATCACCGGTACGTTTCTCGTTAACAATCACTTCGCATCCATATTATTTGACACTGGCGCCGATTATAGCTTCATGTCTGTGGAATTTAAACGCATACTCGGAATAGAACCTAGTAGATTAGAAATTCCTTATTCCATAGAACTAGCCAATGGTAAACTTGTTGAATCGGGCGAAGTTGTTAGAGGCTGCACACTAGAACTTGGAGAACGAAATTTTAGCATCGACCTCTTACCTATTCAATTGGGTAGCTTCGATGTAGTAGTCGGAATGGACTGGTTGTCCAAGAACAAAGCTGAAGTTATTTGCCATGAGAAAATCATTCGCATTCCTTTGGCGAATGGTGAAACTCTCATCGTGCATGGAGAAAAACGAGACGCGCCTCTTCGAATCATCAGTTGCATGAAGGCACAGAAGTGCTTGAGGAAAGGATGTGTCACTTTCCTAGCACACGTTATAGACAAGAAGGCTGTGGAGCCAAAACTCGAAGACATTCCTGTGGTGAAGGAATTTCCTGATGTGTTCCCCGAAGATCTGCCAGGATTACCTCCGCAACGACAAGTCGAATTCCGTATAGACTTGGTTCCAGGAGCTGCTCCTGTAGCCAAGGCACCCTATCGACTTGCTCCATCCGAAATGCAAGAATTATCTACACAACTCCAGGAGTTGTTGGATAAAGGATTCATAAGGCCAAGCTTCTCACCCTGGGGAGCTCCAGTATTGTTCGTGAAGAAGAAGGATGGAACGCTACGGATGTGTATCGATTACAGGGAACTGAACAAGCTCACAATCAAGAATCGGTATCCGCTACCAAGGATTGATGACTTGTTTGATCAACTGCAAGGATCAAGCTACTATTCCAAGATCGACCTTCGATCTGGATACCATCAGCTGAGAATCCAAGATGAAAGCGTACCAAAGACTGCATTCAGAACGCGATATGGGCACTACGAATTTCTGGTGATGCCGTTTGGATTGACGAATGCACCAGCGGTCTTTATGGACCTAATGAACCGCGTATGCAAACCATATCTCGATAAATTCGTGATTGTATTTATCGATGATATCCTGATTTACTCGCGAACGAAAGAAGAGCACGAACAACATCTCAGAACCATCTTGGAGCTACTGAAGAAAGAGAAACTTTATGCAAAGTTCTCCAAATGCGAATTCTGGATTCGCGAAGTACAATTTCTTGGTCACGTGGTGAATGAGAAAGGCATTCATGTAGACCCGTCCAAGATAGAAGCAATAAAGAATTGGGAAGCTCCCAAGACCCCAACTGAAGTTCGTCAATTTTTGGGTTTAGCGGGCTATTACCGGCGATTCATCGAGAATTTCTCAAAAATAGCTCAACCGCTAACGACCCTTACACAGAAGGACATGAAATACGACTGGGGTCACAAACAAGAAGAAGCCTTTCAGCTACTTAAGAACAAGCTCTGCGATGCACCGATACTATCGTTACCCGAAGGCACTGAAGACTTCGTGGTATACTGCGACGCCTCACGACAAGGCTTGGGTTGCGTGCTCATGCAACGCCAAAAAGTCATCGCTTATGCTTCAAGACAACTGAAGGTTCATGAGAGAAACTATACCACTCACGACCTAGAGCTGGGCGCAGTGGTATTCGCCTTGAAGATTTGGCGACATTACTTATATGGTACTCGATGTACAATCTTCACAGATCACAAAAGCTTACAACACATATTTGATCAGAAGGAATTGAATATGCGCCAGCGACGTTGGGTCGAGCTGCTGAATGATTATGACTGTGAGATTAAGTACCATCCTGGAAAGGCGAACGTTGTAGCAGACGCGTTGAGCCGAAAAGAAAGGGTTAAGACCCTAAGGGTTCGAGCGTTGGAAATGACGATTCGAACGAACCTCACCGCACGCATTCGAGATGCACAACAAGAAGCTCTTAAAGAAGAGAACCGTAAAGCTGAATACCTCCGGGGTGCATTGAATTACATGGTGCCAAATGAAGAGGGAGCCTTATACTTCAAGAAGCGTATCTGGGTTCCACTCTGTGGTGGCATACGTGAGGTCATCCTTAATGAAGCCCACAAATCGAGATATTCGATCCATCCAGGATCGGACAAGATGTACCAAGACTTGAAAGAGTACTATTGGTGGCCGAGACTCAAAAGCGACGTTGCTGTCTATGTTGGAAAATGCCTAACCTGTGCGAAGGTTAAGGCCGAATATTAGAAACCGTCCGGCCTACTACAACAACCAGAGATTCCCGTGTGGAAGTGGGAACAAATCTCGATGGACTTCATAACGAAATTACCCAGGACCCCGAGAGGGCACGATATGATATGGGTAATCGTCGATCGATTGACGAAGTCTGCGCATTTCCTACCAATCCGAGAGAAGGATAGCACTGGAAAGCTTGCAGAAATATACTTGAGAGAAATTGTGGCACGTCATGGAGTGCCTATCTCAATCATTTCAGACAGAGATGGACGCTTTGTCTCAAGAATCTGGCAATCATTTCAGGAAGCCTTTGGATCTCAGTTAGACCTGAGCACGGCATTCCATCCACAAACAGACGGCCAGAGCGAACGGACTATACAAACGTTAGAAGATATGCTTCGCGCATGTGTCATGGACCTAGGCGGCAGCTGGGATACTCATCTACCTTTAGTTGAGTTTTCCTACAATAACAGCTATCATACGAGCATAAAAGCCGCGCCGTTCGAAGCTCTGTATGGCCGCAAATGTCGGTCGCCCTTATGTTGGGCAGACGCTGGAGATAAGCGTATGGTTGGTCCTGAACTTGTACAAGAGACAACCGACAAGATTGCGCAGATCCGAGAGCGCATTAAGGCGGCTCGAGAGCGACAAAAGAGCTACGCGGATCCAAATAGAAAATCGGTAGATTTCAAGGTGGGAGACAAAGTGTTATTAAAAGTCTCACCATGGAAGGGCGTAGTCAGATTTGGAAAGCGTGGAAAGTTGAATCCACGATACATCGGACCATTCAGAATATTGAGAAGAATCGGTACCGTGGCATACAAGTTGGAGTTACCGGCAGAACTTAATGGAGTACATGATACGTTTCATGTATCCAACCTGAAGAAGAGTCCAACGCAAGAAAACGTGACCATCCCGTTGGATGAAGTGCATATTGATGAAGCCCTCCGATTTACAGAACAACCTGTTGAGGTTACTGACTGGAAAGTCAACAAGACCAGGAGGAGCAGTGTGAAACTTGTCAAAGTACGTTGGAGCTCTAAGCACGGACCCGAGTACACATGGGAACGTGAAGATCAGTTCAAGAAAAAGTATCCCCACCTATTCAAGAAGACTCCAGCGAGAGTTAGTTCAGTCTGAATTTCGGGACGAAATTCTTTTAACGGGGGGAGACTGTGACAACTGGCACAAACCGGTAATTTCCGTACACTATAATTATTGCTTAATGACTGCAATTATGAGTTTAAGTGTCAGCAATGTCTGAACACATGATTAAACAAGTGAATTCATGCATGTTGTATACTACAAAATATTGCTTTATGCATAAACGAGAGCGTTGCGTCAGAATAATAGTAAACTCACCGGTAAGACACAATGTGTCAACAGAACTGCAGAAAGCAGTTAGACATCAGAATTGAGGCCTAGGTGTAGGTCCGACGACAAGAATGCATTAAAACCCAAGAGTACATACAAGGGTTTAATTTATATACATTGCGAAAGCAAAAATAAGCACTAAAAAGCACCCGAAACGCACTTTAAGTGCAGAATTTACACAATTCAGCAATATATCAGCATTTAGACATATAAATATTATGCAGAAATGTAGTTTTATCATCCAGAATATTTCCCTAAGTGTTGGGAATTGAAAGAGTACAAGAAAGGTACTTAAACGACACTAAAAAGTGTAATTTAGCACTTTAACGAATCGGTATGAAACCGAACAACCGGACTATACCCGAAACATGAAAATATTGCTATTTTCATTATTTATCTTTTTCTGAACTAGTTAGGGTCCCTGAATACCCTAACACCCGTCATGACACGCTTTATACTACTAACGGAGTTAAACACTTAACTAACCTATCTAACGTAACTAAACTCCCTAACTACCTAGTTTAAATCGAACCAAGACCCCCCCCCCTTTGGGCCGATCGGTCACCATGGGACTAAGCTTGTACTTTTTTTTATTATCTTAACCAACTATGTCCCATATCTAGAGGACACATAGACCTTTGGATAATGCACATGATAATTGTCTATAAGTATGTGCATTAACCCACCATCACTTTTCATCACACAACACACAACAAGAACTCTCTCTTTCTCTCTATCTAGCTCACGGCCAAACACCCCTCTCCCATCCATCATATCTCGGTTCTTGATCTTGCCATTTCAAGTCCACACACGCGTTAAGGGCCTCGTATTAGGAAGCTTGGTGCAAGCGGAACACGAAGGACCTCTACCGTTAGCTTTTATCCACTCACTTTTCATCAAGATTCTTCCCTAGCCCCGAGCTAGAGGTATATTGTTTAAAACTTGTTCTTGAACATATCTAAAGTGGTTAAAAAGATTTTTGTCGGTTAAATATCGTTAACTTATGTTTTGATGCATTAAAGTCTAGTAAAAATGCTAAAATGGAGGTTAATAACATATAACTTGTGTAAATGTTGTAGTAATTGAAAGTTGTGATTATTTAGACCCGATCTATGATGTGGTAGCTCGGATCATCGTTTAACCCGGTTTGGTAAGATCATGGATCTTAACATAAAGCTATTTTAGAAGTAACAAGGGTTAAAAGGTGAAACCCTACCACACATAAACCATGAACTTGTGTAAAAATGTTTTAACTTGTACAAAAGTGTTTAAAACTAGTAGATCTACGTATCTACAAGCGGTATTTTCAAAGGACCAAGTGTCCAAGAAATCACATGTTCTAAACCGGATCTTACACAAACAAAAGTGGATACTTGTGTAACAAAAGTGTTAACGAAGAAATAGTTTTCGTAAAAACCGACTAGAAGTTGTAAAACTTCATATTCTTTAAAAATAAAGTTTTTAAGAAGTAAACTTATTTTTAAAGATAACAAGACTTACTAAATGTGCTAGTAAGTTACTACACATTTTTGTAAATATTCAAGTTCATGAAATTAGTGATTATTGTTGACGGATATTGTTGATAAATTGTTGTTGATGATTATTGATGATTGTTGACAATTCGAAAGAAAATAAACACATGTTTTGAAAACATGGGAAACGTCCATTTTTAGGGGAAACTCTGTCAAAATTTTTATAAATTTTGACACTTAGAAAAATATAAGTTTTTGAGAAACTTATTCCCTAAAAATGTGTTTAAAAATATTACTAAGGTTTCCCTAATTTTTGATGATAAGAAATGGTGATTTCTTGAAGAATAAAAATGGATAATAAGTATATATTTTTGAGAGAAAAATATATATTATTTGATCACCAACTTGTGTGTTAAGTGTATATAGTATGTGTTATACGTGCTAGTGTATTAAGGCTTAAAAATACACTAAATACTCATGAGGAGTAGAAATATAAAAATACACATACAACATACAAGAAACATAATTCGGGTGCAAAGTGCAAAACACAAAAGACTTATATTTATTTTTGGAGAAAATAATATAAGTAAGATACGTAGTTAAAAATATAAGAATATTTTTAACACAAGAAAATATACACAAAAGAGAGTGACTGTACTTGTGCGACGCAAGTCTAGTGACTAACGTTAAGAAAACGCGTATAGGTTACGACGTTAATTAAGCAAATCCGGTGGAGTTTACGACGCTAGGAACGCAAAGTTGTGAGTTCATGCTCCCCCTTTTTCTCTTTAACTGTTTTCAGTTTTTATAACTTCGGGGGTGAAATACATGTACAAAAGTACAATGTTTATAAATGGTATGATATAAATACAAGAAGTACACTTGGTGAGAACGAGAACCAAGTGTGACGAAATATATGAATATGAGAAGCGCATTTGGTGAGACGAGAACCAAGTATAAGGCGCTATGAGAAATGATAACAAGAAACGCGCTTGGTGAGAACGAGAACCAAGTAGGAGGCGTTATGAGAAATAGTGTCACGAATAGGGTTCAGAAGCACCATTAATCAACGTATACATTCAGACCGCAGAACAAAAGGTTAGATCTAACAGGTGCCTGGCAGCCTCACACTCGGTCGGGGCGAGAATCGAGTGGTGCTTTTGTGTCTCAGAATATACCAATTAAATGCCTTAGGTTTGGTGACTTCCTATGACGTGTCACATGTTAATGGCTTTGCAACCCATTAACAACCTGATAATTACAGAAATACTGTATTTACATAAAATTCATACCATACAAGAATTGATAAATAACTTGAAGTACGTGGGGTACTCAAGAGAATTGATAAATAACTTGAAGTACGTGGGGTACTCAAGAGAATTGATATATAACTTGAAGTACGTGGGGTACTCAAGAAGATTGATAAATAACTTGAAGTACGTGGGGTACTCAAGAAGAAATTGAATTATACATAGGTACGTGATGTACACATGAAACTGGATTTATGAAAACTTGATTTACTCACAAACTATGTTTTCATACAAAGTATACAAACATGAAATACAAAACTGCATGAATTCACACCAACTTTATGTTGACGTTTTTCCAAAAACTCACATGTATTTCAGGTAACTAGGATGGATGTGCGCGTGGTCTTGCTTATGCTCGTGGATGTCGCTTGTGTTTAACTTTAAATAAAGTTGTAAACTCTTAAGACAATGTTTTAAGCTGTGTAGCGATGTAAACGCTAAACTTATGTTTTCAAATCATGGTATTTGATGTTATTTTACGAGCATATAGCATGTTTACTCTTCGTATGCAATGAGAACCTTTCATGATCACACCTCGTGCTTCCGCCGCAGAAAGGGGTGTGACACAAAGCACCAGAAAAGTTGACATTAGATTTGCTGATTGAGAAACTCGAGAGTCACGAGTTGGAACTGAAGAAGACATACAAAGTCAATCATTCATCTTACCAGTAGAATTTGGATTTGTATTATCCAAAGAGCATGATGCCAAGAGCAACTTCTCCCAAGACTGCGTTTTCTGCTGAGAATGTGTCCACAGCAAGCAAAGAAAGTCAAAGTGGTCAAAGCAGTGGAAGTCACAGTGGTTATCACAGTGGATCTTCATCATCTGCAAGTCATTCTGATGCAAAGAATCGTTTTCAATGCAACATTGCAATAGACTTGAAGAATGCTCAGAATTTTGATGAGGAGATGGCCAAACAGCAGATGATCTTCCTAGCATCGGTGTTGGAATCGTATGAAGGATTAGTAGCTGGGGAGATAGGCAACACCAATCTGACAAAAGCAGATTATGATCAGATTGATCCTGAGGAAATGGAGCTGATCGATATTCGTTGGGCTATGGCAAGTGCTGTTCGTCGAGCACAGCGTTTCATGGAAATTACCGGCAGAAAAACAATTGGTGGTCCATCTACCAAATTGGGGTTCGATAAGTCCAAGGTGACATGCTTCAAGTGTAAGCAGAAAGGTCACTTCAAACGAGAATGCAGAAACGCTTATGCTGATGAGTCGGAGAATCCTTTCAGAGATGATTATTACAAGAAGGCAATATATCATCAGAATAAATCCGAGCCGCCTAGATTGAAGCAGGTTGAAGACAATAAAGAGAAATCTAGAGCTCTTGCGGTGATTTACGATGATGAGGGTTATGATTGGAGTGAAGAGGTTCTACCAGAAGAAGATGCTGTTGGTTATGCATTCATGGCGAAAAACGACGAACCTATTCCATGGAAAGACGATAGAACTGAAGAGCAAAAATATCAATACAGAAAAATGATTGCTGAAAACAAAATAATTAGAATATCTCGTATCTTTCTGGAAGCGAGGAGAGCAAATAGATGGGATCCGGACAGGGAATGTTATCTTGATGAATATGGAAATATTGCAATCGATGACAAAACGCCTGATATCGGGGCCATAATACAGCAGTACAAAGAAGAGGATGAGTACTGGCAGAATAACTGGTGGGGAACTGGAGACGAGAAAGAGAAAGAAGAGAAAGAGAGAAAGGAGAAAGAAGAGCAGGAAAAATCAAAGAAAGTTGATACTGGAGTTATTGACACAACGCAGAAGTTGAATGCTGAGAACTTGGGAAAAATGGCTGACAAAGTGCTGGCTGCTAAGGCACTTGAGGTAGACTCTAACTCCGTGTCTGAGTCAAAAAGCCAGGTCAGTTCAAACTTGTCAACAAATGCGTTAGGTAAGAAAATTGATGGAAATGCTGATTGCAAAAATTGCAACAAAGAGTGCAAATTTTGTAACACAGTCACGTATCTCAACGGTAAGAAAGTTGATGATCTGACAGCAAAGGTCAGAAGCGTTGAGAATCAAATTCTTGATCGTGACAAGATGGTTAAAGCTTCAACTGAACGGATAAAAGAGTTAAGTAGCCAAATTGAAAATGATAAAATTAATCATGACAAAATTAAACAAGAAAATGAAAAGTTAATTCTTGAAAACCGTCAGATTTCTGAAAAGTTTGAAAAATTAAAAAGCACAATGAAAGATAGTGATGATCGAAATGGTAAAACTTTTAAAGAAAATGAACATCTAAAAGCAGTGCTTAGAGTAAAAGAAGAATCAATCAACCAACAACTGGATGAAATTGCTAAATTGAAACTTAAATTTCAAGAGGCTGAAATTGAAAACGAGCGAATCCAATTGAAGCTTAACAGTTACAGCTCCGCAAGCTTTGTTTTGCAACACATTATTCCCAAACCCATTGGGAAAGACAAAGCAGGCGAAGATGTGTATTCTGATGGAACTGGGGTGGGTTTTCATCAAGTTCCACCACCTGTTCTTGATAACTACACGAAATAGCAATCTGGGTTGGTTGAAATTGAGGAAGAAAGTGAAGTTAAACTTCCAGAGAACATTGATGTCACTTTCACATCTTCCAATGAAGATAGTGTTCAAAATGATATTGTAAAAGGTGTTGTTGAAAATGTGCTAAAAATGGATAGTGACACTACTGAGGAAGATGGGTGTTTCTTGGACAAGTACATTCAGAAATCAAAATCCAAAAACAACTTAAGTGATGAACCGAGTCTTGTGATGTACAAGATGGCTGGATCTAATAAGTTGTATTCGGATTCTGAGTTTCACATTGAGAATGTTAATGTGAAAAAGTTGACAAATGTTTTCAAGTTGGTTGAAGTTGAGTTGTCAGAAGTGAACAATCTGAGTCAAACAAAGAGAAAAATGAGTTTTGAGAAAGATAAATCATACTACAAGAAATCTGTTAATCCATCACGTTTTTATAATAACAATCAAAATAACTGGTCGGGTGGTTATCAGGGTGGTAGGTCTTATCAGAAAAGAAATGTTCCAAACAACAGGTTTGCTGAAAAGAAAAAGTTTGTGAACAGTTCGAGTTCACTTGCTGATGAAGAGAAAGAGATTTTTTCAAAATTGAATGAAGAGTTCTTTGAGAAAAGAGCTTCACAGTATCAGTCTGAAGGCACAAGTAGAGTTGTTGATACTCGAACATGTTTCAGATGTAATCAAGTTGGTCACATTGCACGAAAGTGTACCAATGTGAAGCCTAAGACTGAAACTGTGAAGATTCAACAGAAGAAAGTTGATGAGAAGGGTAAAGCACCAATAGTTGTTGAGAAAAAAAGTGTGAAAAATGATAATACCAAAGTGAAAAATGAACCTGTAAAGAAAATGGTAACTAAAAATGACAAATTTTATAAACGGGTTGCATTATCTCAACAAGTTTGGAAACCAAAAACTAAGAAGAAGGTGAAATCTTCTGAGGAGTCAATTCAAATTGATTATGATGCGAATTTTCCACCTCTTAAGGCTGAAAACTTCAAAATTCAAGTTGCGAGAGTTAAAACAGTCAAGGTTACACCTAAGGCTGATGAGGCCTGGGTGGACACCATGTTTGACTAAGCAGTTTGAATTGCCGGAGCTTCCTTGATCGCGAAGCATGAATCGGCATCTTTATTAAAGTTTAAGTCAAAGTTTGTTATGTGCAGGATCTTCCAAAACTTGTATCCAGATGGATCATGGATAGTGGAGCTTCAAGACATATGACAGGGAAGACTGCGTTGCTATATGATGTGAGAAATATCAATGGTGGTTATGTGGGATTTGTTGGTCATAACGGTGGTAGAATTATTGGTGAAGGAACATTATCCAATGGGATTGTGACGTTTGAAAGAGTTAACTACATCACTGAGCTGGAGAACAATCTGCTTAGTATCTCGCAGATTTGTGACAATATGTATACTACTCAATTCACTGATAAAGAATGTTTGATCTTGAAACCAGGATTTGTTATCCCTGAAGAATGGATTATTATGCGGGCACCTAGAGTGAATGATTTATATGTGTTGGACATGACTGTAGCAACTACAACTACTGGTCAAGCACATTGTTTTGTTTCTAGAGCAACTGAGAAAGAATCGAGATTGTGGCACCGCAAGATGGGGCATATTCACCTAAGGAAGATGAATCACTTGGTGCATAATGATTTGGTTCTTGGAGTTAATATCAAAGGTTTTCATCTGGAAGGGGAGTGCATTAGCTGTGTTAAAGGCAAGCAGAAGAAAAAGTCACACCCTACAAAGCAAGTCAATTCAGTTTCCAGACCGTTAGAGAGACTACATATGGATCTGTTCGGTCCAGTAAATGTCAAAAGTATTACAGGGGATCTCTACTGTCTTGTGGTTACTGATGATTATTCCAGATTTTCGTGGGTTTCTTTCTTGAAGACGAAAGACGAAACGTTTGATAGTTTGATGGCGTTGTTCAGAAAGATTGAGAATCTGTACCAAAGGCGTATTAAAAGAATTCGAAGTGATAATGGTACTGAATTCAAGAACAGTAAGATGGAAGAATTTTGTGATGAAAGAGGTATATTGCATGAGTTTAGTGCTCCGTACACTCCGCAGCAGAATGGAGTCGCAGAACGCAAAAACCAGACACTAATCGAGACGGCTAGAACTATGCTCGCAGATTCAAAGTTACCGATAAATTTTTGGGCTGAAGCTGTTTCCGCCGCATGCTATACGCTCAACAGGGTTCTTACTGTCAAGAAGTTCAACAAAACATGCTTTGAGCTAATCAATAACCGCAAACCGAATTTGAAGTATCTAGAACCGTTCGGGTCACCCTGTACTGTTATAGAGCCTCATGGGAAGTTTGGTCCGAAGAGCATTGAGGGAATATTTGTTGGTTATGCAAATCCGATGCGATGCGACGTGTCTTCGTTCCAAGTGAGAAGCGGATTATTGAAGCTGTAAATGTTGAATGTCAAGGTTATACTATGCCGCCGCAGAATCCTGGTGATTCATGGCGTTATCATTATGACAAACTGTGGGATTCGTTTGACATGAGAGAAGAATCAGTGGAAGATGAAGATTTCTTTGATGAGTTGGATATTTTGCGTGAATACGAGTCACAGCTAAGGTTCCCAGCTGAGTATTCTAGAAGACCACGGGAAACTTCAAATGACGATGAAGCAGGTCCGAGTAATGCTGGTGAACATGATGATGTCCAACAGAATGAAGTTGCTCAGGATAATCAATCGGTTCAAAATGATAATCAAGAAACTGAAAACATGCCAGTCTTTGATCATGGTGATTCAGATTCTGAGGGGGAGCAAATTCAGATTTCAAGTCAAACAAACCAAGTTGGTGAACAAGATGCAGATCAGAATGTTACTAATCTGGAGGGCAATGTAGATGTTCCAAGTGAAGTGATGCCGCAAACTTTTTCATATCATCCAGAGGAGTTGGTCATAGGAGAATTCCAGACAGGCCTTCGCACTCAAAGACAGATTGATAAAGGGCTCACATGTTTTTATACAAAAGTTGCTCCTTTGCAAACTGAATTCTCATTGAGTTGTTTTATCTTGCAGGTTGAACCAAGAACTTACAAAGAGGCGCTTACTGAAGACTCTTGGGTCAATGCAATGCAGGAGGAACTGAGCCAATTCGAGAAATTAGGAGTGTGGAAGTTAGTTGATTTGCCGGATGGTCATAGGAAAATCAATACAGAATGGGTATTTAAGTGTAAGAGAGACGACAGAGGAGTTGTTGTAAGGAACAAAGCTCGACTCATTGTTCAGGGCTTTAGTCAACAGGAGGGGATTGATTTTACAGAAGTCTATGCTCCTGTAGCACGACTAGAGGCAATCAGAATTTTTCTTGCATTTGCGTCTTGGAAGAACTTCAAAGTATATCAGTTAGATGTATAATCGGCGTTTCTTTATGGGAAGGTCAAAGAGGAGGTTTATGTCGGACAGCCGCCGGGCTTCACCGATCCAATCCACAAAAACAAGGTCTACTTATTGGACAAAGCGCTGTATGGTTTACACCAGGCCCCGAGAGCTTTGTACGAGACTTTGTCTCAACACCTACTAGCCAACAAGTTCATTCGTGGAAAAGTGGATGCCACTCTCTTCACTAAAGAGGTCGACGGTCATCTTCTGATAGTTCAGATTTATGTGGACGATATAATCTTTGGGTCAACGAATGAAAGTCTATGCAAAGATTTTGAATCAGTGATGAAGCAAAAATTCAAAATGTCATCAATGGGGGAGATGAAATTCTTTCTGGGATTACAAGTTGAACAACTTCCTGAGGGAATTTTCATTCATCAAACAAAGTATGTTCATGATGTTCTAGAGAAATTTGGGATGTCAAGTTCTACTCCAGCTGCTACCCCACTTGCAACAAATCATGGGATTCACCCAGATCTCACCGGAGACAGGGCTGATGAAACGTTCTACCGATCCATGATAGGTTCTTTGATGTACTTAACTGCTTCACGTCCTGATATCATGTACCCAACGTGCCTCGCAGCAAGATATCAATCTAACCCGAGAGCTTCACATATGATCATTGTGAAAAGGATATTGCGCTACCTGAAAGGAACTTCGTCATTGGGGTTGTGGTATTCTAGGAAAGGCGATTTTACGCTCGAAGGGTATTCCGATTCGGATTTCGGTTGCTGCAAAGTCAATTCAAAATCAACAACTGCAGGATGCCAGTTCTTTGGTCCTAGATTGGTTACCTGGCAGTGTAAGAAACAAACGTCTGTGGCGTTATCTACATGTGAAGCGGAGTATGTTTCTGCTAGCAGTTGCTGCTCTCAGATCCTGTGGATACAGCAACAGATGCGCGACTACGGTTTGCAGTTTCTTAACACACCTCTTTTTGTTGATAATGAGGCCGCAATAAATATAACAAAGAATCCAGTACATCACGCTAAAACTAAACACATCGAAATTCGTCATCACTTTATTCGTGATTGCTTTGAGAAAAAGTTGATACGAATTGAGAAAATCCACACTGACGAACAGAAAGCTGATTTACATACCAAAGCTTTTGATAAAAATCGGTTTAAATATTTGTTAAAACTGAATGGTATGAAACTTCTTTCGGTGTCGGATGGAATTGTGGGCGTTGATGAAAGTACTGTTGCGGATGAAGACGAGAAACATTCTGCAATGGTTTGTCGATTTTTTACTTGTTTTGGTATTTAGGGGGAGTAGATAGTTGTATATAGTTTATATTTTCAGAAAATACAAAAACAGTAAAAAAATTCAAAAATACAAAAACATGATAAAATCTGAAAAAAGAGCTTGTGTATATAGGGAAAATGATAGTACATCGGCTAGACAATTACAGTATGCTAAAGATTTGTAAAGATTAAATGAGTTAAACAGTCTCACAGATGATGTGTCGATAGGTTTTCGCACATTTAGTAGATTTATTCGGGATATAAACCTAAATTTCAAACTTGTGAAATTTGTGGGGAACACTACTTGGATATATAGGTAACCCCTGAAATCTCGTTTGAAAGGTCTCATAATCTGATATACTAGGTCTTTATACTCAATGATGTCTGGGGTATTATTCCGGGACTTCTGCTGAATGGAAGTTCTGACCTAGTCCTTGGATAATACTTTCCTCAAATGCTTGAAACATAGCATAAACCCTCAGCATGCAGATGAAACAATAAAATTGATAGTCGCTGCTGTTGTAGCAAAAAGATCCTCTAAAGGGGACATACCGTAAAGTCGAAGCTGATATCTCTCTGCGTATACGGAAGTATTGACCTGAGATCCCTCGGCCCTCGCATTACCAAATTTATGTACAGATATCATTGTAGTATACTCACATGTAAGACTGATAATTGGGATTCTGGATACGGGAGTATATTCAAGAGGTGGGACACATGAATGAGCTAAGTTCATAATTCATCTAATTCGTATCCTGAGTAAATTGAAATTTGTGTGAGAATTTAAGATGGATCAGTATATTGACAATCGAGGTGAATTGTTTAAGTCTGAGTATGAAATGAAGCTTAACGGTACTTGTAATTTGTCTGATAGCTGATATGATTCCCTGACACGCTCGCCAAAAATATGTTTGTAAATAGTTTACTTTGTTTACTTTCTGCAATTTAAGTTTTCTGTATTTCATTTCTTAGTTTAGAACACTTTATAAAATCCAAAAAGATTTTATTTCTGCTTTATTTTCAAACAAACCAAAGTGGAGAGTTGATTGTTGGATTCTCAGATGTTTGAAGCAGATGCAGGAGATTCTGGACTGAAGAATGAGGAGAGCTTATCTTGATGAAGTTTGTTTTATTGAAAAGTCAAAAACAAGTTCATTAATTTGATACTTGTTATTTTCAGAAAATGTGTAAATTATTGTTTTCAAAATCAGTTTGATTCGTCAAATGATCAACCAAGGTCATTAAATTGGACTTGGTAGATTAATTGAGTAATCAGGGTCATTAACTTGGACCTGAATACTTGAGTGGATTGCTATAACTGATTGAGTTTGTGATTTATTGTTGAAAAGATAAGTTTGTAATGATTGATGTATGAGACACATGTTTTGGACTTCATTATTCCCACGGAAGCTAATTGTCAAAGCTTGAACCAGATATCTCAGATTCTAGCATATTGAGAGGGGGAGTCTGTGAAAGGGGGAGTCTGGATCAACAGTCAAAGGGGAGTTTGAAGATGGAGCTAGGTTGTGATCCTAAACCTGTGAAGATAGAGTGCTTACGATGAAAGGACAGAGAGTTGGAGAAAAGACCAAGACTGAAGACTTAGAGCTGAAGACTTCGTCAACATCCAAGGGGGAGTTTGTTGATGCATGGAATGTCTGTTGACTACGTCTACTTTAAGTCTTAGGTCAAGATAGGTCAACATAGGATCTTGAAAATCAAAATCATGTATTATGTTGATAGGTTCGCTTTTGTGAACATGTGTTGTCATAGGTTCGCTTATGTGTCAGATAGGTCCGCTCATAGGGTATCATGTGGTCCGCTTATTTGTCATATAGGTAGGTCCGCTCATATGGCAGTCCAAATGAGCGAACCTGATCACACTATATATAGGTCATTGGAGCGAACCTTATATTATTATTGATGTATGTTGGAGCGAACCTGTTGAGATCTTTTGGAGTTGAAACTTTGTCAAATTGTAATCAGAAAGCTTTAATAGAGAGGAAATTGAAAGGAATAGCTGTTGTAACTTCATTTACGTTGATTCCGCCTTTGTACATGAAGATGAACGTTCTCGACTGACTTTTCAGGGTCATAAAACGGTCCAACAATTCCACCACTCTAAGGCTACATTCTTAAAAAGATTAGAAGCAAACATAATCTTATCTTCATCCGCGCATTTACTTATTTTTAAGACTGCTTCTGTCTTTTCTATCCAGCATAAGGCTGAAATGGCTCCTTCATTGCCTGAGAATTCTATTGGTTTGCAGACCAAGAATTCTTTGTAAGAACAACCATATGAGATGGTTCTTCTTCTTTTTGGAATTGGAGCTTGAATAAGTGGTCCATGATTTTCATTCACGCTGTGACTTGGTTTAGTGGTTTGGCATTTACTTCCAATTACGGAATTATTATTTTTTGCTTCTTTAATAGTCTTGATAATATATGGCATAGCGTCTATGATTCCCTGTGCTACTATATGTTCGATGGCACTTTTATTCACTTGGTTCTTGTTATTATCGTTATTCTGGTTTTCCCGATTTACTTCGTGGTCCATCTGAATTGGAAACATTTATCAGGTATTAATATCACAGAATAAGATTTAATACAAACAATCACACAAGCAGATTGATCAAAAACGTCGAGCATTGCGACTTACTCTTTTTATATATATCTATATATGCATCTACTACAAATTACAACTGAAAATTAAACACACTAGTACTTATGTATCGATAGGTACTTTAGTTTATCTAATTTAGTTGATATATATATATATATATATGTATATGTTACAAAGTAAACAAACTACACACACGTATATATATATATATATATATATATTATATAAGGTGCTGGCTTGTCTAGCACTGCAACTCACGGTCGTCATACTTCCAGACGAGTTTCTCTCCTATCTGACGGATCCGATTTCCCTCTTCAACTAACTCTTCGCTATATTGGAGAAGTTCCTCCACATTTTCCTGACTCATGGGTGGGAGTGGGGCTGGCACTGGGTCAGGGTATCAAGGTATGGGTTCTTCATAAGGGTATGGGTTGTTTAATACATCCTGAATATACTTGTCGTTGTTCCACCATGGGTCTAAAGGGTTCAGTGTTGTATACTGCTCTATGGGGTTTTGTACGGGAATTCTAGGGATCTCATTGGGGTCGAATGCTGGGATTGGGAATTGATTCTCCTGATTTTGATCTAGTTCCATTAGTTGGTTAGGGAACAAGGGTAGAAGTTCTGGTTCAGCTACTTGGTTCAGATTAGGGTTTGCTGCTGTATTTGCTAACATGTGGAAATCAGCTAATTGTCTATCTAAATCTTCTTCCCATGAGGGTCTAGCCTCCTGATTCTGGTTATTCCTCTCACTATTTTCCTCCACCCATAATGGTCTAGTTCCCTGGGTTTGGGTATTCATTTCTCTATTTGCCTTTGCTATTGCTCGCTGTTGTTGGAGTTATTTCATTCTTTCCCTCCTTTCATGCGCTCCTCTACTAAACCATCCTCTCTTTTTAGGGGGGATTGGTTCCTCAGATTGGGCCTTAAAGATAAAGATTCCTTCTTCAGAATTAGCTGAGTAGGCTGAGGTTGGCTGGGATAAGGTTCCTTCATTCTTTGGGGAATTAGGTAATTGACGGTAAGCGTCAGAGGTACCTTGCTCACTCATACTGTAAACTAACAAATTGTCAAATAACACAAAATAATAATATACATATTTACACAGAATCACATAAGTTATTTCCTAACATAATTGGTTAAAATTTAGGTATTAACAGAACACCTAAACGGCTTAAACCAATGGCTTTGGCTCTGATACCACCTTCTGTCGCAACCCCGACCCCTACCCCGGGAGTGGGAGCCGCGAGAACACAGAGCTGGTGGTATCGGTGTTTATTAATTTGGCAGCGGAATTTAAAACATCAAGATCGTAGTTAGGAAATAAATCTCAGAGTTTCAAAACACCAAACTTTTATAATAAATAAATGGAATAAAACCCATGTTCCATTGATAATACATTTATAGGGATAAACCCTAATTATTGAAAACATAATATCCTATTTTTTTAGGTAACTTTTATAGCCACTTCTTTAAGCCTTCAGTGCTCCATAGCTGGCTTCTTATAGCTTCACATTAAGTTACCTGAAACGCGTTTTTAAAAAGGTTTTATCAGCAAGAAATACTAGTGAGTGCATCATAGTTTAATCAAAACAAGCTTTTATAACTTTACAGTATTGAGAGCGATTACAATGTTTATATCTGCCAATATACTCATTCAGTATTTGTCATGTTGGCAGTTCTATGACTGTGGTCATGTTACTCATTGGCTAACTCATTATCCAATAGTAACGGATTACTAGTAGTGTATACAAAACCCCACATACCGCCAGCAATTGTAGAATACATAGACTCAATCACTGTAAGTATAACTGAAAATATTTGAGGTTTTGTAAAACAGTTTGGTAGAAAAAGAGAATGACTCCCATTGTATACTTAGGTATTTCTATAGCTTCCTATTGGTATTCCTGATTATTATCTATTAAAAATAAACAATGCACACGTGTTAGTAAGATAACCCAAATCACATTAGCCATACAACATGAGACAGAACTCCAACGAACTGAGTCAGGCAGAGCCTTGACATGCGTTACGGAGCCCTAGATCAATCGGGTAGGGAAACGAATTAGTGATCGGGGGTTAAAATACTTACAACGAGGCAGAGCTTCGTGTTTTAGGGGTATAATACCCGATAATTTTTGAGCTAAAAGTCTAAGAGAGAAAGAAGTTTTGAGCGAGTTAGAACTGAGGTCTCTCGCGCCCCGCGAGAGCCTCCTTCTTCTCCTACGCGGCCGGCGAGCCAGGCCTAGATACGGCTAGGTCTGGTTAGTCACCAACCTAGCTTAGTCAAGTGTCGTGCTACGTGGCACGTTGTAGTTTCGCCAGGTATCTCTCGGTCGTGCCCCGTGACTCACTTGGTGAACTGGGTCACGGCCCGCAAGCACCCTAATTTTATTTGATTTTTGTTAAAACTAAAGTTATACGAGTCCGTTTACGTGTATTCAGGGTCTATTAATGCGTTTAGGGGTGTTTTTCGAGGGTTGTTATAATATTGCTTCAAAAACTCCAGAACTTGATAGGGTAAAAATATACACCATTGCTCATACTAATAGGCAATACAAAGATATTAATGAATTCAAGGTAATTTGGCTTATTATATGGTTATATTACATATGTTCAACATAATTATCAATGTTATGTTTTAAACAGTTATCACATACACACATGTGATGCAGGTCAGCTTTGATGCACATGATAAATCAATTTCATGTTCATGTATGGGTTATACGCGTCTTGGCTATTTGTGTAGACATGCTTTTTACGTGTATAGATACAACCAGGTTAATGAAATCCCCTTTTAGTATTAACCTGGTAGATGGAAACGAGACATACTGCCAAGGAGGGTTTTTAGCATATCAAACATGTATTCTACTGATACTGACGAAGAATCTGTAATCCGGAATGAGATTTTTGATTTGGTCATTGAATGTACCGATCGTTTAAGGCGTAATATTGTTAAACTTTCTGAGTTGTCCGGGGAAATTAAAGAAATTAGGAATAGTGTGTTTCATGAATTCCCGACCGAACTGGCGTATAACAATACATCAGCTGTGATCAGTGACCTTCTTAAACAGCCTGAAGATATGACTTAATGACTGTGCTGATTTACAATTAATGTTTTGAATTGCTTTCTGATTATTGTTATCATATATACATGTGCATCATATATTGCAAATGTCATATCATTATTGCATGCAATACTTTATTGATTCAAATGATGCACGAAACAAAGATAGCACAGTTATCAGATAAATCAGAAAAATGCTGACGGAGTTCAGTACATAGATAGACATGGTATTGAGACACAGAATGTGCCAGAAACCAAGAGTTACACTAGTATAGTGTGTAGGGAAGTAAGGATCATAAAACTGGCTTCCTAGAGATAGTTTAAGTGCCGGAAAGTGACTAAAACTCACATAAACTGCAGAATTCAGCAAAATTCAGCTTTTAAACAACTTAACATCATGCAGAAATATGGTTAAATGGTCCAGAATGCTTTCCTAAGTGTCGGGAATCAAAACTGTCACAAAAGGTAACATAAAGCACACTAAACTGCATAGTTTAGCACCTTAACGAACCGGTAACCAACCGAACAACCGGACACTACCCGAAACACCAAATTTTCACTAGAAGCATTGTTTTATTATTACCAAGCTAGTTATGGTCCCCGAACATCACAACACACTATATAACATCCTAATAACTAAACACCTAACTATAACACTTAGATTTCAACTAAATAACCTAACTCTCAATTACACCCTAACGAAGACCCCCCCCCCCCCTTGTTGGCGACGGTTACATGGTGGCCCCACCATGGATTTTATTTTGTTATTTTAATGGATCTTGTCTCCTACTTATTTAACATATTAACCTTTAGAGAATGTTGTGTTGGTGGATTATAAGTAATCCTCAAAGTTCATAACCTCTCATTCTTTCACTCACCACACTCGAACTCTCCTTCTTCCCATCTCCTTACCTTCGGCCGAGAACACACACCCACACAACCATCATCATCATTCAATTTTCATCCAATCTCTAAGCATACAAAGGTGTAAGAAGCATCACAAAGAAGCTAGGAACTCTTGGAAGTTGAAGGACCTCTTGCAAGTGCTTTTAACCACCTCATTCATCATCTTCATATTCTTGTGTTCATCCCTAGCCTTGAGCTAGTAGTAAGATCATTATACACTCCATTTTACATCTTATTAAGTTGGATAAAAGATGGTATAAGTTGATAATCATGAAGAACACTATGAATCAAGAACATAAAACTTAAACATAAGCTTAAAAATCATAAGAATACATGTTGTTAGGTTTTGTTATGCTACTTGATTGTTGCTTGCTTATGTTAATGATGTTAAACATCATATGATCTTTCTAGATGGTGATTAGAGACATAATCTAGCAAGATGAGAGGATGATTATGTTATGATCATCCTTATGTAAAGCATGAACTTGAAGTATAAATTGTTTTCTTGAAAAATGATGATCAAAGTGTGATAAAGATCATAAAAATGGATGATTTCAAAGAATATTTTTTCAAGAAACTAAGTTAAAATACAAGATTTACATAAGCTTGGTTCTTAAAGAAATTAACCAAATTTTTAGTGGTTAATCAAGAGTAGAATCATGTATTTAACAAGAAACATTCAAGAAGAAATATTTTTAGAAAAATGATTTACAAGTTGTAAACACCTAAATTCTTCAAGAATTACGTTCTTAAATAAATAACCACACTTTAAAGGGTAACTAAGCTTACTAAACACACTAGTAAGTTACTACAAATTTTTATAAAATTTCAAGTTCATGAAGTAGTGATTATGGCTTGATTTTGGCAAATTGGTAAGTATTGTTTGATTTTTTGATGATTGTGATGATTTATAAAAGAAAATGATATGCTTTGAAAGCATGGAAACCTCCATTTTTAAGGGGAAACTATGGCAAAAATTTTTCTAGAAAATTAAACACTTAGAAAAATATTTTTAAACAAATATTTACAAGTATATTTTAAACCATGAATTTTCATATAAAGTTTGCCATAATTTTTGTTACAAAAATTATAAATATTGGAGGTTGGGTTTTGATAATAAAAGTGACTAAATATGTATTTAGGAGAATATATATTAGATGTCACAATGTGTGTGATTATTTGTATATTATGTGTATTTGTTATATTATTTTAGGACTTGAAATAATATAACTCACCAAAATACCAAGAAATTACAATACAAAATGTTACCAAAATTCCAAGAGAATGAATATATAATTTATACCTAAAATATTGGATAAACCGAACAAGGAATATAACCCACAAAATATTCCGGAAATAAATTCATAAGTATATTTTGGTAAATGGTATTTTGGACACCAAGAGAACAAAAATATGATTTTTATAATTATTACAAAATATATCATATTTTTTACAAGAAGAAAATATATTATTTTTGGGTAAATAAAAATATATATATGTTTTCTTGAAATTATTAGAAGATATATTATTTTTGGGAGAAAATATATATATTCTTGAATAAACATAGAATACATTATTTTTGGGTGAAAAATAGATTTAAATATATTTTCTAAGTTAAACTTGAAAATATATTATTTTTGAGGTTTATATGAAAATATAAAAATTTTTGCCAAGGAAAAAATTATAAATAATTTCTCTATGTAATATTTCTTAAAATATATATTTTGAGAATATATATTGATGAATTTTTATTAGAAATATTATTCCGGAAAAGTTAATACAAAAATTAAGTATAAGATACTTAATAAACACAATGAAAATACGCATTCTTGTACGTATAAATATACACCGAAATACGCCACCGATACTTGGCAAAAATATACTGGTATAAGAATACGGGTATGAATACACCCATCCTTGGGGAAATTACACATATACAAATACATAAACGTGACAAGTTAAAATATATTATTTTAACTAATATTCCAACATTTAATATATATAATTTAAGTTAAAATATTTATTATTTTAACAAATAATTATATACTCAGAATAATATTGATGACACAATGAAACGTAACACAAAGACACTAATTAAGACTAAGGTCAAGGCACGACCCACCCGTCTAATAAACCGTAGTACGTTGTAGGTAGTCGTGCATACAAGTAGCAGCTTTGGGGTACATTGGATTCAAGACGCAAGATTGTGAGTTCATGTCCCCCTTTTCTTTTAACTGTTTTCAGTTTTTATAACTTCGGGGGTGAAGTACATGTTACAAATTGTTTACAAACGTTTACAAATGGTATGGTTAGCTAGGAATGAACTGTTAGATCATGTGAATGGGTAGGCGCACACTTAAGACCATTAATCCTCGTATAAGGACCGAGGGACATGAGTGATAAATCTATTTGGGTGTAGCGAGCCCCACCCATGAGGACCGGGATTTGGACCATGAGGTGACTATGTCTTCCAGCCGGAAGCCCGGTACAAAATCTGCTAGGTTTGAGCCTTCCTACGCCGTTGCACACATGTTAATGGCCTTGCAAACCATTAATTGATCTGTTTCCTTGTTTGCTTTCATACCGGGTTTACAAAACATACATACTTACAATGATCATAAGGTTTATTCGTGCGCACATACAAAACACATGAACTCGCTCAACTTTTGTTGATGTTTTCAAACTACATGTATTTCAGGAAACTAAGTATGGATCTGGCGGGCGCTGAAGTTTTCAAGTTATGTCTCTAATAAAAGATGTCATCCGAAGTCGAGGGGTTTGGGTTATGTATTTTATCTTGGATAAGATACATGGCTCAAAGCCTAGTGTGTTGTATGTTGAACACGAAGTGTGTGTTTGGGATTTGAAAACAATGTTGTTGTAATGTTTTAATTAATCTATGGATGAACATCTTGGGTTTTTTTTCATATAGTTGTTTGTTATGGTTGAATGCAATGATATTAAGCAAGATTAGATTAAAGGGAGCTCTTTAGATCTTAAACAACAGATAAGAATCAAGATTCCTAGAACTATAGACTAGGGCAAGTATTCCTACTTATCCTAATTCCCTATAGTTATGGCTCTAATACCAATCTGTCACACCACAACCGATGTCGGAAACATCAGGGTGCGAGCACTAAGCGTTCAGATTGCTCATGAGTTTCCATAACACTAATAGTTTCAACAGTAATTAAATTGATTCCATGCAAGATTGTCTAAACAACATAAATCCAAAATCATGTAACATCAAACATCATCATAGTTTCAAAAGTTTCTAGATTAGCTAAGTGTAGTTTCTAAGCTTCATCCTAGCTTGTTTCAAGAATCCTAGCATCCTATCAGCCTGCAACATGTATTAAAATAAAGTCAGTACAAAAACGTACTGGCGAGTATACAAGTTTGAGTATATAGCATATAGATTAAAAGACTCATATCCACAATGTAAATGATAACAAAATAGTTTCAGCCGTGTTAGTGTTCGCAGTCCAAGTGATAGCCCAAGTGTCCCGATGCTTTAGTGTTTTCCCAAGAATCAAGGAAAACTAGGATCCTCCTAACAATACCGCCGAGAATAATAGGGAGGTGCATCTCCTATGCGCTACTATTGTTAAGGCGGAACTACACACTCCGGATTAAATGTTCACATAGCACAAAGAATCAAGAATCAAGAATCACAAGTTCCACGTACACATAGGATATAGTTTAAGTTCCAAAAGTTTCAAGTATCATAGTTTAATAGAATACATGTTGCATCCCAAAGTTTAAAACAAAAAGGGATCGAGTATACTCACAGTGATTGCTTAACATATTAACTGTTATTGGATCAAAGGGAGCTCTTTAGGTTTAGCCTGATTAGATTACAGCAGGTAAGTGTCAGACAAAATTACGAGATTGCGCAAAGTGTCGGATCAGTCACTGGATCAGATGGCAGTTCGATCGGACGGCTATCCGATCGGATTGCCATTCGATTGATATGACTGTTGTGAGTGAGGGACAGATTGCCATCCGATCGGATGGTGATCCGTTCGGATGGCCATTCGATTGAATGGTCATTCGATCCAAGTGTCAAGATTCCAAATTGCTACCAAGCTTTCAAGTATCTGAAAAGGTTTCTTAGTGTTGAAAGATTCCAAGACACATTGTCACCTCGATCGGATGACAGTTCGATCGGATGGCTATCCGATCGGATTGCCATTCGACGATCAAGAATTCAAAGTTTCAAGTGCTTAAGGTTAAGAGGCAAGTGTCACCCGATTGGATGGCAGTTCGATCGGATGGCTATCCTATCGGATTGCCATTCGATTTAAGTTGTCCTTGTCCTGTTCACAATCTTGTAAAATTTTCTAAGTTTCTGGTTTGACGGTGACGGCACGGTACGTCTTGAGACACTGGTAAACACATCAACGTTCAACCGGTCTGGTCGGATGGGAAACACCCCAGTCTGATTCATCGCCTGTTCGTGACGGTGCTTATGTCGGAATCCGTACTCTGGTCATCCCCTCCGGTAATAATCCATTTCCAAGCCGACTCAAGATTATTCATCAAGTCTTCAGTCCGTTCAGATCCGGATTCCACCGTTTTAAGTGGAAATAATTTAAGAATTAAAGATGAAGGAGATAAACATAAGTTTTAGCTGAAAAAGTCCATATTTAGTTATGATTCAGTGAAAAACGCATGAAATTCCTTAGATCTGAGCTAGATCTTGAACGGAATAACATCAATCAACAGTTTGTACAAACCGCCATAATGACGTCGCCCTCAAGAGCTCAAATCCCAGAGATTCCACGGTGAAAAGTGAGATTTCAAGGGAGAATCTTGTAGAGAATAGCGTATAGATCAAGGATGTATAAGAATCCAGTGTAAAACGTACCGAAATCGCCGAGAAATGGAAGAAAAGAGGAGTGCGTGCGTCTGGATCGAGTGAGGCTGTCACATCAGTGAGAATGATGTGACATGCCTATTTATAGTGTCAGAGAGAGGGAGTGAGGCAGTGTGCATGGATCGGATGGTAGTTCGGTCGAATGGCCATCCAATCGGTTGGTCATCCGATCGGATGGTCATCCGATCCGATTGCTATTCGGTCAATCCCATCCTTTTCGTTTCACCGTCTTTGATTTGTTTTGCAAGTTAGGTTAAGCGTTGCGTTGCGTATTATTTTAGGTACTAGCATCGCATAACTAGATTACATTATTAATACCAAAGTTTCCAAGTTTCATAGATTTCGCCAGTGACAAGACTCCAGTCTCTCGTTCAACCAAGTCTCAAGTTTCATGAGTCTCAAGAGTCAAGCACCAAAGTATCAAGAGTCAAGAATCTAGATTCCAAGTATCAAGAATCATAGCTTTCAAATATCAAGAATCATAGTTTCCAAGTATCAAGAATCATAGTTTCTAAGTATCAAGTATCAAGAATCATAGAATCATAGAATCATAGCATTAAGTCTCAAGAATCGTAGTATCAAGAATCAAGATTCAAGTATCAAGAGTCTAGTATTAAGAATCAAGTCTCATAGTGTTAATCATCAAGAATCAAGTTTCAAGAATCAAGAATCAAGCATCATAGTATTAAGAATCAAGAATCTAGATTCAAGCATCACAAGCATCAAAAGTGTCAAGTATTACATAGTTTAGGGGCAAAAATCGACAAAAGCTAAAAGTCTAGGGACGCAGGTGTTACAGTCTCCCCTCCTTTAGGAGATTTCGTCCCCGAAATCTAGGAAGAAGACTGCTCGAAGAGCTGCGGATACTTGGTCTTCATTTCACTTTTAAGTTCCCAAGTGAATTCGGCGCCACGCTTTCCTTCCCATCGAACCTTGACTATGGGAATTTTGCTGCGCCTTAGTCGCTTGACACCTTGATCCATGATTTCGACCGGTTTCTCCACAAAATGTACCGCTTCATTTATTTGCAAGTCTTCAAGGGGAACCCGCAGTTCCTCGTCTGCTAGGCATTTACGTAGATTAGACACGTGGAACACTGGATGCACATTGTTTAGTTCTTGTGGCAAGTCGAGTCTGTACGCCACCTTGCCAATTCTTTCGAGTATCGTGAAAGGACCCACATAGCGAGGAGCGAGCTTTCCCTTCTTACCAAAACGAATTACTCCCTTCCAGGGAGATACCTTGAGAAGAACTCGGTCACCAACATCAAATTCCAGAGGCTTGCGCCTTTTATCAGCATAGCTCTTTTGTCTGCTCCTAGCCTTGATCAAGTTATCACGGATCTAAAGAATCTTATCCATTGTCTCCTTAATGATTTCAGGGCCAGTAAACTGTTTGTCACCAATCTCATGCCAGCTGAGAGGAGATCGGCACTTGCGGCCATACAAAGCTTTGAAAGGAGCCATCTGAATACTGGAATGATAGCTGTTGTTGTAAGAAAACTCAATCAATGGTTAAATGTACATCCCAGTTACCACCAAAGTCGATGACACAAGAACGGAGCATATCCTCTAGGGTTTGAATAGTACTCTCGGTTTGTCCATCCGTTTGAGGATGAAAGGCCGTGCTAAGATTCAAATGAGAACCCATAGCGGATTGAAAGGTTTACCAAAGACGTGAAGTAAAACGACCTTCATGGTCCGAGATTATGTTAAAAGGTATGCCATGACGGCATATAATCTCATTAGTATAGATTCGAGCAAATTTCTCCACTTTATAATCTTCACGAATAGGAAGAAAGTGGGCGGATTTGGTCAAACGATCAACAATCACCCAGATACTGTCGTGACCAGACGGTGTAGGGGGTAGTTTAGTAATAAAGTCCATAGCAATGCTATCCCATTTCCAAACTGGAATTTCGGGTTGTTCTAAGAGTCTAGAAGGACGCTGGTGTTCAGTCTTAACCTTCGTACAAGTAAGGCCTTTAGAAACATATACGACAATGTCCTTCTTCATACCATGCCACCAATAAGTCATACGTAAATCATGGTACATCTTATCAGCGCCATGATGAATAGAGTAACGAGACTTGTTAGCCTCATTCATAATGAGCTCACGGAGGTTATCGTGATCTGGCACCCAGATGCGATTGAGATAGTATTGAAGTCCATCAGACTTAGTTTCGAGTTGATCCTCATTAGCACCACGAATTTCCACAAATAGACCACCTTCATTAGCTGATGAATACTGAGCTTCACGAATACACGCATGGAGATCACTAGAGATACGAATAGCATTAATATGAGTTTTACGACTAAGAGCGTCGGCCACTACATTTACCTTGCCAGGATGATAGCGAATTTCGTAGTCGTAGTTGTCACACCCCTTTCTACGGCGGAAGCACGAGGTGTGATCATGAAAGGTTCTCATTGCATACGAAGAGTAAACATGCTACATGCTCGTAAAATAACATCAAATACCATAATTTGAAAACATAAGTTTAGCGTTTACATCGCTAGACAGCTTAAAACATTGTCTCAAGAGTTCACAACTTTATCTAAAGTTAAACACAAGCGACATCCACGAGCATAAGCAAGACCACGCGCACATCCATCCTAGTTACCTGAAATACATGTGAGTTTTTGGAAAAACGTCAACATAAAGTTGGTGTGAATTCATGCAGTTTTGTATTTCACGTTTGTATACTTTGTATAAAAACATAGTTGTGAATAAATCAAGTTTTCCTCGAGTACTCCACGTACTTCAAGTTATATATCAATCCTCTTGAGTACCCCACGTACTTCAACTTATATATCAATCCTCTTGAGTACCCCACGTACTTCAAGTTATATATCAATTTTAGTATGGTATGAATTTTATGTAAATACAGTATTTCTGCAATTATCAGATTGTTAATGGGTTGCAAAGCCATTAACATGTGGCACGTCATAGGAAGTCACCAAACCTAAGGCATTTAATTGGTATATTCTGAGACACAAAAGCACTCCTCGGTTCTCGCCCCGACCGGGAGTGTGGCTGCCAGGCACCCGTTAGATCTAACCTTTTGTTCTGCGGTCTAAGTATGTACACGATTAATGGTGCTTCTGTACCCTATTCGTGACACTATTTCTCATAACGCATCCTACTTGGTTCTCGTTCTCACCAAGCGCGTTTCTTGTTATCATTTCTCATAGCGCCTCATACTTGGTTCTCGTTCTCACCAAGTGCGCTTCTCATATTCTTATATTTCATCACACTTGGTTCTCGTTCTCACCAAGTGTACTTCTTATATTCTTATATTTCGTCACACTTGGTTCTCGTTCTCACCAAGTGTACTTCTTGTATTCTTATATTTCGTCACACTTGGTTCTCGTTCTCACCAAGTGTACTTCTTGTATTTATATCATACCAATTATAATTTTTTGTACGTTTGTACATGTATTTCACCCCCGAAGTTATAAAAACTGAAAACAGTTAAAGAGAAAAGGGGGAGCATGAACTCACAACTTTGCGTTCTTAGCGTCGTAAACTCCACCGGATTTGCTTAATTAACGTCGTAACCTATACGCGTTTTCTTAACGTTAGTCACTAGACTTGCGTCGCACAAGTACAGTCACTCTCTTTTGTGTATATTTTCTTGTGTTAAAAATATTCTTATATTTTTAACTACGTATCTTACTTATATTATTTTCTCTAAAATAAATATAAGTCTTTTGTGTTTCGCACTTTGCACCCGAATTATGTATCTTGTATGTTGTATGTGTATTTTTAAGTTTATACTCCTCACGAGCATTTAGTGTATTTTTAAGTCTTAATACACTAGCACGTATAACACATACAATATACACTTAGCACAAAAATTGGTGATAAAATAATATATATTTTTCTCTCAAAAATATATATACATAATATCCATTTTTATTCTTCAAGAAATCACCATTTCTTATCATCAAAAATTAGGGAAACCTTGGTAATGTTTTGAGGTATATTTTTAGGGGATAAGTTTCTCAAAAACTTATATTTTTCTAAGTGTCAAAAGTTATAAAAATTTTGACAGAGTTTCCCCTAAAAATGGAGGTTTCCCACGTTTTCAAAACGTGTGTTTATTTTCTTTTAGATCATTATCAATCATCAATAATCATCAACAACAATTATCAACAATAATCACTACTTTTCCCCACTTCATGAACTTGGATATTTACCAAAATTGTGTAGTATCTTACTAGCACATTTAGTAAATCTTTCCATCTTTAAAAATAATTTTAGTTTCTTAAAATCTTTATTTTTAAAGAATATGAAGTTTCACAACTTCTAGTCAAGATTCGCAAAAATACTTCTTTGTTAAATTTTCTTGTGACACAAGTGTCTACACACTTGTTTATTTACTAAAAATGCTTTTAGTTCGGATAAGATCCGGGTTTTAAACAAGACTAATAGTTTTGCTTGGTTCTTCCGAAAAACCACTTGTAGATCTTTAGATCTACTAGTTTTGAACAATATTTTGCAAGTAAAAATACTTTTACACAAGTTCATGTTTCATGTGTGGTAGAGTTTCACCTTTTAACCCTTATATCTTCTAACATAACCTTATGTCATGATTCATGATCATGACCAAACCGGGTTAAATGATGATCCGAGCTACCACAACATAGATCGGGTCTAAATAATCACAAATTTCAATTACTACAACATTTACACAACATATGAGCTTTTATCCAACACTTATAGCATTTTTAGTAGACTTTAAAGTATCATCTTGTAAGTTAACGAGCTTTAACCGTCAAAAATCCTTTTAACCACTTTAGAATAGTTTAAATACGAGTTCTAAGTGTTATACCTCTAGCTCAAGGCTAGGGAAGAATCTATACGCAAAAGAGGTGGATAAAAGCTAGAGAAGGAGGTCCTTCGCGTTCCGTTTGCTCCAAGGCTCCTAATACGTGACCCTTGATGTTTGTATGATATTGGAATGGCAAGAACCAAACTCGAAAATGGAGGGTTGAAGGAGGGATGTTTGGCCGTGAGCTAGGTAGAGAGAAAGAGAGGGTTTGAGTTGTTGATGATGAAGTGGAGTTATGAGATTTAAGACCTTCTAGTCCATCTTATAAACCACTAATTCCTTAATACTCATTGTGTAATATGTCCATGATGGGGAGACAAGATCCATTAATATATAACAAAGAAATCCCATGTGGGATCCTTGTTTCCCAACCGTCCAACAAGGGGGGGGGGGGTGCTAGTTTGATTTCAATTACTAGTTACTTAAACTAGTTACTTTCCAAGTGTTAGAAATTAGTGTTAAGTGTGTCATGTTATAATATAGTGCGTTAGGGTGTTCGGGGACCCTAACTAGCTTAGAAAAATAAAAACAATGCTTCTAGCATTATTTTGGTGTTCCGGGTATTGTCCGGTTAGATACCGATTCGTTAAAGTGCTAAATCACACTTTTTAGTGTCTTTTAGGTACCCTTTCAATTCCCAACACTTAGGGAAATATTCTGGACAATAAAACGATATGTCTGCAAAATATTCATGTGTCTAAATGCTGAATTATTGCTGAATTTTATAAATTCTGCACTTAAAGTGCGTTTCGGGTGCTTTTTAGTGCTTATATTTGCTTTCGTATTGCATATATATTAACCCTTGTATGTACTCTTGGGTTTTAATGCATTCTTGTTGTCGGACCTACACCTAGGTTCCAATTTTATTGTCTGGCTGCTTTCTGCAGTTCCGTTGACACATAGTGTCTTACCGGTGAGTTTACTATTATTCTGACGCAACGCTCTCGTTTATGCATAAAGCAATATTTTGTAGTATACAACATGCATGAATTCACTTGTTTAATCATGTGTTCAGACATTGCTGACAATTAAACTCATAATTGCAGTCATTAAGCAATAAGTAATGTGTACGGAAATTACCGGTTTGTGCCAGTTGTCACAGTCTCCCCCCGTTAAAAGAATTTCGTCCCGAAATTCAGACTGAACTAACTCTCGCTGGAGTCTTCTTGAATAGGTGGGGATACTTTTTCTTGAACTGGTCTTCACGTTCCCATGTGTACTCGGGTCCGTGTTTAGAGCTCCAACGTACTTTGACAAGCTTCACACTGCTCCTCCTGGTCTTGTTGACTTTCCAGTCAGTAACCTCAACGGGTTGCTCTGTAAATCGGAGGGCTTCATCAATATGCACTTCATCCATCGGGATGATCACGTTTTCTTGTGTTGGACTCTTCTTCAGGTTGGATACATGAAACGTATCATGTACTCCATTAAGTTCTTCCGGTAACTCCAACTTGTATGCCACGGTACCAATTCTCTTCAGTATTCTGAATGGTCCGATATATCGTGGATTTAGCTTTCCACGCTTTCCAAATCTGACTACGCCCTTCCATGGTGAGACTTTTAACAACACTTTGTCTCCCACCTTGAAATCTACCGATTTTCTATTCGGATCAGCGTAGCTCTTTTGTCGCTCTCGAGCCGCCTTAATGCGCTCTCGGATCTGCGCAATCTTGTCGGTTGTCTCTTGTACAAGTTCAGGACCAACCATACGTTTATCTCCGGCATCTGCCCAACATAAAGGCGATCGGCATTTGCGGCCATACAGAGCTTCGAACGGCGCGGCTTTTATACTCGTATGATAACTGTTATTGTAGGAAAACTCAACTAAAGGTAGATGAGTATCCCAGCTGCCGCCTAGATCCATGACACATGCGCGAAGCATATCTTCTAACGTTTGTATTGTCCGTTCGCTCTGGCCGTCTGTTTGCGGATGGAATGCCGTGCTCAGATCTAACTGAGATCCAAAGGCTTCCTGAAATGATTGCCAGATTCTTGAGACAAAGCGTCCATCTCTGTCTGAAATGATTGAGATTGGCACTCCATGACGTGCCACAATTTCTCTTAAGTATATCTCTGCCAGCTTTCCAGTGCTATCCTTCTCTCGGATTGGTAGGAAATGCGCAGACTTCGTCAATCGATCAACTATTACCCATATCATATCGTGCCCTCTCGGGGTCCTGGGTAATTTCGTTATGAAGTCCATCGAGATTTGTTCCCACTTCCACACGGGAATCTCTGGTTGTTGTAGTAGGCCGGACGGTTTCTGATATTCTGCCTTAACCTTGGCACAGGTTAGGCATTTTCCAACATACACAGCAACGTCGCTTTTGAGTCTCGGCCACCAATAGTATTCTTTCAAATCTTGATACATTTTGTCCGATCCTGGGTGGATCGAATATCTCGATTTGTGGGCTTCATTAAGGATGACTTCTCGTATGCCACCATAGAGTGGAACCCAAATACGCTTCTTAAAGTATAAGGCTCCCTCTTCGTTTGGCACCATGTATTTCAGCATACCCCGTAGGTATTCAGCTTTACGGTTCTCTTCTTTAAGAGCTTCTTGTTGTGCATCTCGAATGCGTGCTGTGAGGTTCGTTCGAATCGTCATTTCCAGTGCTCGAACCCTTAGGGTCTTAACCCTTTCTTTTCGGCTCAACGCGTCTGCTACAACGTTCGCCTTTCCAGGATGGTACTTAATTTCACAGTCATAATCATTCAGCAGCTCGACCCAACGTCGCTGGCGCATATTCAATTCCTTCTGATCAAATATGTGTTGCAAGCTTTTGTGATCTGTGAAGATTGTACATCGAGTACCATATAGATAATGTCGCCAAATCTTCAAGGCGAATACCACTGCACCCAGCTCCAGGTCGTGAGTGGTATAGTTTCTCTCGTGAACCTTCAGTTGTCTTGAAGCATAAGCGATGACTTTTTGGCGTTGCATGAGCGCGCAACCCAAGCCTTGTCGTGAGGCGTCGCAGTATACCACGAAGTCTTCAGTGCCTTCGGGTAACGATAGTATCGGTGCATCGCAGAGCTTGCTCTTAAGTAACTGGAAGGCTTCTTCTTGTTTGTGACCCCAGTCGTACTTCTTGTCTTTCTGAGTAAGGGTCGTTAGCGGTTGAGCTATCTTCGAGAAATTCTCAATGAATCGCCGATAGTAGCCTGCTAAGCCCAAAAATTGACGAACTTCGGTTGGGGTCTTGGGAGCTTCCCAGTTCTTTATTGCTTCAATCTTGGACGGGTCTACATGAATGCCCTTCTTATTCACCACGTGACCAAGAAATTGTACTTCGCGAATCCAGAATTCGCATTTCGAGAACTTTGCATAAAGTTTCTCTTTCTTCAGTAGCTCCAAGATGGTTCTGAGATGTTGCTCATGTTCTTCTTTCGTTCGCGAGTAAATCAGGATATCATCGATAAATACAATCACGAATTTATCGAGATATGGTTTGCATACGCGGTTCATTAGGTCCATAAAGACCGCTGGTGCATTTGTCAACCCAAATGGCATCACAAGAAATTCGTAGTGCCCATATCGCGTTCTGAATGCAGTCTTTGGCACGCTTTCATCTTGGATTCTCAGCTGATGGTATCCAGATCGAAGGTCGATCTTGGAATAGTAGCTTGATCCTTGCAGTTGATCAAACAAGTCATCAATCCTCGGTAGCGGATACCGATTCTTGATTGTGAGCTTGTTCAGTTCCCTGTAATCGATACACATCCGCAGTGTTCCATCCTTCTTCTTCACGAATAATACTGGAGCTCCCCAGGGTGAGAAGCTTGGCCTTATGAATCCTTTATCCGAAAACTCCTGAAGCTGTGTAGATAATTCTTGCATCTCGGATGGCGCAAGTCGATAGGGTGCCTTGGCTACAGGAGCAGCTCCTGGAACCAAATCTATACGGAATTCGACTTGTCGTTGCGGAGGTAGTCCTGGCAGATCTTCAGGGAACACATCAGGAAATTCCTTCACCACAGGAATGTCTTCGAGTTTCGGCTCCTCAGCCTTCTTGTCTATAACGTGTGCTAGGAAGGCAACACATCCTTTCCTTAAGCACTTCTGTGCCTTCATACAACTGATGATTCGTAGAGACGCGTCTCGTTTTTCTCCATGCACGATGAGAGTTTCACCATTCGCTAAAGGGACGCGAATGATTTTCTCATGACAAATAACTTCAGCTTTGTTCTTGGACAACCAGTCCATCCCGACTACTACATCGAAGCTACCCAATTGAATAGGTAGGAGGTCGATGCTAAATCTTCGTTCACCAAGTTCTAGCGTGCAGCCTCTAACAACTTCGCCCGATTCAACCAGTTTACCATTGGCTAGTTCTATGGAATAAGGAATTTCTAATCTACTAGATTCTATTCCAAGTATGCGTTTAAATTCCACAGACATGAAGCTATAATCGGCGCCAGTGTCAAATAATATGGATGCAAAGTGATTGTTAATGAGAAACGTACCGGTGACCACGTTAGGGTCCTCGCGTGCGTTCTTTGCTCCAATCACAAACGCTCTAGCCTGAGCATTGTTTCTCTCTGGGCAGTTCTTCATGAAATGATCATTGCTTCCACACTTGAAGCATCCTTGGTTCTGCCCTTTCCCGTTACCATTCTTGTTACCAGCGCCGTTTCCACTTCGATTCTTTCCTATTCCCCAACAGTCTTCTGTTTGATGACCCAATTTACCACATTTGTCGCACCTTGGAATGCGACAAGCTCCTTCATGATGATACTTACATTTTTGGCATCTAGGCATGGAGCCTTGGTATGCTTTGGTTGCATGGGTTTTCATCTCCTGAGGCGGATTAGTGTCGCGCTTCTTGTTGAAACTCTTGTTGTTGCGAGTTGCTTGGTTCAAACTTGTATGCTTTCTCTTTTTGTCACCGGACGACTCAGCATGTGTCTCGGTCTTTTCTGTTGGGTTTAGTGATAACTTCTTCATACGAACACAATCTTCAGTCAGGCTGACAGCCAGAGTTACAGCCTCGGTGATTGTTTGTGGTTTGGCCGACGTCACCATGCCACGAAACTCTGAGGCCAGTCCCCAAATGTAGCGTTCCACACGCTTAAATTCAGGAGTCACCATGTAGGGAAGCACTCTCGACTGGTCGTGGAACCTTCGAGTGTAACCATTGATGTCAGCACCTTCCATAGTCAAGTGCCAGAACTCTGTTTCCAGCCTTTGGAGTTCCGCACGAGAGCAGTACTTCTCTCTCATCCTTTCCTTCAGTTCCTCCCAAGTGAGGCCATAAGCGGCGTCATCACCCAAAGTTTGGGCTTGCAGGTTCCACCAAGTCAGAGCTTCATCGACGAATAACCCAGTAGCAAAAGTGACTTGTTGATCCGCGGTACATTTGCTCATGCGGAAAGTAGCTTCAGTCTTCTCCGTCCAGCGCACAAATGCTACTGCACCTCCTGTGCCGTCATAGTTCATTGGCTTGCAGTCGAGGAACTGCTTGAAAGTGCAGCCTGGAATTAACCCAACCAATTCACTTATGAGCAATCGAAGAAATAATGAAACAAGGACAGTTCATAGATCTCTTCTTGCTTAGTAAATTGTTTTAAGGTTACCTTGAGCTGCGTTGCCTCCAGACGAATCTCCATTCCCATTACGCCTAGCGTTGCTTGGTCCTCCACTGTCTTGAGTTCGGTTCGCCTCGTACTGGGCGATAGCAGCGGAGATCCTTTCCTCCAGCAGGGCGTTCAGCTCATCAGCAGTTCTGGGCAGTAGGGGAGGAGGAGGTTGATCGTCATTGCGAGCATTCACAGCTTTCCTGGGTGCCATGTTCTGACAGAACATAACACAGCAGGGTTAGGCATTTGTTTGATATCGTCCTACTAGGCAGTAGTAGTATATATATATATATTCACAGGTATATATACCACATAAGTGACATCAAACTATTATTACTCTAGCAGAGTACTTAGTAGGCTTGCACTGAGGGAATCTATACGTGACTAGGCTTGCTGTGATTTCTGTGCACTGAATTCCATAATTATGTATGCATCCATAATTACGTAACTCCTTGCACAGTCCGCACAGTTCGTTTCATCCTCGTATCTCTTCCTTCAGATGGGCCATTGCTTTCAGGTAGAGTCACGTATACTTGTGACATTCTACTTCTAGTACATGCTAATTATCACACATAATTGCAAGTAATTTCTAGTCAATGACAAGTGCTACTCTAGTGCACTCTAAGTCTCATAGTGTCTTTTCTAGACTCATGTAGACAGTTTCAGGTAGTGGATGTCGCGGGACGTTTTATGCAATGAAAACTCTTTGAAAATTGTTTTCGTGAAAGGATCCTAGAGATTGTAGACTAGACTCGAGAAGGAATCCTGGTTCACTACAATCGCAGCTCTGATACCAATCTGTCACACCCCTTTCTACGGCGGAAGCACGAGGTGTGATCATGAAAGGTTCTCATTGCATACGAAGAGTAAACATGCTACATGCTCGTAAAATAACATCAAATACCATAATTTGAAAACATAAGTTTAGCGTTTACATCGCTAGACAGCTTAAAACATTGTCTCAAGAGTTTACAACTTTATCTAAAGTTAAACACAAGCGACATCCACGAGCATAAGCAAGACCACGCGCATATCCATCCTAGTTACCTGAAATACATGTGAGTTTTTGGAAAAACGTCAACATAAAGTTGGTGTGAATTCATGCAGTTTTGTATTTCACGTTTGTATACTTTGTATAAAAACATAGTTGTGAATAAATCAAGTTTTCCTCGAGTACTCCACGTACTTCAAGTTATATATCAATCCTCTTGAGTACCCCACGTACTTCAACTTATATATCAATCCTCTTGAGTACCCCACGTACTTCAAGTTATATATCAATTTTAGTATGGTATGAATTTTATGTAAATACAGTATTTCTGTAATTATCAGATTGTTAATGGGTTGCAAAGCCATTAACATGTGGCACGTCATAGGAAGTCACCAAACCTAAGGCATTTAATTGGTATATTCTGAGACACAAAAGCACTCCTCGGTTCTCGCCCCGACCGGGAGTGTGGCTGCCAGGCACCCGTTAGATCTAACCTTTTGTTCTGCGGTCTAAGTATGTACACGATTAATGGTGCTTCTGTACCCTATTCGTGACACTATTTCTCATAACGCATCCTACTTGGTTCTCGTTCTCACCAAGCGCGTTTCTTGTTATCATTTCTCATAGCGCCTCATACTTGGTTCTCGTTCTCACCAAGTGCGCTTCTCATATTCTTATATTTCATCACACTTGGTTCTCGTTCTCACCAAGTGTACTTCTTATATTCTTATATTTCGTCACACTTGGTTCTCGTTCTCACCAAGTGTACTTCTTGTATTCTTATATTTCGTCACACTTGGTTCTCGTTCTCACCAAGTGTACTTCTTGTATTTATATCATACCAATTATAATTTTTTGTACGTTTGTACATGTATTTCACCCCCGAAGTTATAAAAACTGAAAACAGTTAAAGAGAAAAGGGGGAGCATGAACTCACAACTTTGCGTTCCTAGCGTCGTAAACTCCACCGGATTTGCTTAATTAACGTCGTAACCTATACGCGTTTTCTTAACGTTAGTCACTAGACTTGCGTCGCACAAGTACAGTCACTCTCTTTTGTGTATATTTTCTTGTGTTAAAAATATTCTTATATTTTTAACTACGTATCTTACTTATATTATTTTCTCTAAAATAAATATAAGTCTTTTGTGTTTCGCACTTTGCACCCGAATTATGTATCTTGTATGTTGTATGTGTATTTTTAAGTTTATACTCCTCACGAGCATTTAGTGTATTTTTAAGTCTTAATACACTAGCACGTATAACACATACAATATACACTTAGCACAAAAATTGGTGATAAAATAATATATATTTTTCTCTCAAAAATATATATACATAATATCCATTTTTATTCTTCAAGAAATCACCATTTCTTATCATCAAAAATTAGGGAAACCTTGGTAATGTTTTGAGGTATATTTTTAGGGGATAAGTTTCTCAAAAACTTATATTTTTCTAAGTGTCAAAAGTTATAAAAATTTTGACAGAGTTTCCCCCTAAAAATGGAGGTTTCCCACGTTTTCAAAACGTGTGTTTATTTTCTTTTAGATCATTATCAATCATCAATAATCATCAACAACAATTATCAACAATAATCACTACTTTTCCCCACTTCATGAACTTGGATATTTACCAAAATTGTGTAGTATCTTACTAGCACATTTAGTAAATCTTTCCATCTTTAAAAATAATTTTAGTTTCTTAAAATCTTTATTTTTAAAGAATATGAAGTTTCACAACTTCTAGTCAAGATTCGCAAAAATACTTCTTTGTTAAATTTTCTTGTGACACAAGTGTCTACACACTTGTTTATTTACTAAAAATGCTTTTAGTTCGGATAAGATCCGGGTTTTAAACAAGACTAATAGTTTTGCTTGGTTCTTCCGAAAAACCACTTGTAGATCTTTAGATCTACTAGTTTTGAACAATATTTTGCAAGTAAAAATACTTTTACACAAGTTCATGTTTCATGTGTGGTAGAGTTTCACCTTTTAACCCTTATATCTTCTAACATAACCTTATGTCATGATTCATGATCATGACCAAACCGGGTTAAATGATGATCCGAGCTACCACAACATAGATCGGGTCTAAATAATCACAAATTTCAATTACTACAACATTTACACAACATATGAGCTTTTATCCAACACTTATAGCATTTTTAGTAGACTTTAAAGTATCATCTTGTAAGTTAACGAGCTTTAACCGTCAAAAATCCTTTTAACCACTTTAGAATAGTTTAAATACGAGTTCTAAGTGTTATACCTCTAGCTCAAGGCTAGGGAAGAATCTATACGCAAAAGAGGTGGATAAAAGCTAGAGAAGGAGGTCCTTCGCGTTCCGTTTGCTCCAAGGCTCCTAATACGTGACCCTTGATGTTTGTATGATATTGGAATGGCAAGAACCAAACTCGAAAATGGAGGGTTGAAGGAGGGATGTTTGGCCGTGAGCTAGGTAGAGAGAAAGAGAGGGTTTGAGTTGTTGATGATGAAGTGGAGTTATGAGATTTAAGACCTTCTAGTCCATCTTATAAACCACTAATTCCTTAATACTCATTGTGTAATATGTCCATGATGGGGAGACAAGATCCATTAATATATAACAAAGAAATCCCATGTGGGATCCTTGTTTCCCAACCGTCCAACAAGGGGGGGGGGGGGGTGCTAGTTTGATTTCAATTACTAGTTACTTAAACTAGTTACTTTCCAAGTGTTAGAAATTAGTGTTAAGTGTGTCATGTTATAATATAGTGCGTTAGGGTGTTCGGGGACCCTAACTAGCTTAGAAAAATAAAAACAATGCTTCTAGCATTATTTTGGTGTTCCGGGTATTGTCCGGTTGTTCGGTTAGATACCGATTCGTTAAAGTGCTAAATCACACTTTTTAGTGTCTTTTAGGTACCCTTTCAATTCCCAACACTTAGGGAAATATTCTGGACAATAAAACGATATTTCTGCAAAATATTCATGTGTCTAAATGCTGAATTATTGCTGAATTTTATAAATTCTGCACTTAAAGTGCGTTTCGGGTGCTTTTTAGTGCTTATATTTGCTTTCGTATTGCATATATATTAACCCTTGTATGTACTCTTGGGTTTTAATGCATTCTTGTTGTCGGACCTACACCTAGGTTCCAATTTTATTGTCTGGCTGCTTTCTGCAGTTCCGTTGACACATAGTGTCTTACCGGTGAGTTTACTATTATTCTGACGCAACGCTCTCGTTTATGCATAAAGCAATATTTTGTAGTATACAACATGCATGAATTCACTTGTTTAATCATGTGTTCAGACATTGCTGACAATTAAACTCATAATTGCAGTCATTAAGCAATAAGTAATGTGTACGGAAATTACCGGTTTGTGCCAGTTGTCACAGTAGTCGTTAAGCAATTCCACCCAACGACTCTGTTGCATGTTCAATTCCTTTTGGTCAAAGATGTGCTGAAGGCTCTTATGGTCGGTGAAAACCACACACTTCGTACCATACAGGTAGTGTCGCTAGATCATTAACGCAAACACAACTGCACCAAGCTCCAGATCGTGGGTAGTATAGTTTTTCTCATGCACTTTGAGTTGACGAGAGGCATATGTAATAACCTTGTCCCGCTGCATGAGCACACATCCCAAGCCACAGTTCGAGGCATCACAATATACTACGAAGTAGTCATTCCCATCGGGTAGAGAAAGAACAGGAGCGTTACACAAAAGGGTCTTAAGAATCTGAAAAGATTCCTCTTGCTCGGGACCCCAAGAAAAAGGTTTCTCTTTTTGCATCAACGAAGTGAGAGGAACGACGATCTTAGAAAAGTCCGAGATGAATCGACGGTAATAACCCGACAATCCTAGGAAAGAACGAATCTCAGATGCGGACTTAGGCGTACTCCAATTCTTCACAGCTTCGATTTTAGAAGGGCCGACATGAATACCTTGCTTACTAACGACATGACCAAGAAATTGTACTTCATCAATCCAAAACTCACACTTAGAAAATTTAGCATACAAGCGTTCACCACTTAAAATTTCAAGCATAAGTCGTAAATGACGAGCATGATCAGCTTTAGATTTCGAGTAAATGAGAATATCATCAATAAAGACTATCACAAAACGATCCAAATAGGGCTTACAAACACGATTCCTAAGATCCATGAACACAACGGGTGCGTTGGTCAATCCAAAAGGCATGACCACGAACTCGTAGTGCCCATAACGAGTACGAAAAGTAGTTTTAGGTACATTATCCTCGAGTACACGAAGCTGATGATAACCAGAACGAAGATCGATTTTCGAGAAATAGGACGCGCCTTGTAGTTGGTCAAATAGATCATCAATACGAGGGAGAGGATAACGATTCTTAACAGTAAGCTTATTAAGTTCACGGTAGTCGATACACATACGAAACGAACAATCTTTCTTCTTGACAAATAGCACAGGAGCACCCCACGGAGAGGTACTTGGACGAATGAATCCCTTGTCGAGCAGTTCTTGAAGCTGACTAGATAATTCTTGCATCTCGGAAGGTGCAAGTCGATAAGGAGCCTTGGCGACAGGAGTCGCACCAGGTATGAGATCAATACGAAAATCAACGGATCTAGGAGGAGGAAGACCAGGAAGATCTTCAGGAAAGACATCAGGGAAATCACACACTACTGGAACGTCGCTTATGTCCTTCCCCTTACCCTTTTGTTCCACCACGTGGGCCAAGAAAGCAAAGTTCTGTTTACGTAAGCATCTGTTCGCCTGAGTGCATGACATCAACTTCAGTCCTTTCGAAGGTCGGTCTCCATAGACATGCAAAATATCACCGGACGGAAGAGGTAGACGAACAAACTTCTCGTGACAAGCAATCTCGGCATGATTCTTACACAACCAATCCATACCGATAATGACATCAAAACTACCTAATTGCATGGGTATTAGATCAATAGTAAACGCGTGGTCGTTAAGAGTCAAGGAGCAACCACAGAGAATAGAATTAAGTAGAATAGATTTCCCATCGGCAACCTCCACTGAAAATGACTTAGGTAACATAGAGCGTGCACAGTTTAACAAAGATTCAAATTCAACGAACACAAAGCTTTTGTCGGCACCAGTATCAAATAGAATCGGAGCATAAAGGTTATTCCCAAGAAACGTACCATTTACGACTTCATTGTCGTTACGAGCCTGATTAGCATTGAGATTGAAGGCTCGTCCACGAGCGGCTGGCTGTTGGTGCTGGTTCAGCTGAGGACACTGGTTACGGAGGTGAGTAGTATTTCCACACTTGTAGCATGCACGAACCGCGTTGACTTGCCTAGGATTCTGCTGAGGAGCTGGGAGAGCTGGTAAGGCTGCCTGAGCTTGGGCTTGCTGAGCTGGTTGAGTAGAGTTAGCTTGACGATAATAGGGAGTCATGTGACCATAGTGGTTGCAATTGGTGCACAAACGACATGCAGAGGTAGTAGGATGATGAAAGTTGCAGGTGGTACACTTGGGGTGTGTCCCAGTGTACTGCCTCTTGACTTCAGGAGCAGCGGGGTTCTGAACAACAGCAGCAGGACAGGTTTAGCAGTAGGGTTTGCAGCAAGAACAATAGCATTGCATCCTGAACCCTGAGATTTCCTTTTCTTGTTCTTGCTGCCACTTGGCTGCTGAGTTACTTGATGTGCAGACTTAGAAGGGGCAGGGTTAGCAAACTGCTTATCACGAACGCAGTTGTTGTTGAGACTAGCTGCAAGACGGTAGACTTCCTCAATAGTTTCGAGTTGAGCTGCTTCAATAGAATCACGCATAGCATGAGGTAGACCATTGATGTACTTGGTTATCATGCGTTTAGGAGTAGAAACCAAGTGAGGGACGATCAAGCTGAGCTGCTTGAAACTAGTAGTATAAGACATATTATCATCACCAATCTGCTTCAAGTGCCAGAACTCTTCTTCAAGCTTCAATTGTTCATGGGGAGGGCAGAACTCGAGCATCATCAGTTCACGCACCTCGGCCCATGGAAGAGCATAGGCCTCTTCGTTCGAACAAATGTTTCTCTCATTAGACCACCACTCCAACGCTCTGCCTTGAAACATTCCTATTGCACTCCTAGTCTTTAGATGATCCAGGCACTCGCTGTTAATGAAGGTAACCTCGAAGCTGTTAAACCACTCAAGCATAGCAGTCACCCCATCACTGCCCGTGAAAGGCTTAGGGTTGCAAGAGATGAAATGTTTGTAGTTGAACTTTGTAGGCTTTAGCTTCTCAGCCTTTGAGTCCATAGAGGATGGAGGCGTGTTTGATCCTTGGATCTCAGAGACGATCTTTGGCACGGCTCGAGCAATCTGGTCGGCTATGAAGGACATCATCTTTTTCTGAGACTTTTCCCGGGATCTCTTGAGAGTGTCGGGTAGCTTTCGAGAAGACATCCTAAAGATCCAGCAAAAGGATTGTATAAGTCTAGATTCACAAAGCCTCACAATATAGATTCACACACGATAGATTAAGACTCAAGATTCAACAAATATCACGTAGATTCCAATAGATTCAACCCACGACCTGCACATGGTGTCACACCCTGACTTTTGCGGAAGCGTGATTATGGTGTGACTTTCTTAATACCATCGCATTCAATCATAACAACAACTATATGATTAAACCGTAGATGTTCATCCATAAATTCAGTTTAAAAACACGACAACATTGTCTTAAAACATAAAAATTCAAATACGAGTACAACCCATGCAACTTGTTTAAAAGTCACAACGACTCGACCAATGACATCAAATAAAACCAGGACTTGGAAGATGTGTCTCGTCCAGGAATAAGACACACTATCCAACCCTAAGACCATGGATGACATCTTTTATTCTTACGCAGCTTGAAACATCCAACGCCCGCCAGATCCACTACTAATTCCCTGAAATACATGTATTTTGAAAACATCAACAAAAGTTGAGCGAGTTCATGTGTGTGATTGTGAATAAACCTTTGAAACATTTGAAAGTATTTTTGTGAAAATGAACAGATCAATTAATGTGTAGCTAATACATTAACATAGGTGAACCGGTGTAGGAAGGCTCAATCCTTTGCGTATTTCGCACCGGGCCTCCCGGCTGGAACGACATAGTCACCACATGAGCCAACTCGCGGACTCATGGGTGGGGCTTGCAACACCCAAATAGATCTATCACTCATGCCCCTCGGTCCTTCTAAAGGATTAATGGTCTCAAGCTAACGCCTACCCTTTCACATGATCTAACAATTCATTTCATTTGTAAACCCCTTTGAAATCATAATCGTTTATAACATGTACTTCACCCCCGAAGTTCTAAAACGAAAACAGTTAAAAGCAAAAGGGGACATGAACTCACAGTCTTGCGTCTTCAGCAATCGTAACTCTAGCTTCTTCGGTGAACACGACTACCTACAACGTACTAATGTCTATTAGACGAACGGGTCGTTCATTGCCCTAGCATTAATGTTCTTGAGTTATGTTTCATTTGTGTCTTCGACATTATTCCAAGTTACATAACTATTTGTTAAAATAATTAATGTTTTAACTTAAATTACATTTATAAATTCTGGAATAATTGTTAAACAATATCATTGTAATAATACTTCCCAAGTATTTTCACTTGTATTTTCCTTCCCAAGTATGGGGGTATCTTATACATGTTTATTTTTGTTTTATTTATTAAGTATTCTTTATGCTTAATTCTGTATTCTCTTATCAAACCCAAAAATAATATATTTTCAAGTTTACTTGGAATATATATATATATATATATATATATAAACTCATTTTTCCCAAAAATATATTGTTTCTCATATTTGTGTAAGAAAATTATATTTCTTAAAAATAATATATCTTCTATAATTTCAAGAAAATATATATTTAATATTTGCCAAAATATAATATATTTTCCTTGTCGAAAACATGATATACTCTTGTAGTAATTGTAAAAATTATATTTTTACTTCTTTGGTGTCCAAAATATTATTTACCAAAATATTATTTGTGAATAAATCTTTCCGGAATATTTTGTAAGTTACATTTCGTAGTTCGGTTCTCCAATATTTTGTGTAAGCTTATATATTTCTTCTTTGGAAATTTTGGTAATATTTTGGATGGTAATTTCTTGGTATTTTGTGAGTTATAATATTTCAAGTCCTAAAATAATATAACTAATACACAAAATATACAAATAATTACTCACATGGTGTCATCTAAATATATATTTCCTAAATACATATTTAGTCACTTTTATTTATCAAAACCAACCTCCAATATTTATATTTTTGTAACAAAATTTATGGCAAAGCTTGTGTAACAATTTAGGGTTTAAAATACACTTGTAAATATTTGTTTAAAAATATTTTTCTAAGTATTTATATTTTTAGAAAATTTTGCCATAGTTTCCCCTAAAAATGGAGGTTTCCATGCTTTTAAGCATATCATTTTCTTTTGTAAAAATTATCACACTCAATTTACAATCGTCAACAAACAACCTTTACTTACCAATCTTGCCAAACTCATGCATTTTCTACTTCTTCATGAACTTGAATATTTTGTAAAATTTTGTAATAACTTACTAGTATTCTTGGTAAGTCTTGTTACCCTTTAAAATGTGTTTACTTCTTTAAAAACCTCATTTTTAAAGGAGTTGGTTGTTTACAACTTAAAACATATTTTCTAAAAATACTTCTTTATGAAACCTTCTTGTTTCACAAGTGTTCTTACACTTGTTTAACCATTAAAAACAAGAGTTGTTTATGTAAGAACCAAGTTTTGAAGAAACTTATATTTTAAACTTAGTTTCTTTAAAAATCATTCATAAATATTTAGATCTATGTGTTTAACATCTTACTTTGTTCATTACTTTTCAAGAAAACAAAGTGTTCTTTCAAGTTCATGATCTTCATGTGGATGATCTATCATCCTACAACAATTTCCTTTCTTACATCTTGCTAGATTGTGTTTTTAATCATGATCTAGCAAGATCTTATGATGATCAACATCATTTCTACAAACAATCAAAGATCAACAAGCATAACAACTTATATTCATCAAGATATCTTCATCTATCAAGCTTATGTTCATGTTTTCTTCATATGATCTTTAGTGTTCTTTATGTTTTCGATCATGATTCATCATTAACCACTTAAAATAGATGTGAAATAGATAGATCAAGGTTCTTACCACTAGCACAAGGCTAGGGATGATTCAAGTGTAGAAATGAAGAGGATAAAAGAGAATGAGAGAGGTCCTTCTACTTCCAAAGCCACCAAGCTTCCTTATGTGATCTCTAGCTTCTTTGTATATGCTTGGAATGTATGAAGAAAGTTGGATGAAGGTGATGGTGGTGTGGGTTGGGTTCGACCGTGAGCAAGAGCAAGAGAGGGAGATAGTTAAGTGTGTGAAGTGTGGGTGTAAGAATTAGTTCATAGTCCCTTATGTTCTTCTTATAACCAAATTTTCATACTAACTCTTGGATAATATGCTTATGATTAAGAAACAAGATCCAATTTTTAATTGCCATAAAATCACAAGGGTGGGGCCCTTGTTGGCCGTGAGATAGGTGGGGGGGGGGGGTCTAGCTTAGGTTCCAACAAGTTAGTTATAATCTAGTTACAATTTAAGTATTAGTTACATGATTTAGTTAGTAGATATTTTGTATGGCGTGTTATGATGTTCGGGGACCATAACTAGCTTAGTAATGTTAAAACAGTGCTTCTAGTGTAAATTCGGTGTTTCGGGTAGTGTCCGGTTGTTCGGTTAGATACTGGTTCGTTAAAGTGTTAAATTATATAGTTCAGTGTTCTTTATTTACCCTTTTGTGACACTTTTATTTCCTGACACTTAGGGAAGCATACAGGACCATTTAAGCATATTTCTGCATGAAATTAGACTGTTTAAACACTGATTTTTGCAGAATTCAGCACTTTGGGTGAGTTTTAGGCACTTTTCGGCACTTAAACTATAACTTAGAAAGGCAGTTTTGGCATGCTTACTTTCCTACACACTATACTAGTGCAGTACTTAGTTTCTGGCCTATACTGGGTCTCGAAACACCGTCTGTCTATGTGCTGAGTTCTGTCAGCATTTTCCTGATTTATCCGTTCACTGTGCTAACTGTACTTAATGCATTCTCTATGCCAATATGCTTGCATGCAGTAATGAAATGACATTATGCAATAAGTGATGCACAAGTAAATAAAATGCAGTAATCAGTCAACAGTTAATTCCAAATTCAGCACTGTCATTAAGCACTAATCATGATTAACTAATTGTACGGATACCTGGATTTTCGACAGTTGTCACATTCTCCCCCTGTTAAGAAAAATTCGTCCCGAAATTTTAAGCTCTACTACTAGCTGCAGGGGTGTTAGGGAATAAGTGTGGGTACTTAGCTTTCATGCGGTCCTCACGCTCCCAAGTAAACTCTGGGCCGTGACGCGCATTCCATCTAACCTTAACCAGTTTAACACTACTCCTTCGAGTTTTGTTAACTTTCCAATTGGTAACTTCAACAGGTTCTTCGGTAAAATGGAGGGTGTCGTCAATGAGAACTTCGTCAGCAGGAATAACCACCGTCTCTTGGGTTGGACGTTCTTTAGATTAGATACATGGAATGTATCCTGAACACCATTCAATTCCGCAGGTAGTTCCAATCTATATGCTACAGTACCAATCCTCTCCAGGATTTTGAACGGTCCAATATATCGTGGGTTTAACTTTCCACGCTTCCCAAAGCGTGCCACACCTTTCCAAGGTGAAACTTTCAATAGGACCATATCTCCCACTTCAAATTCCAAAGGCTTCCTTCTTTGGTCCGCATAGCTCTTTTGTTGATCACGAGCCGCCATGATGCGCTCTCGGATACGTATTATCTTATCTGTCGTCTCTTGAACCAATTCAGGACCAACCAGCTGTCTATTGCCTGCATCTGCCCAGCATAACGGCGATCGACACTTTCGTCCGTAGAGAGCTTCAAATGGTGCAGCTTGAATGCTTGTATGGTAGCTGTTATTATAGGAGAACTCAACCAAAGGCAGGAGAGTGTCCCAACTGCCACCCAAGTCCATTACACAAGCTCACAACATATCTTCAAGCGTCTGAATTGTTCTTTCACTCTGGCCGTCCGTTTGTGGGTGAAATGCGGTGCTCAAATTCAGCTGTGAGCCAAACGCTTCTTGGAAAGATTGCCAAATCCTTGACACAAATCTTCCATCTCTATCTGATAGAATCGAGATAGGCACTCCATGACGTGCGACTATCTCCCTTAGGTATAGCTCAGCTAGCTTACCTGTGTTGTCCTTTTCCTTGATCGGTAAAAAGTGTGCAGATTTTGTCAGACGGTCTACGATTACCCAAATCGTATCATGACCTTTGGGTGTCCTTGGCAACTTGGTTATAAAATCCATTGAGATCTGCTCCTATTTCCACATGGGTATCTCAGGTTGCTGTAGAAGTCCTGAAGGCTTCTGATATTCGGCCTTTACTTTGGCACAAGTTAAGCACTTTCCGATGTAAGTAGAAACATCACCATTTAATCTTGGCCACCAGTAGAAATCCTTTAAATCTTGGTACATTTTATCCGATCTGGGGTGGATCGAGTACCTCGATTTGTGTGCTTCATCGAAAATCACCTCTCTAAGACCACCAAAGAGGGGGACCCAAATTTGCTTCATGAAACATAAAGTTCCTTCGTCATTGGGTATCAACTTCTTCTCCATCCCACGGAGGTATTCATCTTCAAGATTCTCTTTCTTGAGAGCTTCTCTCTAAGCAGCACGGATGCGTAACGAGAGGTCCATTTGAATGATCATTTCCAAAGCCCTAACCCTTATGGGCTTAATCCTCTCTTTTCGACTTAGGGCGTCTGCTACCACATTCGCCTTTCCTGGGTGATATTTGATTTCGAAATCATAATCATATAACAGCTCTACCCAGCGTCGTTGTCGCATGTTAAGCTCCTTCTGGTTAAATATGTGCTGAAGGCTCTTGTGATCGGTGAAGATCATACATTGGGTGCTATACAAGTAATGCCTCCAAATCTTCAAAGCAAACACCACTGCGCCTAGTTCCAAATCATGCGTGGTGTAATTCTTCTCATGAACTTTCAACTGGCGCGAAGCATAAGCGATAACCTTCTGTCGCTGCATCAGCAATCAGCCCAATCCCTTACGCGAGGCGTTACAGTATACCACGAAGTCATCGGTGCCTTCGGGTAGGGACAAAATAGGTGCATCACAAAGATTATTCTTCAGCAGCTGAAAAGCTTCTTCTTTCTTATCTCCCCATTCGTACTTCTTATCCTTTTGAGTGAGGGAGGTTAACGGTTGATCGATTTTAGAGAAATCCTCAATGAATCTGCGATAATATCCTGCCAATCCCAAGAACTGTCAGATCTCAGTTGGCGTCGTAGCAGTTTCCCAATTCTTTATCGCCTCGATCTTGGTGGGGTCCACATGAATCCCATCTTCGTTCACTACATGTCCAAGGAATTGCACCTCACGCAACCAGAACTTGCACTTCGAGAACTTTGCGTATAGTTTCTCCTTCTTGAGCAGCTCTAAAATGATTCTGAGGTGTTGCTCATGCTCTTCCTTTGTTCGAGAATATATTAGAATATCATCGATAAATACAATCACGAATTTATCGAGATACGGCTTGCAAACTCGGTTCATCAAGTCCATAAACACTGCTGGCGCGTTTGTCAGACAAAACGGCATTACTAGGAACTCATAATGTCCATAACGAGTCCTAAAAGCAGTTTTCGGAATACTCCCTTCTTGAATCTTCAGCTGGTGATAACCTGATCGAAGATCAATCTTGGAGTAGTAACTCGAACCTTGCAGTTGATCGAAGAGATCATCAATTCTCGGCAAAGGATACCGATTCTTGATGGTTAACTTGTTTAGCTCTCGGTAGTTAATGCACATACGGAAACTACCATCCTTCTTCTTAACAAACAAAACCGGAGTTCCCCAAGGCGATAAGCTTGGTCTAATGAATCCCTTGTCTAAAAGCTTCTGGAGCTGCGTCGACAGCTCTTGCATTTCTGAGGGCGCAAGTCGATAGGGTGCCTTGGTTACAGGCGTGGCGCCTAGAACTAAGTCAATATGGAATTCGACTTGTCGTTGTGGTGGTAATCCTGGCAAGTCTTCGGGGAAGACTTCAAGATACTCCCTTACCACAGGGATATCTTCCAACTTCGGTTCTTCAGCTTCCTTATCAACAATGTGAGCCAAAAAGGCAACACATCCCTTCTGCAAGGACCTTCGGGCCTTCAAACAACTGATAATCCTTAGAGGAGTATCGTGTTTCTCTCCATGCACTACAATCGTCTCGTCATTCACCGGCGGAATACGGATTATCTTCTCATGACATACGATCTCAGCTCGGTTACTTGATAACCAATCCATTCCAACTACCATGTCAAACTTCCCAACTCGACTGGAAAAAGGTCCAGCGTAAACTCACGCTCTCCAAGTTCTATCACACAACCTCTAATGACCTCATTCGCTTCTCCTAGCTTTCCATTGGCTAGTTCTATCGAATATGGAATATCTAGCTTACTGGCAACTAATCCAAGTATATTCTTAAATTCTATGGATACGAAGCTATAATCGGCACCGGTATCAAACAATACAGATGCAAAATGTTGGTTGATAGGGAACGTACCAGTGACTACGTTCGGATCTTGATGAGCTTCCCTAGCTCCAATGTGGAAGACTCTTCCTTGGGCTTGGTTGTTCTTTGGGCAATCTCGTTTGAAATGCCCGATGTCTCCACATCCAAAACAACCTTGGCCTCTACCATTTACGTTTCCATTTCCATTTCCTCCTTGGTTGTTGGTCGCTCCACGGTTTCCGTTCCCAGTTTGATCACCACGATTCGCATTACCGCCATTTCCTCCTTGATTGTGGTTCCTAGTCTGATTCACATTACCGTTTCCATCACGGTTTCCTTTACCATTTCCACCGAATCCGCCGTTCCTTCATCCAGTACCGTACCAGCATGCCTCCCTGGCATGTCCTACCTTGCCACAATTTTCACATTTCCCATACCTACATCGCCCTGTGTGATGATGCTGACAAATATCACACTTGGGCAGGGTGCCCATGTAACCTTTCCCATTGTTCTCAGAACTTGCAACACCAGTCCTGACCTCGGCTGGTGGGTTAGCATCTCTCTTCTTGTTGGTACCACCACTGCTTCCTTAGGTTCCTTTCTTGAAGTTGGAGAACTTCCTCTTGTTCTCTCCTGATGACTCGACGTGAGTCTCCTTCTTCTTTCCATCAAAAAATCGAGAACTTATTCAGCCTAATCGCTTCTTCCATCAATGCCACACTCAAATCAATGGCCTCAGTGATTGTTGGGGGCTTTGATGTAGTCACCATGCTCATGATTTGGGGTGCCAATCCCCAAATGAAACGCTCGATTCACTTGAACTCTGGTTCAACCATGTAGGGGACAATGCGAGATAAGTCGTGAAATCTCTGCATGTACTCAACAATCTTCGGTCCATCCATCTTAAGATTCAAGAATTCAGTCTCCAGCTTTTGAATCTCAGCTCTTGAGCAGTACTTCTTGCGCATCAGTTCCTTCATCTCATCCCATGTCATACCACATGCTGCTTCCTCTCCCAGAGTTTGAATCTGAAGGTTCCACCATGATAGATTCCGTCTAGGAAGAGTCTAGAAATGTAGATGACCTGGTGCTCAGGCGCACACTTGCTCATCCGCAGCACATAATCGGTTTTCTCCGCCCATCTGACGAAAGCTACAGCACCTCCAGTGCCGTCAAAGTTCAGAGGCTTACAGTCAAGGAACTGCTTGTAAGTGCAACATGTACAAGCAACATCATTCACATAAAGCATTAGCAAACGCACATGGAAAATCCAAACGTAACGTAATGTGTCCTGAGTGACTTAAATGTAACAACTCTCACCAAAACTATTATTTATTATCATATTTGGTTCAATAGGAAACCCTAATTAAGACCCTCAAGTGATCCTACATAAACCCTAAAATTTTCAGAACAATCGGAATCAGGATCAGGGCACCTAAAACTCAAGGGGGGTAAAACCCTAGTTGATAATATCCAAACAGTTTTACGTGTATAACGAATTTGCATGCGAGACCAACTCAGCTAAGCTACCTGTACACACGGCTACCCTATGGTAGTAGGGTGTCCCTCGCGCCACGCGAGGGCGCGGTTTTTTAGGTATAAATATAGGGGCTTGGGACTTCGTTTCAGGCACTTGTTCGACGTAAAAACTCAAATATTACGCTGAGATATTGTCCAATTACTACAAAAACACACACATATCACGAATCGCTGCCGCATAACAGGGTAATAACTCGATCGCTACTACGATTCAATGTCCGATCGATTGAAACTATCCAATGGATGTTTAAGTGCTGCCCACATTAGGGTTATGCTTTGTCATTCGTCGTAAATTTGATGGATGTTTAAGTATCGCCCTTTGTCATTCGTTGTGAGGGTTTAATCTCGTGAGTTATCGTAAATGTTGTATTAGTTACTAACCCAGTTCGTGTGCATGTTATTTAATATAGGTCAAAAAGGCTAATCAGTAGGCTAAGCTCTGTCCAATTAAACTTGCAAAGTGAGTCATTCTCTTTTTATCAACTATTTTACAATACCTCAAATTATTTTCAAATGTTATAATTACAGGGAGTAAGTCGTGGTTATCTTAATCACTGGCTAGTGGGGTATTGTGCACATTACTATTTTCACTGGTTAGGCTAATATATCCTAACAGTGATCGTCACTACTTGGGGAAAGACCCAATAGTGATATGACCATCGTCACGCAATGTGACACGGCGCCAGATAAAAATAAGATAGAAGCCATTGTAATTGCCCTTATGCTGTAATTAATAACTATGTGTCATTTTATTAAATTGAGTGACTCGCCAGCATTTCCCCGCTGATAAAATTATTTTTAAAACATGTTTCAGGCGACCTACTGTAAATCAAGGAAACGTGCTACGGAGCACTAACAAGCTTGAAGAGGTGGCTCAGTTAAAATGAATAAACATGTTTTAAATAAATCAGGGAATTTCCTAGTTAAATTCCTCTATTGTAAATTACGGGGTTTTATCCTAAATAATGGAATAAAAGAATTGGGCATTTTGAATTTTAAAAGATCCTGTTAAAATTCTTCCGCTGTCGCATCATAGATACCACGGGTTACTGTCCCGTGGCTCCTGACCGGGTAAAACCGGGGCTGGGGCCGTGACAGGAAAAGGTGGTATCAGAGCCACTGAACGAGCCACTGATTTAAGCCTATTAAGTATTTCAAAATACTTAATTTTCCTGATTATCAAATCTGTGATTTTGTGATTATATGCTTTATTATTTGAATATTTGCTTACAGTATGGGTAAGAAAAGACTTTCGGATATCTACCATAAATTAGATACTTCACCAAAAGAAAAGGGAAGTTCATCCCGATCAAATTCCTCAAGATACTCAGTAGATCCTGAGGAAGGAATATTTGTTCGAAAAGCACAATATGAGGAACCACTTTCTCCTAAGAAAAGAAGTCTTATTATTAGAAAAAGTAAGGAGAACAGAAAGAAGTCACAACCAAAACAAATGAGGGTTAATCAAGAAACCCAGGAACTAGGCAATAAACCACCATGGGAAGAAAAATTAGATGAAAAATGGGCGGATCTTTATATGCTAGCCATTGTAGCAGTAAATACAAATCTTTAAATATCCTAATTCAGTTCTAGCAACCCTTATCATCTACAAAGAAGAAACTTTACCCAGTAAATAAATAAATTACAATAAACCCTAGTATGTTTTAATTGTCAGTCATCCTTTGTATTAAATTAAGTCACACGGTATGCAATAATACTTGAAGGTTCTTTGTGAAAGTTTGTTATAAAATTTTAACTTAATATTTTAAATATATGTTAAACAGCGTGAATGAGTTATCTGGAGCCCTAGAGAATCTCAACCTCTATCCTGTGAACATAGAAGTTTCTAAAGAATTTACTGGTTACTTTGCTGAAGTAGAAAAACCTATAGAATTTCAAGCTCCACCTTTGGAGAAAGCAAAACCTAAGAAAAGAAGAAGATTTGTGGGTTGGAGGCGTGTACGCAGAAGAAAACCAGCAACTAGGAGAATTCCTAAGATAGAGAATCCCATGGATAAAGGAAAATGGATAGAGATTGAGGAAGATTCAAGGCAAGCAGGGATGGAAATTGGGGAAAGTTCTAAGCAAGAGATTGGAGAAAGCTCTAAGCCAACCAAGGAAATGACGTTGCAGGAAGAGTTAAATTTCATACTGGAAAGCTGTGATACCATTAGGCCTATTAATAACAACCTTTACCCTTATCCTGCTGAAACTCAAATCCCAATAAACCTAGAACCAGCCATTCCAGACCCTCTGATCCACACTCAACCTCTAGGACAAATGGATGAGTGGTGGACTAACGACCGGCAGTTTCAAAACCTCCTTAACAGCCCCTATATATTGTTCCCTCAGTTCTACCCAGAACCTATACCAAATCCACCAATGAGTAATGAGAATTTAGCTGAACTCCGCCATTTCAACGAGGAGTTGATGGATGCAGGGAATAGGATCCGGGAAATAGGATGACAAATCTCATGGAAATACGATGAAAGGGAACATCGATTTTAATATGCTAGATGATAAGGGAAAAAGGGGATTATGAAACTGTGTTTGTATAATAATAATAATAATAATAATAATAATAATAATAATAATAATAATAATAATAATAATAATAATAATAATAATAATAATAATAAAAACCAGTATGTGTAAAATAAACAATAAAACGGTTGTAAGATAACAGTATGTACGGAATCATATTATAAAATATAAACATAGAAGTTGAGAACTTTACAATTTTGGATGTATATTTGTTTATGTGATTATGTGCGATTAAATTATTATATTTGGTTGTTTCTTATTTATACTAATTAATTATATAAAATTTATTACCAGATGGCAAACTCTGGTAATGAACAAGTTAACGAGGGTAATCAATCCGAGCACAACAATGAGGTTCAATTTCTAAATAGGCAAGATATAGAAAATATCGTTGCTCAGGGAATAGCCAATGCTATTCCAGCAATTATTACTGCTGCTCGCAATCCAATCGAACCTCAACAAATCGTTCCTAGTAAACGAACTCAGGAAGATAATTTCAGTAATAGTGTAAATGGAGGCGGCAATCATATTAATAACAACAACAATGGGATACAAGCTCCGCTCCTTAAGAAAATGAAAGCTGCAACACCTGGTTGCACTTACAAAGAATTTCTTGCCTGTAAACCGGCTGAGTTTGCAGGTAATGAAGGGGCAACTGCTGCACTGCGTTGGTTAGAGAAAACCGAAGCAGTAATTACAATAAGTAAATGTGCTGAAGACGACAAAGTCATGTACGCGTCACATCTTTTCAAAGAAGGGGCGCTAGAATGGTGGAATACAGTACTACAAGCCAAAGGAAGAAATGTGGCCTATGCCATGAACTGGGAAGAATTTAAGAGTCTTATGGAAAGAAAATTATGTCCCAAATATGAGAAGGAGCAAATGGCAAATAAATTCTTAAACCATCGGATGATGGATGTAGACTGTCGAGGGTATACTTCGACATTCTTCGAATATGCGAGAGTTATACCTACCCTGGCTTCGCCAGAGGCGGTGCTTATTTCCCGTTATATTTGGGGATTAATTGGCGAAATCCGTGACATTGTCAAAGCTGCGAGACCACGCACTATTGATGATGCTATAGAATTAGCTAACACTCTAACTGACGGACTGATAAGTACACGAGAAGAAACCAGGAAAAAGGAAGTAGCCCAAAAGATTACCCAAGGATTCCGTATGGGTAACCGTAACAATTTCAAAAGAAGGGGGACTGGGCAATCTTCCACTGGTCCATTTTGCAATACTTGCAAAAGGAAACATTCTGGAAGATGCAAGGGATATTGCAATTTTTGCAAAATTCCAGGGCATCAAGAAGAAGACTGCAGGAAGAAAAAATTCACAGTTTGCTACAACTGTGGAGAAGCTGGACATATTAAACCAGATTGCCCTAAATTGGTTAAACCAGCTGATAACAAAGCCAAACCTGCAGAAGGAACTACCAAGAAGAATGTAAGAACCTTTCAACTGACGACTCAAGAAGCTGAATTGATTCCTGATATGATAGCTGGTACGTTTCTAGTTCACAACATCTATGCAAAAGTATTATTTGACTTTGGTGCAAACCAAAGTTTTATAAATACTTCATTCTGCCAAGCACTAAATTTACCCTTAACCCAACTTAGGCAGATTTTTACAGTCGAAACGGCAGACGGAAATTCTGTTAACATAGATAAGGTTTTGCAAGAAGGAAAGATAGAACTTTCAGGTCATAAATTTTCTGCAAACTTGTTACCTATGAAATTAGCCAGATTTGATGTAGTGTTAGGAATGGATTGGTTAGTAACCAACCATGCTCGAATTCTTTGTGATAAGAATTCCATAGAAATTCATACACTTACCGGAGAATTAATAGTGATTACAGGAGATAAGCCACGAAAGCCAATGAAGTTCATTTCAGAAATGAAAGTGGCTAGTTATTCCAGAAAACAAGAAATGGTGTATATGATTTCAGTAATCATTAACACTAAAAGAAAAGAAATTAAGGACATTCCAGTAGTATCAGAATACTCGGAAGTATTCCTAGAAGAACTACCTGGATTACCACCTGATAGGGAGGTAGAATTTAGAATTCATCTAATTCCGGGAACTACACCGATAGCCAAGGCACCATATCGGTTAGCACCCACTGAAATGTTAGAATTGAAAAAGCAATTAGATGAATTACTAAGCAAAATATTTATACAACTTAGTTCATCCCCTTGGGGAGCGCCAGTGTTGTTTGTAAAGAAAAAGGATGGTTCGATGCGAATGTGTATCGATTATAGAGAATTGAATAAGGTTACAATTAAAAATCGATACCCATTACCTAGGATTGATGATCTTTTTGATCAACTCCAGGGAGCTAGATATTTTTCTAAGATAGATTTACGCTCCAGATATCATCAATTAAAGGTACAAGAAGAAGACATACCTAAAACTGCTTTCAGAACTAGGTGGCCATTACGAGTTTACAGTCATGCCCATCGGATTAACAAATGCACCTGCAGCATTTATGGACATGATGAATAGGATCTGTAAACCGTACTTGGATAAATTTGTAATTGTCTTTATTGACGATATACTTATTTATTCCAAAAGTCAGGACGAGCATTGTCAGCATTTGCATGCACTATTAACTTTGTTAAGAAAGGAGAAGTTGTACGCCAAATTCTCGAAGTGTGAATTTTGGCTACAAGAAGTGCAATTCTTAGGACACATGGTGAATCACGAAGGCATTCACGTAGATCCTTCTAAGATAGAAGCAATCACCAAATGGAAGGTTCCGCAATCAGCAATGGAGATTAGAAGTTTTATAGGTTTAGCTGGATATTATAGACGGTTTATTAAGGATTTTTCTAAGATAGCAGTACCATTAACTAAGCTAACCTGCAAATCAGTTAAGTTTGAATGGGGAACTAAACAAGAAGAAGCTTTTAGGATTTTGAAGCAAAAGTTAACAAATGATCCAATTCTAGCCTTACCAGAAGGAACAGAAGATTTTGAAGTATATTGTGATGCTTCAAAGCTAGGATTAGAATGTGTGTTAATACAACGCAAGAAGGTAATTGCGTATGCATCAAGGCAATTGAAAAAGCACGAGGAAAACTATACGACTCATGACTTAGAGTTAGGAGCTATAATCTTTGCCCTTAAAATTTGGAGACATTATCTGTATGGAAGTAAGTTTACTGTCTATACAGATCATAAAAGTTTAAGATATATCTTTGGGCAAAAAGAATTAAACATGAGGCAAAGAAGATGGATGGAAATCTTAGGTGACTACGACTGTGATATTCAATATCACAAAGGAAATGCAAATGTAGTTGCAGATGCCCTAAGTCATAAGTATCATGAGAAACAACGACGGGTTCGTGCTCTGAGATTAAATCTACAGTTAGATTTAATGAAACAATTAAAGAATATTCACAAAATAGCAATCAAGGACAATGCTGAAGGAATGAAGGGACGAATCAAAGAATTGGAACAAGGAAGTGATGGAATTTGGAGATTCCATAAGAAAAGGATTTGGGTACCTAAGCAAGGAGAATTAAGAAATAAAATTCTAGAGGAAGCCCATAAATCTAGGTATACTATGCATCCTGGTAACAACAAAATGTACCAAGATTTAAGAAATAATTTCTGGTGGATAGGTATGAAAAAGGACATAGCTAGATACGTTTCTAATTGTCTTACTTGTTCACAAGTTAAGGCAGAACATCAGAAACCTTCAGGGTTACTTCAACAATTAGAAATGCCTGTTTGGAAATGGGAACTCATAACAATGGATTTTGTTACTAAGTTACCCAAAACCAGAAAAGGTAATGATGCAATTTGGGTAATTGTGGATCGATTAACCAAATCAGCTCACTTTCTACCCATGAAGGAAACCTTTAGCATGGAAAGGTTAGCCAAGTTGTACGTAGACGAAATAGTATCCTTACATGGAGTTCCACTCTCCATTTTATCGGATAGAGATAGTCGTTTCACTTCCCATTTCTGGAAAAGTTTCCAGGCAGCAATGGGAACCCGACTAAAATTAAGCACTCCATATCATCCTCAAACAGATGGACAAAGTGAAAGAACAATCCAAACTCTGGAGGACATGCTTAGAGCATGTGTGATAGATTTTGGTGGAAATTGGGACAACCATTTACCCTTAATTGAATTCTCCTATAACAATAGTTATCATTCAAGTATCGAAGATGCCCCATTCGAAGCACTGTATGGACGAAAGTGCAGAACTCCAGTTTGCTGGGCAGAAATAGGAGAAAGTCAATTATCAGGACCAAAGATTGTGCAAGAAACTACCGACAAGATTACTCAAATCAAGGAAAGATTAAAGACTGCTCGAGATCGCCAGAAAAGTTATGCCGATAATCGACGTAAGCCACTCGAGTTTCAAGTTGGAGACAAAGTACTTTTGAAAGTATCTCCTTGGAAAGGAATAGTTCGGTTCGGTAAGAAAGGAAAGCTAAGTCCACGATACGTAGGACCATTTTCAGTGATCCAACGAATAGGACCAGTTGCCTATCGTTTACAACTACAAGAAAAATTAGCTGGAGTACATGACGTATTTCATGTATCCAATCTCAAGAAATGTCTATCTGACGAATACCTGGTAGTACCTCTTCAAGATATAGAGGTAAATGAAAAGTTAAAATTTGTTGAGAAGCCATTACAAATTGAAGATAGAAAGATCAAGTTTCTCAAGCACAAACGACTTGTGTTGGTCAAAGTCAAGTGGGATTCAAAGAGAGGATCTGAATACACTTGGGAGCTGGAATCAGAAATGAAGCGAAAGTATCCTCACTTGTTTCAGTAAATCTCGAGGACGAAATTTTTATTAAGGTGAGGAGGATGTAACAACTCTCACCAAAACTATTATTTATTATCATATTTGGTTCAATAGGAAACCCTAATTAAGACCCTCAAGTGATCCTGCATAAACCCTAAAATTTTCAGAACAATCGGAATCAGGATCAGGGCCCCTAAAACTCAAGGGGGTAAAACCCTAGTTGATAATATCCAAACAGTTTTACGTGTATAACGAATTTTCATGCGAGACCAACTCAGCTAAGCTACCTGTACACAAGGCTACCCTATGGTAGTAGGGTGTCCCTCGCGCCACGCGAGAGGTCCTCGCGCCACGCGAGGGCGCGATTTTTCATGTATAAATATAGGGGCTTGGGACTTGGTTTCAGGCACTTGTTCGACGTAAAAACTCAAATGTTACGCTGAGATATTGTCCAATTACTACAAAAACACACACAGATCATGAATCGCTGCCGCAAAACAGGGTAATAACTCGATCGCTACTACGATTCAATGTCCGATCGATTGAAACTATCGAATGGATGTTTAAGTGCTGCCCACATTAGGGTTATGCTTTGTCATTCGTCGTAAATTCGATGGATGTTTAAGTATCGCACTTTGTCATTCGTTGTGAGGGTTTAATCTCGTGAGTTATCGTAAATGATGTATTAGTTACTAACCCAGTTCGTGTGCATGTTATTTAATATAGGTCAAAAAGGCTAATCAGTAGGCTAAGCTCTGTCCAATTAAACTTGCAAAGTGAGTCATTCTCTTTTTATCAACTATTTTACAATACCTCAAATTATTTTCAAATGTTATAATTACAGGGAGTAAGTCGTGGTTATCTTAATCACTGGCTAGTGGGGTATTGCGCACATTACTATTTTCACTGGTTAGGCTAATATATCCTAATAGTGATCGTCACTACTTGGGGAAAGACCCAATAGTGATATGACCATCGTCACGCAATGTGACACGGCGCCAGATAAAAATAAGATAGAAGCCATTGTAATCGCCCTTATGCTGTAATTAATAACTATGTGTCATTTTATTAAATTGAGTGACTCGCCAGCATTTCCCCGCTGATAAAATTATTTTTAAAACATGTTTCAGGCGACCTACTGTAAATCAAGGAAACGTGCTACGGAGCACTAACAAGCTTGAAGAGGTGGCTCAGTTAAAATGAATAAACATGTTTTAAATAAATCAGGGAATTTCCTAGTTAAATTCCTCTATTGTAAATTACGGGGTTTTATCCTAAATAATGGAATAAAAGAATTGGGCATTTTGAATTTTAAAAGATCCTATTAAAATTCTTCCGCTGTTGCATCATAGATACCACGGGTTCCTGTCCCGCGGCTCTTGACCGGGTAAAACCGGGGCTGGGGCCGTGACATTAAACATTACCGTGAGGTGGGTTATTTCCTGAGGTACCTCCGTTGTGCTCAGAGCGCAAGGCCTCATGTTGTGCGATCGCTTGTGAAATCCGTTCCTGCAGTTCTGCCTCTGTTGTGGGAAACTGATTGTTTCTACGAGGAGGCATCTTCTATAAAGAAGAAGGTATTGGTCAGGTCTTACATATATAATAAGTAGTATACGTACATAGTAGCAGTTATCATAACAAGTAAGCAGGCAATCATGGCATAAATAAGAAAGTTAACAATGCATATAATGAGAACATTGCGATTGAGCTTTCATAAATCATCGACCACAAATATAGTTACATGTTCTACAAATGTATCGTATCAAAGGGAGCACAACAATGTCTATCAGTCTACCATAAATCACACAATCAAAAGTGGTCTCCAAAAGGCTTCATAAGCTAGGCCCAATAGCGGTGCTCTCATCAAAAGCAAGCTACCTACATAAAACCAAAAACCGGCTATGCTGATGGGGGTGGAGGAGGAGGAGGTTGAGGAACAAAAAGCAGGCTGTGCACATGCGCAAGCTCCTCCTCAAGATCGTAAACGCGTCGCAACAGATAACTGATCTGCTGCTCCATGGTGAGGAATCGAACATCAAAATCTGAATAAGGCAAAAGAGGAGCAGGTGGAGTCACAAATGGTGATGGACATGAACAAGGTGGAGGACGTGGGGTCCTCTCAAGCTCCATAACTCTACGACACAAGATCTCTTGCTGAAGCTGCAGGGACAGGAGTAACTCATCCCGTGTGTAACCAGTAAAGTGTGAGGGATGGTAGGGATAAAAAACTGGCATGGTGTTCAGCAGAAACCATATGAGTGGCTCGCCGGGTGGTGAAGAAGTAAAATGAGTAATAGGTGTATACTGAGGTACGTGAGGAAAAACTGCTGAGACACGAGGGTCATGGCTAGGCTGCTGGCTAGACGGACCTTCCCCTAGATAGGGTGCAGGTATGTCCTGCAAGAAAGTGATAGGCAGGTCAGTGCGGTGAATATCGGACACAATCGGGTGAAAAGGGGCAACGTCAACAGGTGCGGGTGCATGTGGGGGAGTAACAGGCTCAATAGCAGGAGGTACATCATCATCATCATCTATCCACCCATTGCTAGTGAAAGCATATTGGGGGTCTATCTGACTGGCAAAAGCAGTAGGGTCAGCGGGTGCAGGAATCGGATCTGGTATAAGTGGTGCGATGTCAGGTGTGCCAAAAGGAACAGGGTCATGAGCAGGCAAAGGCTCAGGAACCGGTGCATCAACAGGCAGATCGATAGAAGATATAGGCTGTATCGTCATCGATATCAGTGGCGTAACGTCGCAGACCAACTGCCTGTAAGGCGGAAGAAGATATAGACTCGAAAGAATCGGGGACAGAATGATCAGAGGAAATCTTAATAATAGGAATCTCAACAAGTGGAACAATAATGGCATCCTCAGCTACAACTCCATCTCCCTGGGGCATCATCAGGGGGACCATCAAAAATATCGACATCATCATCATCAAACAAGTCATCAAAAGGCAAATCCTCGAAAGGAAAAGCAGCAAGAGGCAAAGGGGGGAGGATCGGAGCCACGACATGCTCACCATCGGGATGTCCGAGGATGAGATGGCCCTGGACAGGAATAGGAATATGAAAGGGATCCTCGTCAGGAATACCATCAGCATGCAGTACATCATCGCTGAAGTCGGGCAGCGCAAATGGCTGGAAATCGTCGTCGTCGCCGGACATCATCTCCGGGTCACTCTCGGTATCGGAGGTAAAGATCTCTGGCTCAGGGATAATCTCATCATCAGAGACAATAGCCATGGGGTCAACAGTGTCAGACAGTCCACTCTCGGACGAAGACATAGTGTCTGTAACAAAACAATCACAACATATGCATATATTAACATCTATCATTTAGCATGCAGTCAAATCAGTGTAATCATGTTATTATGCATCCTTCCTATCCTTCCTAGTCTCCCAGACTAGACCACCTAGTCTCCCAGACTAAACTAACTAGTCCCTTAGACTAAACAAACCAGTCCCTCAGACTACCAACTAGTCTCCCAGACTAAACCACCCAGTCCCCAGACTGAACCATCCAGTCTCCCAGACTGAACCACCCAGTCTCCCAGAATGAACCACCCTGTCTCCCAGACTGAAACATAACCATAAATTTTGAAAATGTGTTTCGTGCCTTTTGTTTGTAAAATTATTTATTTCCTGGATATGGGCGTTTCGGATATGCAATGAAAAACATTTTACAACACGTTTTCGTGAGAGCCCTAATGATTGTAGTCTAGACTCGAGAAGGAATCCTAGTTCGCTACAATCGAAGCTCTGATACCAAGCTGTCACACCCTGACTTTTGTGAAAGCGTGATTATGGTGTGACTTTCTTAATACCATCGTATTCAATCATAACAACAACTATATGATTAAACCATAGATTTTCATCCATAAATTCAGTTTAAAAACACGACAAAATTGTCTTAAAACATAGAAATTCAAATACACGTACAACCCATGCAACTTGTTTAAAAGTCACAACGACTCGACCAATGACATCAAATAAAACCAGGACTTGGAAGACGTGTCTCGTCCAGGAATAAGACACACTATCCAACCCTAAGACCATGGATGACATCTTTTATTCTTACGCAGCTTGAAACATCCAACGCCCGCCAGATCCACTACTAATTCCCTGAAATACATGTATTTTGAAAACATCAACAAAAGTTGAGCGAGTTCATGTGTGTGATTGTGAATAACCTTTGAAACATTTGAAAGTATTTTTGTGAAAATGGACAAATCAATTAATGTGTAGCTAATACATTAACATAGGTGAACCGGTGCAGGAAGGCTCAATTCTTTGCGGATTTCGCACCGGGCCTCCCGGCTGGAACGACATAGTCACCACATGAGCCAACTCGCGGACTCATGGGTGGGGCTCGCAACACCCAAATAGATCTATCACTCATGCCCCTCGGTCCTTCTAAAGGATTAATGGTCTCAAGCTAACGCCTACCCTTTCACATGATCTAACAATTCATTTCATTTGTAAACCCCTTTGAAATCATAATCATTTATAACATGTACTTCACCCCCGAAGTTCTAAAATGAAAACAGTTAAAAGAAAAGGGGGACATGAACTCACAGTCTTGCGTCTTCAGCAATCGTAACTCTAGCTTCTTCGGTGAACACGACTACCTACAACGTACTAATGTTTATTAGACGAATGGGTCATGCCTTGCCTTAGCATTAATGTTCTTGAGTTATATTTATTTTGTGTCTTCGACATTATCCCAAGTTACATAATTATTTGTTAAAATAATGAATGTTTTAACTTAAATTACATTTATAAATTCTAGAATAATTGTTAAACAATATTATTGTAATAATACTTCCCAAGTATTTTCACTTGTATTTTCCTTCCCAAGGATGGGGGTATCTTATACATGTTTATTTTTGTTGTATTTATTAAGTATTCTTTATACTTCATTCTGTATTCTCTTATAAAACCCAAAAATAATATATTTTCAAGTTTACTTGGAAAATATATATATATATATACTCATTTGTCCCAAAAATATATTGTTTCTCATATTTGTGTAAGAAAATATATATTTCTTAAAAAAATATATCTTCTATAATTTCAAGAAAATATATATTTAATATTTGCCAAAATATAATGTATATTTTCCTTGTCAAAAACATGATATACTCTTGTAGTAATTGTAAAAATTATATTTTTACTTCTTTGGTGTCCAAAATATTATTTACCAAAATATTATTTGTGAATAAATCTTTCCGGAATATTTTGTAAGTTACATTTCATAGTTCGGTTCTCCAATATTTTGTGTAAGCTTATATATTTATTCTTTGGAAATTTTGGTAATATTTTGGATGGTAAATTCTTGGTATTTTGTGAGTTATAATATTTCAATTCCTAAAATAATATAACTAATACACAAAATATACAAATAATTACTCACATGGTGTCATCTAAATATATATTTTCTAAATACATATTTAGTCACTTTTATTTATAAAAACCATCCTCCAATATTTATATTTTTGTAACAAAATTATGGCAAAGCTTGTGTAACAATTTAGGGTTTAAAATACACTTGTAAATATTTGTTTAAAAATATTTTTCTAAGTGTTTATATTTTTAGAAAATTTTGCCATAGTTTCCCCTAAAAAAGGAGGTTTCCATGCTTTCAAGCATATCATTTTCTTTTGCAAAAATCATCACACTCAATTTACAATCATCAACAAACAACCTTTACTTACCAATCTTGCCAAACTCATGTATTTTCTACTTCTTCATGAACTTGAATATTTTGTAAAATTTTGTAGTAACTTACTAGTATTCTTAGTAAGTCTTGTTACCCTTTAAAATGTGTTTTCTTCTTTAAAAACCTTATTTTTAAAGGGGTTGGTTGTTTACAACTTAAAACATATTTTCTAAAAATACTTCTTTATGAAACCTTCTTGTTTCACAAGTGTTCTTACACTTGTTTAACTATTAAAAACAAGATTTGTTTATGTAAGAACCAAGTTTTTATGAAACTTATATTTTAAAGTTGGTTTCTTTAAAAATCACTCATAAATATTTAGATCTATGTGTTTAACATCTTACTTTGTTCATTACTTTTCAAGAAAACAAAGTGTTCTTTCAAGTTCATGATCTTCATGTGGATGATCTATCATCCTACAACAATTTCCTTTCTTACATCTTGCTAGATTGTGTATTTAATCATGATCTAGCAAGATCTTATGATGATCAACATCATTTCTATAAACAATCAAAGATCAACAAGCATAACAACTTATATTCATCAAGATATCTTCATCTAGCAAGGTTATGTTCATGTTTTCTTCATATGAGCTTTAGTGTTCTTTATGTTTTCGATCATGATTCATCATTAACGACTTAAAATAGATGTGTAATAGATAGATCAAGGTTCTTACCACTAGCACAAGGCTAGGGATGATTCAAGTGTAGAAATGAAGAGGATAAAAGAGAATGAGAGAGGTCCTTCTACTTCCAAAGCCACCAAGCTTCCTTATGTGATCTCTAGCTTCCTTGTATATGCTTGGAATGTATGAAGAAAGTTGGATGAAGGTGATGGTGGTGTGGGTTGGGTTCGGCCGAGAGCAAGAGCAAGAGAGGGAGAGAGTTAAGTGTGTGAAGTGTGGGTGTAAGAAAGAGTTCATGGTCCCTTATGTTCTTCTTATAACCAAATTTTCATACTAACTCTTGGATAATATGCTTATGATTAAGAGACAAGATCCAATTTTTAATTGCCATAAAATCACAAGTGTGTGAAGTGTGGGTGTAATCAGTCAACAGTTAATTCCAAATTCAGCACAGTCATTAAGCACTAATCATGATTAACTAATTGTACGGATACCTAGATTTTCGACAGTTGTCACATTCTCCCCCTGTTAAGAAAATTTCATCCCGAAATTTTAAGCTCTACTACTAGCTGCAGGGGTGTTAGGGAATAAGTGTGGGTACTTAGCTTTCATGCGGTCCCATGGAGGGGTACTCGATTTGTGTGCTTCATCGAAAATCACCTCTCTAAGACCACCAAAGAGGGGGTCCCAAATTTGCTTCATGAAACATAAAGTTCCTTCGTCATTGGGTATCAACTTCTTCTCCATCCCACGGAGGTATTCATCTTCAAGATTCTCTTTCTTGAGAGCTTCTCTCTAAGCAGCACGGATGCGTAATGAGAGGTCCGTTTGAATGATCATTTCCAAAGCCCTAACCCTTATGGGATTAATCCTCTCTTTTCGACTTAGGACATCTGCTACCACATTCGCCTTTCCTGGGTGATATTTGATTTCGCAATCATAATCATTTAACAACTCTACCCAACGTCGTTGTCGCATGTTAAGCTCCTTCTGGTTAAATATGTGCTGAAGGCTCTTGTGATCGGTGAAGATCGTGCATCAGGTGCCACGTCCGTCTCGTCATCGGTGTCATGCTTCCTTAACCATTACATTAGATTCCATCACATCTCACAAAGATTTCTCATAGACTAACCGAGTAGATTCAATAACATAGATTAACCTAGTAGATTCAACAACTTCAACCTGAGTCCACAAAACTACAAAATTCACTTAGCGCGTGGTACGAAGGTTTGGTAACATGCCAGAAACACTTATATATAGGAAGTACCAGTGGCGTATCCACCATGTTTCGGACATGCCACCTCCGCCTCGTCTTCGGCGCTAGGCTACGTTTTGTATTTTGTTCCTCAAAATAACACATATATAGATTACACATAGATTCCTCACAGATTACACAAGTAGTTTCCCCATAGCTTAGATTTCAACCATCCCAACACCGGTCTGCAAAACACTAAGCTTCGCTGTCACACCCTGGCTTTTGCGGAAGCGTGGGTTTATTTGGTGTGACTTCTTAATACCATAGCACAATCACAACCATGCTATATGAAAATAAAACGCATGACAGTCATCCATTCATCAAGTTTTAAAAGTTACCACAACAACATTGTTTTAAAAGTCGACACATGAAACCAAATACAATCATGACATAATTAAAAACATGTTCATACGACACGACAAAATTCTTGACTAGAAATACGATTTAAGACTTGTAACCCGTCCAGGCAAGGGTCACACTTCCTAAACCCGGATGACGTCATTATTCCTTACGCAGCTTGACGTGAATGCATACCTTGCCAGATCCACTAATTTCCTGAAATACATGTAGTTTGAAAAATCAACAAAAGTTGAGCGAGTTCATGTAAAATTGAGTATGAATAAACCTTTGTAGTATGTATGAAAATCCTTGGTATGTAGCAATTAAGGAAAAAAAAGAGATCACCACTGGGTTGCAAAGCCAATGATATGTGTGAAGTGATGCAGGAAGACTCAAACCTAGCAGATTTTTGCGTCGGGCTCAAAGTTACCCCATGGTCCGTACAGTGGACTCAGGAGTTGGGCTCGCTACACCCAAATAGATCTACCACTCATGACCCTCGGTCCTACAACGAGGATTAATGGCCCCAAGTACCACCTACCCACTCACATGATCTAAGTAGAATACCCTCCTCAAGCTAACCATACCATGTATAAAAGTGTCTATAATTACTGTAACATGTATTCCACCTCCGAAGTATAAAAACTGAAAAACAGTTAAGAGAAAAGGGGGACATGAACTCACAGAAGTGCGTATCCCGAAACGTAAGTCTCCAACTCAACCTGCTGCGTGACGACCTACACGTACTAATGCCTATTAGACGGATGACCGTGCCTTGGCTTAGGGTTTAGTGTTTTGAGTTGCGTTACTATGATATTATACTTGTTAAAATAATATTAATTATTTTAACTTATCTTTTGTATTAAGGAAAATAGTTAGGCAACTATTTCGTATCCACACTTCTTAATTATTTTGTATGTGTATTTCCTTCCCAAGGATGGGGGTTTTTATACATGTACACTTGTAATCCCGAAAAATATATTTTAAGTCCCACTTAGCAAATATATTTAATCACTTGTCTAAAACATCTTAATTCCAAAATATCAATTTTTCCCAAAAATATTATATTTTACTTCATAAAGTTTCCCAAAATAATACTTTACCAAAATATACGTATAAGAGTATTTTTCAGAAATATACATTAGTTACGTTTTAGTGTTTCGTATTATAACAATGCTGGTGTAACTTAAATATTTATTTGTGAGAGCGTTGGTATTATTTTGGAGTTGAAATTTCATAATATTTTCAAGTTATATTATTTTTATTCTAAAAATAATATATATCTAGTTCGCAAAATAATCAAATAATCACACAAGCGTCCTATTATAAAATATATATTCTAAATATATATTTATCAAGTTTTATTTACGAAAATCCACCTCCGGTACTTGGTAATTTTTGAAATAAAAATCATGGTAAAGTTTATTTTGAAAACCAAGTTAAAAATATATTTGTAAACATTTGTTAGAAAAATAATTCTAAGTGTTGAAATTCTAGAAAAATTTCGCCAAAGTTTCCTTTGTAAATGGAGGTGTCCATTCTTTTTAGCATATCATTTTCTTTTGTAAAAATCATTCAAACAATCACCAACCAATAATATATAATCTCTATTTACCAATTTGACAAAAATAAACACAAATCATAAACTTACGAACTTGAAAGTTTATGAAAACAAGTAGTAACTTACTAACATAATTAGTAAGTCTTGTTACCTTTAAAAATGTGATTAGTTTCTTAAAAGCTTTATTTTTAAAGGGTTTGAAGTTTTACAACTTCTAGTCATGATTTACAAAAATATTTCTTTGTTAAATTTTCTTTCTACACAAGTGTTCCTACACTCGTTTACTTACTAAAAATGTGTTTATTTCATGTAATATCCAAGTTTTAACAAAACTCGTTCCTTTCACTTGGTTCTTTCGAAAACCCACTCATAGATCTTTAGATCTACAAGTTTATAACTCATTTTTCCAAGAAAACTTATATTTATTCAAGTTCAAAGTTCATGTGTGGATGGTTTCATCACCCTTCATATCTTTAACCTTTACATCTTGCGAGTTCATGTTCTTAAACATGATCTAGCAAGTCTAGGTGATGAACCATCTTACTTCTACTAACAAACAACATGTATTAAGCATAACAACACAAGATCAACATGATTTCAACATCATTTAACACTACTTCATCTCTTTATCCATTCTTCATCCTTTATGTTCAAGACTTGTTTAAGTTCTTTAGAGTTTCTTAACATTTCATCATTCAATCAACTATTAACCACTAAAAATAAGAACAAGATGAAGATTTGAAGCACTTACTACTAGCACAAGGCTAGGGGAGTTTCAAAGCGTAAAAGTGGTGGATAAAAGAAAACTAGAGTGGTCCTTGAACTTCCGAGTGCACCAAGCTTGCTTGTTGGACCTCTTGCACCTTTGGTTGTATGGAAAATGGCTTGAATGAGAGTTGATGGTGGTGATATGGTGGAGGGTGTTGGCCACCGAAGGTGGGGAAGGAGAGGAAGAGAGAAGCTTGTTGATGTTGAGTGTTTGATGAAATGAGATGGTTATCTCTCATACATATTTATAAACCATATTTCTCTATTAACCAACATACATTGTGTTTCTTAATGTCCAACAATTAGCAATTTAATAATCAAAAGAATGGGGTGAGGGTGTACCACCCTCATGACCGTCGAGTAGGGGGGGTAGGGGGTTGGGTTGTGATGGAACTAGTTACTTGTTTAGTTAGGATTGAACGATATAGTTAGTGATTTAGTGTGTTATATAATATAAAGTTTGTTAGGGTGTTCGGGGACCCTAACTAGCTCAGAAAAGTAAAAACAATGTATTTGGCAATATTTTTATGTTCCGGGTAAAGTCCGGTTGTTCGGTTGGACGTTGATCCGTTAAAGTGCTAAATAAAGCTTTAAAGTGTCTTTTATATTACTTTTAGTGACACATTAAATTCCCAACACTTTGGAAAGTGTCTAGGACTATTTTACCAAGTTTTTGCACTTTACTAGCATTGTTAAATGCTGAATTTTGGTTAACTAGTGCAGAATTCTGCACTTTAAGTATGTTTTAGGCACTTCCGGGCACTATAACTATCACATAGTGACGTTGTTTTATGGTCCTCACTTCCCTACACTCCCTACTAGTGTAGTACTCTATCTCTGGCTCATATTGGCCTCCAAAATATTGTCTATCTAGGTGCTGGCATTGTCAGCATGTTATCTGGGTTATCCGCTCAGTGTGCTAACTATGCTTTGTGCATCAAGGTTGTCACTAAAGTTTGTGTGAAATAAATGGAGTGACAGTATGAAAAGTGATGCATATGTTTGTATGTAACAGAATTCAGTAAGCAGTTAAATTCAGTTGTAATCAAGCACAGTCATTAAGCACAAATTAAATATTAATTAATTGTACGGATACCTGTAAATGTGAGGGTTGTCACATTCTCCCCCCGTTAAGAAAATTTCATCCCGAAATTTTAGGCTCTGCTTCTAGTTGCAGGGGTCTTAGGAAATAAATGGGGGTATTTCTCCTTCATACGATCCTCACGTTCCCACGTGAATTCTGGCCCGTGTCTTGCATTCCATCGGGTTTTGTTAACTTTCCAATCCGTAACCTGAACGGGTTCTTCAGTGAAGTGGAGTGTGTCGTCGATATGAACTTCGTCTGGAGGAATGATCACGGTTTCTTGTGTTGGACTCTTTTTCAGGTTTGATACATGGAATGTATCATGCATGCCATTAAGTTCAGCAGGCAGGTCCAACTAGTATGCTACAAGCCCAATCCTTTGCAGGATTCTGAAAGGGCCAATGTAACGCGGATTCACTTCCCACGCTTTCCAAAGCGTGCCACACCCTTCCAGGGTGAAACCTTTAACAAAACCATATCTCCCACCTCAAACTGTAGAGGTTTCCTTCTTCGATTTGCATAGGCTTTCTGTCTGTCGCGAGCCGCCTCGATGCGCTTTCGAATTTGAAAGATCTTGTTTGTTGTCTCTTGTACTATTTCGGGGCCAACAAGCTGTCTATCACCCGCATCAGCCCAGCATAGTGGTGATCGACACTTGCGTCCATAAAGAGCTTCAAATGGCGCGGCTCCAATGCTGGTGTGGTAGCTGTTGTTATACGAAAACTCGACTAATGGTAAGTGATTATCCCAACTACCACCCAAATCCATTACACATGCTCTCAGCATATCTTCCAATGTCTGAATAGTTCGTTCAGTTTGGCCATCAGTTTATGGATGAAATGCAGTACTTAAATTCAACTGTGAGCCAAAAGCTTCTTGGAAGGACTGCCAAATCCTTGATACAAAGCGTCCATCTCTATCAGAGATAATCGAGAGAGGCACTCCATGACGTGCAACAATCTCTCGCATGTATATTTCAGTAAGTTTACTAGTGTTGTCCTTCTCTTTGATTGGCAGGAAGTGCGCAGACTTGGTTAGACGGTCTACTATTACCCAAATTGTATCGTGGCCTCTGGGCGTCTTTGGCAATTTCGTTATGAAGTCCATTGAGATCTGCTCCCACTTCCATTTGGGTATTTTAGGTTGCTGCAAGAGACCTGAAGGCTTCTGGTACTCGGCCTTAACCTTAGCGCAGGTTAAACATTTACCAACGTATATCGCTACATCGCCTTTCATCCTTGGCCACCAGTAAAAGTCCTTTAGGTCCTGGTACATCTTATCCGCACCGGGATGAATCGAGTACCGAGATTTGTGAGCTTCATCAAAAACAACCTTCCTCAAACCACCAAACAGAGGAACCCAAATCCGTTTCATGAAGCATAAAGTTCCTTCCTCGTTTGGTATCAACTGCTTCTCCATCCCACGGAGATACTCATCCTCAATATTCCTTTCTTTCAAAGCTTCTCTCTGTGCGACACGGATGTGCAAAGAGAGGTCTGTCTGGACAATCATCTCCAAAGCCCTAACCCTTATGGGCTTAATCCTTTCTTTTCGGCTCAGGGCATCGGCGACCACATTTGCTTTCCCTGGGTGGTATTTGATCTCGCAATCATAATCATTCAACAGTTCTACCCAGCGTCTTTGCCTCATGTTGAGTTCCTTTTGATCGAATATGTGCTGTAAGCTTTTGTGATCAGTATAAATTGTACATCGCGTACCATACAAATAATGTCGCCAAATCTTCAACGCAAATACCACCGCGCCTAACTCCAAGTCATGCGTGGTATAATTTTTCTCGTGAATCTTCAACAGGCGTGACGCATATGCTATAACTTTCTGGCGCTGCATCAGCACGCAACCCAAGCCTTGACGCGAGGCGTCACAATAGACCACGAAGTCATCCGTTCCTTCGGGTAGCGATAGGATCGGTGCGTCACAAAGTTTGTTTTTCAACAACTGAAACGCTTCTTCTTGCTTGTCACCCCAATCAAACTTTTTGTCTTTCTGTGTGAGTGTGGTCAGAGGTTGAGCGATTTTTGAGAAATCCTCAATGAATCTTCGATAATAACCCGCCAAACCTAAGAACTGTCGAATCTCGGTTGGCGTTTTTGGAGTCTCCCAATTCTTGATTGCCTCAATCTTTGTTGGATCCACATAGATTCCATTTCCATTAACCACATGTCCAAGAAATTGGACTTCACGCAGCCAGAACTCACACTTCAAGAACTTAGCGTACAATTTTTCCTCTTTAAGTAGCTCTAGGATAGCTCTTAAATGATGTTTGTGCTCGTCCTTTGTCTTTGAGTAGATTAGGATGTCATCAATAAACACAATCACGAACTTTGTTGGTGCATCCGTCTATCGCCTACGTCTTGTATCGAGTCTTGTAAAGAATTAGGGCATGAGAATCAAAATAGTGATTTTTAGAGGTGATTCCGCTAGAAATGACACCTTGTCATTTCGAGCTAAATTAGAACACCTATAAATAGGTCATTTGGGGCGAAATCAGAGATGTGTTGTGGTTGTTGTCTTCCGGTGAGCCACGAAGTGCTGCCGAAGTGTTGTCATGATTGTAAAAGGCTTCTATATCAATAACATCAACAGTTTAAGGTGAATACGGCTGAGTTTGCACCAAAAAATTTGTTTCCGCCTCTTGTTTTGGATAAGTACTCTTCTGATTGACTCATTCGGGTCCGAAATCGATCCTACAAGTGGTATCAGAGCTCAGGAGGAAGAGTTCTATACAATTCAGCTGCGATTTCTGTTTCTACACCATTCTTTTTCAAATTAAATATCATTTCACGGTCAGAAACTGCTAAATTTCTCACCACTGGCTCGGAATCATGTATTAACAAAACCTTATAAGTTTCGGACTAAAATACGAACTAAAACTGGTCAATTTTAAGGTTCCGCTCGAATATGTTTGATAGTATGATGACGTCATAGTGATTCAGCTCAAAGATTTGATCTTGATTCCGCTCCAAAGTTCCCGGTTGATTCCGCTCAGAATTATGATTCAGCTTGAGATTTGATTCTAATTCCGCTCGAAATCGAGACTTCAGTGCTGTTTTCGCTCCAAAGGATTGATTCCGCTCCAAGTTGTTTCTAATTCCGCTCCAAGTTGCAGATTGTTTCTAATTCCGCTCCAAGTTACATTAGTGTCGTAATTCCGCTCCAAAGTATTGTTGTGATTCAGCTCCAAAGTGTTTGTCGTAATTCCGCTCCAAAGTATTGTTGCGATTCAGCACCAAAGTGTTTGTCGTAATTCCGCTCCAAAATTATTAGTGATTCCGCTCAGAACTGGTATTCTGTTATCAATTCAAATTTGCATGTGAACTGATTAAATCTTGTCGGCCCATTTGATACATGTTTTAAGGTCCATCACGTGAATTCATATTGGTTGTAACAGCACCATCCCACTAGGTAGTATTGGTCCAATAGGGTAATCTTGGGATACAAAGTTGTCGGCCTCTTAAATGTGTCAACCCATTTAATTCTCGGTGCATGTGTAATATTTGTAGTTCTTAATTGTTTGGTTCATATCAAGTTACGACCCAATCAGCCCACTATCAATTTGAAAGCTTGTGTGAGAAATTCTTCGATATTGAAACATGGACAACGAGTTCTACAATGCTTTTGCTAGTCCTATCACAATTACTCAGAATGCTTTGCTTTAAAATGAAACCAGGACATCACAGAAACCGCCTAAGCTCTTGGATATTGATGACTACAATGGTTGGTCCGAACGCTTTGTGTAGGACCGTTATTGACAGTCGTGTGAGTCAATCAGAGCTAGCAACTACCGAAAATGCAGCGGAAATACAAAATCGGCATGAATCAAAGCAGAAATGGAGTAGAAATAGAAGCAGATCACTTTAAACTGGTTTTCTCAGTAATTCTTCAAGAAATATACGGGCAGCAGTTCGGCTACACACTGGACATGAACGTTCATAATGAGAAAACAACACTATTATTTATAGGGGTGAGGGTTTCGCTTATATGAACGTGTTCATATGAGCGAAATCAGCTTCTTGAGATTTCGCTCATATGGCACATGTCCATATAAGCGAAATCAGAACATTAAAATCCCAAATTTTCATATTCAACCCCTATACAATTCATAATCAACACATCTAGACCTTATACATTGATCAACTAAGACTAAGACACAGGCTTTAGACATTTGTGTACCAACAAACTCCCCCTTGGATAAAGCCGCAGTCTTCAGTCTTGGTCTTCAAACTTTACAGGGACTTAAATTTTCCTTCTCTAGACTTAGACTTCTTCAGCAACTTCCTAAGCTTCTCTTTCTCTTTCTCAGACTCCCCCTTTCATCAATCTTCTGTGATTTTGGGATCTACACCTGGATTACCAGCAACAAGCTTCCTTTTGCATCAAGCTCGCCTTCAGACTCCCCCTAAGACTCTGCTATCGGGATCTTAATCTGGATCTTTCACCTGCAAACCTCAAACATTTATAAGAATAAACATTTTAAATGACCAGAATTTATGATCTGGTTCCTTCACAATCCTATAAAGATTTTACTATATAAAGAATCCAAACAACTAAACTTAACACTTTACAATCAAAGTTTAAACCTTTTAATTTTCAAAATTATTGTTCAGTGACACATGAGCAAAATCAGGGTGTTGTTTTCAAAACATTGATTTTTTAACACTTTTCTGATTAAACACCGTCACACCCAGTTAACCAAGTCCAAATCAATGACCTTGATCAACTGCTTGGCCTACCAAGTCCAAGTTAATGACCTTGGATGACCGAATTATGAAGTACACATTTATTTCATTCTGAAAATAGTTCAAACGAATGAACTTTTGAACATTTTGAACTTCCAAACACTTTTCAACTGTCAAACACTGTACCAATCATTGTACTGCATCACCAGCTTACCCAGCCCTCATCAAAGACAGACATGATCTGCACTAAGCTTTGATCGACCGATTCCCAATGTCAGTTGTCGAAAATAAAATGAGAAACTAAAATCTTTTTGGATTTTTAACTGGATAAACTGAAAACTGTACACACAATCTTTTTGTGAGTGTGTTAGGGGATCATATCAGCTGCCGACGAGATACAAGTACCGTTAAGCTTGATTACAATTTCAATATTAATCAGTTTGCATTGATTGTCGATATACTGATCCATTTTAAATTTTCACACATTTCTCAATCTGTTCAGGATACTGGATTAATGTTTTAAGACTTAAACTTTTATATGTGTCCCACCTCAGAATATACTCCTGTATCCAGATCTCAATATTCAGTCTTACAAGTGAGTTTTAACACAAATGATATCTGTAAGGGGTTAATAAATTATGAAGAATCATGAGAGCTCAGGTCAGAACTACCGTTCAGCAGAGAGATCATGACTCGACTTTTGGGTGTGTCCCCTTTAGAGGATCTTTTTTACAACAACATTGCTAAGCAATTTTATTTTCTTATCATATATGCTGAGGGTGATGCTATGTTTCAAGCATTTACGGAAAGTATTATTCGAGGACTAGGTCAGAACCACCGTTCAGCAGAAGTCCGGGAATAATACCCCAGATATCACTGAGTAAACAAACCTAGTATATCAGAAAAAGGAATCTTTCAAACAAGATTTCGGGGGTTACCCATATATCCGAGAGATGTTCCCCACACAAAAGCAAGTAAAATTTATGTTTATATCCCGAACAAATTTACTGAATGTGTAAAAACCTATCGGCATATCATCTACAAGACTGCTTAACATATTTATCATTACATTTCTTTAGCGTACTGCACCTGTCTAGCTGATGTACTATCATTTCCCCTTTTTACACAAACTCATTTTTACTTTTTCAAATGTTTTTGGTTTTTGTAGTTTTTATCATGTTTTTGTATTTTTCTGCAAACTTTCTCCCCCTACAAAAAAAATATTTTTGTGTTTTTGTTTTTATCGAAAAGCAGAAAACAAACTGTACAAACAAATTTGACAACACGACATGGTTCACGTCAGATCGCCGCCCAACTCGGCTTCACATTCAATTACTCTCCCAGATTTCAGTTTTTTTAACCCGTTCAATTTCAAAAGATAATAAAATCACTTTTTGTCAAAAGGTTTGGTATAGAAATCCGCTTTCTGATCATCGGTGTGCAAGTATTCAATCCGAATTAACTTTTTCTCGTGACAATCACGGATAAAATGGTGACGGATCTCAATATGTTTCGTTTTTGAATGGTGAACTGGATTTTTAGTGATGTTAATAGCTGCTTCATTGTCCACATAGATTGGAGTGTCTAAGAACTGCAAGCCGTAGTCGTGCATCTGCTGTTGGATCCAAAGGATCTGCGAGCAACAGCTGGAGGCTGAAACGTATTCAGCCTCGCATGTAGAGAGCGCTACTGCGGTTTGTTTCTTACACTGCCAGGTAACGAGTCGAGTTCCGAAGAACTGACAACCAGCAGTGGTGGACTTTGCGTTTTGCTTGCAGCTTCCAAAGTCAGAATCAGCAAAACCAGATAAAGTAAAGTCACCCGATCGAGGATACCACAAGCCGATGCTTGGGCAGCCTTTCAAATACCGTAAGATACGTTTCACTATGGTCAGGTGTGACTGCTTTGGATTTGACTGATATCTGGCGCAGAGGCATGTCGGGTACATGATGTCTGGACGGGAAGCCGTGAGATACATCAGAGAGCCAATGATAGATCGGTACAATGTCTCGTCCATCTTCACACCATTCTCGTCTGGTCAAATTCCATGATTCTACGCGAGGGGGGTGGATGCAGGACTGCAATCTGTCATGTCGAACTTGTCAAGCACATCCTTCACATATTTCGTTTGGTGAATGAAGATTCCATCGGGCATTTGCTCCACCTGCAGCCTGAGGAAGAACTTCATCTCCCCCATCGAACTCATTTCGAATTTCTTTTTCATCACCAACTCAAATTCTTTGCACAGGTCGTCGTTGGTGGTTCCAAAAATGATATCATCAACATATATCTGCACGATCAACAAATGGCATGCTTCTTCCTTGGTGAACAAAGTGCTGTCTACTGTGCCTCTTGTGAACCCGTTGTCCAACAAGTTTTGAGAAAGCGTCTCATACCAGGCTCTCGGGGCCTGGTGTAGTCTGTACAACGCTTTGTCCAGTAGATACACCTTGTTTTTGTGCAGTGGATCTGTGAACGCCGGCGGTTGTCCCACATACACTTCTTCTCTGATAGTTCCGTAAAGGAAAGCAGATTTGACGTCAAGTTGATATACTTTAAAATCTTTCCATGACGCGAAGGCTAGAAAAATCCGAATTGCCTCAAGTCTGGCAACCGGCGCGTAAACTTCATCATAATCTATTCCTTCCTGTTGACTGAAACCTTGAACCACAAGTCGCGCTTTGTTTCTCACCACGACACCTCTGTCATCACGTTTACATTTAAAAACCCATTTCGTCTTGATTAATTTCTGGTTTTGTGGCAAATCGACAAGTCTCCAGACGCCCAGCTTTTCGAACTATTGCAGCTCCTCCTGCATTGCATTCACCCAGCTATCCTCAGTCAATGCCTCTTTGTAGGTTCTGGGCTCTATCCGCGAAATAAAACATTTTAATGAGACTTCTTTCTGCATATCAGCAATAGATGAATAGAAACATGTAAGAGCTCGATCTATTTGATGTCGGGTTTTAACACCACTTTGCAGGTCACCAATAATCTGTTCTGAGCGATGATAAGACAACGTCCGTGTCATAACATTGTCAGGCACATTCACTTCCGATTCCAAGCTTGATATGTCAAGATCAATGGTTTGATCTTCAGCTTCCGTTGGATCCTCGTCAAAAGTCGGAGCGGGTTCCACTTCTGAGTCGTCAGATTCGCCAAACGATGGAGCTGGTTCCTCTGGTGGTTCATGAGCTGTTCCACTTGGTCCTGCTTCATCATCGTGAGTACGAACGGTGGGTTGAGAAACTTCTAGCGGTCTAGTCATTTGCTCCTGTGACATATTTTGCTGATACAGATACATAAGAGCTAGTTCCTCATCACTCGGCTCGACCGGCAGATGAAACGACTCCCAGAGCTTATCGTAGTCGAACAGGAATCTTTGTCCAGGAAGTTGTGGTGATGGAGTGTGCTTCTGACAATCCACGTGTTGGACTTGAATCACCTTACCCAGGCATGGTACGAACACCCTCTTGAGTGGGCTAGCGTAACCTACAAAGAAACTCTCATTAGATTTAGCGCCAAATTTACCATTTTCATCAATAAAAGTACAAGGACACCCGAACGGCTCCAAAAACTCAAGATTCGGCTTATAACGGTGCAACAGCTCAAAGAAAGTCTTTTTATACTTCTTGACAGTGAGAACTCTATTCAATGTGTAACAGGCTGCTGATACTGCTTCACTCCAGAAAAAGATTGGTAGCTTGGAATCGGCTAACATTGTACGGGCTGTCTCAATCAGGGTCCGATTCTTTCGTTCAGCTACACCGTTTTGCTGTGGTGTGTACGGCGCACTGAATTCATGAAGAATTCCCTTCTCGTTGCAGAACTTGTACATCTTGTTGTTCTTGAATTCTGTTCAATTGTCGCTCCGAATCCTCCGGATTGGCAGTTTATACACAGTTTCCATTTTCTTGAAAAGCACCATCAAAGACTCAAAAGTTTGATCTTTTCGTTCCAAGCACACTACCCAAGAAAATCTCGTAAAGTCATCAGTCACCACCAAGCAATATAAGTCTCCGCTGATGCTCTTTACGTTGACAGGCCCGAAGAGATCCATGTGCAATCTCTCAAGAGGTAACCTGATTGTATTCATCATCTTCAATGGGTGTGACTTCCGAGTCTGCTTTCCTTTCTTACACGCTACACAATCATCATTTAATTGAAAATTCTTCAGATTAACACCATCAACCAAATCATTGTGTACCAAAAAGTTCATTTTGCCAACATGAATGTGGCCCATCTTACGATGCCACATTATCGAATCCTTTTCTGTCGCTTTAGTTTTAGACACAAAACACTGTTTCTGATGAGATGTTGGCGTTGCGATGTTCATATCTAGATAATAAAGATCATTCTCCCGCGGAGCACGCAACAGCACCATCTCATCAGGGATTTTAAACCCTGGTTTCAACACAACACATTCAGTTTTAGTAAAGTGTACACTAAACGCTTTATCACAGATTTGTGAAATACTGAGTAAATTGTTTGTTAACTCTACTATGTAGTTCACTTTGTCGAACGAAATTACGCCATTTGACAACATTCCTTGACCAACGATCCTTCCACCTTGGTTCCCGGCAAATCCAACATAGCTTCCGTTTATGGATTTGACATCATAGAGCAAAGCAAGCGTCCCAGTCATATGCCTTGAAGCTCCACTATCCATAATCCACTTTAACAGTATCGACTTGGGCAGCCCCTGCAAATATCATAGCGAATTTATTCAAACAATGAACTCCATGACTTCTTAACTGCTGAAACACTCCCAAACACTACATCACACTTCTCATCAGTCTTAGGAAAGTTAAACGTGACATTCGAAACATCAGTTTTTACTTTTGATTTTACTTCATTTGTGATTGGGGGAAATTCTGCAAGAAACTTATCAAATTCAAATTCATGATTATCATTAGCAACCACTTTTGATTCATAAAATTCTTTTACCCCTTTGACTTTTCTGTCAACCATTTTTCCAAAAATATTTAGAACATTGGGATTAAAGACTTTTGAATCAAACTTTAACTCATTCACCATTTTCTTCACCTCAACTGATTGTTTTGGTTTAACTACCCATGATTGAGTTTCAAAAAAATTTGTTTTCGGATAAATCTTTGAAGTCTTTTGTGACTTTGAAGATTCGCCAATTTCGAATGTCGATTTCGGATTATCTTCCGACTTCAATGATTCACCTCTTTTCAAGATGCGGATTGGTGAAACCATTTGTTTTTTACCCTTTTTGTCAACTGGTGACTTAGGTCGAGGTTTTTGAACAACAGGTTTTACGACAGGTTTTTCAAAAATTTTCTTGCATTGTTTTGCCATATGTCCAATCTCATTGCAGCGATAGCAAATTCTTTTGTCATACTCGACAAAAGTTGATTTGAACGACTCTTCTTTCAGTTTCTTTGCAACATTGAAATCGTCAATGGCCTTTTGACTAAAAATGTACTCTTTTTCATCATCCACACTTGGTCCAACAACAAATATATCATTCATTTTATCCTTTGAATTGACAACCTTCTTATCATTCCCTTCTTGTTACCATTTTTCTTGTTACCATTCCCTTCCCACTCCTTTTTTCCCGAGTTGTTGAAACGAGTTGTAACAAATGACTTTTTAGGTTTCGAAAAAAATTCTTTGTTGTTTACCACATTAATGTCAATTTCAACCAATTTGTAAACTTTCTCGACATTTTCAATCTTAACATTCTGAAGAGGATACTCGAAATCAGAATAAAACTTGTCCGTTCCAATCATAGTGTAAACCACCATAATCGGATCATCATTCGTACTCTTGTCTGATTTCGGTATGAAACAATCTAAAAAATTACCCTCATCTTCAGAATCAGTAACAGACTTCTCAGAATGAGATTTCATAACTTCAACATCAGAGTTATCACTCTCTTCATCTAACACCTGATCGACAACAGTCTTGATGTCCTGTGACTCGCTGTCGGTGTCAGACGCAGAGAATGTAACATCTATGCTCTCAGGCAATTCATCCTCAATTGTTTTCAACTTGAGATTCAATGCAGATTCCACCCCATCTGGATATTTTTTAGTATAATGATTCCACGTTGGGGGTGGAACACTGTTAAAGACCGGTGCAGCATTGGGTTGTTGTGGAACAATTTGTTCAAGAACATAGGACGATGCAACATAGCTCATCAATTTCTTATCAATTCGCTCATTTTCAAATTTAGTCAATTCCAATTCTTTCTTTAATGATGCGATTGTGTCAATATGAAAATTAACTTCCACTTGTTTATCAAAAAGTGTTGCTTTTGCTAGTAATGTGGCTTTATCATTTTCGACACTTTCTTCTTTAATCATTTTAACTGATCTGGCTAGTGTATCATATGCTTCTTTGACTTGTCCTAGATCAAATTTTAACATGTCAGCATGTTCTTTCAATTCCTGAAACTTAGTGTCTTTTTCAAGACACTCCATGCACGGTTGTAAACACTTTTGGCATGGTGTTTCAGATATTGAATTCACTTTCTCAACAATTTCTGCTTCATGAGCAATTTTCACTTTCTGTTTACTAACATCTTTGAACTCTGACTCAGACACTTTCTCAGATTTGACCTCCTCAATTCCTGACTCCTGATCCGACTCCTTTTGAACTGACTTGATACCGACAGACTCGGACTTCACAAGTTCTATGTCTACCTCTTTCAGTTTCGCCATGAGAGCCTTGTCAACAATTTCTTTCAAAATGTCTTCAGTCATTTCCTTTGTCACATCGATCATTTCTTCAACAGATTCTTTCTTCGCTTCAAACCTTGGGCATGATCCGGTCCTTGGTTCTTCAAAGTAACCTGCAAAAGATTCAGAAATGTTAGGAGGCAATACATATTTCATTAAACTTCCCAAAACCTCCTGCTCAGACTGATAATAATACACTTCAGCAGCTATTTCTTCAAAATTGTCCGCCTTTTCAGCAGAAACCTCTTCAACAACTACAGAAACATCTTCAGTAACTGTTTCCAGTTCAGACACCATCTCAGAAATTTCAACAACTTCAGCCATCATTGCCTGTCCATCGCTACCGGGGATATATTTATCCCAGCTGAAACCTGCAGCTACCTTCTCATCGTCTTGATTCACGATCAGCGCTTTTTCCGGTTTATTTTCAATTTGTGGCCTTTGAACAGTTGGCTGTTGATTTGGTCGGTGATAAATCGCTTGCCTGTAGTAGTCGTTGGTGAACGGGTTTTGATGATTGTTTACTTCACGGTTGGGACATTCTCGTTTGAAGTGACCACGTTCTTTACATTTAAAACAAGTAACTTTCGACTTATCGAACCCTAACTTCTGATCGAGGCCTGATAAACTGTTACGGCCTGTAATTTCCATGAAACGTTGAGCCCTCCTCACCAGACTAGCCATGCCCCATTTGATGTCAATCAGTTCAAGTTCTTCGGGATTGATTTGGTCGTAATCCTCCTTCGTCATGTCAGGATTACCGATTCTCCCTGCTACTAAGCCCTCATAAGCCTCAAGAATGGAAGCAAGCATTGCTATGTGCTGTTTTGCGGCTGTTTCCGTGATCTCGTTTCCATTCTTTATGTTTACCGCAATGTTGCACTGAACCACAGAAACGTACGCCTGATGATTTGATCCTGTTGAGCTTTGAGGTGAAGGCTGTTCCTGAGCTTTGACATTTGGCTCAAAGTTCGCGAATGGTGAAAAATTGCCGGATTGAGGAGTGTTTGAAGAAACACTTGAAGTGTTATCAGCAATGAACCCTGTCTGTATTTTTGGGCTTTGATTGGTTGAAACTTAAGGGTTGCCTTTGTAATACAGAGACACATCTTGCTGCACACTCGCTAAGTTCATTTTCTTGATTTTCAGCAATTCCAGCTCGTGAGCTTCAATTTTTTCTATGAAACCACTAAGATTCAGATTACCAAAGCCTGGAGTGTTTTTCAACATCATCAGGTAAGTACCCCACTCATCATATGGCAATGCATCTGCCAATTTATCGATTAATTCTTCATTTGTCTTGGTAATTTCCAATCTCTTCAACTCCAATACTAAATGGCAATACCTATCAATCAAAATTTTTGTGGTTTCACCTTTCATGTAAGTGAAAATGTCGAATTCTTTCTTTAACAACGCCTTTTTGTTCTTGAGCATGGATTCACTTCCTTTAAATTTTAATTTCAATGCCTCCCTAATAGAATAAGCATTATCATCGTGTTGCAGCAACACCAAAATATCCTCCTTGATTGCTTGCTCAAGAATGCTAATCATCTTTTTCTCTGCTTTGAAATCATTCTGCTCTGTTTGCGTCAAACTTCCAATCGATTTCGGTTGATTTCGAGCATCTACCGGTGGAGCATATGGTGCCTCAACCTTCATCCAGCTTTCAAAGTGGTTAGCCTAAACCCAGTTTCTAAATCTTCCAGACCAACCTGAGAATTCATCTAAGTTCATCAGTTTGGGTGGTTTCTGCATTGTTCCCAATTCATTTTCCATATTAACATTCTGAATAATGCTTGCTGAACTCTGCGTAGCCGTCAAACCGCTTCCCGCAAACAAGTTATAAAAATCTTGATGTTCCATTTTTAGTGACAAATTTCCAAAAATGTTTAACTTTTTGATTAACAGGTTGTATTTAACGAAAACTTTTAACACAAACTGAGTTTCCAACACTCGATCACGTACGAAATGGACTAAACGCTCAAACCATGACTTTTACACAAAAACAGGTCTTATAAATGAAATCAGACTTTATGTGTAACAATGAGCGAAACCCCTAATGTTCACACAAGCGAAATCAGACCCAGACCAAATGAGTGAAACCAGATTATGATCTATGAGCAAAATCAACTTTTGTCACACGAGCGAAATCACATATTGTCACAAGAGCGAAACCATATATTGTCACAAGAGCGAAACCACATATGACCCTATGAGCGAAACCTCAGGAGCAAAACCTCCAAAAATGACTCAATGAGCGAAACCTCTTGAGCGAAACCTCTCAAAATACCAAATAAGCGGAACCTATTCACGAGCCATTTTAGGTCACTTTTAAGCCGATTTTAGTTCTGAAAATCTCAAGGGTTTGTTATTAGTCAATTTTACACTATATACTCAAATTTCAGTCCATTTTGTCATCGGAAAGTCCAGAAACTCAAAATGTGCTTGAAAAAAGCTTTGATTCAGGTCAACTAGTATCAGAGCTAGCAACTACCGAAAATCCAGCGGAAATACAAAATCGGCATGAATCAAAGCAGAAATGGAGTAGAAATAGAAGCAGATTACTTTAAACTGGTTTTCTCATTAATTCTTCAAGAAATATACGGGCAGCAGTTCGGCTACACACTGGACATGGACGTTCATAATGAGAAAACAACACTACTATTTATAGGGGTGAGGGTTTCGCTTATATGAACATGTTCATATGAGCGAAATCAGCTTCTTGGGATTTCGCTCATATGGCACATGTCCATATAAGCGAAATCAGAACATTAAAATCCCAAATTTTCATATTCAACCCCTATACAATTCATAATCAACACATCTAGACCTTATACATTGATCAACTAAGACTAAGACGCAGGCTTTAGACATTCGTGTACCAACACTTTGGAAATTGGGTTGAAGCTTATCACTTGGATGCTTGGGAACACACTGAAGTCCCATATGAAAAGCACACAAGGAATGGTATTCAGTTAACAATCAGAGAAATGAGTGCTGAGGATAAAAAGAAGTATAGAGATGAGAAATTGATGGTGAGTCTGTTACAGTAAACGATCAAAGAGGACATTCTGATTTTGCTTCAACATGATGGAAGTGCTTATTCAATCTAGACTGAATTAGAAGCAAAGTCTTTAGGAAGTGATGATATGCTTAAAAACAAGATGTCACTCATGAAAAAAGAATTTGATTTATTCCGTGGTTTGAAATCCGAAAACACCAAGCAGATTATTGAAAGATATTGTAACTTGGTGAGAAATATGACGAAATTAGGGATAAAAAAGGATACTGATGAGCTGATCGAGAAACTTGCTGATGCGTTACCACATGATACTTGGGGAACATTCCTGATGATGTTGAGAAACAATCGGAAAGAATATAAAAAGTTAACTTTGGGTGAGTTCATCAAACATTTGGAAGCTCAAGAGATGGAGCAGAGGAAGATCGCCAGGATGAAGAACTACGATGGAGAACAAGACATCGGCTTGTATTTCAAGAGTGGTGTTAGTGAAAAGACAATTTTTTCTCCAAAGGTTGAAACTGCTTATAACGCAAAAGGTTCTTCTGAAAATGCATCTCAGGGATCAAGCAACACAACAGGATTCTCTTCATTTCCAACTTATGATCCACAGTTTTCTACAACAAAGAGTGGCAAAGTTCTTCAATGCAACATTGCTTTAAAGCTTGAGAATGATTAGAATTATACTGAGGAAGTTGCAAAAAGTCACATGTCTTTGTTGGTGACCGTGCTTGAATCCTATGGAGGTTTAGTTGCAGGAAGGATCGGGAATCCAATGCTCACTAAAGAGGATTACGATCAAATTGATGCCGAGGAAATGGAATTGATGGATATTAAATGGTGCATGGCTAGTGTGTTGAGTCAGGCTAAAAAGTTTAAACAAATCACAGGCAGAGATGATTTTCGCGAGGCACATATTTCAACTTTAGGTTTTGATAAGTCTAAAGTTACTTGTTTTCGTTGCAGGGAAAAGGGGCATTTCAAGAGAGAGTGCACAAATCGAGAAGCGAGTGGAGCTCAAAACCCTTTCGGAAACAACGATTACTACAAAAAGGCGATTTATCATCAAGTCACACAACAGCCATATCAACAACAACAGGCACCACATCAGGCTCAAACTGCACATGGTAGAAAAGAAATTGAAGATTCAAAGAGAGCATGTATGGTTAATCAGGGCAAGGATGGTGGTTTCAGTTGGGATAAATACATTCCAACAGACAGCAAAGTGTGTTTCGCAGATCAAGATGATGAAAGATTGCCTGAAGGTTTCAGCTGTGATAATTTTTGTCCAGACCAAGAATTCATGGCCAAAGAGATGTCAAATAGTAAAGCCTTTATTGCTAATGCTTATGATGAGTATTGTGCTGCAAAATACAGAAAAGTCAGGGAAGCTGAAGAGGAAAAATGGAGAAAAATAGAAGAAGAGGAAGAAGAAGAAGAAAGGTTAAAAGCTGAAGCTGAAGCCGAGAAAAAGAAAAGAGCTGAGTTTTTCCAAACGAGAAGAACAGTCAAAGATGTTCCTGAATTTGAAATCAAAGTTGATACTAAAGCAGTCAAAGTTCCTGAAAAGTGTTTGAATTGTGATTCTTTGATCATGCAAAACAACGAGCTGCTACACAACATAAAAAGATTGAAAGAATCTTATGATACTTTGAACAGAGAGATTAACAAGTAGACTGATTCAAACAGTGAACAAGTTGTTGCATTGAATACACTCAAAGGAGCTTACATGAGACAACTTGATGATGTCAATTACTACACCGAGAAGTGTGCTGAGCTGGAATTGAAGTTGGCAACACAAAGAATTGAAACTGAAAGAGTCAACAATTTATTGAAAAGTTACTCATGTTCTACTTTTGTTGTTGACAGGATTTATCCGATTGTGGAAAGATTGAAGACTTTTGAAGAAGAGAAGACTTCGGAAGAAAAGAATTCCGAGACAAAAGAAGAGGATGAAGTAGAAATTTCTGGTAAGAAACCAAGTGTTGTCTACAATAGATGTCCGCCCCCAGTCGAAAATGGATATTTGTCTCGAAATCCAAATTCCGAAAGAGTCAAAAAGGCAATTAATTTACAGTGGGAGTCAGGGTCGTCGGATAATTTGCCAGAAAATATTGATGTTACATTCACATCGTCTGATACTGATCATGAGTCCGAGTTGATAAAAAGTGTGGTCGATCAGGTGTTAGACAAAGATGACATAGAGGAGTCGAAACCGGAGTCCAAATCCGAGTCAAAGTCTAGGTCTGACAAGTCAAAGTCAACAATCAAAAAGGACAAACGGGTTTATGATAAGGAATTTTTGCTATCAAAATCTAATTTGAATGACGAACCGGTAAAGTAGCATATACTTTGAAAGATTCTGACAAATTATATTCTGATGAGATTTTTCCAATAAGAGGTGTTAAAACTGAAATGATTAAAAAGGTTTTCAGACTAACAGAAATTAACATTTCTGAAATAAAAGATATTAATCTTTCTGAAAATTCAAGACCTTACACCTCAAGAGTGCAACAAAGAGTAAACAAGAAAAAGGGTTACAGTTCTGGTTCTGGTATTTATAAAAAACCAAACCATAACTGTAATTTCAAAAAGAAAGGATTAGGATTTAATCAACCGAAAAATCATAAAAATGAAAAAGTTTATAAACCAAAAACTGTGTTTGTTTCAGGAAACTCTTTAGAAGCTGAGAAAGAGCAAGCGTTCAGAAAGCAGAAAAACCAAGAATTCCTTGCAAAGAAGCAAGATGAGATGAAGAAAAGTGTTACTCAGAAGAAGACTGAGACAAGAACCTGTTTTCAGTGCAAAACTGCTGGTCATATTGCTAGAAATTGTCCGAAAACATTCAAACCAAAACAGGAAGTCTCTGGTAAAATGAAAGAAAAAGTTATTGAGAAAACTGAACTTACAACCAGAAAATTTACAGGCTTTGAAAATTCAACCTTTGAGATTGGTGAATGTTCAAAGAATGTGGTTAAAGAAAAGAAAATCTGAAAAATAAAAAATGGGTTGTTAAGGGTTCAGGAAACAGTTCTGGTGATGAATCTGATTCCACAAAATCAGAGGAGGCAAAAGTTGTTAAAGAAAAGGTTGAGAAATCAGTTCCGAATGTGGATGATGTGAATTTTCCACCTCTGCGGGCTGAAAATTTTAAAAAGAAAGTTGGGAAAGTTGAAATTTCAAATCAATTTTATTCTGACAAGAAGAAATTTGATGTTGATAAGGTTTTCAACAGAAATGTGAAACATATTTTTGGAAAAATGGTCGATGGTAAAGCCAAAGGAGTTAAAGAATTCTACGCTTCCAAAATGAATGTTCACAAGTCTGTTGAAAGTAAAGATGAAGAAGAGGTTGATACACCCAAGGAAGGTCAGGCTTGGGTGGATATATTTTTCAAAGAGTAAAAAACTGACTTGCCGGAGATCCCAAGTTGGTAATCGCGGATCATGAATCGACATCTTTCATTGTTTATGCAAATTGTTTTTGTATAAGTGTGAATTGCCGGAACTCCCAGGTTGGTAAGTGTGGAGTAGGAATCGGCACCTTGAGAATTCAACCAACAGATGATGATTGATTGAAAATGTTTGATTGGATTGATCTTACAAGTGGTAAATCAGGGACATTAAGTTGTATCTGATTTCCTACAAGTGATTGTGAAACAATGTGATGATTCAAACCCCTAACCTACAAATGGTAAAATCAATCAACAAAACTTATTTTCTGGAAAAACCATTTAATTAAAACAAACTTAAGTGTTTTGAAATCAATTGGAAAATAGTTTGTTGTAAGGGGGAGTTCTGATTGTTTATGCCGAGTGGATGGAGAATTGAGGCAATTCGATATCAGTTGTTATATTCTTGTACAGTTTGTTTTCAAATTTTAGATGTATTTGTATTTTAGGGGGAGTATAATTTCAGAAAATCCAAAAACATTAGAAAATTTGAAAAAGCCAAAAACATGATAAAATGAAAAATGAGTTTTTGTTGCATAAAAGAGGAAATGATAGTACATCATTGGACTGTCACAACACGCTAAAGAAATGGAAAGTTAAAATGTGATAAACGGTCTCACTAAGGATGTGACGGTAGGCTCAGTTAGACTAGTAGATTTGCGATAACGATACAAACTTAAATGAAAAGGCCTAGTTCTAGTGGGAAACATGGTCAAAAGCATAGTACTTAGTTTTGTCCTTCTTGATTGTGTGCCTACTCAGTAATCGCTGATTGTCGAATGACATAAAACTGGTTAAGTTTGTGAACTTTCACAACTTTGCTGAAAAGTCACTGTGATTGTGCATTTCATTTTGCAAAGATTTAAACTTGTTTTATTTCTTTATTTTGTTTAAGCATTGGACATCCTCTGCGTATACGTGAGTATCGACCTTATTGTTAATGCCTAAACGTTCTGCTTTATTTTCTTTGGTGTTTCGTTTAAGCTTTTGACCTCCTCTGCGTATACGAAAGTATCGACCTGGTGGTTAAAGCCTAAACAACTTCAACTTATTTTTATTTTCTTATTTTGTTTAAACATTGGACTTTCTCTGCGTATACGGAAGTATCGACCTGATTGTTAATGTTTAAACATTCTACTTTATTTTTGCACAAATCACAGTTGATAAAAGTTTAAAGGCATTACTTGAGTCAGTGTATTGCATGATGAGGGGATATGCTGAGATCGTGGGGTCGATAAGAATTTAGTGCAAATTAATATACCTTAACGTATCGGTAAGCATTTCGAAAGTTTTTAGATTGAGTTTAAGTGGATAACAATATCGTCAATCTATGTGAATTTTTTAGAACTTAAAATGTTTAAAGCTTAACGGTGTTAGTGATTTGTCTCATAAACTGATATGATCCTCTTGCACGAACTTACAAAAATATTGTTTGTAAATATTTCTTTACTGCATTCTCATTCAAAAATCTAAAAAGATTTTAAGTGTGTTTTAGCATAAATTTTGTTAAAATCCAAAAAGATTTTTGACAACTGTTGTTGGAAAGCTGACATTCAAAATTCCAAGTGCTAAACTTGATGAACAGGTTTGGGAGAGAGTGTATGAAAAAGTTCTTACAAGTGGTTTGCAGAGAATAAATCATTTTTTTAATATTTTTTGCAAATAGTTTCTAAATTTTAAAGATTTAATCTTTGAGAAACTTATGTGTGTGGTAGAGAATTGTAGATATGAAGATTGACCAAAGCCAGATTCCGATATCTGAGCAGATGGTGATTTCCAGACTGCGATCCCAGCTTAGTGAGAGGGGGAGTCTGAGGACATCAAGAGAGGGCTCAGAGCTAGATTGCGATTTTGGAAGAAAGAGAAAGAGATTGATTGTGGATGCTTACAATGAAGAATACTTCGGAGAAAAGCACAAAGACTGATAAAGAATGAAGGTTTGACAACCGAAGACTCGACACTGAAGACTCCGTCAACATCCGAGGGGGAGTTTGTATCGAGTCTTGTATAGAATTAGGGCATGAGAATCAAAATAGTGATTTTTAGAGGTGATTCCGCTCGAAATGACACCTTGTCATTTCGAGCTAAATCACATATAATTCTGATTCCGCTCGAAAGTAACTTTCTGATTCCGCTCGAAAGTAACATGCTGATTCCGCTCGAAATGACACCTTGTTATTTCGAGCTAAATCAGAACACCTATAAATAGGTCATTTAGGGCGAAATCAGAGAGGTGTTGTGGTTGTTGTCTTCCGGTGAGCCATGAAGTGCTGCCGAAGTGTTGTCATGATTGTAAAAGGTTTCTATATCAATAACATCAACAGTTTAAGGTGAATACGGCTGAGTTAGCACCAAAACATTTGTTTCCGCCTCTTGTTTTGGATAAGTACTCTTCTGATTGACTCATTCAGGTCCGTAATCGATCCTACAAACTTGTCGAGGTACGGCTTGCAAACTCTATTCATTAAATCCATAAAAACTGCCGGTGCGTTCGTTAACCCAAACGGCATGACCAGAAACTCGTAATGTCCATAACGAGTCCTAAAGGCCATTTTCGGGATACTTTCCTCTTGTATCCTTAGTTAATGATATCCTGATCGAAGGTCGATCTTTGAATAAAAGCTCGAACCTTGCAGCTAATCAAATAGGTCATCAATCCTTGGCAAAGGATATCTATTCCTGATAGTCAACTTATTAAGCTCGCGGTAGTCTATACACATACGAAAACTACCGTCCTTCTTTTTGACGAACAGAACTGGAGCTCCCCAAGGTGAGAAGCTTGGCCTGATAAATCCTTTATCCAATAGCTCCTGAAATTGCGTCGACAACTCCTGCATCTCTAAAGGCGCAAGTCAGTAAGGTGCCTTAGCCACAGGCGCGGCGCCTGGGACTAAGTCAATGTGGAACTCGACTTGTCTTTGCGGCGGTAATCCTGGCAAGTCTTCTGGAAAGACTTCAGGATATTCTTTTACTACTGGAATGTCTTCGATCTTTGGTTCAGCAGCTTCTTTATCCACGATGTGTGCCAAGAAGGCAACACGTCCTTTCTGTAAACACTTTCTAGCTTTCAGACAGCTAATGATTCTCAGAGGCGTATCGCGGTTTTCTCCATGAACTACGATCATCTCTCCATCTTCTATTGGTATGCGGATGGTCTTTTCGTGGCAAACAATCTCGGCTTTGTTGCTCGATAGCCAATCCATCCCGACCACCACGTCGAAACTTCCCAATTCAACTGGTAGTAGATCCAAAGTGAACTCGTGTTTTCCTAGCTCAATCACGCATCCTATGATGACTTCACCCATTTCAACTAGTTTCCGATTCGCCAATTCAATCGAGTACGGAATTTCTAACTTACTAGGTGTCAACCCAAGTATATTCTTAAATTCTATCGATACGAAACTATAATCGGCACCAGTATCAAACAGAACAGGTGCAAAACGTTGGTTTATAGGGAACGTACCAGTGACTACGTTTGGATCCTGGCGCGCTTCCCTTGCGCCGATGTTAAAGACTCTTCCCCGTGCTTGGTTCAGTTTTGGGCATTCCCTCTTAAAATGCCCGACGTCTCCACAATTGAAACAACTGGGTCCACGACCATTTCCATTCCCATTTCCACCTTGAGCGTTGTTTTGGTTGCGATTTCCACTTCCAGCTTGGTTTGCAAAGTTTCCACGGTTTCCACTTTCGCCATTACCTCCTTGTTGGCGGTTTCCACTACCATTCCCATAACCTCGATTACCACCATGCCCAGTACCAGTTCCGGCCCGGCACGTATCCTTCGAGTGGCCGTTCCTTCCACATGACTCACATTTTCTCAATCCGCATTGGCCAGAATGATGGCGCTGGCATGTATCACACTTGGGCAGAGTGCCCATATAACCTCTTCCTTTGCTTTCAACACCGGTTTTGGCCCTAGCCGGTGTACTCGACTCACCCCTCTTTCTTACAACATTGGTACCTTGCTTGAAGTTGGAAAATTTCCGTTTATTTTCACCAGACGACTCAACATGTGTTTCCTTTTTCTTCTGATCAGAAACTGAGAACTTGTTCAACCTAATGGCCTCTTCAGTAAGCGCCACACTGAGGTCTATGGCTTTCGTGATCGTTGCAGGCTTGGGCGTGGTAACCATACTCATTATTTGGGGTGCCAACCCCCAGATGAAGCGCTCGACACGTTTAAATTCGGGTGTGACCATGTACGGCACTACATGAGATAAATCATGAAATCTTTGAACATATTCTGCAATCTTAGGACCATGCATTCTTAGATGCCAGAACTCGGTTTCTAGCTTCTGTATTTCAGCACGCGAGCAATACTTCCTTCTCATTAGCTCTTTTAGCTCATTCCAGGTTAACGCATAAGCAGCAGCTTCTCCTAACGTTTGCACTTGCAGATTCCACCACGATAGGGCGCCATCCAGAAACAACCCTGAGATGTAGGTTACTTGTTGCTCAGGAGCGTATTTGCTCATTCTTAGGACAAAGTCTGTCTTTTCAGCCCACCTAACAAACGCAACAGCACCTCCAGTGCCGTTGAAATTCACCGGCTTACAGTCGAGGAACTGCTTGTAGGTGCACCCTGCACATACGTTAAAATTTACAGATGGTATCAGCGGACGTGCTAGAAATATCTAAATGTATGGTAATATGTCTCAAGCAACTTGACATTACCATGGGGTGGATTGTTGTTGCCGTTGTTTTTTGAATTGCTCCCGCTTGTTCCTCCTTGGGAGGCCGCATACTGAGCTATAGCCGCGGCAATTATCCCTTGGAGTTCCGCCTCAGTAGTGGGCATGCGTACATCGCGTCTTGGAGGCATCTTCTAAAAGATGATTATATAGGTCAGGTCATAGTAAGTAAATAATATGCGTACGTACTAACATTTATCAATCACATAACATCACATGTTATAACGTAAAACAAATAACTCAACAAAGCATGTAGTGAGAATGTTGCCATTGAGCCTCATTAATCACGACCACAATATTGTTTCACAAGTTTAGTACATCATACATCCAAATGACATCAATGGGTCACATCACCCTCAAAAATACAAGTCAACTACAACTATCATATACAAAAGTGTGATCTATCAACAGTCTTCGTAAGCTGTCTCAATAGCGACCTTCTCACCAAAAGATCGACCTGCATAAAACCAAAAATGCCTATGCTGATGGCGGTGGAGGAGGAGGAGGAAAATGAGAGAAAACCAAGCGACGCATGTGTAACCAGTCCTCTTCTAAGGCACGATAGGCGCGCAGCACATATGCTATCTGCTGCTTAGATGTCATGAAACGAACGTCTGAATCGGGGGAAAGCGGACGTGGACGGTGCGGTGCTGCAAATGGGGTCTGACAATGACAAGATGGACGTGGAGCTCTCTCCAAATCCTGAATACGACGCATCAATGCATCCTGCTGTATCATCAAGGAAGTGAGGATGTCCTCCGTAGAGTACCCAACATGGTACGGGTGGTACGGATCAGACAGTGGCATAACAGAGGGCGTAGTCCACAAAAATGGCTCGCTCGGTGGTATGAAAGATGGTGCAGTAGGTGGTGCAACATGAGAAAACTGTGACATGACCGGATCAGACGTCGATACAGGTGGAACAAAAGTAGGATGACAAATCTGTGGTACAAACTGGCCGCCTCCTGACATGAAAGGTACGTGACCAAAAGGCTGTCGCGATGAACCCTCCCCAGGACGCGGTGGAGGGATGTCCTGGAGAAAGGTAATCGGAAGATCGGTATGATGGGCATCGGTCGTGTGTGGGTGGGATAGTGGAATATCAGTGGGTGCAGAAACAGGTGTGACTGGTACCACATACGGTGGATAGTCGTCATCGTCGATCCACCCATTGAGGGTGTCGGCGTAACGTGGATCTATATGAGTAGCAAAAGGTGCATGGTCAAACAGTACCGGCACGGAATCGAGAAATGGTGCATCAACAACAGGATCATCTATCAAGGGTGGAGCAACAGTGGGAAAATCAACAACGGGTATATCACCAACAAGAGGTGCAACGGCTGGTGCATCATCATGGACAGGGTCATGCTCTAATTCAGGGTCAGGAGCAACTACAGGCTCTGGGGCCACAGCAGGCTCCGGGTCAACAAGATCCATATCAAAATCAGCAGGGATGTCAAGCAAAGGGTCAATAGGATATACGGGCGCCTCCAGGGGCTGATCCATGTGAATAAACTCAATATCATGGTCAGGATTGAAATCAGGGGGAAAGACCAGCTCAAAAGCGTCATCGACCTTGTGGTCAAACTCGAACTCGTGCGATGGACCGGGTGCAGCTGACATCGCCATGTCAGGGTCAGAAGAGTGAGGCTGCACACCATGGTCGTGCAAAGATGCAGATGCCACAGACTCCAATGAGTCCGGGACAGGTGAACCAACAGGAAGCTCCTCTATAGGGGCCTCAGCAATGGGAAGAATAACGTCAGCATCAATAGGGGCCCCGCCCTCATAGTCAGCCTCAGGCGGATCCTCCTCAAACAGATCGATGTCGTCATCAGAACCGACATCGAGTGGCATATCTACTACTGGGAAAACAGCAAACGGAATGGGAGCAGGGATCACCGCAAGAGGTAGATCCCCGGCAGGAATGCCATCAGCAGGCTCAACTCCGATGTCAGGCAGCGCGAGCAGCTGGAAATCATCGTCGTCAGTGCTGGTGGTGTCTGATGTGTAGACCTCTCGCTCTGACGGAATCTCGTCATCTGACACGATCGCCATGGGGTCTAGTGTGTCCGATACTCCTGTGTTTGATGATGAAACCATGACGTCTGTAACACAATCACATATATGCACATATATCAATCATAAAGTCAAATAAACATGTTAGCCACAATAAAGCAAACAGTAATCATCCTAGTCTCCTAGACTACTCTCCCAGCCTCTCAGACTGAACCTCCTAGCCTCTCAGACTAACTCCCTGGTCTCTAAGACCAACCTCCCAGTCTCTAAGACTAAACCTCCCCAACCTCTAAGATTGGACCCCTCAGTCTCTAAGACTGAACCTCCCTCAGCCTCTAAGACTGAACCTCCCCAGCCTCTAAGACTGGACCTCCCCAGCCTCTAAGGCTGAACTCCCTCAGTCTCTAAGACTGAAATATATAAGTTTTGAAAAAGTGTATTTGTGCCTTTTATTTGTAAAGATGTTTTGTATCCTGGATCTGGACGTTTTAGTGTATGCAATGTAAAAATGTTTTCGTGAGAGCCCTAGTGATCATAGTCTAGACTCGAGAAAGAATCCTAGTTCGCTATGATCGATGCTCTGATACCAAGCTGTCACACCCTGGCTTTTGCGGAAGCGTGGGTTTGTTTGGTGTGACTTCTTAATACCATAGCACAATCACAACCATGCTATATGAAAATAAAACGCATGACAGTCATCCATTCATCAAGTTTTAAAAGTTACCACAACAACATTGTTTTAAAAGTCGACACATGAAACCAAATACAATCATGACATAATTAAAAACATGTTCATACGACACGACAAAAGTCTTGACTAGAAATACGGTTTAAGACTTGTAACCCGTCCAGGCAAGGGTCACAATTCCTAAACCCGGATGACGTCATTATTCCTTACGCAGCTTGACGTGAATGCATACCTTGCCAGATCCACTAATTTCCTAAAATACATGTAGTTTGAAAAATCAACAAAAGTTGAGCGAGTTCATGAAAAAGTGAGTATGAATAAACCTTTGTAGTATGTATGAAAATCCCTGGTATGTAGCAATTAAGGAAAAAAAAAAAGAGATCACCACTGGGTTGCAAAGCCAATGATATGTGTGAAGTGATGCAGGAAGACTCAAACCTAGCAAATTTTTGCGTCGGGCTCAAAGTTACCCCATGGTCCGTACAGTGGACTCAGGAGTTGGGCTCGCTACACCCAAATAGATCTACCACTCATGACCCTTGGTCCTACAACGAGGATTAATGGCCCCAAGTACCACCTACCAACTCACATGATCTAAGTAGTATACCTTCCTTAAGCTAACCATACCATGTATAAAAGTGTCTGTAATTACTGTAACATGTATTCCACCCCCGAAGTATAAAAACTGAAAAACAGTTAAGAGAAAAGGGGGACATGAACTCACAGAAGTGCGTATCCCGAAACGTAAGTCTCCAACTCAACCTGCTGCATGACGACCTACACGTACTAATGCCTATTAGACGGATGGTCGTGCCTTGGCTTAGGGTTTAGTGTTTTGAGTTGCGTTACTATGATATTATACTTGTTAAAATAATATTAATTATTTTAACTTATCTTTTGTATTAAGGAAAATAGTTAGGCAACTATTTCGTATCCACGCTTCTTAATTATTTTGTATGTGTATTTCCTTCCCAAGGATGGGGTTTTTTATACATGTACACTTGTAATTCCGAAAAATATATTTTAAGTCCCACTTAGCAAATATATTTAATCACTTGTCTAAAACATCTTAATTCCAAAATATCAATTTTTCCCAAAAATATTATATTTTACTTCATAAAGTTTCCCAAAATAATACTTTACCAAAATATACGTATAAGAGTATTTTTCAGAAATATACATAAGTTACGTTTTAGTGTTTCGTATTATAACAATACTGGTGTAACTTAAATATTTATTTGTGAGAGCGTTGGTATTATTTTGGAGTTGAAATTTCATAATATTTTCAAGTTATACTATTTTTATTCTAAAAATAATATATATCTAGTTCGCAAAATAATCAAATAATCACACAAGCGTCCTATTATAAAATATATATTCTAAATATATATTTATCAAGTTTTATTTACAAAAATCCACCTCCGGTACTTGGTAATTTTTGAAATAAAAATCATGGCAAAGTTTATTTTGAAAACCAAGTTAAAAATATATTTGTAAACATTTGTTAGAAAAATAATTCTAAGTGTTGAAATTCTAGAAAAATTTCGCCAGAGTTTCCTTTGTAAATGGAGGTGTCCATGCTTTTTAGCATATCATTTTCTTTTGTAAAAATCATTCAAACAATCACCAACCAATAATATATAATCTCTATTTACCAATTTGACAAAAATAAACACAAATCATAAACTTACGAACTTGAAAGTTTATGAAAACAAGTAGTAACTTACTAACATAATTAGTAAGTCTTGTTATCTTTAAAAATGTGATTAGTTTCTTAAAAGCTTTATTTTTAAAGGGTTTGAAGTTTTACAACTTCTAGTCATGATTTACAAAAATATTTCTTTGTTAAATTTTCTTTCTACACAAGTGTTCCTACACTTGTTTACTTACTAAAAATGTGTTTATTTCATGTAATATCCAAGTTTTAACAAAACTCGTTCCTTTCACTTGGTTCTTTCGAAAACCCGCTCATAGATCTTTAGATCTACAAGTTTATAACTCATTTTTCCAAGAAAACTTATATTTATTCAAGTTCAAAGTTCATGTGTGGATGGTTTCATCACCCTTCATATCTTTAACCTTTACATCTTGCTAGTTCATGTTCTTAGACATGATCTAGCAAGTCTAGGTGATGAACCATCTTACTTCTACTAACAAACAACATGTATTAAGCATAACAACACAAGATCAACATGATTTCAACATCATTTAACACTACTTCGTCTCTTTATCCATTCTTCATCCTTTATGTTCAAGACTTGTTTAAGTTCTTTAGAGTTTCTTAACATTTTATCATTCAATCAACTATTAACCACTAAAAATAAGAACAAGATGAATATTTGAGGCACTTACTACTAGCACAAGGCTAGGGGAGTTTCAAAGCGTAAAAGTGGTGGATAAAAGAAAACTAGAGTGGTCCTTGAACTTCCGAGTGCACCAAGCTTGCTTGTTGGACCTCTTGCACCTTTGGTTGTATGGAAAATGGCTTGAATGAGAGTTGATGGTGGTGATATGGTGGAGGGTGTTGGTGGCCGAAGGTGGGGAAGGAGAGGAAGAGATAAGCTTGTTGATGTTGAGTGTTTGATGAAATGAGATGGTTATCTCTCATACATATTTATAAACCATATTTCTCTATTAACCAACATACATTGTGTTTCTTAATGTCCAACAATTAGCAATTTAATAATCAAAAGAATGGGGTGAGGGTGTACCACCCTCATGACCGTCAAATAGGGGGGTAGGGGGGTTGGGTTGTGATGGAACTAGTTACTTGTTTAGTTAGGATTGAACGATATAGTTAGTGATTTAGTGTGTTATATAATATAAAGTGTGTTAGGGTGTTCGGGGGACCCTAACTATCTCAGAAAAGTAAAAACAATGTATTTGGCAATATTTTTATGTTCCGGGTAAAGTCCGGTTGTTCGGTTGGACGTTGATCTGTTAAAGTGCTAAATAAAGCTTTAAAGTGTCTTTTATATTACTTTTAGTGACACATTAAATTCCCATCACTTTGGAAATTGTCTAGGACTATTTTACCAAGTTTTTGCACTTTACTAGCATTGTTAAATGCTGAATTTTGGTTAACTAGTGCAAAATTCTGCACTTTAAGTATGTTTTAGGCACTTCCGGGCACAATAACTATCACCTAGTGACGTAGTTTTATGGTCCTCACTTCCCTACACTCCCTACTAGTGTAGTACTCTATCTCTGGCTCATAATGGCCTCCAAAATATTGTCTGTCTAGGTGCTGGCATTGTCAGCATGTTATCTGGGTTATCCGCTCAGTGTGCTAACTGTGCTTTGTGCATCAAGGTTGTCACTAAAGTTTGTGTGAAATAAATGGAGTGTCAGTATGAAAAGTGATGCATATGTATGTATGGAACAGAATTCAGTAAGCAGTTAAATCACAGTTGTAATCAAGCACAGTCATTAAGCACAAATTAAATATTAATTAGTTGTACGTTTACCTGTAAATGTGAGGGTTGTCACATTCGCATGGCACGTGGTACGAAAGTTGGTAACAAGCCTGAAACACTTATATATAGGAAGTACCAGCGGCGTATCCACCATGTTTCAGACACGTCACTTTCGTCTCGTATTTCTATGCCACGTTCCGTTTTGTGTTTCACAAACACAATAGCACATAGACTCATCAAATAGCTTCATAAATTTAGTTTGATCCTGAGATTAGAGTTAACGTTTTAGATTGCGGACATTCGTGCAATTTGTGTAAAAGCCTCAAAATAAACGAAGAGTCAAGTTTAAAACCACACATAAAATCGAGATATCATAAATGATATGCTCATAAAAAATAGGATTGTTCCGGGTAGAGGAACGGTGACTAACCAAAGTGATTCGAACCCCTTTCGAATTAAGGCAACGTGTCTTGACTTACCTCGACAAATACGTCATCGATATTAGGCCTACGATATTCGTCCTTTTGGTCATTTCACGTTCCTAATTGATTGGGAATTTCAAGGCCTTGGCGAGACAAAAAAATATCAAGGAGTGGGACTAGTTATCAAGGTATGAGTTTCACCTCTATCTTGACAACGTCGTTCCCTAATAGCGTCGGTACTTATCAACAGATAAGACCTACTAGAATTTTATAAGGAAATTTCCCGTCAAGGTTTGGGTCACTCCTGACTTGAGGGCAAATCTCGTGCAAAATACAAACACTGGTTAACAGTGTTTCAAAGTATCAAGTGTATATTGTGCCAGCCTTAGGAAAGGCATGTAAGTTTTATAGGAAAGGTGCTGCTAGGAAGCAGATACGGTAGAATTCATAGGTCTTAAACAACAGATAAGAATCAAGATTCCTAGAACTATAGACTAGGGCAAGTATTCCTACTTATCCTAATTCCCTATAGTTATGGCTCTAATACCAATCTGTCACACCCCAACCGATGGCGGAAACATCGGGGTGCGAGCACTAAGCGTTCAGATTGCTCATGAGTTTCCATAACACTAATAGTTTTAGTAGTAATTAAATTGATTCCATGCAAGATTGTCTAAACAACATAAATCCAAAATCACGTAACATCAAACATCATCATAGTTTCAAAAGTTTCTAGATTAGCTAAGTGTAGTTTCTAAGCTTCATCCTAGCTTGTTTCAAGAATCCTAGCATCCTATCAGCCTGCAACATGTATTAAAATAAAGTCAGTACAAAAACGTACTGGCGAGTATACAAGTTTGAGTATATACCAGAAAGATTAAAAGACTCATATCCACAATGTAAATTATAACAAAATAGTTTCAGTCGTGCTAGTGTTCGCAGTCCAAGTGATAGCCCAAGTGTCCCGATGCTTTAGTGTTTTCCCAAGAATCAAGGAAAACTAGGTTCCTCCTAACAATACAATACCCCCGAGAATAATGGGGAGGTGCATCTCCTATAGCGCTACTATTGTTAAGGCGGAACTACACACTCTGGATTAAACGTTCACATAGCACAAAGAATCAAGAATCACAAGTTCCACGTACACATAGGATAGAGTTTAGATTCCAAAAGTTTCAAGTATCATAGTTTAATAGAATACATATTGCATCCCAAAGTTTAAAACAAAAAGGGATAGAGTATACTCAAAGTGATTGCTTAACAGATTAACTGTTATTGGATCAAAGGGAGCTCTTTAGGTTTAGCCTGATTAGATTACAGCAGGTAAGTGTCGGACAGAATTATGAGATTGCGCAAAGTGTCAGATCAGTCACTAGATCGGATGGCAGTTCGATCGGATGGCTATCCGATTGGATTTCCATTCGATTTATATGACCGTTGTGAGTGAGGGATGGATTGCCATCCGATCGGATGGTCATCCGTTCGGATGGCCATCCATTCCGATGGCCATTCGATTGATTGGTCATTCTATCCAAGTGTCAAGATTCCAAATTATTACCAAGTTTTCAAGTTTCTGAAAAGGTTTCTAAGTGTTGAAAGATTCCAAGACAAATTGTCACCTCGATCGGATGGCAGTTCGATCGGATGGCTATCTGATCAGATTGCCATTCGACGATCAAGAAGTGCTTAAGGTTAAGAGGCAAGTGTCACCCGATCGGATGGCAGTTTGATCGGATGGCTATCCGATCGGATTACCATTCGATTTAAGTTGTCCTTGTCATGTTCACAATCTTGTAAAATTTTCTAAGTTTCTGGTTTGACGATGACGACACAGTACGTCTTGAGACAACGGTAAACACGTCACCGTTCAACCGGTCTGGTCGGATGGGAAACACCCCAGTCCGATCTGTTGCCTGTTCGTGACGGTGCTTATGTTGGAATCCGTACTCTGGTCATCTCCTCCGGTAATAATCCATTTCCAAGCCGACTCAAGACTAATCATCAAGTTTTCAGTCCGTTCAGATCCAGATTCCACCGTTTTAAGTGGAAAAAATTTAAGAATCAAAGATGAAGGAGATAAACATAACTTTTAGCTGAAAAAGTCCAGATTTAGTTATGATTCAGTGAAAAACGCATGAAATTCCTTAGATCTGAGCTAGATCTTGAACGGATGACATCACTCAACAGTCTGTACAAACCGCCATAATGACGTCGCCCTTAAGAGCTCAAATCCCAGATATTTCACGGTGAAAAGTGAGATTTCAAGGGAGAATCTTGTAGATAATAGCGTATAGATCAAGGATGTACAAGAATCCAGTGTAAAACGTACCGAAATCGCCGAGAAATGGAAGAAAAGATGATTGCGTGCATTTGGATCGAGTGAGGCTGTCACATCAGTGAGAATGATGTGACAGGCCTATTTATAGTGTCAGAGAGAGGAAGTGAGGCAGTGTGCACGGATCGGATGGTAGTTCGGTCTAATGGCCATCCGATCGGACGGTCATCCGATCGGATTGCTATTCGGTTAATCCCATCCTTTTCGTTTCACCGTCTTTGATTCATTTTTCAAGTTAGGTTAAGCGTTGCGTTGCATATTATTTTGGGTATTAGCATCACATAACTAGATTACATTATTAATACCAAAGTTTCCAAGTTTCATAGATTTCGCCAGTGACAAGACTCCAGTCTCTCGTTCAACCAAGTCTCAAGTTTCACGAGTCTCAAGAGTCAAGAACCAAAGTATCAAGAGTCAAGAATCTAGATTCCAAGTATCAAGAATCATAGCTTTCAAATATCAAGAATCATAGTTTCCAAGTATCAAGTATCAAGAATCATAGAACCATAGAATCATAGCATTAAGTCTCAAGAATCATAGTATCAAGAATCAAGATTCAAGTATCAAGAGTCTAGTATTAAGAATCAAGTCTCATTGTGTTAATCATCAAGAATCAAGTCTCTAGAATCAAGAATCAAGCATCATAGTATTAAGAATCAAGAATCTAGATTCAAGCATCACAAGCATCAAAAGTGTCAAGTATTACATAGTTTAGGGGCCAAAATTGACAAAAGCTAAAAGTATAGGGACACAGGTGTTACAGATTCCCTGTTGTTGAATCCACATTCAAATGGTTTATTCTTTCCATAGTATAACTCCATGTGCTGCATAGCGAAAATCCCGCAGTCAATGAAGTTGTCTCTTGTTGGCCAACCAATCTCTTTCTTTGACAGTGTTTCACTTGATAATGCTTGTGTAATCGGGTGTTTGACACTACGCATATAAGCACATACGATATCTTTCTGCCAATAATAAACCATCTGTTAGGTGATATCAACATCCACATTCAAATAATGCATATGTGTATCACTATTTATTGTCATTGTCATTATAGTTAATAACTTACAATTTTGTTCTGTGTGCCCTTTGACGTGAAGCTGTTACCGTCTTTCATCGATACCCAACCAAATTTTGGATGCATATTGTCAATCACTTCAATTGAAGGCTCCATCAAGTCAAAGCATACAAGATAATAGTGGTGACTTTCCATTACAGGAATCACAATTACATCATAGGATTTCAGATCAAGTCTGTCGGCGTTACGTTCAAGCACTATTAACAGGTTCTTTTTGAATGATGTTGTCCTTGCATCTACGGTATGCCTTTTGTTTAGCATCCATCCGTTCTGTTTTTATTAAAAACATATCACGTTTGAATTTATATATTTAACAGTAATGTTAAATATTAATTTATCATATAATACTTACAATTGTTGATGTGTAACAAAACAAACGTTTAGGTCCATCTTTATTTTTATACCTTCTTGATAATTCAAAACACCCGCCCAACAATCTATATCACATGTGTATAGATATTTGCCTGGCATAAAGTGTGCCAACAAAAACGCTCTTGTTTCTAGTCCGTATGTAGTTGCGAAAATATCTTTCTTGTATACATACTTTCACAACAGTTACACATGTGAATCATAATAATAGTTTGCAAACTTCATAATAAATAAATGTAATAAAACTTACAAGAACAGTCTTTCGATTTCTTTCTTTTCTGCTTCTATTTTTGCTGCCTTCAGTTCCTTTTCCATTTGTTTTTGTTCTGCTTTTGCATCTTCTTCTGACATTGCTCTCGTTTTCTTTTTCGTTGCATTTTTTTCTTGAGTTTGTCGTTTTTTCTTCAACATTTTTGTCATGGGCGATGCCAACATATATGACCATACCATTTGTTCGTCATCATTCAGTTTTTCATTGATGTCAATCGGCTGATTAATATATGCGTTTTGTTTATATTCAGCAAATTTTAAGTTTACTTCACCAGATATGCTCCCAGACTCTTGTGAACTGATGCCGAGATCAAATTTGGTACTGAGTTGTCACGTTCTTCTTTCTTCAGCACATGTTCAACTTTGCTCATGTTTGTAATGAGTTCTCCAAGATTTTCTTCAAAAAACTGTGTCTATCCACATTGAGTTACATGTTCATCAACATCCATCACTTCTTTGTATATTGATTTGTACTTTTTATGCAGTTTTGTATCTCAGGTACGTTCGGAAAATCCAAACATGCATCACACGACGCTTTTTCTAATATATTTTTTTGTCCCTCGTGATGCGATCGAACATAGCTTCCAATTTTGCAACATGTACCTATTGATATTACATGATAAGTATGTAACACACGTTTGGAGTATATATATATTATATATATATAATATATAAGGTTCCGATAAATATTTATAACACCGTCAAATCAGTTGGATTATTTAGATCCTTATAAAGCTTTATCTCATTTAAATTGTTTTCTGTGACATGTTCAGATGTGTCACTTTTTGGATAAACATATTGATCTCTTAACTCGCCCATACCAAAACCTCCATTTTCAACTCGATTTTCTCCCTCGTTCACAACTTTTCGATTGTCCAGAATTCAAGCGGGCTCATCTGTTGATCAACATTTATTGGAGGGACACTTGTTTTTCTGGCTTTAATATGCACACCTGCAAAACATCAGACGTGTGCAATACATATTCATAACATACTATAATATTATGTTAAATGGTACACATGTCCAGTGCATGTAACACATTACAACGTTATATTAATGGTGCACATGTGCAGTGAATGCACATTCAATCACATATGTGTAATACAACACGTACAAACACATAATCACATGTTAACGCTTTAAAAAACATACTCATGTTGCATGTGTTTAAGAAATATGCATTTATTCACACGTATATACATTACAATACATTTATAGGTTGTATTATTGGTGTACACGTGTAGTGCATATATCACATTATATTGATGGTGCACATGTGCATTACATCCACATTTAATCACATACGTGTAATACTGTCGATTCGCTCCGAGGATCAATTCCTTTACCGATGAATGCGATGAACACGTATCTTGTGCGGAATCCAAGTACATGTGTGGATCAAACACAAAGAAGTAATTATTAGTTGTTTTCCATTATTGATTTAACAATTTACAACCACGAAAACAAACGAGCAGAGCTTCGCCTCTCCAACGCTCAAAGATACAAATGACCAAGACCCTACAACACTATATATAGGCTTTGTGGGTTCGTACGAAGCTAGCTCTCCCTTCGTACAAAGCTGATATGATCCCTTTGTACGAAGCTATATGGTCCTTTCATACGAACTGACCAAACCACATATGAACTTTACATTTTGCCTTGTTCAGCACCAGTCTTGTATCATCTGATTAAGCTACGATATGTGATTGACGAAAGTGATAGACATACTGCACTCACAGACTCCCCCTTGGATATTACTACAGTCAATCTCATAGCTTTCTATCTCTCACTGAGTCTTCCAGAAGTGTTGACATCTTCAGCACCACAGACTCTCCCTTTTACTCTAACAGACTCCCCTTGGATCTGCTCACAACTTCAGCTTCCCCTTTCTGTTGATTCTACCTTCAGGCTCCCCCTTACTTTAAGCTCCCGGGCTTTTAGCTTCTAGAGTCGACACTTGGGTCTTTGATTACAAGCCCCCCTTGCTTTGAGCTCGTCTTCAGACTCCCCCTTAGCCTCAGCTATCAGGATCGTAATCTGGTACAATCATTTGAAATATACATATTTAACAGTGAAAACTTTTTGGTTTTCTAGAATTGATAACCTGGCTCTAAGCATAAATGTAACAATATGTAATTACCCAGGATTTCCTGACTCTTCCCATTATCAAATAATCTCATGTATTTGACAATTAAGCATCCAAAATCCTCACCGATAATCATCCAAGTCCAAATTAATGACCTTGAAGATTTCACAAACTGTTTTCGATTTTTCATGTAAAACTTCAAGTTTCAAATTAATGAACATTTTTATTATTGGAAACATGTTCAGCATAGTTAGATTTTGAAACTTAGCTTTCAGACATCGGTTGTCAAAAATAAAGTAGAAACAAAATCTTTTTAAGTTTTTCAAAGTTTATGCTAAAACACGCCTAAAATCTTTTTGTGATTTTTCTTTTTGTGATTCTCCCTGCTACCAGACTCTCATATGACTCCAGAATTGATGCTAAGAAACTCATCTGTTGTTTAGTAGCATTGATACTCATTGTTGGAGAATTTTTTAACTTTAATGAATCTCATCGGGTTCTTCTGTATTTGATGTTGTTAAGGAGGAATGATAACCTGGATTATGACTTGATGAACTACCTTTCGGTGAATCCTTTGACTTTTCAACACTGAAAGCATTACCAATCTTTGATGATTGACTTTTCAACACTGAAAGCATTACCAATCTTTGATGATTGATTGGTTGAAGGTAAACTTCCTCTGTAATAAAGACCCACATTATGCTGATAGGTAGAACTGCTCATTTTGTTATGTTTTTGCAACTCCAGTTCATGACTCTCAAGCTTCTCAATCAATGTATCCAATGTAATCTCATGAAACTGTGAATCATTTTTCAAAATTATGACAAATGTTTGCCAGTGATCTGCACGTGGTAAAGCTTCGATCACTTTGTCAATGATTTCTTCCCTAGTTTTTGTGATTCCAAATCTCTCAAGTTCAATTTTTAAGTGACAAAATCTTTCAATCATTTGCCTCACATTTTCATCTTTCATACACTCAAACAAATCAAATTCCTTTTTTGACAATGATATTTTATTCTTTTTAATTTGTTTTCCTCCCTCTGCTTTCACTCGTAATGCTTCCCACATAGACTTTGATGATCCATCCAGATTAAGTAATGCAAAGATATCATCTCTGATCGATTGTTGAATTAACGCGATCATCCATTGTTCATAAAAAATTCCTTTATGTCTTCAGTTTGTAAGCTTGCAAGTGGAATTTCTTCATTTTTATCATTTATTGGCCTTTTATACCAAATTTCCATACAAAACCAACTTTCATGAGCATACACTTTTGCCTAGTTAATAAGCCTCTCTTTCAACCAAGAATAATCTTCAATATTATCAAGTTTTGGTGGTTTTGAGTGAGTTCCATAAAAGTTTTCATGTTTTATATTATCGGTTATTGCTTTCGAAATACTTTTCGGTGCAACCGTTGTTGTTTCGGATGACTCGGAAGTGAACGCGTTATAAAATTCGTTGTAAAATTCTTAAGCCATGATTACCTGCAAACACACAATCAAACACTTGATCAAACTTGAAAATTAAACAAACACAAACACTCTATTCGTACGAAGGTGAAATGGTGGGTTCGTACGAAGCAGCACTAAAAACAAATTAATTCTTCAAACCCCAGTTCGTACGAAGCTATCGGGTTCGTATGAAACTATTTAAAACAAATGACCCTGGTTCGTATGAAGCGATAAAACTGGGTTCGTACGAAGCCAAACTCAGTGAACTCTCAACTAATGAAGTGGGTTCGTACGAACCTGAGATGTGCCTTCGTACGAAGCTACTCTGCGAAGAACCAAGTTGTGGTTTTCATGGTTTTTATCAGATTTTTATGAGATTTAGGTTGGATTTTGAACTGAAACTTTGTAGCATTGATTAAAACTAGTTTTCACACAACATATTCAAAATTTAGCCAATTTTAACCATGGAAACTTTGTAGATCTGAGTTTTAAGTTCAAAAAGAATGTGTAGAAGAATATATGAAGAAGATGAAGAAATTTGTCTCTGAATCTGAAGAAGATGCTTGAATCTTCGTGTCTTCAATCAGTGCAAACAATCACCCGATCTGATACCACTTGTGGATTCGCTCCAAGGATCAATTCCTTGACCGATGAACGCGATGAACACGTATCTTGTGCGGAATCTAAGTACGTGTGTGGATCAGACACAAAGAAGTAATTATAAGTTGTTTTCTATTACTGATTTAACAGTTTACAACCACAAAAACAAACGAGCAGAGCTTCGCCTCTCTAATGCTCAAAGATACAAATGACCAAGACCCTACAACTCTATATATACGCTTTGTGGGTTCGTACGAAGCTATATGGTCCCTTCGTATGAACTGACCAAACCACATATGAACTTTACATTTTGCTCTGTTCAGCACCAGTCTTGTATCATCTGATTAAGCTACGATACGTGATTGACGGAAGTGATAGACATACTCCACTCACAAATACAACACGCACAAACATATAATCAAATGTTAACGCTTAAAAACCATACTTGTGTTGCATGTGTTCAACAAATATGCATTTACTCACACGTATATACATTACAATACATTTATAGAACAGGTTAGTATATATGTCATTATCATGTATCATACTCGTGGTGCACGTGTGCAGTACATATACGCTTAATCACATGTATTTGCGTATTAATTACATACCTGTAACAGGATCGTCCGTGTCAGATGCTTTCGGCCTTTTCCTTTTACATGCCAATGATTGCTTCATATTGTTGTCTATTTTATAAACAAAATAATAATAATAAATAAATAAATAAAATACACGATGTAGATGTGTATATACATGTGTGTGTGCATTAGAATGTTATGTAATGTTTCCAAACGAACATATGTATTTCCTTTTATTTTTATATATTATAACTTACCAAATTCTTCGACATTCGCAACGTTACTTTTATTGTCTTGAACTTTGTCGTTGTTGTTCTTTACAACTTTATTTTCTTTGTTATGGCCATTGCTCATGTTGTTGTACATGTCCTTAATTCCACTATTTTGAACTTCAACTTTTTTCTTGTTGTTCAATTTATATACAAATCTAACTTTTTTTGCAAACTGTGCATCTTGAATGTCGTATTAAAAGTAAGTAATAACAATAATTACTGAATAAGTGAATAAACAAATAAATAAATAATAGCAGTAATATTAAGAATAATAATATTTTTTTAACAATACCAGGTTTTGCTTGTTTAGTTTCGATATTGTTGGTACTTTCATCCTTGTTGAGGTTCACCATTCTTTTTTTTCTTGCCGTAGCTACTAAATGGAAGAAAATATAACGGTATGAATCAGAAGCAAAACGTGAACAAACTACACAAATATAACACACATGCAATTAATTATATGTAACTATGTTATTATCGTTTAATAACTCCCGTATTACGTACAATACACATGTAAACCCTAAACACATTTGTAACACATGTGAATTGCAGAATGTATAACTGTATTACCATATCACAGGTTCCGTATCAATTATGCTACACATCTGAACCGTATACATAAGTATAACACATGTGTATTACAATACATATAACAATATCGTTGACATTTGTAACACATGTGAACAACAAACACAAAATATAACACATGTGCAATGATTTACATATAACTGTGTGATTGTTTAATAATTTTAGTATCATTTACATTACACATGTGAACCCCAAACACGTATTTAACACATGTGCATTGCAATACATATAATCGTATTATAATATGACAGTTTCCATATCATTTATGTTACGCACGTGAATTGCATACACCTGTATAACACTATGTGTAATGATATCTTTGACATTTATACTACGCATGTGGATAGAAATATACAAATATAACACACGTGTAATGAATTACATATAACTGTGGTATCATCGGTTAACAATTTCCGTATAATTTAAATTACATATGTGAACCTCAACACATATATAACACATGCGAATTTCAGTATATGTCATATGACAATTAACGTATCATTTATGATACAAACGTGGACTGGATACACGAGTATAACACATGTGTATTACACTACATATAACATTATCATTGATTTTTTTTATATTACACATGTGAACATAATACGCAAATATAACACACGTGCAATGAATTATATTTAATCGTGTTATCATCGTTTAATGATTAACGTATCATGTACAATTACACATGTGAACCCAAACACACATACAACACTTGTGCATTGCAATATGTATAATCGAGGTATATGAACTTAATACGGAAATATAATACATGTGTATTACACTATGTGCAACAATACAATTGACATTTATACTACACGTGTGTATTATAATACGTGTAACAAATATCATTAACATTTATAATAGACATGTGAATAGAATACGCAAATACAACACGCATGCAATGAATTGCATATAATTTTGTTATCGTCGTTTAACAATTTCCGTATCATTTACATTACACATGTGAACCACAAACATAATATAACATGTGTGCACTGGAGTAGATATAATCGTATTATCATACGAAAACTTTCTGTATCATTTTATGATACACACAATAATTGAATACATGAATATAACACGTGTGTATTATACTACAATTATACGTGTGAAAAGAATATACAAGTAGTGGATATAATTCACAATTATAACACATACAATCATCATATATCAATAATATCCTTAACGTTTATATTACACATGTGAACAGAATACACAAATTTATCACAAGTGTATTGTAATGTAGTATATATGGCCGTAGCATCATACGAATACATATATTTCATTTGTATTGCATGTGTGAACCGTATACACGAGTACCACACATGTGAGACACATTACACACATCCAAAATATCATTTAATATTGTAGTCATGAATCTCACACATATATCACATATGTGGAGTACGATTTCATATATATCCAATTATTTGGGCGATTATATGTATCTAATTCGATATCAGTATATTACAGTTGATAAACGTTAGTTCTCATCCACAATTAACGACTGAAACATGAAATATGTGACGATTTTAGTAATTTTGTATATAAGAACAGTGATCGGTGCTAACATAGTTATAATCGATGTGTTGTGCGAGTGACACATCAAAATGTGTGATGATTTATAGGAAAATTAGTGTGATACGAGTTCGTACCTGGTAGAACTTCGATACATTTGCTGTTTTGATGGTTTGATTGTGTAGCGATCTCTGTTTGTATGAAACCCTAGAATATCGCCGAGAGAGATGGAGAATTCTTTTCTCAGGTCTGACGGAATGTTGGTGAGAAGAGGCGGTGTAATTTTTATTTGTTTATTTCCCAAAATACCCTCCCGTGTATAAATGAAAGCACTTGCTCCATTATTGATATAATGTTTTATGTTAGCCGTTGATCTTGTTTGATCAATGGTTGTTTTTTAGTCCTTTAGTTTTCTTATTAAACTAGTTTTTTCATGATCCATCCCCTATATATATATATATATATATATATAGGGTGGGGTTCTAGGGTGCACTAGTGTATTTGCAAACTGAGTGAACAAATCCTGGCCATTGATCTACACACGTGTATGGCCAGGATCTCATCATCAAATTGTAAAATACACTAGTGTATTTCAACATCAAATCCTGGCAATTGATCTACACACGTGTATGGCCAGGATTAGTTCACTCAGTTCGCAAGCTACACTAGTGTTCACTCTTGAACCTAATCCTATATATATATATATATATATATAGGTGAATTATATAGAGAAATCTCACTCTAGTAAAGAAACTTAAGAAACCCATTTGTGTAGACACAAAAATATCACGTGTTACACTTTTTGACAGTCAACTTTTTCTGAATCTGTGTACGCTTTTTCTAAGGAGAGAGAGAGGAGAGAGAATGTGTGAATGTGTTACACTTTTTTGAACGTTACATTTTCTTGAACTTCACATGTTACACATTTAATGGGTTAATATAGTAGTTTTTTCAAAAAATTTGAACTTCAAGTGTTAAAATTTTCAGAATTTACAAAGGTTTTTAGTTATGTAGTGCACGTAACAATATTTTACATTGTTAGTAAGTTTTTTTTGTAACATTTTCAGGCATACACACTTTTGTGTCAGAATTTAACAATTCTGAAATACATTTTTAACAAGCTTTATCTTTTTTCTGAAAAAGTAACCTTTTTTGTACTTATTTAATCTACTCCATAGATTAAATGGATGGATGATGGAGATGAGGTTTCCCTGGTTTTCTTAACTCAGCAAGGTTTTCATTTTATCCTTCCCCTACATATATATATATATAGGAACAGTATCATGAGAAAACGCCTCAAAGTGTGAAAACAGTGAGAACGACTCTCAACCACAAGGTCTTAGTGGTCCGTGGCTGAGATTGATGCGGTGACATTTTTGTAAATAGTAGGGGCCTTGGAACTACCAGGAGGGGTAAAATAGGAAGATCCAAACAAGGGTGCACATGCTAATCACATGCCATTTTCCCCGATCATATTTAAACACCAATAACATTTTTATACGCGATTATTTTTTCAAAAAAAATCACACCATAAAATTCAGCGTTTTTTATCTTTCCAACGAGTATACTATTGATATATTTTTTTCTAAAAAAATGAAGAGGGTTTTTTATGGCGTTTTAAACTTTGTTTTTTAAGGCGTTTTCAACTGAGTTTTTATGGCGTTTTTCAACCAGTTTTTTATGGTGTTTTCTAAACTAAGTGTTTTTATGGCGGTTTCAACTGAGTTTTCATGGTGTTTTTCTGAACTGAGTGTTTTATGGAGTTTTCAACTGGGTATTTACATAGCGTTTTTCAGAACTGGGTGTTTTTATGGCATTTTCAACTGAGTTTTTATGGTGTTTTTCTTAACTGATTGTTTTATGGCATTTTAAACTGGGTATTTTTAATGGCGTTTTCTGAACTGGGTGTTTTTATGTGACAACTGTGTTCTGTAATCATCGTATAATGTAAAACAATGTTGATTATCAATAAAACAATGTGCTTTGGTGTTATTATATGTGTTATTGTGTTTGATGATTTTACAATTTGATTCGATTCCGATTTCAAGCTTTAAATCGTTTTCTGGAAGGTTATACGCAAACTGGTGCGTAAACGCAATCAGTTTAACGCGACGTACACTCCGGAACTGTGACATAAACCAAACATACCCTAAATACCCTTTACATAACTTAGAAATAAGTTTCGAAGGATTTGGTATGGCAAAAACGTGTTTATTTGAACTAAAGAACTATTTACGACAAGACTGCGAAACGAACGTTGGTGACCGCCCGGATAATATTTAAATCCTAAAATTATTCTGTTATGATTAAAATTTTATTTTAATCAGGTTCGTGTTGAAAAATAAATTAAAACGCTTAAAAACGTTATTTTTCAAGTTTAAGCGCGTACCGCGTGTTTCTGCGCAACACAGTGCTTCTACTGCAAAACGCAGACAACACAGCCAGTCTCGGCAACTGAAATTTATTTCAGTAATATTTTGGCGAGTTTATTTTTATAGAATAATAAAAATAATTTAGAACGCCATAAACCGGGATTTAAACGCTAGATAAAATACCCGGTATCCAGTTAAACACCAGCTTTAGCCTACATATAAAATATTATTATAAAAATTTGCATGTGTATGTGAGTGGGGGTAGAGGTGGCAGCCTCCCCTTGCCACTTCTCACTCATCTTTGCCACTTGTTGATGCAAGTAATCCTTCATAAATCTCCATATCCCTTCATATATCTTCTATATAATCTTTCAAAGATCATTTCTCACTCACACAACACTCAAACTTCTCCTCTCTCTCCCCTCCATAACCGTAACCCCTCACCACCATCTCCATTTTCGTTATTCAACCTTGTTCTTGAAGATTAAACCCCTTTCCAAACTAGTTTCAAGTTTATGTCAAGATCCAAAGGAGTTTCCAAGGTGCTTTCAAGTGATTTCAAGCTCCATATCATCAAAACCTCATCCAACAACTTACTTGAATCTTGAAGGTATAACATTTATGTTTAAATAATACTCTTGATTCTTGGTTGTTCTTGATGATTTGAAGTTTCTCTTGAATCTTGGAATTTTTGAAAACTTGAAATCTAAAATGAAATGGGTCTTATATATATATGGGTGTATGAGTTTTGAGCTTGATCTTTGGTAAATACTTGTTTAAGTTGCTGCTTGTTCTTGGATAATAGTTAAAATGCAAGTGTTTGTTGATTTGTGTAAGATATGATAATACTTCAAATACATTAGCAAATAAGCATGAATAAGTTGCATATTGGATGCATTTAGATCAATATAAAATGATGATGCTATGATAGTGTGCTTTAGGCACTTGTACATGAGAATACATGTTGATTTAAAGCTCAAAAAATGATGAAAAATGGCTATATGACAAAAATGTTTTATATCAGATTATAAACACTAAAAATAACATTATTTGGTATATTATAATGGCATGAAACTTTGACATAGGTTTGATAGCTTTGCATGTTGTACATATAGCTTAAAAAGTGGTAAAATATGTGAAATTTGCATGAATTATGTGCTTTATGTGAGACCTACACTATCATGAGTATAACCATTATTTTATTCAGTAAATAACATGGGTTATGTTAAAATATCAAGTCATTTCAATTTGGGATGGTTCGGATAACGTTTGATGCAAAACTATTCGGTAAAACGGTTAAAAATCGGCTTTTCGGAGGATTTTTATAAAACTGTTTTAGATCAGTAAGTAAACTGATATTTTTGATATAAAAATAAGTATTTTAACTTATATTAAGTTTACTTGGTGTTTGGTTAGTCATACGTAACTTCCGACGATCAAAAATGTTACTGAATCGCTAAAATAAGTGTTTTTCGACATACACTAGAATGGGTTGTTCATGGGTAAATTTTATGTGTTACAATGTGCTATGTGTTTTTCAATATGTGTATGATGATGTGTTAGTGTTGACAAGCTTATGTGTGTTACGATATTTCATATATATATATATATATATATATATATATACACACACCAAAATAATCAAAAATAATACTTTTCGAGAAATCTCAAAGTTATGTTAAAATTCTAAGTATCGGAGAAACTTATGTATTTTTGTTAGTTTTGATTTTTAAATCGCTCTTATTTAATTTAGGACGAATAAACAATTTGAGGTATTGTGTTAACATATAAAAACGCACCCAAAGGTGAGTACATAGATCCCCTCTTTTACTGTTTTCGATTGTTTTGGGGTGATTCATATGTATCAAAACGATTTCGGTATTTCAACGATGGTTTCGAAACGATTAAGATGGTTTATACTAAACTAATAACGATTTCGACAATGTGAACGAACTAGTTGGTTGTAGTTACATAACGAATGACATTCATTAATTTTGGCCAAACCGACCAGTATTAGGTTATGGTACCATAGGATCTGACAAGTCCCGTTATCAGACTGCACCCATGGTTATGTGTGGGTTATGTGGGTAACGACTGAACCTGATGATTGTTAACTTACCCTTTGGTGGTTTGTTAATACGAGTTAAACAAGTTGGACGATGAACGAGTCACGGAGGTTTGAATGTTATTAGCGAGACGACCAAAAATAGTTTTCACAATTAAAACGAGAAAGATTTTGAACGATGGAACGATTATGAACGATTTAAACAAATGAACGATGATCTATAACGAGAACGAGTTAAACGATGTCACACAACGATGTTTACGAAACTATATAAACCATACGAGTTTTATTACGAGAATGATTTATGATTTGGTTTACATAAACAAATGTTTTGGGTTAAGATTCATGGCATCGAGGTTTATAAATTATAACCAATCTGTTTTGACTTGGTTATTCATTTTACAATACAAATGGTTTACAAAATAAAGTTTTCTAATATCGATTAACGAGGTTGTACGAGTTATTTGAACAAATAAACGAGCCATGAATCTGACACTCACACAAAACCTGTGTGCTCGCCAGCATTTCTTTGCTGACTTTGTTTTTACATATGTTTCAGGTGAAGTTGCTTGATGTTGATTGCTAGGATGTATGAGTCACATAGGATCTGGACGAGGTCTTAGTGACATAATAATAATGATAGTCGATATATAACTTGCTTGTTCAGTTTCAAAGACAATGTTAATGTTTAATATTTAAATAAAACGAAACTCTTTTGTATCCATGGTTGCAAAACAATAATTCTGTTACAACACTCCCTGACATTTCCGCCATGATTTGTTGTTTTACGTGGTCGGGGTGTGACAGAAGAGTTGGTATCAGAGCCAATGGTTATAGGGAATTAGGTTATTAGTAATACTTTGACCTAGACTATAACTTTCTAGGACCCCAACGCAAGTTGATTTGCGTTTAGATTTTTAAAAATAAAACCGTCACCTACCCATAGGTGATAACCACAACGAGAACACAAAATCCGAATCTGCTTCGAAAATTAATCATCCGTTCTAGGATGATTGATTACTAGGTTTTGAACCCTCTGTTGTAAGGTTTTGAACCCTTCTAGTTTGACTCATTTTTGGCTTAGTGCCTTCTGAGTTTTCAAAATCTCGTCAAAGTTTGGGTCTAAATAATGTGAACACGTGCAAAATGGAAGAGTGAATGCCTGTACCCTTAGTTTTCTGTCTTAGACTAGAGTGCTCGTACAAATCCACATAATCGGACCAGTCACTCTTACGTGGGAACTCTTGGGGTGAGTGTTCACTTATAGGCGAGCATGTCTTCACGATACATTACTTTGATTCATTACTTTGATTAGCCACTGCGTGTCGTTTGTTTGTTCAAGGTAACGAACAAATGATCGCCTTCCTTATGTTTCGTCGATATTTTCAACACCTCTTTTGTTTTTCCTAATTGTCGACCTCACTCGTTTCTCATATTTCCTTGTTAGACAATGCCTCCTCGACGTGATGCACAATCTTTTACTGCTGAAGAAGTCGCAGCCCTTGTCTCTCAGCAAATGGCTGCTGTGCTTCCAGGCGTTGTGACCCAAATCCACGAGCTATACAACAACAATAATAATAACAATGCACAATGTAATTTCAAGAATTTCAATTCTGCTAAGCCGCTAAAGTTTTCTGGGTCGCAAGGAGCAACTGTGCTCCTTCAATGGTTCGAAAGTATCGAGAGCACATTCAGACATGTGCAATGTCCGGATGGGCATAAGGTTGAATTTGCATCAAGTGTGTTCGAGAAGCGTGATCTTACATGGTGGAACAGAGTGATGCGCGATAGGGGTGCCGAAGTGGCTTTGGCACAAACATAGGAAGAGCTTCGAGCTCTCATGATGAAAGAGTTTTGTCCCCGTCACGAAATTCGAGCTTTGGAACGAGAGTTTGACGATCTAAAACAAGATGGGGGAGAACACCGTGCGTATACAGATCGATTTGAGGAACTCAGTCTTTTGTGTCCTACTATGGTTACCTCGTTGGAGAAAGCGATAGAGAGGTATATCGATGGTTTACCCGATTCCATACAGGATATTGTGACTGGCGTTAATCCTACTACTGTTCGTCACGCGATCGAGTTATCTGCTACCCTGACTGAGTCGCAAGTCAGGAAGGGTAAACTTATCTGCAAGGGTGATAAGAAGAAGTCGACCGAATCTGTCAAGGAAAAGGGTAAGGGTAAGAAGGGTGAGTCGTCGAAGAAGTCGAGAAAGCGAAAGGGTGCTCAGAACTTTGCAGTTACTGCTCTGAACCCTCAGAACCCACCAGCTCAACCGCCTGTGAAGAAAGCGTTTGTTGGTACCGCACCTCATTGTACTCGCTGTAACGGTCATCATGTTGCACAACAAGCTTGTAGGCAATGCACAACGTGTGGTAAGTTTGGGCATCTGGCCAATCTCTGTTGTTTGGGCCAGAATCAGATTGTTCAGAATCAAGCTCTCGTTTAGGGGAATGCTGCTAGATTCCCACCGGGTTCATGTTTCAATTGTGGAGAGTTTGGTCACTTCCGCAACAACTGTCCGAGGCTGGTGAATGCAAATGCAAACGCTAATGCGAACCCGAATGCGAATGTCAACGCAAATGTGAATCCCGCTCGTGGGCGAGCGTATAATCTGAATGCTAACGAAGCGAGGGCTGAAAACGAGGTGGTTAATGGTACGTTTCTTGTTAACAATCGAACTGCATCTATTCTTTTTTATTCTGGTGCCGATAGAAGTTTTGTTTCATTATCTTTTGAACCTTTGCTTGCGATACCTAGAACTAAACTGAGGAAACCCTTATCTGTCGAAGTTGCTACTAGTAAACCTCTTGTTCTCGATTCTGTTATTCGTGATTTTCAGTTAAACCTTGATAACCATCTTTTTCCCATTGACCTCACACCGATGCAGCTTGGGAGTTTCGATATTATCATGGGGATGGATTGGTTAACCAAACATCATGCTGAGGTAGTTTGTTTCGATAAGATTGTTCGTATTCCTCTTCCGTCTGGCGATGTTCTGGAAGTTCGTGGTGAGAAGCCATCTGGTGATTTGAAGCTTATGTCGTGTACAAAGGCCCAAAGTTATTTGCGAAAAGGATATGTTGCTTTCCTGGCACATGTCACCGAGGAGAAAGGCAAGAGCAAGAGTATTCAGGATATTCCGATTGTTCAGGATTATCCAGAGGTGTTTCCTGATGAACTGCCTGGTTTGCCTCCAGTTCGTCAAGTCGAGTTTCATATTGACCTTGTACCCAATGCCAACCCGATTGCGAAAGCACCTTATCGTCTTGCACCGTCGGAGATGCAAGAGTTATCGAAACAGCTTCAAGAGTTGTCTGATAAAGGATTCATCCGTCCGAGCTTTTCGCCTTGTGAAAAAGAAAGATGGATCTTTTCGAATGTGTATCGATTATCGTGAGCTTAATAAGCTTACCATCAAGAATCGATATCCCCTACCTAGAATTGATGATCTCTTCGACTAGCTGCAAGGTGCTTCATGTTTTTCCAAGATCGATCTGCGATCTGGGTATCATCAACTTCGTGTACTCGAAGAAGATATTCCCAAAACTGCATTCCGTACGAGATATGGGCACTACGAGTTCACTGTCATGCCTTTTGGTTTGACAAATGCCCCAGCTATCTTCATGGACTTAATGAATAGGGTTTGTAAACCTTATTTAGATAAGTTCATCATTGTGTCATTTATTCAAAGTCTCAAGCCGACCACGAGCAACACCTTCGTTTGACATTGGAACTCCTAAAGAAAGAACAACTTTTTGCCAAATTCTCCAAGTGTGAATTCTGGCTTAAAGAAGTTCAATTTTTGGGACATATAGTCAACAAGCAGGGTATTCATGTGGATCCTTGCAAAATAGCAGCTATTAAGGATTGGAATACACCGACGACACCTACAGAGATTAGATCATTTCTTGGTCTTGCTGGTTATTATCGTCGATTCATTTCTAATTTCTCAAAGATCGCGGTTCCACTCACTGCTTTGACTCAGAAAAATAAGCCTTTTGAGTGGGGACCTAAGCAAGAAGAATCGTTCCAAATGCTGAAACAAAAGCTTTGTGATGCTCCTGTTTTATCCCTACCTGAGGGAAACGATGATTTTGTTGTCTATTGTGACGCGTCAAATCTAGGACTTGGTTGCGTTCTTATGCAACGAGGTAAAGTCATAGCTTATGCGTCTAGACAGCTGAAAATTCACGAGAAGAACTATACGACTCATGATCTTGAATTAGGAGATGTGGTTTTCGCACTTAAAATCTGGAGACACTGCCTCTATGGAACGAAGTGTGTGGTTTTCATAGACCACAAAAGTCTCCAGCATATTCTCAATCAGAAAGAGCTGAACATGAGGCAACGACGTTGGGTTGAACTCTTAAACAATTTTGATTGAGAGATCCGCTACCATCCTGGTAAGGCGAATGTCGTAGCCGATGCGCTTAGTCGAAAGGAACGAGTCAAGCTTCATTCTATTCGAACTCTATCTGATATTCAATCTCGTGTCCTTCAAGCTCAACGATCTTGTGTGATCAAGGACTTATTGAAATATGAGCTACCGCTTCAACTCGAACTTAAACTCGAAACGGAGGACGATGGGTTGCTATATTTCAAGGATCGTTTATGGATTCCGAAACAAGACGATCTTCGCACCTTGGTAATGGACGAATCTCACAAGTCTCGATATTCTATCCATCTTGGTGCTGATAAAATGTACAAGGATCTTCGTACTCAGTTTTGGTGGCCTGGTATGAAGAAGGATGTTGCCTTGTATGTATCGAAATGCCTAACTTGTCTTAAAGTCAAGGCTGAACATCAACGACCTTCTGGTTTGTTTGTACAACCAGAGATACCGGTTTGGAAGTGGGAGAACATTGCAATGGATCTCATCACTAAGTTACCGCGTACATCTAAAGGTCACGATGCTATTTGGGTTGTTATCGATCGATTAACGAAATTGGCACATTTTATACCGATTCGCGAGGATCTATCTGCTGATAAACTAGAAAAGATTTATAATGATGAGATTGTATCACGGCATGGTGTTCCTTTGGATATCATTTCCGATCGTGATGCTCGGTTTTCATCTCATTTTTGGAAGACCATGCAATCTGCTTTGGGAACCCAACTGAATCTAAGCACTGCTTATCATCCCCAAACAGATGGACAATCTGAGAGAACGATTCAAACTTTGGAGGATATGCTTAGAGCATGCGTGATAGACTTTGGTGGTAATTGGGATTCTCATCTTCCACTGATCGAGTTCTCTTACAACAACAGTTATCATGCTAGTATTAATATGGCACCATTCGAAGCTCTCTATGGTCGAAAATGCCGTTCACCTGTCTGTTGGAATGAGATCGGTGAAGCTCAGCTTACTAGACCTGAGCTCATTCTGGAAACAACAGACAAAATGAAGAAAATTCGCGATAATCTTGTGACAGCTCGAAGCCGTCAAAAGAGTTATGCGGATATGCGACGCAAGCCCTTAGAATTTCAAATCGGAGACCGTGTTCTACTCAAGGTGTCACCTTGGAAGGGAGTGGTGAGATTTGGAAAGAAAGGAAAACTTGCACCCCGATATGTTGGACCATTTAAGATTGTTGAAAGAATTGGAAAGGTTGCCTATCGACTAGAGCTACCTCCAGAGCTTGGAAATATTCATCCAAATTTTCACGTGTCCAATTTGCGAAAGTGTTTAGCTGATGCTGATCTTCACATTCCTCTCGACGAGATTCAAATCGATGAAACAATGCACTTTGTCGAGAAACCAGTGGAGATAGTGGACCGTACATTCAAACAGTTGAAGAACAAACGGATTCGATTGGTCAAAGTTCGCTGGGAATCCAAACGTGGCCCCGAGTTTACTTGGGAACGTGAGGACCAGATGAAGACGAAATATCCGCATTTGTTTTCACAAGTTTCCTCTAAATAAAATTTCGGGACCAAATTTCCTAAAGTAGGGGAGACTGTGACAACTGTGTTCTGTAATCATCGTATAATGTAAAACAGTGTTGATTATCAATAAAACAATGTGCTTTGGTGTTATTATATGTGTTATTGTGTTTGATGATTTTACAATTTGATTCGATTTCGATTTCAAGCTTTAAATCGCTTTCTGGAAGGTTATACGCAAACTGGTGCGTAAACGCAATCAGTTTAACGCGACGTACACTCCGGAACTGTGACATAAACCAAACATACCCTAAATACCCATTACATAACTTAGAAATAAGTTTTGAAGGATTTGGTATGGCAAAAACGTGTTTATTTGAACTAAAGAACTATTTACGACAAGACTGCGAAACGAATGTTGGTGACCGCCCAGATAATATTTAAATCCTAAAAATATTCTGTTATGATTAAAATTTTATTTTAATCAGGTTCGTGTTGAAAAATAAATTAAAACGCTTAAAAACGTTATTTTTCAAGTTTAAGCGCGTACCGCGTGTTTCTTCGCAACACAGTGCTTCTACTGCAAAACGCAGGCAACACAGCCAGTCTCGGCAACTGAAATTTATTTTAGTAATATTTTGGCGAGTTTATTTTTATAGAATAATAAAAATAATTTAGAACGCCATAAACCGGGATTTAAACGCTAGATAAAATACCCGGTATCCAGTTAAACACCCGCTTTAGCCTACATATAACATATTATTATAAAAATTTGCATGTGTATGTGAGTGGGGGTAGAGGTGGCGGCCTCCCCTTGCCACTTCTCACTCATCTTTGCCACTTGTTGATGCAAGTAATCCTTCATAGATCTCCATATCCCTTCATATATCTTCTATATAATCTTTCAAAGATCATTTATCACTCACACAACACTCAAACTTCTCCTCTCTCTCCCCTCCATAACCGTAACCCCTCACCACGATCTCCATTTTCATTCTTCAACCTTGTTCTTGAAGATTAAACCCCTTTCCAAACTAGTTTCAAGTTGATGTGAAGATCCAAAGGAGTTTCCAAGGTGCTTTCAAGTGATTTCAAGCTCCATATCATCAAAACCTCATCCAACAACTTACTTGAATCTTGAAGGTATAACATCTATGTTTAAATCACACTCTTGATTCTTGGTTGTTCTTGATGATTTGAAGTTTCTCTTGAATTTTGGAATTTTCGCAAACTTGAAATCTAAAATGAAATGGGTCTTGATACAAATAAAAATGGTGATATATATATATATATGTGTGTGTGTGTGTATGACCGTACATATATATATATATGGGTGTATGAGTTTTGAGCTTGATCTTTGGTAAATACTTGTTTAAGTTGCTGCTTGTTCTTGGATAATAGTTAAAATGCAAGTGTTTGTTGATTTGTGTAAGTTATGATAATACTTCAAATACATTAGCAAATAAGCATGAATAAGTTGCATATTGGATGCATTTAGATCAATATAAAATGATGATGTTATGATAGTGTGCTTTAGGCACTTGTACATGAGAATACATGTTGATTTAAAGCTCAAGAAATGATGAAAAATGGCTATATGACAAAAATGTTTTAGATCATATTATAAACACTAAAAATAAAATTATTTGGTATATTATAATGGCATGAAACTTTGACATAGGTCTGATAGCTTTTCATGTTGTACATATAGCTTAAAAAGTAGTAAAATATGTGAAATTTGCATGAATTATGTGCTTTATGTGAGACCTGCACTATCATGAGTATAACCATTATTTTATTCAGTAAATAACATGGGTTATGTTAAAATATCAAGTCATTTCAATTTGGGATGGTTCGGGTAACGTTTGATGCAAAACTATGCGGTAAAACGGTTAAAAATCGGCTTTTCGGAGGATTTTTATAAAACTGTTTTAGATCAGTAAGTAAACTGATATTTTTGATTTAAAAATAAGTATTTTAACTTATATTAAGTTTACTTGGTGTTTGGTTAGTCATACGTAACTTCCGACGCCCAAAAATGTTACCGAATCGCTAAAATAAGTGTTTTTCGACATACACTAGAATGGGTTGTTCATGGGTAAAATTTATGTGTTACAATGTGCTATGTGTTTTTCAATATGTGTATGATGATGTGTTAGTGTTGACAAGATTATGTGTGTTACGATATTTCATATATATATATATATAAATACACCAAAATAAAAAAAATAACTTTTCGAGAAATCTCAAAGTTATGTGAAAATTCTAAGTATCGGAGAAACTTATGTATTTTTGTGAGTTTTGATTATTAAATCGCTCTTATTTAATTTAGGACGAATAAACAATTTGAGGGATTGTGTTAACATATAAAAACGCACCCAAATGTGAGTACATAGATCCCCTCTTTTACTGTTTTCGATTGTTTTGGGGTGATTCATATGTATCAAAACGATTTCGATATTTCAACGATGGTTTCGAAACGATTAAGATGGTTTATACTATACTAATAACGATTTCAACAATGTGAACGAACTTGTTGGTTGTAGTTACATAACGAATGAAATTCATTAATTTTGGCCAAACCGACCAGTATTAGGTTATGGTACCATAGGATCTGACAAGTCCCGTTATCAGACTGCACCCATGGTTATGTGTGGGTTATGTGGGTAACGACTGAACCTGATGATTGTTAACTTACTCTTTGGTGGTTTGTTAATACGAGTTGAACAAGTTGGACGATGAACGAGTCACGAAGGTTTGAATGTTATTAGCGAGACGACCAAAAATAGTTTTCACAATTAAAACGAGAACGATTTTGAACGATGGAACGAATATGAACGAGTTAAACAAATGAACGATGATCTATAACGAGTTAAACGATGTCACACAACGATGTTTACGAAACTATATAAACCATACGAGTTTTATTACGAGAACGATTTATGATTTGGTTTGCATAAACAAATGTTTTGGGTTAAGATTCATGGCATCGAGGTTTATAAATTATAACCAATCTGTTTTGACTTAGTTATTCATTTTACAATACAAATGGTTTACAAAATAAAGTTTTCTAATATCGATTAACAAGGTTGTACGAGTTATTTAAACAAATAAACGAGCCATGAATCAGACACTCACACAAAACCTATGTGCTCGCCAGCATTTCTTTGCTGACTTTGTTTTTACATATGTTTCAGGTGAAGTTGCTTGATGTTGATTGCTAGGATGTATGAGTCACATAGGATCTGGACGAGGTCTTAGTGACATAATAATAATGATAGTCGATATATAACTTGCTTGTTCAGTTTCAAAGACAATGTTAATGTTTAATATTTAAATAAAACGAAACTCTTTTGTATCCATGGTTGCGAAACAATAATTCTGTTACAACACTCCCCGACGTTTCCGCCACGATTTGTTATTTTACGTGGTCGGGGTGTGACATTTTATGGCATTTTTATTTGAACACCCAGTTCATGTTTTTTTTTTTAATTTCAAAAGTATAGCAAAAGTATACTCCCTTAGAAAGATTAAAAAAAACACTCGATTTTATGATGTATTTTTTTTAAATAATCACGTATAGAAAAGTTACGAGACTTTAAAAAAGATGGTGGAATATGCATGTGAGTGGCATGTGCATGGTCTTTGACATGTGAGTTGTATGTGCATGAGTTTTTTGACAATATTACCCTTAGTGTAAGTTAGCATCAACGCCCCATGTCAACACCAAAATCATTCTCACTGTTTTCACAATTTTAGGCGTTTTCCCTAAATCCCACCCCTATATATATATGTATACATATGTATACATATATATATATATATACACACACACATATATATATATATATAAGGTTCAAATGAGAACGCTAAATATTGTGAGAACCGTGAGAACGAATGAAAAAACCACGATAACTTAGTAAAAAACAATTGAAATTCAAAAAAGAAATTCACACTTATGTGTAAAAAATCTAATAAGAGTGTTTTTTAGAGCAGAAACGAATTATTTGTTGTTGTAAATTCTTTTTTTAATGTTGTATCTTAATTACAATGAACTTTGTATTAAAAAAAATTGGTTTTGATTGGTTTTTTCATTCGTTTTCACGGTTCTCGCAATATTTAGCGTTCTCAAGATAACCCTCTCTTATATATATAGTGAAAATGTAATGTACAATATGTCTTATCGTACGAGCATACGAGATTTGAAGTTCGCACGTTATAAACTTCAGAATTAAAATCTCGCATGTTGTAAAATATAAAAACTCGCAAGTTGAAAACAAAAAAGTCGAATGTTGAAAGTTAAAAAAATAGCATGTTTAAAGATGAAAAAATAACATGTATAAATGAGAAAATAACATGTTATAAAAAATCGCATGGTGAAAATGAAGTTCGCATGTTGTAACTCAATCTCGTACCCCGAGTACGTTAACACAAATTGTACTTTCACCAAGGAGAAGGATCCGTTAGGAACCACCCTTTATTGCGAGAACCGCGAGAACCAATGTGAACACAACCAAAAAATACCTAAAAAAATCTAAAAAACACCAAAAAAAATTTACTATTTTTTTAGAAAAATCGCTATATTTCGTCAATAATAAAAAGAAAATTCAAAAAAAATCGAGTAACAGTTATCCATACACATGTGCATTTGTATCATTTCTTTGACAAATTCCGTAATTCATTACAAATATCAGACAATTGCACTTTCATTTACACTACCATTCATAATACACTACTTTTTACATTAACAACACTAGAAATGCACATGTGCATCTATACGTATGAACTTGTTATAACATTAACAACACTAGAAATGCACATGTGCATCTATATATATGAATATGTTATAACGTGTTTTAGTACACCACTTTGAATACACATCCCCTTTCATCTATCATACCATCCATACTACACTACCATTACCTCCTACCATCCGTAATACAATACCATTGCTTTTTACCATCCATAATACCATATTATTACCAATATTTCACTTTATTATATGTACATAAACACCCTTTATACCATCCAAACAACATATTACATCATAAAGTGACAAATATAATCAAACCATCAACCACTAGATATAACTAACCAAAACACAAGTATATGGGCCTACTTCATCATTTAAAATCACAAACTTTTTGTACCAAAACACCTTATTTCGTGTTGATACATATAGATGCACATGTGCATTTCTAATATTGGTAATGTAAAAAGTAGTGTATTACACATGGTAGTTTAAATGAAAGTGCATTTTTCTACTACTGGTAACATATTATGGAATTTGTCCAAGAAATAATACATATGCACATGTGCATCCATAATTGTTACTCGAAAAAAAAACGTCTTTTTTTGTAACAAAATATAGCGATTTTTATAAGAAAAATATTTAAAAAAAAATTGTGGATTTTTTGGATTTTTTAGGTATTTTTTTTGTGTTCACATTGGTTCTCGCGGTTCTCTCAATAAGGGTGGTTCTCAAATGAACCTTACCCTATTGCGAGAACCGCGAGAACCAATGTGAACACAAAAAATACCTAAAAAATCCAAAAAACCCACAATTTTTTTTTAAATATTTTTCTAATAAAAAACGCAATATTTTGTTACAAAAAAAAAACTTTTTTTTTTTGAGTAACACTTATGGATGCACATGTGCATATGTATCATTTCTTGGACAAATTCCATAAGAAAAATGCACTTTCATTTACGCTACCATATGTAATACACTACTTTTTACATTACCAATATTAGAAATGCAAATGTGCATCTATATGTATCAACATGAAATAAGGTGTTTTGGTACAAAAAGTTTGTGATTTTAAATGATGAAGGAGGCCCATATACATGTGTTTTGGTTAGTTATATCTAGTGGTTGATGGTTTGATTATATTTGTCACTTTATGATGTAATATGTTGTTTGGTTGGTATAAAGGGTGTTGATGTACATATAATAAAGTGAAATATTGGTTATAATATTGTATTATGGATGGTAAAAATCAATGGTATTGTATTACGGATGGTAGGAGGTAATGGTTGTGTAGTATGGATGGTATGATAGATGAAAGAGAATGTGTATTCAAAGTGGTGTACTAAAACACGTCATAACATGTTCATATATATAGATGTGCATGTGCATTTCTAGTGTTGTTAATGTTATAACAAGTTCATACATATAGATGCACATGTGCATTTCTATTATTGTTAATGTAAAAAGTAGTGTATTATGAATGGTAGTGTAAATGAAAGTGCAATTGTCTGATATTTGTAATGAATTACATAATTTGTCAAAGAAATGATACAAATGCACATGTGCATGGCTAGCTGTTACTCGAATTTTTTTTTATGATTGACGAAATATAGCGATTTTCCATTGGTTCTCGCGGTTCTCGCAATAAAGGGTGGTTCCTAACGGATCCTTCTCCTATATATATATATATATGGTAAGGTTCCTCTACAAAGTGTGTTTTTCCTACAAAGTGTATGAAGTGATCTTGACCATTGGATGAGTGTGTTTGATGGTTGAGTTCATTTTGGTGGCATTTTGGTAAGATGAGTGTCTTAAAAATAGGCTAAATTAATTTATTAGGGGTAAATGGGTCATTTAACTTGTTTTAAATAAGGAGATAACTATCAATCATAAAACCACCTCCATAATTGTCGCGATTTTCTCTCTCCCTCTCTCTCTCTCTAATTTCCCACCTCTAAAAACACAAAATCATACCAAAAATAGCGATAAATCAGATCTAGGGTTTCATTATTTCTTCTTTTTTTTGAGATCAAAGATGTTTATTTCATGTTGTGTGTTTTAGTCATAAAACACAATGTGACGAACTAGTGTGTAGGACCGATATTGTCAGTCTAATGAGACAATTGAAGCTAGAACCTACACATTATGTGGCGGAAACACATAATATGCATGAAACGAATCAGAAACGGAGTAGAAACAGAGTAGATACACTTTTAAACACTTTTCTCATTCAATATTCAGAAAATACAAGGTCAGCAGTTCGGCACCTATGACATGAACATTACTGAATGAGAACATACACAAGGGGTATTTATAATCCATGGGGTTTCGCTCATATGGTCTGACACATAAGCGAAATCTCATACAACTGATTTCGC